>OZ025290.1:95728842-98128842 GCA_964019185.1 Maratus speculifer
GCTTGCGTATTATGGTCAAATTACACTAGTTTTTTCATTATTATTATTATTATTTTACATTTTTAGATATTAATTGAGGATATCTTGAATTTTTGCACTTTTATTTATCTAAAGTCTAAATAATCGACTAAAATATTGTTAAATAATACTTTAATTTTTGCTATCAATGTCATTTTCGAGTTTTTTTATTTATACATTCCTTATACAAACATTTAAACGAAATGATGTTGCATGAAATCTATTTGATAACATTTTGTATAAACAATACATAGTTATGTATAGTGCATAATGTAAACAATGGAATGTTCATCACGCTTCATAGTTTCTGAATAAAAGAATCTGTCAACTAGATGCATTTGAAAGAAAAAAATATTTTAAAAACGAGTAAGAAAATAAGCTCTTTGTATTTAAATACACCCTTAATACTATAATATTTCCGTTAAATCTCTTTTCTTTTCTTTTCTTTTTTTCCGTAAGAGTTGCTTCTATCATTAACTTGTTAATGAAAAAAATTATAGTAATATAAAGAATATTTACAATACATTTCAATACATTGGAAATTGCGTGAACTGACGAAGTTATGATTTTTTTTTTATTTAAACACTTCTTGACTCTTTTCGGTAAGAGTTGGTTCCTTAACCGTTTAGATTCCGAATTAATATCGCAATGTAATAATAATTTTGTTTTTCCTATATTACGGCTTCAAATGTTTTAATTTATGCATACAAATTTAGAAAATACCAAAAATATATATTTCTGTAGTTTTTTTGGCAGTTTTCATTTCAGTGTTCGCATTTTGGAACGTGATTATTGATTGACAACCTATGCAAATATGACAAATCATTTCCCGCTACATGCTATTGTATATTGTTCTTGTGTATTTTCTTGAATTACAAAAACATTTTGAATCTTAGCGGTCAAGTGTAAGTAATATACAGAAAGCGATAAAAGCAAATAATGTATTTTTTATGCAAATTAATGAATTGAAATATTCCCGAATACCTGTGATAAATGCTTAAACATAAATATTTTCTTTTCAAAAGTTAAAATCAACCTTATTTTATAGGAAAAATAAGGACATCATTATTATGTTGAATAATATATGTTTTATATTACAAATAATGCAATGTTCCCATTTGGGAACATTGGCATTTAAACGGTTAAAAAAATTATCAGTGTGAAAGTTTTAGCTAGTATTAAGAAGATTTCTGATAAATATAAGCGAATAACATGTCTTATGAAATGACGTCGTTATGAATTTGTTTCTCTATAAAGCTCTGTTTTTTTCGTCCCTACACCCAAGCTCTAATTTCATAAAAAATCAATAATGCACTATTTTCTCAGTCATTTTCCTATATGTAGCAGTAGCTTTAAATTGCTTTAACATGTATTGCACTTAAGAAGTTATTTGGATTTGCAGATTTCCACAAACTCCTTCCTTATTTTTAACATTTTCATTTACTTTGCATGTTAATGAACTTGATTAAGATATCAATTTATGTATGAAGTTGGAAGAGATTTGTGCAGAATTATGGACGATAACGTGTCCATAAAAAGTTAAATGTATTTAATTAGGGGTCATGCTCAGCGCAGATCTGCAAAAGTTTCTCAGAAATTCCATCATAGTGAAGGAGATAATAGGTACTATTTTTGATGAAATTTACCTAAAAATCAGTAAAAACTGTAAATAAAGCTGTGAAACATGAAATCGTATAAGAATTCGATATTATTTTTATTATTAAATAACTGTTTTGAATCTTTTGCAAAACTCTTAAACAAATTTTCACATTTTCATGAAAGTACCCTCATAGCATGCATGGTCACAGTGACGTCACAATGACGTCAAGGTGAGTCACTGTGGTCACATCACATCTGTGACCAAAATGCCACCATTTAGTGACGACCCATTGTGACTGATATGTGACTTTCTTAAATATCTTTAGAAAATTACTAAAATTCTCCAAAACAAGTTATTTGCTTTAAAAAACACTTTTGTCACAACGTCGCTTTTGTCACAGTTTCGTCGCGATGTTAATGTCGAAGTAAGCACAAATGACACATTTTTCACAAACTTTTCACACCGTGACTTCACAAAGTGGTCACAATGCAACGTCACAAACGAACTCTAAAACTGCAATAACGACTTCACATTTTAGTCACTGTGACTTCACATCAACGTCACATGACGTCACATCGAAAATCGATGGTCACAAAGTCACAGTGTGACTTATCAACGACATTGCAGTGACGTCAACATGCCTTACGGATATTTGTTATTCGGAAATATATTGCACCTAAACACCTAATACCTAATAACTTTAATAATTGATTTTCAGAAAGACAAATTCGAAGACCTAATGATCTGAGGTAATCTGAATGAAATATTACAGTCATTGGGACATAATTATACTGTATCCAGAAAATCAAACTGTCACAATTTTATTGCTGTGAACAATATATGACTGTTTAATATTTAATTCTTAACGAATTACAGTTTAACTGATGCTATTAAAGACTACAAGAGGATCTGACATTTTATGGGAGGGGAATAACTGAGTAGATATTATTCTAATAAGAGGAAATAGAGACGCTTTGTTGTAATTATTTTTAGTGGTTTAATTAGAAAGACGTTTCTTACAGTTCTTGATGTATAACACAATTTATCATAGAAATCGTAGAAATTAAAATTATTTCAAAACTATAAATATTTCACTTCATGTATTTGAATTAATTACTCAACTGTCAAACGTGAAATATATTCGATTGTCGACAGAAATTCAGTATATTAGCTCTATTTTTATCATCACGTTTGATACCGAGCAAGAGAGTATAGTGTAATACTGTAGTAACTTTTTGTTAATGCATAAGTTAGATGAAAACAAAAGTTTTTGCATTCAAAAGTATTATTTCGAAGGCTTAAGATTATGATTCATTGTATTTTTAAAAATTTAGCTTTTGATGTTATGTGAGAAATGAGTACACTGTAAAACTAGTGGGATGTGGCAATCCCAAAACTTTCATCTACCACATACATGTTCAAACTTCAAAATTTACTACCATAGTACCAAATCTATATGAAAATATATGACCATCGTGAGGCGTCCAACGGTATGGAATTCCGTGGATTAGCGCTTGAAATAGAATTATTGTGGATATTGGAAAAAGTGCAGAATAAAATTGTCTAATATTGGGTGATTTACACCAAAAAATAAACAGCAATAATATAAATCAAGTTTTGTATCTCAAATTTGATGAAAATTCAGGTATTAGTTCTAGAAATAGAGCTATTGCTGCAATTAGTAAAAAGATTCAGCATAGCAGTGCCACTTGTAGGAACACTGACACCAAATCTTTAACATAACCAGTTCGTATCAATGATTAACTGAATCTGAAATTTGGCGAAGATCCGTGCATTTATTCTTGAGATTAAGCTATTGCGGAAATCGTGAAAAATCCAGCATAGCAGTCTCACCTAATGAGCGATTTACAGAAAATGCGAGCAGGATCAAATCATACCAAGGACTAACCAAATAGGAAGTTTGATAGAAGTTCGTGCATTAGTTAATGAGATACAGCTGTTGCGTAAATCATAAAAAATGCTGCATAGTAGTTCCACCTATTAAGCTATTTGCAACAAAATCTCATCAGAATTAATCTATATCAAGAAATACTTGATTGTAATTTTTTATTAACTTTTCGCCGGGCGCGCAAATTTTCATTACATGAGCATGCGCGCGTTGTAAATTGCACAACAGACGATAAACAATCACTTACAGTTTTTATTTTAATTTTACAAATAATTCAACTTACAGATATAATATCATATCTCTGATCACAATTTATGAAAGTATTCTGCAATACACTTATTTTGTTATAATATATTAAGGCAGAAGTTTAGATGTATAAAAAGCTACTTGCTTATAGAATCGTAAAGAATAAAAATTAATAATGAAATATTAAACAATAAATAAGTAATTTCTAGTTTACAGAATTTCTCCTGCATTTCATCTATATTAGTTGCTTCTTATATCAAGCGTAAGATTTTTCTTTTTTGAAGAGTGTTTACAGATAAACTTTACGCTTTTCATGCACTGGTAACAAAATAAAATGAGAGGTGCAACTAATTGCGCAATCTGAAATACAAATAATTTTCAGGAACTGGGCAAATAAATCTAATAAACGAATACAAACTGTTATTAACACCCACTGCACTTTGAATTTTGTTTTAAAGAAAAAAGAAAGTGAATGCTATACTTTTACAACAGCGCGCCCGACGGAAGGTTAAAATCCGTCCATTAAATCTTGAGATACAGGTGTTACGAAAATCGTAAACATGCAGCATAGCAGCGCCACATGTTGAATGATTTACACCAAAATCTCATCAGCATCTATTTATATAAGGAATATCTGAATATAAATTGTAATTTTGAGTACATTAGTTTCTGAGATAGAGCACCCACAAAATTTATGTTGCATATAGACAGAGAGACATAGTCATAGACCCTCGAACTCAGGGACAGAAATTTTGTAAAAAAGTGATTTTTGGAATATCTGATTCGCAAAACGTGTAAATTCGTCAAAAATTGGAAATCGAAAATTTTCAAGAATCTGATTCTTTCTTCTTGTAAAAATAGAAGAAAGTAAAAAAACCCCTTGTTTCTTAAGCTGCGAAAATTTCCTATAATTATGAATGAAAATATTTGATAACCGCTTCAAAGTTACCCAACATCTCGAAAAGCGTCCTTTTATCTTTAGAGATATTCAAAACAATTTATTTTCGAAAATTTAAGAAAAATTTTTAAAAGTAATTTTTTATTAGCTGTCCGTAGTTTTCGAAAATTTTTGTGAAACGGATTTTACAGTGCATTAATCAGTTTTCTCTTCTCGGAAAAGCAGTTCTTCGGATGCTATCAGACCACAACTAAACATTTTCATTTACATACCATATTTACTCGTGTACACCGCGCACGCATCTTTAATGCGCACTCAGAATTTTACAAGAAGAAATGGTGATTTTTAAAAATCTCGTATATAACGTGAAGGTAAATTCGTCGTGCAAGTGAATGAATGACCACACGAATTTCAGTAAAGAAAGTTGAACTAAACATAACATCAGGCCAGAAAACAAGGCGAAAATACATTTTTAGATTTTGAGTAGAGTGTGAATGACAGGGGGGGGGGGGGATAGGAGTGAATGATGACAATGGGAATTGCTAATTAGCGTTTAAATAATGTTACTAGTTCTGTTGCATAAAAAATACAAGGAGTGAAATAAATATATAGTAATATTTCAATTAAGTAAGATTTCCAAGTTTTAGTGTCTTATTTGAATATATTTCCTGATTTATATGTATATCGTGTGATTAATTAAGCAGTAAAAAGTATTACGTGTATAATGCGCACCTAAGAGTTTCGTCCTATTTTTTTAGTACGTACGAATTAATACGGTATATGAAATTGTGCACAAAATTGTTATAGATTTTTTTTTTAAATATTCATGTTAATTTTGTTAATTATATAAGTTTTTCAGATAAACATATTTGCAGAACATGAAATTATTTCCTTTAGACCACAAAGCATCCGAAAAAGAAATTTTCATCGTGAACAGAATTGGTTAATGCATTGTGAACGTGATTGGGGGTCTCCGTAATACTTACGCATTATGGATATGCATAATACATTATATGAAAATAATGCATGTGTAAACTATTTACAAAGTGCATTGCAATTCCAAAACAAAATTTAAACGTATATTTAAATATTTTTAATACATAGTAATGTTCTATTAATGAATTTCTGAAGAACCCATTTTGGCAAATTATACAAAACGCCAAACTACTCAAGTAGAATCGAATTACGTGAAACAAACATCCTCATATCTCCAAAAACAATAACCATATTAGCTAACAGTTTACTGCGTCAGAATAAACGTTTCATTTACAATTAAAATAGATCTTTGAATTGAAATTTGAATGAAATACAGGGTCATAAAAAATCGAAGAATGTGGAAAACAACATAACAACTATCACGGAAAATAATAATCTGATCGACTTCATTTTTTATGCAAAATTTGCGTTATTTTATTAAATTTAATGTCCACTCCTTAGAATAAAAATATTCGAAAAATTTTATGTACCTTTCAGAACGAATTTTTGAGAGTCCGAAAAAAAAAAACAGTTGTGTTAATTGAGGTTACCTAATAAATAATTAATTAGGCTTCGTCCAATTTTTACATACATACAAACAAAATTTCAAGTGTCTATCTCAATTTGTGCGGGAGAAACAGCGTTTACAGATATACAGACAAACAGACAGACAGACGGGAGAACATTTTTTCTTTCTAAAAATATGTTTTTCGGAATCTCCAATATCTGAAATGTGTGAATCCACCAAACAAAGTTTTCGATTTTTTAAACGATTGCAAAACTTACACTATACTACATATTATGTATAAGTAAAATTACTTGATAACATTCTTGAAAACTATCAGAACTAGCACTTATTTTTGTAATTGTTTCTTCAAATTTCCATTATAAATTCTTTTGTGGTATTTTGATGATAATGGAACGCTTTTCAGAATTCTGAATAACTCGGAAGAGTTATTGCATACATTTGTTCGTAATCATAGTACATTTGCATAAAATAAGAAACATCTATGTTTTTCTACAATGTACTGCTCTTTGAAAATTGGAAATTACTTTTAATTAAAAAAAATCCTTAACACTAATAAATACGGAATTTTTTTAAAGATTTGTGCATATTTTCATTCCTTTATAGATGTAACATTTTAATTTTTAAGGTATTTGCTAACGTTAGAAATAACGTAAGATGGAACAAATATTAAAAATTATTATTAAAATGACAGTAGCTTTTATTTTGAAACAAACACAACAGCTATTTTTTTTAAGTTTAGAATTTGCATTAGATAAACTATTTGAAAAGATTAACTGAGAAAGTGTGTGGTGTAATATAATAATGGATAGTTTAGTTTTTTCATAATTTGTACATGGAAATACAATATTGTTTAACTAATATAAAGAAACGCAAGATAGTTTCTTTGTAAACAAATGCCGCAGGGAATGATGAATTCTCACACACGTTTGCATTTAAAAAGAAAATTTTCTTTATGTTTCTCATCATTTATCTGGTTGATGAAAGATGCCACAGGAAACTTTTTAGAAATTTTGATTTAGGGAAAACATCACGAGTTATTATTCTGATGATTCTAGTGCCTCTAAATGTAAGAGATTCAATTGTACCTCTGCTCTTTAAGAATTAATCAATTATCTCTACAAACGCATTTACTTTATAGCTTTTTAGTATTGAAACGTGAAATGTTTTGGCCTTTTATAGTTTAACAGCTCTTATTTTGATGTTTAAACCTAAATCATAATTTTAATTTACAGTAAGAAACACAAAGACATAATTAGAGACTTATTTTAAGATAAAATTATTGATTAAGTGAAGAAGTTTGTGATGAAATCATTTCGGCCTGACGGATACTAGTGGTATGTTACCGAGATATCTCGAAACGTTACGTTTAGTTTTTTTATAGTGGAAAGTAGATAATCTTTCAAGACTGGTTTTACAGCGTACATCCTACCACTGACCAGCTGGCTTGCCAGATTTGGCCTCTTTTTCAAATCTTTTAAATTTGAAATTTCGCGTTCACACCAGAAATTTTGAATGGATTGGGATCTTTACATAATGACAAATATTACATTTCGTGATCATCTAAAGTATAAATTTTTATTTCAGAATTTCTCATGTGAATTCGAAGTTTTAAATTGAAGTAGAAGCCAAACTGGCAACCCAGCTGACCAGCCATAGGTGATGATGGATTGATGCCGACATTTTAAATGAATTTATTGTGATATGAGAGGTTACGGCCATATTGGATGGGAGAATACTATTTAACAACTCAGGAAGCTTACTACAGATATTAAGAATATGTTTATTAAAGGTAAGACTTTTGTGAATGATAACACTCATTTTCTTATCTTCGTCAGACCAAGGCATAGTAGTATGGTAAATTTATTACAGTATTAACGAGATAAAGAGAAATAAACTACAGTAGTTTTTTGCATTTGTTTAATTTAAAGCGCCATAGATGACACGATTCTTATAATAAATTGAGATGATATTGAATATTTTTGTAAAGCTGAAACGGTTGTGAAGAAACGTAAATGACAGTGCTATTTGCATAAAGAGCGAGTAAAATTAAGAGCGTACGAAGTGTGTAATAATTGTACAGATTAAAATGTTTGGGATCCAAAACTGAGCCAGGTAGAAGGGAGTGTAGTTCAAATAACATTCTGTTTATGCGTACAAGAGAAAGATCGATTGCCAAGGTATAAGTATATGAGATGTATAAGTAAGAGAGTACGAAGTGTGTCATAAAAGAACAGGTTGAAATTTTTGGGATTTAAAACTGAGCCGCATAGAAGGAAGTGTAGTTTAAATAACATTTTGTTTATACAGACCAGAGAAAGATCGATTACCAAGTATAAGTATATGAGATGTATAAGTCCCCTCGGAAAATTAAGTTGAATTATATTGCGTATGAGTCTTCGTGTCAAACTTTGTCAAAAGCCTTGACCATATTTAAAAGTATGGCAGCAATGGGCTTTTTTTTCCTTTGAAGTTTTAAATAACGAACTCCAGAACGTAACAACATTTTTCTCAAAAGCTGGTATTGTATGGAGTGTCCAGCTTGGAAGACATATTGCTGCCCTGGGAGAATGTTGTGTTCTTGAATGAAATTATCAGTTTGTAATCTAATGACGTCTTTATAAATTTTTGATAGATTGGAGAGTAGACTGATAGGTTGGAAGTTAAAAGAACGTTAAGATTACCTGCTAGTTTCGGAATACGACAAATCATAGATTTTTTCCAGGGTTTAGAAAAGTAAGATAATTTAAGTATGGAATCTGTAAGTTTAGTAATACAAAGAATGCAATTTAAAGAAGTTATTTAAGAGCACGGTTAGAAATATGGTCATACACGGGGGATTTATAATTATTGAGTTTTTAAATAATATTGTTAGTAACAATAGACTGAATAGGAGGGAGGAGCTCTGGGGAGGAGAGAGAAAATTTCGAACAGTGTCTTTTACCGTTTCGTAAAGGAACAGATTAACAAGGAAGGGATTAGAGGAAAATTGATTTTCGTAAGTTTATTTAAACAAAGAGCTTACAGGTATATGCAATTTTATTATAAGAGATAAGGGGGAGGATATGGAGTATAGATTTTTTTCTTTTTAGTAAGTCAAAGAGAATTGTACTCGTGAGGTAAATCATTGAGAAAAGTATGCCAACTTTTCTTTTTTTCTTTTTTAATAAAATATTTTATTTTATTATTAAGGCGATTACCTGCAGTTTTAAGATTGGGATCTCTGGTTGATTGATAAAGCCGTTGGAGGTTTTTGCGCTCATTACAAATGTTACTGATATGACTAGGAAGAAAATATTGTTTTTATTCTTAAATCTGATAAATGTAGCACGTTTTTGAGCAGGGTTGATGATATTTGTGAAGTGAGTGACGACATTGTGCATGTTGGAGTAAGTTGTGTTTTTGGGAACTTTTTTTTATTTTTCCAATCGATTGCAACTGAGAGAGGAGGTGTAATAGGATTAATAAGGTTTATTTTAAATGCAACAGGCAAATTGTCTCAAAATAAAAAAAGCTAATAGCTGAAGTAGAAATAACGTAAGTAAGATTTTTAGAAATAGGGAAGTCTGAAATAGAAAGTCTATTGTTACGAACTACAGGAATATGAGTAGGATTGGTAGATGTGTGCAGAGTGTGATTGACATGAGAAATATGGTTATTTGAGGATTTATCCTTTCTAGAGGTTGAGAAGCAATTCCAAAGTGTATTGTGGGCATTAAAATCACCAGCAATAAAATTAAAAGGGTGTTTTTTAAGTGTGTTATACCATTTACAGGATAATGACGACTATGTTTGGCATAAATCGAAATGATGTTTAATCTAATATGAGGAAGATCAAGAATAATAATGGTATAGTCGATACCATTAAGAGGTGTGGTCAGGGTTGTATAATATAGACGATGTTTTAAATGTAAATCGCAGTACCGCCATATGATGAATTGGCACGCGGTGTATGGTAGAGCTTGTATCCCGAAATTTTTAAACTGCACGTGAGGTTTCCAATCTCCTGAATTAGTAAAAAAAGAATTTTGGATAGAAAGAAATATATATATGAACAGTTCATTTATTTTAAATTTAAAGGACTCCCTGTTCAAATAAAGTATAAGGGGGAAATAATAACTATTAGAATTATCGTCGTTTTTTTAGCGAAACTCAGTTGCAAAATTTTCTAATTCGTTAATATTTATGATCATTTCTCGATGGCATTATTGCAAATTTTATATTCATTGTCTATTATCTTTATATATTTGAGTCATTTAGTAATTTGCCTTCTTATACAAAAATGCATCGAAAACACTCTGAAATTGTCAATGAAATGACAGAATTGTCGTTTGAGTTATTAAATGTTTTATCTAAGGGGAATGAATTATTTCAGTGGAAGAGGAATTAGCCTGAACAAAGGCTTCCTGGTTACAATCACTTACACTGAGAATAACCTTTCAATGGTGTGTTACAATTTGTTTATGAATGTTGTCAGTTTTTCTTTTCATTGTTTTTTATTTCAGTGGAAGAGGAAATAGCCTAAACAGGGGCTTCCTGGTTACAATTACTTACACTGGGAATAACCTTTCAATGAGGTGTTTCAATTTGTTTATGAATGTTGTCAGTTTTTCTTTTCATTGCTTTGTCATTGTTTTTTATTTCAGTAGAAGAGGAATTATCCTGAACAGGGACTTCCTGGTTACAATTAATTACGTTGGGAATAACCTTTCAATGAGGTGTTTCAATTTGTTTATGAATGTTGTCAGTTTTTCTTTTCATTGTTTTTCATTATTTTGTCATTGTTTTTTATTCTTTAAAACGTACTTAA
Organism: Maratus speculifer; assembly: GCA_964019185.1. Classification (NCBI taxonomy): domain Eukaryota; kingdom Metazoa; phylum Arthropoda; class Arachnida; order Araneae; family Salticidae; genus Maratus; species Maratus speculifer. Next base: position 95,739,825 of record OZ025290.1, read on the forward strand.
TTCTTTGAGAATATCTACGAAAATAAAGCAGTTTAGGAGGTTGCGTTAGTCGGTTGTTTAGTTTTTGAATTAGAATTTTGAATTTTTTTTTCAAAAATTCTAATTCAAAAGCTTTATTGTTAGATGAAGATTTTATTGTTAGATAAAGGTTTTATTGTTAGGTGAAAAAAGTTTATTTTTGTGTTTAATGGATTTTTTGAATAAACTGTAAAAGAGGGAGGATGGGCCGCAATGTATTAGCAAAATTCCGGTTATACGGCCTTTAAGACAGCAGTTCGTGCTGAGAGCTCCCCTGCATATTTTAGGTACTTAGGCTTGAAATTTTAAAATGTCACTAGCATGTCCAAATGTCTGACACTGACAACATTCTTTAGGGTTGTTTACACTGTGAAAATGTTCAAACGTTACGTGTATATATGAAATTTCGGGTATTTTATAAATGCGGTTAAAGTCTTTACAAGGGAAAACATTTACCATACATAAAGCTATGACCCTGCAAATTTTCCTAGTTTTTAGGATGGTAGAAAAACTATGTTGAGCTCAGTCGTCGATAATAAGTTTTGGAAACGTATCTGGTGAGATACCTTGTATACGAATTTTTTTTCGATCAATTGTACTTAGGGCAGATGGTATAAATTTAAAGTGTTTAGATCTTACTTATCTCTAAATTTTCCTAAAATGTTTTTCAGATTTTGGTTGAATTTTAATAATTTCGCCTTTAGGGCAGACTAGACTATGTTTTTCCTTACCTAATAATTTGACTTCTTACGCAATTTTTCGCCAATCTACCTCACTAAACTTAACGAAAAAGGGTGAATTTTCCTCTGTTATCAGTAAGTATGTTTTTCTCAGTATTTTGATTTTTTAGGTTTAAAGTTGTCATGTTCTTTATTATTGTTAGCATTATTTATATAAACTTCATTTTGAAGAACCAACTATCTGTTGTTTAAAGTGATATTAGAGTCGTTGTCTGATTCTGAAAGGCATCTTTTGCCAGTACGCGTTTGGGTAGAATTGGAGCTAATAATTTCGAGAGGTTTTAAGCATTCCTTGTAGTCATGTTTAAAGTCTTTACATGACATGGAACTAATTATTAGGTTAATGTTATATGGCTTCCCGAAAATCTTTTCTGAAAAATTACAAATATATATGTTACCTGTTATTTCAGGTCCTCACGAGTGGAATAGTCTTACGTACACTGAAGTTGGTTAATATATTCATCAACACAACAGAAGATGTCACTTACAAAAACTTTGGCAGGCTCATGACAAGTATTATAATTATTGAAGGCATCACTATCAACTGTCCATTTATAATGCTGGCTAAACCATCTCTAATTTTCATTAATATACAGACCTGGCGCAAAGAATACCATAATGTATAAATCACACAGAATCACAGCATAAATGGCAAAAAATCACCCGAATCGGCAATGAAAGAAACTATTTGATACGAACTGTCAAAAATTATCAACCATAATAATCTTTCACGGTTATTTCTATCACGCCAAAATTGTAACACGACAGAAAAAAATTGAGGATATAGAAAATACGTCTCTTCACTACGAACAACGATATCTGAATATGAATACTATGACAATAATATGATACCTGAACAACATTCCATGCAAAAAATAAAATAAAATTACCTGTAAAATTTTGTGATATGAATTCAAACCTTAAAAAAGAAAAAAATCTGCCAGATGCGGAAACACTGGTGGCTAATGGCATACAGAGATGTCGTAGAGGTTATACTGGGGTAAACACCGTATAAACACCTGGATTTTTTTCATAATCACCGTGAATCCTCTGTTTAAAAAGACTATATTATAGACGCTATACACTGTAAAAAAAAATTGAAGAGGTTACTAAAAATTCTTTAGTAAATTTGTATTCTACAGAATTTTTTAGTAACCATTACAAACTTCTTTTTTGCAAGCGAAACAAGCATTTCTTTTGTAAACTGAACAAAAGAATTTTTTGTATAACTAACTTAAAAATTTTTAGTATGAGCCACCAAGCAAATTTTAGTAATAGCTCCAAAATTATTTTTAATAACCATTACGTGGGCTCGAAGGGAAGAAGCTTCCAGACTTCTGGAGCGGAAGATTTTCAGCAAAACCGCAAGAGATGGCAGCACCAAACATTGCTACTGCTCCGTCAGGATATTCATAATCCCTTTATTAACGAGTACTTATACTGCATACATTCGGGGCGTATTTGGCAGAGGCCAGTATCGAACCCGGAACCTTTTAGCCTGGTGTCCGTTACTATAACCACTATGCTATCAAGTCCACACTAAGTGAGCTTTAGTAATAGCTATTAAAAATATAAAATTATCAACTCTATTCGTTGCTAACTTTTTTCTAGTAATTCTTACAGATTTTTTTGTAACCGATTAAGATTACTAAAAATTTTTAGTAATTATAAGGTTTGGTTTATTTTTGTCGTCCGATTATCTGCGCTAGGGATATAGGACCAGAGGAGGAGTGCCCTTCGTGGGGGTCTTTCTAAGGGAACCTAACCCGTATTTACGCAAGGCTCGAAGAAAACCACGAAAACTTTGAACGATTAGGCCGACAGCCGCGATTGGGTTCGAACCCAGCACCTGCCGTCTACCAGTTGAGAGGTCTGTACCTCTTGGCCACTGATGGGGCAGTAATTACAAGGATCACTAAAGTTTTTTTAGTAGATCGACATTTTTTTTTTTACAGTGTAGAGTTTACCTTTGGCCTTGAGCGTATACCCGCTGCTTAGCGTCTATACTCTCTGTTTTTTATGACTACAACATTTTCATGGTATATGTTTACTAACAATTCCAGAGAACTAGGAGTGAAGTACTTTACTTCGATTTCTATTTAAAGGTGTTACTTAAATTAATAAATGATAAAGTTTTAAAAGAACATGAACTTTCGTATTCTGTTGTCCATATTACTCATGCAATGATTCTAAACATATGCTGGTTAAAATAACGAATATATAGCAATTAACATATGTATTATCTATAAGTATATAGAAAATAGATGAAGTAATGTATATAATTACACACATTTTGTGTTATTTACTAATTACACATTCTTTTTTGTAAAGAAAATTAGCATATAACGTTAGTGCAAAAACGATCCACAAAAAACAAATATAATGTTTATCACTTCCTCATGTTTATATAAAAATATATATTCTTTCAAAAATGCAAAGTAATAAAGACCCTTTTTTAAGTATCTAAATTGAAAAAATAAACCTCTAAAGTAATGTATTGTTAATAATGCTGATAAGCAGTAGCAAATATTTTGTAAATCTGCATTATTTTAATTTCTTTGAAAAAAAATATATATATTTTTTTTGTTGTTGCTCGATGGAACAATTTTTCAAAATTTATTCACACAATACATCGAATAATTTAGATAAATCCATTAAAATCTGAAAGATATATTTTATTGATAGAAATAATGTGTTTTATTTCGGTAATTAATCGTTCACTTTCTATCTCTGACTCTGAATGTCACTGAATAAATTTATTATTTGTAAATAATGAAAACGAATGTATATATACGATCCTGTAAATTGAACAAAAGCAGTTAATTTTATTCTGTTGTGTGTAAGAGTGATGGAAGATTACATTTCTTTATAACTTTTCTGATTTTTACGACAATTTCGCAAACATTCGCTGTACTTGTGTTTCTTGCATCAACTAGATCTAAAAGCAGTTTATTTTTAACAGACAGAATCGAAGAAGTACGCTGAATTTTATGTGAATGAAATGATTTTTAACAGACTTCCAAAAAGGAGAAGAGGTTATCAATTCAACGCGTATGTATTTTTTTTATGTATGTTCACCGATTACTCCGAAACTATCAAACCAATTAACTTGATTTTGCTGTTAAATGAGAGAGCTTGCTCTCGAATTGGTACCACTTCCGTTTCATAGAAATTGGTTCAGTACTTTTTTAGTAATTAGGTAAAAACTAATAAAATTAGTGATTTCTCGCAAATCAGTAGTAATATGGATGTCGAGTAAATTTACCGATGCCAGCATGGCCGAGCGGTCTAAGGCGCTTGATTTAAGATCAGGTTTTCGAAAGGCAACGTGGGTTCGAATCCCACTCCTGACATACGTGTATACAATAATCTTTTCCGTATTATAATTTTAAAAAATATATTTAACAAGTTAAATACTAATTATGCTATTAGGAATATTTTGTATTTAACCGTTACCACAGAGTATCAGAGATTTTTTTTAACTCAATATTTTATCAATGAAAGTTTACTCAAAAAGAGAATAGACTCGCGAAAAGTAACATGACATTGAATAAGTTCTCTGAAGCGAATGAAGTCCGGACAGCCGAGCGCTCTAAGGCACCAGATTTAATCTCTGGTTTTGAAGGAGAGTGTCTGTTCGAACCTCACTCCTGACATATGTGTATAGTATACAAAAAAATTTTCCGTGTTATATATTTTTTTAAGTGACTTCAAAAAAGGAGAGGATGTTATCAATTCGCCGCGAATGTATTTTTTTCTATGTATGTTCACCGATTACTCCGAAACTATCCAACCGATTGATTTGCTTTTTGTGTTAAATGAAAGAGGCTACTCTTCCATTGTTACTTCTTCCATTTCATTGAAATTGGTTCAGTACTTTTTCAGTAATTAAGTAAAAACTAATAAAATTAGTGATTTCTCGCAAACTAAAAGTAACATGGACGATGACTAAGCTCGCCGAATGGACTGCAGTCAAGTGGCTGAGCGGTGTAAGACAGCAGATTTGATTTCTGGTTCTTGAAAGAGATAGTGGGTTCGAACCCCACTCCTGACATACGTGTATGGTTTACAGTGATTTTTTCCGTATTATAATTTTTATTAACTGACTTCAAAAAATCGTTAACTTTTAACTAAAAAGAGAAAAATAAACTTTTCTACCAAAAATTGAACCGACTTCAAAAGCTACTGCAAAGTGAAAAATAATTTTTTACAGAATAGTATTAAGAAATTAAATTAAGAGCGTAGTATTTATCATGCGTATTATTATATTTATGTAGATTAATTTGATTTTTTGAAGTCGCTGCCAGCCAAGCCAAGTTCAAAATTAAAATTAATTATCCAATGCAAATCGTAAAAGAATAAAGTTAAAATTTTAACTAAATATTAAATCGTAAAACACTCGTAGATACTTGGATGCGTGTCTATTGGAAAATTACATGTAACTTGGCTTGGCTGGCACCGACTTCAAAAAACCAAATTAATCTACATAAATATAATAATACGCATGATAAATACTACGCTCTTAATTTAATTTCTTAATACTATTCTGTAAAAAAAAATTATTTTTCACTTTGCAGTAGCTTTTGAAGTCGGTTCAATTTTTGGTAGAAAAGTTTATATTAATTATATAAGAAATGAAATTAGCAATTAAAAAAGTATGATAATAATACTATTAATGACATATAAATACCTGTTATTTGTGAGATCTGCATGTTTCGTACACATAATCAGTGACATTTTGAAGACTTATATTGACAATAAATAAATAAATAAATAAATAAATAAAAGTTTGTTCTCAAAATATTAATATATGCATATAAATATGATATTTATATATATGGCCTATATGGCATGCATTTGTATGTATGTAATTAAGTATGGCATTTTTTCAAATTTTGGCGAAAATAGTTTAGTTATTATAAATGGTCTTACCCTAATATTGCCTGAAAAATTTTTCAACCCAATATTCTTCTTAATTGGTGTTAACGATGCAAAATTAACTTAAAACAAATCACTTTACAAAAAAAAATTGTTTATTTTACGTATATATAATGCCTTTTATGCCCCAATTTTAGGATGCTAGTTTGGAAAGTGTAGGGGAGGGGTTCTGTTACTGTCTATGGCATTAAAATCAACATTTTATGTCATTTATTTTAATAAAAAATGAGTATTTATTATTGTCGTTATTATTTTGCTGCAATCATTTCTGTATTATTTCTATAGAGGGAGGAGGTCTGAATTCGGCTGCAAAACAAAACTCCATTCCCCACCTTTAGCCGTTAACATAGTAAAAATGTATAGCATACTGATATGTTTTGTACTATTTTATTTTTTAGCATCCTGAGGCTTTAATATATTTACTAAGATAAACTTACATTGTTTACGCGTATATACTAATATATACATGATGAATACAAAAAGTGTTGATGTATGTGAATATTTTTCAATTATAAATTCAATAAGTATTTAGACATGTTTTCAGAGTTACTGTCTATGCATTAAACCTATGGTTTATACCATTTGTTACATATCATGCCATGGTTACATATCATGCGGGCTATTTTTAGGCAATAACAATGTCTTTATTAGTAGTATAAAGGTGAGAAGTGTCGGTTCAAGAATAGGACCCCTTCTCTAGTATATATTCATTAGCAAAGTAAAATATTTGGTAATTATATAGCAATTTATATACTAAAAATTGATTGTAATAAATTGTTATTAATGTAGTACTTATATATATATGCGTGTGTTTGTGTGCATGTGTGTTAGTAAACATATTAAAACACATTAGTAACCTCAATATGTCACATACTAAATCAATAGAAACAAACCGGTATGATGTATAAATTTTCAGTATGTCACAGCTAAGGGGAGAGAGGACGAAGCTTTGTTCTTCATCCGTGCCAGCTCACAATTATTATAATAAAAAAGAAAAATTTATGGTCAAATAATAACCCCAATGATATTTAAAACCACTTTGTAAAGAATAATTGCCATAAAATTGAGATTTAACTGCATAACTGTGACAGAGGAAACCTCTACGTTTTTGTGCATAGTGTACTTATAATGGGACGATAAATAAATATTCAATTTTGCACAAAAATGTAAAAATCTGCAAAAAATACTTATTTTGAAACAATTTTTCTTCTTATAAACTAATTAATATAAAAATATATATTTTACCTTTTCTTATGCGCTATTTTATTTCTAGAAAAACGAGTTTTATGTTGCAACGGATTTGCTGTTCAACCTATTATTTAAAGAATGTTCTTTTATTTATTAATAAATATTTGAAACAACTACTAATAAGGTATTTTTCAAAAATGTAAACCGTTATCATAATTTATTTATTTATTTATTTATATTTTTTTTAATAAAAGCATTTCTAAATTTGGTCACCAGGCACAAGTGGATTAAACATCTCACCTATTGTGTGAAAATTACATGTAGATCTATTTATTAAAAACTTAACAAAAAAGCAATAGTTAAAATAAAAAAAGCATTATTATCAATATATTTTAAGTTATTTTTATCGACAAACAGTTAGATACCAAATTCTTAAGTATGTGTAATTAAAGCTCACTTAAAATCGATCGACAAAATTTGTCATTATATAACGTGCAAATTATAAATCGCATAATTTATAATTTTTCAGCTAGAATTAATTTTAAACTGCATAATAGATATTACTAATTTGATATAATTTATGTGAATTTTTCTAATAGAAAACATATACCTTTGATTATATTTAAGAAATCAATAGAAAAGCAGGAATAACAGCAATAATAAAGCCACGTAATCTCGCAATTACGTGTATCTTTTGCGAAAAAAACACATTTAGTATTTTTATGCATTAAAGCAAAACAGTTAAAATCTAGCTAACCAAAGTGATCAATAAAGGAAATAATAAAATATACTTTGTAATAAAAGTATAGATTGCCTATTTGTAATATATCACCAGGAAACACATCTCAGGTAGTAATGTAATTCCAATAAAACTGAATGATGTATTTTATTGATATAAGTAAGATATTTCCTCTTTGATAAATAATTTGCTTCCATTTTTTAATATTTATACTAGCTTGATAAATATTTTTAAGAATAAGGCGAATGTGTATCTATAAAGCAAAAGCAAAGGACTAAACGAATTAAAATTATCAGGGTTTTGATTTAATTGTGTAACGCATTATTTCATTTCTTTCGAGGTATTTTAATATTGGAAAACAAATATCACTGTGAATTTCCCGTTCTGTGTAAATATATATGTATATATATATATATATATATATATACAGGGTGAGTCATAGATATCGAAACAATAGGCTATCTCTTTAAATATTACCCCTAGACCCATACTTCCAATTGCAAAAATTCCTAAAAAAAGGTGAAATTTTCGATAAGATAAGTTGCAACTCCATGGCGGCGTCTATTTTTAAAATTACGAAAATTATATTTTTATACGGCCCCCAGAGGACAAAACTTCCGATTACAAAATTTTTTCTTATCCATTCCTGAACTGAACAACAACAACAACAAAAAAATCATCTTGATATCTTCAAAACTCAGAGAGTTATGACAATTTTAATAAATCGCGAGATTTCAAGGGATGAGACACAAATAGAAATGCGTGTAATTGAAGAAACAATTGTTGTGGAATGGGTCCAGAAACATTTATTTTATTTATTTATTTATATAGTTAGAATTTTGAATGTTTTATGATGGTTAATATTATAATTTGTAAGCATTATCACACCATAAGACTTTTTATTAATTTTTTTTCCAAAAAATTTAGAGTAAATTAAAATTGTTATAACTCAAAACATTATTTGTCGCGTTGAATTTTTTTCTTTTGATTAAATAAAAATGTCTAATTTTCAATTTTGATTCAGCATTTTAAATAATATATGTATTTTTAAAATAAAAGTATTTAAAATAGCAATATAAAAAAAGATGCAATTTTTTGCAAACAAATCATATTTTTAAAAGTAAATTTTCTGAGCTGAAAACAACTTTCGGATGTCGGGTTGAGATTTTTTTTTTTTTTTTTTTTTTTTGAAATGTTAAAAAATTATTGAAATCGCGGGACTCTTACCGTAACCGACGGTTATTCACTTATGTCAGTTAAAAATGAGAAATATTGAAAAAAAAAACATTTGATTCAGAAAAATGCATTTAGTTTTAACACTAGAACGGCGGCAAAATTTTACCTACTGGAACGGCGGAAGGGGTCAATTTGACCCCTCGATGAAACTACTGAAATAACAATGCTAAAACAATTTTAAATGGCATACATTGTGACAAATATGTAATTTCCCTGTATTTCATAATTTATAGTTAATATTACTCGATATTTTATTTAATTTTTAAAGTACTGTGTATGTAACGGCTGCAAGGCGATCAATTTGGTACATACTAAACTACTCAAAAAACTCATTAATTTGACATAAAAAATGGTTTAAAATAAATGTTTTCAAAAATTAAAACCAATGTTAACTAAAATAAAACACAATTTATAAAATAATAATTTTTTTTAAATCTACTTACTCGCCGAATGAACCACACTCTGAATCCAATAAATGAGAAACGTATTCTGTTGTATCCTTTATTTCATTATAAATGTAGCTGAATGGTTTATATCTAAAGCATTTCGTTTGAATTTTTTTAATGCTTAACATAGTCCCGTATATGTATTAGACATTAATGCAATTGATACAAAAATAATTTTTAACAATTTTTCCAGTGCATTTTCCGCACACAACTTTGGAACACGATGCACAAAATTCTTGAGATTTGTTTCCATTGCATTTCTGTACTTGACACTTTTTTCTCTTTATATCCACTTTATTTTCGTTTGTTTTTTCTGAAGATTCAGGAAGGATCTTTGGGAGTTTTGAAGCCATAAGAACCATTCTTAATTCCTCTCCTAATTTCAATAGAAAATCTCTTCTACTGATGGGCTTGCCTGTTACACTTTTATAAATTATCCAGGCGTTCAAAGCTGCATGATCTAAAATATTGAAAAATATATGTACAGGCCATCGTCTAGAAGCAGATTTAACGGAGTATTTTCGGCACATCTGGTCACGAATATCCACACCACACTTTGTTGCGTTGTAATAATCTATTGAATCTGGCAACTTTTTCAGGCTGTCCTCAGTTTTTACAGTAGAATGTAATGAGCTCAATAGAAAAACACTTTTGTTTCGTTTGGCTTGATAGATGGTAAGTGTCATATTATCATGTTCCACTATCTTCGATGAATAAAGAGTACTGCGCATATTTTTCAAAGCTATAGGAATTTCTCTTCTGTTCTTTTTCATTGTGCCAACTAAAGTTGTATTTTTAGATTTTAGCATTTCAGCTAATTTGATGCTAGTAAAGTAATTATCTGTCGTAATATTCCTCCCTTTGTTTAGATGGGGATCTGTTAATTTCATGACAACATTTTCAGATAAACGTAATTGAGGATTTGCTGTTTCATCTTTTCCTAGATAAGGAAATCCATTCAAGAGGTATTTAGTATCAACGTCAACAGATAACCAAAATTTTATTCCAAATTTATCAGGTTTATTTGGCATATATTGCGTAAATTTACATCTAGCTTTAGATGGGAACAATTGTTCATCAACTGTAATATTTTGTCCTGGTCGGTAGCATGTTTTGCAATTTTCAATAAATTTATTCCACATTTCAGATGCAAGAGCAAATTTGTCAGTCTGTAATCGACTAGATCTTGTTGTTTTTTCGTCAAACCTCAAAAATCTTTTTATTTCTTTGAACCTATCTCTTGAGATAGTTTCTTTGCAAAATGGTATGCCCCATGCTTCAGACCACAATGAATATAAATCTAAACCCTTTGCGCCTGTTGCTCCACGAATATATAATATAGCAACAAAAGCCTCTAACTCAGCTAGAGATAAACTCCAGTCGTTATTTCCACGTTGTCGATGAGATTCTGATTCTGTACATTTCTTTATACGCAACAAGATAGCATCGTCAATGAAAAGCTTGAAAGCACTAGACACTTTGTCCTCAAAAACACGAGTCTTTGCAAAAGATGTTGGTCCCGCCATTTCTTTTAGAACATTATAAGCAGGAACACGGCCGCAAGCTGAATTTTTAGAATTTATTTCATTCCAGATAGTGTTATCAGGGGCAGTGAAAACAGTTTTGATAATACCCTGATCCGCTTTTTTTCGTTTATTTCTGCTTAGCTGTTCTTCGTTCACATCACTGTCCTCGGATTCACTAATACTTTGTGTCTGAAATTCATCTTCAGATTCTACAGAAAAATTATCATTTTCACCTCCGTCAGACTCATTTTCAGAGAGCTCCTGCAACAATTTTTTAATTTCTTCATTAGTAAGACCTCTTTTTCGCTTATAAGACATATTTTGTAAAATTTGAAAATAAGATGGAAAAAAGTCAGAATATCAACAAACGACAGAGTTTATGTTTCAGCGTATCATTCACAGAATAAAAGTAAGGCGATAATGAATGTGACGGCAGAATTTTCCCGCCAAACTGTCACTGGTATACGCGCGTTCCACACAGGGACCTGGATTCATTTCACCGGCGTCATCTATGTTTCTTTTATTGCGAGAACGAAAACAGGCAGGTGCAAAGAGTGGGATTATGGCCAAAAAATTGACACCCTTTTGTCGATGAAAGCGGGAAGATATACGTTCAACTGCCTGCCTTAGGAACAATGGAATTCGTACTCAAATCATAAAATCCCTCCCCTACGGTTACCACCTGCTGCGAGTAATCTGAACTAACAAAAGTAACAAATGCGAAAATACATTTGTCTATTTGTGAAAAGAAATATAAGTATAAAAAACCCTGCACCTGCTTTTTTTTTTTTTTTTTTTTTTTTTTTTAAATATTTTCTTCAAAATAATGGAAAAAAGCTAACAAAGGAAAACAACTATCTTAGAAATAACAATATAATGTGACCACCCTGGTTTGTATTTCTCTGGGAGACAGTATAAATGCATCGGAAAAAAAGCTTATCACTGAATTTTTCTCATGGTATCACAATGCTTCGCGTACAAAGAATATTTTACCAAAGGGGTCAAAATGACCCCCGTCCGCCGTTCTAGGAATACATGCAAATATTTCAAAAACTAACAAATCTAGAATGCTGATTTTTTTAAAAGGGATATATGTTATCTATTTAGGAAAAGTCAAAAAATTTCAAACGATTTCTTCCAACCAAACAAAAGTGATCCAAGGACGAAAGTGCTCAGGTGTCAAAATGACCCCTACCGCCGTTCTAGTGTTAAACAAATATGGGCTCCTAACGTTTAAATACCTTTTAAAAATTTTTAGGTGATTAACTCCATCCTGTATATTTTGATTCCAGATTTTGTTCAAGTTTTGCAATTCTCACCCTCTTTAATTACTGTTTAAATGCGTCAGTTGATTTAAACCTCATTCTTTATCACGTCGATTTAAATTTTTTTCGTTGTGTACGGACTCACAGACAGACATTTTGCAAAAAACATCTCTTTCAGTATCTCTGAGCTCTAAAACGTGTGAATCCGCCGAAAACCGGAATTCAAAAATTTCATGAATCCAATACTTTTTTCTTGTAAAGATAGAAGAAAGTAAAAATATATTTAAAACCATCATAAATTTTGAAGCTGAATAGTAAAAAAAGTAGATTTTTGAAAAAATTTCCATGTAATTTATTAAAATATATTTCCAATGATTCCGTTAATATAAGTGTCATTATCGCTATTACTATTTTTATTAAACTTATTGCCTGCGGCAATAAGTTTCTAAGGCACTTTTAATGAGAGTTTAATAAATATCACTTAATTTGATAACACTTTTAATAAGTGTTTAATAAGACGGTCCGGCCAATGAGTCGTGCCAGTTACGAGATTAGCGTCAAGGTCGAGATATTGCAGAAATCTTGCATATTTCAGGGAAGTTTAAAGCAAAAACCTATACGTTTTTATTTTATATCTAAAAGTTAAAGTATTGTCTTGGATCTACATTTAACAATGCGTAAATTTAAGGTCGATCCCTAAATTGTACTTTAAATGAACCGATTTCGCTGCGCTCACACGTATGCTTAAGTTGTGTAAGTCACGAATTTTTGAAAATTTTGGATTTTAATAGCTTTCGGGGATTTGTTGATATCGAGATGATTTTTTGTTGTTGTTGTTCAATTCAGGAATGGATAAGGAGAAATTTTCTAATTGGAAGTTTTATCTTCTGGGGGCCGTATAAAAATTTAATATCGTATTTTTTAATATGGACCCTCCCATGGAGTTGCAACTTATCTTATAAAAAATCCACCTTTTTTGTGAAACTTTGCAATTGAAAGTATGGGTTTAGGGGCAGTATTTAAAGAGATAGCCTATTGTTTCGATATTTATGACTCACCCTGTATGTTGGAAATCTGGACAAAATCTTGTCCCTCTAAATTCGTCAAGTTTGTTCAGCAGTGATCGTTGCGATCCGGTATTTCTTTTTACATTTCGGTCGTAAAGGCACTCTTTTTTTATCTGTAACTGTATGCATAATTTTATTTCCAGTTTATATACTGAGTAAATATATCTAGAAAGTGAAACATCCCCATGTGTGTGCTGAGATGGACATACGACCTAACCGATGCGTTTAGTTCTTGCTCTCTGCAGTTTGGAAGCAGTTTTGCCATCGATATGTGTTAAACGACGAAGTAACCGGCACATGCTGGAGTTTTATGTAAATAGTTTTCTTTAACATTTGAGATGAATGAAACAAACGGACATGTTATTTCTAATTTGAACTGATTCATCAATGCGCCATATTCCTTACGTCATACCACAGACCTTAAACACGGCGTTTTGTAACTCTAAACTATCTCCATCAATATATATATTTATATACATACAGTTCTAGACAGGATAAATAAATATACATGCAGAAATTTTAATAAATAGTATTATTGTTTAACATTTTCCAACAAAGTTGGAAAGTTTTTATGACTTCGGGTTTCTAAATCTGTCTGTCTATGCTGTAACTCTCTTCTGTATACTCTGATTATCATGACATTTTTAAGATTTTATTCATATTTATCCTAGAATGATTCAAATTTCAAATGGAGTTTATAGCATGTTTAGTTTATTTACAAGGGCAGTCCATATATTCTCTTAAATTGCAGACTTTTTAAATATTGATATGCTCTTTTCAATTTTATTATATTTATGCATACTTTAAGGTGTGTATAAATGCAACAGTTAATGCACAGGCCTTCACAAAATAATTCCTAAAAGTTACTGAATATAAGCGTAAATTGCTTAAAATAAATTGCTTAAAGTAAATTGTATTTGTAAATGTGTTATTTAATTTTATGTGTAACTCCACTTAGTTTACTAAGAAATGTTTGTGCGTAATTTCCATGAATACGTTAAAGTAAAACTTTTATTTATTTCTTTTGCGTTAGGACATATTACAGAATTTAATATATATATATATTTTTTCTAAGTAACTATCTAAATATATTTCTTATCAATTTGGCTGTAAACTCTATACCCTATAAACAATAAAACTGCCTTCTGTTTATAATGAAATATCATAAAAAGCATAACTATACTGGACCTATACGATAATTTCTTTTCGATACGAAACATTTTGAGCTGTTTAATAAACAGGGCGGTCGCAAAAAATGCTTTTTTAATTTAATTTATTGTTGGTGCCTAATTTCCTTCTTGTTTTCCCCTTAATTGAAAAATATGAAGTAAAAAATGTTATTAAAAACTGAAGTGAAATATGAAAAAAAAATCTTACTGAACTATTTTAGCAAAATATGTTTAGCAAAAAAAATATTGCGATGAATAAAAATTACGATTTTTATTTTTGCAAAATTTTATGTATGTTAATCAATAATTTAAATTTTTCATATCATCTGGTGAGATTTTAAGATAGAGCAAATATATATGTATGTATATTTGTATTTTTCGATAAATGTATGTGGACCGACGAAAAAAATACATTTAAAGGGAGGAAAGAATATTAATATGATTTGCTGCAAACTGCTTATTAGTTGCATATAATTTGGATAGATTTTGGCTTTTTTTTGCATTAATACATTAAAAGACTACTTTTATTTTATTTGATTTGATTTTGGATATATTAAACAATTATACATGTATATTTTTTTTTCTAATTAGTTTTAAAAAACGGATAAGAATATGACAATCGTAATCTGAAACAGATTTCATTTTATCATCATTGAAAATTGCTTACAAATAAAAATTTCATACTTGTCTCGATATGTGGTCTAAAAATTTATATCTTGATATTTCACCAACGCACAATTTCTTATACAAAAAAGTTTATAAATGTACAAAAATAAATAGGAAAACGCAAGACTTTTTTCTTTTATCAGAAGATTCGATTTAAGAAGTTTAACCATAACAATCTTTTCAGTAAGTCGAAAATTTTGAATTATTTTCTTTCTTGGAAGAAATAAAGTGTCAACTTATATGTAGCAGTATTTTCCGACTTTCTTTTGAAATTTTTATGTCACTGATATATAAATTCTTATCTTTCCTTTAGCCTTTTCTCTTTGTATATGAATTTCCGTAGTAGAGAAGGGTGTCACTTGTAAGGATGTTGTCAATGTAGGAGATGACAATAGCGTTCACGTTTATACGCCCATAAAAGTTATAACAAGTGATCTCGCGGGGACACAGATTTATGAGAGATATTAATATAAAAAGAAAAAAAGTTTGTTCTTGATAAATTGACATACATTTTTTTTATCTTGGTTTTAAAATTGCATTTTGACGGGCCATTACCCCTCAAAACGGAAATTGATTATATTAAAGATTTCGGTGCATGAATATTTAATTTTTTATGAATTCTATGCTGTAAACATATTTAGGGCCAGAAGAAGGGTGAGTTAGCAAAACTGTTTTCATAATTTACAAAAACAAAACAAAACAAAGAACGCATTAATGCTTCTGACATAGTGTATATGGAAAGCGAAACATTAGACGTCTTTGTATATATATACGAAGCGGTATCGTAAAGTTCTAATTATCTCTAGAAAAATAATCGAGATAGCTTAATAAAAAATTATATTTTGCATATGATTTATATCTTTTTAAATGTCCGCGAATCGTATCTACAAGTGGAAATTTATATTTTCTATCCGAACCATTAAAAAAAGTTCATTTCATAGTATATCTATATATATATGAGAAAGTCTGGATTTCGTATTAATCACAGCACAAAAAAATCTACCGAACCAAAAATCTTGAAAATTGGGGCAAAAATGCGTTTTATAACGACGAGTGTCGCTAAAAGGGATTTTCGAAAATTCCATCCCTAAGTGGGGTAAGAAAAAGAACGAACTTAAAAAAAAAATCCTTAAAAATCGGCTTTTGCAGGTATTTTTCAACTTTAACATATTTTAGTGTATTTTTGTATGCTGAATCGAATGGTACTAAGCAAATTCTTTTAAATCCAGTAGTTCGTGAGTTACTTCCCATTTTCCTAATTTGGCGATGTGTTCGGCGCAGAAACTTGAAATTTTCAATCTATATATGTAAAAGAAATTCTAGATTTCGAATTAATCAACGCACAAAAAATTAATATGATATAAAAATTTAATTTGATCCAAAGTTTTTTAGAAACACTGACCAGCTGCTAGTTTCTTTAAAATTATTCTCAAAGCGTATGTAAAAGATTTTTGTTTAAACAAAATGATGCGAGGTAGCATTAAAATATATTCACTTGCAATTGAAACTTTACGATATAATCTCACACTACTTTTATCACAAGAAAAATACTTTACGTATGAGAAATTTTGCAAGAGTAATGTACCACGAAATGTATTTAAAGAAACAGTGATTCAAATAAAATATACACTGTAAAAAATTTCAGATATTTCTGAAAATATAAACATGTACTGCAATCAAAAAGGAGAGTGTACAGTAACCACTTCTAACTCACCTGAGGTTTCGAAAACCGTTCCTTTACCTTTAAATAACACAGAAAACTATTTGTTTTCGAAATTTAAAGAAGAACTTATAAAAATTAATTTTTATTAGCAGCCCGTCTTTTTCGGAAACATTTCTAAGTAGGTTTTACAGTACAATAATCACTTTTCTCAAATCAAAATATCAGTTTTTCGGATGCTACCAATTTATACGAAAATATTTTGATATTCAGAGAACATGTTTAACAAACAAACATACAATATTATCAGTATTAACATTAATATGAAAATTAACATTATTTTGCTACAATTGCATACACAAAATCAGTTATGCAGCTGAAAATGTTTACTTGAGAATTGATAGTATCCGGAAAAGTTATATTTTGATTTCAAAAAAGTGATTATTGTGCTATAAAAGTTCCGAAAAGGATAATTTTTATAAATTCTTCTTTAAATTTCGAAAACAAATATTTTTCTGGGATTCTTATAGGTAAAGGAACGATTTTAGAAACCTTAGATGAGTTAGAAGAAGTCACTGTATATTTTCGTTTTCGATTACTGTAAACTTTTACATATTCAGAAACATCTGACATTTTTTACAGTGTAAAAAAGCCTCCTGTAAGTGAAAATATATATCCCGATGAATATACTTACGAAAACAGTAAATATAAATAAATATGTCGAAATCAATAATTGTCCTTGTGATAGGATGAACTATAATGTAGTGAGCAGCGCTAGTGTGGGAATTTCTATTTACTATAGAAATCTATGTTTTTTTCGTCAAAAGAGAAAAACTCCATATATTTTAATAGTAAAATTGACGCAGAGAAATCCGAAACAAAGTGTTCGATTGACAGTTATGATTTATTTCAGCATTATTTTGGGTATTGAAATTGTAACAAACTTTAAAATGCTCCAATTAAACATACATTTCTGACTGTATATTAGGATGAACTGAAAAAAAAATTTCTTTTCAATTCGTAATACCAAGAAAAGCTGCGAACTCAAGAAGACTAAAAATAGGGTATAAAAAAGAAATAAATTGATACACATTTTCCAATCATACATGTTCTGTAATC
This sequence comes from Maratus speculifer, assembly GCA_964019185.1. Lineage (NCBI taxonomy): Eukaryota > Metazoa > Arthropoda > Arachnida > Araneae > Salticidae > Maratus > Maratus speculifer. Next base: position 95,757,602 of record OZ025290.1, read on the forward strand.
TTTGTCAAAGTTTTGAAAAAATCATATTATTTATACTAAAAATTCATATTATATATACTGAAACAAACGGAGAAAAAGCAAGACTTCTTTTATTTTATGATTTTCTCAGAAGATTAGATTTAGGGAGTTTAAACATAACAATCTTTACAATACGTCGAAAGTTTTGAATTATTTTATTTCTTGGAAGAAATAAAGTGTCAAGTTATATGTAGGAGTATTTTTTGCCTTTCTTTTGGAATTTTTATGTCACTGATATATTAATTCTTATCTTTCCTCTAGCCTTTTCACTTTGTATATGAATTTCCGTTCTGAGTAAATATAGAAGGCGTACTAGAGAAGGGTGTCACTTGTAAGGATGTTGTCAATTTATGAGATGGGAATACTTTTCATGTTTATACGCCCACAAAAAGTTATAACAAGCGATCTGGTGAGGACACAGATTTATATGAGATATTAAGGTACAAAGGTAAAAAAGTTTGTTCATCTTGATAAGACGATATACAGATATTTTTCTTCTTTGATTTTAAAAACTGCTTATCGACGGGTGATTACGCCGCAAAACAAAAATCGCAGAATACGTTTAACAGAAAATGTAATATTGCGATAAATGAAAAATATGATTTTTATTTTTGCAATTTTTTTTTATTTAATCAATAACTACATTTTGTTTATAAATGGTCAGTTTTTTAAGATAGAATAACTGAAATTTTTATTTTTGATAAATGGATGCGGTCCCGCAAAAAACATTAACTTTAAAGAGCGGATAGAAAATTAAGAGCAAGATGTTTTGTTGAGAACAGCATATTAGTTGCATATTGTTTATATAGATTTTAGCTTATTTCACATGAATATATTACAGAGAGTTCTTTGTTTTATTTACTTTAAATATTGTCATATTAAAGATTCTGATGTATATATATATTCCCAATTAAAGTGAAATACGTTTAACAACGTATAAGAGTTTGACTATTCTAATCTGAATTTGTTTTTACTCGTTTTTGAAAATTGTTTAGAAATAAAATGAGCATTTCTTAGTTGCCTCTAAATGTAGACTAAAAATTTATATCTTGATGTTTTACTAATGCAGTATTTGTTCAACAAAAATGTTTATAAATATACAAAAACAAATGATAAAAACGCAAGATTTTTTTATTTTATGACTCTCTCAGAAGATTTGATTTCGGAAATTTAACCATAACAAGCTTTTCTATACTTTCTTGGAAAAAACAATTTTCCTTCTTGTAAGAAACAAAGTGTCAACTTTATATGGGGTATTTTCTTCCTTACTTTTGTAATTTTTATGTCATTAATATAGGAATTCTTATCTTTCCCTTAGCATTTTTCACTTCATATATGAATTTCCCTTCTGAGTAAATATAGAATCTGTACTAGAGAAGGGTGTCACTTGTGAGGATGTTCTCAATTTATGAGAAGAGAGTACTTTACGTGTTTATGTGCCCACAAAAAGTTATAACAAGCGACATGCCGGGGACATAATTTATAAGAGTTATTAAGATAAAAAGGAAAATAGTTTGTTCATCTTGATAAATCATATACATTTTTTTTCTTTTCTTGATTTCAAAAACATCTTTTGCCGGGTGATTGCACGGCAAAACAATAACCGATTATATTAAAGATTTCAGTTCATAAATACTTTAATCTTAAAAACGTTTATGCAGTGAATATGCATAGGGACATAAGAAAGGTGATTTGTGCAAAACTGTTTTAATAATTTAAAAAAAAAATCCTTAATTTTTTTGACATTGTGCAATACATTAGACATCTTTGTAAATATTCGAAGAGGTATCGTACATTTATTATTATCTATAGATAAATAATTGAGAACTCCAGATAAAAATATCTCCTGCATATAATTTGATCGTCGCAGTATCGAAAAGTTTCAAATTACATGCTTAAATTATATTTTTTATTCCCAACCCCACTTTGGAAAAAGAACATTTCATAGTATACAATTATCTTGTAAATGATCTGAAAATGTATGTAAAAGATTCTTGTTTTGAAAAAATGGTTCGAGGTAGCGTAAAAAATATTCGCCTGTTATTGAATCTTTACGATATAATTTTGAACCCCTTTTTCAAAAGAGAAGTGATTAGCACATTGGGAAATATTGCAGGAGAAATATACTACGAAATGTATTTTTTTAAATACTGGTGCGAATAGAATATATAAATTGTCACCTGCAATTGAAATTTTATGATACTCCCGTGAATGAATTAGCGAAACAATAAACATAAATGTATGTATTGTAAACCAATAATTGTACTTATGAAAGAATAATATATAATAAAAAGAGCTGAGGTAGTGGAAGAATTTCTATTAAATATGGTAAGTTAGGCTACACTCGTCAAAAGAAAAAGAAACTAAAGTATTTTAATCGTGAAATTAACGCGAAAAAATCCGAAAATGGCTATTTGGTTGAGAATTGTGTTTTCTTCTAGCTTTATTTCGGATAACATCCATATTATGAAATTGCAACTTACTTTAAAATGTTGCCAAATAAATCTATATTACTGACTGTATATTGGGATGTGTAAAAAAATGCAAGTCAAAAATGCTTTTCAATTCGTTATACCGGGAAAAGTTGCGAATTTGCTCGATAAAAAGTAGGGTAAAAAAAAGAAATAAAAGTGATTTATATCTTGAGGTCACGCATGTTCTGTAATCTTTTCGAAAGTTTTGAAAAAAATTATATTATATATTGGAACAAAAGAGGAAAATGGAAGATTTTTTAATTTTATTATTTTCTCAGAAGATACGATTTAGGAAGTTTAACCTTAACAATTTTTTTGTCAATATTTTTGAATTATTTTTCTTTCTGAAATAAATAAAATGTCAACTTATATATAGAGGTCCTTTCTGCCTTCTTTCGGAATTTTTATGTTATTGATACATGAATTTTTATTTTTTCTTTAGTCTTTTCACTTTATATATAAGTTTCCGTACTGAGCAAATGTAGAAGGCGTACTAGAGAAGGGTGTCACTTGTAAGGATGTTGTCAATTTATGAGATGAGAATACTTTTCATGTTTATACGCCCACAAAAAGTTATAACAAGCGGTCTGGCAAGGACACAAATTTATAAGAGATATTAAGATTAAAAAAACGGTTCATCTTGATAAGTCGATCCATTTTTTTTCTTTATTTGTTTTTAAAAACTGCGTATAGACGGATTATTACACTTCAAAACAAAAATCCTCAAAACATATTAAAACAAACAAATTAATATTGCGATGAATGAAGTCATGATTTTTCTTTTTACGTTATTTTTTTGTATTTAATCAATGATTTCATATTTTCACATAAACGGTGAGTTTTTTAATATCGAGCAACTAAAAATTTTATGAGTGGTAAATGTATGGGATCCCGCAAAAAACATTAACTTTAAGAGGAGAAAGAACATTATGAGCAAGATGTTTTGCTACGAAATGCGTATTAGTTGCACACAGTTTGTATAGATTTTTGCTTATTTCACATAAATACATTAACGGGAGTATTTATTTTATTTCTTTTAAATTCGGACACATTAAAGATTCTTATATATAAATTTTCCAAATTAGAGTGAAATGTCGCTAAGAAATACATAAGAATTGGACAATTGTAATCTGAAACAAACTTATTTTTCTCATTTCTGAAAATCGTTTAAAAATAAAAAGTGCATTTCGTAGTTGCCTCGACATGTTGATTAAAAATTTATATCTTCATGTTTTAGAATTGTAGTATTTGAACTATAAAAAAGTTTATAAATCTACAGAAACAAATGGGAAAAAGCAAGATTTTTTTTATTTTATGATTTTCTCAGAAGATATTATTTAGGAAGTTTAACCTTAACAATTTTTTCTGTATGACAAAAATTTTTAATTATTTTCCTTCTTGGAAAATCCTTCTAAAGTAACATCTAAAATATAGGGGACATTTCTTCATTTCTTATGGAGTTTTTATGTGACTGATATATGGATTCTTATATATTCTTCAGCCTTTTCACTTTATATATAAATTTTCTTTCTGAGTAAATATAGAAGACGTACTAGAGAAGGGTGTCACTTGTAAGGATGTTGTCAATTTATGAGATGAGAATACTTTTCATACGCCCACTAAAAGTTATAACAAACGTTCTGGCGAGGACACAGATTTATAAGTGATATTAATATAAAGATAAAAAAAGAGATACTTATTAACATTTTGTTTTTTTTTTCTTTGAAAATATTTTTTTAAAAAATGAATTTTTTTAATTTTTTAAATTATCAAGTATTTTTTTAAAATGTAAACCACATTTTTTACAAATATTCTGACTTTAGTATAAAGATACAGCTATTATGTCAAGAAGTGTTGTTTTTTTCTCTCATTATTATGTATATTTTTTTATTTATCATTTCAATATTTATTTATGAATTTATAAATAAATAAACATGTATATATATATTATATAAATTTAAATATGAGCTTCATATTTAAATGAAGTTTGATTTTTATCTTTGAATTATTACACAAGTTTTGAAGTTTGGAACATAGCGGTACTTTTTGCTTTTTCCACGTTTTCAAAGATATCCTGCTCCCTTAAGTAATAATTTCATCAAAAAAAATTATGTCAAAATTAGAGATAAACCGAGTTTAACACTTTTAGCTGGCTGTTTTTGCCGAGTTTTCCATTTAATTTTTCTGTAAGCGTTTATATTATAAGATTACGGTTAATAAGATATATATATATTTTTATCTATCAACCTGTATTTTTTCTTCTTTAAGCGCCTTTATTTTTGGGATAGTCATCCATTAACAGAATTCATCATCATTAAAAAAGAAAAGAAAAAAAGAAAAAAAAAATCTTGTTTTTACAAACATTATATACAATATTAAGAAGATTTATATCATATATTTAAATGGTGTGGTGATGGTTTTACTAAAGCAGAAACACACTGTATTCTTAATATAAAATAATTTTCTTTCTTGAAACTATCTAAAACAATAATTTACACAATACTCTGCACTCAAAATAAATAAATAAATAAATAAATAAAAATAAAAATAAAAATTGATGAAAAATTAACAGGTTTACTAAATGTTGTTTCAATCAGCATGCGAGAATGCAACTCGGCTACCACTATATAATCAGAAAACATGGTAAACTTTGGGGATATTTTTTAATAAAACATGAATTTCTCCACGAGTATGCTTGCCATAGTTGTAAAAGAGAATGTAGCTTATTACAAGAAACCTCATATTTACGAACTATAATTTCAAAGCTTTTGCAACAGCTTTTTCATTTTTCTTCAATTTCTTTATTGTTCCCCAGCTAGTTTCAGAAAAAAAACTCTTCGCGGATATGTCTGCCGTCTTCTATGCTGTTTATTACCCCTGAAGTTTAAGGAAAACACCTCGTGTATTTTTCATGGCATTTAATAAAACGCCTAAAATCGCAGGTGACGGGTTATCACTGGCTATAAAGTGGGAAGTTTCAAAAGATTAGGTCGGTATTAAAACGCTATAAAAAAAGATCTCTATATCGCAAAGACATGCTATTTCCAGATAAATATTCAGCGTGGTACATGATTTTACATGACATGTAAAAGTATACCAAAATAATAAATAAAAAATTTTCTAACTTTTGACAATAAAATGCATTATTGTAGATAAGTCTGTGGAATAATTCCATATTGCCTACGCAACACAACATTTGGATACATGCAGTACATGCACTGTTCTCTAATGCTTTTATGTCAAATTTTGCTACGTATGAAAATATTATATATTTGATATAAATAGTTGTCATAACCTCTTGGTTATACAGGTCCACATATGTGGATCTCAAAATAATTGTTTATAAATTCCCAAAGCAAGATTAATAATTCCGATTTTATATTTATGTTCATGAATCTTTAAGTTTTATAATGAATCCTTTCGATAAAAGTCACGAAAACCAAATATCTCGTTAGATATTGATTTATAGAAGTAAATATGATGGAAATTCACAAACGTAACTAATTTTCGCTAATTTAAATATCATTAATGCATGCAGTAACATTACTTTTTAAAAAACTTGCTATTTCAAAATTTGTTTAGTGTAGTTTTCTTTGTAAAATAGCTTTATCGAAAAACGTTATAATGGATAACAGTTAGGTACGCATCGTGCAAATTGTTAGAAGTATGTATGTCCAGTTTCATTGTAAGTAGTTATTGTTTATATGCACAGGCGCATTTTCCCTTTACTTTATGAGCTAATTTTAAAAGTTAATTATAACATTTATACACTAACATTTTTTAATATATGAAATATTTTAAGAAACTTTTCACACATTTAGTTACTCTACAATTTAAAGTTCATTAATGATTTGGAATATATAGCAATTAATGTACAGACTTAATTTTAATTCTTAATCATTTATATAAAAAAATCTGGAAATAATGTATTAAGAAGAGACGGCAAAATTTTATAGAATTGTAATTTATTTAATGATGAATACATATTTTTTTAAATAAAACGATGGAAGCGTATATGAATTTATGTCAGGGTCAAATAGCAAGTCTACCCCAATAGTTGTTCAGAAACAAAGTAATTAAACAAAATATTTTTTCGTTTGGATTAGTAAACAGTAATAGTACGGGTTTCGCTCAACGGAAACTTAAAATTGATACAGAATTGAAAAGAGGGGAATAGAATGAGTAGACTCTCGTACTAGGTGATTTAAAATATTTCTTTTTAAGTGGAAAGGCAATAAGGGTTGCTACTTCATGCATAGAAAGATAAGTAAATGTATCTTGCATAGTGCGGTGTAAAAAAAATATTTTAAAATCATTAGCATTTTCCAGTCTGCTTTATTACGCATGTTAAATACTTTGATAGGAAAAAGATATGTTTGTTATTTGCATCTATCCTATAAACGTTGTTCGGTAAAAATCGAAAAATAATCTGTGACCATGTTTAAATGTTTTTTCAATTTTTTAATTAAGAATTGCTGTAGTTATCATGCGCTTTATCATAAATACACTGTTTTGAAAAAAAAAAATATGTCCTTTATGGAATATAAAAAGGACATATTTTTTGAACTTTTGGTATGAAGACAATAGATCTGTAACTCCACTCAGGGTAAGACTGTGCATTCAAAGATAAAGACTATGATGATGCAATGATAAAGACTTAATCCCAAAATGCAAAGTTTCTTGTAGTCTTACAAGATATGCTTGACTTTATAGTGTATATGATTATCTAAATGTATGGATAAAAACCGTTTTAAAATGTTGTTTACTAAGATGCAAAACCAGCACTTCTGTAACCTTTACTAATGTAAGTCTCTTTATGTGTCTTAAAAATCATTGCGTTGAGAATATCCATTATAAATAAATATTATTCAATTAAATATCTACAAGTATAAGAATAAATAATAAATAAACTCCATTTTTATTTCTTTATTTATCTAACAAAATTAATGATAAACATTACAATATTTAAACTAATACCTATTTTATAAGATTTTATCAATTTAGATAATTATGGTAGCTTGTACTCAGCTACACATTTATGTCTACCTAAATGTTATTCCCATGTAAAAAAATTAAGTCTACTTAAAACTGTTGTCCGAACAATATACCGAAAAATGTAAACATTTTTATTTTTTCTTTACTAAACGATATCAAAATAGTTAAATATTTTTTTTATGTTGTCCTCTATTCTTATTGATATTGTATAAAAAGCGATTGAGAGATTTTTAAGTAGATATGTTTATACTTAGGATATGTACTTGTTTATTTCCAACGTTGAATTTGTATAAATAAATTATTCCTGATAATTTTTTGATTATCAGTAGTGCAGATATTATTTTGATAATGTTATGACTTAAAAATAAATATGTTATATGTACTCTTATATATTTGTACCGGAAAGTGGCAATGTAGGCTCTCTTTTCATATTTCAATAGAAATCTATAAATATCTTTCAGAAGCTTTCCGGAAAGCAAATTCATGTGTTTAGTAATCCGTAAGACTCTGGTTTAATCGGAAAACTTTTCGTCTTCGGCAATAATTCTGGGAAAGAATGAAAAAGAAGAAAGTACTTCTGATCTCGGCAAATGAAAAAGTGAAAATGATATTCCGGATGATTGGATTTCTTCTGCTTCAAATGTTTTCGGGACTTATTGGATTGGTTTTAATGTCTATATCATTTATAATCCAAAACGCAGTTATTATACAGGGTGACTTTAAACATTTAAAGTGTATAATAAGTGAAATGATATGAAGAAACAATGAAGGTATATCCTTATTCACTTCATCGCTGCAGAGAGCGAGGCATTTATTTTTAAATAGCATCTCATATTCGACGATAATCATAAAATAAACGAAGACCAGAGAATTGTTTGGTAAATATTTTCAGCACTTAGTGGATTAGTTTTAGCATCGATATCATGTATAATCTAAAACACATATTATAGCGGGTGCCTTTAAACATCTGAAATATAAAATAAATGATATCGTATGAAGAACAAAAGAAAAGTTTGTCATAGAACTTCGTTCCTTCTTCACTTAATCGCTGCGGAATATGGGGTGTTTTACATCCAATAAAATCTCATATTCGACGATAATCATAAAATCAATAAGAGTAGGATATTGTTTGGTAATTTTTTTGAGATTTGTTTGATTTGTCATAAAGTTTATATCATTTATAATTCAAAACACATATTACACATGGTTTCTTTAAACTTTTTAAATGTATAATAAGTGAATAGCATAAAAAAGAGATTTACTATAAACATTCGTTCCTTATTCACTTAATCGTTGCAGAATTATGAGGCGTTTCACTCCAAGCAAAATCTCGTATTCGATGATCGTCATAAAATCAACGATGACCAAAAGTTGTTCAGGAAATGTTTTCGGGATTTATTGGATTGGTTTTAATGACTATATCATTCATAATCCAAAAAGTATGTTAATATTTAAATATTTAAAATATAAAATAAATGATATGATATGAAGTAAAAAGAAGGTTTGTTATAGAACTTCGTTTCTTATTCCCTTAATCAATGCCGAATACCAGACTTTCAAGTCTCATATTCAGCGATACCAATAAAATCAGTGAAGGCCAGTGAATTTAATGCAGACTATATTTGTTAAAGTTGTACGAATACTCACGGAGAGTTCAGAATGTACACACAAATGGTTTTTTATTTGAAAATATAATGTATTTCTTTGACTAAGTAGATTTTTTCAAATTACCCACAAATTAACTTTTTTAGAGGCAAGTTGCTTCTGCTTCAAAAATATTCAAATATTCAATTCACATCACAAATAACGAACAAATTTACACGAAAATAATCAAAACCTATTTTTTTAGGATTATTATGAGATTAAAATTGTACTAAAAAATACTGATACCATATGTCTGTTTGGACACCAAAATTAAGCATTAACAGAATACAAAATGGCACCACGTAAATTATTCGCAAACAAAGGAAAAATCTCATACGTATGTGAGCACATAATTTAGAATCATTTCACTATTTATAACAAGCTTTGAACTTCTGAAAAGGAAATGCTAACTTTTTCTCAAAATTTTTAATTTTTTTTTTGTTTGTCCGTTGTTTGGACGGATTAAACGAAGACTATAGGTGCAAAGAATTTATATAACTACAAACGCATTTAAAAATAATTGGCTATTATGGTAAACGGGTGCAAACCAAAAACGTTTTACAATTCTGAAAAAGCTGAACTTTTTTAAATAAAACAGTGCTTGACAGTAAGCTTAAACATTGAAAAGAGCACCAATACATTGTGAAAAAACGTAAAAAAAAAAGATGAAATTGTTCGGAAAAATTTTTACCATCGGTCGCTAATCAAACAGCCTTCACTTTTTCAGAACTTCATTGTGACTACTAAAGTAACAAAGCGGCGTGTATAAAGTTACCCAATTTCTTCAAAAATTTTACAGGAAACTGGTAAAATGATACACCGAATATGCTCTTATTCATAAAAAGTTATCTTGCTTACTTATAAGATTGTCCATCTTTCAACAGCAAGAAAAATGTGATTTTTATGTAAATTTCACGAAAAAGTCTTAACTTTTGGATCTGAGTCCCATTCGCTGCGTGAAAGGGCAGTACAAAAAACTTTAATCCATCAATTTCTGACTGCGTCAGAAACAAAACTTGCAACGAAAGACAAATTTGAGCATGTTACTGCACTTGATGGAATTCATAGGTTGTGTTCATCATGGAGAAACGTCACTGGCGATTGTATTAGAAGCAGCTGTCAGAAAGCAGGGTTTTCGTTTCTAACAGAAAATGAATTTGAGGAGCCAAAAAATGAAAGTGAAAATTGTGACAATGGGAATTACCTTAATACATAAGGAAGAAAATTGAAATGTTGCAATTTGTAGACGCGTTATGTTTACTTTGAATGAAATCGTTGATGCAGATGAAAGTTTAATCATAGCTGAATAGAGGGAAATTGGATAAGTCACACTGAATTAAATCATAGCGACAGAGCTTCGGAGGAGGACGACGATAATAATTAAGATCTTCAAAGGATTATTTAACTCACACAGCGATGTAAGATACATTAGAAACTTTACGTGACTATTCTGAGTTCCGGAAGTGAAATCACCTTTTTACATCTTGATTAATTTAAAGATTTTATGCTGAAAAACAAAGGAAACAAAAACAATCTTTGATTGCAATTTATTTTGGGGATAAAAATAATGTTAGTAAAATGAATTGTGAGTCTGTAAGGATTTCAATTTTCATAAACATTCGTAAAACATAATTAATGTAAATTGTACTCGTTTTTGCATTTTGAAGCTAATCTTATCTTCATTTTTTATTAAATTTTCTGCATAGTAATAATTAACAATTTATGTAAGATTTGATGTTTTACTTTTAAGCTCCTTATTGTGGCACTTATGCGCGTCTCTCAGTATTTGCCCATTTTTACTGTCCCCTGTACATGTGCATAAGTGAGAGATCACTGCATAAAATAATCATAAATTTACACTCATAATTTATTGTACTATTCCGTTATACATATAAATTAATCTATAACAATTATATTCTGAAAGTATGTAGCACATATTAACCAAAATTATTAATTTTTCTTAATGAACTTCATTAAATCATTATTTTTGTTCTTTATACTGTTTTTTTTTTTTTTTTTTGTTTAGTGAACAATAAGGAAATTCTTTGTCCTATAAGCTCCGAAGTTATTTTTTATATTTAATCTTTTAGTCCTTGAAGAAATCTCTAAACGAGTATTAAACGAAGCATAGTTTTTTAATTAACAATAAGTAAATAAATAAATAAAAATAAATATAAATAAAAAAAAAATACGTGTGGCACTCGGGGACTGCCGGGGTAAAGCTTTTGCATAGCATTTTTTATCAACTTATGCAATTATAATTATTTATTTTTTTTATGCAGTTTTTTTCTTGTCTTTGATATTAATTCAAGTTACACTTTTTGAGTGTGATGACCGATAACAAAAGTTTTTTTTCTTTTATTGAATAAATGAGAAGTTAATATCGTTTAAAATATTTTTATTATCTTACAATACATGTAGGTTAATCAGGAATTTTTATCATTGAAACTATACGTTTATGGTAGCTGCAATAAAAAACAGAAGTTTGAGACTTGATATTCTCAAAATATCTGAAAAATACCGCGTCAATGTCTGCCGAAGTCTACCGAAGCATACCGTGCCGAAGTCTGCCAAACTGAAGCGACGTTAGCCGGAGTGTTAGTTTTTTTTCTCGTTACGGAATTTCTAGATTCTTCCGCCGCGCTCAAATTAACCCTGTCTCATAATAAATTACCAAACAAAATTTGGCATATATATAAGCATTTTAAATTTTTCGACCCTCAACGTGGGGGTCACCTGTCACCAAAAGTAACACTGTCTCATAATAAATTACCAAACAAAATTTGGCCGCGCTACGAAAATTAGATTCCGAGTTAAAACCCCTTTAAATTTTTCGACCGTCACCATGGGGGATCTCTTGTCACCAAAAATTAACACTCTCTCATAATAAATTACCAAACAAAATTTGGCCGCGCTGCGAAAATTAGATCGCGAGTTATAAGCATTTTAAATTTTCCGACCCTCACCGTGGAAGGGTCTCCTGTCACCAAAAGTAGCACTGTCTCATATTAAATTACCAAGCAAAATTTGGCCGCGCTACGAAAATTAGATCGCGAGTTATAAGCATTTTAAATTTTTCGACCCTCACCGTAGGGTGTCTCCTGTCACAAAAAATTAACCCTGTCTCATAATAAATTACCAAACAAAATTTGGCCGCTATACGAAAAGTAGATCGCGAGTTATAAGCATTTTAAAAATTTCTACCCTTATCCTGGGGGGTCTCCTTTCACCAAAAATTAACAATGTCTCATAATAAATCATCAAACAAAATTTGGCCGCCCTACGAAAATTAGATCGCGAGTTATAAGCATTTTAACTTTTTCGACCCTCACCGTGGGGGTCTCCTGTCACCAAAAATTAACACTGTCTCATAATAAATTACGAAAAAAAAATTTGTCCGCGCTACGAAAATTAGATCGCGAGTTATAAGCATTTTAATTTTTTCGATCCTCACCATTGTGCGGGGCTCCAATCACCCAAAGCTAATTTACCCTACCTTGTTTTATCTTAAGACGATTCTTTTCTATACACATTCTATTCAGGAATTTTTATTATTGAAACTATAGATTTATAGTAACTAAAAAAAGAAATATAAATTTGAGATTTGATATCCTCTAAATATCTGAAAAATACCGCGTCAATGTCTGCCGAAATCTACCGAAGGATACCATGCCGAAGTCTCCCGAACTGAAACGACGTTAGCCGAGTGTTAGGTTTTTTTTCGTTACGGAATTTCTACATTTTTCTCGTTACGGAATTTCTACATTCGGTCGCCGCGCTCAAAGCCCGCGATAAAAGCTATGCAATACCTTAAAAATAAAAGCTATTTTTTTCTGATCGCATGGTATTTTATGGACAGAATTTCAGAATATTCAGTAAATTATACAGTGTTAGAAATATAAGAAAACAAAAACACGAAGTGTATAATATTGCCAGTAAAATTTATAAACGCACTGAGAGAAAAGGTTTTTGTTCTTTAACTTATTTTCAAATAAGTAGTAATAAGGAAGTAATTTTAAATTCTTTACACTCTTTGAAAAATGTAACGTTTGTGATAGATGGTCCTTTTTCATCCATCTATTTGTAACGTTTCTTTTTAATTTCTGCAGCTCTTATACTTCGTATTAACAGTATGTATCATTTAAAAAAATATATTTGAAGTGGTTGAAATCTTTCTTCATCTTTTTAAACCAATTTTTCGTTTTGGTGTACTGCCAGGTTGTAAATCGGCATTTCAATTTAAAGGTCTGTATATATTTTGCCCTGAAGCTTGTAAATTTAAGACTTAAGACTTACAGAAACATTTTGTTCTAATAAAGTCAAAGCACGAGGTTGTTAGCAATGGTAAGCTTATTACGTCGACGTGTACCGTAAAATGGGGTGAATAGGAACAGCGGGGTGAATAGGAACAGCGGGATGAATAGGAACGAAACTTCCCATTCATGCAAATAAATTCATTATAAATATATGGGATGATATTTTTAGATGCCATTTTTTTTATAAGAAGGTTATAACATTAAGAGTTGGGAAATTCAGTTTTGACATGTTTGCACAACTACTGGCGTATATAAAAAACTTCAAGTGGATCCTCAAAAACCTAATTTTTGCAACGTCTTCAAAACTTTGTATGTAACTACAGTGTGTTTCGTATTCTGAACCTGAGAGATAGGATTTTTAATTAATGATAGTCTTGTAAACGATATTCTGTATTAAATTCTATTTATTTCTAAACTACAAAATGAAAAATGGCTTGTAACATCAGAGGTTTGAGATTTACGGGGTGAATCAGAACACGTTTTCTCTCGTGGTTTATTTTTCTATATAGTAATAGTTTCATGTAATACCTGAAAACATATGTAGGAATATGTATTGTAACAATATTTTGTTTGTTCTAATTACTTGAAGAGTTTAAAAGTGCTAAGAAATTACTTAGTTAAACAAAAAAGTCAACGCCTAATCCAACAGACATGGAACACATAATAAAATAATTTAAAAATAGCAAATTAGCCAGAAAAATTTAACAGAATTATTCTCTGACATCCACAACATTACATAAACATCTCAAAATGAAAAACTAATTAAAAAAGAGAGGGATGCAAACTGTACTATTGGCTGGGGATGAGGGCGCATTAGTAGATCGTATTAATGCATGCAGCGATTGGGGCTACTCAATAGATTCACTTACCCAATGACTACTAGTAAAGGATAACACATAACAGGGCTAAATTTGCATTAAATTCTACATTTCCAATTCGAATGTAATTTCTTAAAATAAATTTTAATTTTTCTTGTTTTAAAATTTGTTTCCTAATTTTTAAAAAGGCATATCTTTACTTCTATATAAAATAAAGGCTTGGTTTCACAGTAACTACGTGTTCCTATTCCTCCCTTATCATTATTACTTGTTTTTATCAACCCTATTAAAGTTTGAATCGGAATAAATAAAGATTATAGCATTTCACCTCGCAGATAGGGGTGAATCGGAACACCATTAAAAATCTAAATAAAATATATATGAACAGTAAAACTGTCTCGTTTTTGCTTAAAAAGTAAAGAACAAAACAAGATCGAAGTTTCTAGTAGAAAAATAAAAAAATTAAAAAATCACTTGCTGCTTTTTTTTTAACGTTAAAGTTGAAAAGTGTTCCGATTCACCCCATTTTACGGTATCAGAAGTATTTATTTTTGAAGTGAAAATAATTTAAAATTTGTCTCTTTTCAAATCACTACCAAAGCTAAAAATCAAAGGTGAAATCTAAATCATGTTATCCTCCAAGGACCGGTGCTCCATGTAATCAACGCTTTTTAGAAATCCTCACACGCCTCTTCTACTTAAAACAGGAAGAAATAATATTAAAACATTCAAACAATGAAATTGTGGCTAAAGTGTCTTCTTCGTTCATGGCACTTTATATTGAAATAATGTAATAACTGTAATTAAAAAAAATTCTATTAATTTTCCTTTCATTAAATAGTTTCCATCATTGAAAGAGAAATTTTCTTTTCCTTTACTAAACATTTATTTTTTTCCGTCTTATTCAATATTTTTAATTATTCTATTCATTTCATTATTTTTGTATCCAGTTAAATATTTTCATTCATTCACAATCGAAGAATCTTTAATGTTGTAGAGTGATTCAGGTTTAGACCACAACAATTTTATTCTGTTTAGAAATATTAAATGTTATTATTATATTAGATTAATTTTAAACACGATTAAAATTCGGTGAAATAGTCCTCAAATGTTCGCGTCCGGGATAGCTCAGTTGGTAGAGCATTGACGGCTTCAGCCAATACATCCCTGGTTCGAATCAAGGCCCGGACTTTTTTCACCCAAAATTGAAAAATGGAAAATTTACATCTGTTGTTATTATTATATTTTAATTTCATACTGTCGCATTTTGTTTTAATTATGTATGCCACCTGTTAATTAATTTCTTTTCTGTATTTTTAAAAGTTCTTTCTCGATGCAACCTTTATCTATGGTATACCTTTAACAGCTCCTTGATTTTGATACATTGTGATTTGAAATTTGCAGACGATGCTATATCATTAAATCGAAGATTTATGCAAAATTAGCTTAACTTTTTTTAATAAAAAAAACTTAAAATATCTTTATAAGAATAATGCATTTATTAAATTGTTGTAAGTTATGCATTGTCTCCAAATATAACGCAATGTTTTGAATCACTTTGCATTTTTATACGTTAACATTAAGAGTGAATGAATTACATTTATATGTAATAAAAAAGCATAATAAGCTTAAAATCATCAATTTCGACACACTGAAAAATATTGTACAGTAAAATCGGATACCAGTACGTTAATCGTTTTAATAATGGTAGATTAAAATTTACCTATAAATTCCTGTCATTTTCTGAAAATTTATACTTTTTAATGATTAATTTTTATGTATACATATTATATTTATGCTTATTATTTCAAGTTTCTGCAATCGATTTTGACCCGAGGTTTTTTTATATTATTACAATATGCATTTGGAAATTTTGCCTTTGTCACAAGTTATCATGAAACTTATGTTTTAAAGTTCATTCTTACTTGTTTTACTCTTTTTTGCATAAAAATTTACACTGAATGGCCTAAAAATTATAGACACCCAATAAAAATAAATCGGTCCGTCAAAGACATAGAAAGGTGTAACAACGCTATTGCTTATTTAAGAAACTCTGAGCTTGTATGACGTTGTTACCACAACATTTAGCAAACAAACTTCTAATACGAAATATTTATGTGATTTTGAACGACGGGTGATCGTCGATGACAGAAAATCTTGTGTCATATCTTCTGAAATGAATTCTTTTTTAGGATTTACTTGTCTAATAATCTGTTGTTTGTTTAAAGAATGACAGTTTAGAAAGAAAAATGACTTCAAGTGATAGCGATTATTCTGGTTTAAAAAAAACAGAGACGCAACAACACAAAAAATTACAGTTGGAATGAACGCATGTGCATTATTCCAATGCACATGAAGACATACTTTTGAAAAGATATGCTTTAGAAAGAGTAGCCAATCAATTGTGAAATTGGTACGGTAGAAAAATATCAAGAGTCATGGGAACACCCTAATTGGTCACTTAAGTACTGGAAAAAAGTTGCCTGTTTCAAAGAATCCTATTTCCCGCTTCCCTATGCTGATTTCAAGATGAGAATATAGTGCAAACAGCATGAATTGATGATGGATCCCTCCTACAAAATGTAATTTCTTCAGTTTGATGGAAATAGAATTATGGTGTAGGGAAAGTTTTCCTGGAGAATACTGGGTCCCTAGATATCTCTTGTTTGAACAGTACAGCATGTCTCACCATTGCCAATCATGGGGACTTATTTATGGTTATATAATGTACCCATGTGTAAATGGTCACCTTCAGGAGGACAATGGTCAATTTGAGGTCACTTTTAGCGTTCTCGATCGGTCTTAATTTGTTTTGCTAGCACTAGCTACAGTTTAACTTGCTTCCATGGTCAGCTGATTCATGTCTGTTCAACAGTCATTGACTGTTTATCCCAGTCTTATTGAGCATTTTTGCGACAAAATTGAAAAAACATTTTCAAATATCAGAATGCCACAATCCAATCTAACATAACTTACACTAGCCATTAAGTCGCATTTGCCAACATTCTACGGAAACAATATTAGAAGCTTGTTGAGCTCATTGCAAGAATATTTTTTTCACGTAAAAAGATATAAAATTGAACCAATTCGTTGTTAAAAGCTCTTTCTAGTTTTTCTGGCCACTCAGTTTATAAAAGTATTTGTATCTTAAAATGTCCTTTTATAAAGATGAAATATTTTCATTTTATAGGAAGAACAAATATTTTTATTCTCTTTGTACATTTTATTCCAAAAACTATATTCAAGAACGTTTTCCTAAACTTTATCTTATTCCCCCCCCCCCCCCAAAAAAAAAACTGCAGTTGATAAATCATTTTATACTAGAATCTTTTATTTTAGGAACATTTTTGCCACAAACATGTTCTGAATATTTAACCACTAATGAAAAGGCGGAATTCAATTTCCATATGAAGTTGTTTCGATATACATTTTTATAAAAGCACTTTCAAATTATACATTAGATATTCAAGATTTTGATTTATGGGAAGTATAAGTTTATTCAATTTTATATAAGTAAAATGAATATTTTGTTTCACATTATATTTCATGAAATCACTATCTAAATTACTCTAGATTTTTAAAATTCCTCAGCGTGCATTTCTATTTCTAATTTTATGAAATAAAATTAAATAAAATGTTTATAGTATAAATGTTAAAGCTTTGACAAATGCTGATACATTTTGCTAATATAAATTTTTCGCAAGATTCTATTTTACGTTGAATATAAAGAACACTGGATAGTAACAGTATATAAAACATATATTTGAGAAATAAAATATATTTAACTGAATTTGAAATTGTAATTTTCAAATAAGAAACACTGCAGATATAAAATCAGACATAAGTTTCATGCGTAATTGATTTCTTACAATTATAAAATGATTGATAAAATTGATATAGAATATTAGTCAAAATTCATCTCGAAAACATACGTCTGTACATCTATTAATTAAAAAAATAACAACAATATTATATTCACAAACCATAAAATCGCATCAAGTATGTGCATTAAATGTATTAAATTATAAGAATTGATAAATACCTTTTTTAAAAACCTGTTTCAATATTTCTAGAAAAATCAATGTAATAATTTTACATATGTTATGATGTTAATATTAAAAATATAAACAGTTATTGTAATATACATTTATTCAATATTTTTAATGCTGAAAAAAAAACTATATTTACTATGGATCATTTCAAAATTCGTTAATGTGTTTTAAAAGAGAGTTTATTAAAATATTTAAAGCCATAGTAGCAGTGTTTATACATAACAATTAAAAGCCTCCTGATAGTCTTTTTTCATTTAAAAATATGAAGCAGTTTTAGAAACTTTAAAAACAAATTTGTTATTAATATTCAGATGACTTTTTATATACATTTCGCTATCTTGTCAATTTAATTTGTGAATTTTTTTTTAATTGCATTTGGCAACATTTGTAATTCAACATACAGAATAATGATTTATCTTAAAACATATTATTGATAAACACTAGAATAGAGTTATGATTGGACTGATAAGTTAACCTTCTCTTATTTATAATCTTAAATTTATTCATTGAAATTTTTAAAATTATTATTTTAACGCAATTAAAATCACTACTTATATTTTTTTCAAAATTCCCGAGCCTTTATTAGGAAAAATTCATACACGTTTTATTTTATATATAAGTATGATAAATATTACGGTATGTTGAAATCCAAGAAATATCGAGTTCACATATTGTAAAAAATAACTGTTGATTTTACTGTATAATGCTGGAATCTGAGATGCCAATTTAAAGCCATAAAATAAGCAATGATTTACTGTCATATAAGCAATGCTACTGTTTGCGAATGCGAGTAAAAATATGAATTAAAATGTCGATAACTTTAAGCATACCAGACTGTAATTTTATTATTTTTGCATGCTCTGAGAGCAGTGACTTGCCTTGACGGCATTCATACGACTAACTGAAGGAATGATGAAACATCTGTGTGTGTGTGAGGGGGTAAATGCGATGATGTCATAATAATAGAAGTAGCGCCAACATAACGCCCCACGTTGAAATATCATTTCAATATACAATATAATATCTAAATTTACAATGAATAACATACAATGTAATAAAGATGCATAATATAATAATGAATAGAACAATGAATAATGAAATAGACTTCAAACATTTGTTTGCATAATAAGTTTACGATGGAATGGTTATACAGATTCATACAATAATTTGTCTGTTTATTGACAAGGAAGTAAGCTTAATTCCGATATGCCTCTTTTGAAAATACCCTGGGGGGATTTAAAAATACCACTATAACCTTACCATCTGGTCCGTTAACTACTTCCTGAACTCTACCTATTGTCCATTTGCATAATGGAAGATTATCCTCTTTTAAAAGGACCATTGAATTTGGAATAACATTATCTTTTCCAAATTGCCATTTATGTCTGGCATGTAAATTATTAAGATAATCTAATTTCCACTTTCGCCAAATAAGTTGGACCATTTTATTTAATCTTTGCCATTGAGAAAAATAATTATCGCGTTTGCCAGTGAGATCAGGTTCAGACACATTGCTTAGAGGTCTACCTATGAGAAAATGGCCTGCAGTTAGAATTTAAAAATCATTGGGGTCAGAAGACATGGGCGTGAGGGGTTGACTGTTTAAAATGG
This sequence comes from Maratus speculifer, assembly GCA_964019185.1. Lineage (NCBI taxonomy): Eukaryota > Metazoa > Arthropoda > Arachnida > Araneae > Salticidae > Maratus > Maratus speculifer. The sequence goes on from OZ025290.1 coordinate 95,777,530, forward strand.
CTCCGATATGTGCGATAATTGTTAAAAACTGTTCAAGAGTTAATCACGAATTTCCTACAGTTCTTCTTAGATGATGCTTAAACGACTTCACCCCAGCTTCTCCCAAACCACGAAAATTGGGTGTCTTGGATGGAATGATATTCCAGACGATTTCCTCACTTGTTAAACAAACAGCCAAAACATCTGGGGGGTTTCTAATCATGTTTGTCAAACGTTTTAACTCTGCACTGGCTCCAACAAAATTTTTAGCATTGTCAGTACAGATAGAACTTTTACCTCTCCTTGAAAAATCTTTTTAATGTTGCTATCATTGCTCCTTAAGTTAAGTCAGTGACCACTTCTAAATGAATGGCTTTTGTTACGAAACAAATAAAAATAGCAACATAACACTTATGGTGAATACCTTTTCTTTGACCCGAATATTTAATGTAAAAGGGACCACAAAAATTAATCCCTACATTAATGAACGGGGAACTAGGAGTAATTTTTTCAGAGGGAAATTTTCCCATAATTTGCTCTATACATTTAGGCTTATTTTTGAAACAAATTATGCAGTGATGAACAATTTTTCTGGCAGTATTTCTACCACCCAGTGGCCAAAATTCTTACCTAACAAGATGGAGTAATGTTTAGGCTCCAACAGGTAAATATTTAAGATGAAAATATGTCATTATTAATAAAGTAAATTTATGATTTTTTTGGGAGCAATATTGAAAATTTTTTATTATAAGATAAATCAGAATTATTTAACCTACCACTTACCCTTAACAATTTCTGCTTATCAAGAAAGGGATGTAAGCAACTCACCTGGTTTCTCTATTTTCGAGAGTATTTCCTCCCTTTTCGATTGGAGAGTTCTTGAGGACCTAGTCCACGTGATATAACATCTGCTAAGTTTAAATGCGATGGGACATGTTTCCAATGATAGTTCTCAGTTAAGGTTTGTATGTTGGATACTCTGTTGCCAACAAAGGTTTTTAGTTTTTTGGCGGTGTATTGATCTAAGCAATTGCTATTTTTAAGTCTGTATGCAAATAAATGTCACTTACTAGCATTTTTAAAGAAAGACGAATTTTCTCTAGTTGAGAAAGAAGAAGGCAAGCTGAGAATTCCGAACGCGGTATGGAAATCGTCTTTAAAGAGGCTATGCGAGGTTTACTCGCAATCAGTTTAGTTTTTACAATACTTGTTTCACTTGTGCAATGCATATAAAATACAGCTGCATAAGCTAATTCCAAAGCATCTGAAAATCGTAACAACACTAATTTCTGAAAAGAATCCGTTATAATGTATCTGTCGATTCTGATTGCTTCGATTAGTTTTAGAGATGACACAAAATTTATCCATTCACTTGCAACTGGATCTGGAATTTCATCTTCCCAACCTAATTTCAGGAGCGACAATTTCTGAAAAAATATCTTTGCTCGAGTAATAATTGGTCTCAAAATACCTAAGTGATCGTATAACCTTGCAGTGGAACTTAACACATCTCGTTTCATGTATGGTGATTTCTCTGTTATTGAAATTGAACCTAAACTGATCTTGAACGGGTTTCCAAATGACCTCTAAAGTTTTGCTTGTGGATTCTTCATTTATGGAAAAACTATGTTCTTGAACTTCCTGTGGCTTACTGTTCATCAATTCCTTTGAATTGGAATTCCATTTATAAAGGGACATGACGCAGGGTTTTAACATGTTGCATAGCTGCTGCTGGAGTTCTGTAGCTGTATCTAAGTCATGCGCGCCTATGCCTATATCGTCCATATATACATCTTCTCTTATTGCTTCAGCAGCCTAAGGGAACTGTGATGATTCATCGATGGTTATTTGTTTCAGAGTCCGTATTGCAAGAAACGGTGCACTGCATGTTCCATACGTGACTGCGTTGAATTTGTAAATAGCAGTTTCTTCGTTCTCATCTGTCTTCCATACAATTCTTAGAAGGTTGCGTTGAGATGGATCAATTTAAATTTGTCTGAATATTTTTTGAATGTCCGTAGTAAAAGCATACTTGTAAACACGAAATCTTGTCATAATTTCAAACATACCTTCTTTCACTTATCCTTTTAGTAGACAATTATTGAGACTGAAACCAGATGTAGTTGCCGCTGATGCATTGAATACCACACGTAATTTTGTTTTGGTTTTTTTCTAGCCTGAGAACTCCGTGATGTGGCAAGTAGTAACACAAATTATTATTTGGATGTTTGGATTGAGCATCTGTAATCTTCTCCATGTGGTCTAACTCTAAGTATTCTTGAATGGATTCCTGGTACAATACTTCCATAGTTTTATTTTTAGATAATCTTCTCCACAACTGATTCAGACATGTTTTCGCAAGCTCTTTAGAATCACCTAAATTTTCCAAATCCTTGGTAGGCATCTGTACTATATATCTACCTGCATCATTTCTCTTATGCGCAGTTTTGTAATGTTCCTCGCAGTATTCTTCTTCTTTACTCAAAATTTTTGAAAGTACATCAATGGTTTCCAATTTCCAAATTTTTCTAAACATTCATCAATGCTTTGAGACTGCGAAATAAAACCACAATATTGCGTATAACTGACAGTGTCTGCGGTTCCTGTTGCGATGCATCCGAATACTGAATTTCGAAACACTAAATTGCTGTTTGGAATTCGAATTTCTCCATCCTTTATTGTAAAATTGTAATTTGAATGAACTCCATTCTTCCGGTTTTCCTGAGAATTTAGGGAGAGGAATTTCCGGTAATTTAATATTAAATGAGTCATTTGTAAGAGTAGTTTTTAGTTGAGTTTGATTGAGAACCTTACCCTTTTCTAAACGCTTAATTTGTTTCTTAATTTTGAATTTAGCTCTTACGATATTCTCACTATATTCTTCACTAATTTTAATATTATTTTCATAACCTTTCGCAATGCTTATGCCAGCTTCTATCTCGCTATTTAAATTTTTCAGCGATTCTTCCTTTTCATTTAACTGTTCCAGAATTTCTAAATATTCATCGATTTCCTTTTTTTCCTCATTAATTAAAGTATCAATGTTAGTTATTAGTTTGGTAACTGCTGTTCTTACAGTTGCGCGTTTCTTTTTTATTTTTTCAAGCCAATCCATTTTATAAACTTATGAAATGAAAAAGAATAATCGAATATATCCTATCTTTTCTGATGAGCAGATGATTTCGTCTTTGCTTTACTCTTTCTTGCTTCGATGTTGCGTAATGCACTTTTATGAAACTGCAGAAATAAATAACTATGTTGCAATGTTCGAAGATTCGAATAAAAGAATAAATTTATTCTTCTGCGCTGTCAATTCACTATTTTAGACAAAACTAGTATTATTTTTTATATATAAATGACTAAAATGTTAATGTTTGCGAATGCGAGTAAAAATATGAATTAAAATGTAGATAACTTCAAAAATAGCAGACTGTAATTTTGTTATTTTTGCGTGCTTTGAGGGCAGTGACTTGCCTTGACGGCGTTTATACAACTAACTGAAGGAAGGATGAAACATCTGTGGGGAGGGGGGGGAAATGCAATGACGTCATAACAACAAAAGTGGAGCCAACAAGCAACAAAAACAGTATGTTATTGTTTAACAATATAATACTTGCTAATTTTACTGTTTGTTACTGTTAAGTTTACATTTTTACACAAACGTCCCAACTTCCAGTTTTCTACTGTAAAATCGATATTTTTTTAGTTTATGGCGAATTCCAATTTAATAGTTTTTAAAAATGATATACTTAAATTGATATTTTTTATTTCATAAAACTTTAAATGTAAATAAATTACTTTTAAACTAAAAGTGCCTTAAAAAACAACTTTAAAGTGACAAACTGCAGACATTAAAGATGCTGTAGAATTCTTAACCCTATAATCTATTGCAATAATAGTAAACGTTAATCTGTTTTGTATTCAGCAGTTTTCAAACAGATATTTATGACACACGTAATTGTCTGAAACCTCAAAAAGCTCCTTTAAATTAGGTTTTCAAATAACTTTTCAAAAATGTTGGAAAATGTTTTAGGTTCAAAGTACAATTAGCACAGCAGTAAGTGGATTTAAACTATAATTTGATTCATAAAGATCTCAATAATGCTGAACACTTCGTAAATCATAAATAATTCACCACACTTTAAGTACAGTAAACACAATATTAATTGAATTTGAACTAATCTTTTGTAAAAACTATTAACTCTCGTCTTTTTAAATGAAGATTAAGTGTGTTGTCGGGGATTTCTAATTGAATTATTTCATCAAAATCGCTTGTTAATGAGCACAACATATATCTCCTAAAATGAAATAATATTCCATGTTGTACTTAAAAAAAGGTATGCAAAAAAAAAAATATATATATATAGTTGGAAGAAACGAGAATATCATTTGTGACCGCACTTATGTTCAATAATATCTGTATCTAAAAAATTGACAAAAGTATTGAATCGGAAAAAAAATTGCAAAATTTGGCAAACGAGTGGATTGTTTAATAAAATTATATTATTTACACATGTATGCATCTTTCTAGATCCCAGCAAAATATTGAAAAAAAAAATCTAAAACATTGATGGTAGATTAGTGTGCACGGAATCCGTTTCTATGCCTAAATGCTTTCTCCTTACGGAATATGCACATATATCGATATAATTTTAGGGTGGAGGGAGGGTTTGGTACATGATATCATATTACATCTTTAAGGAGAGAATGGGTTTGACTTTTGATACCGACATCACTTTTTATCCAATCGAAATTTTCTATTTTTATTTGTAATATCGCTTTTACACCAAAAAGCATGTTATTATTTTTAGTTTGGTATTTATTTTTATGTAAATAGAAAATTATTATTAAAATCAAAGCACTAAGTTATCATAAAAATATTTTATTCCAAAAAGTAGAATACCTCAATGCTTTACATACCTGCTCTTTATCACACGTGCATGCATATATATAATCGCTGTTCGAGAGAACATATAAAAATTGTATTTGAAATTAAACTTGTTTTTTCTAATAAATAAAACAGAAAGAGATAACTTGTTGTCCGTTTGTTTTGCGCATGAATATATTTTTATCTCCCCCCTTTCCACTTTTTTCATGAGAAGGGCAAGTGCATAAAGACATTATAAACTGCTGAATGTATTATGTAATAACATATACTGTATTCAAATGCATATAAACTATAACTATTTCTTTTTAAATGTTATTTGATATAAAATGATATTTTTTTTTCTTGTCTTCATTTAAATCTATAAAGTATGCAAAAAAAAAAAGTCTAACCATTTTTGTATATCATATCCAACACTACAAAAGCTTAAAAGTTTGTAAACATCGATAACTATATCATTATGCGGAAGAAGGTCTGGGTTCAAAGGATGAGAATGTGTGATATGGATATGAAAGGAAGGAAGGGAACCAAAATTTACTTAAAGTTGATGTACAGTCCCTTAGTAACTTTTATTTTCAGCGACGTTTTCGATGCATAACCCTATGAAATACCTTTGAGTATTACGTGTCCCTTATTTACTACAACTTGTTTCATATGCTATTATGTTATACTTGACCTTATAAAATGCTTTCATATTTTCCAATTTCAAGAGATTGTTTGATAATTAATTCTATGGGAATTAAACATAAAAATCTGCCTTTAATCTTGCTTGACTTACTTTATATCTAAGAATGCCAAACGAAACAAAAGTTTTCTTGTCAATTATGATATGTTCTTTCCAGTGGTGCTAACAGTTATTAAAAAGTATCTCTTTTGATTCACTGTCCTCAGAAATTGCCGTTGAGTTTATGCGTATTTTTTAAAAACTTAAAGGTGAATAAACTGATGAATATTTAAGAAAGAGGTAAGCATTTTGAGCAGCTTTACGACATGTGCATATGTTCGCTGTATTGCCCACTTTAAAGAATAAGTTGAAGTATAACCTAAGTTGAAGTTATGATGATTGTTTGATTTCTGTTTGTAATACTGTAATTATGTTTTTAACACAAAAAGTTGTATTGAAAAATACATTTCCTATGAATAATGTTATCTGAAATATGAACAATAGGAAGAGAAACTTGGAGATTTTATGGTTTTTGGAGACTGTAAAAACTGAAATTTACAGAAGTGTCTATGGTGACTAACTATTTTACTTCTTATTGTGAAAATTTACGATTGACAATGGCAGACTTATATGTATGTCCTGTAGAGGCTGCATCAAATCAGAAGAATTTTATGCAGAATCTCTTCAGCCGATTGACATGAAATGTCCTACATAGTTTTTAAGTATCCTGAATTTTGAATATCAATATTCCTTAATATACAATTTCTAGGTAAGTTTATACAACATTTAGAAGAGAAATAAAATATTAGCATCTACAAATATTAGAAGATAATTTTAAAAAGAAGCTTTTTATTTTAAATGAGGGGTGTTTAAAACACAGAGCTCTACATATGAAATTTCTATACAATTTCTATAAAATTAATTTACGAGAAAGGATAAATAGTATAGAAATGCATATATGCTTCAAATATTTATAATTTCGTTAATTTTGAAATCAAAAGCATTCGCAGTAAAAAGTAATTTAGTTAAAGTTTTCTTAACTTAAAATCTGTCTCAAAATATTCGCCTTTTTAACTAGACTGAATTATTAATTTTTCTTTATCTAAATCAAAGTCTTGAATATCAAATATATGATTTGCGAAACATTTTATAAATATTTATTTCGAAACCATTTCATACAAGAAGTTGATATCAGTCATTAGAGTAAAAATATGTAAAGCCTGTCTGTTGAAGAGAAAAACCTAATAAAAAATGTCAGACATAAAATGATATATCAAGTACAGTATTCTTTGAGAGAGAGATTTAGGAAAACTCTTTAAAAAAATTTCCAGCAATAACAGAAATTTTAAGGAGAACAAAAAAGAAGCTTTAAAGTTGGTAATATTGTGTAGCAATATATTTGATCGAGGTAAAATATTTCGAAATAAAATATAAAATAAAATTTTACATTCTGGAGAAATGAGTAAATCTGTGTAAACTTTTGTAATGCATTTTTTTCACAAAGATTTATAAACAAAAATTATAATTTGCACATGTATCGAATAATAAAATTAGGTAGACTAGGTACATAACATTTAATTAAAAAATACATTTTTCATTTCGAAAAATTGCAGTATTATATAAAAAGAAAGATATCATATCTGAAACAATAATTTAAGTTTTATTCCTCTTCAAATAATGTTATAAAAAATTCTATGTAAACTAATTTACTTCTATTAAAATGCAGTAATTTCTCGTGAGAACGCTTTCGAGGTATCATCAACAAAAGAACATTAAAATGAATTTTGATTTTTCGTAATTTTATTTTACGTGTAATGCATTTACACAAATTCAGCTTCTTTCGTTGGGAAAAATGACATTATTTTTTTCTGTAAAATGCTATTTACATGAATTCTGAAATTTTTTGTATGATTTTTTTAAATGTATTTTATAGCATTATAAACTATACACAGTAGATTTATATCTGGTTCAGTCTGATTGCAAAATATTAACATAATTCCGCTTAAAAGCTCAACACTGTTTTTCAGAAAATACATTATAGCGATATTTAATCTTTATTTGTATAATAATATATTAATAACGTATTGTGAATGAAATGCAAATTTAACAGATATGTAATTCAACTATGTGTTTAAATATTTAAAAAATCATACTTAAAATTACTACTAAAAACTTATAGATTTTTTTTCCGTTTATACAGGTTCAAACTTGAAAAAGAATATTTTCAACCGTGCTCCGTAACTAACGAAGGCCACTTTCAATACCATGGTTTGATTACCTGCCACAATTTATGCAGTGACGGATAAATAATTGCATCATCTTTGAAAAAAACTGAAATGTGTGCAAATATCGTGTTTAATGTTTGTGTTTTATGTAAAGATGATGTTATTACATTAAAATAAACCTGTACTATTAATTCACCATAAAAATAGCTTTTAAAGTGCATAATGATGCTGAATAACTTCTAAAAGGGAAAAATGAATTATTTTATCAAATAATGGAAAAAAGTATTAAACAAAAAATTCAGTAGATAATAATAATTTTCACATAACTGAGTCGTGTTACATGAACGTTGATGTAGTTATACATTTTTATACTTTTTTTTCAAATTTTCGAGAGTGGCGGTAACAGTTTCTCAAAGGTCCGATATGGAAAAAAATCAATTTCTACATTTAATGGTGTCAAATTTCAAGGTTCAAAATGCTAATAATGTTTTTTTTAATCTAACATTGGTTAATATTATTAGTCCCTTTATTTTTAACAATTTTGCACTTATTGGAGGTCAAAACCTTTAAATTGGATTAAGATTACGACTATTCTTTAGTCGATCCATACTTTAATACCAGATTTTTTCAGACAGGCTTGCATTTAAATTGGAAAAAAGGTAGAAAATTAATTTATTAATTTATTTTACGTTGTGAAAATGAAAACATGTAAATTACAGAAGAAACTTTTTTATCAATTATATGTATAAAATCCCTCCGTGTATAACGATTCCGGGTCAATCCATCCAGGAGAAAAAACACTTTTGTGACCAATGACAAATTCCATTGTGAAAAGTTATCTCCGATTTTAAAGGCTATAAATTTTGTGTCCAATGCAAACGTTCCAGAATCGTAGTGGAGCGTTCTCATTTGTCAGATTTACAGTTTGAGCTGTAAATGACGTCACTACATTTTACTGTGCTTTGAAATCTTTTCCCTATTTCAAACACAATATTCAGGCTGTTAAAAATTTGACTCATTTGCTGAAGCATCACTCCATCGCTCTTATAGAAAACGATTACTTTGCTGTGTTATGGAGCACTCTCATTGGTCATAAAAGAGACATTCTATAAAAGCTGTGGAGTGACGCTGCAGTAAATGGCTCCATTTTTTATCTGTACAATCTTAAATATTTGACCCTCTTGCTGCATCATCAATCCCCAGCTTTTATAGAATACACTGTAAGTAACACACACAAAGTAACCGTTTTCTATAAAAGCGTTGGAGTGATTCTGCAGCAACTGTTTTGACCCATTTGCTGCGGCATCACTCCACTGCTTTTATATAAAGCGGTTACTTTACTGTGATATGGAGCATTCTCATTGGTCATGAAAGAGATATTCTATAAAAGCTGTGGAGTGACGCTGCAACAAATGGGTCAAATTTTTAACAGTGTGATACGGTAAAGTAATTATTTTCTATAAAAGCTGTGTAATGACGATGCAGCAAAACAGTCAAATTTTTAACAGTGTTTAATTAAAACTTTTTATTTAAGAAAAGCAAAGGTGCGTTTGAAATACAATATTGTTAGAATTTTTATATTCGTATTTGCTTTATTTATTTTTTTATTTTTTTACAGCCGTGAATGACTTCATTGTCACATTACGAATCACAATCGTTTACTCTTTATTGTTGACATTTGTTTTCGATCTTATACAGTATTTTCTTTTAAGTATTAGCTAATGGTATAAAATAATTAATTCACAAATGTTTTAAAATAGCATTATTAGTGCATGTTTTGCATTATTAATGCATGTTAATTTGCATGTTATTTGTGAAATAATTACTGTAATTTTGTGAGTGAAATTCATTAGCTGCATATTCTATGACTCATTTTATGCCATTATTTTACCCATTCAATTAATAATTTGGCTACCCTCTCATATTCGTCTGGAAATGGCCAAAATGGGAATTTTTTTTATACATTTTGGATATTTTTATTATTTTCTCTCAGTATTTTAAAATATTTTTTGGCTGTAGTTTCACAATGTATTCTTTTATAATTGATATTTTACCTTACTTTATTCTTTTAAAATTTATGCATTTACCTTTTGTTCATTACAATCCCTCCCCATCCACCAGATAGTTTTGTTATAATTTTAAATACACATTTCTATTGAATTGTTTTTTTAGATTTTTCCTTCATGTTCAATTTTTGTATTAATCAAAAGTGCTTAAGCCTAAAGTGGCTGTGATTCACCAAAGTTGTATTGTTTTATCATCCTTTTAATAATGGAAACACGTCATTTTGACGGGCTATCTTCTAGTAAATTATATTAGTCTCACCAGTTTAGCTGTATGATGAGTACTTTGCATTTTTAGATGCATAAAAATACATATAAACAAAATTATAATTCACCAGGTTTGTTTTTATAACTATTTATATATGTTTGGTTACAAATGTCACTTTTTGAAGCCGGAATTGCGTTAAAAAAAGTGCCGAAGCCACCGAAGCATATAAGTTCCTAAATGAATAATTAATCATAAAAATAATAAAAAAACTAAAATATTTCATTTAAACATCAAATCATTTAAGAAGGTAATTATTCACTAAGTAAGGTCTTTAAAATTGAATGGATACTATTTTTATGACGTCATAAATGGTAAATTGGTGGCGCTAACGTTTGTTTACGGTTTTCATTCAACCGGTTTCATTCTTTTATTTCTCCTTGTTATGGTTATTTGCTGACATATTTATGAAATTAGAAATCAAATTGATAAAAACTAAAGTACATACATTTATTATTTTATAACTACGTAATGAACAAAAATTATAAATGCATGATTAATTAAATTTAAATAAGCTTTTTTAACACTGAAAATTACTATTGATTCAATAGATGTTTAAGTGAAATAAAATTTAGTTAATTTATGAACAAATCTAAGTTTAAATACTTGAAATTTCACTCATATTTGCAAAAATGAAAATTAATTAGTATTTGTCAAAAAAAAAGAGGTTTTGACAATAAAAAATGCATGAAATGTTAACTAGATCGCAAAACAGAATTTTTGTTTTTGGGGAAGGACTGCATAAGTAAATTAATTTCAGAATGAAAGTAACTTTTTTCTATGTTTAGCATATATTTAAAAGAGATAGCACTGGTGCCGAGGCGGCTAGTTTTAATATAAATTCATTGTAATGACACGCGGAAAATTAATTATTTTATTAAAATATAGAATATCTTTATTAAATAATGATGATGTAAGTTATTAATACATATTCATTTTAGTGTTCCTCTTATAGCAACTCGCATTATATAACTTAAACATATTCTTATATAGGCAAGTAAAAAACATAAAATCTTCTTCAAATGCACAGAAATGGTAAACTCGAATTTTCTCAATAATCCTTTCAACAAAAGGTCATTAAATTCCATCAACGCAATTTTTTGAGTAATTTGCAAAATCTATTTCGTATAATTGTTGTCTGAACGAAGTGAACGCTAATACTCAGTTCAGTATTACTTTCTAGACTTAAGCAGCTACGAATATCTACGAGAATAACGTACTTATCATAAAAAATATGTTCTAAATCGTAAAAAAAATTTACTAAAAAAACTCATAAAAAAGAAAAAAATTAGTAAACGTCTTTTCCATTGGATGGATGTTTTTATAAAAAAAAAAAAAAAAAAAAAAAAAAAAAAAAAACGAGTTAGAGCGCATTGAGCAAATAAAATATGCAATAATATTAAAGTACAGTTAAACATATTTAAACAAAAAACACTGTCATTTCTGTTTAAAAAAGGCATAACAATTCAGGATTTTAGATTATTTGATAATCTCTTCAAACGCATTTTTTATTCGATAACTACACCTTTGATATTTCGCGTGTGCAAATTAAAAACAGTTATTTTATGAATGTATATCATGTGTTCTTTTCTATTTTTTTTTCATTTTAATATTTTGAATGAATCTAATACTTTTCATTGGTACTAGGAGCACTGGCAGGACAGGTAAAATTAATTTGGTGAGAAAAGAAAAATATTCAAACACATTTCCTATCAAACTATCTATTTTTTCAAGTACCGAAGCAAATTTTTAAACATGTATATAATTTATTTAGTGTTAATAAATCATTTATCTAATTTCATTTGTAAACAGCATTAAATAATATAATATATATAAAAACAATAATATTATTATGATATATATATAAGAGGATTATATTTACATGTAAAAATAACCCTACTTGAATATCCCGCTGACCTATTTTGCCAAGTTAAACAAACCACCAATCCACTCGCAAAGTATACAAATTAACCTAACTTTTATTTTAAATAAATAAAGAAAGTAATTTTACTAAAACACTAATAAAAATACAAATAAAACATTGAATTAAAAATATCTTAATTACACAATAAACACTTGAAAGGTATTTAATTTCAAGTGAATATGATATTTACGATTGCTCATTATTGTCATTTAATCTTATAGTTTGGCGATAATTTTTTGGTCCTCGGATTAATCAAGTAATACGTAAAAATAAGCATAATAAATGCACAGGCATTTTTACATAGTTGATTACATCTTCTTAAAGCCCAAATTGCACGATATTAAAAAAATGCAAAGTAACATTGAAAAAGTACAATCGTTAAATGTACGATTGTGAGAATCAAAATCATAATTTAGTGAAAGAAATCAAAATTTAGTTAATAAGTATTTGTATTTTCACGGAAATGAATGCAATGTGTGTATAGTATGGAAAATTTTTATGTCAATTTTTCGCCATCTTTTGACTAATATAAAAGTGTCAATTGGTACATATTATGCGGAATGAAACGAATATGTTATAACCATTTTTGATGCAAGTAGAATGGCCATAAATACGCTTTCATTTACACAGACAAGACTGTCATCAAACTACTGTAATACTAACAATAACATTGTTAAGATTGTATGCTAGTTATAGATATATAATATTGGCATTGAACAAACAACCCCTTAAGGGCAAGGAGTATTTCAGATACGTTTCGAGGGAAGCTCGACAATCAAGGTACTGATTAATCATATAATTAACAGGTATATAAACAAAATTTTAATTTCAAATGTAAATATTTGCAACCTTCCATTCTTTAAAAGTAAAAAAAAAAAATGCAGAAATGAAAATAAATTGGCATAAAACGAAGCTTTTTAAGATACGAGATTGGATGCAAATCGCACTATGGTACATTACTATAATAGAAAATTTACTTTAAGTAATCACGGTACTTTTTGCCGAAATAAAATCAGCTAAGAGCATTTTCTAACACCAAAATCAATTTTATTATCGTATGCGCAATTTAAAAACAACTCTTTAAAGTTGAAATATTTTTGTTTATGCTCTTATATCTTCTAATTATTTTTATTCATTTGTATTTTTCATCTATAATAATAAAGAGAGAAGGATGTTTGTCTGTCAGCGCTGTTCTGAAGAGACTGCTGCACGTAGAGTTACAAAATTTGGAGGGAAAGTACTTTTTTACATGTAGTTTTGCACCTCGAAGCCCGATTTTCGATTTTTTGTTTAGATTTTTTTTATAATTTTTTTAGGCGATTTTTAGCGTTATTTTTGCCGTTTTATCCCATTAGTAAAAGGAATACGGTTCATTCTTTTAACCCAAAATAGCAATTTTTTTTTATATTTTCAACAAAGTATATTCAGAATTTGTACAGCGATTTTTGAATTTTTAACGAATTTTTAATGCGATTTTTAGTGTTTTTTTCTCATTTTGCGGCTATTTTTTGAGATTAATAAAAAGAAAATCGTTTTAAACTTTTAGCCTAATGCCCTAAATTTTGTGTTTGTTACGATTTTTAGATTTTAACGATTTTTAATGCGATATTCAATGCGATTTTTAACGTTTTTTAAAGATTTTTGCGTTTAGCATGTATTTTTTTCATAGTTGTTCTACCAAAAACTTGAGCTGTTGAGAATGCAATAAGTAGTGTTTTTTGTGAAACCTACCTAAAATGTCAAAAATTTAGGTACCACTATTTTCGAACAGTAATTTCATAAACTATCTTAAATTCTTGCTTAAGACCGCTACCCCCTCGAGTTATATATCACCTGATAGGTTATATAACAGAGTATGGTTTTGATAAAGTTTTTGAAGAATAGAGTGCTCTACCTGATGGTGGAAAATGGAACTAACAGAACGCTATTTTTTAAAATTATTTTATTATAAAGAGACAAGTTTGTTGTGTGTGTCAGCGCTGTTCTGAAGAATCTGCTGTACGTAGAGTTACAAAATGTGGAGGCAAGGTACTTTTATACATGTAGTTTTGCACCTCGAAGCCCGATTTTCAATTTTTTATTAGATTTTTTTGATAATTTTTTAGGCGATTTTTAGCGTTCTTTTTTGCAGTTTTATCCCATTAGTGAAAGAAATACGGTTTTATTCTTTTAACCCAATATAGCAATTTTTTTTCTCTTTTCAGCAAAGTTTATTCGGAATTTGTACAGCGATTTTTGAATTTTTAACGAATTTTTAATGGGATTTTTGTGTTTTTTCTAATTTTGCGGTTTTTTTTTTTTTTTTTTTTTTTTTTTTTTTTTTTTTTTTTTTGAGATTGATAAAAAGAAAACCCTTTCAAACTTTTAGCCCTAAATTTTGTATTTGTTACGAATTTTAGATTTTAACGATTTTTAATGCGATTTTCAATGTGATTTTTAACGCTTTTTCAAGATTTTTTGCGTTTAGCATCTATTTTTTTTCATAGTTGTTCTATGAAAATCTTGAGCTGTTGAGAATGCAATAAGTAGTAATTTTTTTTTTTTTTTGAGAAATTTACCTAAGATGTCAAAAATTTAGTTACCACTATTTTCGAATAGCAATTTCATAAAATATCTTAAATTCTTGCTTAAGACCGCTATCCTCTCAAGTAATATATCACTTGATAGGTTGTTTAACCGAGTATCGTTTTGATAAAGTTTTTGAAGAATAGAGTGCGCTAGCTGGTGGGGAAAAATGGAGCTAACAGAACGCGATTTTGTTAAAATTTGGAAATATAACAATGTGATTTATTTTAAATTTTTAAATGGTTTATAATACATGATAAAAAATGTAAACAAAGAATGGTGTGACATATTTCAGGGTGCGTGAGAGGAGGGGAGCGAACAAAATTAGGAAATGTAATAAGCAGATCTGTTTTACACTTTAAGGTAGTTTATAACGCATGTTAAAATTTTTAAAGTACTGGCGATGCTCTGGAGAGACCGCTGTACAAAGTTATGTATGAAATTTTACACCTTGAAGGCCGATTTTCAGTTTTTTTTAATTTAATTCATATGCAAATTTTAGTGGGTTTCGAAGCGATTTTTCCACATTAGCGAAAAGGAAAGCGGTTTCATTCTTTCGACCTAAATTAGTGAATTTTGTTCTCTTTTCAATATAATTTATTTGGATTTCGTGCAACGATGTTTGGGTTTTTAGTGAATTATTTAATGTAAATTTTGCCGCTATTATTCGACATTAGTAAAAGGAACTTTGCTTAAAACTTTCAGGTTGATGCATTAAATTTTAGCTGTTAAGATTTATGAATTTCAGCTAATTTTAATGCGATTTTTCGAGATTTTTTGCGTTTGATGTCGGATTTTTGTCATTCATGAGATATTCCCAATTACAACGTTATACCCTATTAGAGTAAATTTTGACCCCTGTGATTTTTTAGTATTAGTGATTTTTAATGCACTTTTCAATGCACTTTTCAACGAAATTTTTAGAATATTTTCGAGTTTTATGGTGATTTTTTGATATTCGGAAGTAAAAATTGATTTCAAACTTTTAATCCAATATAATTTTAGAGATTTTTAACGCGATTTTTCAAGAATTGTTGTGTTCCGTGTCGATTTTTTATTATCTATAAAGGATTTCCTTTTACTACGTGATTATCCTGTCGACCAATTTCGCCAAATTATATCAATCGTGAAACAAGCCAAATTATGCAAATAGATGTAATTTTTATGTTAAATAATGAAAGAAGAGATAATTTAGAAAAACATTAATACAAATACATATAAAAATAAGAAGTAAAAACCACTTGATGACGTAACAAACATATGTAACATGTTTAATGTCAAGTGAATATGGAATTTACGATCCGCCATTATTGTAGTTTAATCTTATGTTTTGACCCAGATAGTTTCTCGGTCAACCGGATAATCAAATAGTTCAGATTTCCAATTAGAATGTTTTATCCGTTTGATGAAATTCTGATTACTGCGATTTAAAAAATAACTAGCGATATTTAGTGCATTTTTCAATGCGTTTTTAATGAACTTTTTAATGCGATTTAGTACTATTTTTTTCGATCCCCACCACTGTGGTGTTTTGACAATTAAAAAATTATTTTGGTTTCAAACTTTTAGCCTAATATAGTAAATTTCACCATTTACCTTTTTCTTAATTTTGTCGATTTTCAATGTGATTTTTGATATATTTTGTGTTTTGCGTCGATTTTTTTGTAATTCATGTAAAAAAGAATGGTTGCTACGTTTTACACGACTAGAATATTGTTTTTATTCACGGGATGTATTTACATTTAGCGATTTTTAATGAATTTTTCAATGGTTTTGTATTGGTTTTTTGAATCTCACGGCTATTTTTTGAAATTTCGAAAAGGAAATTAATTTCAAACATTTACACTTCATTTACGAATTTTGAAATTTAGTGATTTTTTAATGCAATTTTTAGCAATGTTTTCATTATTTCTCACGCTTTGCGCCGATTTTTTCATTCGTATTTAAGAAATAATTCAGATTACACTATTTTACTCTATTAATGTAAATGATGTCACCCGCTATTTTTAAATTTGAAACGATTTGTAATGAATATTTGAATACAATTTTTAGATTTTTTCGAGCCCATGGCGATTTTTTCACAATTGGAAAAGAAATTTCTGAATAATTTGTAGCTTAATGTAGTAATCAATGATTCAGATTTTTAGCGTATTTTCATAAAACGTTAAGCGATTTTTTTAAAGTTTTGTGTCGATATTTTTTAACTAATGAAAGAGTTCAGATTTCAATGTTTTGCCCCATTATGGTAAATTTTGTCCACAGGAATTTAATATAAATGTTTATCTTACTATGGCAAATTTTACAAATTACTCAGGCTATCATAGCCTGAGAGCTTATGTGCCCGTCCGTTCTGTATGTACGTTCGTATGTTCGTATGTTCGTGCATAACGCGATAACTCATGATAAAAATATCCGATCTACTTGAAATTTTGTATGTAGGTATATCCTGACAAGGCGCTTCCCTGATTAGATTTTGGAGTTCATTCGATATGTATAAGAAGGGGAACGGGGGCTCATGCCCCTCCCCTTAGTTGATATAAATGGGATTTTCATGCAGAATTTAGTTTTCGTTCAAAATTTAGATTAGGATCATTCTGATGAGGCGATTCCGTGACTGTTATTAGGTGTTCATTGAATAAGTATAAATAGGGGGAACAGGGGTTCTAATGCCCCCCCCCTTAATTTATATAAATGGGTTTTTCAAGCAGAATTTTCAGATTTCGTTCAAATCTCTGAATAGTTTTTGAAGTTTAATGGTTAAGTATAAAAGAGGGGGATAACTCCTTTTAAATTATATAAATGCTAAATAGGTTTTTACTAAGAATTATCTCATTTGCTCTGAATTTTGGATATAGATTTTTTATATGATAAAGCATGTCTTTGATAATATAGGAGGTTCAATGATTAAGTATAAAAAAAAGAGGAAAGGGGAGAGCTGTTTCCCATTCTTAATTTTTTTTCGAACGGAATTAACCCTTGAAAATATAAGGCTTTAATGTACAATTAGTATTTGTAGCCTATGAGCTCAATGCCATCAGTTTAACTGGGCAGTATTCTTTTTTATTTTAATCTGTTTTATGGTGATTTTTCAAGTTCTGTGACAGTTGTTGTCATCGGTAAAAGAATTTCGGTTTCTAGCTTTTAGCATAAATAGTACAATTTGTTCTCCACGCTTTTATGAATTTTGCCAATTTCTAATGCGATATTCAATGTAATTTTTAGTTAGTTTGGTGATTATTCAAGAACGATTTCTGATTACAATATTTTCAACTGAATATTAAATTTTTACAGCCATGACTTTTAAATATTCAATGTATAAAATTGAAACTGGTGTTATACACAATTGAAATGAAAAAAACTTCTTGAAACACCATAAAATAAGTTAACTGCGCAAGGCCTTTCGAAAGAACTTAGTCTTTCTTCGTCAGGCGCAAAAAAGACGTGCGTCCACAATGAATGTAGCGGCACGACTGAAGGGGAATGCGGGAGGGAGAGGGAGCAAGCAGAAGGAACAGCCAATAGGAAAGAAGAAGGCAACAGCCAATCACGGAAGAGCATAAACAAAACTAGATAGACAATGAAGGAGAGGAAAGGAAGAAGGGGGGGGAAGGGAAGTGGGAAAAAAGCGGGGTAAATTAAAAAATTAACTAAAAGGAGAGATTAAAATGAAATAAAATGTACGCAAAAAATATATAAATTAGTAATATTAATAATAAAAAAAAAATAAATAAATAAAAAAAAAATAAAAAAAAATAAAAAAAAAATAAATAAATAAAATAAAATAAAATAAAATAAAAATACATAAAAATAAAAAAAAATAGTTTACAATTATAAACACACATGAATATACCTGAAAAATAGTATACATAATATATATATATAAAATAATAATAATTAAATAATAAACTTAATTATGAAGCAGTGCTGAAAAGATTCTTCCAGGCAACGGAGAGGGTTTTAGAATCAGATTTATCATTAGCAATAATATCACGATTAATATAAATAGCTAAATTTTCAAGAAAGTCTAACTCAGAGGAACTATTGGCATTAAAAATAATTTTAGCAGTTTGAAAATTGAAACTATGGCCGGAATCCCAAGAGTGTTTAGCAACAGAAGATTTAGAAATTTCTTGATTAATGACATACCGAGAGTGTTCTTTTAGGCGTTTTTCGAGATTTCTTTTAGTTTGACCAATATACGATAAATCACAGCCATTACAAGGAATATTATAAATACCCCATTTTTGGAGGTCAGGGACAGGACATTTCATGGAAGGAAATTTTAATTTATAATACTGCTGTGAGCAAATTCAATAGACCCCTTAACAATTCCACTCTTTCTAATATTGATAAAAGTAAACCTGATAATTTGGTCGTCCTCCCTTTTTATCCTCCTTTATGTTTTAAATTAGCTAAAGTTTTAAGACGTTTCAATTTTAATGTTATCTTTAAACCAGTCTATAAATTAAAATTTCCTTCCATGAAATGTCCTGTCCCTGACCTCCAAAAATGGGGTATTTATAATATTCCTTGTAATGGCTGTGATTTATCGTATATTGGTCAAACTAAAAGAAATCTCGAAAAACGCCTAAAAGAACACTCTCGGTATGTCATTAATCAAGAAATTTCTAAATCTTCTGTTGCTAAACACTCTTGGGATTCCGGCCATAGTTTCAATTTTCAAACTGCTAAAATTATTTTTAATGCCAATAGTTCCTCTGAGTTAGACTTTCTTGAAAATTTAGCTATTTATATTAATCGTGATATTATTGTTAATGATAAATCTGATTCTAAAACCCTCTCCGTTGCCTGGAAGAATCTTTTCAGCACTGCTTCATAATTAAGTTTATTATTTAATTATTATTATTTTATATATATATATTATGTATACTATTTTTCAGGTATATTCATGTGTGTTAATAATTGTAAACTATTTTTTTTATTTTTATGTATTTTTATTTTATTTTATTTTATTTTATTTATTTATTTTTTTTATTTTTTTTATTT
Organism: Maratus speculifer; assembly: GCA_964019185.1. Lineage (NCBI taxonomy): Eukaryota > Metazoa > Arthropoda > Arachnida > Araneae > Salticidae > Maratus > Maratus speculifer. The sequence continues at coordinate 95,797,107 of OZ025290.1, forward strand.
ATTTATTTTTTTTTATTATTAATATTACTAATTTATATATTTTTTGCGTACATTTTATTTCATTTTAATCTCTCCTTTTAGTTAATTTTTTAATTTACCCCGCTTTTTTCCCACTTCCCTTCCCCCCCTTCTTCCTTTCCTCTCCTTCATTGTCTATCTAGTTTTGTTTATGCTCTTCCGTGATTGGCTGTTGCCTTCTTCTTTCCTATTGGCTGTTCCTTCTGCTTGCTCCCTCTCCCTCCCGCATTCCCCTTCAGTCGTGCCGCTACATTCATTGTGGACGCACGTCTTTTTTGCGCCTGACGAAGAAAGACTAAGTTCTTTCGAAAGGCCTTGCGCAGTTAACTTATTTTATGGTGTTTCAAGAAGTTTTTTTCATTTCAATTTTAAATATTCAGCGATTTTTAATATAGTTTTCGATACGATTTTTAGTCATTTTTTTAAGTTCCTTGGCGATTTTCTGCCATTCAGAAACCAATTTTGATTTCAAACATTTTATTTAATGTAGTTATGTTTCAAATGCAATTTTTTATCTCTTAATATGATTTTGGCGTTCCGTGTCTACGTTTTGTTATTTATGAATGATTTCCGATCATAACCCCCCCCCCCCCCCGGCCCTGCCTTAATATTATTTTTTTAAGGATAGATTTCCAAATATTTAGCTATTTTTTAATGCAATTTTCTATGTGATTTTTAGTTATTCTTTAAGTTCCGTGGCGATTTTTGGACATCCGGAAATCGATTTCCATTTAAAAGTTTTTGTTTAATATGGTTCATTTCTTGATTACAATATTTTATATTATAACAGTGAATTTTTACCCTAGGGATTTTTTAAAGTTTTACGACTTTTATTACAATTTTCAATGCAACTTTTGGGCTTTCTCAGTCTTTTTTTTTTTTTTTTTACATTTTTCAAAGGAATTCGATTTTAAACTTCCAGACGAATAAGAGTTTGGTTTCAAACTTTTATCCTTAACGGTAATTGTTTTGCTCACCTATTTTGATCTACAGCAATTTTTAATGCAGTATGCTTTCTTTATTTGAGTTCAAGGCAATTTTTTCAGATACGGAAAAGGAATTCGGTTTTAAATTGCTAATATGATAAATTTTCTCCTGTGCCATTAAAGGTTTTTATTGCGAGTTTTTAGCAGTTTTTTTACGCATTTCAATGCTTTTTATATTATCAAATTAATTAGATTCAAAACATTTATCCAAGTAGAGTAAATTTTGAGTTCCCTGATTTTTGAAAATTTTGCCTTTTTTAAAGCGATGTTTACGTTTCTTCGCGACCCGCTTCGATTTTTTAGAGGTTCAATTTTTGGCCGAATTTATTAAATTCTGATCTTTTTTCTTCAAAGTTTATTCGAATTTTGAAACACAATTTTTGAATTTTGTTTTATATTTTTATGAGATTTTTAAGATTTGTAAGATTGTAAGATTGTAAGATTTGTAAGATTTGCAAGATTTTTCCACATTAGTAAAAATAATCCAACTTCAGTTTTCTAGCCCATCAATTTTCAACGAAGTTTAGACGAAATTCGTGCAGCATTTTTTAAAATTTTCGAGGTTTTTATTATGATTTTTAAAGTTTTTTCTCAATTCTTGCTATTTTTTGATGGACCCGGGCAACGCCGGGCAGAACAGCTAGTTAAATAAATAAAAGTCGTTTTTTTAATGTATTTAATCAATCTATTTTTAATTAAAAGAATGCATTATACACGACGGTGATATGAACAATATTTTCATATTCATCTAATTCGCGCAAATAAGTGTCTAATTAACATAACTTTCGCAAATTTTCTCTGTTATATGGGGCTTGAATCTTTTTAAAAGTTTTTGAACCGAAATGGACCTAAGAAAAAGAGATTAAATGGAAATAAACCTGAAAAGGAATCATCAGGGTTTATATAAGCATTTTCAAAAAAATGCATTTATTAACGCGCTTTAGAAAAAATGATTTATGTTTTTATATAATTGTAGATAAAAAAAACTTTTGCAGCTTTACTTGTAGGGCAAAATAATAGAACAGTAACGCTTGATTGTTTGTGGGGTTTAGACACTTATTTTGCCTAATAAATTAATTATATAATGGCTTGAAAATGCTAACCATCACTGCTACAACAAAAGCTATTATTGAATTAGAAAAACAAACTATTATCCATGCAACAACCTCCATGAGAGCAGACGTAAGAAAGTTCTAAAACTATGTGATATTGTTTAGGTTGGACATTAGAAATATTGTGCGGTGATTATTTTAAGACCTGAATTTGCGTTAAGAATGCTTTCTAAAAGGGGTTTGTGATGTAACACATATTCTATTTTATATATTTCTATTAATTTTTCAAATGTTAGTTCCCCCCCCCCTCATTTAAAATTTAGTTTTAAAAGAAAAGCATTTTTAATACGTATTTTTATTGTGTGTTCGCCTCCAAGTGCAGATAAAATAATAAGAATAAATAAAAAAAAAAGTAACAAATTAGTTTTAAAATATCATTTCATTTCTAGATTTTTCTTTCTTGTTCTTCAGTTGATTAAATATCAAACGACTGTTTTAAGTAACTGCTATTTTTATTTCCCAATCATTTCATTTTGTCTTGTATAAAGAACTTAATTTGTTACCTGTTGTGTAATTTCGTTAGGGTTGCCGAGTGTTGTACGTTCTCGCCTCACGCGATAAATGCTATATTCTTGACAACACTCATTTTTAAAATTTCCCTTTTGCTTATCATGTAACGGTCCTTTTTACCTGTACTTTTTTTGTTCGGATTGGGAATCTATTCTATGCCAAAAGACTTTTTTTTGGCGTTTGTGAAATCTGAAATTTTTGTCAGTTTTACGTTTGTCACGGCTATGGAATGACGCACGCTCGTTGTGGTCAAAGATCACTAATAATTCTTAATTACTTTCGAGTACAGTTATGTTAGCGTGCTACATGCTTATGTGAAAATATATTTAGATTTGTGTTTTTGTCGCTGACAGTTCATCCTGTACAAATTGTGGTCGTTGAGAACTCAAGACGTTCTTTCTATTGCGAGTGCACATTTGAATAAATATGCTGTATTCTGGATGTTTGAAAATGCTCATATTTCAAGTCTTCTGCAAAATAAAGCCAATTTAGTCCAGATTTTTGTGAAATGAGTTTTCTTCATCAAAATAATGCCTTAAACACTTCGTTCCAGAAATAAAAGTAAAACATGAACTTGGGTATCTTTACGATATGTGCAATACGATCCGGCCAATCTCAAAAGCGCGGCTTTATTCTCACACCTTCCCATTACAGAAGTATGGCGCCGTGAAGAAGGGTTTTTTTGTTTCTGGAGAAGTTGTTCAAGTGTAAACAAAGTGATGAGACGAAAATGTGATTTGTGCGTACGATTGTGCGCGTTGATTTGTGCAAATTTTGCTTGGAATTCCGGATAGTACGTTAAAGAAGTGTTTACGAAGAAATGATGATTTCGACCTTTATACTATCTACGTGTGCTAATTCAAATGTATCAGTGGTGAAATATGCTAGTTCGATGATAACAGAAATTAGGCATACAATCTTGTAATATTTCAAATGGAATTTGAATCTTACAACGTTGTTATTCTACAAAGTGATTTTTCGTGGGGTTTTTTCTGTTCTGTGTGGGAGCATCTAATTTAATTGTGCTTAATGTGGACCCCCCCCCCCCAGAAATAACGAATTTAAGAACGCTGGACAAAAAAAAAAAAAAAGGCAACTTAGTGGCAACAACTTATGATTTAAATAATAGTCTCAAACAGAAATACTTTTTTTTTTTTTTTTTTTTTTGTTCCTTGATTTTTTTTTCCATAAAAAAAAGTGAAATGTATTTAACTTTTCTTATAATGTTGTTTTCAGCTTAGAAGAAAGGTAATGTACAGATTCTTTTTCTTTATTTTCTTTTTGTGTTTCATATTATATATTTGCTTTTATGTTATTATTATTTGTAACTGATTATGATATGTTTGAACAAGCTTAAGTATTTATAAGTATATATATATTTTTGAATATGACATCATCAAAAAATAATTTTAACATTTCTATACCATGCTATGAAGGTGATCCAACCACTTTGGATTTTTTCTTTGATGTAGTTAGTAATTATGCAAAAATACAAAAATGGACAGATGATCAGGAGGTCTTGTTTCTCAAAACAAAATTAGCAGGACCTGTCCTAAATTTTTTTTCTTGAAAGTGACAAAATTAGAAATTCAAATAGTGTGGAACTAATTAAACAGGAACTTTCATGATTTTTCTCTAAAGAATCTCAAACAGTTATAGATATAGAATTTGATAACATAAAACTCTTACCTAATGAAAGTATCAGTAATTTTTCCCATAGATTGAACACTTTGGCCAGTAAGGCTTTTAAAACGAAAGATCCTGAATTTCTTAACGAAATAAAATATATGAAACTTTTGCAGTGTTTATCAACTGATATTCGAATCAAAATTAAGGAGGAAAAAATTGATGACTATGACAAAGCAGTGGAAAGAGCAGAGTTTTTGCAAAGTATTTTGTCAAATGAAAAACTAATTATTATTCATAATGAATATTCTAATCATATTGATTTTTCTAAAGAGATATCTGAATTATCAGAGAAAATAAATGCTTTGTCATTTGTAAACAATACACAGAAAGATGACACTAAACAAACCCAAACACGTCCTAGTTTTAAGAAGGACACTCGTGAGTTGTACAAATCAAAAAACTCTAGAAATTTTGATTTTAAGTTTTGAAATAAAAATAACAGAAAGGTAAATATTTGTCAAATTTGTTCTAAGCGAGGTCATTTGGCCCTCCAGTGTTTTAAATATAAGAATTTGTGTAAGAGAAAGAAATCTTATGATCAGAATTATTATAGACAATACAGAAATACTAATTTTGATAATTCTGGTTATAACCAATTTCAGCCTTTAAACGACCAGTAAAACGCAGTACATCTGATGAGCTGTTGTCTCAAAACTGTCTTGGGTTTCAGCAAATAAATTTAAACTGTCTGATGAAAGACAAATCCACTTATTCACAAACTTCTAAGGAAATTCAGATTTGCAACAAACAGTCAACACAGACTGATGAAAAAGTAGTTATTTATAATGTATATGATAAGTGTTCGTTTTTACCTATTATTTCCAGTAAGTTTGGCAAATTTGAGGCATTTTTATTACTGGATACAGGAAGTTCAATTTCAATTTTATCACTTAATTTCTTTAATGAAATAAAAAAAGATATTTCTTACAAACATTTAGCTTCTTCAGTAACTATTTCAACTGTTAATTCTGCAGTTAAATTCTCTTCTTGCATTTCTGTATCTATCAAAATTGGTAAAATACTCTTTCGGCATACCTTTTATATTGCTGAAATTGCAAATTCTTCAGAATTTGTTGGAATTTTAGGCTATGATTTTATTGTGAAAAATAATATTGTTATTAATCCCAGTGATAATACTGCCTCAATAAATGATGTTGAAGTACCATTAAAAATAAATGTATAAAAAGTCAAATAAATGCAATGTGTATTGATGAAAGTTCTGAAAGTGAGGTAAATAATAATGACAGTAGTTCAAGTGATGTTGTGCATAAAGTTAACAGTAATGAATCGCATGATCAGATCTGTGCATATCTTGCACACAAAGTTAACTTAAATCCATATGAACACAAATTTGTAAAAATTAAAACTGACATCTCACCAGATCAAGATGAGATGCTATTTTGTAGTAATATTTCCTCTAATAATGTGTTATGTCATGATGCACTTATAAAATTAGATTCTAAAGTTCAAAATATCTCATATCCCAAAATCATGCATGTTTACATTGAAAATTTATCTGATCATGTTGTTCATTTAAATAAAAATATGGAAGTAGGTTATCTGTGTATACCAGATGAAATTGTTTATCAAAATGAACTGGAAAGTAATTTAAATCCTTCAATAAATGAAAATTATTGTAATTTTATTACTGCATCTGATCAGGTACTTGCTCAAAGAAAAAAAGATCTTTCTATAAATTATTTTAAATTGGATCATTTAGAAGCAAATGAAAAGAAGGAAATCTCTGATCTTCTCTTAAAATATTATTCTGCTTTTTCAAAATCTCTTAAGACACTTGGTCATACTGATCGCATTGTACCTAATATCAAATTTATGAATGACTTCCCAATAAAAACTTTACCGTTTAGCATTCCCCAAGCACTTCAGGCAGATGCTAAAGAGCAAATAGATAATCTTGTTGAAGCAGAAATAATAGAGAGGCATTGCTCTGAATGGTCTTGCATGTAATTAATTGTAAAAAAAAAAGTCTGACGGTTCAGGTAAACAAAAATATCGTTTAGCGTTGGATTTAAGAATGCTTAATTTAGTTATTCAGGGATCTTCTTATCCTCTTCCCAAAATTTAAAATATTATTGCTAACTTATTATCTTATAAATATTTCACTAGCTTAGATATAAAACAAGCTTACCATCAAATTGACTTGCCACCAGAATTGCAAGATAAATTGACATTTACATCTGAGTATGGCTCTCAAAAGTATAAACGTTCAGTTTTTGGCTTAAAAAATTCCGCCTCAGTGTTTCAAGCACTAATGGACATGATTTTAGATGAAATAAATTTGGAAGGTATATTTACATATCAAGATGATTTTATATTTGGTTCAAACACATTTCAAGAAACATTACAAAAACTTGAGAAAATTTTACAGGTTTTATCAAATTATAACTTGACTCTTGCCCCCAACAAATGTACCTTTCATCAGACTTCCACAAACTATCTAGATTTTCACATTGAAAATCATGCAATAAGTCCCATTCAAAGTAATATTTTGCGAATAACATCTTTTCCTGTACCAACAACTAAACGCCAACTAAAAGGTTTTATTGGTTTAGCGACCTTTTATAGAAGTTTAATACCCAAATTTTCTGAAATCATACATCCATTAATTCAGCTTACCAGGCCTAAAGAAAAATTTCGCTGGACTTCTAAACACAACAAAATTTTTAATAATATTCAAAAAATGTTTTTTCTGAACCAATTGTTCATTTACCAGATTGGGACAAACCATTTTTCTTAAATACAGATGCGTCAAAAATTGCTATTTCAGCTGTCTTACTTCAAGAATTTGATAATAACTTACTACCAGTTGCATATTTTTCTAAAGCATTATCCCCTTCTGAAAAAAAATACCCTGCGATTAAACTAGAATTAATGGCTATTTACAAAGCAGTTGTTGCTTTTAAATATTATCTTTATAACAGAAATTTTACTATTTTGTCTGACAGTGCTCCATTAATACACTATAAGAAAGTTAGTAACCCTGCGGATATCATAACTAGATGGCTCACCGAGTTATCTGAATATTCATTCAACTTTCAACACATTCCAGGTTCGTCAAACGTACTTGCTCACTATCTTTCTAGAAATAATTTCAAAAATAATCAAGAAACATTAGACACAAATCCTGAATTAGTATATGATACCACTCACATTCTTCCTATCATTGAGAATGATGAGCATGAAAATACTATCGCTGAGTCACATTCAATTAATTATTTGACTGTTGGTAATTCCGGAAATTATAAAGATCCTTTGCTTGAAATATCAAACCAAACATTTGTTAAAAGATACAGAATTATCTGTTATATATAATGAAATATTAAACAATGGTAGTTCAGATAAATATGACATGTACTTTATTCATCCTGATACTAAAGTGTTGATGTTTAAAAAAAAACATGCCACATGACTCAACATTTTCTTATCATATTGTGATACCACACTCATTAAAAGCTAAGGTTTTAGCAATTTCACATCTTTCACATTTCGGTTTAAAGAAAACCTATGAATTTGTAAGTAAAAGATATTTTTGGAAGGGTATTTACACAGACACATTAAATTATGTTGCGTCATGTATTAAATGTTTGCAACATAAACATCACAAACACAGTCTGCACCTTTGCAAGCAACGTACACTCCAAAACAAGCAGGTCATACTGTAACAATTGACATAGTAGGTCATTTTAGAAATGGTTATTCAGTATTAACAGTAACAGATCACTTTTCTAGACACATGGAATTGTTTCCTTTAAAGGAGACTTCTGCTAATAAAGTTGTTGAATCACTGTTTTAATATTTCACCTGTTTTGGGAGACCTTGCGTTATTTTGTCTGATCTAGTTCCCAATTTATTTCCAGTGTTTACAACATTTTTAATGAAACATTAGGTATAAAAATATCTCATTCTTCAATCTCACACCCCCAATCGAACTCGATTGCTGAAAGAATCAATTCTTCAATTAAAACCTCAGTTAATACTTTATTACTTGAAGGACACTCTTTTGAACATGCATTGTTGATTCACAAATGCTTATAATATGGCTCCACACACTCATCTACAAAATTCTCGCCAAATCTTTTACATTTTGGGCGTGAGTTATCATTAATATTTGATACATATGACACTCATGCAAATCAACCATTGCTTGATAATGTTGACACTTATGAATTATTAAAAGAACTGGATGCAATGTACCAATAAGCTTATGAAAATATTGTGTCTGCTCAACATCAAAGAAACTTAAAATTTTCACAATTTGCAAAACTACGTCCATTAACTGTCCATGATATTGTTTATCTAAAATCTCGAGATAAATATAAACCAAAATATACTGGTCCTTATGAAATTATTATGAAACATTCACCTGTTTCATTTACTATAAGGAAATATCAGTATTCACGTGCTCCTTCTTTTAGAGTGACTTTTAGATAGACTTTTACTTGCTCCACCTAGAAATGCATACCTTAATTCTAACTTTAATAAAAATACAAGCTCTAATATTAATAACAACAATAATAATTATCAGCAGTACAATAGCAATAGCTCTCCTCAAAACATTATTTCAGGATATATTCTTAGACCAAGAAAATAAATGTAATGCCACATGTTTTGTGTTAACTGGCCAGGACACAGAATTTTGTTTAGTTGTGTACAATGTACTGAATCTTTTACTGGTCTACTGCTGGTTCAGTTCATTGTGTATTAGATTCTCTATGCAGTGTACAATTTGGTTTTATATTTTATTTTCATACTACTATTTTCATATTTGTGTACTTTAATATTTTGACAAGTTTATTTCATAAGGTACTTAACTAAATTTGCTCTACACTCTATTGGAATGGCATTTTACATCTCCAAAATTTTTTTTAATACTGATCAGTGTTGATTTTTTTTTATTTAAATATTATGCATATTTTAAATCTTACATTTTAATAAAGGTATTATATTTGTGTAAATTTCATTCAACTATCAACATTGTATCAAGTCAGTATTTAGAATTTTTTTATAATTTTTTTTTCAGCATTTATTTAAATGTGTGTTTAAACAGTGTATGTAAACTGTTATGATAATTTATTCAACAAGTTGCAAGTATTTTTCAAGCAACAGCAACATAAAAGACAATTTTCTACAAATAAAAAAATATGTCATCTAAAAATTTGCTTTTACAGCAGAACTGTCTTATGTAAGCGCTTACACTTGAATGATGATGAAGAATATAAAAAATAGGTTGTGTATACACATCAAATTGCTGGATATTAAAAGCAATGACTAGCATATATGCATGTATATAAAGGCCTAGGCATAAGTTGAAGTTTTTTTTTTTGGTAACATTTTGTATATCGTATTGTGTTTAATATATATCATATATAACTTGTAATTTTTAAAAACATATAGTTATTCTTATTTTATAAGTGTATTTTTGCTAGTGCTTTGTACATAGATTCCCAACACTTTACTTTTTTTTATAAGAAAAAATATTTTTTTTCCTTCGCCAAAAAAAATATTTTTTGGTGGTCCTTCGAATGATAATATGTGATGTAACACATATTCTATTTTATATATTTCTATTAATTTTTCAAATGTTAGTTCCCCCCCCCCCTCATTTAAAATTTAATTTTAAAAGAAAAGCATTTTTAATACGTATTTTTATTGTGTGTTCGCCTCCAAGTGCATATAAAATAATAATAATAAATAAAAAAAACAAGTAACAAATTAGTTTTAAAATATCATTCCATTTCTAGATTTTTCTTTCTTGTTCTTCAGTTGATTAAATATAAAACGACTGTTTAATGTAACTGCTATTTTTATTTCCCAATCATTTCATTTTGTCTTGTATAAAGAATTTAATTTGTTACCTGTTGTGTAATTTCGTTAGGGTTGCCAAGTGTTGTACGTTCTCGCCTCGCGCGATAAATGCTATATTCTTGACAACACTCATTTTTAAAATTTCCCCTTTGCTTATCGTGTAACGGTCCTTTTTACTTGTACTTTTTTGTTTGGATTGGAAATCTATTCTATGCCAAAAGACTTTTTTGGCGTTTGTGAAATCTGAAATTTTTGTCAGTTTTACATTTGTCACGGCTATGGAATGACGCACGCTCGTTGTGGTCAAAGATGACTAATAATTCTTAATTACTTTCGAGTGCAGTTATGTTAGCTTGCTACATGCTTATGTGAAAATATATTTAGATTTGTGTTTTTGTCGCTGACAGTTCTTCCTGTACAAATTGTGGTCGTTGAGAACTCAAGACGTTCTTTCTAGTACGAGTGCACATTTGAATAAATATGCTGTATTCTGGATGTTTGAAAATGCTCATATTTCAAGTTTTCAGCAAAATAAAGCCAATTTAGTCCAGATTTTTGTGAATTGAGTTTTCTTCATCAAAATAATGCCTTAAACACTTCGTTCCAGAAATAAAAGTAAAACATGAACTTGGGTATCTTTACGATATGTGCAATACGACCCGGCCAATCTCAAAAGGTCGGCTTTATTCTCACACCTTCCCATTACAGGGTTCGAAATTTTAAAATTAGATCTAGGGAGACTTTAAATCTATATTTATTTAGAATGGTTAAGGACGGAAAATTTGGAATTTATTGTAGCTATTATTTGTAAGGCGTAATTGCCGATCAGCTTTCAAAATTCCCGAGACTACAGCGTAAAAAGAAAAATCTAAATTGCAATTTTTGTGATACTGCTGGCACTAGAAACTGGCAGTAACTTTTAAAATGCAAATATCCTTTTAAAATAGAATCTAAAATATTCTAAACAATTTAAAATTGAAAAAGTAAAAAAGGAATAAAAATGTTCTAAATTACTGGTAATTTTGAACTGTTGGGTGTAGAAACTTTGAATATTTAATGATGCTACGTTTCCTCCAAATGCAACTTAAATCGAGGAAAACGGGTAACTACTAACCAAGAAATGAATAAATTTTGTAAAAATTGAAAAAATGTCGACAAAAAGTAGAGAAAAGGTTGTCAGAAAGTAGTTGTAAAAGTGTTCCTTCTCAAGGCTTTTTTCTTTCTCTCCAAGGTACCAAGCAGTAGGAAGTGCGGTTTAAATTTAATGTACTGTTTTTTTTCAGCTTCAAAATTTTAAAGGTTTTATCATAACGTCATTTTCTCAGTTGTCATTTGCAGATTTTTTTATATAGTAGATTATTCCGGTGACATTTTTTAATCGGTTTCAAACTGGTGCTTGACTGATTTGTGGAAAGAATATGTACGGATTTATAAATTACTTGACATAACACTTGGGCAATTAAAATGGCATGCTGACGATATAGTCAGTTCTCCTATCTTAACTTATGTTTCAATCATTACCGACTTCATTTATTTAATGCCTGCTAATGTATAATGTAGCTCACCTTGCCAAAAATATGCTTGAAAATAAAACAATACAGGTAATGCAGTGTCGAGCATCTATTTCTCATTTAATTACAGTAGAGCATATCTGAATTACACCCGAATGACTAATTGTATGAGTCTGTTGACGTATTTTGGCCTTTTATATACGACTTTGTGAAGACAGAATTCCCTAAATTTTTATCGACACCCTCATCACATTCGTAAATATAGATATTTAAGAGTATTAACTATTCTAGAGGGATCACTCTCCATGTTTCTTTTTTTCCAAAAAATATTATTATGTCCGTATATATTTTTTTTTTTTTTTGCATTTGGAGTTACTTAAACTGATGTGATGCGTCTGTTTATAGTTTTGACATAATTCAAACAGTTAAAATTCCGGTATAATTTGTTTTAGTGTTTTTTTTTCTGTTGTTTTTTTTAGCAATGCGTTCTTTTAGGTTTGTAAAATATTTTAATGTATTTCGTACTTTCAAATTTATACCCCAGCATAGCCGCCTTAGATGGTTTGCATCCCCTCTTTTTGAAGAGTGTCTATTATAGATCTAATATTTTATAAATCTATTATTCAACTTGTTCATTTTCATAATTTGAATTTGTGACAATATATAGACAATGAAAGATATTATCTCATTTCATATGCTTGTAAAAGTTATTATTAAATATATGTTTTCACAGTCTATCACCTCATCGAGTTCACGGATGAATTTCTAGAATTAGTTAAATCTCGATTCGAATATTTAAAAGCAATTGGTCTGCTTAGTCATATCTTGGTGGAAAATACAAGAAACTCCGATTTTAGAGGATAACTTGTAGGTTTACTATGCCTTATCCAATTTCTAGTTCTCCTTTTTTTTACATGTTTGTACGCAGGAAAACATAAAAGTGAACCTGAAAACCAAACACTAAAATCGTGTTTTCAGATGTCTTCCACCAAGAAATCACTTAGCAGACGGGTTGCGTTTTTATATGTGAATCGAGATTTAACTAATCCTAAAATTCCATCTATGAACTCTATAAGGTATCTAGATGCTCAGATGCATTCCGGTTTATTAGCAAAATCACTAAGACTAATCTTTCTAAGGGAAGTCCTAGAGGGATTGTATTAGTGTTGGGCACGATCACAAAAATCGAACTAATTTAAAATCAAATACAGATTATAAAAAAAAAATGGTCAAGTTCATGTTCAAATATAAAAATTTTCAAATGAATCAGCTCAACTTAAGCTCATCTATGAAAGTAAGCGAATTTCATTAAAAAATCGTTTTTCTATGTATTAGAACTTTAGTGTCTTAATTTATAAAATTTTGTAAATCAATCTTTTGGTTATTTAATACAAGGGTCTTGAATTGTCTGTCAAATTTTCTATAGCGCTACTCTGACACAGCTTGGTTTTTCGATTACTTTTTACTAGAGGATCAAACCGAGATGAGCCGGGACTATTTTTTTTTGCTCCGGTAGGAACTTGACTGCATTCTTTTTTTAGGTTTGACATGCAACAATTTGCAGTGCCATTTACACCCATCTCACAAGCAAATCATTGAACCGGCACGGTCTGAAAAAAAAGATCCGGTCTTATTTTTTAAAAACACGCTTTTTGAAATCGCTAATATTTAACAACTAAAATGGATATATTTATTTTTTAAATGGTTAGATTCATTTCTAGACAATAAACTTAAAGTACGGTAAAACCCTATTAAAAAACCTGCCCATGGTTGAGTTCCATTTTTAACATCGACCACATGTAAGTCAGTATAGAATTAGGATATTAGCAGATATGAAATTAGTATAATGCATTTACAACAGATGATTAACCTACTATTAAAGGAACCTGTCCATGACTGATTTTTCTTCTTTCCTATGCAATCACAAAGTAAAAAATTTTCTGTATAGAATTTAAAAATTTTTTAAATGATATTAATAAGAATTGTGGCATTTACTTTTAATCAGAAATAGGAGATGCTGATAACATCGTCTGTACTGTTTTCAAGAATATGATTAATGATTCTGTCAAAACTTTGAAGTAGAATTGTGAGCTTAATTTTCAACAAAAGTGTTAAGAGTGGGTACTTATTCAATTTAGAATTTTACGCTCCACAATATTTGTAGTGCCAATGCTTTTGATTAAATCTTTTTTTTAGATATTGTTGTGTTGCATTTAATATGAACTTGTTTTTCTACTGTAAACCTGTGCTTTTTTTAACGCTCATTTAATAAGAGCGGGAAACCGTAGCACAACCATCTCTCGGTTATACGCGTATGAAGTGATTGATTAAAAATCGCGCATGATGTTGTATGCAGAAATATTTACATATTAAACACATTATGGAATGAAAATATTTAAAAATATAAGAATTGTAATTAATAACATTTTATAAAATAAAAGGTGAGTAATATTAGTTCGGTTTACTAAAAGAAAATCCGTACATTTTTCAAAATTTAGATTAAAAAGTACTTGAAACGTAAATTTTAATTTTACATAGAAGCAAAAAATGCCAATTAATTTTCTTTTAGAAATAATCAGTGGTATTTCTGTTTTTGCAACAACCTTTACTAATAAATCAACGTGTTTCATAATATTTGATGCTACATTAGTATTTTCAAGGTATCAAAGGGGCTTAGGCTCCTAAATCAGTAGCATAATTTGGACAATCACAATATTACTTTTGTAATTACCATTATCATTTACTTTTTTCAGCAAGTGATAAAACATTCTTAATAATCTTTATATGTATATTATTTAACAATTAAATCCGATATATATTTTTAATGGGTGGATGCACTGTAAGGCAATAGAATTATAATGCAGTAAAACCCAAAGAAAAACCTGCATATGGTGGAATTCCATGTTTTACAACAAAAACAAATATCTAGGAAAACATACGTACAAATACTAATAAGACGTTCTATTAAAGGCAAATTTACAAATAAGTTTGTCTTTTACTTACCCATCATACGTAATTTAGGGTAAGACTTGCAATCGTTTTGAAAATCGAAAAATATTTTTGACGGATTTACATGTTTCAGATACTGGAGATTCCGAAAAACATATTTTTAGAAAAAAAAATGCCGTCCGTCCGTCTGCATATCTATCTCTCTCCTCTGTCTATCTGTAAACTCTATCTCCCAAAAAAATTCAGATAGACACTTAAAATATTGCATGTGCTTTGTATGTAAGAATGGAACGAATCCTATTTAATATCAGTGAGTAATTTGGATTATCGGGAACTATTTTTTTCGGACTCTCAAAACATTTGCTCTCATTCGCTCTGATCTGCTCTGAAGGTACATAAAAATTATCGATTTTTTTATTTTAAGTATGGTTATAAAGGTCAATAAAATAACACAATTTTTTCATAAAGAACGGAGTCTATCCGATTATTAGTTGCCGAGGCATTTGTAAGCCAGTTTTCCACATTCTTCGATTTTTCATAACCCTGTATTTCATTCAAATTTCAATTCAGAGATATATTTTAATTGGAAATATGACAATTAATCTGACGCAACAAACTGTTAGTAAATATGGTTATTATTTTTGGAGTTATAAGGCAGTTCTTTTTATGCAATTCAGTACTAATTGAATAGTTTGGCGTTTCATATAATTTGTCGAAATTGGTTGGTTCATCAGCAAACGTCAGTGAAGGCTTACTTTGGAGACACGAAATTTTTTGGATTCTGTCTGTCTGTGAGCCTGTCTCTCTGTTACGCGATAACTGCCACCAAAAGCACCCGATTAACTTGAAATTAAGTGGGTATGTTCTCGATGTACTTGGTTTTAACTGTATACTTTTTTGTTATATTCGATTCATTTGTTCGTAAAATGCAGGACATTTAATTTTGCACCTTAACTCTTTTCTATGGCAATTTAGACGTTTTTAAAATTTTCATTTGTTGAAAGAAAATGGCTCACTTGATAAATTGAATTAAATTACAAATGGGTACTGAAATTTACGAAATTACTGAAATTACTGAAATTATTCAAATAATTTTGAAATTTTGTCTGTGCATTTGTCAGATTTTTTAAATTATTACTGTAATTTTTCGATAACTTCTATAAATGTGTTCCAATAATATAAAACAATTTGTTTTAGAGATTTACTTATTTCAAATGTATTTATTCCATTTTCTCTTTTACTTTTTATAGTCGCCTAGCAACCCTTTATCCTCATAATATTAAAAGCGTGTATAATGTCAGTGTAATGTTTGAATTTTCATTTAAATAACGAAAATTGAAAAAAAAATTAAGAATTAAAAAAAAAAATTAACATAACTTCACATTGGAACGAAACGGAAATTTTCAAGTATCTTTTAATAGTAAAAGTTAAAGGAAGATTGGTTTTAGGTCACGAAAACGAGCGATTATGACATCATATATCGAAAATTAAACTAATACATTTTGGTGCTTAAATGGTCTTGGATTGTGATATTAATCCTTATTTCTTTTAATAAATTTATTATCAAATTTTAAAAATTTTCGTATGCGCGTTAAAATAAATTTTTATTTTTAATATTTAAAATAATAATAATGATAATAATAATTATAGTAATAAACTTGTTGTTAAGCAAGTGATTGAATAGTAAACGTCACTAATATGTCCCACATAAATATCAATGCTATCAATTTGAATCGCATACATATCGATGTCAAAATGACGTCAAGATTAGCGGACTAATAAGTGCCTTTATTGGGTAATTTTAGCGAAGTAAAGTTATCAAAAAGGTTTGCATTTATATTTAGATAAAATCTTTTATTATAGAAACAAAATAAAAGGGAAATCTGTAAGAAACAAAAATTGTAAAAACATTAGAATTCTAAATCACGTAACACCTTTACTTAAATTTTTACATCTCCTTTTCTATAAATTACATATGTATTAAATACAGGTTTTTTTAGTTAGTAAGTTAAAAAAATCAATACTGTCGTACATTTAATACGAAATTACGAATGTAAATTACGAATGTAAAACGGGGAGTTCAGGGGGGCTGAACCCCTTTGAAGAAATGTACTTTATTGTCTCAAAAATATAATAATACGCAGTTCATAAAATTTTATAATATTGTTGCATAAAAACAGGATTAATTTAATGCATCAAATTTCTGAAACCTTCTATATATTTTTAGGTGCGTACGTAACTATATAAATATGTAGCACTTATAGTCGTATCTGGTCTGTTCGTATGTCTGTCTATCCGCCTATCTGTCTGTCCCCACATAACTATGAAAAAAGTACTCAACCAAATGGTTTGATATTTAAAATACATCATTTTTGCATAATTTTTTCGTGTCATTTTAAATTTTATGAGCATCGGATATATAGTTTAAATGTAAGAACAGTCAAAAATAGTCCAAGTACAAACAACTACAAGTTATTTTCTATATAACAGAAAACACTTAGTGTTTACAGGGACACTGAAAAGATTTCCGGTGCAATGCTGCTTCAGAAGGAGTGATTATAATCCATGATTGCTGGTGGTTCATTTTTTTTATATGAGCTTTTAACTAAATTTTTACATGTCACATTATTTGTATAAATTTTATAATTCATGTACAGGGTTACACAAAAGATCTTCTAACGGTTATTGAGTATAAACTGAAATGGCTTAATTTTTTTATTTAAACATTTTTGTGCTGGACTACATTTAGTACACTAAGATATCATTGTACAATATAGATAAAATATTATACAAGGCCACGCAAAAAATTGGATACAAAGCTTTCTATGGATGATACTCTCTGGAGGAGTGATCTAAGTAGATTTAAGCGTGTATAAGTCTTAATTAAATGAAAGCTTATAAATAAATAACAGCCAATTACTAGCGTGTAAATAAAAATGATGGATAAAATACAGGGTTGTATAAGAGTATTCAACTATGATTCCATTTATTGGTATAATTTTCTGAAAGTGAACTTTAAATCTATCATGCGACTTTACAAGGTAGTTATAATTAGTTTGTGAATTATGTTTGACTGTCCATCTGGTCGTCTGTTTGTCTACCCGAACTCTAACTTGCTTTAATATCTTTGGATTGATCTGTAATTGATATATTTTATTGAGATTTACTATGCCCTATTCGTTATTGAAAATAAAGCACTTAAAGCTTGTAGTTTTTTTGCAGAGACTCTTAAAGCAATTTTATTTAACTATCGTTCATGGGAAAATATCATAAATTTACAACTTTGTAGCACCTATAGTCTTCCTCTTGTCTATCCATCTATTTGTCGGTCTGTTCACATATAATAGCGCAAAAACTGCTAATCTGAATGATTTAAAATGAAATATATAAAATCGTTGCAAAATTTTCTTGCATCATTTCGAATTTTTTGAAATTCCAGTCACGACATAATAAAAGTGTTCTCCAATCTAACAAATCCAATCATTTTTAAATAATTCAACTCATGGGATACCAATGAGAGATATTAATTCTAGGTTGCCATGGTGATTATATTTCATATAAGAGGAAGTAATATTGTATCTGTATAACTGAATTTAATACATAAAATCGTTATAAATATTGTATCCATAGGAGTGCAGTAACTCTTACGTCTAGATCTGAATATATTTAAAATTTCGTTATAGTAAGAACGGATCTCATTTGATTGGTTTGACGTGCAATTTTTGACTTGTTTATTCACATATAAATTTATGTAATTTGAAATATTTCGATTGCTGTTTATATAAATTTAAATTATAAGCAAAGTGTGGAAAAAGCAGTTATTTGAAGAGCTGACGTTGAGGCTCCTGATCTGCAGATTTACTAGTTAATAGAGCATGACTATGTGTTAAAAATATTTAATTGTACGTTTAATTTTTTTTTTTTGAATTGCAATGCATTGTATAAATAGTTTACACATGTTTTATTTTCATATATTATATCATGCATATCCATGATGGGTAAGTATTATGGTGGCCCCCAAAGACTAGTTTCCGTTTGTGCATGAGAAATTAGCATACTCTCCAAACCGTCAAATTATTTCCGAAAAATGAACAACCTTTTAATTATTCGAAAAATTCTGTTATTAAATTAAGAATTATCTCTATTCAAAAATATTCGTCCTTAATAAAGGTAAAGTCGGCAACGGCACATTTTATAATATATGTTAGATTGATAATTTATTTCTATAAGAATTAATGTAAAATTATTCATATTTTTCAAAACATATATGCATGAGAAATTAGCATACTCTCCAAACCGTCAAATTATTTCCGAAAAATGAACAACCTTTTAATTATTCGAAAAATTCTGTTATTAAATTAAGAATTATCTCTATTCAAAAATATTCGTCCTTAATAAAGGTAAAGTCGGCAACGGCACATTTTATAATATATGTTAGATTGATAATTTATTTCTATAAGAATTAATGTAAAATTATTCATATTTTTCAAAACATATATGCATAAAATACGAACAAAATATAAATATTTTTTTAGTATCTTCAATTTTTATAAAAATTTAACTCTTTAAAATACAAATAAAAGAGTGGTGAAAATTTTCATTAATTGAATTTGAAAATGAGTAAAAAGCCAAGATATGGATGATTATATTATTAAAGAAATGTGTAAATATATTATTCCAAAAAATGTGAGTTAACATGATTACAATTATTATTTCATTAGGGAAATATTTAAACAAAATGCAATCGTTTATTAATTCATTAAGATTTATTACTATTTAAATAAATCATGACTTTCTATATTGTAAAATCTTTTTATTATAAAATGGAAATTAATAAGAGCAGCTTTGATATATTTTTAAAGCAAGTTTTATATTTCAATGGAGTTTTTGAAATTTCGTTTATTTATTTGTTGCATGCATACACAATAAATATTAGTTTTATCTACGAAAGAAGTAAAAATGTTTAACAATGCAATTTAAAAGGTTTTCAGCAGACGACACTGAGCAGACGACAAGCGTGAAACGTCATGAAGTAGAGGCGAAATCACTAACCCTATTGGTTCCACATTCCCCACGAAGCTCAGAACGCGATCGTTGTCAGGGAAACAGCCTCCACTACGTCACAAGCGAGAAGGCATTGTAGAAGAGGCAGTGATCCAGCAAACTAAGGCCGCACACTAGGCACAGAAAAAGACCCGGATGATAATGTGAAGACTATGGGGGCGTTCTTTTCAAATATCTCGCTCAAATTTTAAATTTTTTACGTGATTTTTTTTTTGCCTCTTTTTTCTGGGATTAAAGCGGATTCTGCAACACATAATTGTATGGAACTTGACACGAAAATTGTTTCTTAATATCTTTTTTTTCAATTAAATATGATATAATTAAATTAACATTAACAGTTGCAGAAGCATTAAAAACCAAGACCTTTAAATGTTTACAAAAGCTCACCAGGTCTTAAAGGATTATGCAACTTTCTATCTAGTTTTCCGTCATTTTATATGGGCTATTTTTCTAGTACTAAATAAGAGTGATATATAAATTTTCGAAACAAATCCAAACTATCAATATTTTACTTCCTTTATGTTGATGATTTATTTTAAGAATGATCCAAAAGAAGAATTAAAAATTAAGCTATATTAAAAAAAATAAAAATATCACTTAATGTCTCAAAATTATTGTATTAAACTATTGTGAAAAGGGTATATTTATAAAAGAGCTTATTAAGCATATAAAAGCGCATATTAAAACCTTAGTATAAATAACTTATTATTAAATGAAGAGATTTGAGTTGTTAAATGTAGTGTTATATAAAAAAAAGAATGAAAAATATGTTTATCATTACTTCTGGATCAAGTGCTATTACTCCGTCTGTATAACTCAATACATGATACTATATTAAAATCACGGAACTGTAAAAGTTTAAAGTAAGATATGAAAGATTGCACTGTGTAACATTCACCATTTTTGTTAGATTAATGTTTCCTGCAGATTTTGATATGTTAATTCTAATTTAATAACTTAAATGAAGTAAAAATTTCAATAATATTTTAATAAAACTATTTAATAAAGAATAAGTTATTTTCTAATTCGTTTATGGATAATTAAATAAATGTAACTTTTTCAAAGCAAAATGTATAACCGACTCCAAAAAAGCGCTAAAAAGAATTAAATAATTCTATAAAATTCTCTAATGACAAATCGTTATCCAATAACCACACATTGACTATCATGTACCGGTATAAAACGGTTAAATTTAATTTATAGAATTTAATATCCACATCAAACATAGATTTTCCAGAGAATATTTTTTACAAGAGATTAATTTACATATTTTTGATTTAATTTTTGAATATATACATATAAAAAGTAATGAATTGCTTTTTGAAGTTTGTGCCTAACAATCATAATCGATAATGATTTCCCCAATTATTTATAGTACTAGACATCATATATCCACAATTCTTGCTATACTTAAAATAGTTTGGCACCAACTTCAAAAAGTAATTCATTACTTTTTATATGTATATATTCAAAAATTAAATCAAAAATATGTAAATTAATCTCTTGTAAAAAATATTCTCTGGAAAATCTATGTTTGGTGGATATTAAATTCTATATATTAAATTTAACCGTTTTATACCGGTACATGATAGTCAATGTGTGGTTATTGGATAATGATTTGTCATTAGAGAATTTTATAGAATTATTTAATTCTTTTTAGCGCTTTTTTTGGAGTCGGTTATACATTTTTCTTTGAAAAAGTTACATTTATTTCCTACTTTTTAGTTATTTATACCGTAATGCATAATTATGTGTACTGACATATGATGGCTCTTTGCAACGCGTTAATAATGAAAGCACTTTGCTGAGTTCTGATGTATTCGCTTTACTTGTCACTGTTTGATTGTCAACTTTTCAAAAGACACTTACAATATCGATTAGTATCGTTGTGAATCTTTAAGTTTTCTGGATGTGGTAACTTCTTCAGATCTGGCACGGCGAAAAGCTACCGCATTCATAAAATTTTAAAGTCAACATCTAATCGTACGGACATCGGAAGTGGTTATCGAAAGGTGACAATGCCTCAAGTAAAGTGTCCTTACTTATAAGCGCGCGGCAAGGAGCTTCCATATATGAGTAAACAGCAAAATGACTCCATGTATCAATGAATAGTAAAATGCTTTTCTAGTGTAGTCAAAAGTACTCCTTCTTCAGTCAGAAAAAGCAAAAAGAAAGATTTCAACAAAAATCGCTCTATGATTTAATAGATAAACAACAACAATCTAATTCCTATAAATGCAGTAAAGGCATCGGAAATGAGCGGTGATGATTCGACGAGGAATCCGAAAATCATAACCTGTACTTGGCTGCATCTATAAGAGAGTGACAGCATTCGATGCCCAAATATTTTTTTCACGCACGTTTTTGTTCCAACTAAACTGTTAAAAATTTGAAACTCACTCCACCGCTTTTATGGAAAACGATTATTTCAGCCTATCATGGAGCATTCTCGTGGGTCAAAAGACACATATTTTATAAAAGCGGGGGAGTGACGATGCAGCAAAACGGCAAAATTTTTTACAGTGTAGTTATGAGATATTCCATAAAATGGATGGAGTGACGATGCAGCAAAAGTTAAATTTTTAACAATGTATCGCAATGCTACGCATTTTCTATTATAAAATTTGATGATGATTTCCTGGTAGAATTCGATTGTACGCCGAATGATCCTTTATTTCTACACAGACATAAATACATAATCCATATTATTTTACAAATTCGTGGACATACAAGGACAAGATAGCACAAGGAAATATTACGACACAAGAAAATTACAACCAGGAGCTACACATAAAGAGTGTATGCGACGGAGCCAGTGAGATTCGAACCCACAATCTCCTACGCTCTCAAGAGATTAGCAGCGTGGTGTCTTAACCACTCGTTCACAAGGACCCTCTTGATGACTCATCTTTGTCCAGAATCTTTTCAATCAATCGTATACTGTGCTCCATGTGTCGTCACATCGAGGAATCCTACATGAACAAAATCTGAAGTCATTCTGGTGTCTAATCCGGTAACCAAATCTGAATCTAAAGATAATTTTCTTACACATATCTATGCACTTTATTTTACAGTGGTATGTAGAGATAATTTTTTCCTCCGGAGCTAAATATATACTAAAGGATTTTCATCTTTTTAACAACTGAAGGATGTCGATTGGTATCGATGTCTATTTCCGCTTTAGTAGATGCGAGAACTTGTCCATTTAAGCTTTAACATTTCGGAAATTTATCGCATCCAGCCACTGCCCCCTCTACAATGCCTTATCACTGAGCAGACGACAAGCGTGAAACGTCATGAAGTAGAGGCGAAATCACTAACCCTATTGGTTCCACATTCCCCACGAAGCTCAGAACGCGATCGTTGTCAGGGAAACAGCCTCCACTACGTCACAAGCGAGAAGGCATTGTAGAAGAGGCAGTGATCCAGCAAACTAAGGCCGCACACTAGGCACAGAAAAAGACCCGGATGATAATGTGAAGACTATGGGGGCGTTCTTTTCAAATATCTCGCTCAAATTTTAAATTTTTTACGTGATTTTTTTTTTTCATAGGATAGCTGGGGATATTCCACAAAGGGCCTAGTTTTTACTTTTTCAATTTTGGTTTCAGATTTTTTTTAAAATTATTTTAAATTTCAAAACCGGTTTAAATGGTTCTGAAATTGAAACTATCATTACATAAACATACATAAGCAAAATCGAAGAAGTAAAAACTAGGCCGGTTGTAGATCATCTTCGGCTATCCTATGCAATAAAAAATCATGTAAATATATTAAAATTTGAGCAATATATTTGAAAAGAACACACCCATAGTCTTTACACTTACATCCGGGTCTTTTTCTGAGACTAGTGCAGTGCCTTATGGTCCACATTGAAATCTACAGACTTCGTTATTGGGCATTGAAAAGTTGACAATCCATCAGTACACGTTAAAATAATTGTGAAAAATTACCTTTGTTTTTAAAGCTATCTATTTTCTGACTAATGAGAGCGATCTAAAAACGTCTATGGAGCGTTTTTATTTATCAGAAAATAGATTGTCTTTAAAAATACAGGTAATTTTTCAAGATATTTCAAACAGGGTACACTGTTTGATTTTGAAAAATTTGACCCTTTTGCTGCATCGTCCCTCCACCGTTAATATAGAAAACGATTACTTCAGCCTATAATGGAGCATTCTCATGGATCAAATGTGACATATTCTATAAAAGCGGGGTAGTGACGAGGCAGCAAAAGGGTAATATTTTTTACAGTTTAAAGTACGCGTACACAATCAGAGCGCGTCAAGTTGCTTCTATGTTTCAATGCATGGCAAAGTAATTCTAAATATTCGTATGTATTAAAATACCCTTTTCAGTCATAAAAACTGAAAAGGAAGATATTATCAAAGTCACACCATGATTCAACATGCGTCTATATGAAAGTAGCAATATTTGAAGTTAAGAATGTTCTTTGATGACAAGGTTTTCCAAAGTACAGAAAATTTAAGAATTTCCAGAACTTGGCGGTAGTCGCCTGAACGAGTTTGTTTTATGGGTGAAAGAAGTTAACTAGGTTAATTTAAATGGTAAGCTTATCAAAATTTTTCGTCATTTATATTTGTCCAAATGTAAATCTAGCACACAGCAATGTATTTTAATCACTTTGTGAATCCGGCATAACAAGCACCCTGATAGAGACACTCTTGCTTTAACGTGTAAGGCTCTTTAGAGAGGAATTTTCAGCTTTTCTATATCGAATTCTCATGTCTGGATCGATGTGGATCTTTCACTTTGGTGGATACGAGAATTGTTCCAGCTAAGATTTCGTATTTTGGAAAAAAACTAGCATCTCTGCAACAGTGGTTAGGATCCAGAAGGATTATTCGCTGTTAAGCAAAACAAGATTGACCAATCATAAGCCTTCATTTTTGAGAACTTTTCATTGTTCGAAGGAGAGAGTCTGGAATACATGGAGTGAAAATCTGCTATCGACACTACAAAAAATTTGACCCTTTTGCTGCATCGTTACTCCATCGCTTTTATAGAATTTCTTTGTTTTGACCAATGAGAATGCTCCATAATACAGCGAAGTAATCGTTTACTATAAAAGCGATGGAATGACGATGCAGCAAAAGGGCTCAATTTTTTACAATGCAAACAATGCTAAAAATTTGTATCCTTTAAATGTGCAACGATACTACTGAATTCCAAAGTTTCGATCACCGCGACATCTGCGGCATTTTCGTAATACATTATCTAGACTAGCAATAATTCTTGAATTTTTAGAAAATGTCCTGCAGATGTCGCTTCTACTTTAAATTTCATTAGCATTGTTGCACATTTAAAGACTAGAACATATTAGCGCTTTTTTAAGTGTTACAGAGGGCGTGTTCAGCACATCTTACCGGTTATTTACCGACCACTTACCGATTGTAGACAAGTACGAAATGAAAATCAAAGCGAAGTGTGACGTCAGCTACAATTCAACAGAATAGTTTTCATTGATGCCACAATTTGCTTTCATACTGCCCAACAATCGGTCGGTAACATTGGTTACTTTTCTAAGTTGCGCTGAACATGCCCTGAGATAGCCGATTTCCACACTATATCCTCTAGATGCTATATTTCCGGTTTCATGCTTAAGAGAACTTGTCCGGAATCCAGGTAAAATTTGCGCTGTTAGCGAAACCAGATAAAAGAATCAGAACAGTGAATTTTAACAAATTTTGCAATGTTTTAAATAAATTTTCTTGTTAATAAATCTCGTTTCGCAAACAGAACAAAATTTATGTGAGTCCTGGCCCTCGTCCAATTAGGATTTTGTACTTTTAACACTGTTAAAAATTTGAAACTTTTACTTTATCGTCAATCCATCGCTTTTATAGAAAATGATTACTTCATTGTATTATGGTAAATTCTCATTGGTCAAAATAAAGATATTCCATAAAAGCGGTAGAGTGACGATGCAGCAAAAACTTCAAACTTTTAACAGTGAAAAGAACGTGTGTCTATGTAAGTGTAACACAAAAGCATGCAAAATGAACACTTCTAATTGGTCGATTGCTTCAAAATAATTTTGAAATTTAAAGTTTTTATTTTTAAAAAAGTTCTAATTATCAGATTTCTATGAAATTCGAATGGGACCACATGGGCCTCATACGCTTTCAAACAAAAAAAGAATTATCTAAATCGGTTCATATTTGCAAAAGTTATGCGTGAACAACATACATAAGGTCGAAATCATAACCACCTCTTTGAAGTTGGTTAAAAAGCATTAATTACAAGGTTATTCTTTTTCGAATTTTTTTCAAACCATATTGTGAAATTAAATTTTAATTGTCTAAATAATTATATTTTTCCCTCCATTTAAGCTAATGAATTGTTTTTTTACCTTCAATATTTATATTAATGGACCTGTTATATATTCATAATTAATTTATTTTAAATAAACAGATTTCACATTTTTAGTTTTTAATGCTATACAATCGGCAGAAATTTCCCTTTAAAAAACTAATATATGTCTTAAATGTATACAGAATACACAATACAAAAAGTACGTCTCCGTCAAAAATGAAATAACCTCAAATCTGAAAAGTTAATAAATGTTAGTGTACATTTCACTGTAAGCATTCGTAAGTATTTTTGTTGTTGTTGTTTTTCCGCAGGTCAGAAATACAGTAAGAAAAATTTGGCAAAATAAACAAAAAGAGGCGAGTTTGAACTTTTTTGAAAAGATTAACAGTACGAATAAATCACCGCGTTTTAAGTACAAAAGTGCGATCTTTAATTTGGTGTAGTCTTTTTTTGTTAGAATTTCAACTGATTGGCCGGTGGGCATTTAATAAAAAGATAAAAATATTTGATCACATATTTCGTACCTTTATTACTTCAAAGTTTTGGTAAAACATTTTTGTCATACACCTCGAGCGGTTTCTTCTTATTATTATTATTTGTTTCGATAAAAGTTTTTAAATTTAGACATTAAATAGTATTTCGGCTAATTATCAAAAACAAAAATAAAAGATCTCCTGGTGCATTGGGACCTGCTTTAAACTGTCCTCATTCAAAATTTCATACCTCTACGCGCGGTAGATTTCCATAGAAAACTTACATAGATCGTCGCGCAAACGACATTTCTTTTTTTTTAGTTTAGATTATTAACAATTATGTAAAATGATAGTGTTTAAAAGTATGTAGTATTTCCCTAATAGAGAAATATACTTATTCTCGCGTGTGAGTATCTTTCAAATCATAGCTTCGTTGATGAAGGAAACATTATTTTTGAAAGTAGAGAATTTATACCAGCCGCAGGGCAACAAACGGTCTTATGTATTGATGTTTATAATCATTCTTTAATGTTTCATTTTGTTTGTCTTGTGAAATGTTGTATTAAATGTTATGTGATTTAAATGATTTTGTTAATTAACATACACCCGAATCCGTACCAAAATGTTGAACCGGCGGACTAAAGGAAAATATAAAAAGTCTGTAACAAGTGAGTAATATTTAAATTTATTTAGAAAAAAATGTCAGAAATTAATGCAGTTCGTATACCACCGTATAATCTTAGTGATGTTGTTTTCTCGTTCGCTATGTGAACATTCATTTAAATTGGCGAATCCAAAAGCCATAACAGAAAGTAGAACTAAATTTAATTATATTTCCATTATTTAGATAATTTAATTATGTTCTATGTTACATAAATATTTGATTATTATACAATACATATTTCATTATAAAATTACTTGAAATATTTTCAAAATGTAAAAGTTCAAAAAGAAATATTTTACGATCTGCAAAATTTCTTAATTGCACTGTGTATCTTAAAAATTTTGTCTTCTGATATTTTTAGTATTATATAATTTTCTGAGTATCATGAGAAATCTACAAAGGAAAATCTCCTGAGGTGATAAAAGCGTTCTTTTTAAAAGTATTCAAGTAGGCGTGAAAATAAAAATTAAAGTGCTTCGTTTAACCCGACGTTGATAATTGCTTCTGGGAATTAACCGGGATTGAATCTTTTTTAAGGAGCATAATTGATTGCTTTTCGAATAAGGGAAATCAACTCAATTTAACATATTAAAAAGAATACCGCTAAAATAATGTAAATATATTTAATATCGTTATTGAGAAAAATTTAATGTATTTTGTAATTTCTAATTGTACTAAATAATATTAAAATAATGGATAGCACATTGCAATTCACAGACATAGTACTAAGAAAAGTATATTTATACATAGTCATAAAAGTCATTTTTTTACTTCCTGCATTTCAAAATGTACTTGGTTTTCGAATGTAATTTCGCGGATAAATTATGATCATTAACAGTATACGAATCTCTTAATCATAATTATTAATCTGGGAAATCGAACTTCAGAAATCGCAGATTTTAAAAGCTAATAAGTTGATGAATGAAAACTATTTCTTAAAAGCATTAATTTGATAGAGAAACTATATATAGAGAAACTAATTAGTTTTAAGCTTAAATGCTATTGTGTAATAAAGTAAGGCTATAATTACTCATTTTTTTTGTTTCTTATATTTTCTTTACATAGTTCCGTAGATAGATAGTTTTAACAATAGGTAAGTGTGATCTCTGATTGCACAGAGGGTTTTGCTTAGTATTTTATTCAAAAAACTTATCCTTAATAAATTCAAATTGCTAATTAATAACTATTAAATTCTTACATAGATGGTAACTCCAACAAATAAATTTTAAATAACTATAAAAGTGAATTATTTATGATAATTAAATGAAAAATATTCAAAAAAATTATTTAAATAAAATCTAATATTCATTTTTAAAAAAATTCGAATTAAAAAAATTAGCGGAGAAATACATTAAATTTTAAATTTCTAAAAAAGAAAAGACATGTTAAATGAAATTTAAAATACTGAGTTATTAATAAATCACAATTGTTATAAAATAGAAAGAAAATTGAATTCCAAAAAATATTATAAATTTCAGATGAAACCTTAATAACATAAACCCTTAAAATGTTATAAAAATAAGAATTTTTTTTTATTAAAATTTTTATTATTTTTATATTATATTTATTATATATATTTTTTTTTATTATTTTACTTAAATCCATTTTAATATGAAAATTTCAGCATCCAGAACAAGGGTTCAAACTAAGAAATTCTATATACTAGCAAGACGCTTTACCATCAGTCTGATGCCTACACGTAAAACATTCAAATTAAGGTTCTCTTTTTTTACATTTAGATCGCAAAATTTAACGGTTCGCATTAAAAAAAATAATAGAATTTTGAAAAATTTTTATGGTTTGCTGTGTAACAAGAGATATTCAAGTGTAAGTGAATACAAGTTGAAATCTCTTACTTATACAATTTTTGTGTACGTACACTGTGACGGACGGACACATAGAGGAAAGTGAAGAATAGGATTTCGTCAGATGAACAAAACCCTAAAAAATGTTGATTTGCAACTCATTTACCTTTTAATCACTATAGGTGGTTGCAAAAATCATCACCCCGTCGTGTTCATATAAGAAATTCTAGAATAAATTAAATATCTATTATCATATTAAAATTCAACTGGTCTGCCAAGTCATAGGTTGGTGGAAAAATCTGAGAAATTTCATTTCATTGCTTAAATGATGGTAGGTTTGGCTTTGTGTTTTCCTTGTTCCACTCCTCCACTTTTTCATATTTTTGGGTGTAGGAAATCACAATCATAAGCCTAATAGTCAATCACTAAAATCGGGTTATAAATTGTTTTTCACCAAGATATGACTTTGCAGACCGGTTGCATCTTAATAGGCTAATAGCGATTTAACGAATTATAGAGGCTATTTTTCAGGTACTTTTCAAAATCAAAAGCAATGCATAAAATGAGTATTTCCCATAATTGATAAAGAAATCAAAAATATTAAAATTCTTATTTCTTTGCCTAAAAAATTTAAAGTTTCAATTAATTTTTTATTTGCAATAATATGTATTTCAACATTGCCGCACGTTATTGACTAATGTCTTAAAAAATATAGAGATTTTTTCCTGGTATTTTCAGTTACCTGAAAGGAAAGATCTAAAGTGAAGCAAACTTTTACAAGATGAAAAAAGAACCACTATATTCATACCTAATCAGTTTTGTGTGTATGTGTGTGTGTTATTCATGTTCTATACTATAATAAAAATGTGGAATACGGAGTTCAGATTTATCTTAAATTTAATAGTATTTTATCATTAACAAATTAAATTATGAGTGAATAATATAAATATATTATATACATTATTTCGCTTATTAAATTCATAGAATACTCAAAAGAATAGAACCTTATAATATTGCTTTCTTTATTTTGCTAATGGAATGTTTTATCGTAGAAAATAATTATTTGTTTTCTTCTAAGTAGTATTATGCTTCTTATGCATATAATTCTAAAGTAATTTTCCATGCGATTCATCTTAAAAAATCAAGGATTTTTAAATCAAGCACAAAAATATTTCTTTGCTTAATTTAAAATAAATTTAATATGTTCTATTTTAGGCGAAGCTGCTTTAAAAAAATATTACAAAACAAATTATTCAACTTCCATTATTGTCAGTATCTAGTGTAAAGATTGCTTTTCATTAAAGTTACTTTAATCTAAATGGTTATTTTTCAGCTTGGAAATAAAATTCCTTGTAAATGGTTAGGCTGACGTTTATGATGTTTTTATATATTTCTTTGATAAAAGTGATATAGCTCTATTAAAGCTTCACAATGTAATTGGAACATGCTAATATTTAACTATTAAAACAACTTTTACTAAAAAGAAAATACGAATATCTGAAGCGGAGTTTTAAAATTCAGTTTCACTACTATGAACTAAATTCACTTTAATCACCATGTCAACCCTCGAAATCTAATAAGTCGGATATGAAAAATCCCAAGTTTTCTTGTAATCCAAAACGGTAGAGGGCAAAATTTGGTCAAAATCATTAGAGCCGTTTTCTAGATAATATTGGTTTGACACATAACGACCAAAAAATGATCAACTGTTCGAAATTTCAGGAACATGTGACGTTGCCTAATAGTTTTCTCGTGCCAAAAAATGATTGGATACAAAATTTTGTTAAAAGGAATTAAGCCTTTCTTTAGATACCTTACATCTTGCAGGAAAACTATAGGATTTCTCTAGATGGCATAGTTAAAGAGTAAAGTACTTTTTTCTGTTACACAAAATTTCTATTGAGGAACATTAGAGGGTTTTTTTGTAACAGAAGTATAAAAGCATTGTTGATAATGATTTTTCAAAAAAAAAAATCATGGGTAATTATCCGATATATTAACTCTTAAAGAGAAGAACGGGTTAGACATAAATAATGACGGGGGAGCGTACTCAGCATATCATTGGTTTTTAAAGCCTAGATAACAATGTGTAATAATATATTTGAGCAATGCAATACTTAATAGCAGTATAAATGCAATACATTTCATACTATTGCAAATATACTAGTTAGAATTGTTCACATAAATCAGGGTTCGTACGTATAAGAAATTAAAATATATATATATACATCCATTTTCGTACCAATATATATTTTTTAATATTATTTGCCTTATTTAATGCAAAACGTTCCTTACTTCTGATATTCTGTTATGAAATTTTTGATATTAATTTGTTTCTATTCTTTATGCATGATCGTTTCATAAATACCATGGGGCTCGCGACTAGTTTGAATTGAGTGAGTCTCTTATTACGACTATTGTGTATTTAAAATTTAATTAAATACTTACACCGCAAAATAAAAATTTTATAAAATAATAAAACCGCGTCACAGACCAAAGTGGCTTAGCAAACTTGCGAGAACTCCTTTCTACACAAGCTCCTTTTCAAAATGTCAAGTTGAAACATTGCACATTGAGCTACACTGAAAAAAGAAAAGGTTATTACTACGCCGAATTTAGTTTTATGAAATGCAAAATGAAGTTAAATATGCACTACCTTTTATTCTCAGTACCGCGTTAAGTTCGTTATAAACAGATAAGGAAAATTGTTAGGTTAAAAGTTATACAGAATAGCAATACTTGAAATTATTTAGGCTTCATACTTCTTTGAAATTTTACATTACACCTATATATACTTCTCTAGTACATACAGCAATAACCAACCCTACTTTATAGCTTTTTATAAAGCCTTATTACTCTTTCAGCAACAATTTTTTTAATAATACGGTTTACTTTTTTAGCGGTGAGATCACTTTGCTTAATTTTTAATCTTTAACCAACGGTTTCTCAAAACAGAAAATTTTCTGTAGTTAAATCGCGAAAATGCTTCAGTTAAATAAGTTAAACATTACAATGAAAAAAACTGGTGGGAATAATGTAGCGAATTTTCAATGGCACGTATAGCAGTGGCATGTACCCAAGGGGTTAATAATACATATTTTTATTATACGGAATCCTCTGACAGCGAGTTATACTCGTACCGTTTATTTTTTTTTTATATTTTCGAATCATACAAAAACATTTGAAAACAATTTTCTATAAAAAGAAGGATATGAAATTGAAATCTTGAATACTAAATGTTTCTAATACTCTGTATTACCTTAAAATAATTGTTATTTAATTATAGAAAATATTAGGTCTTGTAAAATAGTTTATTTTTAGAATAGTTGATAAATTATTGAATATTTTATTTTTTTAAATAATTTTTTTATTATTATTATAATTTCTGGGTTAATGTGATGAATTTCTTCTTTTACATTTAAACGTAAAACTTCAAGTGAAAAAAGATGGGGAGTTTTAAAGTAAAAAATATATAAAATCCAATCTACGGTTTTATCTACTGTAATGACAAACTACTTCCAAAGAAACTTTGTCATCTTACCAACTCAATCATGTCATCATATATGTCTTACGACCAAGTAATTTGTCTTCGTTTTAGAAACTAGACAAGATAAATCCTCTGTACTTTTCATTAATTCAATAATCTGAAGTTTAGTTTTTCTGTAACTGAATTTTCACATGCTTCGTATTATATTTTCATTAATATTTCTTTCTTGTTATATTTAAAGAGAATAAACATTTCGAATTTATTGATACGCATGAAATTCAAAATTATTTAGAATTTTCTGTGTAAAAATTAAAAGATAGATAATCTTGTAGCATAATGCATTTTATTTAAATAGCAAATAAAGCATTTGAGTAAAAATGTATAAAGATAAAGAAAAACAAAATTTAGAAATGCTAAAATAATCCATTAAAAGGTAGCAAACAGATGTTTCGAATCTACTGTCAAGATTCTTCATCAGTCCAAGACTCAGTGTGCTAGAAAAAGCAAAACTGATCAAAGCGTCAGAGAAACGCGGGCTCATATATCCTTTGCGTCGAGTGAAAGTACCAAAAATCAACCAATGAAAATAAAGCAGCATGAATCCAGTCCACACTATTGTTCATGCTGCTTTTTATTCATTGGTTGCTTTTTGGTTTGGGGCGTTCGCTTCAATAATTGATCTATAAGCCGGCGATTCTCTGTAGCTTCGAGCAACTTTTCTTTTTCTAGAACGCTGAGTTTAGGACTGATGCAGAATCTTGAAAATAGATTCGATATGACTGTTGGCTACTTTTTCATACATTATTTGTGTATTTCTAAACGTTGGTTGTGGTTTCTAAACTTCGTATTCTATCTTTATAGAATGCATTTTTTTGCATTATTATCATCTAATTTAAGATTTATATTCCAAAATATTTCCATCTGCTTGTTTAATTTCCCATAACAGTTTATATCTTCAAATCTTATTCGATGATGATTTTAAAATATAAATAAGTATAAAATAAAAAATACTATCCTGCTTTTCAACACCTATTGAACAAAGAACTTCGAAAGAAACTTTTACATCTTAAAAACTTAATCATGTCACCAAAAAGACTCAACAAACAACTTTTTTTCAACTTTGAAGTTACATAAGATAAATCTTTTGTATATTTCACGAATTGAATAATAGGGGAAAACATTTAAGCAAAACTTTTAGTTTAATTTAATTAATTTATTATATATATATAATGAAATTTGAGGATTGAATTATTAAAAAAAGAAATTTTAACGGCACTATAAAAGTAATAAAACAACTTAAAGGTTGTAGGGCTAAAAGTGGTGGTACAGAAAATCACTTCACGGATAAACATCTAAGATTAGTGAATTCTCGATTCGCATACTAAAATGCAATCGGTCTGTCGAGTCATATTTTTGTGGAAAACACCTAAAAACAATTTTAGCGGTTGAGCCATAGGTTTACCACCACGTTTTCTCGCTCCCAGTCCTCCATGTTTTCATACTTTTGGGTGCAGAAAAGGACAAAAATAAACCTACCAGTTAACCGCTAAAATCGGTTTTTATGTGTCTAGTATCATTTCAGTTTCTATATCTGCAATCAATTTTCCATATAAAAAAATAAATATAAAAAAATAGTGCTCATTCCAAAAGCATAAAGGATTTAGTTTAATTATTCAAACAACGTAATTTACTTGAGCGTGGGACTAATCGTTTTATTAATTCTGTTCAACGACTTTTAATACTGATTTATAAGAATAGCAATATAGTTCTGTGCCACATGAATGTGAGTGTGTAACATTATAGATGAAATATTTTTATGAAAAAAATTAGATTTTATTAAATGAATCGATAATCTCATAAACAAGAAAGTTTGTATGGATTCTGTATATCTACTTTAAAATTTACCAATAAAAAATGAATTTCGACTGATTTGAAATATACGCAAAAAGAAATGAATAATTGGGTTATGAGAGAAATCAATTAACATTAAAATGAATATTTAAAATTTCATGCAAGGAGAACAAAATAAAAAGATAATCAAGTAGTATTTGAAAGGTTATGTTTTAAACAAACTTCTGTAGCCTTATCCATGTATGATAGGTAGACGGTAAATCAAAGAGCATTTTCTGCAATGCTTAGCTATTTCATTTTATATTAAATATACAGTAGACTAACTCACATTTGCACAGCTTGGGACCAGAGACTGTCCGGAATTTAGAATTTTGTAGGTTTCTGGTCATTGCTTTGTTTATATTTTTTAAAGATTAATTTCAACGTAATCAATAATGCAATCGAGCTATAATGAATGCTTACAATACAATAAAGTATTAAAATAAGTAATAAAATAAAATGATAAAAATTTAGATAATTTTTAAAATGATTAAAATATTAAAAGCAAAGGTCAAGTTAACAATCCATAATGTATTATGAAATATTCATTATAAAGACAAAATGTATTTTTTTCCAAATTATTCAAAAAAACTTGCTTCGTAAAGGCACATTACTAATTCACATCAAAACAGTAAAATAAAGAACTTTTATTTCAGGTTAAGCCAAACTCAATAACTAAAAAAAGCCTGAATAATGTATAAATATATTTGGTAAGAAGATTGTAATTATCAGTGATATCAGCAATATCTTGATTTTTTTCAGAAATAAATTTAATCTTCTTTTATGAAAAACATAAATTCAATAATATTAACAAAAATGACAACTAACATATTCATGGAATTAATTGAATACTAAAAAAAGTCAGATTTTGTCCCCGTATTTGAACATTTTTTTAAAATTGTAAATTATGCGCGGACAACAGTAATAATCCTTTAGACAAATTTTTAAATTCGGAAATGCCACTTGTTAAAGAGGTAATAATGATAATAATTCTTATTACAAATAACCTCGTTTTTGCTACAGGAACACATTGTATTCTGTAAACGTAGATACACTGTAAAAAAAAAGGTCGATCTACTAAAAAAACTTTAGTGATCCTTGTAATTACTAAAAAATTTTTAGTAATCTTAGTCGGTTACTAGAAAATCTGTAAGAATTACTAGAAAAAAGTTAGCAACGAATAGAGTTAATAGTTTTATATTTTTAATAGCTCTTACTAAAACTCAGTTGGTGTGGCCTTGATAGCATAGTGGTTATAGTAACGGACTGCAGGCTAAAAGGTCCCGGGTTCGAAACTTGCCACCGCCAAATGCACCCCGAATGTCTGTAGTGTCTCGTTAATAAAGGGATTATAAAAATTCTATCGGAGCAGTTAAGAATGTTTAGTGCTGCCATCTATTGCGGTTCTGCCGAAAATCTTCCGCTTCAGAAGTCTGGATGCAGCTCGAAGGAAGCTCCTCCGCTTCGGTTGCACGTAATGCTTATTAAAAGTAATTTTGGAGCTATTACGAAAATTTGCTTTGTGGCTCATACTAAAAATTTTTAAGTTAATTATACAAAAAATTCTTTTGTTCAGTTTACAAAAGAAATGCTTGTTTCACTTGCAAAAAAAAAAGTTTGTAATGGTTACTAAAAAATTCTGTGGAATACAAATTTACTAAGAAATTTTTAGTAACCTCTTGAATTTTTTTTTACAGTGTAGGCATATAAAAAATATCCGTTTTAATATTGCTTCTGATGTATTTAAATAAATCTATATTTAAATATTAAATAAATCTATATACATAAGTCTATATTTTAAAGTTGTTAATATAGCTGAATATATTAACAACTCAATCAAGGTCAAATATTATAAAAATAAAATAAACAGAATATTACTTTATATATTTCCGAACAGACTTTTTTGTCACAGAAAATTCGTTATAATATTTACAAAATAAATGTAATCGTTATCTTAAAATTGTTCTCTTTTCTCTTCACTTTACTAACAATTCTTTATATATTTATTTAATAATTTGGAATTTATAGTAATTCATTGCGAGTTATTTCGTTTGAAATATGCTCTCGTAAATAGTTTCGATATAAACGAAAAATGTTAAAAGGAAACACTACGTCAAATAAAATATACTTTCAGCTTAAAAGATAAATGTTTTTTCTTGGAAACTTTTATTAAATTAATCTTCTTTAGAATTCATGAACCATTTTTCTTTGGAAATATCCATTTTTTTCATGCACTTGGGCAATATATTGTGACAAACATTAGAATTTTTTTGTTTACAAGATCCATGTACGCACTACATAGCCTCATCTAATGTAAAGCACTGATAAATCAAGTACAAAAAGAGAAGTGTTTTGTAAGTTAAAAAAAAATACATGCATAAAAATGTTTTAAAGATGTTTAAAAGACATACCAATCAATTATTTACAGCTGAGATGATAGATTTATGAATGA
Organism: Maratus speculifer; assembly: GCA_964019185.1. Taxonomy (NCBI): domain Eukaryota; kingdom Metazoa; phylum Arthropoda; class Arachnida; order Araneae; family Salticidae; genus Maratus; species Maratus speculifer. Next base: position 95,833,879 of record OZ025290.1, read on the forward strand.
TTATGCTTTCTATCGTAAATAATATTCCACATTCACGAAGCAAAGTAAGATTTTTTTTTAAATCTAATTAATTTATATTATATTATATTATATTTATATTATATTTATATTTATATTATATTAGATAATGTTTTTATTATATTACTTTTTCCTATTTTCAATAAAAAAAAAATATTTCAATCGAAAACTTTTGCGACTTTCGGTTTCCAACGGATTTACATGTTTTAGGGGACAGAGATACCATAAAGCATGTTTTTACAAAATGTCTGTCTGTCCGTGTGTGTATCTCTGTGTGTGTGTGTTCGTGTGTAATCATTCTATCATCAAAAAGTGTATGAAGATGTGCATAGAACTGATCCAAATTTTTGTGTTTATTTTTGGCTGTGGCTAGCAGGTCCTCTTTGTATTTCGAAATGCTCCGACGGAAGGGGGCGCTGAAATAGCGATAGTTCATCAAATGTAAAATTAAAAGTTTTCTTTCAGTTTGTGAAAACTTTTCTTAATACATGCCTAAAAAATGTTTTAATGATGTTTAAAATATATACCATTAAGCTATTTATAGTTAAGGGGATATATTTACAAATGATTATGCTTTCTATTCTTAATAATATTTCACTTTCACAAAACAGAGTAAGAAATATTTTTTCGTTTTAATGAAAATTAATTTCTTGCGAGATAATATATTATTGTTGTTCTTTAAAAATAAATCTTTATGTAAAATTTGTAAGATAAAATTTCAAATAGATTTTTAATTATTAAAAAATATATATAAATAAAAAATTCAGAACATATAATGTTCCAAATTTGAAGCATTTATCTTTTACCTTGTTTTAGCTATAATAATTTAAATCTGAGAGAGTGTGAAAAAAACCCATCATGAAGAAAACTCATTTTCACAAGAAGTCATTTCCGTGTAGACTATTGTTTGAAAGCAACATTTTGAAAACAAATCAAAATGAAAAATTAAATATTTCCTCATCTAATTAAGACTAAATTATTATTCAATCAGCATTTTAAACATAAAAATTGGCATTTTAATGCTTTTATTTTAAAAATTTGATTTTTGTGTCCAAGACCTTCTTAATGTATTGTAGCGTATTCATTTTTTAAATTTTACGAACCATTGCTTATGAGTTTGTATATTATTCATGCAAAAACCATTTTTGATTTTATTTTAATTGATTTCATTACTTTTTGTGAAAATGATTATTTTTCATTATAACGTATTTTTGATATGACATTTATAATGCAAGATAATGCGTTAAACCGGTTAAAAAAGCTTTGTTTCCATTCAGAACCACACCCAAATCCAATTGCATTTTAAAACATTAATGGATTTGAGGGATATTTGTTTCTGTATCTCTCATAAATAGTTAATTTTTGCAGGTACTTTTTTTGTACCATTTCTATATATTGGACTTTTATTGTGTATTTCCCCGCATGGATTTAGTAAAAGCTTCTAATAAAGATGAAATCTGCATATTTTATTCAAGAACATTAGGTATAGCCCTAGAGTTAACAGAGTCAGAATATGGGTGAATAAGAAAGACTTAGTATAAGGATATTAGAAAAAGAATAGATAGATTTACGTAATCCTGATGTACGACGTGAGTGAGAACTTAGATATCCTATACTATTTCTAACTCTCATGTTTAGTCAATATCAATGCTTTGTTATATTAATAAAAATATTTTATGTTATTTCTTTATGCAGTTTTGTGTAGTAGTGTTTTCGTTTCCAGTAGTGGATCTAGCGCGGGCTTTTTTACACAATACACATGAAAACATTTCTTTAAAACTGAAATCGTTATGATTTGTAAAAAAAAAGGCTGTAGCTTTTTTTATTGTTCATTCTGAATTGCATTATATTTCATAAACAAATGTTCATTTTTTGATCTTATGTTTATCTATTGTCTATGTATTCGATCTATTGTCGAATTATCTATTCGATCTACTAAAATACAGTTAAACCTCCGAATAAAGGATACCCATGGGCCAAGGATTTTTGTTTCTTAAATAGAGGTGTCCCATATTTGGAGTATTTATTATTTTTTAATTAATCGCTTAAAAAAGACATAAAAAATAACAAAACAAACAACGTGAAACTTAAATATACCCAAAGGCTATTAATTAAGTCAGACACAAAAGAAAAAAAGAATTAATTTAAATTTTGAATCAATTACTACATTAAATGACTTGCAGAATTATTGAGTCACATTTTTTACTCAAGTATTTGTGTACATGCAAAAGTTACAATAACATTTAAGATAATATTATTTGAAATACTAATCGATTACACGTGATTGTTTTTCAGATTTCAATTTTTCACCACAAACCTCTGAAAAGTTCATTTATAATATTTAAAAATTTTAGTCTTTCATTATGAGAAGCCTTTACGAAAAAAGTATTCGATTGTTGTATCTTAAATGTATCTTAAATGTTATATCTTATGTATCTTAAAGCATCTGTTAAGATCTTTATCTGACAAATTTCATTTCTTCTTCTCTTTTAGAGCCATCCTCACAATTTTCAGCAATAGGGATAAACTCATTCATATCTTTATTGGAATTATGGATGAATAAATGCTCCTGAAATTTGTTGTATGCCTCTGTATCAACACGACTGTCTGTCTTAATGATAAGTTCACAAAAATTTGTATTTTAATTTTCAGCATAGATTACTTCATTATCTGAAGTACAAAACCAGTTTCTTTAATTTCATTTTCAGGTGTCCGTTAAATGGAATGTCCCTTATTCGGAGTGCCCCTTATTTAGAGGTTTCACAGTATTTTGTAAGATTTTGCTACTTGCTAAGATATTAAGATTACGTCATTACGATGAACTGCATTATTTTTAAAATAATCTTCTAATGGGCTATATACATTTTTTTTTTCACAAATACAATAAAGTTTAAAAATACACTCACTTCCAAAAGTTAAACACGGAGAGGAAAATGCTAATTTCCTGAAGCCAATCAGAATTGAAGAGGATGCAAATCGCTGCAGAGGCAGATGGAAGTATGCAAATATGTTAAGTAACAGCTAATCGCGCTTTCATGTCAAGAAATATGCAAAAAGGGCAGACTTATAAGAAGCCAGCTTTATAAAGGATTACAGAAGTTGATTGTAAGTACTGATAGAAGGTGTTTAAAACTTTCGTACAGTTTGTTTTGAAGACATACGTGACTATGACATACATCTATGACTTAAGACGAATGAAAGATTCTGAGTGCTGGCGTGCTGTGGGACACATTGAAGCAGGACAATCGATCACAGATGTTGCTCTTTTCTTCGACGTTTATCAGTCTGTAATTTCACGTTTATAGAAACAATTCCAAACCACACAGTTGTCCGATGACCCGTAGTCGGTCTCCCAATGGTTACAACTCCCGCGGAAGATCGATATATTGCTATTGTAGCCAAGCGGAATCGCAGAGCAACATCCACACGTGTGACATCTATGGTTACAACGTCCATTGGTAAAGCGATATTTGCAGCTACTGTATGCTGAAGCTTACATATGAGTGGACTGTGCGCCCAGGTACCTCGATGGTGCCGGGAACATGTCAATTGAACTGTGTCTGACTGGGGCAATGTCATGTTTACTGGTTAGTCAAGATTCGCTCTGCAGCCATATGACAAGCATATACGACTATGGCGTGAAAAAGGAACACACAATCAGCCCCAAAACATCACCGAACATCACGCATTCCGAGGCGGAAGCATTATGATGTGGGCAAGGATTACATTAGGATACCGCACCGACCTGCACATAATTAAACTGGGTTCTGTGACGATTGTCCGATATCGAGATGAAGTCCTCGAACCCACTGTGAGATTGTACGCAGTAGTTGGTCCTACTTTTGTTATAATTCACGATAACGCACGTCCCCATAGAGCTGGCATCGTCGATGACTACCTGAAGAGAGAAGGGATTGGACGTATGGCGTGGACAGCATATTTGCTCAACCTTAATCCCAATGAAAATCATTGAGATGCTCTCGGCTGTACTGTATGTTTACGTTTCCCACCTCCAGACACTCAAATTGAGCTGGAAACTACTCTACAAAAAAAAAGAAAAAAATGGCGATTGCTTAATTCTGCGGGGGTTGACCACCTAATTGAAAACATGGTCACATGATATAAACTTTGTATACAGATGAGAGGGGAATCACATACCCTATTAATGTATTTTTTTTTCATTTTATGCTGTTTATTTTCACTTTATACATAATTCTGTTTTAGTCTCCAGTATGTAATTATCTGATAACATATAAAAATTTAATATTGTTTTCATTTCTGTATATAATTACTGATTTTGTTTTATGCATTAATATATATGCTACTTTCCTGCCGAATTTTGTACCGATCAAAGTAGTATTTGTTGATTTTTTTGTAATTTACATCTTCGTGCTTAACTTTTGGAAGTGAGTGTATATATGGAATAAGAAATATAGGAGATATTGAATACAGTTTGATTTAATTCGAATAAGCATAGTTATATAATGTTGTCACAATCATTTTGTTCTGCCAAATCGCTGAATTACACAAACTGGCATAAAAAAATTTGAATAAGTGTATTAATAGTTCAATAAGGTAAAAATATCCTCTTTAATGTCAACATTTTTTTTTTAATTATTAAACAAAAAAACTTTTGTTTTAAAGTATTTTTAAACTTTACAAAAAATGTATGGTTATTTTAAGCAGTTAATTTCGATAAAAAGGTAAAAAAGAAAAAAAAAATTCGTATGTATTTAAAAAAAAATTAAAATTTTTTATATAAAATGTATTTAAAATAAAAGATTCAAAGGATAGTTGTAAAAATTTACGTTTTTGATTTAGTTTTATTGTTTTATTTAAGATTGCTGTAAATATTTAATTCTGAAACGAGTCGTTATTTCTTGGAACTTTTTAAACTTCTGTGATGATTTTTGTAATTCCTTTTATTAAGCACGACTTTTTGACTCCTTCAATTGCGTCATGTACACTATAGAAATGTTTAATTGTTATGTCCAAACTGCTCACTGGCAGCAAAATTTTTTTAGTAGGATTTCGATATACCTATCGAAATCCTTTTTATTATTTCCAAATAAATTTATTTGTAAATTGTGTGATTTAATTTTTAAAAAAAATTTTGCGCAGAAATGCTTTACACGAGAAAGGATCAATAGATGTGTTCTAATTGTGTTAATAATAAATCTCAATTAAAACATTTGTTAAAATGTTAACCATTGAAAAATCACCCATGAAAAATATAAAATTTTCGCTATCCATGTTCATTTTGTATTTATTTAAAAATCAAATTTATATGCAAAAAAAGAGTAACTTGATTGGAAAAACATAGTCTAAGTTTTGAGGATTTCATTATGAAACGAGTATTTCTTATATTAATATAATAGAAGTTTTTTCAATTTTAGTTCATATAAATTTAACAAAAAACGATGTGCTTAAATGTCAATCAAAGAAAATTTTCATGACATGACAAGGTATTTTTAACGGGTTTAGCTAATATAATATAAAATTTGTATTATCTGCATGTCGATTATAGTTAATTGTTCCCATAATGTCTGATTATTTTATACAATATTTTTGCCTATCATTATACATATAAATCTTCTGTGCGTGTGTATGTCAATGAACTCCTCCTAAACGACTGGACCGATTTTAATGAAATTTTTTTTGTGAAATTGATTCAGTACTTTATTAGTAATTGGGCAAAAACTAATAGTTATTGATTTTTCGCTAATTAAAAGTGTTGAATAAGTTCGCTGAATAGAGTGTGGGAGGAATGGCCGAGCGGTCTAAGGCGTCGGATTTAAGCTCCGGTTCTCGAAGAAAGAGATCGTGTGTTTAATCCTCACTCATGACACATGTGTATCATTTGCAGTATTTTTTTCTGTATTATAGTGTTAATTAACCGACTTCAGAAAATCGTTAAATAACAAACCAAAAAGAGAAAAGTCAACTTTTCTATCAAACATTGAACCGACTTCCAAAACTACTGCAAAGGGAAAAATAATTTCCTTACATAATTGTAATAAGAAATTTAATTAAGAGCGTAGTATTTATCATGCCTATTAATATATTTATGTAAATTTATTTGAATTTTTGGAATCGGTGCCAGGACAACATCTGTCGGGTCCACTAGAAAATAATGTGTATTCATACAGCAGTTTTTAAAAATTCAAGCAAGGTAATATTGTATTCAAACAAATTATAATAAATTTGAACTTTTTCTTTTTTATATTCAGATATCCCCATAAATCTGTATCCATGGCAGACTGCTTGTTATATCATTTTTTGTGGCATATAAGTAAGAAATTTGCTTCCATGTCATAAATTACCAATATCCTACAAGTGACATACTTGGCTAGTACGCCTTCCATAATTTACTTGCCACGGAAGTTTATATATATCACCCATAAATTGAAAAGGCAAAAGGAATGATAAGTATATATTTATTGACAGAAAAATTGAAAGAAAGGCAGCTATATTCTTTTTATATCCGTTAATGCTTTATTTCCCTTTAAAACGAACATATCTCAAGAATTTCGTTGTTTATAAAAGTTATGGTAAAACTTGCGAAATCATATCTTATGAAAAGAAAATCATAAAATATTCCATTCCATAAATTCCAATTTTCCCGTTTATTTCTTCTACATTTTTAAGATTCTGGCAGATCATATATTTTCTTCATAGAATATCGTGATACGTAATTTAGGTCCCGTATCTGCACAAAAGGATAACCTTTTCTTTTCTTTAACTAGTAATCAACTTAAAAGAAACATTTATATATATATTACACTACATTGTTTAAACTCTTGCACATTTGTAAAATAATATTTAAATTAACAAATCGCAAGCTAGTTTTATGCAATGATTGCCATGATAACAATCTTGCGAATATGCGAAAATTTCTTCTGAAAATGCGTTTTTTTTATGATGGTTTTTTTCAAATATTTTAAAATTTAAATTATTATAACTCGAGAAACCATTAAAGATAAATGTATTTCAAACTTGGAACATGTTTTTTTAATAATTATTTTACTTTAATTGTAATTCAGAATATTTGAAGAACCTATTTTTTAAAAGAGGATTTTTTAACCTTTTACATACCTTTTATTGAGAACATAAAATTAAAAGTTTAGTAAAAGTTAAATTTATTAAAATTGGCATGAAAAAATTAGCGCAAATAATAAAAAGATAACTTGATTTTTTGAATTAGAAGTTCTATTCCTATCAATAATAGGTAAACGTACAGAAAATCATAAAAATGACCATTTTCATTGTTTCTTAAAGTACACAGCTGAATTTTACGTAACAATGTGAAAAACCATCCAATGCTTCTAAAAACATGTTAATATATGCAAAATAGTTTAGTCAATAAAAATGACATCATATTTGATAATAATAATCAAAAATACCACTTGGCTTATTAAATATCCATGTTCCAAATTGAGAAAATTTTCCAGTTGCCATTATTCTGCATCGTTATAATTTTCTGTAACAGGGATTTTTATCGAAAGGTAATAGACAGGGAAATCCAATTTTAGAGAAGAAAAGGGAAAAGTTCAGAATTATTTAAAAGGGGAATCCCATTTCGAAGGGAAGGAAAGGGAAATTATATAAACAGTTGAAAAGGGAATCTCTAAATTTTGTGAAAGAACAGTCGAATTTTATTAGCAATTTAGCGTGTTTTCTTATCAGATTCATTAAGTAAGTTCTTATCAGATTCATCAAGTTATTGAATGTGATTTTATAGCGAACTAATACAGTATGGAGAAATATTTTTAAACTATAGACGCAGCTACTGACAATCTGGTGATTCTCTGAGATTCTTATTTTTCAGACGAAGAACTTGAAATTTTTCAGCTTTATCCTGATGGAAATGATCGCATCTCAGAAGAAGAGGATACTGATTACAATATGTTTAATCCTGCTGTGCGTCGGATGTTTGTGGACACCTTAGTAATTTTACTCATTATTAAAACGTCAATAAGCCAAAACTGTTGTGATAATGAAGTATCAGGATCTGCTTTGAATGAACAGAAAAAAAAACGAAAGAAATTTTGTAGTTCTGATAGCGTTGAAAATGTGAAGGCATTTACACCAAGATGGAAAAAAATGTGTGTTCAGTAAGCCCATCAAGAGTTAACCAACAATAAAATTTTCAGAACTAATAGAAGCAGAACCTATTGATTTCCTTTCCCAGAAATACTTAAGATAAGTTGATGTCATTTCTAGCAGTAATGACATCAACTTATTCCGCTCAAAAAGGGACTAACATACAAACTGACTGGGACGATATTGCTCAATTTTTCGGGCTACTTTTGCTGACATAGAGAGGACACGAGGCTTGTGTCACCGAATCCAGCGAGCCTTTGGGTATTTATAAAGTATAGTTAGTATGTAAACATATCACAAGGATAAAGTGCAATATTCAGGGGGGCTTAAAAAACAACCCCCAAATTTCACCCATTATTGACGCAAAACATATAATCAAATAAACTGAACTTCTCTCCGGGGGCTGGATTGTACGGTTGGCAAGACGCAGACATTTACTTTTCGCACTTTTCTGCTGTCAACGGGTTCCCGCCCAGGTCCTTTTTTTCACAGATAAAATTAGGATTAAATATTTTTGGACTACAATATCTGATTATTTATATGTATGACAAATATTAATACGAACATACTTCTGCACTCATGTACACACACACACACACACACACACACACACACACACACACACACACACACATATATATATATATGTATATATATATATACTTATTTATTTACAGAGAGATTACAGTTTTATGGATTGAATGAAAAGCAGTCGGCAACATTTCAATTTTAATCATTCTTATATATAGATATTTCTATGAATATATCACTGTTCTTCGCAGCGGAGTAAATTAAAATACACTACATAAAATTAAAATATGCTATTTCATTTTTGTGCTATCTAATATCTATCAATTTAAGAGATTATAATTTTTCGATTTTTTTTTTATTTTGAAAATGTAATTTTCGTTTTTAATATCGACTCTCATGTTTTGATTAAGAATAACTGTTTTCGGTTAAAACCATTTTCGGGAACATTTTATCACATAGTTTTGAAGGTGGTTGTAAAGCAAAACAAGCTTGTTAGTACACTATAGAAAATAAACAGCGAGGGTTTATAATGTTTATTCTTTCAGCAGTCACCTGCTGCAGAACGAGTATGTGCAGCAATTTGTTTTTAAAGTTTTTCGGGGATTAGACGTTGTTCTTTATTAATTAAAATGAAAAAAAATATTCTTTAAAGAATTCCTCTTGGAGAAGCTTCAAAACGTCACTTGTACAAGCAGGCACTTAATTTTTAAATGCATAATATTGACTTGAATGTAAATAATGTAAAATAGCTGTACGTGATTTTAAAATATATGTATGCTACTATAAAATAAATATAAATAATTTACAGAAATCCAAAGATATCGAATGTAAAAAAAAAATACGTGTATACAGCATAAGTTTTTTTTTTAATTTTTTTAATATCCGTAGGGTTTCAATGAAACTGTTACTCTTTGTAAATAAATAAATGTGTATTAATGAGCTTAGGAACATGTTCTTATTTATATTTGTCATACGTATAAATAATCAGATATTGTAGTCCGAAAATAACTAATAATAATTTTGTCTGTGAAAAAAATGGCCTGGGCGGGATTTGAACCCGCTGACAGCAGAAAAGTGCGAAAAGTAAACGTCTGGCGTCTTGCCAACCGCACAATCCAGCCCTTGGAAAGGAGTCCAGTTTATTTGATTATATGTTTTGCGTCAATAATGGGTGAACTTTGGGAATCGTTTTTTAAGACGCCCCCTTAATATCGCACTTTATCCTTGTGATATGTTTATGAACTAACTATACTCTATCAATACCCAAAGGCTCACTGGTTTCGGTGGCACAAGCCTCGTGTCCTCTCCTTGTAAGTGGATATCATCAGGTACAAACTGAAAATGATTACTGAAGCTCTTCCGAAAACATAACTGTCCTTATAGCCTCAATGGTCATGCCAATAAAAAAATTCAAGGAAATCAAAAGAAACTTTCATTTGATGGATAACACTTCATTGCAATCTGGTGATAAATTGGGGAAAATGCAACCAATCTATGAGGAACTAAATAAAAAATGTATTCAATTTGGATTATTTCACAACTTGCGTAGCAGTGATGCATCAATTGTGCCATATGACGGTCACCATTCCTCTAAATATTTTATTCCAGGAAAACCAATTCTTTTCTCACTCAAAATCTGGATTATTATCAATGATTATGGTTATCCGTAAAAAACGGAAATTTATGAAAAAAAAAAAAACAGCCAAATAAAACAGCTCCTTTTCGCACTAAGGTTGTAAAAAATCTTTTGACAGATGTTTCAAACACTCTTCAAGTAGAAATATATTATGATAGCTCTTTGCAATCTTGGTCAAAAAAACAAGAATACAAAATTTATTACTAATTTACATATTAAATTCTGTAATACGGAGATATGACTCTATATTAAATAGGGTATCATCAACATGATTCTTACTTATCATGGTATATCACTAAAATAATGTCATATGATATAATTTAATAGAATAACGAAGAATTTAAATAACACCTTTTTAAATTTTGATTCGATATTCATAAAATTTCAAATGAATCGAGAAAAGTTTACAACGATTATATACATTAAATATCAAACTATATAATTGGGTAAATTTTGCGTACCCATATGCAAACAGACGGACAGAGCAAATGACGACTGTAGGTGCTATGTATTTATATAACTGCGGGATTTGTCCACAGACTATAATTTAATGCAATAATTTTGAGTTTCTCTGTAAATAAACAATCAGCTTGACATAAATTATTTTCAATAACAAAGTAAATCTTAATAACATATATGAATTACAGAGCAATTCAACTTCATTTAAAAAAATTCAGAACTCACAGAAAGAAGGGTAGACGGTCCGATACATTGCATTTATGAAATTTTCAATTATGCTAGATATAGTGTTAAAACTGCATGATAGGTTGAAATTCGACTTTCTGAAATTTATATCAATAGGCGAAAACATACATAAGTACTTTTGAACAGACGTAAGCTTCCACATTAATTTACATGCCATTATTTATCATTTTTTTATTAAGAATAATCTATATCCTTAAAATTAGTAAAATCAAACTTCCAGAGATGGCCGTGTATGTATTTCTTCGTGGTTGGTGCTGTATATCATTTTATGTATATTCTACAAACTTTCTTTCTTTCTTTCTTTACATAAGATGTATTTATATAATGTAAGTTGAAGTACATCAATACATCTCAGTATGTGTATAAAAGAGGAACCATAAGAATAATAAAAATAAATAAATAAAACAAAACACAACACTTCTTCTAGCAATTTGTAAAAAACTTCATGTAGTACTTCATGTAGTTTTTTTAGCTTTTAAATGTTTCTTCGTGTAAAAAAGCGGAAGGATGACATTGCAATTAACGTCTGAAACAATTAGCAGAATAGCTTCTAACATACATTTGTTTTAATTCTGAGAAATGCGTTAATATTTTGGAACTGAAGAGAAACATTAAGCAGTCTTTTTTATTATTATTAGAAATGTTTATGTGATAGTGGAAAACTCTCAGTTTTAGCGAAAATCTCCTTAGAATCTTTTAAAAGCTTTTGAATTACATATCCTTGTAGACATTACTTGAAATGAGATGTAGATGCAACGGAAAGAATGATGCACTTCACCTTTAAAATAATATTAGAATTTAAATTGTTGTTGAAGAATATTACTTGCAAATTTATAAAATTCTTCTATTTTTTCATTTAGAAATGTTACTTAGATACTTTTATTCAGTGCATAATATAAGCTGTAAAGATATATGTTAAATTATATATATTGGAAAAGGTTTTTTTTTCATTTACATAGATATTTAATTAAAGTTATATGAAATAAATTTTTATCATGGTTTCCCGACCATTTTAGCATTTGTGATAACATGTATTTTTGACAACATAAAGAAGAATTAATCTGTTGTTGTAACGATTTTAAATATTCTTTATTTGTAAGTGTTATTCTATTGTTATAATTTTGATCCAATATTATTAAATATTTGTTAATGTATTTATTTATTCGGTTACGCAAAAAATAATGACAACTTTATATTAAGTACTTTTTTTTCAAAATAATTTGCTTTTGGTGTTTGGAGAGAATTTAAAATTTTAATGTATGTTTACCATGGTCCATGCGCATGCACATTTGTAAGTATATTAGCTTTAAATCATGACTTCAGTTTCTCATTGTCCAAGACAGAATCTCTTCACGACATTTTTCCTCTTCACGATTTTATTTCTAATTTAAAAAATCTACAGCTAAAGTTAAGCTGTAAATTGATTAATCCTCATATACTTGTTTGGTATGTTGAGCTATTTCCTATGTTTTTCGTCCCATTTTTAATACGAACAAAAAGATCCTGTTTTATCCCGTACTATAATTTAAAGAAATCTTGTGTATGTGAGTACACGCAAATTGTATTTAAAATATGACTCTGAGAATTTTGACAAAATTTTCAATACGAGAAAACAACTGAGCAAGATTTCATGCTTGAATAAGTTATATTAATGGATGATTGTGGAGTCACTAAGATAAGTGCACTCACATGCGACTGAAAGTTCAAAAGATCGCTAAGTCGAACATCTAGCAGTAAAAGAAATCACAAAGTTGGCAAAAATTCATCAAATCTCCAAATGATTGGCAAAATATTTGCTGCATATGCGTGATTTGGCAGTTAAAACGACTTTAAAATTTAAGAATGTCAAAACACATACTTGTCGCCAAATAAAATATGTAGCCTCATTAAGTGATAATCAGCTAATTTTTTTAAGACAAGTGGCTAAACAATTGTTATTAGAATCTGAATGAATTTTGAAAAATTCTCGATAATAGCAGAATGAATCAACCATTTAATGTCAACAGAACGTTCTCGAAAACAGAATTCCAGCATTTCGAGAACGTAGAAATTTGTCAATACATACTTCACTCCATATGTTAAAATATCACCCAATTTCGCAAAAAAGAAAAAAAAAAAAAAAAATGCTGTAAGAACTTGAAAGAGTTTTCTATTGAGAATTAATTCTTAAGCACACCACTAATTATACCATAGTCTAAGTCGGATTTCCACGCTGATTGTCTTTTAACCGCTTCCCTGATTTGCCCTTACGTCAGATGAGCTAAGTGTTTTTGCCAATTATGATTTATCTGGCACCACGTACAGACATACATTTTGCAATCATGATTTATTATTCTCACCAGCAAATTAGTATTTTAGATTTTTCATTATTTAATCCGACCCTTTTTCTGATTCAATTAGGTGAAAAATTCTTTTTTGAAAGTCCGTAGATAAAAGTTTAAAAATTCTGTTAAACAAACGAAAGAATTAGACATTTTTTGAAAGTTTTATTCAAAAGCATTGATCAATTAAGGGGTCAGGTACCTTTCGAACTAACAAAATACGTGAAAAAGTGACCTCTGTAAGAACTGCTGTCACTCTATATCTAATTGACTTTTGACTATAAAATTGGAAACACATATTAAAAAGGACTTATTTTATTAGTTAAAGTTGTTAAAAAAAGTATACACGCATGAAATATTTTTTTAATTATTTTTAAAGATAATACAATTTTTACGGAAGAACAAAACTTGCATGCCTTGCGCGCATGATTTTTCAAGTTTGAATAGCTAAAACAAACCAAGATTTTTTTTCTGAGTAGAGATATAATGCGTTTTCAAAATGACCTACGATGAAAAAAATAAAACTTATAGATCCCGAGAAAAAAATTATTTTTTAAAGAAATTCGAAATATCGAGATTTTTCTTACAAAAAAGTAGTCGTGAATTCTAAACTTCTAATCTGAGGAACATAATAGTAGGTCATTTTGTGTTCGTGTATGTTTAATATATTCAGCGAAAATTTTGTTAAATTCTACGCAACCGTTTTTTAGAAATCGTGCGCGCAATGATCAAACTCGCTATTTTGAGAAAATTGACGTCAAAGTTTAAATTTACCATTAGTCGTATGGGAAAAATGCAAAGTGTTTTAGGCATAATTCTTTTTCTAATACGAATTTTTGAATGCGGTTTGTTTATAAATGTTTCTAAAAAATCACATTTAATTATAAGCTATTTTTTAAAAAATCGATTTTTGGATTCTTTAAAAGGTACCCGACCCCTTAAGTAGTTAAAGACCTTACATAACCGTGAACAATGAAGAAAAGTTTAACTATAATTGTGGCAAACAATTGCACTTTAAAATAACATACAACAATATAGTTTTTCCTCAAATGATTTCTGAAAAAATTTGGATTAAAAATTCTAGTGACGGAAACCGTCAGCATTGTTTTATATAAATTAATACATTGATTTATTATTTTCTTTTATAATGGAAATGATATAACTATTTTAAAACAAGATTAAAAACAACCATCGTGGCCATTTATGAGTTGAGATGTTAATGCCCGATAATTTTTTTAAAAAGAGGAAATTATCACACAAACAAAAATGTAGTGTTTTTATTTAGTAAAAGTACATATTAAAATCTTCTGATTTTCATTTGTTTTTATTTTCTTTTAAGGGGATGGTGGACGCTAATTTTTTTTTATAATTTTCATCATAGCAATATGAAATGTTGTGCACATATACATTTTACCAAAAGCTTATGAAACACCTTAAAAAAATTCCCATCTTAATAAAATTTTTAATATTAAAAAAATGTAAATTTTTAAACGAAAATTTAAAATGTTCCTCGTGTCTTAATTTTTGAGATAATTTCTTGCTTTTCCACTTTTATCACTTAAAACACTATTATAAACAAATTTCTGTAAGATTTTTTAAACTTTTGAATACTTAATATTTTACATATTTTTTTCTAAATTCCATATCGATTTTCATAAAAGTTTTGCCTTTCAATACTTAAAAAATCAAATTTGACTTTTGTAATGAAAACGAATTTTAAAAAGCTTAAACAACGTCTTTCTAAACAATACCAGGATATTTTCTTATCAACTTCATAAATATTGATAAAAAATTACGTCGAAAAAAGCATTTAAAAATCTATAAACGCCGAAAAAATTGTTTTGAGAAAAACAGATTTAAGGTATGTAAATATATTTACCTCATTATTTACTTCTTAAAATCTTCATAAGTGGTATTTTAATAAGAAAAAATTGTTTTGGTACTATTATACCACAAAAATCGACCTTTTTTGCTACGATTTTGCTCAAATAAAGATAAACTGTGCCCTTAAATACACTATATTGCCATTGATTATGGGACACTTGCGATTTTAGACATTTTACTAAATATCTAGAAAAATACATGAGGAATAATCTCGAAACTCTTAGTGTATAAATATAATAGTATACGTCATACATCTCCGTGAGGATTTTTTACCGAAACGCCATAGGGGACCGTCAACAAATTAAAATAAATGAATATCTTTTGAATAACCCTGTCAAAACTAATGTAGCAAAAGCGCTCAAACTCTAGATTATGATTGAATGCCTTATTGTAATACACTGTGTTCATTGTTATGCAAATAGCATGCACACTCGCAGAGTAATTAAGGGTTTTATAAAAATGGTCCCAAATTTTTCCAAGTTTTTCCATTATAATTTTCAGAGTTCTTAATATAAAATAATATTTTTTTTCAGAAAATATGACAAACAACATTGCACACAGTACCCTGTAATCAGAATTAATAAATAATAAAAATTATATGAAAAATGAGTAGGTTTACTATATAATTATTTACTGCGCATGCGTCAAAGATATCAAAATTTCATTTGCATATTATGTTAGTTAAATGTATAGAGCAACTTCTGTAAAAGTCTCAAAATCATAGCTTGAAAATTCTGAAAGTAATCGTCTATAGAAAAAGGACAAAATCCGTTGTTTCCAAAATAAAGCAAAAAAATGAGGGATTTTATCCAAATGCAGTAGTACATCCCATATTGTGTATTCTATATTGACACTAATCAATGAATATATGGATACAACCCCTCTTGTTTTTGCTTCATTTTGCGAATAACGGATTTTTGACTTATTCAATTGACTATTTTTGTCAGAATTTTCAAGTTATGATTTTGTGACTTTCACAAAAGTTGCTCTATACATTTAGCTAACATAATATGCAAATGAAATTTTGATATCGTTCACGCATGCGCAGTAAAAAATTATTTAGTAAACTCATTTTTTATACAATTTTCATTATTTTTTAATTCTGATTACAGGGTACTGTGTGCAATGTTGTTTGTCATATTTTCTGAAAAAAATAATATTTTATATTAAGAACTCTGAAAATTATAAGGAAAAAACTTGGAAAAATTTGGGATCATTTTTATAAAAACCTTAATTACTCTGCGAGTATGCATGCTATTTGCATAAAAATGAACAAAGCTTATTACAATAAGACATTCAATCACAATCTAGAGTTTGAGCGCTTTTGCTACATTAGTTTTGACAGGGTTATTCAAAAGATATTGATTCTTTTTTAATTTGTTGACCGTCTCCTTTGGAGTTTCGTGAAAAAATCTTCACAGAGATGTATGACTTATACTATTATATTTATGCACTAAGAGTTTCGAGATGATTCCTCATGTATTTTTCTAGATATTTAGTAAAATGTCTAAAATCGCAAGTGTCCCATAATCAATGGCAATATAGTGTATATTTAATATTTAAATGTAGAGTATATTTCTAATTTTTATGAAACAAAAACAATCTCAAGACTTGAATATTTTTTTCCTTAATTTGACTTAACGTTTATCTATAAATGTCAAGTAAATCCTTTACTTGTCTAATATAAGGAACAGCATCTCAATTATGAGGAAAGCGACTGCCAATATCTTTCTAACGATTACTATTCTCCTTGGCTGTTTTATGTGGTTTTACCTCACAATTGTTTATACAGAGGATTGAATTCATTTGTTATTATTTTAGCTTTCAATATCAATACACGAAATGACACTTATTTATTTCTATAGGTCTATTTATTATTCATAAAAGAAAAAAAAATTATAATAAAGAAGCACGAAATTGTTTTGGTTCAATTTGATTTTGTTGCTATCGAATAACATTGACTGATATAAAAGTAAAATATTTTGGAAATCTTGCCTAAAACTTTCGTAAGAAGTAGGTAAGTGTGATCGCAGATCACACAGAGTGTTTCGTTTAATGTTTCCTTCAAACAATTTATACATTAATTAATAAATCCAAATTGCTAATCTATAATTAATATATTCTTACATAGATAATAACAGCAACATATTTAATTTTACGGAAGCCGTCATTTTTATTTTATTCATACTGATACATTTATTTATTATTTTCTTTTCTTGAATGGAACTGATATGAATATTTTAAAGCAAGATTAAAAACTAACCATCGTAACCATATATAAATTGAGTTATTAATGCAAAAAAAAAAAATATATATATATATATATATATATATATATATATATATATATATATATATATATATATATATATATATTTTAGTAAAATTCCACAGAAACAAAAATGTGTTGTTTTTAAGTAATACATATTAAAATCATCTGATTTTTGTTTCTTTGTAATGCATTTTAAATACATTTAATATTTAAATCTGCAGTATATTTCTGATTTTTATGAAACGAAAACAATCTAAGTCATGAATATTTTCTTTCCTTATCTGATTTAACGTTTATCTATAAATGTCAAGAAAATCCTTTATTTGCTGAGATAAGGAACGACGTCTCAATTATGAGGAAAGCGACTGCCAATATCTTTCTAACGATTATTATTCTCCTTGGTTGATGCTTTATGCGGTTTTGTCTCACAATTGTTCATATAGAAGATTAATTTCATTCCTTATTATTTTAGCTTTCAATATCAATATACGAAAAGTGTTTGATGTTTCAACATCAAAATAAAGGAAATTTATTTTTGTTCATACTCGGCAAGGAATACTTATTTCTTTCTACAGGTCTATTTATTATTCACGGAAAGAAATAAAAAAAAAGAGAAAGAAATAAACACAATAATTTTTGGATCTATGAGGAATTTAATGAGGAAATAAATATGGAATTTGTTTTAATTAAATACATCGTAACATGAAAATTTCAACTTGCAGCACCGGGGATCGAACTAACAATCTCCTGTTTTCAAGCGAGACGCTATACCTCCAAGTTGTGATGTCTAGACGCAAAATGTTCTAATTAAGTTTCACTTTTAAATGTAAATAGCAAAAAGTGTACAGCTGACACTTATAAAATTTTTTAAATTAAAATAATAGACATTTCTATAATTCGTCATGTGACACGAGGTATGCACCTATAAGAACACAAATTTTGAATTTTCTGACTTAAGCAGGTTAGCTGTACGGATTCTGTGAATGATGAACAGAAAAAAAGGCAGACTCATTTAAGAGGAAAGCGACTGCCAATATCCTTCTAACGATTACAATTCTCCCTGGCTGTTTTATGCAGTTTTGTCTTACAGTTGTTTATGCAGTAAATTCATTTCATTCCTTATTATTTTAGCCTTCAATATCAATATACGAAAAGTGATTGGTGTTTTAACATCAAATAAAGGGAATTTATTTTTGGTCTGATTCGGCAAAGAACACTTATTTCTTTCTACAAGTCTATTTATTATTTATTAAATGAAACAAGAAGAAAAAGAAAGAAAGATGATTGAGATCACTTTGGATCAGTTTGTTTTTATGGAGAATAACATTTATAGATATCAAAGTAAAAATGCTTTTTTAGTTTGAGAAACTTGCCAAATAATTTTGTATCAAGTGGGTAAGTTTGATCGCAGATCACTCTGAGTGTTTCGTTTAATATTTATTTCAAAGCAACTTATACTTTAATTAATAAATCCAAATTGTTAATCTATAATTAATATACTCTTAAGTAGATAATAACAGAAACGTATTTGATTTTATGGAACCTGTTATTTTTATTTTATTCAAACTAATAATACATTGATTTTTTTTCTTTTTGTAATGGTAAGGATAAGAATATTTTAAAAGATGATTAAAAACTAACATCCCGACCATTTATGAGTTGAGTTGTTAATGCAAAATAAATGTTTTTTTTTTAAGTTAATTGTCATAGTAACAAAAAATTATTGTTTTTAAGAAATACATTATAATGTCTTCTGATTTTTGTTTCTTTGTGATGCATTTTAAATATATTTGATATTGAAAAATGCAATATATTACTGATTTTCAGAAATAAAAAAAATCTCAAGACTTGAATATTTTCTATCCTTAATCTGATTTAACGTTTATCTATATATCTCAAATAAATCCCTTATTTGTTTGACGTAAGGATCTACGTATCTTTTAAGAAGAAAGTGACTGCCGATATCTTTCTAACGATTACGATTCTCCTTGTCAGTTTTGTCTCACAATTGTTTATACAAAAGATTAATTTCATTCCTTATTATTTTAGCTTTCAATATCAATATACGGAAAGTGTTTGGTGTTCAACATCAAATAAAAGGATTTTATTTTTGATCATACTTGCCAAGGATTACTTATATCTTTCTACAGGTATATCTATTATTCAATGAATGAAATGAAAAGAAGAAAGAAATAAGCACAAAATTTTTTGGATCAGTTTGGAAATAAATGAGGAAATAAATATAAAATTTGTTTTAATTAAATGAATCGTAATATTAAAATGTCAGCTTGCAGTACCGGGGATTGAACTAGCAATCTCCTGTTTTCAAGCAAGACGCTATACCTCCAAGTTAAGATGGCTATACTCAAAACATTCAAATTAGGTTCTCTTTTAAATGTAAATTGCAAAAATAAACAAATGAAATTGATAAAATTAATTTAATTAAAATAGTAGGCATTTTTATGATTTGTCATGTAACACGAAGTACTTAGCTGTAAGAACACAAATTTTGAAGTATCTGACTTACACTGTTTAGCTGTACGGATTCTGTGACAGACGAACACACAGATGGCAGAGACGTACGTTTTGTCATATGCGCGAAATCCTAAAAAATTCAGTTTAAATATGCGTTGATATTCTTAGGCGAACAGATGGTATTCTTAGTGACTTAAATTTGGGAAATTACTACAGAAACAAAAAATGTATTGTTTTTAAGTAATGCATATTAAAAATTTCTGATTTTTGTTTCTTTGTAAATCATTTTAAATATATTTAATATATAAATATACAGTATATTTCTGAATTTTATGAAACGAAAACAATCTCATGAATTGAATGTTTTCTTTCCATATTTTGATATAATATATATCAATAAATGTCAAGTAAATCCCTTATTTGTCTGGTATAAGGAACTGGGTTTGTGTGGTATATTGTTTTGGATAAATTTGGTTTTGTGTTTATCAAATAACATTGATAGCATTGGTTTTATTCAATAGTGATTATACATATTTTTCAATTTATAAAAACGAAATAATTGTTTAAACAAAATTTAAATTGCTGAATCATTAATAAATCACAATAGTTTTTGAAAGAGAAAAAAAATTGAATTTAAAAAAAAATGTTGTAAATGTCAGATGTACGGAACCATAAAAATGTAAACCCTTAAACTGGAAAAAATACGAAATATCTTATAATTACAAGATAAAATAAAATAAGATAAAAAAACCAAGCATCGTGAATATTTATGAGTTAAGTTGTTTATCTCAAATAGAGATTTTTTAATTGATTTATTTAAATTTAACACAGAAATTTAACACAGAAAATTAGCACAGAAATAATTTTTTAAAAGTATTACATAATAAAGCCTTCTGATATTTGCTGCTTTGTAATGCATTTTAAACGTATTCAATATTGAAATATGCAGTATATCTCTGACTTTTATGAAACAAAAACAATATCAAGACTTGAATACTTTCATTCCTTAATTAGATTTAACGTTTATCTATAAATGCCAAATAAATCCTTTATTTGTCTGATGTAAGGATCTACGTCTCATTTAAGAGGGAAGCGACTGCCGATAACTTTCTAACGATTACTATTCTTCTTGGCTGCTTTATGCGGTTTTGTCTCACACATGTTTATACAGAAGATTAATTTCATTCCTTATTATTTTAGCTTTCAATATCAATATACGAAAAGTTTTAGGTGTTTAACATCAAATAAAAAAAATATTTTGTTCTGACTCGGCAAGGAATACTTATTACTTTCTATATGTTTATTTATTATACATTGAATGAAATAAAATAAATAAAGAAATACAAAATTGTTTTGGATCAATTTGTTTTTGTGATTATCAATTAAAATCTTGCAACAAGTTTGAAAGGTTGATCGCAGATTAAGCAGGTGGTTTGGTTTAATGGTTCTTTCAAAACAACATATACTTTAAGTAATAGATCTAATATTTTAATTTTATAATTTATAAATTTTTACATAGGTGGTAGTATCAAAAAATTTAATTTTAGATTAATTATAAAATGATGTTATTTATTTTAATCGCATTAAAAATGTCTAAATCAAATTATTTAACCCTTTCGTGGTTATAAGCGCGTATACGCGCCCAGAATACCACTTAATTTGAATTGCAAAATGCAATACTGACACCGGAATTTTTAAATGAAAATTTTAATTTTACAAAGAACGTAAAATAAAACATTTATATATTATGAAATAAATTTGTTTTTAAATTCCGGTGTCATTCAATCATTTTAGAATTTTATGAATAGAAGTGCTTTAACCGTCAAAGGGTTAAAACAAAACGAAACGAAAAATAATTTACATATAAGTAAAATTTTAAATTTCTAGAAACGAAAAAATGTTTAAACGAAATTCAAAGTATTGAACCATTGATAAATCACAATAGTTTTTAAAATAGTAAGAAAATTGAATTAAAAAATTACGAACGTGGGATAAACAAAACCCTAATAATATAATCCTTTAAACTGGCAAAAAATACGAAATATCTTTTAATTGAATTCCTTTTAATATGAAAATTTCAACTTGAAGAATCTTCTGTTTACAAGTGAGACGCCTTACCTCCAAGCTATGATGCCTTCACGCAAAAGTTCAAATTAAGATTATCTTTTAAATGTAAACTGTAAAAATGAGCGAATGACATTGATAAAATTAATTTCATTAAAATAGTAGACTTTTTTCAAAATTTTATGGTTTGTCGTCTATTATGAGGTATTCGGTTATAAGTATGCGACATTTTAAGCCTCTGACTCATGCAGTTTTTGTTCAAGGACATTGTGGGAGATTGACAGGTAGTTAGCAAAGACGATTAGGATAAAAATTATCTACTGTAATTTAATTATTTGCCGAAATACTTTGGCGAATGCGTAGTTTCTTTTAGTGGCACAGCCACTTAACAGATTATACTTCGCATTACATGTGTGTTACTTGTGATTTTTGTTTTATGTGGTTTCGTACAGCACGTAAGAATCAGAAATTGTTTGCTCCGTTTACTGCGAAAACGGTAAAAAATAGTACTATTTTCTGAATAGCAGTAATCTGCGACATTTATCATAGGAAATTTAAATTAAATATAACGAAGATTTCTTGACATAATTGCATATGACTTTCTTCAAACCTTAAGTATGAAATTTTAATATGATTGTATACTAAGTAAGAAATGTTTTTTAGGGATTTTTAGAAATACCCCAAAGTACACCACCGTATATCATAGCCCTATGTATCACTCCTTCAGATAATTGGTCCTAACAAATACTAACTAGTCAGAATTAGTGCATTCAAAAATAGAGATCATGTGGATCCTACTTTTTTAATAGTTCTATTATATATTAATTTAAGAACTCTAAAAAAGTTAAAATATTTCAGTCATTATTTATAAATGAATAAAATGTTAGTATTTTGAACGAACTGTTAAAAAATGTATTTAAAATAATTTCAAAGCATTAAATAAATGAAAAATAATGCTTATATTTTCTAGAAATAATATAAAACTCTTCTCAGTTTTAATGTAGTATGCTATTTTATGAAATAACATGTTAAAGTTCCTCTTACTGCTTATTATTATTAGTTTATATAATACCATCTTAATCTGTACATATGTCATCATTATTGTAAACAATGGTTGATATAGACGTTATTACGCCGTAAATGAACAATAGTGAAATTTTACATCCGAAAATTACATTGCCGTTTTTGCCTATTAAACGTACATAACATTTATTATGATTTACCAAATTTTCTAAAAAATCTGAGAATATGACTTAATTATCTCTGCTTTTCTTCAGTGTAATAAAATTTAGCGTTTTCTAATTCGCTATTTATTTATGAAAATTTGTCATGAGTTAAAATAAGAGAAAGTGTTATGGCGTCCAGAACACAAAAAATCTTAAATTTTTTTTAAACACATATTTTCCTACATAAAAAATTTCTTTGCTTTTTCTGTTTAAATGGACGATTAAATCGTATTTCTATCTTAGTTAGAAGATAAAATATAATTTTTATGTTTTAATTTGTTTTCAAAGTCTATCTTTGAAGCAATTGTTTTTGTAAAAACGACGCGTTTTTCTTCAAGATATGTGTTATTTTACCATTTCTCCTATGTAATTTGTTATAACTCAAGAAGCGATCATAAAAATATGGTTCCACCTTGTAACATATATTTTTCAATTGTTTTACTTTGATGTTACTTAAGCAAATTTGAAAAAAAAATTTAATGAAAACTTGGACTTACGCTCTAAAAATGTATTCATTAAAAGAAAACTTAGATACTCATCAGCATACATTGTTGATAAAAACAGCATTGATCACAATTAAAACGTGTTTACATCTACGTTTCGTATACATCCTTATGAGTTGTCTTCAGAGGAATTATATATGACCTTAATGGAGAACAACAACAATGCAACATAATCAGACACAATAAACTGACTAGGGAACTGCAAGAAGTGTAAGTCACCGAATTTAACGAAAGTCGTATCGTTGGAAAGATCTCATCGAGAGCAGTAAAAAACTCCAAAGAACTACTCGCCGCAAACGAGCCGTTATCGAGATATCCGACAATTTATGTCACTTAACTAGTGCATACTTAATGAGGGGCCGCAAAAAAATTTAATCTAGATTTTAACGAAAGTAGTATCGTTAAAAAGATATAATCATGAGGGAGAAAAAACTCAATAGAACTACCCGTCGGAAATGAGCCGTTTTCGAGATATCCGATAACTTATGGAACCTGTCCTCGCACGAGGAAACGCTCGCGAGCTAATGATATTCCTATGGGGAAGCATTTTTCTAATAACTCTTTCGCATTTTGACATTTTTGAATATATATATATATATATTTTTTTTTTTTTTTTTTTTTGCATTGAATAGCTGAGGTGCATGCCTACAGCGCACCTTTTTTACTTTTTCGATTTTGGTTGCAATATATTTTTTAAAAAGCACTTTCAGTTTCGAAACCGGTTTTAAAAGTGAAACTAACTTTGTAAAAAATATCTGCAACCAAAATCGAAAAAGTAAAAAAGGTTCGCTATCGGCATGCACCCCAGCTATCCAATGCAAAAAAAAAAAAAAAAAAAAAAAAAAAAAAAAAAATTCAAAAATGTCAAAATGCAAAAGAGTTATTAGAAAAATACTTCCCCATGGGAATAGCATTAGCTCGCGATAGTTTCCTCGAGCGAGGACAGGGGCCTTAAGACACGTAGCTAGTGCCTACTGTTCTAGTGCACACTTAATGGAGGACCGCAAAAAATTGTATCCTCGATTTTGATGAAAATGGTGTCGTTGCAAAGATATCATTATGAGAAGTAAAAAACTCAATGAACTAACCATCTGAAATCAGCCGTTTTCGAGATATCCGACAATTTATGTCACTTAATGCAGTTTACCGGCAGTGGGCATTAGCAATGTGACACAAATTGTCGGATATCTCCAAAACGTCTCATTTCCGACGGGTGATTCTATTGAATTTTTTAATCCTCACGATGATATCTTTTCAGCGATACCACTTTAGTTAAAATCGAGACTAAAATTTTTTACGGTCCCCCATTAAGTATGCACTAGTTACGTGACATAAATTGTCGGATATCTCGTTAACGGCTCAGTTGCGACGGGTAGTTCCATTGAGTTTTTTACTGCTCACTATGAGATCTTTTCAACGATACCATTTCGTCAAATCGGTGACTTACACTTTTTGCAGTTCCCTAGTGAGTAAAATCCTATGTAGAATCATATTCATTTTGTGATTTTACATAGGATTGTACTCAGTTTATTGTGCATGATCATGTTGTAGTGTTGTTTAATTAAGGTCATATGATTCCTTCGAAAACTATTCATTAAAATGAGAACTAAACGTAGATGTAAAAAAATTTTAATTGTGATTAATGCTATTTTAATCTACACTGTACGCTGATGAGTAACGAAATTTGCTTTTAATGAATATATTTTTAAAGCGTAAGTCCAGTAAGTTTGCTTTTAAAAATTTTAATAAAAAGAAAAGATTTTTTTCTTAGTTACACACACACACACACACACACACACATATATATATATATATATATATATATATATTTACTTTAAATATTTTTTTATTTAAATTAATATTTTCTAAAATGCTGAATTAAAATTAAAGCTTGTATATTTTTGTTTATTTATTTGAAAATATTTTGAAAATCTATAAATATAATTTCATGTTATAAGAATTTTAATTTACCCCACATTTTTCATAAATTTTTAATTAAATGAAAAAAAAGTATTATAAATTTTATCATGAGATATTGTTTAAAACAATATGATTAATCATTGAAAGAAAATTTCAAAATTTTAGCACAATAAAAAAAAAAAAAAAAAAAAATTATTTTAAAATGTGTCCCGGACTTTTCTAATAAACAAAAATGCATTTTCATCTGTGTCTATATTTAACAAATAAAGCTCGTTAAATTGAAAAACAGTTAATAAAATTAAAAGTCAAATGTAAAGTCAGTGCGAAAAACGTGATTTATCTCAGTGCAGATTTCTTTAATTAAATTTAGTGGAAAGCAAACAATTTTTGTTTCAGACTTTCCTTTCCTTTTACATACGAAATTTTTGAAATTTATTTAATCTTTTTTCAGTACTTTAAATGAGTATTCTAGGACAGTAAAGTAAAAGGTTGATTTTTATAATGTATTTTGACACATTATAATAAAATTTCTTATATGATTCCGACGTACATAATACAATTCATTTCATATTTCAAATATAACTGAATGTTTTTTGGTTACTCACATATGTCTTGCAGTAATTTAGATTTCAAGGAATACTTTTAAAATGAATCAATATATAGGGTAAAGCATAAACGCATATTTCATTTTACAAAGAACCATTTACACTGAATTACTTTAGAATAGTCCTTTTTAAAAAATTCAGTTTATAGTTTCTTACAGTGAAATATTATATAATAGGATATAAATAATAACTTTTAAAGTTATATATATTTATATATGTATATGTATATGTATATAAATGATAACACTAAAAAATGCATTTGAACATTTTAGTTAAAACCATACATACCACAAGCGCCATCAACGTAATAAATAAATAAATAAATAAATAAACTATCATGTGAAAATTTTTATGAAGCATACATTTAACCAAGGCTTATGCATATTCTAATTATTTATGTAAAATTACAAATGTATATTGCCCTATATTCCATTGGGGGACCTTACAAATAAAAAACAAAATTGTATGGAATCCATGTAACTTGTTCTTAACATCAATATACTTCTCCTATTTTGAAACAAAGAATGCACTCTTTTATTTTCAAATTTGGCTATACTATGTTGCTCTTGAAGATTATTGCTACTAACTATTTGTACCTTGATTACTTCCACCAAACTTAAATGTTAAAAATAAACGGTCAAATGCGAATATGGTAGTTTATTGCTTTGATTGTGTAGGGCTTCATAAGTATTTAAAAATAAGATAAGATGCACACACAATGCAGAAAATAAGTACGGCATAAGAAAAAATATTTAATAAATTCGACCACGTCCAGCAAGTTTAAAAAAATTGACGCCTATATTTATTTAAATAAGATGTAACATTTCAACTGTTGGATAAAAAAAATGTAGCCGAAGACAACCCAGTTTAACGAATATTTTAAATAATTGAGCAATAACGGATTAATAAAGATTTTCAATCTTTATTGCTAATCATGAAATATTTGAAAGATCCACAATTAAACCAGTATCCATATAATAGGAATACCTGAATCCATATAATAGGGTATATCTAACTGGGGCAATGTTGATCAATAAATTTGTCCTATCTGGCCATAAATGCCAATATTGGCCCAAAAAGTAGCCAACAGTACTTTGTTTGTTGGGGCTATTAATAACAATTTGACATTTATGGCATTCAAAATGCTTCTGGAAAATTATTTACACAAATATATCATTTAAATTTATTAATTAAGTTTTAAAAACTGATAGTGCAATAGAGTACTTCTCCGCTGCGTTTTTCAAAAAAACATGTCTTTATGGATTAATAATTCAGGTATTGACCGATGCATTTTTTAAAAATATAATTATCAACAATATTTTAAACTTCCGCTACGATTAGTACCACCAGAACTCCTTAAAAACCTTTGCTAAATGCTCGCAATTCGAAATTTGTGAGTAGCGAAAAAATGTGTTGACATAGAGTAATCGCTATAGTTTTCCTTCAATGTATAAAACAACGTCTAATGCCTCTAAATCATAATTTTAGTTTCAGTAGACTCGAAAATAGATGGGCAGAGGACATATTTTTGTATTATATTTTCAACAGTATCTCTGAAAATGTAATACCTAAAATTAAAAGAAATACTATATTTTTGAATTTAGCGACTGACACGGATGTTCTGACATGATATGCAAAGAAAATATTTTTTTTTCATGTAACTTAATTACACTCCCTTTTTCTTTTTCACAAGTACGTATTTAAATGTTTAATTATTTTAAATATTTGAGTTAATAGTTTTAAATTCATCTCCCAATGCCAACTTTTCATGTTACATCGTTACGAGTAAAATGGCTGTGACTGACAGGCAGAGAAGTGATCTCATTATGGTCTTATTTACTTTTGAAATACAGAACCCTAAAATTCAAATTTTTATAATTTTTTTCTTCATTTGTTCGGTTACTTCTTTATAAGATTTTTGCTCGTTCTGATCTTATGTGGGAACTTGCAAGTGTAGAAGAAATCGATAGTTAGTAAAATGGAAAAGTATTTTTGTAGTTTTTTATCTGTTTTTGTAGTATCTACGATTTTTATTTGCTAAAATCTGTCAATATAGATTATATTTTGCTGCTCAAAATAATCCTGCACCTTCGTTTTTTTTCCACGTGGTTCTTAAAATGTAAATTATTTTTCCATATAAATAATTTATCTACGATCTAACGTATGATAGGGTGATATGTTTGCCAGAATACTGTACTTCAAATTGAGTTCTAAACATCTCTATTTGAATTATGGCTAACCTGTAAATAATATAATTTTTCGAAGGCTATTAGTACACCAATAAAGTAAAAACATCTTGTTATAACAATTATCAAATCATTGTTAAGCCTTTATCAAAAATTACACCTGATCTTAAACTATTTTCTTATACAATATTTAGATAAAACAATAATGAAATAGAAATCATATTCAATCAAACACAGCTGAATAAAATGTAAAATGAAAAAAATATTTTTTTATATTGTTATATAAAAAGTTTTATTAGTTTCAAAACGTTTTTGAATTTTACATCTGACTTTACATTACATTCTTTGTCAAGTGGCCTAAATCACCATGCAGTTTTTACTTGATAACTTTTGATTTTGATTCAATCGCAAAATACAAAAATATAGCTATGAGATAAGGATTTGAAAGTTAGCAGAGACATAAATATTGTAGATGTGTTAGAAGTATCCCTTCGGTAAAGTTCATCGTTTAACAGTCACAGAAAAATGATCAAATAGCCAAGCTTGTCTTATTATTTTATATGGTGCACGATACCTTACTTATAGGACGATATATGATGAATTACAGCTTTTGGGTTTATGCTTCAGCCATCTAAACAATCTTTTTCGTAGACCATAGAGCCTGCCTTGTGAATTTCAGATTCACTTCAGCTATTTGTAACTAAGGAATAAATCATTTTAAATGTTTTCACTTTTAAATTAATTACGTATGAATATTGCATCGAACTGCTAAATATATTTTTTCCTGTTTAAGTATTCAATATTTTTTTCATTTTTAAAATCCTCACAAAAATTAAATTCAAAACTACATTAATTGAATCTCATAAGTGTATATTTTTAAAGGGAGACTTATGAAAAGATAACTGTTAGTACCACTGGAAATAACATATCTTAATTGACAAGAAAACATTTGTTTCACTTTGATCTTACTGGATAAATAAAATAAAATTCACAACACGTTTTTTAAATTAAACTCAAAACTATATCCACTGTAGAAGTCGATACTAGAAATATTTCTCGAATTTAGAAAGTTTGAAAAATACTGCAGTAGCAAGAAATAATACAAAAATATGAAGTAAGTGGATCATTCCATGCATTAAAATGCTGGAAAACAAAATCCTTATAATTTGCAATGTTGGCCGCTTTCTTGAAGTGCATAGCTAAGTTTAGCAATTTGTAAACAATTGAATTAATTGTTTTGTTTCTTGGTAATAGTTCAAAGAGCAGAATTATTTTATAATTCCATCAAACTGACAGCAAAATCTTTTTTCGATGAATGCTGGCTCATCTTGCATCACAGACGATCTTTTCGAATAATGTGATTATAAACTATCCACGATTCATCGCATGTTATCAGTCGTTCCAGAATTGAAGCACAGATGCCAATGTGTTCTGTCAAATGAATTTCTTTAAACTAACTAGGAAATCATATAACAAGTTTCTTGATGTAGCCATTTTTTTAGTGTAATGCATGGAGCTTTTTGCAATCTCACGTGCTATTCAATTACGATCTGAATCGATAATGGCCTTTATTCTGATCTCTGGAATTGATCAGATATCGATCTGATTAACTCCAACTGTGTGCCTAAGACCTCATGCATTTTTCAATAAGAAATCAACGAAATTTTGCAGACCAATCTTGAACTGCTTTATATCGAGGCTTCATTCTCATCTACGGCACCCAATTTCTTCTGTCCGGCACAATTGTTTTACGGCACACAATTTCTTGCATTCTTGCCTTTTCGGAGATAACAAAAAATATGTCTGAAATGTATGTCTTGTTCTTCATTTTAAAACTAGGGTAAAAATCAAATTAAATAAATAAGAGATGCATTTTTCCTGAATTAAAGGTTTAAGTTCAAACAAGAAAAAAATTAGGTTAGGTGCTTTGAACACGTTTGCTAGGACTAATAGAATGCGTTATCATCTATTGAAAAAAAACCGCAATCACTTAGTTGCCGACCCAATAACTTCCCTATGCATTGCACAATTGAAAAATAATTTCTATAAGAGAAAGATTTTTTAGTTTTTGTTGTTGTTCTGGTTGCATTAATTTTAAATTCAAGGAATTGTATTTATTATTATTAAAAGTATTATTTTTTTTAATTAATTAAAAATTAAAAAAACAATTAATACCACATTTAAAGGAAACAAGAATTGCCCCATAGAATATCGACATACATTTTCATTTGTGCAATGAGGTTTGTTCCAATTACATAAGAATCAATTATATCAATGCAGACATATCATTATCAGAATATTTTTCAAATATTTAGTAAATTATTAAAGTATGCTGAATAAAATAAGATCTAAAAATATTGATTAAAAATTCAAGAATGAAATGAGCAATAATGTGGGAGGTTAAATTTTCAGTAGGTCAAATCTGTAATTATCGTTCTAATAAGTGATTCTTCTAATGGATAATTATCACCTTTAAGGGGGTGCTTTTATTTTGGACAGAATTACGCCTAACAGAATGTATAAAATAAAATACTACTCTTATACATCTAAAGAGAACAAAATATATTCAGTTACAAGCCTACCAAATCATTCTACCCTTTGAAGACGCAATGTAGCATTTCATTTATATTTTTCATTTGTCACTTTCTTATTGCTTGGCTTCCGATATATATGTATACAGGGTGTTTATAAAGTTCCGGACCTATTTTGATGTTTAATAACTCATAAAATAATAAAGATAGATTAAAATTAATAACATAAATCGTTTAATAGACTCAAAAAGTTTCATGACCCTTGTCAATGAACTTCCACCTGTGTCCTCCTTGTCGCACGGAAAATATCAAGTCTATAGTCACCTCACGAGAGGAATTGGACCTCCTCGCCCAATCCATCTTCCTAGAAAATGGTCATTCAAAGAAGTACGAACAATGGTACCCCAATGAGGTGGTGCACCATCTTGTTGCAAAAAGACATGTGGCTGAAGCTCTTCTAGTCGTGGAAATACGACGTTTTCCAACATCTCTAAGTATAAGACTGATGAGTACAGATATTTAGACTGGAAAATGAAATTATCTTAAATTAACCACACTAGTAGACGATATTTACTAAAGTAAAGATATTTAAACCTTTAAAGGAAAATATATGAGTTATTCCATCAATAAATGCCATAAGTTTGTTTATATCTTCATTATTTTATGAGTTATTAAACATCAAAATGTGTCCGGGACTTTACAAACACCCTGTATATATATATATATATATATATATTTGAATACATTCATTACTGGCTCTCGGTAAACCTTAAATACTTTGGTTAACCAAGATTTTACGAGTTTTTTGTCTAATCATTAAGCTATGACACGCCAGCATGCCACATTTAAACACATGAAAACAGGAAACCATTAATAACGTTACATTTAAATTCCAGATGGCAGCAGGCCGTAGACCAATTAAATTTATAATATGCCAAAAAATCTTTTTGTCATTAAATCAACTCTAATAATGTTCGGATTAAATTTTAAATACATAAATATCTCTTGTTAAAGAGGTAATAAATATAAATAATTTTTTTACTTTAAACTCATTAAACGCCAACGCTGCTGCCACAGAGGGAAGTTATATTTTCTAAACGATAAAGTTATTAAGAAAATCAACTTCTTTTTAGTAGGACATCTTATGTACATAAAAATATACACCCAGACCTTGTTAAAACAAGCACGGTTAATAGTCGCATACTTTTTAACATCTTATATGGCAGTGAAAAAGTGGTGTAATTTCAAGTTTACATACCTTTCTAAATACTTATTGAAATAACATAAATTTCTGTAATATATTTAAGCGATATATTTGAGTTTTTATAAAATGAATAAATGAACGCACATTGTATAATCTATTAAAAAAAACAGGTCAGTTAATATTACAATTTTTAACATGGTATATCACTATCCGCACAATAACTTAACTAAGAAGAGATGAATAAGCACAAAAATAATTATGAAATGAGCTCTAACACATATTTTATATAATTAATTCATATTATTGAAGCAAATGAATATTTAAAATTTTTTTAATCATTAATGATATTTTCGGTTGTTTCTACATTTTTCATATTTAGTTGATTTTTTAAAATAGTTTCTTTTAAATGTGTTATATAACATCAGTTCATTCTATACAGATTAAAAGTCATTTTAACATAAGTTTTATGTTGATATATACATTTTAAGTTACGTTATCTTTCGGTCAGTGACTTAATATGTGAAAAAAAAACTTTGCATTCTTAATTGATATGTATTTTGTATTGTATTATATTATATTATAAGACTATATTTTATATTTTATAAACCCTTAAATATGCTTTAAATGTAATACAAAGTCTCTTGTAATTTCAATAAATGTTTAAAAGGTTATGAGAAACTGAAACTATATCACTTTTACGTCAGCGAGGAAGATTTTAAAAAGCATGAGACCTCTTAATATGAATTAGTTTTAGCGCAAACTATTTCCGATTACCCGGTACAGATATGCACATTAGGGTGGAACGAAAGTATAGGGAAAAATATTTTCTTTTGAAAATAATTTTGTAATGGCAATTAAAAATTGCCTTTGTATGTTAACAATAAAACTACGAAGTTTTTTCGTTCTAAATTTATATCTTGAGGTGCCGCAAGAGCCTTAAAAATAGGGATTTAAAAAAAAAAAAATCCAAATTTAGCATAATATTATAATTTTATTTTCACTGTTTTAATTTTACATTTTAAAAATGAAATATTCTTTTTAATAGCAATCTATACATGCTTCTTTACTATAACAATAATAATATTAAGTTCAATTGAGGTAAATTTATGCATTAAGTTTTTGCAAAAGTCAAATAAATTAGCTTTTTAAAAAAAAAAAAAAAAAAAAATCAAGATGTAATATCAGTTTGAATTTAGCAGTTGTAATTACTTTTTTTTGCTTACAAATAGTTGTTCAAACACTGTTTTTTGATAATATGTAAAACTTTTTAAAAAACCCTTTAAATTCATCAGGACCTTTTGTTTTTCTGTCCATTTCACAAAACAGGTGGTGCAAAGGCAATTCATTTAAGTGGAACAAGCAAATCAGCCACTGCAGTCGTCTGTTCAGATCTTTTTCCATTAAAGTAATCATAACGTTATTAACTCCAATGTTTGTGGGTGTCCCATCGCACTGAAAAACAGTTACAGTTGATATGTTCAAATGATTGTTACAATTAAAGTACTTTATTATGCTATTTTTTATAGCTTCGCCTGTTTCCAAATGCAGGGGTTACATGCCCTAGAAAGGATGAATTGGGCTCTTTTACTAAAGAAATATGTTCTTCTAAGACCGTCTTTTTTGTAAAATTTGTTCCCTTTTTTATCTTTCACAATTGCTTTATCCTTTCTTCCATCGAATAACAAACCTATATTTTCTCCACCTTGGTTAAGGCTTCTTACTATCTTTTTGTCCGATTCTTGGCTCTCTCTCTTCGAATTTTCATCCTATCAATTACTTTACCTTTGTTCTCCTCTGTAATCATTCCAACATCTTTAAGAGCAGCACTTGTGATAGCTGCAACAACTCTGTCGGAAACCCCAGATCGGTTACAGACACTTGCTACTGTAGGAAGTACTACTCGCTTGCAGTATCCAAAAAAGTGGTAAAGTAATTTTTAAAGTAATGCCACACGTCCCTACCCAAGTTTTTATTATTATTACGATCTTTATATAATTCGGACAACGAATACCACACATAATATCGGAAGTTCTTACATTTAAAAAATTACATACTTCACGTAGAGGTCTGCAAGGGAATATTTTCATTCATGACACTTGGGCTGGGCGCAGCCCTTTCTTTTGCTAAAGAGTCGAGAACATCTAGACTATGACCTGGGCTTGCTTTACTTTGTTATGAAGGTTCAGACAGAACCGACCCTAACTTATTTTTTTCGCACCGAACCGGCATTGATAATCATTCTTCTTAGGTCTTCATGGACCTAAATTTTTAGTTTCGGCCTCAACCCAATCTGTAAGTAAAATTCTTGTCCGGAAATAACTTTTGATGTAACCAAAAATTTTTATCAAAGTGTGCATCTACGTTTAAATCACCATTATATGTAGTATCATTAGTATTCCGCATGTTAAGTTTCCTTTAGATGTTTTCTCAGGATCTGACTGAAGGGCATCATTATCAGCTTTTCTAGCAGCCTTAACTACTAATTTCTGATTGTACTTGTACTTTAATTATTTCTGTTTGACCTGTTGCTTCTTCTATTCTCTTCGTGTTAAAATCTTGGAAATAACTTTATGACTCCACTTTTACTCATTTTTTCACAGTTCTTTGGTCAATTAAAAAATCTTGTTCAAGTTTAGGTACTTTTTTCTTTTTTTTGCACTTACAGGCAGAAAATACTTTGCACTTACAGGTTGCTACATCAAAAAGACGTTTGTTTTCATTTAAAAACTTTGCTGCAATTAAATCACATTTTTATGTACCTTTTCCACTTTTTGATATTAAAATACTTCTTTATAGGTTTTTGCCATTTTTAACATGCGGGTATGAGATACTATAGGAATAGATGCTTTCGACCAAATAGATTCAATTTTCTTAATAAGAATATCAAGCATTGCATTCGAAGTAGGTTCTTTTGATGTTTTTTTCTGGTTTCAGCTCATGTGAAATATAAAGATATTTCATAATGTCATAATAAGTTGGAAGATTTAAATCGCTTAATTCTTTAAGGGATCCAAAAATTGGGCATTCTAACTTTTGTCTCGTCTGAACTGACACTGCCATCACACTAAAGTTAAAATATTAACTAATAAATTTAATACTACCACTAATATTCAAGTTTACATATTCATAAACAAAACAAAATTCAAAAAGAACAGTATAATAAGATATGTTACTCAAACAATTCATTTTCTTGCGCGGACTTACGAGAGAAACATGTGACCAGACCATTGCTACAGCTACATGCATCCCTTACTCTTTTGCCACCTTACATCAGCCAATAATATACCGCCTGAATCAAGGTAACTTCAAACCACGTACTATTCTCCTGTTGACTATTAATTTTCAGAATTAAAAAAAGTTTTGCTGCGTTTTTAAGTTAAAAGTAAGGTTAATCTTTTCTATTATGAAATGCTGTTAAAATCTAAAGAAATGGAAGTTAAAAAGTGCAGATTTAGTAGCATAAATAATAAAGGCATGCAGTATAAAACTATAATATCTACTGCAAAGTAGTTTAAGTGTGTTATTTAAAAATAAAAAAAAGCATTTGATATTTAATTTTTTTTTTTTTTTTTTTTTTTTTTACAAAACTAGATTTATTAAAATTTGTAAAATCTGCTTAAAAATCATATATTCAAGTCTATTGCGGCACCTCTAAATATATTATGTTTGTTAAAATATTTTAATACTGTTTTAACAAAGGCATTAGACAACTTTTTATCGCTATTACATATTGAAATTAAAAAATATTTTTTTTCGTTCCACCCTAATGCACATTATCTAAGTTCAGATAACACGACCTACTTTTAGCACGAACAAAAAACTAGTTGGATGTACCAATCCCTAGACATTCTTATATCTCATGGCTACATTTTAATATAAAAAAATATTTATACAGGTTAATGCTTTAATAATTTTAATTCAATATTATACATACTTTTATTTTCATCTTAAATTTCTTCTTCAGTCAATTAATCTGAGTAAAAACAGGTTTCTGTTTCTGCACGAGCCAATGGACAATAGAATGATAGTCTGATTTTTTTCAAATTCAGGAAGGACCTACTTGCCATACACAAAAATAATCATACACAAAAATTTTAGTTCAGTTCTATGCATAACTGAGTGCATAACTCAGTTCTATGCGCTCCCTTCCAGCGGATATTTTTCAAATTCAGAGCAGACCTACTGGACATAGCCAAACACTTGCACAAAAAATTTCGTTCAATTCTATGCATAACTTCATGTACTTTTAGGTGGTACAATATCGAAAATAGCGCAAAATTGCACCCCCTTTCGCCAAACCTTTTTCCAAATTCAGGGAAGACCTGCTAGCCATGGCCATACACTTACACAAAAAATTTGGTTCAATTCGATGCATATCTTCATAGACTTTTAGTCGATAAAATATTAAAAATGGCACAAAAATCGGTAGTGAAAGGCCCCGTTCCGGCGAAATATTTCAAAATTGAAGGAGGACCTACTTGCCACAGCCAAAAACATTCACAAAAAATTTAGTTCAATTCTATATGTATCTTCATACATTTTTTTTGATAGAATGGCAACATATGGACTCACAGACACACGAACACTCTAACACATGGGCGAACAGGCACTTTGAAACAACATGCTTTTTATAATGTCTGATCCCTAAAACCTGTAAATCCGGCAAAAACCGGAAGTTGAAAAAAAATTCCATTACAATACTTTCTTCTATTAAAGATAGAAGAAAGTAAAAAGTGTTTCTCTTTGAATATTTGTGTAAACTAGCTTCGAATATATATACAAATCTATGCATTTTATTATTGTATCAAATATTGTTAACAAATATATTATATATATATATATATATATATATATATATATATATATATATATATATGTATATTATAATTATATATATATTTTATAAAATATTGTTATTCATTGGCGTGAAATTTGTTAAATAATATGAAAACAAAAGCATGATATACCGATAAACGTTTTCCAATGGATGTTTTTTGTCATAGATAATATATATACATCTAAACATAACCTCTATCTGTTTCTTAAAATTATTCAAATTTTTCTTTATTGCATTAAGTCTTCTTATTTTATATTTAATAACATAGAATTTACAGCACTTTATAGTGAGTGTTTTCGTTTGAAATATGCTACACTAAATAGTTTCGAAATAAACGAAAAATGTTAAAAGAAAACACTATGTCAAATGAACTATACTTTCAGCTTAAAAGACAAATGCTTCTTCTTGAAAACTTTTATTAAATTAATCTTCTTTAGAATTCATGAACCATTTTTCTTTGGAAATATCCATTTTGTTACTTTTTCGTGCACTTGGAGAAATGCGGTGACAAACAGATTTTTTTTTTTTTATGTTTAAAAGATCCATGTACGCATTACATAGCATCATCTAGTGTAAAGCACTGATAAATCAAATGTAAAAATGAAAGTTTTGTGTAAGGGTTTGAAATTATTTTTTAAATACATACATAAAGAACGTTTCAAAGAAGTTTACATGAAATATCTTTTAATTTTTTATAACTGAAAAAATGTATATCTGAACGAGTATGCTTTCTGACATTAATAATATTAGACATTTAAAAACAGAGTAAAAATATTTTTGTATTTCAAAGAAATTTAATTTCGTCCTATAAAGTACTTATTTATTTTAATCTAGAATCTCAAAAATAAAAGATGCTTTAGACATTATCAAAATTCCAATAGTTTGAATTGTAATAAAATTGGAATTCCAAATGATGCAAAGTAATACAGGTCTTCTTAGCAATGTAATAAATGGAGTTTTTGTTACATTATTCCAGCTATAGTTTGTTTTTTAAAATAATACAAAATGCAGTTTTCCTTTACGTTTTCTTTTATTTTCTGTATTTTTCTGTATGTAACATAACATCTTTTTAAGATTATTTAACTCATTAGACTATTTTTACCACTATGGTTTTTTTTTTTTTTTTTGCCTTCTTATTCCTAGAAATAGGCTTAGAATGGAAACTTTTGTGTATTATTTACACTAATCTGTGTAAATAATACACAAAAGTGTCTATATATATAATGCTACACAAAATTACTTACATAAAAGTTATCATCAGATATTGCTAAAATGACGAAATTACAAGCTAAGCTTTTTTGTAATATTTACTCACCATTTTAATCTATATTTAAATGTATTTTTGTTGAAAATAATAGCTAGGGTCAATATCTCTTGAGATATCAATTCTACTCCCGTATCAGTATTCTATTTAGACACCGTCTTTTGGAATTGCTTCCAAAAGTTAAAGCAGAGTTTGCAGCGCTTCTAAAATGTTCATCCCTATTTAAATACGATAACTTTATTGTATATTTCTATCGCAGATGTAAAAATAATCTACTATGACTGTTTTAGATTTAAAAAAAATTTAGGAAATTCAGAAAAATTAAGAAAAAATGAGAGCACTCTGCAAGTGTCCTGAAAACAAATATGTCAACAAAAATAGGGAAAAAAATTACTCTTATTAGAACTCAACGTCAGAAATTCTACGGAAAAAAATAGTTATAAATATGTTTAAAAAGTCCAAATATTTGAAAGAAATGCTTCCATTTGATCATTAAAAACATACGAGCGT
Source organism: Maratus speculifer (assembly GCA_964019185.1). NCBI lineage: Eukaryota > Metazoa > Arthropoda > Arachnida > Araneae > Salticidae > Maratus > Maratus speculifer. The sequence goes on from OZ025290.1 coordinate 95,872,674, forward strand.
CTTAGGCGGATATTTACTGTGAATGTGTTAAGTTTGCTCCTAGAGTAAAAAATGAAGTTGAATGAAGGTCTATGAAGATGAAGTATTGTAATAAAATTTCAGTTGCTGTAGACTATAACTTGTTCCAATGAAGATTTTTCAGATGTCAATATTTTGAAACAGTGCAGATTAGTGATTGAAATTTTCAGGTTTACTTTGTCAGGTTTACTTTTACATAATTTACGTTTTTCTTAGTTCAGAGATTATTGTTGGAAAAGTCAATTTTAAAAGTATTTTCAATAATTTCAGTTTTTTTTCTTTTTATAATAAATTATATAAAATAAAAATATATAAATAATATAAAATATCGGCTTATAAAATTTAAAATTTACTCTTATGATCATTCGATATTGGTGTTTATTTAATCCGATTAAGAAATTTAGTTTCTTTTTTAATAAGCATAAATTTCAATGCGATAAGCCTAAATTACTCAGTGTTGTCTATATCATTCCCTGTGAAACGTGAAAGTACCGTATTTTCGGGTGTATAGTCCGCGGCTTATACAAGGAAAAAACCTCCCAAAAAGCCGCTGCGGCTTATACACGGTGCGGGTTATACAAAGATTTTTTTTAATTGGATATCGTGATATTTTTTCTACAATTTTTAAATATTAAAAAATTTGAAAAAAAACATCGAAATTTGTAAATTTTTTCGCTATGCCTTGAAATCTAGAAAGTTTTCTCATGTTTGTAAAGGCCTTTGTTTTACTGCTTAAATGCAGTTATTTCTGGATTTGGAAGAACTGTCCCAACTTTCGCCAAGTATTGCACTGATAGATGTATAATAGCCATTGTGTTGTAGAGTACAAAATCCAAAATCCGGAACCCTTCCAATCTCGACAATTCTGAATTTAAGATCATTTTTAGTTTATTTTACAAAAAAATAATCTACCGACCCTGTTGCAAAGAACAAAAAAAAGTGCGTGATTTATATCATTTCGGAACGATTCAGAGTCTGTCCTTCTTTTTCGAAACGATTCCGAGGAATCATTCCTTTTACAGAGTTGTTTCTTTTCGGAATGAATTCAAGGAACTTTTCCGGATCGAACTTTTCCGAAGTCATTTCATTTCAGATAGAGTCCGAGGAATCGTTCCTTTTCGGAGTTGGTACCTTACTCTGTTGCAAAGAATAAAAAACAGTGCGTGATTTATATCATTTCGGAACGATTCAAAGCAGTCAGTCTTTTTCGAAACGATTCCGAGGATTTGTTCCCTTACAGAGTCGTTTCATTTCGGAACGAGTTCTAGGAATCGAACTTTTCCGGAGTCGTTTCATTTCAGATAGAGTCCGAGGAATCATTCCTTTTCGGAGTTGGTGCATTTCGGATCGATTCCGAGGATTCGATCCTTTTGGGAACCAATGACCTAAGATTCGTATACATTTTATGTCCGAAATTTTGAATTTATCATCGATTTTTTTTTTAATTTTCGGAAATTTTTTTTAAAAATATCACGCTTTTTTGAAAAAAATGCGCATAAACGCCGCATCGCTTGAAATTTTATCTTAAAACACGTAAACGCCGCGGCGTTTCTTCCGAAAATTACGATTCTGATAATTTTAATTTTTTAGCCCAATTACTGTAAATATTATGCATCACGAAAAAATTTGGGAAATTTGTGTTAAAAATTATGACTAATGGCTTCTAATTTCGAACCCTGGTCGAAATATACGTTCGTAAATGGTGTATAGCCCGCGGACTATACACTGATGCATCTCCGCGGGTTATACACGAACTTTTTTTACTGCATTGCTCGATTTAGGGGTGCGGGTTATACACAGGGTGCGGGCTATACACCCGAAAATACGGTACCTACATTGGGGAAATAAATAGATTGTTTGAAAGTAGCGTGAAGAAACATACCTGAGCTGGTGCTCTGTCAAATGGTAATTTACATTCTAAAATTGTAGCATTGTCTTCAAATGAAGCACATCCAACAATTTGTGAACACCAGTATTTCAAAATCGGGCAGCAACAATTATCACGGTAGATTACTCGTCGAGGGATAGTTCACATATTTTCGATCACCGATTTTGAATGATGTTTGTGCAATCCACAGTGAATATTGTCTATTTCTAAAAAATAACTAACTTTAATTATTTTAGATTTATTCCGTTGTTTGTTATGCATTGTATATTATTTACTGATGATGTCTTGTAGTAGCTTGTCTAGGTGTATTTTTATTATTTTTTTAATGTTATTTTATTTTATTTTATTTATTTTTTTTGTATTTTTATTTTTTGAATATTAATATTTTAAATTTACAAATATATTTAAGTCTTTTTGCTTTATTTTATTCAATCTTTTAATGGCTTTCTAAATTCAGACTTTAAATATATATATTTATTATATTTAAGATATATTTATTATATATTTTAAATATATATATTTAAATATATATATATATACATACATATATATATATATATATATATATATATATATATATATATATATATATATATATATATATATATATATATATATATTGCAAAATACAGGTATTATAAATTTTAACATTTTAAATGGAATTTTATACAATGTGAATAACTTTAAGTGTAATTTAATATTATAAGAAGAAAAATAAACATTTTTAACCCTACCGAAAAATTTTCTATTACTTTAAAAATGTATATATTGAAACTATATTTACCGTATTCAGTCATCACGTACATAACTTGGGTGCAGCAAAAATAGTCTAGCGCACGTAAACATATATAATACAAACACATACACAACACATGTTTATTTTATATGGCAGAAATAAATTTTTCTCAAAGCTTGAAAAAAATAAAATGCTATGTAAAATAAATATGTGCACTATTATTTGAAAATTATTATTTGAATTATATGAAATTATTTTTTTAATGTATTACAGAATATTGATTTTTAAAATTTTATTAATGAATACTTATTATTTTATTAGGAATTATTCATATCGTAATGTTTTTAATTAAAATTATTTATTGAATATACATTTTTATTATCATTAAAAATACTTTCATTATATTGGCAAGTATTTGTAATATTAACATTTATAATGCAAGGTAATGCGTTATATGCTTTAAGAAAATTTTCCTGACATTCATAACCACACCCAAATTCAATTGTATTTTGAAACGTAAATGGATTTAAAGTATATTTGTTTCTGTATCCCCTATAAATATTCAATTTTGCTAGATATTATTTGACAAATTTATATAAAATAGAGTTTTTGTATATTCGCACTCATGGATTTAGAAAAAAAAACTTCGAATTAAAAATGAAAGCTGCATATTTTTTCAAGAACATTATGAATCCTCATGCCGTTAACAGAATCAGAATTAGATTAAATAAGAAAGACTTATAGATAAAAAGGGTTATTAGAGAAAGAATGTTTCGGAAGTAGCTTTTGATAATCCCAATTTATTGATGTTCGTGACAATTTAGATTTCGCATACTATTTTTTATATTCATGTATAGTCAATATCAATTTATTTTTATATTAATATAATTTTAATATTTTATATTATATGAGTAAGACGAGAAAATTTTACCTTATATTATAATGTTAGCAAAACTTGTGTGTAAATGTACATTTTATCATAAAAAACTATTTAAAGGATTTTAACCAATTTATTGCATCGTGGCGATTTCGGGATGGAACAGACTAAAGTCTAATTCTCGTGGTCAAGAAAATTTGATTAGCGGGTAATTTTTGTCTCATTACGGGTGAGGGTTAAGATAATTATACGTAAAAAAAACTGAGACATTTTCGACAAAATTTTGCATTTTTCCATTTTTTGTTAAAGAAAGACTTTTGGGAAAATTCAGATGTTGCAGAAATTCCGATTATTGGACTATTTTTGGGTCACTACGGATCAAGATAATTTTATTTAATAAACAAGTCTCACGATTTTGAATAACTTTCGTATCCTATCATTTTTGGGAGTGAAGAGACCATTGGTCTAGGTCATAGGTAAAAAAAAAAAAAAAAAAAAAAAAAAAAAAAAAAAAAAAAAAAAAAAAAAAAAACGTCGATTAATGAGCCATTTTGAGGTTGCTACGAGTCACATTATTATTATTCAAAAACAGCTCAAACTATTTTGAATAAAGTTTGTATCTGATCGTTTTCCGACTGAAGAAAACTATCAAACTAAAAAGGAGAGGGTCCGAGGCTTGTGTCACCGAAATGGATGAACGTTTGTGTATCGATAGAGTATAGTTAATGTATAAATATATGACAGCCATAAAGCGTAATACCCAGGGGGTCTTGATAAATTAACCCTTAAAGTTCGTGCTATAGTTTATAATCACAGACATTTCCCCTTTTTTTGTAAATAATGTCGTGGCGTGGTAGGTAGAGCGTTGGATTTGAGTTTTTTCCAACTGGTATCTAACCCTTGCTCCGACTTTTTTTTCGGAAGGAAATTTTTATTGATTATTTTTGAACCGCAATTGAAAAAATATGCACAACAATTGAAATTTACCAAAAATATAAATTAAATGTACTTTTTTGTAAGATATAAATTCATTTTTAACTGCGAAATTTCGCATATTTAAATGTATACTTTTTTTAAATAAGCGTATTTATGCATTTATAGACTTGATTTTTTTTTTAATTAAGCAAATTTATACATCTATAGACCTGATTTTTTTTCGTTATTTAAAATTATTTAATTTTTTTTCTATGATTTGCTACTATTTTAAACAGAGAAAGAAATTAAAATACTTGAACAAATATGCTATTTTAATTTTGTCTCCGTCCAAATACATGAAATATTTCCAGGTTTATTTGAAATATGATTTTTATATTATTATATAATTTTTTTAAATCGTGGATTCTGGACTTTTAATTAGAATAAGCGTCTATGTAGTAATTTTTTTGGAATTTTTTTCCTTGTTTAAAGTGTTTACGTAATACAGGTTAATTGTATTTCCATAATGAAACAAATTAAAATATAATTATCCACGTATTTATATCACGAACTTAATTTATTTCGCTGTAATAATTAGTAGATTATTCATAGAAATAACTGTAAACAATTTTAAATTACAACAAAAAAATTTTGGTTTATAGGCAAATAAATTAAACTACTTTTTTTACATAAAATATTTAAATATGCGAAAATTCGCAGTTAAAATGCATTTCTATTTTTTGAAAAAAGTAAATTTAATTTACATTTTTGGCAAATTTCAATTGTCATGCATATTTTTTCAATTGCGGTTCAAAAATAATCAATGCAAATTTTCGTTCCGAATAAAAGGTCGGAGCGGGGTTAGATCCCTGGTGGAAAAAACTCAATGCAACGTGTTACCGATCACGCCACGGTGGCGCGTGCAGAAGATGGAAATTTATCTGAATGTAAAATATAGCATAAACTTTAAGGGTTATTTTCTCAAGACACCCTGGGTATTGCGCTTTATGGCCGTCATATATTTATAAACTAACTATACTCTATCGATATACAAACGTTCATCCAAATTGGTGACACAAGCCTCGGACCCTCTCCTTGTAAGTTAAATGGTCTAGAAAATCCAATTTTGATTACTGGGTCATTTTTGGGTCACTGCAGGTCAATCCAATTAAAAGTCTCTGATTTGCTTAAATTCTACATTTTGCTGTTTTAAATTACCTGGAGACCATTTGCCTAAATCACGTGTTTAGGAAAGTTCGATTAATGGGTCGTTTTGTGGACAATAAAGTTATGTATTTCGGTGGAATGATAGTTGAAAGAATTAAAAAGCTGTTGAGCAGTTGCTAATAAACGAAACCGCAAAACGGATATTTTTTCTCTTCAAATGTGCAGATATTAGGCAAAATATTGGCAATACCAACGTAACCTAAAAAATGACTTGCAAAATTACCAATGCCAAAATACGTATTTGGAGCCAAAAGAAAAAAAATAGTTAAGTGTGGCAATATTTGGAGACTAAATGGGATTAAATGAAAAAAAAAATGCCTAAAGTGAAGGAATTTTCAAGATATCCCCAGTAGCAATCGAGGTATATTTTTCAGCCTTCTAATTTCAACTGAAAATGAAGTTTCAAACGATACCCTTTCTTTATAACATTTAGATAATGTAGATATGCAGGTAATATGTAGCAGTATTCAGAAATATGTAGCAGTTTTCATGATGATTAGTTCTGTAAATGATACTGTTATGAAATAAAAGGCTCAATAGCAGTAATAAAATAAGACTATAATATAGAAATCAACACGATTTTAATTTTATCCCAGCATGGCGTCTTACTTGATTGGTATTAATTTATTTACACAGATTTGCTGAGTATAATGTTTATTCAGAGAGATGAATCCAGTTTGGCTTTCCCGTTTTATGCAATATAAGTTTAAAAAATCTTCTTTAATAAAAAATTCTAATATATTTTTACATTTAATATCGTCACAAATAGAAAGTATTAGATCTGAGAAAATTTTGGGCTTCCGACTTTTTGATGGACTCATAGGTCATAAACACGATCTCGTGGATTGCGAAATTGTCTGTCTGTCTGTCTCTCTCTCTCTGTGAGTCTATTTGTGAGTGTGTCTAGCTATGACAAAAAAAATTGTGAGCGCTCTATCTCAAAATCTTTTGCACGGAATTTCACAAAACTATAAATTCAATTGGACCTTGATATCAACTGATACAGATTAGTTTTTGATGGAAATCGCCCGACAATGGGTACTAGTACGTTCCATTTTTCATGATTTCCTCAATAGTTCCGTATGATGAACAAATACACTAATTTTTATCCAATTTTATATTAGACGTTGACAGAAGTAGTTGTTGACAACGTTTTCATGTTAATCACCTAATAGGTGGAGCACCTATGTTCAATGTTTTACGAATTTCGCAACAGCTGAATGTCAAAATTTAACTCTCGAATTTTCATCAAACTTCAGATTCAGTTACAAATTCATATAAGTTGTTGCTGATTATATTTTGGTCTAAGCTACCAACACGTAGCGCAACTATGATACCTTTTGTATGATTTGCACAACTTAAGCGGCATTCATATTTCCAGATTTAATGCACGCAATTTTACATCTTTAGAATTGTCTGATGGGCATAAATTGTCATTTAATTGTGGCACTGGACTGGAAGACTGTGACTTATTAAAACATTTGATATATATAAGAATATTTAATTTTTTCTTATGCGGCATGAATTTCTAAAATATTGTCACTGTCTCTGATAAGGAAAAATCCAAAGACTGAAATGATACTTATTTTGTCCACGTCAATAGACTTTACTATTTCAAACATTAAAATTACTTCTTTGAGAAAAAGGAAAATTCGATCAACCAATTAATATAAGTTTTGCTTTTTTTTCTGAATAGTTAAACATTTTAATATAAAAAATTTTATAAAGTATTATTCATATAAATTTAATTAATTTAAGCCCATTTAGTTGAAAAATATAAAAATACAATATTTTAAAACATTAATTGCAGACATATTGCAAACATCATAAAATAAGAAATTTAATCTGAAAATTTGAAATTTAATTTTTTTACTACACTGTAACAAAAAAATCTGTAAAGTTGCTATTTTTTTTAAGAAACTGGGATTCCTAGAACTTTTTACATAAAGATGACATCAAAAGGTTATGTAACAAATTCGGTTACGTGAATTTTTTCTGTTACTGTTACACGAAATCTGCTAAAAATCCCAGTTTCCTAGAAAGAATTTCGTAATTTTACAGATTTTTTACAGTGTATTTTCACCAATATTAGTCGGACATGTAGATTTCAAATGTTTTTTTTTTTTTTCCATAACTATTGGAAAAAAGTTGCAATAAAAGTTTGAGATATATAAAAACATTTAATACTGAATTGAGTCACAGTTTGTTTAACAATTTTTTGGAACATAGATTCGTCTTAATTGTTTTAATAAGAGTTCTCAATAACAAGATTTGTTGCAGTTTAAATCATTGTAAACGCACCTATAATTTTTCAAAAACTTTCCATTAGCCAAGTAATTTTTTAATAGAAGTGATAAATAAATAAATAAATAAATGGTGGAGTTTTACTGGAAAGACGTGGTACAGTGTAAAAAAAGAAAAAAATCTGTAAAGTTATTAAACGTTTTCTAATAAACTAGAATTCCTAGAGCTTTTTATGTAACGGAAATTACAAAAAATTTTGTAACAGATATAGGTTTACATTGAAAATCACAACATATATAAGATTACTAAGAATTTTTTATGAAACAGGGATTCTTAGAACTTTATTTATAACTGCAACGCCGGTTACAAATAAAATTTTAGTAAGATAACTGTAATTTCAGTAGATTCTTCTACAAAATTAAAAAAATCTGCAACGTTAAAAAATTACTTTTGTAGATTTACATTTTTTTGTACAGTTTACACATAAAACATTAATAAGCATACAGATGTCGGCAACTTTACATCTGTAAGATTACAGAAGTTATTTTATAGTGCATAAGATCGCATGCAATCATGATTGAAAGGTATAACTCTTCATTGCTATGATAAGACAGTTCATACAGTTTTATTTAATTTAATATTAAAATTTTATGTCTGCAGATTGATCGAAATAATTTGTTTCCACTATTTCTAAATAAAAGTTTATAATATTTTGTTCCAAAAATAATCAGTATTCTAGCAGCAGTTTTCAAAATCCAAGTACAAAAATAATTTTACCTCAACAATTTATAACAAATTTGAAGTTTTTTACTTTTGTATTCAAATATCTCCTATAAATCAGTGTCTATGCCAGACTGCTTCTTATAACTTTTTTGTAGCGTATGAATATCAAGTTTGTTCCCATCTCATAAATTACCAGCATCCTACAAGTAAATATCCTTAGCCAGAACGCCTTCCATAATTTACTCACGACGGAAGTTCATATATATCATCCATAAACTGAAAAGGCTAAAGGAAAGGTAAGAATACATATATCCGTAGGAAAAAATATTTCCGAAGAAAAGCAGCCATGTTTTTTTAAAATAAACATCGATGCTTTATTTCTCTAAAATAATATATCTTTAAGAACTTTTTTTTAGATTTTACATTAACCATTTTCTTTTTTTAATCGAAATTTGTAATTAAATAAATAAACAGCGTAATTTATTGGAAAGACATGGTATAAGATCGCAGGCAATCATCTTAGAACGTATAACTGTTTATTGACATAAGACATTTTTTACAGTTTTAATTAACATTTAAGTTAGTTTAGTTTAATATTAAACTTTTCTCTACAAGTCGAGCATAAGTAATTGTTTCCATAATGTCTAAGTAAAACTTTAACAATATTTTGTCCAAAAAGAATCTATATTCAGAAGCAGTTTTTAAAATACAAGTAAACAAAAACCTTTACCTCAACAATTTATAACAAATTTGAAGTTTTTTTTCCTTTTTATTAATCAAATAACCTAAATAAATCTGTTAATAAACTGCTTGTTATAACTTTTTTGTAGCATAAGAATGTGTAAGTTTTTTCTATCTCATAAATTACCAACATCCTACAGTGACATCTTTACCTAGTACGCCTTCCATATTTTACTCACGACGGAAGTTTGTATATATCACCCATAAAATGAAAAGGCTAAAGGGAATGTAAGAATACATATATTGCAAGGAAAAAATATTTTCAAAGAAAAGCAGTCATGTTTTCTTTAAAACATTGATGCTTTATTTCTCTAAAAAAATAATATAACTTGAGAGTTTTGTTGTTTATAGAAGTTTATGACGTAAAACATCCGAAATCGTATCTTATGAGAAAATTATAAAATGCATAATATTCCATTTTCAAGTTTTTTTTCTTGTATATTTATAAGTTATTTGTAGAATGTGTAATGCTGTGATAGACTATCAAAATATATAAATGGTGGACATATTTATATGTCTTATTTTTATTCCTGGTAATTAGTTTTTTTCTCTGTCCACTATTAACAATCTCCACCAAAAAGAAAATACTTGTACATATTAAATATTGGTACAAAAAAATTAATTTGGAAAACAATATGCAATAAAAAGTTAAGACAACTATGAATATTTAAAAATGAATAAAATCACAATTTTCTAAAACTTTTTTGGAACACAGATTCCCCCCAATTGTTTTAAAACTAATTCTCAAGAAAACGATTTGTTGCAATTAAAATTATTGGAAAAGCTCCTATAGATTTTTGTCAGAATATTCAATAACTATGTATTTTTTACTTTTTTAAGAAATGAAATTTATAAATAAATAAATAAACCGTGTAATTAGTGTAATTTTATTAGAAAGACATGGTATAAAATCGCAAACGATCATCATGGAAAACGTGTAATATTTTTATTGACATGATACAATTTTAGTTATTATAATATAAAAATATTTATCTCTGAATGTCGATCGAATTAATTGTTTTCACAATGTCTAAATGAAAGTTTACAGTATCGTGTTCCATAATAATCTGTATTCAGATAGCAGTTTTTAAAACACAAGTAAGAAAAAACTTATCTCAACAATTTATAACAAATTTGAAGTTTTTTTTCTTTATTAAAATATCCCCTATAAATGTGTGTCCATACAACACTGTTTTTTATAGCTTTTTTTGTAGCATATGAATATAAAATTTGTTCTGATCTCATAAATTACCAGCATCCTTTACCAGTATGCATTTCATAATTTACTCACGACGGAAGTTAATATATATCACCCCGAAACTGAAAAGGCTAAAGGAAAGGAAGAATGCACATATCGGTAGGAAAAAATATTTCTGAAGAAAAGCAGTCTTTTTTATACATACATATATAAATGTAAATAAATATATATATATATATAAGTTGGTCTGGTGTAATGACGCTAGGCGGGCTAATAATGCCAAGTGCTAATATTTTGCATAATTATGAAATAATCTGGTAAATGACACACATGTGCTCTGCGCAGAAGGGTTTTGAGTCATATAAATCGCAAAAAACAGCTTCAAGTTAATTTGTTACATTTTTAGGTCTTATTGTTTATACAAGCAACTAAAATTAACGCTTGATCTAAAATTTGCGAGATACTTTTTGTGATGTGAAGACTATTTTTTTATCCGGAAATACTTTGTTAATTACATAAATTTGTAGTACATTTCATGGACTTTCAAAATATTGTTGAAGATTTTGGATAACTTCTCGAGATAATTTGTAATTTAAAATGTGCAGCGCAATAACTATAACGGGGTAATAACGCCAATCCTTGGCATTAATACCCCGGTTGATTCCCTGCAGTGGCCGAGCTACATCCTAAATACTGATTCAAATAAACACAGTTAAAACCGTGCAATGTTTCTAATAATTCTATTTAAGCGGTCCTTTTTAAGCAAAAAGAAGCTCACCGTCTGATATTCTTTTGCCTCATCCTCCCCCCCCCCCCCCACACACACACACCACACCTTTATTTTTCTTACACTTTCACAAAAAATTGAACATTTACAATAGCTTAGAATGCAATTTGTCAATTTCTAAGTTTGTAGAGTTTGTAGTTTTAGAATTGGGCAATATACATGCAATTATTCCATCTTATTTCATAGTTTTGTTTGCATGGCGTTATCTATACTAATATTATAAAGAGGAAAGATTTGATTGTTTGTTTGTTTGAATTGAATAGGCTCCGAGACTACTTAACAGATTTGGAAAATTCTTTCACCGTTGGAAAGCTACACTATATCCGGTGAACATAGGCTAATTTTTAATTGATTTATTCAAATATTTTCCTTAATAATTCAAAATTTCCTTATTTTTCATACATAATCATTTAAAATTTTTCCGATAAAAAATAACCATTTTTCTTTCCCGTTGCCAATAATATCAAAAGCTTTAATAATAATTTCTCCTCGGCAATTAATTTTCAGTTCAACACTATCCATATGAAAAATTAAAATAAAAAGAATTCAAAGGAAAATCAATATGATGTCATACTTGGGAGGAAAATGTATTTTATTATATAAGACGCACGAATAACACTTGCGTTAATAGATGTTCTCTGCGAAACATTGCGAGATAATTAGAAGTAAAGTGAACGAGAAAGAATTCAATTATTAATAAAATATTTGATTTGGAAAAATACGACGTCATACTTTAAATGGCATAGGAATTTTGAAGTATTTGTTAAAAGGACAAGAGGCATGGATATATGCAACTAATAAAAATCGGTAAATAATGACGTCACATCTATACCAATATTATAAAGTGCTATTACACGTGCCGTGCTGCAGGCGTCTCCATGTTATCCTATGGGCCAGAAGAGTCGCTTGGTTAGCACGCGATTCCCTTGTGTCGGAGCTTCTTTGACGCCTGGAACGAAGCGAGTCGCCAATAAGAGCCAATCAAATGCTGGGAAACCCAAATGATGGTAAAGACTCTTCTCTAACAGCCAATGAAATGCTAAGAAAACGAAAAAAAACAGGCGATTTTTGTCGCTTGCAATTTTTACTTGTAATAGCACTTTAAAGAGGAAAGATTGAGCGTAAAGGATTAAGAGTAAATCTTGAGCAACAATCGATGTGTTTTATTCGCTAAAATGGGCCTCTTGGTAAACTATTACAAAAAGCTTCATTGGTTATGTGGGATGAATGCACCATGAGCCATAGAGCACATATAGAGGCCGTGGACAGAACCTTAAAAGATCTTAAACTCCTCTGCTCTCATGGGTGAGATTACTTTTGTATTTGCTGGAGATTTCCGACTGACTCTTATAGTTATTAACAGAATTATGCGAGCAGATATCGTGAAAGCATGCTTAAAATCGTCGCCCTTATGGACTTCGATTGAAAATATAAAATAACGGAGAAATATGAGAGCTCATTTTCATGGAATCACAGACAGTGATTTTCCACAGCAACTGATTAAACTTGGGGAAGGAATTTTCCCCACTCCAAATTTAAGCAGAAATTGTAACATCCTTCTGGATGAGCCTCTAGGCCAAAGAGTCCATAGTTTACAATTTTTAATGGATGCAGTATACCCTGACATCAAAAATTTACACGAAAAAGACTTTCATTGGTTGTGTTCTAGGGCAATAGTGTCACCTAGGAATGATGGTGTCAACGATATAAACAATATGATTTTTTAAAAAGTTCCCGGCCAAGTAAAAAAAACCCTTTCGGCATGGCCTATAGGCGGAGTTAGATTTCGAAAAGTTTCATCTCAACAAAAAAGAAAAAAAATGATTTGAGATAAACCCAGTTTAACTAATTTATTCAGCCGCTTTTAAAAAATTTTTAATTTCATTTTTCTGTAAGAACTGGTTTTATCAAAATCGTCTTAAACGAAATTCTACTCAAATGCCCATTTTGGCAACATATTTTGAATTATATTCTTACTTTATTTAAAAAATTGACCAATATGCTCATTATATAGCTCCTAAATAACAAAAAACTGTTAATTAAATTCGTTTGACAGCAAAATTGAATTTAAAAATGAGTCATAAGTCATAAAATAACCAATTTATTATTTTAATACATCCACAATTCTTTAATCAAGATCGCTTTGAGAAATTTTATGCGAAGTGCCCACTTTGACAGCTTTTTTTTTAAATATATATTTAGCCTTTATCAAAAATCTGACCAATACGGCACATTACACAGTTCCTAAATAACAAATAACTGTCAATTGAATGCGTTTGAGAGCAAAATTAAATTTAAAAATGAGTCATAAAATAAGCAATTTGTTATTTGAATACAGCCTCAATTCTTTTATCATGATCGCTTTGGGAATTTTTTTTGCGAAGTGCTTACTTTGACAGCTTTTAAAAAATATATATTCACCTTTTATTAAAAAATCGACAAATACGCACATTATATAGTTCCTAAGTAACAAAAAACTGTCAATTGAATGCGTTTGAGAGCAAAATTGGATTTAAAAATGAGTCATAAAATAACCAATTTGTTATTTGAATACCCACAGTTCATTAATCATGATCGCTTTGGGACATTTTGTGCGAAGTGCCCATTTTGGCAGCCTTTTTTTAAATATATTCTGCCTTTATAAAAAAACTGACCACTCCGTCACATTATATAGTTCCTAAATAAGAGAACCTGTAAATTGGATGCGTTTGAGAACAAAAAAAAAAAAAAAAAAAAAAAAAAAAAAAAAAAGATTTAAAAATGACTCGGTAAAAACGCAATTTCTTAAATTTCCTCAAATTTCAATCACTATAACTTCGTGAAATTCTGTTCAAAATACCCTTTTTGGCAGCCTTTTTAAAAATATATTCTGCCTTTATCAAAAAACTGGCCAATACGTCAAGTTATATAGTTCCTAAATAATAGGACCTGTAAATTGGATGGGTTTGAAAACAAAAATGAATTTAAAAATGACTCAGAAAAAACGCAATTTGTTATACTTAATCAATATTTTAATGACGATAACTTCGGGAAATCTATTCAAATACCTTTTTTGGCAGCCTTTTTAAAAATATATTTTGCCTTTATCAAAAAATTGGCCAATACGTCGCATTATATAGTTCTTAAATAAGAGGATCTGTCATTTAGAAGCGTTTAAAATCAAAAATGAATTTTAAAATGAGCCAGAATATAAGCAGTTTGGATTTGAGGTTTTTTCTCCAATTCCTATTTTTGTTTAATTTATTATTGCTATAAGAATTGGTTCTATGAAAAACTTGTAAATACAAAAGTTTTAGATAATATTGAGTACATTTATTTAAAATTTAGTTGCATTTGATATCTTGAGAATTGACAAAGTTATGAATTTTTTTATCCCCAAAACCATGTTTTTTTGGCCCCTTGAGCCCATTTTTAACTTTATCAAAAATCTGTCATGCATAAACTTTTGGCCCATTCTTTAGAAGTAATATAAACTTTAAACTGATTCTATATCTATTTTAATTTAGAAGTTATCGCGTTTTTTCTGTTTTCACAAAATCCCTCCTAACTTCCACCCCCTTGGTCCGATTTTGTCCATTAACGAACTCGACTGAGATTTTAAGCTCCTTGATTTTATGTAAAAGTTTGAAGAAAATCTGAGCATAATTATGAAAGTTATCGTGTCTAGAAGAAAGTGATATACACCGATAGATAGATAGATAGATAGATAGATAGATAGATAGATAGATAGATAGATAGATAAACTTTTTTACTGATGGTAGTTTTAGGGTCTAGGAGTCATGATTCGTGTAGATCCGCAAAATTTTTTCAGGAATTCCAACATGGGAGAGAATGCAATAGGTAGTATTTCATACGAAATCTACCTAAAATTGGAAATCAATCGACACCGTGACTAATATAGATGACGCAGTCCATTATCCACAGGAATTTCAAAATCACTAAACCATTCACTAGCAATCATTATCATCGGCCCAGAGCTGGTCAACTAGCTCATATATCCAGGATACCGATGATCCCAACTGATCTACCAGTCCCATTTAAACCGCTTCAATTTCCTGTAAAAACATCTTTCGCGTTTACTATTAATAAGTACCAAGGTAAGGTCAGACCTTCGAATTAGTAGGGATCGACCTACGTAAAGAATGTTTTACTCGTGGGCAAATATATGTTGGCCTATCGCGGGTAGGATTTCCTGAAAATCAATTTATTTTGCTGCCACAAAATAAAACATCTAATATCGTTTACAGGGAAACTCTGACCGAATAAATTTAATAGCTTTTGTTTTGCAGATGTAAAACTTTTTACAAACATTATTACAAATAAATAAAAAATAATACTAATATCCAAATTTTCTTTAATTATTTTACACTTTTTTAGTAACCCCACGCACAAAGAAGAGAGTATGAGTATGTTTGTAAAAATTTATAACTTGAAATTTTTCTTTAATAACCGTGCGAAGCCGGGGCTGGCTGCTATAATCTATATCCATAAAACAAAGTCGTGTTAGTTACACCCTTTATAACTCAAGAGTGGATAGATCAATTTTTATGAAATATTGTATGGAGGTATCTGACACCTTAGATTAACATATAGGCTACTTTTTACCCGACTACCTAAAAGGAGGGTAATGCTTTTAGTAGTTGAATTCAATGGGATGAAGTGGTTGTAACAATTTGCGGTGTCAGTAGTGACACGGAACTGGGCGACTTGCTCTACCCGCAAAGCGAGGGCGGGCCGTTAGTTACCCATATAGGTGGGTAATAACGCCAAATAGCATTGATCAAGAAATCATGCCATTACATTTTATGAATACATGTCTGTTAAATTATTTTTTTATATAGATAGTCAATGAGTTGTTGTATTAAATCATAAATTTATATGAAAAATACAAACTAAAACTGATCCTTGAAAATTCGTAGAACCTTAACGTCGCGTTATTACCCCAGGGTACCTTATACGCTGATACTTTATTTCACGAAAAAATAATATATTTTAAGAATTTTTGTTGTTTATAGAGGTTTGTTATGGTAAAACTTCCAAAATCATATCTTATGAGAAAATCATAAAATGTAAAACATTCCATTTTCCCGTTTATTTCTTGTATATTTTTAAGTTATTGGTAGAACATGTAAAGTTTTGATAGGATATCAAAATATATAAATGCTGGATATATTTATATGCCTTACTTTTATAGCTGGAAATTAATTGTTTTCTCTGTCCAATATTAACAATCTCCACAAAAAGTAAATACATGTACATAATAAACATTGGGACAAAAAACTTAGATTATCATAATCATTTTTTTTATTTGGAAAAAAATATGTAGTAAAGAGTTAAGATAACTATGAATATTGAGTACTGAATTAAATCACAATTTTCACACCATTTTTTTTAACACAGATTCCTCAGAATTGTTTTAATACTAATTATGAAGAAGAAGATTTTTTGCAATTAAAATTATAGAAAAAGCTCCTATAAATTTTTCAGACTATCCAATAACCATGCACTTTTATTTTCTTTTTTTAGAAATAAAATTTATAAATAAACTAGCGGCCTTCGTCCGCTACGCTGGTCGGTTAAAGAAAACTTGAAGAACACAAAATATCAGTTCCATTATATTCGAAAGAGTGTAACATCATTAAAATGTACTTGAAACTATTTTTTCCTATTGATTGTAATATGATGGAATATTTTTGATTGTCCCTGTTACTAAACTATACATCCGATTTTCATAAAATTTTAATTGACTTGAGAAAATTATGCAACAATTATATATTTTAAATCTCAAACGATTTTTGGGTAGATTTTGCTCTTTTATATGTGGACAGATGGACGGACAGACTAAACGATGACTATCACTTGGTGTAACACTGTGCAACGTACATGAATTTCATAAAAAAATAAATAATTTAATGCTATTAAAATGCGTACCAAACAATGTCTCAATATATAATTATGCAATGGAAAGCTTTTGTGTGGTTTTGTAAATCAATAAGAAATATTATTTTGCACCAGAGATTGTACAGAATGTATATTATAGTATATACTTCATAGATGCATATCAACTTTATTATGTTCGAAAGAATGTAAGACCATTAAAATGAACTTAAACCTTTTTTCCCCATTGGCCGCAATGTATCGGAATCCTTTTGATTGTCTCTGTATTTTAAATATTCATTCAATTTTCATAAAATTTTAAATGATTCGACACAATTATCTAATAATTTCATTAAACTAATAAGTTTCAAACGGTTCGGTGGGGTAGAGGCAGACAAATGAGCAACTCGGGATCCCGAGATTTTTTTCCCTTCAATTCAAAACAAACGCGACGTTTCACCGTTTCCGGGATTGGAAGAGATAGCGTCACATGCATACAACATACATACGGTCGGATTTTAATAGTGTAGATAAATAAACCATGTAATTTTATTGAAAACACATGGTATACAACGCAAACGATCATCATGAAAAATGCGTAACTTTTTATAGACATGATAAGATAGCATTTACAAATTTAATTAAAGTAATATTAAAATACTTATCTCTGCAGGTCGATCGAAATTAATTGTTTCCACAATGTCTAAATGAAAGTTTACAACTTATTTTCCCATAATAATTTATATTCAGTCTTTAAAATACAAGTAAGAAAAAAACTTTATCTCAACAATTTTAAACAAATTTGATTTTTTTTCTCTTTTTTATTCAAATATCCCCTATAAATTTGTGTCCATGCCAGACTCCTTTTTTAGTTTTTTTACAGCATATTAATATAAAACTTGTTCCTATCTCATGAATTACCAGCATCCTTTGCCTTTACGCCTTCCATAATTTACTCTCGACAGAAGTTAATAACTGAAAAGGCTAAAGAGACCTAAACTGAAAACTAAAACCCCTAAACTGAAAAGGTTAAAGAAAAGGTAAGAATTCACATATCAGTAAGAAAAAATATTTCTGAAGAAATGCAGTCTTTTTTTTAATGTCTATGTACACATACATATATGTTGTTACTTTGTGAGGGAGTGAAATTTGTCATAAAGGCACTCTAGTATTTCTGAGATCGTGACGTCAATAGTTTAACATCTATCCTCTCTTTTACTTTAATTTTCTAGAGCGTGTGTGTCACTTTCGGATTCTACAGTTAGGTCTCGGTTAGTAGTAATATGCAAATTTGAAGTATCTCAGTTTGCAACATATAAAAGCTTAAAGTTTGAGTGTGCGTAGAGTGTCTCTGGCAACAGTAGCCAGCCAGGAGTGTGTCTAGCGATATTAGCCAGCTCAGGAGTGTCTCTAGCGGCGATTGCCCGCTGGTGTCTAGCAGAGTATGTCTAGCTGCGTTGATTGATCCAGAGCAAGCGATATCAAGTAGCATCGAGCCTCCAGGTAGTTGGGAAGGTGTTTTGGAATTCGACTCGAGAAGTTGGCCAGTGGTAAGAAATTAATAGTAATCGGGTTGATTATCTCAAAGTTAATAAAGAAATATATACAGCCACGTTCTGTCTAATGAGATTTTATCTAGCAGCTTAGCCGACAGATAGCTGAGAAGTAATCGGAGGACCCCCGATTGAGCTAGTTCCGGAGCTGTGAGTATTAGTTTAATCTTTTAGTAGTGTTCTCAGTTGTGAAAATTACAGACTTGCTCCACTCCCCTTGAGCCCTTATCGTTTTTAATAAACTGTTTTTTATCTTATGTACTGAGTTATGTCTTCATTTAACACCCAGTACGAGCACCCAACCGTTACAACTTTATTTCTCTAAAAAACAATTTATTTTAAGAATGTTCACTATTTATAGAAGTTCGTTATGGTAAAACATCCGAAATCATGTTACATGAGAAAATCATAAAATGTACAATATTCCACTTTGCCATTTATTTCGTTTATAAGTTATTAGTAGAACATATGTTGTTTTGATAGAATATACAGATATACAATTGCTAAAAAGATTTATTTACCATCTATTTATAGTTTTTAAATAGTTGTTTTCTCTGTCTAGTATTAACAATCGCCACCTACAAGTAAGTACTTGTAAATATTAAGCTTTGGTTAAAAAATAGTAGGTTATCACCATTGACGTCTAATACCTGGACTAAGAAATGGCAACCTTTCTTGAATCCAATATTACCTACCCACCAGCACGTGATGGTGGGTAGCAATGTGCGCCAAACCGGTTATTCTCCCTCCAAAAACTGCCATTGGAATTTCCGCACCCACCAGTAGCTTATATTTCGTCTGCGTTGATAGAGCTTCACGGTACACCGCCAAAGGGATCACCGCCAAAAAATGTCACCCTTTTGGCGATAGAACCTCGGTCATTCCAGCTTCAAGTATTTCAGAAGAGAACAAAGGGATCCGTTATCCAGTTGTATTTCTGATCCATGGTTATCACGATCGCAATTTCAAATATATTTTTTTTCGTAAAAAAAGGAAAAAAATGTGCAGCAATGGGTTCAGATAACTATAAATATTTAAAACTAAATCAAATCATAATTTTATTAAACATTTTTTGGAACATAAATTCCTTCCGATTGTTTTAATACTAATTCGCAAGAAGAAGATTTGTTACAATTTAAATTATTGGAAAAGCACATACAATTTTTTCACTTTTCACTAACCGTGTACTTCTTTTAGGCATAATATTTATAAATAAATAAACCGCGTAATTTTTCTGGAAAGACATGGGAGAAGTTCGCAAGCAATCATCATGGGAAACGTAAAACTTTTTACAGTTTAAGTTAATATAAAAACTTTAGCATTAAAACTTTCGTTTATAAATTTCGTTTAATATTAAAACTTTGTCTCTGCAGATGAATCGTAGTTAATTGTTTTTACAATGTCTAAATAAAAGTTTATAATATTTTGACCCAAAAATAATCTGTATTTAGACAACAGAAAGTAAAAAAAAAACTTTACCTCAACAGTTTATGAAAAAATTGTTTTTTCTTTTTTTCTTAAAATATTTCCTATAAATCTGTATCTATGCCATATTTCTTGTTATAACTTTTTTGTAGCATATGAATATCGAGGTTGTTCCCATGTCATAAATTACCAGAATTCTTTAAATGACATCTTTAGCTAGTACACCTTCCATAATGTACTCACGGCGGAATTTCATATATATCACCCATAAACTGAAAAGGCTAAAAGAAAGGTAAGAATGCATATATTGGAAGGAAAAAATATTTTCGAAAAAAGCAATATAACTATTGATGCTATATTTCTCTAAAAAAGTATAGCTGAAGAATTTCCGTTGTTTATAGAGGTTTGTTATTGTAAAACTTCCGAAATCATCTCTTATGTGAAAATTATAAAACATTCTACTTTACTTTTTTACCGTTTTTTCTCGTATATTTATAAGTTACTGGTTAAACACATTTTTTTTTAAAGAACATTATAATATTTAATTGTCGGACAAATTTATACACCTTATATTTAAAGCTGATCATTAGTTTCATTTTTTGTCCAATGTTAACAATCTCCACCAAAAGGCAAATACTTCTACACGTTAAACTTTGGTTAAAAAATAATAGATTATCATGATCGTATCAATAAAAATTCTATTATTGCGATAACACGAGCCCAAAATAAATAAAAAAATAAAAAAATATATCACCCAAGTTAATTATTTAAATTAAATAATATTTACAAAAACATTTTGCAGTGTGTAACTTCGAAGGCCCCCATCAATTATGAATTTTGATTTTAAAACTTAATTACCTAGAATTTCTTAATACATTCCTTTAGTACAGGAGTTATTTAATAAATTGATATTGATTGTGAAGTTTCTGTACATGAAATAAAATAATTCTAATCACCCTATCCCAAAAGAACATTTTTACGCATTAATTTATTTTATACAAACAAAAAATCCCTAGCATTAATTTTAGATTAAAAATATTTATTTCCAAATAAATAATCATATTTACATAAGATAATTAAATTACACAGAAACAAATAAAGGATAAGCTCATTTTTCTTTTAAAATAAATCCTCATTTAATATCAATCCAAAATCCAAATCAATTCATTAAGTTTTTACAATTCTAAAGTTTTACTGATTTTTGGACTTAAAAATATTTAATAAGGTTTTCAATAAATTTGATTTAGATTTTGTTTATTTTTCTATATTTAACTTTTTGCACATTTTTTTAACTTACCCTTTCTTTTTATTTTGAAATAATATGATTGATTCATTATACTAAATATCGATTACTTTGGTACCAGGTGACGAAACATATATAAATTTTTAAATGAGTAATTGGAAGTTTGGTTGAATATCAGACTTTATGAATCTCAGATTTGGATTTCTGATCAGTGGCAAATTGGTATACTTGGTACACTCATCGTGCTATGCTCCACTCTGTTAGATAACACTGACCTGGCAAGCGTTTTACTCCCTGGTATCCAAGAAAAAGTAATGTGTAATTTCCTCATTAAAATAAAACAATCAGTCTATTATTACGTAACACTATAACTTTATAAAATAAGTTTTTCAATGTTAAAACTGTTGTTAGTTTTCGTTTTTTCAAAAACTAAAACAAAATCACTTCACCTTTTTTCATTCACGTATAAAAACATTTCATATTTATTTACCATATTATTATTGTGACACCTTCTAAGTAAATAAATATGAAATGTTTTTATAAGTTTTTCTATATCTCTACATATCATTGCACATTCTTAAGTTTCATTTTATATATTCTTATAATATGTATATGATTTTATAAAAATATAAATCTAAAATTAAAAAAAAAAAAACCTACAAAATTTGCAAATATGATATTGCGACTACAATAGAGATCGGTAGCAAACAATACTTCCAACAATAATTTAGGTTCATTATGCATTAAAAGAGGAAAACAATATTCCTTTACTTTGTAGCAAATATCGACAAAGAATAATTAAAAAAAAATATTTTAGATTATACTGTTGAAATCCTTGGACATTTGATAATTAATACATAAATATACAAATTGTAGACTAGTCTTTCTACTGAAATTTTAACCAGTGTAGAAAACCAGTGAAAATTTTAACGCAATGTTTTATTTTTGTGAGTACGAAAAAAAAATCCCTTAAATATAAAAACACACAGAATTTGTTTCAGCTAAAAACTTTACAGCTCGACATCAGAAGCTACACACATGTGTTTGTAACGGGACAATATCATTAATGAAGAGATTATTAAAATAATCTGACATAATATTAAAATGTATTATCTTTTTTAATTGTAAAATTTGTTCTATTGCATAAATATTTTTTATAATAAAAACTTTTTCTAATCCTATTTCATAATCATCTTTTAAACTATTTGTAACTTCATTAAAGATATCTTGATGATAAAATAAATCTTATTGAATTATTTATGTAATTCAAAACGTTTTTATTTAAGAGAGAGCTAGATTGTCAAGTTAAATGTCTACAATTGACACTTTTCAATATAACTTAAGTGGAAATTCTTTGGATATAAAATATCTTGAACACACCCTTTAATGATGGATTGCTTAAAATTTATCACAATCAATAAAACAAGGGTGTTTCGGGCCATTGTATAAGTGGCATGGTTTAAAAATTAATTTAGACCTTAATGATATTATGCCAAACGCAGGCTGTTTTAAATACCGATTGTAGAAGCACGTTATGTCACATGTTTCACGATGATTAATCTAATACGTACATTATCTAATCCCATTATGTCGTTACTTAAATAATTATTATCGCGTAACACAGACAATGGACATGCTTTCAATTTAATAAAAATCAATTTGATGCCTGATTAATGAAAATAAATAAATGGCACCGTTATTGATAGCAGAACATAGTTTTCTATTTTTCCGTATTAATTATACATTAAGATTTATTTGATAAATGTTTAATAAAGTTGAATATGTCTTATAATTTTTTTATTAAATTATGGAGGTATTCATTTAATAAATGCTTATAATAACCCTTGTTTTAAAAATGATAGCGCATGAACACATTGATTAGGAGCTGATAACAGTGGTTATTTTTTCATTTAATCCTATCAAAATCAAAATAATATTTTTTAAATAAATTTTTATTCAAAATATTGAAGTATAATGACTTTAACTTTATTTAACATTCCAGTTAATACAAACACCATTATGGCCAGTTTAGACGTAGTTTCATTATATCCTTCCATCGATATGCACGAAGTCATAGAATACATTAATTTGATAATAGATAAAAATTCAAATATATCTCAAGATATCAAAACCTCCCTTAAATCTGGCCTAAACCACCTAATAGTTTTTTGAGTAACATTTTCATTTTTAATAAGAATATTTACCGACAGCTGCATGGCGCGCCGATGGGGTCACCAGTATCCGGTTTGTTTGCTGAATTCGCGTTAAGACCACTAGAACTAAAAATTTTTAATACGTTTAATTTAAAACCTGAATGTTGGTTCCGTTATGTTGATGATGTTTTCATCTTATGGAACCACAGTTTGGCTGATTTATATGTTTTTCTACAAGATGTCAATAAATTAAGCAATAGTATTAATTTCACCCTTGAAGTCGAAGAAAACACCACCCTTCCATTTTTAGATGTTCAAATTAATAGATGCAATTCAAGTTTAAAATTTTCAGTTTATAGAAAACCAATAAAATAAAATACAGTTATCCCATTTTCAGCTAACATGCCTTTCGAATACAAAATATCTGCTTTCAGGTCATTTATTAAAAGAGCTTTTATGATTTGTTCAGATGACACATTAAATAAATTGATTTTATACAGAAAATAGCTTTTGACCATGGTTTTCCAGCAAAATTTATAAATAAAATAGTTCAACAGTACAATACTCCTCCCACATCTGGCCAACGACAGAATAAACTTATGGTTTACAGAAAATTTCATTATATCCCTTATATATTTGAAAAAGTAAAAAAGATCGCACGAAAATATAACATAAAACTTGTCGCCATTCCTCCTCCATATCTCATTGACCTCGTTACAGATAAAATCGACAAAATTCCAATAGGTCAAAAATCTGGTATTTATGAAATCCCCATCACTTTATCTAATAACTAGCAGGCTATGCCCGCTGCGCTGGTCCATTTTCCCAAACAAATCTTGACTCAAACAAAATGATGATTTAAAATTTCTTTTTTACGATGCCAGTGCCAATGTCATTGCGATATTGCACGTACAAAATTGCCTTGTACAAAATTTGGGTAAAGTTTGATATGAAAGTGAGACCGTTGTGACAGCAGGAATCAAAATGTTCTCTACACATCACATTATCTTGTTAGAAAGCATCGCAATGATTATCAAACTCTATTAATTTTCAAATAGCACATTATCATTTGTTAGTTCTTAAACTCTCGAATCTGAAATTTCACGATGTGCAGATCTGGTAGCCTAAATACAATCTCATTACATGTTGCATTACATTTTTTAATAACCGTCCTCTTCTGGCAACTCTTCTACAGTTTTCTATCTACCTTGGTCTGTTCCAGCAAAGTACATAGCAACAAAAATGTAAAAAAGAGTGTTTAACTTATATATTTATTAGAACAATGAAGCATAAAAGGTGTGTTTTAAAGCTGAATTATTTCGGTAAAATTAAAATTACATCAGTTTCACTGCCTCTTCATTTTTTTAAACCAGTTGCAGGGCTGCCACAGGCGACTATTTTTAAATTCTGTTCGCACCACTATTTTTCTAATATAAATTTCAAATAAATTTTTCTTGCAAATGTTGTCTAAGAGTATGTTAAGGACTTCTGTTTAAAGAAAGTGGTGCCAGTTAGAGTTAAAAAATAGTCGCCTGTGGCAGATCTGCAGTTGCAAACATGTAGCTGTTAATCCTTTCCGGAGCAGATAAATTCTGTTCGTAAAATGAGAAATTGTTGACTGACACCGGAATTTACAAAAGACTTTTTTAGAAATTAAGAATTCCTTGATTTAAGTTGTCATTGTAAAAGTAAAATTTTACTAAAATATTATTGGTGCCGTTTGTAAGTTTAGAATTAAAATTAGGTGTTGCCGGAGTGGTAACACTGCGCCAGAAAGGGTTAAATCGGGAATAACCTTGATGCTAAATTTTGTAGAAAAATAAACCTTCAGCTTGTAATCAATTCCATTATGATTTTTGGTGTCAAACATTAGTATTGCTTATAACGATTTGTTACAAATGTATCAGACTTATTTCGTGTTTGTTGTCAAATGAAAGTGAAGTTTACAATAATCTATTATTGGCATTTAATCTTATATCTTGGCGATAGTTTCTTTTTTCTACAGGGTAATGAAGTATAAAGTCTGTTTTTTTTTTTTTTTTTAATGAATGATTGATAAATTAATTGCAAATATATATTTTTTTAAATTCTATATCAATGATATTCCGAATATTTTTCCTGCACATTGCAAATATTGCTTTTTTAGGTATAGTAAAATAACTACATATGATAAATGCATAATAAGGCTAAAACACAGAATTAACGACACTTTGGCGAATGCCTCTACGGAGACTTGAAAAGTACGCCAGTTCTATCAACTTAAATATCCAGATAGAATTTTAATAAATAATAGGTACTACTTTATTATTCCATAGATCAATTTCGCCAAATTATACATACTGCAAAACGATTCACCATATTATTAAAACGAATATAACTTTTATTTTAAATAACCAAAGAATCAATAAATTACTAAAATATTAATAGAAATACAAATAAAACGTCGAATTAAAAAGTAGTTAATGACGTAACAAACGCATGTAACATGTTTAATTTCAAATGAATGTGGCATTTACGATCATCCATTATTGACATTTAATCTTTTATTTTGGCGGCAGTTTTTTGGTCGATGGGAAAATCAAGTAGTAAGGTAGCCTTGGATGTCATATGCGCCGAGTTTGGCGCGATAATTTTTTATGCTAATTTGGCGGAAACATTGTTTTCGAATACAAGTTACATGTGTATATTTAAATTATTTTCTATTATTAAAATAGTAATAAAAATTATGAAAAAAGTTTAATTAATAAGTATATATCAAAACAATTTATACAATTTATAAAGTAAATAAACATTTTATTTATAAATAAATATTAATTATCGGGTTAATATATCTGAGACAAAATAATGCCAATTGAAAGTCTATTAGTTACCTCGGTGATATATAATATCTGTGTAGATAAAACTTTCAATAATATAGTAAATATGCTATTTGGCAGTGCTCAATTATTGAAGATTAATCCAACATCATTTTAAATATTATCTAACACAGGAAAAATATGAAGAAAATTGAAGAAGGAATGGCTAATTAAAACAAACTTGTAAAATATTTTGGCACAAATGCCTTATGTGCACCACATTTGTGCATTTTTTTTCTTTTTTTACGCCAATTTGGCGAAAACTTCGTTTTAAAATATCAGTTACATATATATTTTTTAATTGTTTTCTATTATATTAAAAAGGAAATAAAAATAAATAAATAATGTTTTGTTAATAATCATAAAATAAAACAATTTACGTCATTTAAAAAAATAAATAAGAGTAAATAGTTTATTAATAAATATACAATAGCCGAGCTACCATACGAACATAAAATCGACGTTTTGTTGCAATCACCCCAATATGGTGCATGTATGACATCTGTGCCATTTTTTTTTCAGCAGGCAATTTTTATTTCAAAATGTTGAATTTATCGATAGTAATAACGCGAAATTGCATAAATTTTATTTAAATTGCATGGATTTTCTCGTTCAGTTTGTAAATTTTAAAACTAATTTTACCTGAAAGAGAATTTGGCAAAATGGCGCAAAAAAGTATGTTTGTTGATTACAATCTTCAAAATTGCGGTGAAAAACTTTTGAAAAAGAATGACATTTTTTACAATATATATATGTGTGGCAGAATTTCACACTAAAGCTAAAATTTAAATATTTGATTACAATTTTTAAAATATTAACTTATGCTTATTGAATTTACAATTGAATAATAAAATATACTCCAAAAATTATCTTCTTTTGGAAAAAAGAACATTATTGCAACCTAATGTTAGACATATGCATTTTTGGCTTAATTCTTTGCCGGCAAAACTAAAAAAAAAAAAAAAAAATATCTCAAAGAAACAAATATATAACTCACAATTACTGTTATAATTAGATCTGTCTTTTCTAAAATAAGTTATATACTATCGAAATTTGATAAAAAAGAGAAAGAAAATAATAAAAAGGAAAATAAATATCGTTCAAAATTTGTTTAATCAAATTTTCAAATTATTTTTTTTTTATTCTAACGCAAGGATAAGTCGCCAAATGTTGCATCAAATGTAATATTTCACGTTAAGTTATTTTTTAAGCGTTACAAATATTTCTTTTATTTTTAAGATAAATATTTTTTTTATAATATCATGCCTCATTAAATGGTTTTTCTTTATTATTATTATTATTATTATTATCAATAGTTATGTTCTGCTTTTATTTGCAAGATATTTGTAATGTTTCTAACAAATATAGCCATTTTAATTCTTTTAACAATTATAATTTTCGCCAAAAACAGCTACTGGCAACCCTTTTGTCAAAAATAACCGAAAAATACGAAATTTAGTACGAAAAATCAGAGTTATCCCTGTAAATTTGAATTATAAACCTTCGGGAAAATATTTCCTATCGAATGATACAACGGCAAAAAAATCCATCGGGTAGTTTTTGAAAACACCCGTTTGGAAGTTTCATAACTTCTGCTTTATAATATATATGATCTTAAAAAAGTCTACATCGGCATGACAACGCGGAAACTTTTAATTAGAATTAAAGAACATCGCAGAGATACATAACAATATAAACAGAATACTGCCCTTGCTCGCTTCTACTTGGCGAACAAGGGTTGCCATATTAATTTTGAGGAAGCCAAAATCATAGTTCCATGCAATAACCCAGTTCAAGGTATAAAATAATAGAATCCATCGAAATCATAGCACGAGAAAATAAACCATGTAATGATAATTTATCCTACAATATACCAAAAATATGGCATAACATCGTAAAACTTTAAAATTTTTATTTCCTTGCAATATTTTAATTTTTACTCACGTGTAATTGACAACATTTTTTAAAATTTTAATTCATTTAGTTTTTAATTTAGTAGAAATATTATCTCTCGAACAAGATGCAAACGTAATCCTTCCATTTCATATTTTCCTGAAGACGCCCGCAGAAGACGGCGCGAAACGTTGAAAGTTTTATTTTATTTTAATATGTACTAATGTATATTAAAATTCCTGTTTTGTGCACCACTGAGCAATGTGTTATTATTAGTTAAATTTTATGGTGAAACTGTCCTATATATATTTATTGTAGAATTGAATTTTTTTTTACATTTATATAAATATAAATATCCAAATTTTAATTTTCATTCAGTATTTTTAAAAGCATTAATTTTAAAAAACTTAAAAACATTTAAATGAAAAATTTGAAAAAAAAATGATGTAACTTTTATTTTTAAAAATCATATTTGCAAAAGTAAATAATTTTTTTTCGATTTTGCTGAACAGAAATTAAAATAACAAAATAAAACAATACATAAGTTTTATTAAGCCAAGTTTAAAGCATTTTTCTTTAACGGTTGTTGAGTTATAGAAATTTAAATCTAGGAATTGTGGGAAAACTCATGATGAAGTTAAACGCATTTTCACAAGAACGCATTTCATGACAAATATTATTTTAGAACTGGATTTTGAAAACAAACCAAAACCGAAAAATTAATGTCCTATTTTAATTAAGATAGAAACATGGTTTAAATGTTATTTTAAGTGTAAAACAAAAGAGAAATTTTTAATGAAACAACTTTTAAAAAATTTTGTGTCCCGGACCCATTTAAAGCACATTTCATGCGTTTCTCAATTATATACGATTTTTTTTTTTTTGTTGTTGTTTCAAGTGATTTTCAGGCAAAAATGATCGGTTTTGCAGACCCCAAATTTTGGTCATACGACAATTTTTATCACAAAGGAGATTTCCCATAGTTGATTTAATCAATTCCTTCAATTTACCTACTCTATTATTTGCATATCTTAAGATGGAATCTAAAACAAGGAAAGGAGCCTTTGCTCAGATAAGAATCATTAAAGGACATATAAAAAATATAGGGTAGATTGTGTTCAGGATAATGTGTCTTGATCTGTCAACCTAACAACTGTTCAAAATACCCATTTCGGCAGACTTTTTTGAAATATAGCCTGCCTTTATTAAAAAAGCTGACCAATGCGTCACATTATATAGTTCCTAAATAAGAGGACCTGTAAACTGGATGCGTTTGATAGCAAAATTGGATTTAAAAATTAGTCAGAAAAAACGCAAATTGTTATTTGAATACTTCCTCAATTTTTCAAACACGATCAATTCGAGAAATTCTGTTCAAAATACCCATTTTGACAGCCTTTTTTTAAAAAATATATTCTGCCTTTAACAAAAAACTGACCAATGCGTCACGTTATACAGTTCCTATGCAAGAGGATCTGCTATTTAGATGCGTTTAAAATCAAAAATGAATTTAAAAATAAGTCAGATTATAAGCAGTTTGAATTTAAGGTTTTTTTCCCTCCAACTCCTATTTATGTTCAATTTATTTTTGCTATACGAATTGGTCCTATGAAAAACTTGTCTGCATAAAAATTATAGATGTTATTTAGAAGATGTAAAATAAATTAAATTAGATTTGATATTTTAAGAATTGACGAAGTTATGGATTTTTGTCTTTTTTACCCCCCCCCCCCTTTTTATTTTCGTTTTAATTGTTTTGGTCGGTAAGAAATAGTTCTGTTAAAAACTTGTAAATACAAAAGTTTTAGATGATGTTGAGAACATTTATACAAAAATTTAGTTGGATATGATATCTTGAGACTTATGAATAGACTTACGAAGTTATGATTTTTTCCTCCCAAAAACCTGCCTTTTTCACCCCTTGAACCCATTTCTAAATTTATCAAAATCTGCCATGCGTAAACTTTTGGTCCATTTTTAAGACGTAATATACACTTTAAACCGATTCGATATCTATTTTAATCAAGAAGTTATGGTGCTTTTTCGGTTTTCATAAACATTCTCCACATTTACACCCCCTTGGACCGATTTTGTCCATTAACGAACTTAGATTAGCCGAGATTTTTATACCCCTTGATTTTATGTATCACTTTGGAAGAGAATGGAGCTGAACTATAGAAGTTATCGTGTCCAGAAGGAAGTGAGATATGTATGTATATATTATATATATATATATATATATATATATATATATACTTATATATATATATAGATAGATAGATAGATAGATAGATAGACATAGATAGATAGATAGACATCGATAGATAGATAGATAGATAGATAGATAGATAAACTTTTTTACTGATGAAAGTTTTGGGGTCCAGAGGTCATGATCGGCGTAGATCTGCAAAAAGTTTTCAAAAATTCCAACATTGGTGTGAATGCAATAGGTAGTATTTCATGGGAAACTACCTAAAAGCGAGATCTTTCCTCGGCAATAAAATCAAATTGACAATGCTCAACTGGACTTTGAACTTGAAATATTTTAATTAATTTAAATTTGAATTTCGTTTTAAATCTAAACTTTTGATGGTTAAATTTGAATATAAATACATATAAATATCAATATAGCGATATTATACTTAAAACAAACTAAATCTTACAAAACAAAAATATTTAATTTATCTAAACACGTTGAACATGAATTTTTTCCTTTTAAAATGCATTTGACATTAAAAAGAAAAAAAAAATGAAATTGCTTTTTATCGCCAACCGATTATAAATAGCCAAATAACGAAAATTTCATTATTTTTTAAGGACAGGGTACGGAAGTTACGCCGATTTGTTTTTTTATTAATTATTTATTTATTTTATTACATAGCACTCTGTATTTTTTTCAGTTTTTTCGGAGTATGCCCGTATGGAGATTTCCCTTGTTAATACCACACGATAAATCGTACTTTAAAAAAATAATTAAATTATAATCTTAATCAATTATTTAATTTACAGTGGATTCAGATGTATAGAAGGATTTTGCGATATTTTTTGTGATTTCAGATTTCACATTAAAACCACAGAGCGCACTTTAGAAATGTTAGATACAGTACGTCTTTTTTTGGATTGTTCTTTCACTGTTGCGATATATTTAAAGATTGACAATTTTTTCTTTTGAAATAATTAATATTCTTTTTGGTATGCTTTGAGACTTTAAACTTTGCTTCTCGCAACTTATATCTAATTACAGAATATTTAATAATCCTTATCTGAAAAGGCAAGTATGTAACTTTCAAACTGCACGCATTTTAAATGTTGCTGTTTTTATTCTTCCATGTTATTTAATAAAAAACTACATAAGTTGCATACAAATATTGACAATATTTAACTTTGATATTCATAATATGACTTGTTGTATGCTTCTAAACATTTCAGTCATGCTTCTCAAATCATTTCGAATTACGAAATATGAATAATTAATTCTACAACTAAGGATTAAGTATATAACTTTCAAGCCATTCTCTTCTCTAAGTGGTATTGATCTTTCGATGTTATTTAATATGTATACAGGTACATATAAATATATTTAAATAAAATCCACACATCTTTTTTTCACTTATTCATTCCTTTATTATCATTTGGATGATAGATGGCGCCATTCTGAGATCTTGCTAACGCAAGCTTTTTATAATTTGCTTTTTTGTTGTATGTTTTTTCGTTTATATTGTTCCGTATTTTAATAAACACATTAAAAAGCAATCGTGTGCTTGTTCAATTTCCAAAATCAGCCCAGCCATTTGATGTCAAATGTCGTTTTTGTCTATAGATTTGTGGTGTATTTCTGAAAGTAAAAAAATAAAAAAAATGTGTTTCTGGATTTACGCATTACGTATTTTCAATGACGCTAAATTATGGATAATAGAGGTATCTTCATAGGTCTAAAATTCTATACCATGGAAACAAATTTTGTATTTTTAAGGAAACTCTTAAAAATACAAAAGAAAAAAATACTTTAATTTGCAATATCCGAAAAAGACAATGTGAATTTTGCTTCCATTATTAATCGTTTTTCATGTTAAAACGTGAAGAAATGTACGCTACAATTAAAGTTTAAAACAATTACCAGAATATTTTCTAATCGAAATTTATTTTATGTCTGAAATGTGCTTGAATATTTTTGAACTGAGTAGAAACCTTAAGCAGTCTTTTTTAAATTTTGATAAAGGTTCAAGAAAAGGGAAAGGGAGGAGGCGAAATAGCATGTGTTTTAGAATATTTTTCAGGTTCAGATATATTCTTCTTAGAATCTTTTAAAAGCTTTAGAATTGGGGACACTTGTTGTCAACACTTGAAAGAAACATGTAGATGCAAATGAAAGAATTTTGTACGTCTCAAATATACTTTTAGTGTTTATATTTGTAGTTGAAGATTATTACTCTCAAAATTTTAAACAATTTCTTTTTTTCACATTTAGAAAATTAAAAGTGCATTCTTGAATTTATACTTTAACTCATAAATATATAATTTTGTATTAAATAAAATATAATAAATAACTCTAAACTTATTATTATCTTCTTTTTTCATTTAGATAAACATTCAGTTCAAGTTAATAAATATAAATTTATTCAGGTTTAGAATTAATTTAAAAAGAATACTTACTTATATTTATTACAAATATATTTCGGTTATTAAAATTTTGAAATTTTGGAATTTTCATTTTAAATTTGTGTGTTGTTAAATTTTTATCAATAATTTGATTATCTTCTAGTTTTATTCTATTTAGAAAGGTTTATAGTATATTTGTTAATAACAAAGCTTTGTGTATTTCTAAAAATTTTAATTTCTGAATAGCGTGTTTATTTACCGATAACAGATGCATTAAATAGAAGAACTAGCGCAAAAAATATGGAAATGTAATGTTGTTTCTTAACTTTAATATCGGTACGTGATACACTACATCATCAGCCCACAGCAGAAAACCAAAATTAAGCAGCATTGGAAGCGTTGGGTACATTGAGAGATTGTTTTTTGAAATGCTTGTGTACGCCTATCCGAATGAGCTAGATGAATGTCAGGTGGATCGAGGGGACTTTGCAGTAACAGCATAAACAACACTCAATTCGGATAATAAAATATATTAAAATTTCTACATATTTACAATTATTTTGTTGTTTCAACTTTGTTTCCGTTTTTTTTTTTTTAGTTTGGTAATTTTTTAATTAGGTTGTATAAAAAAAGGAGCTTCAGCTTTGTAATTTTACAAACAATTGCATTTTGGAGAGAGTTTCAAAACATGTTCTATGTTCATCCCCATGTAATAAATCTTTGGTACACATATTAACTTCAATAATTCGTTTAATTTTCCAATTGACCAACACAGAATCTGGTCTTGTATACAATGCATCTTCAGTACTGTTATTTCTACGTACAAAAACTGGTAAAAGATTTCGAATCGTGCATCAGTTAGTACTCTAAGTTTCACATCTTCTTTATTACCATGAACCATTCCGACAGTATTTCGTCCTATTTTCAACACATGCAAAGAATGCTGCGAACTTGCTCCTCTCTATAGTCTTCAGAAAGTCCTTAAATACGCAGGAAGAATGAAGAAAAAAAAAACCCATAATACTAAAATAGCGAAAAAGACCACATACACTTCAACATAACATGTAACAAAGTAATTTTCACCTGAAAATAACTGAAACAGTTTAATGTAAAAAGTTCATTAAACAAAACTGTACTCATTGTGTTACACAACATAATACAATAATTTACTATTACTTTTTCTTCATTGAAAATTATATGACTATTTTAAATCAAAATGAAAATCAAACATCATCATCCTTTATGAGTTGAAATGTTGATGTCATACATATGTGTATAAATATATATATATATTCTTTTTTTAAAGTGGAAATTACCACAGAAAAAAAGATTTTCGTAAACACATTATCATCTCTTCTGTTTTTATTTTCTTTTTAATGCATTTTAACACCTTAACCACCAAGCAAAGGGACAAAATTATAATATTTTTTTCGTTGTAATTTTTCAAAAGGTTAAAAAAGATGTTTTTCCCATCATATATATATATATATATATATTATTACGTATGGATATATAAGCCTTCAGAATATTATTAATCGTAACTTAATTCCTTAAAACTGTATTATATATGCAGAATTACATTAATTAAAATTATACCACGTGTAGGATTGAAACTTGCAGTTTAGTGAAAGGATATATCTTTTCGCGGTGGTGAGAAGATTAAAGAATATACAGTTACGAATGCACAGTATATAACTGATTTTGATTAAACGAAAACAACCTCTAACTCTTTAATGTATAGGACTTGAATATTTGCTTTCCTTAATTTGATTTAACGTTTATCTATAAATACCAAGTAAATTTTTATTCATTTCATATAAAGATCAGCGTTGCATTTAAGACAAAAGTGACTGCCAAAATCTATCCAATGTTTATTATTCTCCTTGACAGTTGTGTGTGGTAATATCTCACAATTGTTTATACAAAAGATTTATTTTATACCTTAGTATTTGAGAGTTCAATTCCAATATATGAAAAGTGTTTAGTGTTTCAGCATGAAATAAAAGAAATTTATTACCGTTCATACTCAGTAAGAAATATACAGGGTGTCCCTAAACTCGTGGTACGTAGGCTAGGGAGTGATAGAATGCATCAAGACGAGTAATATTAAATAGGAAACTAAGGGTCCTAAACGCTTTCCAAAGGAGATCCGCCATTAAAGTTTGGGGTCCAAATTTTCAAATAAACATAAAAAACGGAAAAATTGGTCGATTGGTTAGCGGTTTTCACTAAAACTATTCTTTATGACGGTATTTTCTGGAAAATACCTTATAAGGATAAATTTCGAAAAATGCCGATAGACATTAACGAACAACTATTTTTGCAGTTATTTTCGGCATCTCATTAAATAATTTCGTAAGCTTAGACTTAAACTTAAATTTTGAGCTTTAAATATAAATAGTTAGGAATGGTTAAGTAGTACAAACAGAACTGTGTTCAGAGGGTTCAAATTTCAAATGATTATAAAAAATGGAAAAATTGGTCTATTTATTTGCAGTTTTCACTAAAATTTTTCTTTATATTGGTATTTTATTGAAAATAAATTATAAAGATAAATTTCAAATAATGCCGATAGAGGGCACTTTAGACTTTGGATTAACGAACAACTACTTTTTGCATCTCATTAAATGGTTTCGTTGGCTTAGATTTAAACTTAAGTTTTGAGCTCAAAATCTTTATAGTTGGGAGTGGTTACGTAGCACAAACTGAACTGTGTTCAGAGGGTTTAAATTTCAAACGATTATAAAAAAACAGAAAAATTAGTCGATTCGTTTGCGGTTTTTGCTAAAACTACTCTTTAAATCAGTGTTTCCTTGAAAATAAATTTCACAAAATCCCGATAGAGGGCGCCTTAGAATTGGAGTAGCGTACAACTATTTTTAACCGTTATTTTTTTTAAAATCTCATTAAATGCTTTCAAATCCTTAGATTTAAATTTTGAGATCTAATTCTGAATCGTTGCTAGTTTTTAAGTACCGCAAAAGTGAACTGTGTTCGAGGGGAGGGGAGGGGGGTTAAATTTCAACTTCTGAACTTACTTCAGTTTGCGCTTTATAACCCCTCCCAATGATTCAGAATTGGAGTTCAAAATTTAAGTTTAAATCTAAGATTTCGAAAACATTTAATAAGATTTGGAAAGTATTTAATTAGATACAAAAAATAACGGTTAAAATTAGTTGTTGGTTACTCTGAAGTTTAAGGCGCCCTCTAACGGAATTTTTTGAAATTTATCTTTAAAATTTATTTTCAAGAAGATACTGACTTAAAGAATAGTTTTATTTTAAACCGCAAACGAATCGACCAATTTTTCCCGTTTTTTTTTAGAATCATTTGAAATTTGAACCCTCTGAACACAGTTCAGTTTGTGCTACTTAACGACTCCCAACTATTCAGATTTTGAGCTCAAAATTTAAGTTTAAGTCTAAGTTTACGAAAACATTTAATCAGATGCAAAAAATAACTTCAAAAATAATTGTTCGTTGCTCCAAAGTTTAAAGCGCCTTCTATCGGTATTTTTTTAACTATCTTTATAATTCATTTTCAACAAAATACCGACATAAAGAATAGTTTTAGTGAAAACTGCAAATCAATCCACCAATTTTTCCGTTTTTTATAATCATTTGAAATTTAAACCCTCTGAACATAATTAAGTTTGTGTTACTTAACCATTCCCAACTATTCAGATTTTGAGCTCAAAATTTAAGTTTAAGTCTAAGCTTACGAAACCATTTAATGAGATGCAAAAAACCATAACAAAAAAATAGTTTTTCATTACTTTAAAGTCTAAAGCGCCCTCTATCGGCATTTTTTGAAATTTATCTTCATAATTTAAGTTCATGAAAATACCAACATAAAGAATAGTTTTAATGAAAACCGAAAATCATTTGACTAATTTTACCGTTTTTTTTTGTGTATTTGAAATTTTGGACCCCAAACTTTCATGGCGGCTATCTCCTTTGGAAAACGTTTGGGACCCTTGGTTACCTATTTATTATTATTCGTCTTGATGTGTTCTATCACCCCCTAGCGTATATACCATGAGTTTAGGGACACTCTGTATATCAATGTGCATATTGTTTTTTACATATTTTCTATTTATTATTATTTAAATGAAATAAAAAAATAAAGAAATAAACACGAGATTTGTATGTCATTTTTATTTTGTGGTTAACGAATAAAATTGATATAGAAAATATTCTTCTACATTTTTGATGAATAATTTGATCAATGTGCACTTATATTTTGAGAAACTAACCCGCAAATTATTTAAAATGTCTAAATATTTAACTCACTTAAACTATTCGCAAAAAACGGTTCGTTTAATGAATAGGTCATTTTAACCCCTTTTAGATCTTATCGCTTGAAGAAGCGCGTAAAAGTCAACGCCAGATCTAAAATTTCCTAGTTAGGTTCTGTGATCTGAAGTTTATACATTTATTAGGACTACTTTATTTTTTATATAAATTTGTATATTTCATGTACTTTTAAAATGTTGTGCAATATTTTGGATAAATTCGCGAGGAAGTGTATAGTTTAATACATATTGCGCAATAAGTAAATCGTGGTAATAACACAATACATTGGTGTAATTACTCCTGTTGTTTCTTTTCAGTTGTGATGCATTTATTTAAAAAAATAAATACAATATCTGGCGTTATAATTGTCATGTAGGTGTTAAAATATTCCCAATCAAAGAAATTTTCACTTAATAGTAGAAAAAAGAAAATTGATATTTTGACCATTTTCAAGATAACGTATCCCGTGTCCCCTTAAATCTCCGCACACTATACGCGCGTTATTTTTAAGGCTTTTTTTATTCGGTTGTTCACAATGCATGTAAAACAAGCCTGTTTTGCCTCGTTAGCGCAGGAAGAATAGCTTATTAGATTACTCATATTTTTGAATAGTAGTAATAATTTGACCCATTTAACCTCTTTAGACCCGAGGTGCACATTTGTGTATCTCTGATTTCAATTTTGTATCTCACTTAATATTTGAAATTTTTTATTTAGATGAGAGGGTGTTATTTGTGTACGCTAGCCTTTTGTAGTTTCAGCAAGAAATGGCGCTAGCAGTCTTAATTCATATGATTTTGAAGAAAATAAACGAGCAATGGCGAAAAATATAAAACCTCGAAAAATTAAGTACATTTTTATAATTAGAAAATTAATATTTATAGATTAGTTAAATGAAGATTTTTGGGGAAAAGTTTCATATGAAACAAATTCCGTTCAACATTTCCAATTCCCTTTATTTTCCGTTCAAACACGAAACCGTCGTTTAATAAATGCATCTAAATATGAAATTATAAAAGTTGCAGGCGTAAACATACTCATGGGAACTTTAAAATATCTCCAAGCAAGATTCTACTGGCAAAAAGACTTGTCAGTTCTTAGAATTGCGGCTACTATGTCACGTGACCGATTTTTTGTGATTAGAAAATTTCTTCATTTTGCAGATAAATTTGCAGATGATCTATAAGCAGATGACAAATTATGGAAAATAAATCTTATCTTTAATGCAGTAAGAATTAAATATTTGTCCCTGCCCCGCCCAAAGCCTTTATTACTAGCTGAACAGAGATCACTAGATCCATTTGCTGGACGTTGTGGATCTAGACAGTTTGTGCCGTTAAAGCCTAATCCGTTGAGATTAAAAAACTTTATTTTATGCGCCAGGGATGGCTATACCCTTGACTGCCAAATATATCATGGAAAAGTAATTGTACCAGCCGATGATTCAAAATAATTATGATTAGGTCTAGGTGGAGGCATTGTCAAATTGTTTTTAAATTTATACCAAAAGACAATACACAGGTGATTTACTAGGGCAGTTTTCTTACTAGTGTAAAATGTGTCGACTTTTTATTGAGGAACAATATCTACCAAACTGAAATGATTATGAACAAAAGACTAGGAGAAGCATATAAAAAAATGAAGAATGGTCGAGATTTGTAACACGGAGAATGGGATGAGTGACTAAGAGAATGGTATGTGTATTCTTAACTGGAAAGTTAACAAATGAGTAACTTTGCTTTCGATTTGCATCGATAGCGATCCCAAGAGCAGTTGTGTTAGGTGGTTTAAAGATCAAAACTGTAAAATTACTGCAACACAACCTGCAGTTGTGAATACAAAACGTGTATGGGTGGTACAAATTTAAATGATAGATGTTTAGATTATTATCGTTATTCTGTTCACACAAAAATGTAGTCAACAAGAGTTTCATATACATTTTATAGATTTGGTTATTTCCATTTGTTGGCTAATGTATATCAGAAACTGAAAAACAGGTAATTTCCTCGAAAAGACAGATTCTCTCTCTTGCGATATTTTTAGATATTGCATAAGTACTGATGAAATATAAGAGCAAAGTAAGTGGAGAACGACGACCATGCAGACCACACAAAATTTACTCATCTGAAAATGATTCTGAAGACGATTCCTCAAATAAACCACAGCGAAAACAACGCAAGGGTATTTAGAAGCCAATTTACTACATTAGATACGACAAAATAGGACAATTTCCTCGTTCAACAAATGATAACTTTGCTTTAAAATGCAAGTATCAAGCCTGCAAATGAAGAACAAGAGTTATTTGTACAAAATGTAATATACATCTCTATATATTAAAAAAATATATTTTTCGAAAATAGCACGTAAAATAAGCTTATATGTATCAATTGTCCACCGAATTCTCCGTTTAAATAATTTTTTGAAAGATGAAATATTTTTTTTGTTTGTTTTGTTTTGTTTTTGCTTTTTTTTACTTTTGCAGTATGAACCTGAGGTGCACATATGTGTACCTGCTAAGCTAAAATAATTATTTTACTTTTTATTACAAAATTATGTTCCTATATGTATAAATAGATGGAACAAACTGTGAAATAATTTTTACGATGGCTTAAAATGTTTTAGGTCTGAAAAGGTTAAAGACAGAAAATTTTAGATTAAATATGGCGAAGATTTGTAGTCGGTATTGTGCGTGACTTTCGGTAAACCTTAAGTAAATAATTGTTAGGGTTCTTTGGAAATTACTGCTACTTAAGCCACTCCCCATCACTTCCTGTATCATTTCTTCAGCTAATTGGCCCTAACGAATACAATCCAACCAGTAGTAGTATATTCAAAACCAGAGAGCATGTGAATTCTCTTTCTTGCACGCCTGTCTTTTATTAGTTTAAAAAGCACATGCTACCGTCAAATTGGTCACCATACAAATGTTCTGTTTTTTGTTATATAAATTGATAGATCTTTAAAATATTATTTGGAAACCCTTTATTTGTCAATATTTAAACACCTCCTTTTTACATATACGACAATTGTATTGCAAGATATTTTAAATTTTGTTAATAGATCCAGCGCAATTACCCATGCAAATGAAAATTTTAAATAGATTTTTCTCCCTGTTCATATTTTTATAATTTCTTGTTCGGTAAATACTAAGGCATTTTTGGTAAATTAAATAAATGTTTTAGTTTTTTTGTTGTTGTTGGTGTTGACGTGCATGATGTATTTAATATTTTTGCCCAGGGATTTAACATTCAAGATCATAGTTATTTTAAAAAATGTATATTTAAATTGAGAGTCTGTTGAATAATCGTCATTTTTTTAATATACACGAGAAGAAAAAAGAATTTTATAAAATGTAAAATACCAAATATATACAAACTCATGCCTAGTTTTATATAGTGTATTCTAATAAACGTTGAAAAAATAAAGTAAAATATTCATATAACTAAAAGTGGTAGGAAATTTAAAAAGTTAATTCTAAAATAGTGCATTATAATAAAATAAGCTGTTCTGCAAGATTTTTTTAAAAATTTCTATAATTTTGAGGATTAAGTATTGTACCACCACACATAATTATAATATTATTCAAAATTGAAGAGATGGTTTCAAAAGTAGCGTGTTCCCATAAATTTGAAAAAATTGAAAATAATTTTCTCTTATTCTTAGTGTTAAAATTTCCTATTTCAAATAAAGTAATTAAATAATGTGTGTAAAATGTTTTTAAAAAATAAAGGAAATCTAAACAAACATAAATAAATTTCTTAAAAGTGACACTGTGTGATACAATATTTATTCTTAGACAAAGTATTGTATGTTATATTTTTTTATAAACTTTTACCCCAGCAATATACATTTGTTTAATCATCATAAACAAAAATTAATATATAGGTTATTACAGAGTAAAAACAAATCTTTCATATGGAAATGAAATTACTGTTTTTAACTTTAAAACGTACGTAACAATTTCTGTGATCTAACGTCATTTCTGACAATTTTGAATAACTAAACAAATCATAAAACATCTTTTCTTTCGATCAGAATAATAAAGCGAACTCTTTTCTAATTCGGAGCTTATTTTTGAAGAATTTCTATAGGTTGAAGTAAGAAGTGTTAAAGAACAAAAATCCCATTTTCACCCGTGTCTTTAATTAACAAGTAAAACTAATTGAATTGAAAAACAGATAATAAAATTAAAAGTCAAATGAAAAGACTCTACGAAAGGCATGATTTATCTCCATGCACATTTCCTTAATTAAATTTAGTGAAAAACAAATTCATTTCTATTTCAAACTTCTTTTTCTTCTTATATATGCATAGTAATAATCTAATGTAACTTGGAATTAATCCATTAAATTAGATTTTTTTTTCTTTTTTGCATAAAATTTCCTTATATAGGCAAAATGTTGAAATTGTTTGAAAATCTAAATAAGAACAGAAAATCCTTGAATCATATTTATGTTTTTCTTAAAACTTTAAATGAATATTATGTGAAATTCTAGTAAAAGTTTGATACTGATTGTATTTTCATGACATATGTATTAATATATTTTATACATTATCTACACACCATAATACAATCCATTTTATATTTGCACTTTATTTGAATGTTTCTTTTTGTGGTTATTCACATTTTTTTCCTGGATTTGATTTAAGAGTAATGGAATAATTAAAAGAAATTGAAAGCATACATATGACTAAAATGTAAATGCATATTTCATTGAAAAGGATGAAATTTTCTATATAGTGCTTCAAAATCGTATATTTAAAATTCCGTAGGGGGAACTGGGGGACATTGATACAGCTTTAAAAAAAAAAAATGGTGTCTAGAAAGGAAAAATTTCAAGTTATTTTTCTATGTGATGTCAGAAAAACCTGTGTAGTGTGTTATAAAAATATACAAACGTTGTTTTATGTATTATTTTTGCATGTAATTTTAAAAAAATCAAAAAAAGTAATTTGTATCAATGTGTCTCATCTCCGGGGCAGATTGATACACTTTGACACGTCGGGGAAAAATAGAGACAAAATAACACCAATGCATATTTTCATAGAAAAATAGTTAGCAAACCATTTTATATATATTTATGGACATTAAAATTGCACACAATTTATTTGTAAGCGATATTAAAGCAATCAAAATAAAATGTATAATGACCTGATGTTCTGGCTGTTCCTTGTCTGTTTGTTGGCTGTGGTAACTTTGTCATATCTGGCACTTTAACCCCTGAATTATCTTCTTTCTTGGGAAAGATGAAAGAATTACCAGGTTTTCTGTTTATAAATCGGTTTTCAAACAGAAAATAAAGGATAATTATATTAAAAATTATGTTTATAATCTAATTATCCTGAACTGTTCTGCAGCTTGTTTCTCTTACTTAACATTTTTCATGTCGATAATATTTTTTTCTCTGGAGAATCGATATAAATTTGAGATTTGCCAGGCTACCGTCCATTTCTTTTGTTAATTCTACTAGAACTAGATATTGTGTAAGTTTGTACGTCTTCTGTTTGCAAAAATACTACAAAATGTTCTAATATAAAGAAATTAGAGCTATTTCACTTCAATAAAAACTAATAGTAGTAAATTTTGGCGAAAAATGGTTGAATGAAGGAGTGTATGGTAAAAAAAAAAAAAATAAATAAAAGGTAATGAAAAAATGAGCTAGAAAAGGATTTAGGTTGTATCAATGTGCCCCGACAAAGTCTGTATCAATGTGCCCCATATACCTATTTTGAATAAAATGAGTCGCAAATACAACACTTTATAATTTATCTAACAATAAAGAATGAGGAACTAATAAAGAGTAGCTTTGCTTGCCAGGGAGGGTATTCTTTTCGGTTGAAAATACTGGAACAGTTGTATAACACCGTTTCAGTTGTACAACTCAAATTTACTTTTGACCTACAAAAACAATTAATCACCCATCCCATTTCATCAAACTACTGAATCATTCCAAAACTTTCTGTATGTAGTTAATTTCACTAGTACCACCTTTTGGAGCTGTTGTGAAACTTCATGTAATGACCCTGCGTGCTGTACAGGTGGTGTATCAATGTACCCCAGTTCCCCCTATAGCTTTCTTACAGTGAAATTTATAAATAACAACGTAAAAAATAATAAATAAATAAATATTTGTTTATCCTATATTTTTTTCAGTGGAGCACGGTAAAATTAATCTATATGTGCATCTGGTGTCCTAATTTTTGGATGCTTTCTTAAAAAAAATTAAATTATAATGCCTTTCAAAACTTTATAAAATACATTTTTAGCATTTCTTTTCAATATTTATTCTTAGATTCTTAGACTACAGTAAGTATTTTAGAATAATAGGGAAAAGAAGTATTTTTTTTTAGATTTTCTTGTAGATTTCACAAAGTTAGATTTTGAAAAAAAAGGGGGAATAAAAAGATAAGATAATTCTTTTATTTTTTTACTAACTGTTTTATATAGGTTATTAATTACAACATGATATATTATTTTTGAATAGGCATTTTTGCATTTTTTCAGATTTTTAGATTATGGTTAGAATTTGAAATTAATGTACCGTCCTATTTTGGGAGGCGTGGTACGAAATTTTACACTGTTAAAAATCTTGTTCTAGTTTGAACCAAAAAAGTTTGTTTTTTGGTGCTCAATATTTGCCACCGTAAGATGGTGAAATCTTGAACCAAAATTTGGAGCTCCCATTGAAGCATAGTTCCAATACTTGGAACGAGGTTGAACTACGAAGCTCCAAATGTTAGTACGAGATTTCACCATCTTATGGTGGCAGTTATTGAGCACAAAAAAATAAACTTTTTTGGTTCAAACTAGAACAAGATTTTTAACAGTGTAGGGGTTTTCTTCGTTACTATCTATGCATTAAATTTATGTTTTATGTCATTTATTTCTTTACAAAATGCTTACATATCACTTATTTTGTTATTTCGCTAGAAAAATGTCTTTGTTATTACTTTAAGGGAGAGGAGGTCTGGTTCCGCTCATCTGTAGAATAAGATCACTTCTCCCCCCATTCTTAGCCATTGACACACTAAAAATATATATCATACCGTTATATTTTGTATAATTTAGTGCTTGACATCCTAAAGCTAGTAACACGTGCACAAAACATTGTCGGGTACCACCAGTGGCCGAGAGGTTCTGACCTCTCAACTAGAGGTTCTAACCTCTCAACTGGTAGACGGCACGTGCTGGGTTCGAACCCAATCGCGGCTGTCGGCCTAACCGTTCGGAGTTTTTGTGATTTTCTTCGAACCTTGCGTATATAAGGGTTAAGTTCTCTTAGAAAGACTCCCATGAAAGGCAATTACCCCTTGTAGCTATACTCCTCGAGTAGATAATCGGCCGACAAAAAAATCAATGAAACCAACTAAACCATGCATTTTCGCATATAAGTCGAGAAATTTTTGCCAATTTTTTGCAAATAATTTTTGGGGTCGAATTATACAAAAATCGATTGCAAAAGCAAAGAAAAAACTTTAAATAATGAAAAATTCTGTTCTTTTTTGTGTATATAAATAATAAAATAATATTAAAAATACACAAATAAAAATTATATTAATATTTAAAAATTTTCAATGAATTGTGTTTGTTTATTTTATCGCATTAGTAAAAGAATAATTTGGTAAGATTTTGTGCTTAATTGAAGTAAAAATTTAGGGGGTCAATTATATTTGAATTTTCAATTTTGCTTTTTGCGCAATTTG
Source organism: Maratus speculifer (assembly GCA_964019185.1). Classification (NCBI taxonomy): domain Eukaryota; kingdom Metazoa; phylum Arthropoda; class Arachnida; order Araneae; family Salticidae; genus Maratus; species Maratus speculifer. The sequence continues at coordinate 95,917,625 of OZ025290.1, forward strand.
TATTTGAAAATAAGGAGTCTACTTACATACGAGCATATGTGGTATATATACTCTATTAGTAAATCTTGATTATTATAACTTGTTACTCCAATGAAATGTATGTTTTTGTATGCTTGTCGGCCAATTATCTACACTATGGGATGTAGGCCCTATGGGGTGGGATGCCCTCCGTGGTGGTCTTTCTAAGGGAACCTAACCCGTTACTCCAATGGTTACTGGAGGGAAGAGGTTTTTGTATCGAGTATTCTCAGTATGAGCCCATACCACAACAAATAAATTTTTACAATAAAAAAATAACCCAAATAATCTATAACCATTTTGTAACTAAATAAATAGCATTAAGCTTAGATTTAATGCAAATACAGAAAGGGAGAAAATACGACAAAAATTATTATTATTGAATTTAAAATAAAAAAATATTTGCAAATTAGTAATAAAAAATTATATATACAGTATATATAAATTTTAATTATATATATATATATATAAATGTATATAATTAAAATTTATATATACTGTATACATAATTTTTACTGTATATATATTTATGTACAGTATTTATATATTTATTATATATGTATACTGTATATAATATTTACTGTATACATAATGCTAAATAAATACATAACATAATGGAACGTTCTAATATTTACTATGACAATGGTTAAGTGTGAGGAGGAAAGGGGTGTTGTTCTTGAGATGTTCATAGCGTCCTATCCCCTTATAGCGCTATTAAAGCTAATAAAGTTTTATTTTCAAATAATAAATTGTATGATATACCGCCTTTTCGTGATAAATAAATGACGACATTGAGAGATTTAAAGCATTGAGTGTAATGAAAAAACTCTTTTATCCCCCTTTTTCTGTCCTTTTGTGCCAAGTATCTCTAAATTGGGACATTTAGATTTTTATAAGATTAAAAAAATGTTTTTTTCAAAGACAAATTTGTTTTATTTTATTTTACATCATTTACTATAATTAATTCCGGTATTAAGTTGAAAAAAAAAATCAGGCAATAATAGGTTTGGATTTATATACAGCTCATATTCAAAATATTAGAATAATTACCTTTTTTTTAGAAATTGAAAATATCGTCTGGTAATTTAATGTCTTTTAATGAAAATATGCAAACGATATTTTTATAAAGAACTTATTGTTGATTAAACTTACTTGTTATCTTAAATTTAATATCATTTTTGAAAAGATTAATTGCAAAAAAAATTATTTTGAAAAGTCAAAATATTAGAATATTTATTCATGTGGTTCAAAATATTAGAATATTTCACATTAATTCTCCTTTAATTATTACCAATTCTTAACTGGTGGCATCATTGATTAAATTCAGACTATTTTATTTAAAATCAGTATTCTTTTTTGCAGTTTGTTTCTTTTTCTTCTTAAAATGGGCCGTGTGAGTGATATTCCTGAATCTACTAAACTTCGTATGGTTGATTTGTATCGGCATGGTAAAAATCAATGTTTTATAGCGAATTATTTACATTGTTCGCAATCGAGCGTTAGTAAAATACTAACACAATATTCAAAAATTGGAAAATTTCAAAATAATCGCCGAAATGGTGGCCGAAAACCAAAAACATCTGCTAGAGATGACAGGAAACTGAAGCGTATAGTTAAGAAAAACCGTTTTAAAAGTGTGCGATTCTTGCACCGAAAATGGAAAGAAGAAGGAGTTGAAGTTTCTACATCGACAACATTAAGACTTCTCCATAAATTTAAATTTGAATCTCGTGTACCGAAAACAAAACCTCTCATGACTGCAAGACAAAAGCGTATAAGATTGAATTGGTGTAAATCAAGACTTTATGGAGCAATGAAGATTGGAAAAATATATTATTTAGTGATGAAAGTATGTTTTGTGTTTCATATGGTAATCAAGGTATTCGAGTTTGGAGAATGAAGCAAGAAGCATTTGATAAAGAATGCCTTAAACGTTCCGTAAAATTTGCTGCTAGTGTCATGGTTTGGGGTTGTATGAGTGCAGAAGGACCTGGAAAGTTATGCATCGTCTACGAAAAGGTTAACTCTCTGATATATCAAGAAATTTTAGAATATTACATGATTCCATCATCAGAAGATTTATTTGAAGATGATTTCATCTTTCAACAAGATTTAGCGTCCCCGCATACCTCGGTGTCAACTAAGAATTGGTTCCGCCAACGCAACATTAAGGTACTTCCTTGGCCACCAAATTCACCAGATCTTAATACCATCGAAAACTTATGGTGTATAATGAAGAAAAAACTTCAAGAAAATCCTCCTTCAAGTAAAACTGAGTTAGTGGCACGTATAAAGTCTATTTGGGCTAATATTGATAGAAATGTTTGTAAACACCTTGTATATAGTATGCAAGATCGATTGTACGCTGTTATGAAAGCTAAAGGGGATGCTACAAAATATTAACTACCATTTACTCCATATTCATAAGGTAATATTGTTGCGTAAAATAACATATTCTAATATTTTGAACCAATCTAAATTTTATTCTAATATTCTGGTGTGTTTAAGGAAGCTGTATACCTAATTTATTGTGCTGTATTTTATATTTTATAAATGTTAAAATCTTATCTAAACATTCCAGATTTAATTTATAAGAAATTTAATTGCATTTACTTAGTATAAAAAAATAAATAAATGACAAATAATTTTTTCTTATTACTTTTTCTCAATTATTCTAATATTTTGAATATGAGCTGTATATATATATCGGTATTATCTAATTTTGTTTTTGGGTCACTTGTGCCAGATCAGATAACATTAAAAAAAATCTATTTTAAAGGGTTTTTTAAATCCAATTTCCCACTAGATGCGCTAATATCTTAAAAAATATTATACGAATTTTTTTTTAAACATAAATTTAAAAACATGATGCATGTTTATTCTAATGATTTATGATGATATCTACCATAAAAATTAAAAAAATGTTTATTATATATTTTGTCATAAACAAAATACTAAAATTGTTTCAAATCTGTGTAATCCATTTTAATACTGATGTAACCTTGATATCGTGATATATAAAAAAGGTGCTTTTTAAAAATAGAGCGATCATAATAAATCATAAATAAAAGAGAGGAAGTGTTTTTTTTTTTTTTTTTTTTTTTTTTTTTTTTATCTCTGACGCATTCGAATCGACTGAATAAGTATGTCCCTCCCCATTTTCAAGCTGAGACTTTTTTCCATACCGCTAATCGTGGTAAAGTCACCGAATTATTTAACATGTATGGTCAGAAATATTTTCTTTGCTATGTAACTAATGTAGCCTACCGCAAAATAGAATAAATATTTAATCCATTGGCCAGCTGTTTCAAAATTTTTATGCAATTTTCCTATAACATATTTGCCAAATAAGAGTTCAGTTGGAATAATCACTGGGCGTTCTCATCGGCTCGCATGGCTCTCTCAGAATAAATACAACGCGTGAAAATAAAAAACATTGAAATAAAATGTATGCAAAGAAAATGATATGATATTCATCTGTGATTTTTAAGTGTTGAAAATATCCATGACAGATACATCAGAAAAACATAAATATGCATTTTATTTTTACACCACGGAATTTTTATATTTTCAGGAACGGCTGCATTTATTATGGGCATCTTTTTACTTTCATTTTCCTTCTCGTAACATAATTAAACTGCATCAAACCGTAGATGTAAACTTAGTTATGCAAATTTTAAAATTATGACTGATAGACCTTAATGTAGTACTACATTGATTTTTCTGACATTTAAAAACAGCTTTTGCATATGATAAATCTCCCGAAACTGTTCTTAAGCACACATAAACACATCTTTTTAATTGTATATATAATGATATAAAATATTGAATTTTAGCCTAATCATCTAATTTAAATAAAAAAAGGAAAAAAATTTCTTGAATCATGCATTGATTATTAAATACTTTTCAACACATTGCGGATAATGTAACAAAACATAAAAGTTTAATAAATCAAAATATTATGTTTAATCCAACTATGTGGACACACAATAATATGGGCCAACTATATGGATTAGCTACAAGTGGGTTTTCAAATGAGCTACGCGTCTACACATTTAAAAACTCACTTTTACCTGCCTCTATTTGAAATATGAAAAATATCTGAATTCTTAGAGAAGCCCTATATATGATACATAAATCTGCATCCATTAACTACATGCATGCTCATATTTCGTTCAGTTAATATATACATATACCTCAGTTGAAAATTCTCCTTTAGCAATCTCCACTAATAAGGAGAATTATGCTGATTTTTTTTCTCTTCGTGTACATAAGGTACAGAATTTATATACAATAAAAAAATAATTTTTGAATTTAAAATAGCGTCCCGAGTTTTAAAACGCACTTCCAGAAATTATTACTTATAGACACCTTAATAATCGATTTTTTTGTGTTCCTATAAATGAACGATAAATATGGTTTCCCGAGGCAATAACGCCAAGTTAAGATTCTACCAAATTTCATGGTTTAGTTTTAGATTTTTTCCAAACAAATATAGGATTTGATACAGAAACGTATTGAATATGCATACAAGAAAGAATATTTTAGAGATATTCATTCAAAAAATGCACTGGCGTAATTTCTTGACCAATACGATTTGCCGTTGAACCCACCTAGTTTGTTCATAACATCATGTAAAGAAAAGCATAAAATAAGATGGTAAAGGGACATGTAAATTGTCCACTTCTAAATGTACAAACTTTACAGTAATCGAAATTAATAAACTTGTATTATTTTTTACTAATTGCGACATCGGGATGCAGGAAGAATAATTTGATATTTTTTTCATCTCTCATGATTCATAGACTATGCAACTTTCTCTTTATTCCTGTATGTGATACCACAATGACTCTTTTGTGCATAGAACAACAAAAAAAAAATCCTGTTTTCATGTACTTACAATTTCAAAAAATATCACCCGGAGTATAATGCGGAGTAATAATCCTTGCATGTGTTGGTTACATCCAAAAAGATTCCATAACGTTTTGGAAGTACATCAAATGCACTAAAAATTTATGCAATAAAAAATATATTGTTCAATAAATATATGGTCACAGACATTTGCTCGAAAATTTTAGATCGAGCGTTGACTTTTGTGTCCTTCCTCCAACGATAAGGTTTGCAAATAGAAAAAATTTACTTTTAGTGGTTGTTTGTATTTCAGATGACATGGAGGACTTCTGAGCAGAACTCGTAAGTGCCATCTCCCAGATTCTTTCATAATTTCATGCAATATTAGGACTTGGCGTTATTAACCACTGTGGCGTTATAGCGTTATATCCCCAGAACACCCTATAGAACTAGGGTGTACTCCTCCTACTTTATCTTAATCGTATTGCAGTGAAATTCAGTGATTCATATCATCTTCAATAAATTTCAAATAGCGGAATCTGAATAAAATACTCTACTAACGATTTTACCCTACATTATAGCGTCATACTATTCATATGTGTGCCTTCGTAAATGAACTATTAGTACCACAAACTTGATATCCCATAACAAACATGCCTTGGTTACTCTAAATAGCGTTTATCATTTGCATAAAATTCGAAATATATTAACGGGGGATAGAGCGTGGAGACGAAATGCATAAATACTTTTCAATTTTGTCCGAAATTGTTAAAAATCAAAAATGAATACTAGTAAATGTTATATTTATTTTAATATTTTCGTGCAAATTTTAAACTTTGAATTACTAAGTGTTTCACCATTAAGGGTACACAGTAACTTGGAATTGGTCAGAATATCGATTTGTCTTTCTTAATATTAACTAAAAGCTTCTTTAATTGTAAATATTTTGATACCTCATTTTGTACCTATACGATTAAATTGCGATATACTGTAAATTTTGTTAATATATCCAGCGCAATCACCCATACAAATGAAAACTTTAAACTGATTTTTCCCCCGATTCATATTTTTATAACTTGCTTGTTCCATAAACACAAAAAGGCTTTTTTGGCTAATTTATAATGAAGGTTTGCATTTTTTGTTTATTTTTTTTCCGTGGGATAATTAATATTTTTATGTATGAATTTAACATTCAAATTTATAGTTATTTAAAAAACATTTAAATTGTGATTTTGTTAAATTTCCTTCATTTTTTGATATAGATGAGAGAAAAAATTATATTAAATGTAAAATCCCGGAACATTATTCTAAAAATTCATACACAAATTTATGAAGTATATTCCAGTGAATATAGAAAGAAAATCGCAGCTAAAATATCCATATCTGTAAAAGTAGTAGTGGATTTTAAAAGTTAATTTCTTTTAATTAAATTTTTGTTACATTGTCTGTTTTACATTTTTTTTAAAAATTTTAATAAATTTTTAGTGTTAGATATTGTCCCACCACATATATTACAATATTACGGGAGACATAATTTCAAAAGTACTGTGTTTCATTAACATAATATAAGTAATTAGAAGATTTCTTTAAAATATAATAGCAAAGTACAAAATAAAAATTTCGCAGCTTTAATATCACTAATTCACTCCGTCATTTATTCTCATCATAAGGGAATTAATATTAAGCATAATTTATTTGCTTCAGTAATCCGACGTCTTACGCATTGTGTTTAAAATGGGAGAAGTTTTGTGGTTAAATATCGATGAGAGTAATAAATCAATATTTTTAAGGGTTTAAACATAATCCTCTTACAAAGAGGTATTTTAAAAAAAAAAAACGGCTATTTAAAAAAAATGCATCACTGGGGAACTTTTATGAAGATTAACGATGTTTTACTGAGAACCCGTTAAATATTTAAAAAATGAAATTAGGATATGAAGTCTACATTGATAAATGATATACAGTAATTTTGTTGTTGTTATTGCTGTTGAATTAAAAAAAATATTGTTAGTGTAATATGAAAATAATATATAAGTAATACATGAATAAAAACATTTCTGCATGAACCAGAACTTAACCATAGAAATCGCTGCCTATTTAGTAAACAAATAAAACAATTGTGGCAAAATAATGTAAAATGGTTCATAAACCATTAACTCTGTATTTAATGAATAGATAAATGCGCCTCGTAGCGTATTATATACTTGAATAAAATCTTCACTTATTTTTTTTAACAAAATTGATTCTTAACAATCCAACGTACAGTGCGATTTTTTTTTAATTTTGCGAAACTTCAGAGCTTCGGATGAATCCAAAGAAAGTTTGTTAATTTTTGATTTAAAATGTATGAAAAATGCTTCCATAATAAAAGAATTATATAATGCAAACAATATGCAGTGCAACCAAAGCTTTGGAGATAGCTATACGCATACACACATATATACGGCCCAAAGGTGACCGGCCATTTGCGGTTTTAGACATTTTGTTAAATATCTAATAAAATACATGAGGAATTATCCTGAAACTCTAAGTGTGTAGGCATAATAATACAGGTCAGATATTTCCATGCCGATTTTTTTCCTGAAACTCCAAAGGGAAACATCAACAAATTGAAAAATAACAAATATCTTTTGGATAACCCTGTCAAAACTAATGATGCAAAAGGGTTCAAACTGTAGATTGTGATTAAGTGTTTTATTGTAATAAAATGTATTCATTTATTTGTGGATAGCATGTGTACTCGCAGAGAAATTAAGGTTTTTATAAAAACATTACCGAATTTTTCCAAGCTTTTTGCTTATAATTTCAGAGTTCTTAATGTAAAATAATGTTATTTTCCGAAATTGTGTCAAATAATATTGTACACAGTACCCTTCAATCAGAATTTAAAAAAAAATTGTATAAAAAATGAGCAATTTTACTAAATAATTTTTTATTGCGCATGCGTCAACGCTATTAAAATTTCATTTTCATATTCAGTTAGCCATATATAGAGAGAAACGTTTTAAAAAGTCTCAAAAACATAGCCTGAAAATTCTAAAAGTGATCATTGAAAGAAAAAGCTGAAAATCCATTGTTCCCAATATGAAACAAAAAAATGAAGGGTTGTATCCAAAAATAGTAAAAGGTGCCATATTGTGTATTATATATTGACACTAATCAATGGAAAAATGGATACAGCCCCTCATCTTCTTGCTTCTAATTTTGAATAACGTGCAGGTAATTTGTCTTTTAATTTTTAAGTGCACATACTTTTGTCTAAGATTGAATAGAAATGGGATTGTGTAGATGATATGTGTAGACTTTAAACACGTGCATATATAAAATTCCATAAAGAACTTTATTCTGGAATTTAAATTTAATGACAATAATTATTCGTGGATTAATAATTTGTTTATAATTGTATATTCTATTATTCGAAATAACAAACATATATATTTTAAATTTGTTATAAAAGTGGTTATTTATGCTCTATAATTACATTATGTTTAATGGATTGAAACAAATATGTTTAAATGATTAAATTTCAAACATGTATATTTTTAATTTTTTATACATGCGATTATTTAAGTTTTAAAGAAGAATATAGTTTCTCTATAAATTCAGCATGTTTTGCAATTAATATTTCTCCCAATTTAAAAATTAAAAACCAAGTACTACGTTACTTTAAAAAAAAACAATCATTTGTAGTTTTTTTAATGCACCAAATTTCAAATCTAATAGAGGGAAATTATAATACCACTTTGAAAGGCGAAACCTTGTTTGTCTTTTTATACAGAAATACAACTTCTGCATGTTTTTTTTTTATTTTTACATGAAGTAACTAATTTACTTTTATTTATATTTTAATAAACCATATTCTATCATGTTATGTAAATATATTTCAAACTTGTTTACTGAACAATAAAATAGAAATACATTCCACACATAAAAAAATTGAATAAAAGTATGATTATTTCTGAATTTAAACTGAATTTAAAATTGATTTCGTTTATTATACTATCAAAATGCAAAAGTTGTATTATTATTAAAAGCGATGTTTTCAGATTTTAGACAGGTTCTCAGTAAAATTGAAGAAATTCATGATTTTTACAAACGCCAATTTTATGAAAAGAATTTTTAAGAAGCAATAAATGTGGCTGAAAGAAACTTCTTCTTTATAAGAAATGTCAATTTACATTTTACGGTACTTTCTGTGCGAGTCTTTAAAAGCAATGCTTTAAATTTTGTATTCCACTAGATATTTTTAAAAGTTTTTATTTCTTTTGCATTCATCTTACTTAGTTCATGTTGGAAGGCTTTTAGAAAGGCTTTCACCAGAGTTAAAATATTGATACGTAAATTGAAATGTGTTGCATTAAAATACTTTTAAGAAATAACGATCAGTTTCCAATAAATGTAAATAAATGCTCTTACAGATTATTATTTCACCACATAAATTTTATTTATTTGATGCTTAATGAAATATTTTGCTCTACAGAGTAAATTTAATCCGAGCAGATTTAAAATGATCTGTTTATAAATACAAAAATTAACAAATAGAAAGAAACTCATATTGAAATAAATAATGAACTCCAAATTATGAATTTTTTAAAAAATATGTTAGTTATGGTATTGCTGTTTAATAGGACAAAATTGCGTCATTTATATGGGAAGAGAAGTAAGTGCTACAAAACTGATTTTTCATTTTATAAAATTGTAAATACGTAATCCAATAGCATGGTAAAGAAAGTAAGTACATATCTCGTTTATGTTATTACCTACGATGACACATGCAGCTTCAATACTTTAAATTTGATAAAGTTAGTTTCTCCTATGAAATTTCATTCATGGTAGTTACTTTCCTTTAATGTCAACGCCTCAATTGTTGACGTTTAATGTGAAAAAAGTTTATAAAATGAATAATAGTTTTCGTATAATTTCCAATATCATTTTACTTTATATTGTTATTTATTCTTCATATATTTAAATTAAACTTTTAAAGTTTAATGTGATTTTTTACTTTTATTAAACTTTATATGTTTGTTTGTGAACCCTCAGAAACATCTGAAAATTTTCTTTCAAACATTTTCACAAAAATATCTATAACAATAGAGTAATCAATAACATTTACTTTTGTGATCTGATTTTCGAAATTGGCGGAGAATAAAAAGGGATTACTTTCATTTAAAACATCACTTGCGGACTATATTCTCCATATTTTTTAAAACAATTGTAACATAATAATACATTTAATGTTATTCAAAGCTACAACTTTTAAACATATTTTGATAACATTTATTTTTATGTAAATTGTGTCCCAATTTTTCCTCAAACACTATTGGAAGATAACATATATTAAAAATATTGGAACATATATTTTTAATACATTTTTATTTCAAAAGATTTGAGATAAATTATCCATACAAAAGCATTATTTGTCTTTATTTATTACACGGTTTTGCACAAAATTTCAACTTGAAATATTACGATATATACAGTTATACTATGCTTCTTTTATAGATAAAAATTAAGAATTGTAATTAAATTTTGATATATATTTTTACAGTTTGTACAATGTATATAAACTTTACTATAGTTAGTTTATCAACAGTAGTGAATTCACTAACTGGTTAATATAACAAAAATGATAATTAAAACATTTGCAGGTGCTTGCGAAGGCAGGAGAATTTTTTTATAATGTTTATTATTGTGCCGATTTGCGATGTTTAGAAATTAGTCATTCTTTGATACTCGGGTAAAAAAAAAAAAAAAAAAAAAAAAAAAAAATACAACTGGTATCGCACGTTTACTGAAATTGTTTAACTCTGGTTTTCTCTGCGGAATTGCTCAGGTAACACACCAGGTGTCATTGCCAAAATGTTTTCTAAGTGAAATGAATTCTGTGGAATCGTACAGGATAGTTTAATTGAAAGGTGGAACATTGGCAACAATATTCAAGATTCATGTTTCGAGCTCCGTGGGTTCACTTTTTCAGTGATTTCGATAAATTTATAACTCATGTGATTTCTTTATAATTCAGCACAAGTGACAGAAGATAACTGTTTAATTTTCTTTGGCATCAGTACAATTTACTATCAAATCAACATTTGTTTGAGATTCGAAGGTTTTAGAAATATTTTTTAGACTTTACTATCATGATGACTTTTCTGTGTGTGAATAATTTAATCTTTACATAGGGGCTCGACTGGAAAATGTTACCTAAGTCATTTAATTATCTTTCAGATTTTTTTTTTTTTTTATAATGCTGAAGTTCCATTGTGACATAAAGTAATTATTACATTATAACTATGCATAGTTATTGTAACAAAAGTAAAAAGAACCGTTTAGAAACACGATAAAAATTTAATTTATTAAAATTTTTACGGTATGTTTCAGGATTTTTTTATAATATCATTTCTTTTCATCTAATTTAATTAATTAATATTGCATCTAATCCCATTTCTTATTCATTAAAATTGAAAAAAAATGGCACATTTGTTTTAAAGAAATTTTATCACCGAATACTTTTTAGGAAAATATTACAGGACATTCGTATATTTTCTCATTGGTGAATGAACAAAATAAATATTCCGAAAACTGGAATTACTAAAATGTACTTCTAGATACTTCCGATTTCAGAGGCAGAGGAGGATCTCAAACATTCCGTCAATAAACTTTTCGTAAACTTTAAAATTACAAGAAATGAATTCATTTGACATTAGTAAAATTCCTCTTACAGCATGAAATCCGGATATCTTAGAAATATAAGTATTGGAAAATGAAGCTGCGTTCGACGAATTCAGTACTTAAATCTTTAACGTTTACAAAGAGTTTCTGCGTAGAGTAAATTTTTAAACTATTTTAACATACATCTTCAAAATATATAATATTTATCTGAATATACAAATCTGACTGTCTTTAAATAGCATTATTTTGCTTTGTATTTAAAAATGGGAAGAACTACATTTATTGTAAAGTGATATGAGTAGAAAGAGTAATTCTGTGATTTAAATCTAAATGTACATAAATATTTATTAAAAAAATAATGAAATACATTTTAATAGATATATTATCTTGAAAGCTAATTATATTTTTAAACAATAAAAATTAATTTACTAATTCTTATTACAAATACCACCTTTGAGAACACATTATATAGAATTTCCACAAAAATCTCTTTCTAACTTCAAAAAATCATAATTTTGGATGAGATATGAAAATGAAATTTGTTTTAGATACATAGTTTGTTATAAACATTTTTATTAACTTTTGTCTTGTGGATTTTTGACAAAATGTATTACAATAGCTAAGCCTCTAGAATAGGCCCGATGTATTTTTCGGTTTATGGTATCAAAAGACTAACTCGCAAACAAAACATTTCCAACATTACATTCCCATGAGATTACAAGTAGTTTTTACATGCCCAACACTTCCTGCAAGTATGCTGGTCTGTTAGTAACACACCCAGGGATAATGTCGATGAAATGTCGGAAAAGTATCGGCGGCGCCCTGTATTTAAAAATTAGGGCACCAAAACTGTACGTCATTTTGAATAAATCAATTACTAAGGGAATGACCTGCACTCAAACCGCAACAAAATCGATTACTTTGCTTATAGATTATGAGCGTTTTACCCCCCTCCCCTTGTTCACAGCTCAATTTGCACATCTTAACCGTTTGGGATGATTCCAATTTTGTATTCAAAATTTAAGTTAAGGTCCAATCTTTAGAAAACTGTTAACAGAATAAAAAAGAAATCAGTAAAACGTAGTTGTTCGTACTCCAAAGTCTACAGCGCCCTCTACCGTCATTTATTGACAGTTCCCTTTAAAAAATTTTTTGGACAAACTTTCGATATAAACAAAGTTTACAGCGAAAACTGGAAATGAATCGACCTTTTTTTCCGTGTTTTATCATCGCTTGATCTTTTGGACGCTAAACTTTGATGCCCACTGGCTCCTACAGAAGACGTTTGCACCTCATGGTTTCCTATGTCCTAATGTTTGTCATCATGCCTTCTATCACCCCTTACAATTTGTCCGCACTTCGATGAAACACCCTGTATATTTATAGTTGTTCAGAAATAAGCATTATAAATAATAAATTTCAATGCTTAGCAAAAATATTTAAACTAAATAAAAGCAACATAATATCGGAAAAGGATATTAGTCTAAGAGCTAGCAACGTCAAAAATCACGTCATTTTATCAAGGCTCATTTTTTAATATGTTTTTCGCTTTTATGGTAGAATACATTTGCAAGCGGTCTGGCATTCGGGAGACGTTGCGTTTACATGTGGCAGAAGGGGTTATGCAGGTCAAAAAGCTTCAAAATCACGTCATTTTATCAAGACCCATTTTTTAATATGTTTTTCCCTTTTATGGTAGAATACGTTTGCAACGTCTGACAGTCGGGAGACGTTGCGTTTACATGTGGCAGAAGTGGTTATGCAGGTCAAAAAACTTCAAAATCACGTCATTTTATCAAATCTCATTTTTAGCTCACAGGCTATCATAGCCTGAGAGCTTATGTGCCCGTCCGTTCTGTATGTACGTTCGTACGTACGTTCGTGCGTAACGCGATAACTCATGATAAATATATCGAATTAACTTGAAATTTTGTATATAGGTATATCCTGATAAGGCGCTTCCCTGATTAGTTTTTGGAGTTCATTCGATATGTATAAGAGGGGGAACGGGGAGCTCATGCCCCTCCCCTTAATTGATATAAACGGGATTTTCATGCAGAACTGACAGTTTTTGTTCAAAATTTAGATATAGGATCATTCTGATGAGGCGATTCCGTGACTGTTATTAGGTGTTTATTGAATAAGTATAAACAGGGGAAACGGGGGGCTCATGCCCCCCCCCCCTTACTTGATATAAACGGGATTTTCATGCAGAATTAACAGTTCTTGTTCAAAATTTAGATATAGGATCATTCTGATTAAGCGATTACGTGTTTGTTATTAGGTAAATAATGAATAATTATAAACAGGGAGAACGGGGGGCTCATGCCCCTCTCCTTAATTGATATGAACGGGATTTTCATGCAGAATTAACAGTTTTCGTTCAAAATTTAGATATAGGATCATTCTGATGAGGCGATACCGTGGCTGCTATTAGGTGTTCATTGAATAAGTATAAACAGGGGGAACGGGGGTTCTAATGCCCCTCCCCTTAACTTGTATAAATGGATTTTTCAAGCAGAATTGTCAGATTTCGTACAAATCTCTGAATAGTTTTGGAATTTTAATGGTTAAGTATAAAAGTGGGGAATAACTCCTCTTAAATTATATAAATGCTAAATGGGTTTTTATTAAGAATTATCCGATTGCTCTGAATTTTGGATATAGATTTTTTATATGATAAAAGATGTACGTGATAGTTTAAGAGGTTCAATGGTTAAATATAAAAAAGGAGAAAGGGGAGAGCTGTTTCCCCTTCTTAATTTTTTTTCGAACGGAATTAACGAAAATACAAGGCTGTAATGTACAATTAGTATGCGTAGCCTGTGAGCTCAATGCCATCAGTTTAACTGGACAATATTCTTTTTATTTAATATGTTTTTATCAAGCTTAAAAATTACAAGATATTACTATTTGGATAGCAGACAACCTATAATTATTTTGCCAGACACAAATTCGGTTGCAAAATTAATGCCAGACGTCTTTAAATATGGCAACGAAAGTGCCTGTTCCAAAATGGTTTATAATTTAAAAATTACAAGACCTCTTTTTGTCATTTTATCAAGCTTAAAAATTACAAGATATTACTATTTGAATAGCAGACACCTACAATTAATTTGCCAGAAACAAATTCGGTTGCAAAGTTAATTCCAGACGACTTTAAATATGGCAATGGAAATGCTTGTTCCTAAAGTGGTTTATAATTTAAAAATTATAAGACCTCTTTACGTCATTTTATCAAGCTTAAAAATTACAAGATATTGCTCTTTGGATAAAAGACAACTTATAATTAATCAATTAATTAATTTATTATTTATTTATTAATTATTAATTGGTCTTATAATTTTTTAATTATAAACTGCTGTTGGAACAGGCACTTTCGTTGACATATTAAAGCCGTTTGGCATTAACTTTTTAACCGAATTTGTGTCTGGCAAATTAATTGTAGGTTGTCTGCTATCCAAAGAGTAATATCTTGTAATTTTTAAGTTTCATAAAATGACGTAAAGAGATCTTATAATGTTTAAATTATAAACCGCTCTTGGAACAGGCACTTTTGTTGCCATATTTAAAGCCGTCTGGCATTAACTTTGCAACCGAATTTTTGTCTGGCAAATTAACTGTAGGTTGACTGCTATCCAAAGAGTAATATCTTGTAATTTTTAAGCTTGATAAAATGACGTAGAGGTCTTATAATTTTAAAATTATATACCACATTAGGAACAGGCACTTTCGTTGCCATATTTAAAGCCGTCTGGCATTAACTTTGCAACCGAATTTGTGTCTGGCAAATCAATTATAGGTTGTCTGCTATCCAAAGAGTAATATCTTGTAATTTTTAAGCTTGATAAAATGACATAAAGAGATCTTATGATGTTTAAATTATAAACTGCTCTTAGAACAGGCACTTTCGTTGCCATATTTAAAGCCGTCTGGCATCAACTTTGCAACCGAATTTGTGTCTGGCAAATTAACTGTAGGTTGTCTGCTAACCAAAGTGAAATATCTTGTAATTTTTAAGCTTGATAAAAACATATTAAAAATGAGCCTTGATAAAATGACGTGATTTTGAAGTTTTTTGACCTGCATAACCCCTTCTGCCACAGGTAAACGCAACGTCTCCCGACTGCCACACCGCTTGCAAACTTATTCTATCATAAAAGGGAAAAACATATAAAAAATGAGCCTTGGTAAAATGACGTTATCTTGAAGCTTTTTGACCTGCATAACCCCTTCTGCCACATGTAAACGCAGCGTCTCCCGACTGCCAGACCGCTTGCAAACGTATTGTACCATAAAAGGGAAAAACATATTAAAAAATGAGCCTTGATAAAATGACGTGATTTTGAAGCTTTTTGACCTGCATAACCCCTTCTGCCACAGGTAAACGCAACGTCTCCCGACTGCCAGACTGCTAGCAAACGTATTCTACCATAAAAGGTAAAAACATATTAAAAAATGAGTCTTGATAAAATCAGGTGACGAAAACGTTGCTAGCTCTTAGACTATATAGCTGCATATATTTTTCACAAAAAAAATGAAACATATCATATGACATAATATTCATTCTAAGAAACTGTAAAAACTTTTCTGCGCAGAGTAAGCGTTACAAAAAGAATATGTAACCTACTATTTTTACTGAAACGTTTTAAGAAAATATGATGTATATGATATAAAACATTCGTAGAATTTTAGTGTTAACGTAGTAGCCGCTAATTTCACCGCATATGCAGGAAAAGAAAGGAAAACGCAATGTACTGAAAAAGGTTCTAATCTCTGTTATATAACTAAGAACATTAGGAAAATTATAAAAGGCAAAACCAACAAATAAACAATTTTTTCTCCTTTTAACGTTTAGTTGCAAGAATTTCTACTTTAGATGCAACTTTAGAAAAATTATATCTTGTGAATTGATGGATTTTGATTCAGAGGACGGAATATATTTAAAAGATAATGACTGTCAATGAGACATATTGTTTGAAGGGTAGAGTGTATTTGGGATAGTAACTCGGAATGCTTAAGTTTAATATATCTTGAAATAAAGAGCTTGTTTAAAAAGAGTTCGTCAAAGCGAGTAACGTCATATTCTTTATTTCGGTTTCAATCTGAGCATATGCATTGTACGTGTGTTCAGAAATCCATATCCAAAACTCTATATTATCTTAGAATCTATTTATTTGCTATTAAATGTGGAAATAAGCTCCATGTATTTACATAGCACTTTTCATAAGTAAAAGTAAATATTATTATATAGATTTATATAAATATAAATTATTTTTTCATCATCGTAGATAACAGACGGAATCTTAGATGGTATTCAGTCTACAGTACACAAAACTGACGAAATTAATTTGCCATTATTAATTAATTTCCTTTAACACACAAAAATAAACTTCTCGAAAACTATATCAAATTAAAACATTAAGAGATTTAAGGGCACACATTCTTGCATACTTAAGCATAAAAAATATCCTTTATAATCCTCACTTAAGACTATTGTGAATTTAAAGTCATACTCTAATGCAATGAAAAAAAACGTTTTCATGCATACAAAGTAACTATACTACTCATTAATTTAAAAATAAGTTCTAAGCTAATTTGCAAAGAGTCCTTAAATAACTTTTGAAAAATAAATATAGATCTTTAAAATCACAATTTTCTATTCTGGATTTTTATACAAGCCTTCATTTGAATATGCTTTCAGGTTTTAAATTATTATCTTCATGTTTTTAAATAAAATCATGTTTCATTTGAATTGGAGAGTCTTAAACTAGCAGTTAACATTTTAAATATATAGGCACTTAGTACTGCTTTGTAGATTACTTAAGAGGTACATATTATTTCATCAGGGAAACTTATAGCAATCGTAATTAACATTTTAGTATAATTAGACTGATTTACCTTTAAGTGCTTAGAGCTAAATATATTTAATGAAAACTTGAATGATCCACTTTTGCTGTGTAATATATTTATCTGCAGATTCTGAAAAAATATAATTTTTATTTTAAAAGGTACCATAATGCCAAATTAATTATTTTGGAACTACATAAATGTAAAATGATAAGCTGTGTTAAAAGAATCAGGAGGTAATACAAGATTTATTCTCTAATATGTATTAGAAAACTCTACACTGATGGTTTATTTTTTTTTACTAGGAGGCTGTACCCCTACGGGCTGTGCTCATCAATCCCTGTTGCGACACCATGAACTCTTAAAACATCCCAATTTCTACCAGCTTTTAGAAGATTTCGAAAAAAAACTATAATTCTGAAAAAACGGCAACCTCCGTGTAGTTGAGTTCCTAATTGTTTCTTCCCGATTACGGAATTATAAGGTCGAATCAACTTCTATTAAACAACTACTGATTAGTTACGTGTTTGTTTAAATGAGATTCGTTAAACAGTGAAATACACAGAAATTTTGCTCTTTAGCATTTTTTAAATTGCGGTACACGAAAACAAGTGAGAAAAATCATGCTTTAAGCCTAGATTATGAAACACTTTCCAACATTTCCTGATATCTTTATCAAAACTTGTAATTTAGGGAAATATGATGCTACTGTCCATATCCAAATAAGAATTCCAATACTTTTGAACAGCCCTATATTTGATCCATAGGTTGATATATACATATTATATAATAGGAAAATTTAGTTTAGCAAGAAAATGCCCAATTGATTGAAATTTCTCTTTCAGCATTTTATTCTAAAAGATGGAAAATACTTTAATACTTTTGTTCAGTCCTGTAATTTACCTAGTGCCTTTATTACACGCCAGTATTTTGTTAAAATTTAGATCTAACAAAAACACTCTTAAAACTACTTAAATCACATTTCCAGAAATTATCATTTATAGGTGACTATGTAACTAATTCTTTGCATGACCCTATATATCACTTTATCTGTATTCTACAAACAATTCTGAGTAAACGCAAAGCAGTTCAACGTAAAAGTGCATAGCTTATTAAAAAATTACTTTTAAGTTAATTACCCTCACATTCAGTAACCTTTATCAACTCTTTTGTGTAACCCTGTATATTAAATATAATATTTATACACACCATATAATTTTCAGACATTTAATAAAACTTAAAAAGAAATATCTTAATTGAAAATGTATTTCATCCATTCGTCAACTATCATAGATAATATACTAAACTTCAGATAAGAATATAAGATTTGAAATGTTTTGTATGGCCCTGTAAATGCTATGCACTTCATATTATGCGTTAAATATTAAGTCTCAGTGACGTATATCAATTTTATGATACTTGAAATCATTTACCATAATTAAAATATGTCGCAAACAATCCCCCCCCCCTTATTATTGTGTAATGGGATTCTTTTGGGTTGTAAATGAATAGTAACTATTATTTTGACTGCTGTATTTTACAGAGGACATATTTTAGTGCACTTCGCGAATCCATGTAAATTTGTATTTGTTTGACAGTGTTTTACATCATTAAAATTCATTTGAAACGATTTTTTACCATAGGCCGCAATGTATCGAGAAATTTTGACTGTTCATTTAAATAAACTAAACATAGTAGAAACTTCATTTTCAATAGGGTTCGTGCTAGGGTAAACATTAATAACATATAAAAATTTCATAGCAATCTGAATACGTTTACAGGAGTTAGAGCGCGGACAGGCGAATAGTCAAACCGAATGCATAAACACTTTTCAACTTTGTTGGAAAGTATTAATAAATTTGAATATGTTTGACATGGTATAATACTTTTAAAATTCATTTGAAACGAATTTTTCCCATAGACTGTACTGTATCGGAAAACGTTTGACTATCACTGTAAGTAAATTAATCATATTAGAAAATTCATTTTCAATAGGATTCGTACTAGGGTAAACATAAGTAACATATACAAATTTCATAGGAATCCGAGTATATTTACGGGAGTAAGTGCGGCCAGATGGCCAGACGGACAGACAAAGCTAATGCATGGACACTTATCAACTTTGTTGAAAAGTGTTAATAATAAAAAAGTCATTTTAAATGTATTTAGAATCTGAAAATACATCATTCCAATCTCATTGCTTCTTATTTACACGAGAATAAAAATTTTCACGCAATTGGAGTGATCATTTTTTTAAATAGGATCTTTATTGAGCTGCGTTGAAACATATTACTTATACGCAGTCAGATTAAAACATTCGGGGACTGTGGACATTCTTGACAAGAAAAGCAAGTGCCTAAAGTAAAAAAAAAATGAAATGTATTCTTCCAACTTTTCCCTACTTGCTCATGTTGATTTTGCGTCCATGTCATATAACCGAACCGCATGCGTAGCTGTTATCTATCGAAGTTCAGTTATCTTTATTCAGCGACGCAATAAAGATGATTTTTGTAGAACATCATTGCAGAATTAAATTCTGCCAATGATTAGGTAATACAGCAGTGGTGACTTTGAAGATGTTTAGAAAGGTGCACGATGAATCTAACAGGGAGAGAGACAAGGATTATAAATGGCATCGATGTTTTAAAGAGGCCAGATAATCCATCGAAGACGATAAACGCGTTGGGCAACCTTCGCTGAAGCCAGACCCAGATAATTTTTTGATTGAGAACGCAAGAGCACATCGCAACCAACTATTAAAAAAATTTCTCATTAAAAATTGCAATATTGTGCTTCCACATCCCCCTATCAACTGGACATAATCCCGTATGACATTTATCTGTTTCTCGTCAATGAAAAAATATTTCAAGGACGCCGTTTTTAGTCAAAAGACGCGGTGAAAACAATATCGCAGGAGACTTTATGGGAGGTTGAGAAAAATGGCTTCCAGCGAAGCTTGCAGAAGATTTACGAACACTGGCAGAAGTGTATCGACGCCCAAGGTGACTACTTTTTGAAGTTGGATATGCTTTGGTGCTGTGAAGTGTTCAGGGATTTCTTTTACAAATTTCCCCGTACTTTTGAATTATACTACGTAGTTTATTAGTTATACAATAAACTCCCGGTTATCTGCGTGCTGGTTATGCTGTATGTGGATTATCCGCAAGACTAAATTTTCATTTTTTTAAATGTCACAAAACAGGAAAAGATTTATATTAACAATACAGAATCAATTAAAACTGATTTGTCCAGAATTAAATTCAGGCTTGGCGCATGGAACTGATAAAGAAATTATAGAAGAAGCGTTACGTATGAAGCTTGAAGAGAGCGAGAATGAAGGGGGAAAGAAACAAAAGAAAGTGAACTCAGACGCAGCTTTAGCTTACGTTGAAGGCCTTATAGTATTTAGAAGATGAAGATGACACGGCACTTTGTGATAAAACAGTTCTATAAATTCAATTCCAAAAAAGCAGAATGTTTCAATTCAAATAGAAGAAAAAAAATAAAGAAAGAAACTTTTGACTGACTTCTCAAAGAAGCAAATCTACAATTTGTAAGAAGAAAATTATTTTATTGTTTCTTAAGTTAAAAGTATGTTTATGTTACCCATTTGCGTATAAATTGTTCATATTTATGTTTATGTTACGTATTGCGTGTATTAATTCTTCAAGTGCATATCTATGTTGAATTAATTCATTTTGTTCTATATTTTTGGATTATCCGAGAAATCTTATCTTATCTGCAATAGCTGCGTCACTCATTCCACGGATAATCGGGAGTTTATTGTAATTATAAAACTTATTGATTTCGATTTGCATTTGTTTTGGTCCTTTTAAAAAACACAAGAAGATAATAATTTTTATCTAAACAAAATCAACTTTAAAAAAAATTAAAAAAATTATGCAGCATATGTAGGTATATTAAAAATAAAAACCTCAAGACAGAATAAATGAAGATAAATTTGATGTTTAATGGAACTTAATCCCTTACTTCAATGGTAGGACTAAATAAAAAATCAATCCATCATATTAGATTTCTTAAATGTCTATAAACTAGTAAACTGCTCTATCTTAAATTACGCATTTCTGATAAAAGTCAATGCTATAATCACAGAGAAATTTGAAAACTGTAATGATATGGTTCGTGAAACAATTGAATGTAAATGACAATTTATGTTAAAAATAAGGAATATCACAGGAGAAATTTCGGAAGCAATGACAATCGAAAAATGAAAAGAAAAATAACAATAACTAAAAATGCCCCAGTAAGAGGGTGAAAATATTTTTAATTTTAAAATGTCGAAAAACTTGCAATCTATAATAGCTTTAATTATCCATTACTAAAAGAATAAATTGAAAGAATCACAGCGAAATCTAAAATCTATAATGATATGGTTGGCGGCACATGTTAAATATAGGGAAAAGTTAAAGGGGAATTTTGAAATTAATGACCAGCGAGATATCAGAAGAAAATTTAATAGTAACTGATCATGCCATGAAAGAAAGTGAAAATATTTTTAAATATCATTTTATCTTTGTAAGAATATATTATATATGTTTAAGAGCATATGTGCGTTCAACTTAGTTTTTATTTCTACACTATTTTTTGGTGTATCTTAAATTATACTTACCTCTATATATTAAAAAGCAGTGTAACATATAACGCGCCAAATCGTTTTTTCTCTCCAAAAACTGTCATTGGATTTGAAGCTTCCGCGTCGTATCTTGTCTCTAAGCATCCGGAGCTTGACAGCTAAAACAGAAATTTGGCAGCAAATTTAAAATGACAATTTTTTTAATCGAGGGGAGTGGGCGTAAACGAAAAAAATAAAATTTCTAAGAACCATTTAAATTAGTAATAATTATTAATTGCTATTTTAGTAGTTGCAGAAGACTTTTTTTTAGTACGTAGTTTTATTACATATTTGTTAAAATTTTGTTTTGTGAAGAAATAATAATTTTGTTATGGTATATTAGCCACATCATAAACTAGTCAAACATTGCTCACCTAAACTATTCCATATTATCAATTATTTTTGTCAGTCTTTTCAAGTTTATGCTAAAAAACAATTTGTACACACCGTTCTAGGACGGGGATCTGTAATTTATTATCTGTAATAAATCCGAATCTTTTGACTAATATACGACTGTTGTAAATTAAATAGTAGCAACTTAATATATAAAACTCACTGAAGGGCGGGCATGCACAAATAGGATATGGCAGGAGTGAGGTGGCGCTTTTGTCGATCTGTAGAGTGCAAAAAACAGTCGATCTGTTTAGAAGGGTAGTTTTTGTGTGGCGTTAAATTGATGAGTTTCGTTTCCATCGCTCTAAAGCGTGTTTTCAAAAGGTGATCGGCGGTCGTGGCTTAAAATCGAGGTTGTCCGTTGTAAAAATGCAACAGAATGTTGTCGATGATTAGTGGGAAGCTGTGACTCAAATGCTTTACCGTATGTTTTACAACGCATATGTCAGCCCTCAATTCCTCATCACCCCCCCCCTACTCACCCGACACGAATCCTTGTGACTTCTACCTGTTTCCGAATTTGAAGGAACCCCTCCGAGGTCACCGATTTCATGACGTTTCATCTGTACTCCACGTTGTAGGGTGCTCGGTCGCTCACATCAACAATCAACACCTTGCCACTGGTCTATGAGGGCTTCCTGAGGTTTATTATAAATGTCAAATAGCAAAAATTTATAAGCTTTGCTGGTGATTGCATAGAAGGAGTGTAATGTAATTGTAGTTGTAACTTCATTAAAAATTAATTTATACCTATGTTGTCATTACTTAATTTACAGCCCTCATATTAAAACATTACAAATCAGTACAATTATAAAACAACTAATCATTTTACTTTTTACGAAACGGTTCATTTACACGTTCTAACTCTTTTTAACATACAAGAATAAATAACAGTTACAATTAACTTTAAAAGTGTGTAGAAAACAAAGAATGTCACTTAAAAAACAAAGTATTTGTAATTTTGGTTATTGGTATTGCAAAAATAATCTTTTGAAAAAGTTTCTTCATGTTTAACGTAACCTTATGTTTTTTCAAATCTTACATTTTCTATTTATCGTTTAAACCAGCGTTTCCCAAAATTTATTAGTACGTGACCCATCTCTTAGTAAAAACGTTTTTCGCGACCCACTTCATATAATGGTGTACATCGGAATGGAAATTGGTATATGAGATCTATAAGCTATAGGCTATCCTATCCAACGAAATGGGCAACATTTTCATACAAAGGATACATTGTTAAAACTAAAGGTTGCATATGGCACTCCTAGGGGTGAAACGATTGTCCCGTCAGTGACACTTCTAAAGGAGCCAGATTTTCACCTTTAGAGGTGCCCTAGGGCACCCCATGGCACCTCATAGAGTGATATGGGGGTGCCTTGGGGTGCCATGTGGTACCATCGGGTGCTTTAGGGCGCCCCCAGTGGTGCAATTCTGGCTCCTTTAGGGGTGCCGCTGACGGGACAAGCGTTTCACCTCTAGGAGTGCCATATGCAACCTTTAGTTTTAACAGTGTACACTATCAACAAGAACAACAATTCGCAGTTCCAATGTTTGTAAGTAGAGCAATAATCAACACAACACACAAACTAGAAAGATAGTTAAAAATGCACTTATTTACTATCAAAACATAATTTTACGATCAGTGCTTTTTCTGTCACTGATTTTTACCAATGGAAACCTCTATGTCAGGTTTAAACTTGTTAATTTCAACCTTAATGCACTTTCAACACAGTCTATCCTATACTTGTTTTTCAAATACAGCCAAGTACAAAAAGCGTGTTTACTTAAGTATATGATGTTGAATGCCATTAAATAATTCAAAACTCATTAAGATGTTTCTGGATATTCTGCTCATATATTTCTTCATATAAAATTTAATAAATTTCCCTTGATATATTATTTAAACTAATAGATATTTTAATAAATATCTATTAGTTTATTTTTAAAAATCTTCAAGAATGTATATAAAGTCTATAAAACAAGCATAAAATGTCGATATTCAAAGAATTATAAAAAGTTGGAACGAATAACAATTTTTTATTTGCAGATTTCACAACAATATTTCAATAAATGATATCAAAATTAGACAAAAATAAATTGCATAATTGTAAAAAATATTAAATAAAAATATTTAAAAAAAAACTGTCTCAAAAGTATATGCACAATGCCAAAAACAACCAGATTTATATTTTTTACAGAACTTTTAATTACAAATTATTTTTCCGTGATTTTGGATTAGTTCAAATAAACGCACGTCCATCCAAATTATTAGTTTTGTAGGGTTTCTGGTGGCAAGGATACCATGTATTCGCAATGGCCTCGTTGAGTTCTTAAATCCAGTTATACTGCTTTTCATTGTCGTAAACCTGGCAGGTTAAAATACTCCAGACATTCTCAACCTTGTTTATGTCTGGTCTTAAAGATGACCAATCAAGAACTTTAACATTTTTCTGAGAAAAATCAAAGTTTTGTAGATTGCGATACGTGGATTGAGGCATTGTCTTGTTGAAAAGCCCATTAAGGACCCCCCAAAATGTCACCAAATGGAAGCAAATGCTGGTCTAGTGTCTCTTGATACTTTTTTTTAAACTTGCACCTCTCTGAATTTTTTAAAAAGATTAAAAATCCAGAGAGGTCTGGCCATTGAATCCAAATGCCTCCCAAACCATAACAGATTTACTGCCTTGCTTCCCGCTGAAAAAATGCCCTTGGTTCCTTTCGTAAATCATGCCAATGCGCTTTCGAATCATCAGAGCCATCTAAGTTCCATTTTTTGTCATCGCTGAATAAAACAGTAAGCCATTTGTCCCCGTAAGACATGTGTTGTTTAGTCCAAATCATTCTTGCTTGTTTCTGATGTAATTTGAGAGATGGTTTGCGAGCTATTTTCTTTAGTATGATGTAATTACACTCTTTAATACATCTATGTACAGTGTCTTTGGTCATCTGTACACTGAGATTATTTTTAATTTGTCGTATGGGATATATTTTGTCTAGATACCAATCTCTCTATTTTCCGGTCAGTCTGATCAGTCGTCATACATGGTCGTCCACATCTTGGTTTCCACTTAAAATTATTATTTCTTGAGAGTACTTGATATATACCTTGCTTTCATCGATTTAAATCTTTTGTAATTTCAGAAACAGTTTTATTTTACAATTTCAATTAAAAAACTTTCAAATCTTACTATTTGTGAATTATTTACCCTTTGGCATTTTTAAATGAAAGGTAATAATTTCTCCATCTTTTACAGTTTTATAAAATTGCAATATCATGTCTTAGAACGTCCGTACACGCGGCCAATCTCGTGTTTCTAAAAAAAAAATTGCATTAAGTGCTTAAACTTTTGAGATGGCGTTTCCTCAAGAAAAAAGAAAAATGAAGTAAAAATAAATATATTTTTTTTATTTTAACCACCCAAAATGGCTTGTTTTATTTTATTTGGATTAAATGTCGAGTATTTCTTGTAAATTAGTATAAAGTATATCCTTCTTCAATTATTTTAAACCAGATTTGCAGAGTGCTTAAACATTTGAGACAGACTATATATGCCCTATAGATTATATATAGGGAAATACAATATTAATGAATTATGAGCTTTTCGCAGGGAAATCTTATTACTGACAAAACCCAATTGTTATGTCTTAAAGTAAAAATAATGTTAATAAATTAAAAAAGACCATTGAGCATAAAAATAAGGTGTCTGGTGTAATAACGCCAAGCGGGGTAATAACGCCAAGTGCTAATATTATGCATAATTATGAAATAATCAGGTAAATGACACCCATGTGTTCTGCGCAGAAGAGTTTTGAGTCATATAAATCGCAAAAAACAGCTTCAAGTTAATTTGTTTCATTTTTAGGTCTAATTGTTTTTACAAGCAACTAAAATTAACGCTTGATCTAAAATTTACGAGATACGTTTTGTGATGGGAAGACTATATTTTTTATCCGGAAATACTTTGTTAGTTACATAAATTTGTAGTACATTTCATGGACTTTCAAAATGTTGTTGAAGATTTTGGATATCTTCTTGAGATAATTTGTAATTTAAAATGTACAGCGCAATAACTATAACGGGGTAATAACGCCAATCCTTGGCTTAATTACCCCGGTTGATTCCCTACAGTGGCCGAGCTACATCCTAAATACTGATTCAAATAAACACAGTTAAAACTGTGCAATGTTTCTAATAATTCTATTTAAGCATATTATTCTATTAATTCTTTTTTAGCAAAAAAAAAGGACCGCTCACGGTCTGATATTCTTTTGACTCATCCTCCCCCCACACCACACCTTTATTTTTCTTACACTTTCACAAAAAAAAAATGAACATTTTCAATAGCTTAGATTGTCAATTTCTAAGTTTGTAGAGCTTGTATTTTTAGAATTGGGCAATCTACATGTAATTATTACATCTTATTTCATAGTTTTGTTTGCATGGCGTTATTACCCATATAGGTGGGTAATAATGCCAAATATCATTGGCCAAGAAATCACGCCATTAAATTTTACAAATACATATCTGTTAAATTATTTTTTTATATAGATTGTCAATGAGTGGCTGTATATTTGTTTGTATGTTGCATACATTTGTTTGAAAAATACAATCTAAAACTGAGCCGTGAAAATTGGTAGAACCTTAACGTGGCGTTATTACCCCAGTGGCGTTATTACCGATTATGTGCAATTATAAATGCAAAGGCTGTATAAAAATCTGGATAAAGCTTTTTTAAACGTATTTAAAAATCTTTGCTGTAGAATTGAAAACAATTTAAAATTGAGTTCAATATTACAAAAGCATAAATATCTTAAGCAATGGATTTATTCCCTCTAAATCATCAACCTAAAATAATTTTCTCTTAACTGTATTTCAAAATAATTCTTTGTTGATAGCAATTATCGAAATACATTATAGGATTCATAACAATGCCGGGTATTTAATTTATAGACTGGCATTTCTGCTTTGATAAGCTATTGCAAAGTCTCATTCCATTATGAGAACAACAAGAGCTTTTAAAATATTTGTTTGAAGAAAGCAGTAATAATACCTTTGTCGCTTTCGGGATTCATTTTTGAAAGGGAAATCCCAAAGCAGTCTATAGGATTAAATAATGTTACAGCAAATGTCTTTAATCTTTGTGAATATCAAAGAGTATGTATCGTAGAATTTATAGATATTTTAATGTGTTGTATTTCGGATAGTCATAAAGAAAACAAGTGATAAGATTAGTAATAGGAATTTTCAACTAAATATGTTTGATTAAAGATGTGATTTCAAAATGTCCTCCTGAGGATAGTTTATAATTTAGATAGATTCTCTCGATGCGTGTTATAATAATCATTTTTGGCAAAATTAACACTTGTCTTTTTAGAAATACATAAATATTGTGAATAATGTTCATTTAGGAGTAGGAGTAGCAGTTAACAGAAAAACAGTTAGTAACAGTAATGTGTGTTTTTATAGAAATTTTTTTATAAGTAACATAAAAATTATATTTTAACTTAATAAAATTTTGGTTGTGAATAGATAAAACTAATACAATTATTTTAGAATGTTTATTATATAATATATTCTAATTTCAAATTCGCTTTGTTAACATTTCTTTTATATCCATATAAATTACACATGTAAATGCATAAAATATGTCCTCATCGGTATATCTCTTGCAATAAAAGAATGTTTCACTCTGTTTCTGTGTATGTGTCTAGCTGCGAAGATAAGTAAAATGTATGGTCGTACGAAGCTCAAATTTTTATGTCAAGATAGTATAAGGTCTCCCCTAATGTACCTGAGCCTCAGAATTTTAAAATTAGTATAATTATTTAAGTTATTAATTAACAATCTCAATTCACTATCATCAAAAATTTATTTATTTAATATCATGTCAAGGAAATACACGCGTGTACGTAAAAACTTATTTTTCCATCAGAAGCTAACGCAGAAATATTTGCGACTGTATTTCTGTATTTTAATTTTTTCATTATTAATATTGCTTTGTTTCATTCCATATTGGCCAAACTGTTGAGTAGAGTTAATATTGAAAGACGTATTCCTAAAAATCGTATTCCTATGGCTCAATGTACAGCTCTTTTAGATGTCGCATTTAATCTTTTGAAAAAAATCAAAAAGGTCAGTTTTCTGAAAAAGTGTTTCGTCATTATTACAATGCCTCTTTAGGGCGCAATTTCAAATTTACTGTCAAACAACAAAAAGTCATAAATCTGAACATTGAAATCAAAGATGCAATTGGTTTTAAAAAATGAGTTTTAACCCTTTCAAATGTACCATCAAATGGAAGTAACTTCGCTGCTTATGGAGAGAATATTGTTTTGACGCTTAAAGTAACTAAACATCCATTTTTTTAACAAAGTCTTATTAGGACATCTCAATGGACGACATTTGCATCACACACAAAAAATTAATAAGTTCGGCCAGGTAAAAAGCATTTTTTTACAAAATGAAATGTGTAAAAATGTCGACAGATAAATTTGAAAACCAAAGGGTTCTCTCGCTTTGTTTTAAATGTTTTCCCTCTGAAATATACATATTTTTTTATTAAATTTAAAAAAGAAGTAATTTTGTTTATATTTACAATACATTACAATGTCACAAAATTCGTATAACAATAAGCATTTATTTTCTTATGCTAATAACACCAACGAAAAATAAATAAAGACTTAAATGAAGAATTATGCTTCCCTACTGATCCTTAATTTACTGTTTTCTTTGAAAAAAATTATAGCACTGCCAGTTTACCGTTGGTCTACAATAGTACGATTGTCTGGTTCGAAACTCAATAGGACTAAGTTGAAGTTTGATTTCAAATAGATATCGTACATTTTTATAACATTAAGAATTCTTTCTTTAAATAATTCTTTCTTTAATTTCTTTAAATTCTTTAATTCTTTCTTTAAATTCTTTCTTTTCTTTAAATTCTTTCTTTAAATGTATCTTAATAAAAAGAGTTCCACATTTAAAAATTAATATAGAAATTAGTAAATAAATATATAAAATACACATTGTTTTTAAAACAAATGAAATATTAAAAGAAAAGAAAAAAACTACATATAAATTAATTGAATTATAAAAAAACAATTTCAATATTTAATGCACTTTAATGAAAAACAAATCCTCTTCTTTTTGAGCAAAATAAAGAAAACAACTTTGATCGATAAACGGCGCTGTGTGAATCATAAGATGCAAATTTAAAGACGTGGCAGGTTGTTGTTGTATTCTTTTGTTTAGAGCATTTCTACTGCTATAAGGATATGCCATAGCACATAGAAAAAATCTGTTTTTTAACTGTCCCTAACAGAAATACTGTATAGAAAGTACAAAGGAAAACTGTTTTCAACTGTACCTAGCCCTGGGACAAAAAACCGCGAAAAAAAAACTAAAAGTATTTTTATCTGCCCCTAAAACGAAATCTGTAGAAAAAGCAAAAACTTTATTAACCATCCACAAAAGAAAGTCAGGTGCGATTTGCTTAAGAAACAATCAATATAGTGTGCACCGTTTTCTCCTACGGACTAAAAAGGAAAAACAGTATGTGGAACAACGGATTTGTTTCTGGGTCGTTATTGTGAATGTGTTGCATAATTCGTCTTTTCAATTCCTCGCAATTGAAGTTCGTATTTGGTACCCTGTACACCAAGTGATTTAGATAACCTCACAGTCAAAAGCTGGAAAGATTCAAGTTAGTTGAACGTGGTGGTCAGAGTGGTCATCTGTGAAGTGATGAATGATAATTCCGTCATTTCCTATATGTATATCCAATTCCTTCTTACCGGTGTTGATATGTGCGGAAGAACGCCCCCTTGAATAACATTTGTGCTATCCACATATTAGCGCTATTTGAATGCTTGAATGTGCTAATAGAGAAAAACAGATTCATAACATGTCTCACTTACTGTACAAGTGGCAGGAGCTAAAAAAACAATTTCCTCAAAAAAGAAGTCAATGATAAATGCCGTCACACAGTGATTTTTTCTGAACGAATAGGCAATGGTTATATTTGGAACAGATTTTCAGTTTTCCATAATGTTATTGTTAATGTTGGCAGAAATTTGGAGATAGAAATTGTGTTCATCTAAAAAATTCCGTTTTTTCTGCATTCGTCAAATTGTTCGATGATCATGCATTTCACACTTCCAATAAAGTAAGAAATTGCTGGGCGAAAACCTTTTATTTTGATATAGAAAACATTGCAGAATATTTTGTAAAATTTTACAAACAATGTTCAGAGCCACATGTAAATTTAGGAAATTTTCCTTTGTACTACACGCTTCCAAAGCATTGTTTGACATTTCCTGTAATATTGTGATTATTTTAAAGCAAATGCTTTCTTTTCTCTTCCACATTTTACGTCCAGTGAACACGTTTATTTAATATATAAATCATATTCTTCATACTAAATAAAGTAATATAACCAGAGCTACTGCTTAAATCATTTAATGCTTAAAATGTCTTGCCTGCAATTGTGTCACTGTTCTTTTATAAAATGCCCCACAAGCTGAGCCAGATCGTTTAGTAATAGAGATATGATTATCTTCTGACGCTAAGAATAATGTCGACACCGTGTTTTCAGTATTTTTGTCACGAGGGAAATGAACTGTGCGTATTTAAAATATTTTAATTAGTAACTTATTACATGCGTTGTGCGTTGCTCAACGCGTTTTGTTTTCGCTTTACAAATTTCCAAAAACGCAGATGAAATATTGATACATTTTGATACATTATTGATACATTTTTTAGGTAGATTTCGTATGAAATTCTACCATTGCGATCGCACTTATGTTGAAAATTTTAAAAAAGTTTTACAGATCTACAATGATCATGACACCTAGACCCAAAACTATCATCCGCAGAAAACTTTATCTATCCATCTATCTATCTATATCACTTTTTTATGGACACGATAACTTCTATACTTCTGCTCTATTCGCTTCCAAAGTGATACATAAAATCAATAGGCATAAAATCTCGGTCAAAGTTGTTAATGGGCAAAATCAGACCAAGAGGGTGGACATTTTTGTGAAAATACAAAAACCCCATAACTTCTTAATTAAAATAGATATTGAATCAGTTTAAAATTTATTTTACTTTTAAAAATGGCACAAAAGTTTATATATGACAAAATTTTTGATAAAGTTAAAAATGGGCTCAAAAGGCGAAAAAAATAGGATTTTGGGGAGAAAAAAAATCATAACTTCATCAATTCTCAAGATATCATATCCAACTAATTTTTTATAAATGCTCTTAAAATTATCTTGTTTGATAGGAGCAACTCTTATTGCAAAAAATAAATAAATAAAAACGAAAACAAAAACGAGAGTGAAAGAAGAAAATAATCCATGACTTCATCACTTCTTAAGATATCAAATCCAATTAAATTTATTATACACCTTCTTAATAATATCTACGACCTTTATATTGGCAATATTTACAACACCAATTCTTACAGCAAAAATAAATTAAACAATAATAGGAGTGGAAGAAAAAAAATCTCAAATCCAAAATCCTTATATTGTAACTCATTTTTAAATTCATTTTGCTTTGAAAAACATCTATTTCACAGGTTCTCTTATTTAGGAAGTATATAATGTAACGTATGGACCAATTTTGTGATGAAGGCAGAATATATTTCAAAAAATGCTGTCAAAATGGCACTTTGAGCAGAATATCTCAAAGTGATTGTGATTGAAAAATTGTAATGAAAATCACTACAGTGACTGAAAGGTTCTGTTATCAATGTTGGTACATAGTTTGTGCTGTATTCGAATCCAATCGTGTGCTCAGCCCAGTTGCTCTGAATCATTTCTGAATTTTCTTCAAAACAAGAGCTCTTAGAAAGACATTCTCCGCGCCCTCAGGCCCATATATCTAGAGCAGATAATCGGACATCATATACAACACTTTTTCACATATTATTTTTATTTTAAATAAAAGTATATATACAATTGCATGAACATATTATTCGAAATGTACCAAATCGGTCGTATTGAAATTCCAATGCTTAAACAGAATAGAAGTTCCTTCTATAAAAATTTTCATTTCACGGATATTTAAACTTCATCGTTTACACGTTTTCCTGTAATTATGGTGATTTATATTACCCATATACTCTCAGAAAGATAGCTATAAAAGTTAAATGCCTTCATTAAAAAGATATATTGAGTTTATCAATAGCTGAAATCAAATTCGATGAAAGTAGTATTTAGGAACAATAATTGATGAGCGTGGTAATATGTGTTTCCATTTCATATTAAATTCAGTCGTCTGCCTTAGTGAAGGACATATATAAAATGAAGCAGTTATTTCAAAATGTTCATTGTTTGCATTTGTTATAAATATATATTTGTCTTAACTGAGTAAATTTATTAAAGTACTGCTTCTCTAGAATTCAAAGATTCATAATGTGCCCATTAATCATTCTTTCAAATCTATTTAAATGATTTAAATATTGGTTTAGAAATCGAAAATATTGTAAAGATAACAAAATTCTTATTTATTAAAAAACTATGTTTTACATTTAAAATAAGTCTTTTGTAGGAATGAAAACAAAATATTTATGTACTGCCAAAATAATGAATTTTTGATTAAAAATATTGATATATCATTTCGATGTTAGATTTTATATATACAGGGTGTTTCTAAATTCATGGTACAAACTTTAAGGGGTGATAGTACAAATCAAGACAAACAATATTAAATAGGAAATTAAGGGTCCCAAACGTCTTCCGAAGGAGATAGGCGCCATTAAAGTTTAGGGTCCAAAAATTAAAATGATTATAAAAAACAGAAAAATTGGTCGATTCATTTGCAGTTTTCACTAAAATTATTCTTTATGTCAGTATTGTCTTGAAAATAAATTGTAAAGATAAATTTCAAAAAGTGCCGATAGAGGGCGCTTTAGATTTTGCAGTAACGAACAACTACTTTTTACCGTTATTTTTTTCATCTTAAATTTTTTTAGAAGCTTAGACATAAACTTAAATTTTGAGTTCAAAATCTAAATCGTTGGGAGTGGTTAAGCAGCGCAAACTGAACTGTGAAAGGAGGTTCAAATTCCAAATGATTATAAAAAACGGAAAAATTGGTCAATTGATTTGCAATTTTCACTAAAATTATTCTTTATGTCAGTATTATCTTGAAAATAAATTATAAAGATCAAATTCAAAAAATGCCGATAGAGGGCGCTTTAGACTTTGGAGTAACGTACAACTATTTTTTACCGTTATTTTTTGCATCTCATGAAATTTTTTTAGAAGCTTAGACATAAACTTAAATTTTGAGATGAAAATCTGAATCGTTGGGAGTGGTTAAGTAGCGCAAACTGAACTGTGTTCAATGGGGGTGGGGAGATTCAAATTTCAAATGATTATGAAAAACGGAAAATTGTTCGATTCGTTTGCCGTTTTCGCTAAAACTATTCTTTATGCCTATATTTCCTTGAAAATAAATTTTAAAGATTAATTTCAAAAAATACCGTTAGAGGGCGCCTTAAACTTTAGAGTAACCAACAACTATTTTTAACCGTTATTTTTTGTATGTAAAATAATGCTTGTAAATGTTCAAACTTAAATTTTGAGCTCAAAATCTGCATCGTTGTGATTAATTAAGTAGCGGAAAATTGAAATGTGTTCGAGGAGTGGGGAGGGTAACATTTCAACCCCTGAACACATTTCAGTTTGCGCTTTTTAACCCATACCATCGATTTAGAATTTGAGCTCAAAATTTAAATCTAAGCATTTGCAAGCATTTACTTAGATACAAAAATAACGGTTAAAAATAGTTGTTTGTTACTCTAAATTTTAAGGAGCCCTCTAACGGTATTTTTTGAAATTAATCTTTAAAATTTATTTACAAGGAAATATTGACATAAAGAATAGTTTTAGCGAAAACGGCAAACGAATCGACTATTTTTTCCGCTTTTTATAATCATTTGAAATTTGAACCTGCCCACCCCCATTGAACACAGTTCAGTTTGCGCCACTTAACCACTCCTAACGGTTCAGATTTTCATCTCAAAATTTAAGTTTATGTCTAAGCTTCTAAAAAAATTTATGAGATGCAAAAAATAACGGTAAAAAATAGTTGTACGTTACTCCAAAGTCTAAAGCGGCCTCTATCGGCATTTTTCGAATTTGATCTTTATAATTTATTTTTATGATAATACTTACATAAAGAATAATTTTAGCGAAAATCGCAAATCAATTGACCAATTTTTCCGTTTTTTATAATCATTTGAAATTTGAACCTCCCCCCACAGCTCAGTTTGCGCTACTTAGCCACTCCCAACGATTTAGATTTTGAGCTCAAAATTTAAGTTTATGTCTAAGCTTCTAAAAAAAATTAATGAGATGCAAAATATAACGGTAAAAAATATTGTTCGTTACTCCAAAGTCTAAAGCGCCCTCTATCGGTACTTTTTGAAATTTATCTTTACAATTTATTGTCAAGACAATACTGACATAAAGAATAGTTTTAGTGAAAACCGCAAACGAATCGACCAATTTTTCTATTTTTTATAATCATTTGAATTTTTGGACCCTAAACTTTAATGGCGCCTATCTCCTTCGGAAGACGTTTGGGACCCTTAGTTTCCTATTTAATACTGTTTGTCTTGATGTGTACTATCACTCCTTAAAGTTTGTACCATGAATTTAGAAACACCCTGTGTCTATATATAAATATATAGTGATCAGTTTTTTTATATCCTACGAAACATCGTTTTTAGAAATCAAAAGTTTGTATGGCAAAATCAATGCTAAGGAGTTTTGCGTACTTTTTAAAATAAATTTAAATAAATTGAATTTATTCTTTTAAAAAATAAATAAAAAAGTATCCAAGATTTTACATGAGGAATATGACATGTATCAAAATTAGTACTTTCAGAAAATTGTTTAAATATTTTTAACAATTTTTAAATATTTTTATTTTCAAACTGTTTATAGCCTATGTTTCTCTTTTTCGTCTGGATCATCTTCTTTTAGGTTTTGTAAATATAGTGAGCAAGCTGTAAAAGAGATATATGTATATTTAAGTCCATTTTTGAATATTGACTTTTTAGAATGGATTGTGCAACATTTATAGTTCGTTTACAGCTGATTCTCAAAAGAACATCGTTGCATTATCATCTATTAGTAAAAAATATTTGCAATATATTTTATTAGTGTTGCACTGTTAAAGTTGTGATTGAGTGTCCTTTGTGATAAAGGCACTCTAGCATTTTAGTGAGATCGTGACGTCAATTTTTTAACATGCGTAGCGTGAAAGCGACATTCATCCTTTATTAAACTGTAACTTTCCAGAGAGTGTGTGTCGCCTTCGGTTCTACAGTTAATTCGCGGTTAGTTTTAATATGCAAATTCATAGCGCCGTCTTCAGTTTGCAGCATATAAAAGCTTTGAGTTGGAGTGTGTGGTGTTTGGTGAGAAGGCGGCGAAAGCCAGCCAGGTGAATTAGATTGC
Source organism: Maratus speculifer (assembly GCA_964019185.1). Classification (NCBI taxonomy): domain Eukaryota; kingdom Metazoa; phylum Arthropoda; class Arachnida; order Araneae; family Salticidae; genus Maratus; species Maratus speculifer. The sequence continues at coordinate 95,953,515 of OZ025290.1, forward strand.
GCTATAGCGAGTTAGATTATTAGCCTCCAGTGAATTAGATTGTGTTTTAGAGTGAGTCAGGCAGCAGCGTGCGCAGAGTTGGTTTATCACGAGCGGAGCTACCCAGGAAGAGTGCCGGTGGTAAGAAATAATTTAATACGTTGAGTATTTTGAGTGTTCGCAGCCACGGGCTGTCTTATAAAGATTTAATCTAGCGTTTAGCCAAATTCTGACGGAGAGGCTGGTTTGAAGTGCCCCGTCTGAGTCTAGACCGAAGTTGTGAGTATAGTTTCGACTTAATCTCTTGGTATTGTGATTAGTTATTGAAATTCTTGAACTTGAGTTCCACTTTCCCCAAGTTCTAGTGGTTTAAATAAACAGTGGATTTTATCCTATATTTAGAATTATGTCTTCATTTCATCAACATAACCTCCCACACGTTACAAATGACACCCATTATGTATAACCCCCCATTACAAAGTATGATCAAACTGATATGACTTTCTGAATTGCCCTAAACTATTCTTTCTCCGGAATATGGAGTATTTACTCTTCTTTTACAGGGGTATTCACAGCTCATTTATAGGAGCAAAAAAATATCCTATTGTGTTGTATGATAGAAAATTTATATATATATATGTATGCATACAGATATATTCGAGATGTTCATTTGCTATGTTTATTTAACCCTTTATTTACCGAATTATGAATTCATGAAAATTTTACATTCTAGAGCATTTTACATAAATTGTTTAAACTAAATTAAAAGATTTACGTAATCATTTAATCATTTTTTGAATGATTTTTTAAGGGTTGGATGATTTAGAAAAAATAATTAAATTAGAATTTACAGGGATTTTGCGTAATATTTATAACCTCACTCAAATATTTTGTTTTAAATTGTCATTTTGGAATTTTGTAGAATTATAAAATGTGCAAATATAATGTTCTTACAATATAAATATAGAAATATTTCTGAATTGAAAAAAAACCCAACCCCCTTCCTCAGCGACAAGAAAGCTGAAAGATACAAAGGTAAAAGAAATCATCGTTTTAAATATATTTGTGTTTCGTGTAACCAATAATGATTTTGAAACAAAATAAAGTAATGTATCTGTAACACATTCTAAATACTATTACAACTAGTTGACACATTAAAAGAATTTTATAATAAGTAATTTTAATTGTTCTTAAAAGTACCGTCGGTAGATAAAGGGTTAAATGAAACACGTGGGCGTAGATAGAATTTATCTGAGCAGCAAATTTCAGACACATGAGTACATGCGCTTTCTGGCGCCATATATACAGACCTAAAACACATGAAGCATGTCTGAATCGTTCTGGATAGTAAAATTTGAACTAGCTTTTTTTTCTGAAACTATCCTGGTTCTGAAAACGGCCTTTTTATGCACGAGATTAAATACATAGCTGCGCATACACTGCATGATTTTAGTATGAGTTCACGTAGTGAAATCGTTATTATTGTAAGACGGGAGCCTGCTCCTTAGACTATTTTTCGGTTCAATATTTTTTATTTTGTTTTATTATGTGACACTAATGACTCTTATATACGATCATGCGTGTACATTATAAGTGCTGAATGCTTATTTATGTTAGATTATATCAATTTGTGCACAAACCTAACTCCATTAAAATCGGACAAATAGATAGTCAACGGAATCTAAATATTCTCTTAATTTTGAACATGAATGTATTAAATAAGCATTATTTTAAATAAGAATATTTATTCGTAAGGAAATCCAAAAAACCTATTAAAAAGCTCGTTTTTGAAAACACTAAAAATAAACAATAGTACAAGCAAAAAAATATATATATTATACCAAACCGTTAACGAATAGTTAATATATAAGAATGTTAGTGAATCAGGTTTCTTTCAGAAAATCATTTTAGGGAAAGTTTTAAAGTTTCAGTTAATGGTCAATTACTGGTTCGTGTATGAGTGCATTTGCCTTATTAATGTCAACACACATTTCCATATCATAAAAGATTCTGCAATAAATCATAACCTACATGGAAAACGAAGTACATTTGTTTTTTATTTCTAATAAAAAATATTACTTTTTGCATTATATTCAATTGTACTCTGATAATGACCATTAATATTACGGATTATCATATTGGTAAAATGGCCTTCAAAAATAAGTTTTGTTTTTTCAATATTTGTTTCAAAGATGTCTGTGTGATGAGGCATTGAGTTTTTAGAATCAGAAGAAAAGTATTTATGAATAAAAATCAAACTCTATATACATCAATTTATTTCATTTGCAGTTTTAAAAACACATTTGCAATGCTTAAAAATGTGTTTTATGAATCGAAGATTATTTATACAGGGTGTCCCCACTCAACGGTGGCCAATGGCTAATTTCTAAACCATTAGACATAGACATATAGTTCCAATTGCAAAAAAGCCTTAAAAAAGGCAAAGAATTGTTTTTTAAGCGATTTTGGTCAAAAAAATGTTTTACTAAAAAATTACGAAAATTAAATTTTTATACGGTCCCACGGTCCTATAAGTGATATTTAGCAAAATTTTCTCAACACTCTAACAAGTAATACAGAAAAGGTCCCATTCATGTAACATTAAAATTGACCGAGTTATGAAACTTTAAATTTCATGACTTAAACCACTTTTCTATAGCTGAAAATGGATGAGTTCGACTGAGCTTTAAGGGAACGTACATTAAGTGCTTAAAGTATTATAAAGGAAGTCGATTTCCAACACTGTTCAAAGGCTACTTCCTAAACTATTTGTCACAGATATATAGTTCCAATTACAAAATGTTTTAAATGAGCGATTTAACTGAAGACGCTGTCACCGTATAAGTTTTACGGTAGTGTTAATTATAATTAATTAACTTCTAGATTGGTTATTAAAATAACTGAAAACATGAATTTCAAAATTATCTTTATCGAAAAAAATCAAATTTTGGGAAATAGCGGAAAAACTTTAAATGCATCTATTGGTTTTCATTATAAATTTTGAGATTGCATTGTTACAATAGTGCAGTTTGTATAGACTGATAGCGAAATCAAAAAGCGATAAGGCGAATTTTGAAATTCATATACTCAATTGTATTTTTACGTATGTTTTATTTTGCAAGCAAATGAAGCTGATTCTTTTCGTGATTTTATTTTTAAAAGGTATGTTATTTTGATAAGCTATTATTTTATTCATAGTTTTTGTATGTAAATTTTCCTAGTTCAAAATTTATATTCAAATTTTAACTCACTTCCAAATATCTGATTGAGATTCAATTCCCATACTTATTTAAACCCGATGACAATGTAATATTAATACGATTTTAGGTGCGTTCCATTTATTTATTTTATAGGACTACATCAAATTCTATTAGGTTGAGACATGTATCATTTTGTATCGATTTGTGACAGTTGCTTTTCATAGTTTATTTTAACAAAATTTCTGTTATCTTTTTACTTATATTTTTAGCACAAATTGCATATTTTACTTTAACATGTAAACGTCAAAACAAATTCAGAAACAACATTGTAAAAATATTTTTACTCTCAATGTTTAAAGTTAAATTTTCTATCTGATGTTTATTTTTATTTCCAGTTAATTTGTGACTGCCCCCTATTTTGCAGCAAAAAATAGGCTTCAACTTTGAACAGCTATAACTCGGTCAATTTTGATCGCAGAGGAATGAGACTTTTTTTTGTCTTACTTGTTAGAGTAGTGGTAAAAATTTTCTAAATATCACTGATAGGACCGAGGGACCGTATAAAAATTTAATTTTCGTAATTTTTTAGTAAAACATTTTTTTTGACCTAAATCGCTTAAAATATAATTCTTTACCTTTTTTAAAGCATTTTTGCAATTGGAACTACATGTCTATCACCAACGGTTTAGAAATTAGCCATTGGCCACCGTTGAGAGGGGACACCCTGTATACACTATCTACCAAAAAGTATTTGTACACTTTCAGTTTTTGACATTTTGTCAAATATTTAAAAATATACTGGTCGGATTCTTCTGGAACTTCAGAAATATAAAGATTATGTTTCACTTTATATTTATTTACATTCATTTGTTAAGCGGGTAATTAGGGGACCGGAAAAAAAACAAAGAATAATAGAAATATTTGGGATCGCCCTGTACATGAAAATGCACGAAACGACTTATCGCTTTAGAATACAAATATATGAATACAGTAGAATATGTACACTAATTTTTGTGAGAATAGCATGTATATTTATGGCGATAGAGCGATTTTTTTGAAAAATTCAAAAAATTCTGGTATGTTTTTTGTTTATATCATGCTGGGTTTTTGACCAAATTTAACGCAAATTTCAGAAAAATTGGCAAAATGCAGTAGAAAAAATGTAGCGCAATTGGAATATAAATATATTAAATATTTTATGAAATATGAGTAGTTGTATAAAATAACTTTTATCTGCGCATGCGCGAACTAGAAAAACATTTTTTTTACATCATTTAATAGTCAATTCTATGGAGTGACTTATAAAAAAAATCCAATCAAATATCGTGAAAATTCAAAAAGATATCATTATTTTAGTGAGATGTTTTTACTCTGCTCTCTAAAAACGGCTGAATCTTAAGGGATTCTCCACAAATTGACATTTTTTAATAACTGACTTTAAAAAAAAAACTAGTATTGAATTAATACAATATTAAACAATATACATTATACAATATATATATTATACAATATTGAACTAATACAATATTGCTGCTAATAAGTACTTGACAATTGTGATAGAAAAGAAAAAGAGCTTTATTCACATTCAGGGCCAAAACTAAGAGAGGGTTGGGGGAAAAGGGCATGTGCCCCGGGTGCTAGGATGAAAGTGTCCCAAATGTACATTTTGTTTGGCGATTTTTTTCATGGCTATGTTTAGCATAATATTGTTAAAATTATTATATCTGGGCTATGCTAAAGCATAAAAAAATCTAATGATGATGGCTTAAGGTCCCTGCCCCTACCAGCGAAGATGCTCACGAGCTAATGCTATTCCTATGGGGATGCATTTTTCTAACTCTTTTGCATTTGGACATTTTTAAATAATATGTTTTGCATTGGATAGCGGAAGTCCTTTTCAAGATCGCTCCGTGATTACTTTTTCAATTTTGGCGTAGATATTTTTATAATGTTTCTTTCACTTCCAAAAGCGGTTCTGAAAGTGAAATTAACTTTATAAAAAATATCTATGACTCAAATCGAAAAAGTAGTCAAGGAGCGATTTTGAGAGGGACTTCCGCTATCCAATTCAAAAAAAAAAAAAAAAATTGAAAATTGAAAATTTCAAAATACGAAAGAGTTATTAGAAAAATGCCTCCCCACAGGAATAGCATTAGCTCAGCAGTGTCTTCGCGGGCAGGGACAAGGGCCTTAAAGATCCTGTTGAAAGTAGAATTTTTTTGATTCGGTTTAAAGTACCAACTTGGAGTATTTTAATAAAGCAGAATACGTTATTTTATATTACATATTTTAAGTTTTAAAATAAGTCGGCTATTAATAAATTGGAGAAATTTTCTTTGTAAATATGCTTTGCGAAGAAGGGGGAAAGGGGTATCTTCAAAATCCACGTTTGCCTCGGGAAAAAAAAGACTGGTTTTGGCCCTATTCACATTTAATAATTTGTAGATCCTCCTCGAGAGGCAATTACAGCTGCGACTCTCCTGGGCATGCTCTCAACTAGTCCTTGTATTACATTTAATGTTATTTTATTCCACTCTGTTTGCACAAGGCAGGTAAGCTCTTTTACTGATTTTGGGCGTGTGTCACCCGCCTTAATTCGACGATCCAACTCGTCCCAGAGGTTCTCTATTGGGTTCAGGTCTGGGCTCTGGGCAGGCCACTCGAGTCGATGCATTCCATTATCAGCATACCAAACCATGCTGGACCTCGCTACATGGCAGCTTGCGTTGTCATCCTGGAAATAACATGGGTCCAATCCATAGTATTGCCACAACGTAGGAAGTACACTGTTGTCCAGTATATTACAGTAGGCATCGGCATTGAGCTTACCATGAATTGGGACCAAGGGTCCTAGTCCGAACCAGGAAAAACAACCCCAGAATATAATTCCCCCTCCGCCAAATTTAACTGTGGGCACAATACATTCTGGTAGAAGGCGTTCTCCAGGCAGACGCCAGACCCAGACCCTACCATCAGAACGGTAGAGGGTGAACCTTGATTCATCACTCCAGAGAACCTGTTTCCATTGCTGTACAGTCCACTGCTGGCGTGTTTTGCACCAACTTAACCGAGCTGCGCGGTTGGACTTGGTGATTAAAGGCTTATGGGCGGCAGCACGGCCATAAAAATTAAGCAGATGAGCTTCCTTACGGATGGTATTCATGGAAACAACACATCCTGAAGCTTGTTGAAATTCTTGGCGTATGTGTAACATTGGTTGGTTGCGGTTCTTCCGAATTTCTCTGGACAGAACCCGTCGGTCTCTATCTCCCAGTTTCGTCGGTCAGCCTACTCTGGCCACATTCTGACAATCACCATTCAGCTTCCATTTTCTAATCACATAAGCCACAGTCGTTTTGGGGTAATTAAGCTCGCTACATATGTCGATTAAAGATCGGCCATTTCGGTGGTACCCGATGATCACACCTTTCTCAAAATCAGACAGCTCTGTTCTTCTTGGCATCACGCATGCGATTGATGTCAGTGTTGTTTTCGGCACCACATTTAACAGTGGAGAACTTGACGTATTTCAGGATCGCAGATATCGGCATTTGCATAAGAGCCATTATCAATTATGTATCAATGTGTAGATTTGACACAAATGCTTCGATTTTTTATAATTATTTTTATTCTGAAATATGTTCGTTCTGGTAATTATCTAAGAAAAGAAGTAAATCACCAGTAAAAAACGTAAATGGAGATTTGGCAATTTGCGTAAAATCTGACGTCATTCAACTGCTTTCAGAGACCAATTGAAAATCAGTTCACTCCTATCCACAATAACTTTCTGAATTTCCACGAAATTCGATCGGATTTTTTATGGGTAGCTCCATAGAGTTGAATATTAAATTATGTAAAATGATAAATTTTATCGTTCACGCATACGCTGATTAAAAAATATTTCATACAAATACTCATATTTTAGAAAACTTTTAATATATTTATATTTTAATAGCACCTTATTCTTTCTACTACATTTTGCGAATTTTTCTGAATGTGGCTTTATATTTGGTTGAAAATATTGCATGACATAGAACATTTTAGAAAATATTTAATATATTTATATTTCAATGAATTTTGGTGAACTCCCCCCCCACCCTTTTCTTCTTTGCAAAGCATCTGCAAAAGTATTTGCAAAGAAAAATTTTCTAATTTATTAATAGCCGACTTATTTTAAAACTTAAAATATGTAATATTGATTAAAGTAGTCTGCTTTGTTTAAAAAAAATGATACCTTAAAATCGTGAAACCGAATCAAAACGAAAAAAAAAAATCTGCTTCATGCGGGATCTTTATGCCATCATTATTAGATTCTTCTATGCTTTGGTATAGGAGAAATGCTTTGAATGGGACGATTTTGACAATATCATGCTAAACATAGACATGGAAAAAATCGCCAAACAAAATGTACATTTGGGACACTTTCATCCTAGCGCCCGGGGCACATGCCCTTTTCCCCCAACCCTCTCTTAGTTTTGGCCCTGAATGTGAATAAAGCTCTTTTTCTTTTCTATCACAATTGTCAAGTACTTATTAGCAGCAATATTGTATTAGATATTGTATTAATTCAATACTAGTTTTTTTTTTAAAGTCAGTTATTAAAAAATGTCAATTTGTGGAGAATCCCTTAAGATTCAGCCGTTTTTAGAGAGCAGAGTAAAAACATCTCACTAAAATAATGATATCTTTTTGAATTTTCACGATATTTGATTGGATTTTTTTTATAAGTCACTCCATAGAATTGACTATTAAATGATGTAAAAAAAATGTTTTTCTAGTTCGCGCATGCGCAGATAAAAGTTATTTTATACAACTACTCATATTTCATAAAATATTTAATATATTTATATTCCAATTGCGCTACATTTTTTCTACTGCATTTTGCCAATTTTTCTGAAATTTGCGTTAAATTTGGTCAAAAACCCAGCATGATATAAACAAAAAACATACCAGAATTTTTTGAATTTTTCAAAAAAATCGCTCTATCGCCATAAATATACATGCTATTCTCACAAAAATTAGTGTACATATTCTACTGTATTCATATATTTGTATTCTAAAGCGATAAGTCGTTTCGTGCATTTTCATGTACAGGGCGATCCCAAATATTTCTATTATTCTTTGTTTTTTTTCCGGTCCCCTAATTACCCGCTTAACAAATGAATGTAAATAAATATAAAGTGAAACATAATCTTTATATTTCTGAAGTTCCAGAAGAATCCGACCAGTATATTTTTAAATATTTGACAAAATGTCAAAAACTGAAAGTGTACAAATACTTTTTGGTAGATAATGTACTAGAATTCGCACAAATTATTTTTCCCCCTCTTCGTCATTTGAACCCGCGTCTGTCCCTAACAATCACTAGTTTTAAATTTAATTGAAATGTCAATCAAACAAGGTATTTTAACGATAATTTGTTATGCAGGTCATATGTGGCCAAAAATTCATATCCAATGATTCCTCATTCATCATCGGCCGCTATGTATTGTCAAAAAACCAAATTGCAAAGTCACACGCGTAAAAAAATCCTATTACATCCCATTCATTGTTTCTCGCTACATCTAAGTTGAGTATAAGGAATATTAAAAGTAAAACTAAAATAAACAGGGTGTCCATGGGATATATAGTTTCATTAATATGACAATCAAAAATATTCCGTTACATTACGGCCAAAGGAAAAAAAAATATTTTCAAATGCATTTGAGAGATTTGAGTGTTCAGTGTTTAGAACATAGTAAAATTGATATGAAGTTATGAAGTATATACTAAAATATACATTCTGTGCAATCTCTAATGCAAAGAACATTGGCCATTATTTTGGTGGGCCACGCACAATCATGCCACCACATAATATTATAGGGGAAAACTAGTTCGAAGCACAGTGCAATTACATTAAATTATTTTACATTTTATGAAATTGATATATATTGCTAAGGTTTACTATAAGTTACCTCCTCCATAATAGAAAGAAGATAGTACTTACAGGTATAGTATAACACACAAATGATTTCGGCTATTATACTGTATCCTAAATAGTGTATACTATTACACTAAGATCTGAATACTTTTAGGTGCGTTCATAATTATATAAACAAGTAGCACCTATAGTCGTCGTTCAGCTTCTCCGTCTGTTTGTCTACCTGTCTGTATGTCTGTCTGCCCATCTGTCTGCACACATATAACCGAGTAAAAACTACCTCACAGGGACAGTTTTTCTTAGGGACACACAAACGATTTCGGCTAATATGCTACATCCGAACTACTGTAAACTATTACATCGAGATTTGAATATTTTAAACACTTTGTTCTAGTATGAACGCACCTCTACGCTTGGCGTGGAATTTTCCACTTGTTAAATTTAAACACAGTACGTGTCTTACTAGTGGGGACAGAGATTTTTAGCCCTTTTTCTCCTCGGAATCTGACGTTAATTTTCTTTTAATCTTTTTTTAAAGATAATTTTGGTATTTAAACTCTACTTTTAAAATGTGAGAAAAAACATTATAAAATTATGTATAAAACTCTAATTTCATTAACTTATTCAAGAACTATTTTAATTAAGACACCTTATACAGGATGTGCCAGTATTTTTCAAACGAAGTTTAAGGGCAGGTATGGGGAATCATAAGGATTTTAATTTCCAAAGCAAGCCATGGTGGGAAACGCCATGGAGAAGTATGACTTGTAGAAGAAACGAAGAGAAACTAGACTAAGAACATCTGGAATAATTTATTGTTGTAAGATATTAAATGTGCTAAGGTAAATGATAGGTGAAAATGTCACAACATATGTTAAAAGTTTCCACCATTGCTATAGATGCATGTGACGATTTAAGGAGAACTCGAATTATTTCCACTGGTTAAAAAGAAACACACAGTCATGGCAAGCGAGGGAAAAAACAAAATAAATAAATAAATGTAGAAGATCCAATAATTAGTCATGGGCTGCTGTAAATTCATTTATTAAATTCGTAATAATGAGGAAGGAAAAGCTCCTTTTGATAAAATTCCATCATTATTTCAGCGAGCTGTCCTCATCGAAGAAGCAACCCAAGAAAATTAAGATAGTATAAAGGTTAGTTTTGGCGAAAAATTTTTTAATTTGTAATATGCATGCATTACACTTTCGGTCCATGGATAGGTGAACTCGATCAAATACATCTGAAATATGTTAGGTATTCACAGAAGCAAAGACGAGTCTTGCAACCAGATCCGTATTGGAATCATCATGCGTTGCATTCACAAAACTTTTCAGTGCACCCCAAAGAAAGAAATCTATGTTGCATATATCAGGAGAGAGTAGCGGGCAGGGAACCTGTCCACCACTGAATCCAATATGCTTGTGAACAGCACCAATTAAGAAAGAACGAAGCCATTTCTAACCACGGGTATGTATGTAAATCTTAATCCTTATGATCTCCCCAACTTCCTCTAAAACATTGTACCAATAAGTCAGGGATGCCCTCTGTAATAAGCTAATCGTTGGGGGCCACCGTAATACTTACTCATTATAGCTAGTCATAATATAAAATGGGAAAGTAAAATATGTGTTAACTATTTACTAAATGTATCGCAATTCCAAAATACAGTTTGAAAGTATATTTAAATTATTTTAGCACATAGTAACGACCTATTTCTGGATTGCCGATGAATAAATTTCGACAAATTATATGAAACGCCAATCAACTTAAAGAGCACTGAATTGAGTAAACTAAATTCTCATATAAAAAAAAAGAATATTTCTGTTGACTGACAGTTTATTGTGTTTGATTAAGCGTCTCTTTTCCAATTAGAATATATCTTTGAATTGAAATTTGAATGAAATACAGGGTTATGAAAAATCGAAGAGTGTGTAAAATGCGATTACAAATATCTGGGTAAATAATAATTCAACAAAATTCATTCTTTATGCAAAATTTATGTTATTTTATTGTCTTTTACCTCAACTTCTTAAAATATAAAATTCAAAATTTTTTTATGTACCTTTCATCATAACGAATAATTCGAGAGTCCTAAAGAAATATTTCCGTATAATCAAGATTACTGATACTCTTTCTGTTATTACATATTTGCCTAAACGTCAGTGAAGGCTTACTTTGGAGACACGAAATTTTTTGGTTTCTGTCTGTCTGTTCCGCGATAACAGACGTAAAAATCATACGATTGGCTTGAAATTAAGTGGGTATGTTAGTGAGGCACTGGGATTAAGCTGTATAGTTTTTTGTTAGATTTGATCCATTCGTTCGGAAAATATAGAATATTTAATTTTGTGCAATGCTTTTCTATGGCAAATCCAATGATTTTCAATTTTTTTTTCTTGAGAGAAAATGACACATTTCATTAATGGAATTCAACGATAAATGGATACTAAAATTTACCAGTTAAATTATTCATATTGTTTTAAAATTTCATCTTCGCATTTGTCAGATTTTTAAAATTATTACTATAAATTTTGGAGATTTTTTATAAATGTGTTTCAATAATATAAACTAATTTGTTTTAGAGATTTACTTATTTCAAAAGTATTTATTTCGCTTCCTTCATTTTCTCTTAATTGTTGCTAAGATACTATTCATCCTAATCCTTATTTTTATAATGTTATAAATTTGAATGCGTGTACAAAAATTTAAATGAAGTCAACGTCAAAACAGATGAACTAATTAATGTCTTTGTATTTTTGCGTATAAATATAACATAGCCCAGAAATGAACATAGGGTATGTTTTATTAATTTTATTCAAATATTTTCTTTAATAATTCGAAATTTCCTTCTTTTTCATACAGAATCAATAGCGATTTTTTAGATAAAATTTAACCAATTTCCTTTATCGTTGCAAAAAAATCAAAATATGGAATAGTTTTTCAACGGCAATAAGTTTCAATTGAGCAATTGATTCGAAAAATTAAACTAAGAAGAAAATAAAAATGACGTCAGAATTAACATAAAAAAAAATATAGTCCTTTGTTAAATATTAAACACGGAAATTTGTTTCGTTAAAAATAATTTTTCTGACAAAAATGGGGGCATAATTAAAAGTAAAAGAAATAAAAAAGAATTATATTTTTAACAAATTTTTCACTTTGTAAAATTTGACGTCATAATTGAAATGAAACAGGTATTTTATAGTAGCCGTTAAAAATACAAAAAACATGGACAGCAATAATTCATCATTGCCGAAACCTCAGTGAAGGCTTATTTTGACGACACAAAATTTATTGTTTTCCGTCTGTCAGTCTGTTCTTCTGTGTGTCTGTCTGACAGCCCCCGATAACTGCCACAAAATGCAATCAAAATTTCTGTTTTCGGAAACAAAATTGTTAAACCTTAGACTACTGAGTTTACATTTTAAAAAGTTCCTGATACATCAGATTTAGGTGTTTGTGGTGGGCAGGTATGTAGAAGTATGAAGATAATGAAAAATGCTTATTAAAACTGTTACTTATCCTTATAAATCAAAATGTATAAAGAAATACAAGATATACGATAACCATTAGCAGATTGATAGAAAGTTACAAATTTAAATTTAATGAGACTACGGGGGGGATCAGGGGGGCGGAACCCCCCTGAAGAAATCTACTATGGTATAATAAAAAATAAATAACAGATCATGAAAATTTCAGAATATCCTAACATAACTAAATCTTTAATTTAACACTTTTGATGGCGGAAAAATTCTTATTCTTATTTTATTCTTATAAACTAGAAGACAGCCCGTCAAAATGACGTGTTTGCATTTTTAAAAGGATGATAAAAAAATTACAACTGTGGTCAATCAGCCACTGTAGGCTTAAACAATTTTTAAAAAATACAGCGATTAAACACGCGGAAAAAAATCTTTATAAAAAAAGGAAATTTTAACAGAAATTTGCATTTAAAACTATAACAAAACTGTCTGGTGGATGGGGGGGGGGGGATTGTAATGAACAAATCGTAAATACATAAATTTTAAAAGAATAAAGTAACGCAAAAAATCAATTATAAAAGATTATATTGTGAAACTACAGCCAAAAAATATATAAAAATACTGAGAGAAAATAATAAAAATAGCTAAAATGTATAAAAAAATTTCCTATTTTGGACTACTTTTTAGCTAATACTTAACAAAAACACTCTATAAGATCGGAAACAAATGAAAACAACAAAGAATAAACAGCGCGTGTTCGTGAGACACACGTGCTGCGCGCGCGAGCTCAGGGATTTTTGCTTCCGAGTACTAAATCCGCTGTAATATTCACTCCATGTAACTGTCTCCTGAACACGCGCGCTCAGCGCGCATAGCTCCCGAACGCACCCAATCATTCCTGAGTCGTGATGTTACAATGGAGTCATTCTAAAGATTCATTCACGGAATTTGTCATTCTTAAATGGCAACAGTATTAACTTGTTTACATTGTTTGTTCTTTTTCGTAATTGCTGGTTGTTTTATTTAGAACTTAAACATTATAATTAAATAGTTTTTGTAGGTTTTAAAGAAAATGCGTAATGAATAAATCTTTTGCATGTATATTTTCATAGGTTGAACAATTAGAATATTTGTGAACGGCTCGGATTAGTTAAGCCTAACGTGGACGCAGTTGCAAAGAGTTTCTTTTTCTCGTGGATGGGTTGACCCCGGAATCGTCGTACACGGAGGAGTTTTATATATATAATAATTACGTTATTCGGAAATTTTAAATTACAGTTTCCAGGAAGTTGAATATTACCCTAAGTGGGTTTTTAAAAAAATGATGTGCAAAACTGACGTTGAGGCTCCTGATCTGCAGATTTACTAGTAAGTAAACACCAAGTTTCATGTCTCAGTCTCAAATTGTTCGAGAGATAGAGCTTTTACTGATACACAAAGAGACAGACGGACATAATTTTTTTTAAATGTTTTTTAGACTCTTAAGTGCAAATTCATTAAAAAAAACGATTTTCAAAATGATTACGAGATTTTTAACATATGACGGGTAAGTAAAAATCAGGTGTTTTTAATACCGACATACCCAATGATTTTGTTGTATTTAAATCCAATGTACAAAATATTACAAGTTTTATTTATTTATTTATTTATTTATTTATTTTTTGAAAATCAAATATTATTTTACATCATTTATTTCCAGTGGTTTCAAAAAAGTTTTATGCCAGACAATATTCTTAATGGAACTGATATTCTGCAAACTTTTATTAACAGACCGAACTTTTCAAATATTAATATTTACCTACTTACTGGAAGAATACGGAAAAAGTGGAAACCCACGCCGTTACAAATAAAAGAAAAACTATTTTCCTTTTTCAGCTAAAATACTGAAAGAGAGAGAAAAATGATCTGTTTACTCTAATATAGACTATTTGCCCCAAATGGCAGTTCACGCGGAATTTCGCAGTTTGAGGCTTTCTTGAAAAGTGCTCTGATACTTAGTGCTGTGTTTCTGGAAGTATGCAGTTAAATATTATAAAAGGATATCATTATGTTTTATATTTGAGCTAAGAGGAAATCCATTGAAGTGAAATGAGATAGGTAAAATAAGAAATACAAATTTGTTTCGTTCATTTAGAGAAAAGAATTAGGTATCCTCATACAAACTAAATACAGTAATTTAAAAAATGTATATGCTGAAAATCTTGAGAAATAGTGAGCTAAATCTATTGAGGAAAATTTACAGGCATATTCATGATTCAAATATACAGAATAGGTTAAAAGTAAAAAAAGGGCGATCTTTATTAATTTTACTGGGAGGTTATTTTGCGAAGAAATCATTTTACATATTTTTTTCCATTAAATTAAATATGTTTTATTAAAAAAAAAACAGTTGAAAAGACTCTATAATGTGTTATTCTTTAGTATTAAAAACGAAAAAAATTACATGCGATGCATACATAGTAACAGAATTCATAATATTGTTCATCAGAGTAAGTTTTTTGTAAAAAAAAATGCTATAACATTTTGTTCGATATAACTTTTTATTATTATTGTTGGCATACAATGCTCATTTTACACAAAAAGTAGCGATAACTTTATTATTGTAGTTTTTCTGTTATTTTTAACTCAACAATGAGTCGTAACACGTTGAATTCGACAAATGAAAACGTTAAAAAGAACTTACTAAAAAATATATATTACTTACGTTATCAGCACTATACAATTTAAATAATAAAATTAGTAAGTTAATAACATATGAAGGGATTGAATATTTTCCAACTGAAAGAAAAAATACCCAGGCCGGAAATCGGACCCAGATGCTTGGCTTACAAGGAAAATGTTTTACCGTTTAAGCTAACTTGGGGACAACCGGTGGGCATTTCTCGCTGCGATAACATTATTGGTCATAACATCTGGCCTGTCATTTAGACAGCTCGAAAGAATAAATCGCAGGTTTATAAACTCTACATTCTGATGCATATGTAGACGTAACATAATCAAACTGATTGGTAAATTTATTATACGAATTGAATATTTTCCAACTGAGCGAAAAATTGAACCCAAATCTTTGGCTTTCAATGCCAATACAGTTTGATTTACCAATGAATTTGATTGCGTTAAAATACTAATAATGGAGACTTTCATCTTTGGTTTATTTAATGAAAATCAACTGAAATTGTGCCACAATGAAGCAGTTGTAATTTTTTAACCCAATTTTTGAATCGCATCTTGCAAAATATGCATGCATACGTTTTATATTCATATTCACTATTTAAAAAAATATTTCAATCATACTAATCGATTATTAATAAACATAATCTCAAACTTTATGTCGCGTTTGCCAATTTTAATTTTGCATGTAATACAAATTCATTTTTACTACGAGATTATTTTCACCCATTGGAGCCCTCTGAGTTGAATGTCTTAATTACAGTATCTGCGGATTAAAAACACTACTGATATGTAATAGCTTTATGAGTAAAAATACGATTTTTTTAAAACTGTGACGTCATTTTCTGTTCAAAAGTTTTTATATTGTAGTTACTTTTAATTGTAATACGACAAAAGAAATCCGTACTGATATGGTGATATCCCATTTTTAACTTTTGTCTCTTTAATAATGAAAGAAATTCCATTGCCCTGAAAGTGAAGAAATTTCCTAAAATAACATTTTAAAATAAAATTATTATATAAAAATTGCATTAAAATTATATATGTAGCGAGTGCGGACGCATCTCAAAATGTGTTTTCATTTGGAAAAAATAATATATTAAAATGAGTTTAGTGGAAAGCTCAAGTGAGGTGACTAAAAAAATAGCCTGGTTTTTAAAATATATAGATACTGACTCGTTAAATTATGCTATAAATCTACTTTTTTATGCTATTAATCAGTTTCCAGTAATTGTATACCTACATATCTAACGTTTAAGGTTAGTCTTACCCTCAAATCGCAGTTTTTGCGAAAACTTTTTTTTAACTTTTGCCAATAAAAAATGAAAACTGTTTATGCTTTTGGTTTGTTTGGCCGTCTTGCCGCGATCTAATTCGCGTCAATATATTCGGATAGCCATGAAATTTTTGGACGATATTGACGTTTACTACAGTGTGTATTTCGGAATATTTTCCGTTTTTTTTTCTTTATAAAATTTCGAAGTCTTTAAAAAATGTTTATCAGTGAACAGAACATTTTAAATGTATTCATGATGCCAAATGACAAGCTTCTATTTCCATTGTATTACAAAAAACAAAATATTAGAACGTTTTCTGCTTTCGTATTCTTTACAATATTTAAAAAACTGCTTTGTGCAATCATGTGCTCTTTAATAAACCAGTCTTACCAAATTTCAATTCTCTAATATTAGCAATTAAAAACTAAATGTTTCTATCATGAATAATTTATTTACAGGGACAGTCAGAAGTTTTTCGTTACATTACGGCCACACTCTAAAAAATAAATGTGTAAATTTGTCAGTTTTACCTACATATGTGTGTAAATTTCAAAAATTACACATTTTTCTTAAGATTTACACATTTTCTTGCAAAAATTTACCTATTTATATGTGTTTTTAGTTGATGAAACGAAGTGTGTACTATCTTATCACTGGAAAAACTCATAGAAATGTGTAAATGTAGAAAAATGACTAAATTTACACGAATAAGTGCGTTATTATAATTTACACATAATTATGTATACACAGATAAATGTGTAAATTTCTACAATCACCCACTTTTCGTAAAACTGATACATTTTGTATGAAACTTTACCTTTTTTTATGTGTATTTAATTTTTGGCATAAAGTCTGTGAGTTATTATCGGTTAATAAACCCAGACAAGTGTGTAAATGAGGAAAAGTATCTGGATTTAAACGAATTGGAGTGTAATGTATGTAAGTATATGTGTAAATCTTAAAGTGTGGAATTAAAAAAAGAGATGAGGAAAGATAATACGATTCAGGGGTACAGTTTTTAGCTGGCTGATTATAAAAGCCTGAGAGCTAATATGCCCACCGATTCTGTATGTACGTACGTATATAAGTAACGCAATAACTCTTGATAGACATATCCGATGTACTTGAAATTTGTATTCTAGGTTCATTAAGATAAAGCGCTTCCCTGATAAGTTTTGGGGGCTCGTTTTTTTAAGTATAAAGGGGGGGGGGCAAGGACTACCCCCCTATAATTTAGATAATTTTTTTTTCGTAAAGATATATTTGATTTGCTTTAAATTTTATAGTTGTTTATTCTGATAAGGAACTTTCGTGATTAGATTTGGAGATTCATAGATGAAGTATAAAAGGGGTAAAGGGGGTCAAGTCCCTCCCCCTTAATTCTGACAAAAGTGTTTTTCACGCTAAATTATTCAATTTCCTTCAAATTTGGTATACCAGTTTATTATGTTAAGGAAATGTTTTGATTAGATTCGGAGGTTCATTGGTTATGTATAAAAAGGGAAAAGGGGAAAAAGTCCCTCCCCCCCGCCAAATTAATTTAGATAAAGGGATTTTCATGCAAAATTATTTAATTTGCTTCATTTTTTTCAGGTTCATTCTGATAAAGAGATTTCCTGATTAAATTTGGAGGCTCATATGTTAAGTATAAAAAGGGGGGAGGTTAATGTAGCTAATCCCACCCTTAATTTAGAGAAATTCGTTTTTATGCAGAATTTTTGGATTTACTTCAAATTCGGTATACATGTTTATTCCGAAGAGATGCGTCCGTGATTAGGTTTCGAGGTTCATTGGTTAAATATAAAGGTAGAAAACAGGGGCTAATCCCCCTTAATTTAATCTTTGTGAGGCATTACTCTCTGAAATAACTGCATAATATACAAATAGTATGAACTATGAACAATCTGTGAGCGCAGTGTCATCAGTTTAGAGGACATTTTTCATTTTTAGGTGTGTTCGTAATTTTGTAAATAAGAAGCACCTATAGTCGTCGTTCAATCCGTCCGTCTGTCCGCATATAACAACGCAAAAACTACCCAAATGCTTTAAAATTTTAAATGTATAATTATTGCAAAATTTTTTCGAGTCATTTTAAATTTTGTGAAAATGGAATGCATTGCTTAATTACAGGGATGCTCAAGTTTTCCTTTACATTACAACCAATGGGGATAAATGTTTTAAGTGAATTTTAATGGTGTTACAGCTTTTCAAACAGAATGAATTTATAGAAGTGTATTAAAATATACACTGTGTTACAATAAGCGGCGCAAAAAATATTTATTATTCATTTACAGGGCCACAGTACAGTAATCCATCAAATAGATGGTTTTAAATTGAATTTACGTAATTGTTAGAAATTTTGTTGAGCTATTTCAAATTTTAAGAAAATCGGATCAGAATTTAAAAAAGTAATAATAAAAGCTTTATCCATTCTACTAAATCCTATCATACGTATTGATTATAATCAATTCAATGATATCCTGTAATAGGTAATGATTCCAGTTTTGCCATATTGGTTGCATACTATTTAAGATGAAGTATTATTATTTTCGTATTACTGAATTTAAGATACATAATCGTACCATATTTTGCATTCATGCATTTTTTCATAAGAGTTTAAGAGCTATGAAAGTATTTTTTAAAAGTATATTTCGTTTAATCATTTATACATTTATTTAACAAATAAAAACATTTTTTCCATAATCTATTTTTTAAAATGCATTCTAAAATAAGCATGATATTAACATAAGAATAATTAATTTTATACCTTTAGGGAAATAAAAAAAAATAGAATTATTCCTGTGTCTTTATGAACAACAAGGTCTAATTTTGTACTTTACACGTACTCTAATGGGAAAAATACAGAGAAGCAATTCAAATGTTTATTTTTTTGCTCGAACCACATACGTCCAAAACCAATCACCTGCCCTTTTTTTTGTCTGTTGAATTAATCGTCTGCTTCAACATTAGTTTTATTCCACGAATTTATTCGTAAGATGTGCGTGTCGAGGATGAAATACACTAAAATTTGTATTTATTGAATATAGTTTTCAAGGCAACTAGCTGACTTTATGATAAGTGATATTCAATATCTGTGTGCAATCAATACGTGATCTTAATTATAAGTGATTTAAGTGACATTCTTGGATTATATTGATCATACGAATCATATTCAGAAATGGATTACTTATTAAGTTGAAGTACGTACTAACTATGATAATATTAATTAACATGAAACAGTTTACTTTTTTAAATACTTTTATACGTCATTAAATTTAAGAATTACATTGTATTTATGCCACTACCCAGCAAGCACATAACTTCCGGCATACGATCGGACCGGAGCCGGCAATGTCGGTCAAGTGTCGGTAGCTGATTGGCAGCTAAAACTTAAGAAACTGCTATTTTGACAGCCGGTCACGGTAATCGGTCCACACTTGGTTATATATCGTCAAGCGACTTATACCGGCAAGTGACACAGGACCGATATCTGAGTTCTGATAGTGGACCGATCAGATTTGCCAACATCGGTCCGAATTCAGAATATTTAGTCTTAACCGATTTTTTTTTTTCTTTTTCTGAATTTTATTCGAGTTTGCGTTTTTGATAAGAAATGTATTTTTCACGTATTTCATTAAAAATTTTGTCAGTGATAAACAGAAAATATGTCAAAATAACCTATATTTATTTATTTAAAAATATTGTTTTTGAATTAATTTTTAAAATGACTTACAATTATTTTAATCACAAAATAATTTTTAAATTCTCGCCTTTAAATTGTTAATCACTATTAGGAACTTAATCATAGAAATCAGAAAAATACTTTGTAAGGTAATTGAATTTTTTTTCTATTTATCTATTCATTTTAAAAGCAATAACTCACTTTCTTATTTTATTTTAAAAAAATAATTACTAAAAAGTGCTTAACATTGTTTTTCAATGTAAAACATATAAAAGAAATCTACCCATTTTTTTACATAAAAAATTAGGTTTTTTTTTTTTTTTTCCCCCAAAATATTATCTCACAAACGAAAAAAAAAAATAGTATTTCTATTTTATTTTAAGATTTAAAAATTATTATTGCAACAATTATTCGGAATTAATATTGCTAAAAAAAAATATTCTGCATTAAATTATGAAATCACTTAACGTGAATTCTCATTCTAATTAAAAGTGATTAATTACCAACTTAATTTTTTATTAAATTAGTTATTTTATGTTACAAATATATATTTCCTAATTTTTTTTTACTTTATTATTTACTTTATTATTACATTTAATTACTTTATAATTCCCAAAAAGGAAATTGCATCAGAAAAACCTCTAAAATTCATTTATTATATCCAGTACTTAAGCATTTTTAAATTTATAAAAAGGAATATGAAATATCTCCTATTTAAAAAAATGTGTATAAAAAATAATATATATATATATATATATATATATATATATATATATATATATATATATATATATAATATATGTTACTTTTATTTTATTTTTTACTTAATAAATATTCATTATCAACTAAATAACATTGGAACATAGGTTTGAAACATAAATACTACTTTGAATCATCAAATGGCATAACATAATTTTTTATTCCATTTAAAAGTTAATTATTACCAATTTATTATTATTTAAAATAAGATATTTCTAAGTTAAAAATATACACTTTAGAAATTAACGCAAAATATGTAATTCTGTTATAGTTTCTAATAAAAAATTTTATTTATTTAACAATACTTCTGAACAAAAAATATTATTTTTAATTTTTTAAATATACTATTTAATGATTCTAAAATCTATAAGAAAAGCAATTCGTTTGCTTTAATTATTTGCTAATTCATTAATTTAAATATTAAATTGATTTTTAAAATCAGGCGCATAAGACAATTACAAGTAAATGATTACAAAAAATAAAATAAAAACACTTTAATATTACAATTTTCCAATCTGTCATTTACGTCAACAACACTTGCCATTCACGTAGCACTTACTGAAAAAACCACACCCTTATTACCACACATAATCCTCCCCTAACCAGCTCGGACTTGTCTAGTGGTTAAAGCGTTCACCTTCTGAGCTAGGGGTTGCGCGATCAAATCCCTCCTGTTCCCGCTGAAGTATGCCCATTGGCTCTCAAAATACTTGCTAGAGTGTTTAACAGATGGCGCCACCAGAGTTTTTTTTATTTGCTTGTGCCGGGCTTCAGCCGGTATTCGTGTGGTTAGCTATCGGCATAGTTTTTTGCCGATACAGGACCGGCTGCGTGCCTCATGGATCGGGCGGCATTCGCGCGGCGTATCAAAAAAGATACGGAACCGATAGCAGCAACTGGCATCGGTCCGATACCGATGGCAGTGGCAAGCGGCTATCGTCCGATTGCTTACCGATAGCTATGTGTTTGCTGGGTATTAAATTAACCCTTTATTTACGAAAATATTCAACAAAAAATTGCTTCACCCCAATAATTATTTTCTTAATATCTGAAGATGTACTGCATTTCTTAAATAATAATATTGGTAAATTTATATTAATATGTATATATAGATATTATTAAAATGAATTAATATATCGCTGGTTATAACTTTTTTGTAAAATATTTAAAAAATATTATTATTTAAACAAAATTCCTCGTATAGAAATATCACAATTCATATGAAAGCAATGTATTTTAATGCATCACGATCCTCTCTGTGAATTGAAAAGCTTTTGCAGTTAAAAATGTTTCTCTAACTTAAAAAAATCTATATCTAAATAGTTATTTAAGACAATTAACATTTTTTGAAAATATTTAGCTTATACTGTTTGTTTCTCTACACATTCTGAATTTCATCGAGCAGAGCATATTGTGTGTAACAATAAATAAACATTCATTAATAGACAGAGTAAATGATTTTTATATTACACTTTTTTCAATAGTGTTTAAAAGTGTCGTCAATGTATAAAGGGTTAAATAAAATATTTTACGTATTTATGATATATTATATTCAAACAGTAAATTACTATGTACAATGTATATAATGCATGTACAATGTATATGAACTATGTATTAATAATGTAAAGTATAAACTCCGATTTCTTCATTCTGCATTTAATATATTCATATATTTTCTTGCAAGTTTTGGATACTTTTATACAAATAGTAATAGAAAACTTTAATGATTATTTACAAAATTTCTTTTACTTTTAAGTTTTTAAGACCCGTATCTATTACTGGAAAATTTAATTAGTCTATTTCCAATAATGGACACCCCATGTAGACATTGCTAAAAATGCAATTTTTGTAATGTTCATAGTGCATAATATATTTTGACTTATCTGAGAACCTTAATAATCAAATATTTTTTTTTAAATTGCACTTATCTGAATGCAATAACACCAAAACTTTTGTAAATAGCTGGATTGAAATTAATTTCGATTGGTTAAAACAGTTCAATATTTTAAGGAAATTACTTTTTTATTATTCTGTCTTGCATATTTTAGAATCTGGCAATAAATAAAACAAATCTGGAAGCACAGAATATTGTTTAATTACATGAAGAAAAAAAAAGCTCATTGGGCTCAGTTCCTCCCTTTTTAAATAAAAACATGTAGGCTAGAAAATATTAGATTTTAACAATTTCATTATCTTATATTTTGTTAATTCCTCATATACCAAAATATTATTCTAATACTTTATAGTAGTAATTTGTAGAAGCATTGATTGTAGTACATCTGTAGATCAGTGGTTTCAAATATCAAATTTTGAGATTATTTTTTGCATTTAACCCTCAATATAATTTTTTCACGTTTATAATACTAATTACTATAGGTAATATATCACTTAGTTTCGGGGAGTTTACTGGTAAAAATGCAAACTAGTGGGAAATGCCCTAATATTTCATTTTCTTCATTTTCTAAACATCTCACTGTCTCAGTATTTTGATAGCTGTAATTCCATGATATTTAATACGTTAAATCATCTCTGCAAAATATCTATTTTGAAATACTGATCTTTTGATACCTACAAAAATTAAACAATGAATAATTCTTGCAAATGTTTGAATAATTATTGGTATTCAAATTGTCAATTTTTTTTAAAAATACTTTTTTGTTTCATTAATATATTTTAATAAATTCTGCTTCTAAACAGAGTAAAAATTTATATGTATTAGTTTATATGAGATGTCCCTCTATAGAACAAAGAATGAACATAATTGATTTTTGAGTGTTTTGAAATATTTTATAAATTTTTATTCTTATTCGGAAATGAGGTTTAGTTAAAAACTGCTAACACACTAATATAATATTGAAAAATCTGGTATAAAGCAGTTATAGCTATTAATAATTAAAAAAAAAATTAAAAGAAATTTCTTATGCTGTCCATTACTGGCACATCAACCTTATATAGGGTAAAACGATAAAATGTAACACATCTTCTTACTTGTATTAAAAAAAAAAATAAATAACAAAAAACATGAAGACTGATTTCATGTGCAAATTTATCACATACATAATATAGAACATATGCAAAAAATTTATGTCTAATCTCAAATACACAAAAAAAGACCTTTATATTTTTTTAAACAGAAAAGTGGAAATAAATTGGAAAAAGACATTTAAAGTATTAATTTGTGCGGGTATTTGCACTAGGTGTTAACAAAATCTAGAGAAATAATTGTTGCTTAGATAAAAACGAGGCTTCAAAATGTTCACAGTTAATCAGGCTTTCATTTAGCATTTAAAAAACAAACAATCGATTTTTTGATGCTACAAACTTTACACTTGGACTGAAAGATCAACATTTTCTGCATTATTTAAAACCTACTTAACGTATTTTCGACGTATAATCCGCGGATCAAACAATCATTTTTGACCCAGAAATTTTTAAAAATAAAATGCAACTTTTTAAATCGCGGTAAGTATTTGGCTTCAATAACTAAATAAAATTTTTGGGTTCAAAAACAATTGTTTGATCGGCGGATTATACGCCGGAAATTACGGTACTTAAATTTATATTTATGACTATGAAAAGGAAAAGGAAAATAGCTAAATGTAATTAAAAAATGCGTCGTTCTCATTCTAAGGAATGATTGAAAAAAAAAATTTAAGATAGTTTATCTCAAAAAGCTAAAAATGTTCTTTAGCATATACATATAATATTATTTCGCGAAAGATTGCAATAAAATTAGATTATATTTTTACATGCAATCTTCAAAAATTCACACATTACTTATGTATTATGTATCTTAATATTGAACCTTAATTTATGTATTCTTTAGCGAAATTTCTATTTTAAAAGTAAGAGTAAAATCATTATATTATTTATAATTTCATTTTATTTATTTATTATTTACTTTTCTTGGAGTATGGAAGAGGAGCATTAGCCATAATTTTTCTACTGGTTTTATGGTTTGGCGATTGGCTATATGTTTTTATTTGTTTATAAAATTATGAAAAAAAGCTTAAACAGGTATATTGATGATATTAAAACTATTTGTTTACATGTGTAAAATGGAGTGTAAATGGCCAAAATACATTGTAAGTATACATCTTTGTGGTCGAGGCTGTTCTCAAATTTAAGATCTTTACATTCTCTCATTTTTTTAAAAATTCATTTTCGTCAAAAAATTTTTAAGTTGGCATGAGTTCTTAATCAGGAACTAGGTAATCGTACAACGTTTTCCCTTCTTTTTACATAAAATCACAAAACCTTTCCGAAAATACCGTCAAATTAACCGAATATTTTAAGTGAAAGCACGAGAAAGAGGAAACATTTGTCTTCACGTGACAAGAATCTCTTGTAAGTTGATAATATTTTTATTTTTCACAAAATATAAAAGGTCTTTCTATTCCAAATTGCTTAAATAACCAGATCTGCTAATTTCAAGACTTAACGTTTAAAAATTATTCAAAAATTTTTATGTTGCTGAGGAGAGAATTTAAGAATCAACTTAAAACAAACCAGCTAGAAAGACCAAACACACCAACATATGAGTTATCCCTCCATGAAATTCTGTTTTGAGACCATAAAAATAATTAGGTCACTGTTTATTTATACTAAAGTATAAAAATAAAACTGTGTATTTTGAATATTATACACAAAAATATGTGTTTCGCATTTTACACAGAAATCGGTGTAAGAATAAAATTTTACACAATTATCTGTGTATTGTGTAAATAGCACAAAATACTGTGTTGTTTACATATTACACAAATATATGTGTAAGAGAAGAACATTACACAGTCATATATGTAAAAATGTTACACAGACATATGTGTATTTTTGTGAAATTTACACATTAAAGTGTGTAATTTAAGAGTGATAAGATAACTTTTACACATTTAGTCTTATCATCAGATTACGCACTTAAATGTGTTTTTTTTTATTTACACATTAGGCGTGTATTTTGGCAATTTACACACTAATTTACACGCGTAGACATGTCGTTTTTGTATCATCGATATACCTGTTTTTATGTGTAAATTTACACATTTATTTTTTAGAGTGCAATGGGGGAAAAATCATCTCAAATGAATTTTAAAGATGTTTCAAACATACTTAAATTTATATGCATCTACAAACTGTACGAAAATATGCATTCTTAAAAATATGCAGTGAAAAGAATAGTTATTATTCATTTACAGGGCCACACAAAAAAATTCCATTACATAATAACAAAGAGGGGAATTGTTTGCGACATATTTTAATTATGGTAAACAATTTCATGTGTAATCAAATTGACATACATCACTGAGTCTTAATATGAGTTATTTCACCCTTAATATGAAGTACATAGCATTTCGAGGGACACACAAAATATTTCAAATAGTATATTCTATATAAAGTACTGTATATTATGGTTGATGGCTGTTGGATGGATGAAACGCATTTTAAATTATGATATGCGATTTAAGTTTAAATATATGTATGCACATTATATGGTATGCATAAATGCTAATAGTTACACAATTTAGATAAACAGAGCTATACAAAAGAGCTCGGATAGGTTACTGAATATGAGCATAATTTACTTAATGGTGTTTGATGGTGAAAAATAAATTATGCATTTTTACGTTGTACTGCATTCAGTTTAACTAACAAATGTTTGTAGATTATAAATAAAATGATGTACAGTATCACGCAAAGAACTGGATACAGGGTTACCTATGGATGATAATTTCTGAGAATGTGATTTAAGTAGTTTAAAGATTATTTTTGTTTGAACTAAAGTTTAGTAAAATACTTTGGTATAATAAAGGTACTAGGTTAACTACAGGGCTGAATAAAATTATTTTAGTATGTTTCCCTCTATTAGTATAAATTGCTGAAACAAAAATTTAAACCAGTTAGACGTTTTCTTTCTAAACTAAATTTCCGTATTAAATAGTATATATATATCAACCGACAGATCAAATACAGGGCTGTTTAAAAATATTGGGATAAATATTTTGCTATGAACACTTTTTCCTGGATAACGAAATTTTGTGAAAGATTTCAGGAAATCATGAAAAGTGTTTTACAATCTATTGTTTATGAATGATTTATCTTACTACTTAAAATTTATATTGAAATTAGAAAAATTAGATTTCTAAAAATGCTTTAGTTTTGGTTAAGCGGCAATTTGAAACAAAGGTACAGTCCAAAATATAAACAGAAAGTGACAGTTTAAAGATCCAGGAAAAGCAATTAATACATTTTAATACACAAATGTGTAATGTATACATAAATATGCAAAGGTCTACAGATAGGTGGATTTGAAAGTTGTAAGCTTTATGAATACATTTTTAGGTACTACTTGGTTATCCCGTCGACCAATTTCGCCAAATTATATAGATCGACAAAGTAATAGCCCAATTATGCATATTGATATAATTTTTAATTTTAAATAACGAAAAAAGAAACAATTAGTCAAACAATTAATAAAAATACAGATAAAAAGTTAAAATGAAAATCCCTTAATGACGTTTTAAATACGTGTATCGTACGAAATATCATTGAATATGACATTCACTATCATCAATTATTGGCATCTAATCTTATAGTTTGGCGATAATTTTTGGTCGACGGGATAACCAAGTAATACATTTTTTTGTATTATTTCAAAATCTTAATTTGCATTTTCTGGAAAGCTGTGTATTTTATTGAATATATTTACGAGGAACATCACTCATGGAAGTGTTTTTAAGCTATTGAAATAAAATTTTGTGCTGAATTTATTGAAGGTGTTACTGTAATAATTTAGATATTAGTGATATTAATATCACTAAAAATTTTTTAAACATAAATAAACTTTTTGTTTATTTTTGATTTAGATGACTGAGAGCCCTTCTGTGCAGAACTCATAGGTTTCCTTCATAATATGCGTAATATGAAGCACTTTGTACTATTCCTCAAAAACACCTTAGTCATAATTTATGAGGAAAAATAACAGAAAAGAAAGCATTTTTTTAATGGTCCATTTAAGATTTCTTATTTTTATTGTTTTATCAACGTCATAATTCATTATTAAATTATTAATTAGCAAAAACATGTATATTTAATTATTATTAGATTTATTCTTAATGTTTTCTACTTTTTTTTGGATATTTTTATGGGTTGTAGTTTCACAACCACTTAGTCTACGTTGATGAAATAGTAAGCAAATATAATTGCTAATTAACAGTGCGTAATTAACTCCACTGTATTTTAAGTCATAAATAGTTGAAACCATACAGATTTTTTTTTTTTTTGCCACATATAGCCTTGAGGCCGTTTAACGAAAAATGTCTTATAATTAATTTATACTTACTTCTTAAAAGTATTATAAGATTTCACTGTTATAGAAACTCACCTGTGTACATATTTTTATAATTCGATAGTAATAGGATGTGGTTGAAAATCTACGTTAAAGTATAACAAGCTATTTAAAAAGTTATTTCATAAAAGGAAATTTTTTACCATTCTTTACCCTATGTGTAAAACTAAGAATGATAAATATTAAAGTGTCAAAATTTTTCTATAGTTCTAATTACGAAAAATAAATTTCCATTTCTGTATTTAAAATTATAATGTACCATGCTTTATAAAATACATAAAAGCAACATTGTATTAAATGTGCCTAAAAATATTGAAAAAAATAATTTGAAATTTTTTTATAAATAATTTTATCTGTTTCGTTTAATTAAAAAATGCTTTGAACCATTAATTTGAAATTTTTTATTTTATGAAAAGATTATGAATATGCCAAAACAAATATATTTATGTCGTGGCGTTTCAATAATATATCTATGCAAATAACGTATCTTATAAAATTACTGTGTGAATTAAATACAAATGTCTATATGAGGTGATTTTAAATTTTAAATATCTTCATTTTGAAGCATTTTGCTAAGTAAATTTTAAGTGATCTATCTAACTTTGCGTTGACCGTATATGTAAAAATGAAAAACTTTTTTTCCTAAAATATATATTGTTTTACAAATTTAATACTTGGTTGAAATTTTAATATTTTAACGCATCCCAAAGCTTAATTATGATTGCGTAACAGAATGGCAATTATTGTGCTCATAATTAATACGATTTTAAAAATATTTTTACACGATATTAAAAAAAAAATTATTTGAATACTGATTTTGCATTTTTATAAAGTATGAAAAAAACATGAATACTTTGATAAAACAGCTTTAACAAAGTAAAAGCATTATTAAAGAAGAAATGAATTTTAATTTTGATAAAAAAATATTTTTTTTTCTAAAATCTCTTGATTTTTTTATACTGAGCAAAAATATTCTTTAATATATAATCTAAGGACTCACAAAATATCTTCGCAAGTACAATGAAGTAGTTTTTGTGAAATATTAATCATAGTATATTTTTCTTAAAAATAGAGATAGAAAGTCTTTTTTTTCTTTTCTTGTCTAGTCTTTTTTAACAGGAAATATACATGTCATAGCCCATACATAAATCAAAAGATATAAATTTCATGCGTAAACTAGTTTTCAAGAACTAATTAAATTTTTACATATTTTTAAAACATTATGTCTTCTCGGCACACTTTTCTAAAAAGCTTTTGCATATTTACTCCTTAAATTTGTTTTCGTATCAGAAAACATACTATTTCAGAGTAAAAAGAAATAAAATTAAAAACATTTTTCCAAAAATTTTTAAAAATCCATAAAACATATTTTTCATTATTTAATTTTTTTTTCACTCAGACTTATAATGTTAGGAATTTTTAAAGAAACGATTTAGTTTTACAATTTTGGAACGTTTCAACTGTTGATCTAAAATAAATTTTAGAAAAATGCGCCAAAGTATTTTAAGAAACATTTTTCCAGAGAAACGCAACAAAAGCATATACACACCTACAGTGTTTAAAATATATTATTTTAAATTTTTCCATCATCGTATACTTTAACGCCCAAAATCTTTAGCCCCATAATTTTTTATCTGTATTTTTCTTAAGCCGGTAATTCAAAACTAAAAAAAAATTAACCCTTTTATGTTCCATGTGCACTTAAATGACACAAATTAAATTAAAAAATTCTAAGATAGTGTGCTAGTTTGTGTAAACATTAGAAGGGGATTTTCCTACTTAAACTTTTCAAGAGAAAGTGTTAATAACTATATGTTACTTTTAAAAAATGACTGTTATTTTTATCAAAATTTCTAGAAAACTTATTAAGAAATATTTGTATGTCGATATCTGATTTCATTATTCTTTTCTAGTTTTTAAATAAAGAAAACATACTTATCCTTTTTTAGCAAAACTTTTTTAAAACAACAGTCATGCAAAAATATATTGGAAAACAATATGCTTCCGCATTAATTAAAGCATAAAAGATGAACTGCCGTTCTGAAACTTCCAAACGAGTGTTTTCAAAAACTACCCGATGGATCTTTTTGCAGATTATATCATTCGATAAGAAATATTTTTGCGGAGGTTTATGATACAAATATACAGGGATAACTCTGATTTTTCGTACTAAATTTCGTATTTTTCGGTTATTTTTGACGGAAGGGATGCAACAACTAATTTTTTGGCGATAATTATATTTCAAAAAAGGAAATGAAATGCTTTCTCTAATGGAAAATAATATAAACAT
The DNA here is from genome assembly GCA_964019185.1 of Maratus speculifer. NCBI lineage: Eukaryota > Metazoa > Arthropoda > Arachnida > Araneae > Salticidae > Maratus > Maratus speculifer. The sequence continues at coordinate 95,984,119 of OZ025290.1, forward strand.
TTCGAAAAAAACCCTGTTAATTCATTGATTTAAAATAAATAATGATAAAAAGAAAAAAATCCGTTTAATGCAAAATAATATTATGAAAGGAAAATATTTATCTTTAACAAAAAAAAAAGAATATTTATAATATTTAAAATTTAAAAAATAACTCAATGTGAAAGAAAGTTTTGAAGTGACACAATATTTGGCTACTTATTTCTTTCGAGCCAGATTAAAAAAAAAAAAAAAACAACATCTCAAAAATTTAATTAGGTAAAACATAAGTATTATTTTCTTTCTTTTTTTAAAAAATATTTTTAAATCTAATTTTCTCGTTATGTGTTTTACAGAAAAAACTCGCAGAATTATTTTTTTAAAAAAGGCTCTAATTGTTATTTGTATGTTATTTGTTCAATTGGATGTTTCAATCTACTTTTGTCGCCAATCAATGCGATTCTAAACCAAAAAAAAAAAAAAATAAGACGGAGCGTTGTTCGCAAGAATTATTTTTTTTCTCTCTCTCTCTTTTAATGAGTGAAAGCATTTTTAGGAAAAAAAAATTACATTTATCTTAAATACATATATAGCAGTTAATACCACAAAAATGAATAATATTTAAATTTTAGGGTAAATGTCTTTCCACATACATAGATGTTGTAAAATAATTTAACTGCAACTTTAAAATTTTTTTTGGCACAGACATCTCATACACACTACATTGGTGCGATTTGTCTCTTACGCCAATACCATATATACATGTGGGTAATTAACTGACGCCAAAGTGTCATTATTTTGCTTGATATGGCAACCCGGATGTTATTGCCTATTTATTAATAAATTGTCTATTTACAATTTTTTTCTTTTCTTTTCCAGTTGTATAAACTATTTTAATCTAGGCACATTTGTCATACATGCGCCACATTTGCGCGGCTTCAATAAAATGGCGATTTTATGCCTCACTTGGTAACCTGGCTGTTGTTTATTTATTAATAAATTTTTCTTTTATTTTTTAAAGGATATAAATAGTTTTTTTTATAATTATTAACTAAACTTTTTAAAATTTATTGTTATTTTCTACTTAAAATAACAGAAAATAATTGTAAACTATATATGTAACTGGTATTTGAAAAACATTTTTTCTCCGAATCGGCATCAGAAAAAAAACGCGCCAATGTGGTGCGTATATGTCATGTATACATTTTTTCCCCTATACTACAGTATTTAAACATGCTGTATAAATAACGATTATTGTTTTTTCCAAACGTGTTTGGCACAGATATTATATACACACTGAGGTATATGACTATCGCCAAAACGGTGTTATTTTGCCTAATATGCTAACCCAGCAATAGTTGTTTCTGTAGTAATAAATTTTTTATTTACTTTCAATTTGAAATTCTATAAATTGTTTTGTACTTTAGTAATTTTTTTTTATTTATTAATATTTTCGTTTTAAGATAACGAAATTTTTTTAAATGCACATTTCTTCGGTATTCTAAAACGAGGATTTTGCCGCATTGGTATTGGAAGGAAATCTTGCAAATCCGGGTTTGTGCAGGAGTTTTTTGTGAAATATGATATTTTCAAATGTAAATTGAGTGATACTTGATTAACACGTCGGCCAGTTTCGCCAAATTATTCAAATTTACATAAATTCATTTTAAATAACGAAAGAACAATAAACATAAATAAAAAATACAAATTAAAAGTCGAATTAAAAAGCACTTATGGTGTAAAAAAAATACATGTATCACGTGTAATATCAATTGCCATCATACTTACGATCATCGATTATTGACATTTATTCCTATAATCTGCTATTGATTTTTTTCTCGACAGAATAATCAAGTAGTACCGTACATTGTACAAACTCCAGTTAATATTACAAAAATAGAGCTAAATAACTAAATTTAGGTGCAAATGCACATACCCATGTTGTAAGAAAGAGGCACAAATGTCATATATGCACCACGTGGGATGATACATTTCTGGCGCCAATTTAACGGAAACTTCGTTTTCAAATGACAGATACATTTCTATTTTCTATTTTACTTTTCTATGTATAGAGCATAACATTTTGTATCATTTTAAAATGCAAATGAAAGTAAATAAATAGTTCATTAATAAAATCAAAACTAAGCTAGATTATCATAAGAGGCATAAAATGTTCATTTTGTTTCAATCACGCCAACGTAATACATATATATGACATCTGTATCAAAAAATGAATTACACACACTCAAAAAACATTCACCTTATTTTTCAAAGGAAAACTTTATTTAACTTTATTTATTCTGCTGCATTCCAAAAACGGAGCACTGTAATAGATTTGTCAAGAGCAGATGTACGTTGCGAAATATAATATAATATTGATAGAGGATGTATTAAGGTTTCCACAGATACCCATATCCCCAAGTTGAGAGGTTTAGAGTTCAAAAACTATCAAATGAAAATGAATCACTTGAAAATTGTTTAAATTCAATGGTCAATCTCTGCGATCATAATGCTCGCTATTTTAGAAGTATAGTGAATAGACAATATTTAAATTGCTCTTTTCATAATTGCCTCATTTATCTATCAAACTCTACAATAAATGGTCAACTGAAATATTTTTTCTTAAAAGCCCGAATTTTATCGAATGCATAAGCTGATACGACAACATAATATTTTATTATTACTTTAATATATTTTGGCGTCAACGGGCCTTCCATTATTGTTGTTTTTATTTTTGGCTCAGTTTTGTTTTTTCTAGCTCGCTGAGTTTTGCACTGATGAAGAATCTCGACAGTAGATTCGAAACAGCTGTTTGCTAACTTTTAATGCATTTTTGGTGCATTTATAATCGTTGGTTTTCTATCTTTAAATACAATGGCGTTGTGTATGATTTTCAGAAATGTGAAAGGACATTCGATTTAAAGTTGCTTTAAAAAACACAATCATATTCAATATTTTGTTAGATTCATGTTTTGTTTTGAAAAATAGACCAGCGCAGCGGGCTTAGCCTGCTAGTTTTTGCTAATTCCGCTGTTTTTTGAAGTTATTTATTTATTTATTTATTTATTTAATTTTAAAAAGTCTTCAAATACAGGCTAGTCTAATTAGGCAAGCATTATAAGAATTTTTTAGAATTTTTTTATACATTATCACAGAGATTGTGTCATACATTGCATAAACATTATTACATACATCACATATTCAATAATTAATCGTTAGAATTTAACGTTCCTTTGCAGATTTTTTTCTGATGAACTGAATAGTTAAAATTACTGAACAATAGTAAGGAATTCCTATTTTCTGATCCCCATTTTTCTAGCATATTCTTAAAAATAGCATCTTTTCTTATGATAAAAACGTAATTGATATACATATTACTTTTTAAATTTTGATTATTTATGTATTCCGTAAAATTACAATAAACTTAATTTTATAACACAACAGTATTTAAAAGTGTGATGTAAAATATAAAAAGTATTTAGCTTTTCCGGAAAATTTTTGTTAGGCAAAAATTTAAATATATTACTGTTGATCGAATGTCACATAACAAGAAGTAAAAATATTACTTTGTGATTAAAAAATAATAATTTAGGTCAGGATTTATTTCTTTAAATGCAATAAATTGTGTCAAACTTATACGTGTAAATGAAGTAAATGAAGTAAATGAAGAAGATACAAACACTTATTAAATTGTATTTCATAACATATGTCTTAAACATAAATTTCACAAATATAACATCAAATATCCGAAATCAGACTTTTGAATAAAAGTTTGATGAAAGCTTTATTTAAAGGAAATTCTTTTATGAAATATGGTATTCATTCATACGTAAAATTATGGGACTTTGGGAGCGGATATAGTATGAGTCACCGTCGTCATTGGTTCTGACAGAATGACAGGTGGACTATCAATGATGGATAGCTAAAGGTGCTGTGTTATCAAAGCGAAGGCGTACCTTATGACGCAGCCTTTGATGACAAGTGCTATTGATAAACGATTCTTACTCTAAAAATTTCTCTTCCAGACGGATTCTTCTTCACCTTTGGAGTTTCGCTTTGGAATTTTTCGCTCGCAAAGAATGAATAAACAATTATGAATTCAGATGTGTGCTTAAATTTTCAATTTTTACTTAAATGTTCTTTTACAAACGCTTTTTTTTAAAGTATTGTTAATAATAATATATTAAACATAGGCTGTTCAACATTTTTATTAAATTATATTTTGGTAAAAAAAAGGCATTATACCGGCAGTTTTGGAGCAATTTTGAATGAAATATTAAAGCGATATTTAAGAAATGTCTGCGGCAAACATTGGAATAAGATTTTATCCAATATTGCGTCATTATTATATTCAAATATTGTGGTATTAGTTCACACCAATGCAATTAATAATTGTGAAAATGTTTTATTATGTTTTCATATATTATGTAATTAAAATAAATTAAAAAGATTTTCTTTTACATGAATTATTTTATTTTTTTTTCTTTAGTTGCTAAAAAGGTACTAAATAAAATCTATCAGGATGGCTAAAGAGTTTATTATTTTATTTTATTTTTTTACATTTTACTTAGATTCTCGTTCAATTTATTTCTTCTATTTCAGGGCAGTATTGAAGAATTATTATATACCAAAATTAGAATCTTACTTCTTCTCAATACTTTATTTCATTAAACATAATAAAATCGTGTTAAAACTTCTATATATGCTTTAAAAATAAATGAAGAAAATACGAATACATGCTAAATAGTATTTCACAATGTATGCTCTTTTATAAATTTTGGAAAATTCTCAAACATAACATAAAATATAAGAAATCTCATTTTCGAATAAAAGTTTGATTAAAGATTTATTTAAAGGGAGTTCTTTTACGAAATATGGTACTCATTCATACGTAAAATTATGTAACTTTGGAGCGGATATAGTATGAGTCATCGACGTCTTTGGTTCTGACTGAATGACAGGTGGACTATCAATGACGGATAGCTAAAGGTGTTGTGTTATGAAAGCGAAGACGTACCTTATGACAGAGTCTTTGATGACAAGTGCTATTCATAAACGATTCTTACTCTAAAAATTTCACTTCCGGACCGATTCTTCTTCACTTTTGGAAGTTTCGTTTTGGAATTTCTCGTTCGCAAAGGATGAGCAGACAATTATGAATTCAGATGTGTGCTTAAATTTTTATTTCTTAGTTAAGATGTTGTTTTATCAATACTTTTTTTAACAAGATATTGTTTATAATAACACATATCACATAGGTTGCACAATGTTTATTTTAAATTATATTCAAGTAAAAAAGTCTCATACTTGCAATATATTGAAGCAAAATTCCTATGAAATATTAAAGCAATATTGGAGAAATATCTTATGCAAATATTCGGATAAAATTTCTGCAATGTTGCGTCATTAATATACATTAATATACTCAAACATTGTGCAATATTTCACATCAATATAATTAATAATTAATTAGAATTGTGAAAATATTTTATAATGTTATCATACATTATGTAAATAAAAGTAAAACTGCAAAGGTTTTTTTTCTTATATGAATTATTTTATTTTTTTCTCATTAGTTGCTGAAAGGTATTAAATAATATCTATATAGATGGTTAAAAGGTTTTACAAATCTTATTACATTTTAGTTAGATTCTCGTTCGATTGTTTTTTATTAATTCAGAGCAATATTGAAGAATTATTTCATACCAATATTAAAGTCTTATTTCTTGTCACTATTTTTTTCTTTAACCGTAATAAGATTGTGATAAAACTTATACGTATGCTTTAAAAATAAATGAAGAAAGTATGAATACATGTTTAGTAAAAATTCATATGTTCTTTTATAACTTTTGCGGTATTCACATATACACTATATTGCCAAAAGTGACCAGTTTCTTGCGATTTTAGACATTTTGTTGAGTATTTAAAAAAAAAAAAAAAAAAACAAGAGGCATTATCCAGAAACTATAAGTATGTAAACATAATAGTACAGGTTATACATTTCCGTGAAGATTTTTTCCGAAAATTCCATAGGGGACCGTCAAGAAATTGAAAAAAAAGAATGTCTTTTGAATAACCATGTCAAATTTAATGTAGAAAAAGAGTTCAATCTGTAGATTATGCTAAGTGCCTTATTGTAATAAACTGTGTTCATTTGTGTGCTGATAGCATTTACACCCGTTGAAAAGTTAAGGTTTTTATAAAAACAGTAAAAGTTTTCCAAATTTTTGCAGAGTTCTTTATATAAAATAATGTTCTTTTCCGAAAATATGACAAAAAATATTGTACACCATACCCTGTAATCAGAATTAAAATGCAATAAAAAACATAGTCTCAAAAACAGACATAAATTCTGAAAGTGACCGTCAGTAGAATAAGCAAAAAATCCGTTGTTCCCAAAATGAAGCAAAAAATGGGGGGCTCTATTCGAATATAGTAGTACGTGCCATATTGTGTATTCTATATTGACACTAATCAATGGATAAATGCATACAGGCCCTCATTCTTTTCCTTTCTTTAGAAGAATTTAACAAGAATCTAACTAAAATGTGAAAAATTTTTTAGAACTCTTTAACCATTTTTTATAGTTTTTATTTACCTTTTCAGCAATTGATGAGAAAAATTCATATAAATAATTTATATAAGAAAAACCTTAGCAACATTACTTTAAATTACATAATATATGAGAACCATATAAAATATTTTCACAATTATTATCTGAAGAATTGCTCTTTTAATTAATCTGAATTTCTGTTTCACTATAATGTTAATTGTTTGATAATCATAGCAATTTTGCTATTTTTTATTTCTTTAAATTATTATTATTATGATTATTATAGTTTTTTTAATAAAAGGTAGTGAGTAAAATTCGGAAAATATTTTTAAGTGAATTTATCAAAAGTTTTTTAGAAAGTGAAATATGCATTTTTCCAACATTTAATAGATCACTGATAATATAATTAAATAATAACATAATAATAAATTAAAAACATAATAATAACGTAGCAATATAATAATAATATAAAAGTATAATTATAATATAAGAACATATCAATATTATAAAAAGCTTTAATAATGCATTAACAATACATTATAAATTATTATTTGTTATTCCTTTTTCATTACACATTAGTATGATAATTTTCTTTAAATTAAAACGGGGATTTATGAGAATATTTAAATGATATATGTACATAAACATTTGTCACTTACCTTGTTTTATAATGGAAAGGCTTGATATAATCGTATCGAATTATAATGTACTCCACTGATGTTCAAGCACAAGGTGGTTACCAAAACAGCAAGTAATGAATTTCTCATTGAGAAAAAGAGTCTTTTTTTATTCTTTAGAATTTAGAATGCGTGCAATGCAGGGTGCAATGCTGTGCTAGTGTAATCCATTAATCGATCACGATTTGCAGTCAAGAATAACAATGTCTCATTCGAATAACCCGTGAACTGGAGTAATAAAGACTGAAAAGTTTGTGCTTCAATGTAGCTTAGACAAATTTGATTGTTAGCACAATATTTACACCAATACAATTATTTAAAATAAAATATTCGACAAAGTGCTGTAAAGCAACAGCTATTTTCATCAGTGTAGAGTAATTTATTTATAAGTAAAGAAGGGTTTCTGACAGAAAGTGATCAATTTATAGTTAAACAAACAAAAATGTGGTAATGAAGAAGAGCATTTCCATAGCAATCTTACAATTAATGACCAGAATTACCATATCCAGTCTTCCGAAATGCCTTACATTTCCTTTGAATTTTGAAAAATTACCTTCTTGATGTGTGATTACTTCATTATCCCTGGTGGGTTCGTATCTTTCCGAAAAGACGACGAAAAGCGACATACACAAGATATTAATCAATGTCGACAAATATCGAGCCGTTCCATTAAGCATTATTTTTCTCCAATATCCTCTATCCTTATATTAGAACGTATTTATGTACGATGAAGTGCATTCTTATATTGCAACCCGTGTTTTCGATCAAAGTTTTACGGCGTTATTATAACGATGACCGCAGAATCGCAAAGTTATTTATTTATGAAATTTTCAGTCATACGACTTATTTCTTTGCTTGTGACTTTAAATTTTATGATAATTTAAAAAGGCTTTTTTACCCCCCCCCCAAACAAAAGCAAAAAAAGGCAATGTATAATACCGAATCATAATAATGCCCGTTAGACATTGATAGAAACAGACATTTTCCGGTAGCACTAGCCACTCGTTTCTTTTCACCTCGTGAATTTCATAAAGAAATATTCATTCCAGGTATCAGATTTGAATGGCATCAGCGTTACTTTCAGAATTTGAATGCTACAACATGCGCAAAGAAAATGTATTGAACATATTTGTTTAGTAAATTATGAAATAAAAAACAAATGCAACGCGGTAATTAAGCGGAAAAGTAAAAACGGAAGGTTTTTTTTGTGGACATCAATTAAAAAATATAATATTTCTTTTCTGTTTTTCTTTTTTACGAAGCAGAAAAATAATATTACAAGTGTCAGTATTTATTTATGTAATCAGAATTCATAAGAGTACACACTCACGTTTCAAATGTGCAAACGCATTTTATATATTTAATATGTGCAAAAATTACATTTAATGTTAAAAACAAATTGTAATGGCTGAAATTGTTACGCAATAAAATATAAATTAGATGTTAGACAATCACATAAAAAGTAATTTTCATACATATAAATAGCCACGTTGAATATGAATAACGTATAATATAAGAATCCGAAAGTTTTTGCGGGGCGTGCAGACACGTACCAGACACGTGAGAAAACAGATGTAGAGAAATGAGAAAATTCACAAAAAAATTAATTTCTGTTAGAAAGTGTTAAAGATTTTTATCATGAAATTAATATTAAAAAATCTACAAATACTTACTTTTCGAATCATTAGATTTCTCAAAAGCGTAATTTTCGTGTTTTATCGTTGCAAAATTCTCATGATGCTATAATAGAACTGCGAAAATATTATAATAACAAATAATTTATGAATGCATTTGTTGCCGATCTGTCTGCATTTTGTCTGTCTTTATACAGTGCTCAGCAAAAGTTTAGACAATCATCGGTTACGCTTATATTTTCAGAAGTATGTACCGAATGTTTGTATATCATCTGTCATATACACTATATTGCCATTGATTATGGGACACTTGCGATTTTAGACATTTTACTAAATATCTAGAAAAATACATGAGGAATCATCTCGAAACTCTTAGTGTATAAATATAATAGTATAAGTCATACATCTCCGTGAAGATTTTTTCCCGAAACTCCAAAGGGGACCGTCAACAAATTAAAAAAGAATGAATATCTTTTGAATAACCCTGTCAAAACTAATGTAGCAAAAGCGCTCAAACTCTAGATTGTGATTGAATGCCTTATTGTAATATGCCTTGTTCATTTTTATGCAAATAGCATGCATACTCGCAGAGTAATTAAGGTTTTTATAAAAATGATCCCAAATTTTTCCAAGTTTTTTCCTTATAATTTTCAGAGTTCTTAATATAAAATACTATTTTTTTCAGAAAATATGACAAACAACATTGCACACAGTACCCTGTAATCAGAATTAAAAAATAATGAAAATTGTATAAAAAATGAGTTGGTTTACTAAATAATTTTTTACTGCGCATGCGTCAACGATATCAAAATTTCATTTGCATATTATGTTAGCTAAATGTATAGAGCAACTTTTGTGAAAGTCACAAAATCATAACTTGAAAATTCTGACAATAATCGTCAATTGAATAAGTCAAAAATCCGTTATTCTCAAAATGAAGCAAAAACAACAGGGGTTGTATCCATATATTCATTGATTAGTGTCAATATAGAATACACAATATGGGATGTACTACTGCATTTGGATAAAATCCCTCATTTTTTTGCTTCATTTTGGAAACAACGGATTTTGTCCCTTTTCTATAGACGATTACTTTCAGAATTTTCAAGCTATGATTTTGAGACTTTTACAAAAGTTGCTCTATACATTTAGCTAACATAATATGCAAATGAAATTTTGATATCTTTGACGCATGCGCAGTAAAAAATTATATAGTAAATCTACTCATTTTTCATACAATTTTTATTATTTTTTAATTCTGATTACAGGGTACTGTGTGCAATGTTGTTTGTCATATTTTCTGACAAAAATATTATTTTATATTAAGAATTCTGAAAATTATAATGAAAAAACTTGGAAAAATTTGGGACCATTTTTATAAAAACCTTAATTATTCTGCGAGTGTGCATGCTATTTGCATAAAAATGAACACAGTGTATTAGAATAAGGCATTCAATCATAATCTAGAGTTTGAGCGCTTTTACTACATTAGTTTTGACAGGGTTATTCAAAAGATATTCATTCTTTTTTAATTTGTTGACGGTCCCCTATGGCATTTCGGTAAAAAATCTTCACGGAGATGTATGACGTATACTATTATATTTATACACTAAGAGTTTCGAGATGATTCATCATGTATTTTTCTAGATATTTAGTAAAATGTCTAAAATCGCAAGTGTCCCATAATCAATGGCAATATAGTGTATTACTTGTGACTTATCCTTTATTCACACACAATAAATTTTGAATTTTATCTTTTACATAAAATATAATGAAAAAAAATAAAATTAACATTGTGGCAAAAGTATAGGCAGTTTGCGTATTTACAGAAAAATAACTACAAATTAAAATTGAGTTGCACCCTCATTGTTTGCAGTTAGTGGAAAAATGTGACTTTTCAGCGAAAAAATTAAATGTTGAGTCACTTGGGGGTCTTTTTCGTACCAAGCATGTTCATCAGCAGCTCGAACCTCATTAAAAGAAAATTTTAGCAAAAATTTGCATAAACATTACGACACATGATGTTACAAAAGTTTTCGATTGGTTCCGGATCAGAACTACACGCCGGCCAGTTGAGATCAATAGTATTTTCAGAGTTAAACGAAGTTCTTCTTTTTTGTGCAACATGAATAGATGCTAAAATCCATAATTTAGATCAGCAAAAGTTCCCCAAATGAATAAAATTAATCTCAAACGTATGTACGTAGCCTTGTGTTGCTTGGCAACCAATGAATAACTCCACAGATACACGAGCATTAAAGCAAAGTGAGGACAAAATTATTTAAAAGTCACCTTCTTTTTTTCGACCTAATAAAGTCCCAGGATCTTTACCTTAAGTGATTCCAATAGTATGCCCACTTGTTTGGGCCATTCAAATATTAGTTTTTTTCGTTACTGAATATCATAGCGTACCACTTGGGTCCATATGACGTATGTTTGCAAGTTAATTGCATTCTCGCCAATTTATAGCGATATTTTTAAGCTGTTTGTTTTATCATTTTCATGTAAATTGATTTACCTGTTTCTTTAATTCATCTACAAATCATTTCCGTGGACACAGAAAGTTCTGACTTAATGTGATTAGCAATAATTACTTGTGTAAATGTCAATTTCTGGATCCTTGTCATCTCATTTTGTCATTTTGTCAACTCATTTTCTCCTCACACAAGGTCTTCCAGATTATGTTATGTTTTGAAGGAGTCATCCTTAGACTATAGTTCATAGACAGACCACTTTGGACAATTCCATGCTGCTGAAATTTTTGTAGCAGTCTTCCCTTTCCATTTCAGCTTTCCTACTTCAATTACCTCATCTAATTGAATATTTTTAGCTCGCGATATCTTCACTAACTGATGCTATATCGATGTATAATTAAATACTTCAGACATGTGGCATCATAACTTGGAAATCTGCATTTTTCCATGAATAGTTGGCTAAAAATCAAAAAATTGTCTAAACTTTTGCAATATGCAAATTTTACTTTTTTCAGTTAAATTAAATATCATCTTAAATTATAACCATTATTTTTATTCTACATTATATAAAATATATTTGAAAATAAGTATAGCCATTTGTAAAACTCACGTGTTCGTATTGTTTATTTAAAGGTTAGAAAACACTAGTGTCTAAACTTTTGTTGAACACTGTAGTACATAGTATGTTTAATATATAGATGTTTTATTCATCTACATTTTTTTTGTATTCATTTTCTTTCGTTATATTTTAAAACTAAATTTATGCTTGAGTAAAACAACAGAAAATTTATCAAGTAAGAACTTTACAAAATAAATGAGTTGAAACTTTTTTATCTTACATACACTGGTCATGGCTAACAAAAATAAAAAGCTGTCAAGTATCAAACATGACATCATACAAGATATTAAATGAAAAGTTGTCGTCAGATTTTATAATGATAAAATACTTTCCGCTGTTTTGTATTTTTACTCCCCGCAAAATTTCTCCATATTTCTCAGATTTTTTAGTTTTCAAATGTATGAATGTCTCTGGTTCATATATTATATGCATATACCATCGTTAGAGTTATCTTTATTACAAAACAACCCCTTAAAATAAACGAAAAAAATGAATTTCGTATTTAATTTTTATCTCCTATTTTAAGACGGTTGTTTACAAATGCATTCCTAGAAACAAAAATTTCAGAAAACAGTACGCCACAGGCACATTCAAAAGTATTCGTTGCCATTTATGATTTAATTTCATAATTTCCTTCTTACAACAATTGACATAAGAAATTGTTCTATATTTTATTTGTGAAAATGGTAACATGATCTCCAACAAGTACAATATTCATTGTTTCACCATATTCGGAATCAAGACAAATATTGCTGCTAAACCATAAAGATTATAGTTTTGTGCTCCGCTGATATTTATTTTTTTAGCCCGAAAGAGATTGCGCTGGGCACAGGGACTCCTCATTTATAGAGAAACATGGGATGTATTAGAGAATTTATAGAGAAACATGATTTATGTACAACCCAGGCGTCGGAGCGTCCATAAAATTTTCGCCCTTTTCTACCACTATTTTAAATCAAATATTTTCGTCTCAGATTTCTTTAATATCTAAAAGAAATTCTACGATAGAAATTGTCACTTTAAAATTGTGTTAGGAAACTGTGAAAATTTTAGGGACGCTGCGACTCCTGATAACCTATAATCCTGTCTGACATTCCCCGTTGTAGGGGTAGTGTTATTTTTACTTGTCTTTCTTTTCTTCTTGTTAAACAATAATTTTTTGCGATCCGTTGTGACTCAGTCACCCCACGAGACCGTTGTTGCTTCGAAATTTCTCATATGTTACAGTGTAGTTTTCTGTTCTAAAATGTTTCTGCTGGTTTTTTTTTTTTTTTTTTTTTTTTTTTTTTTTTTTTTTTTTGTTAATAAATATTTTTATTGTTAATAAAAATTTTGTTAATAAACAAATGATTTTTTTCTTCTCATTTATAGTACTTTTATGTATGAAAGTGATTGAGATGATCCAATCACCCCACCCTATCTCTAGTGTCACAATGGATGCGCGCGTTCAAACATTAAAAAAAGGATTTCTCAACTATTGAATTATATATTCTTAAATACTTTTTTATTCAATTAAATCACCTATTCTTTATAATAAATTGGTTTTTGTCCAATGTATAAAACATTTTTCATTTAAAACTCATTGGGGTGATCCTAACATCACGCGGGACCTCCAATTTTACTGTTGGGTGCGTTCCCGATTAAAGAAGGTTAAAACCTATGAGTACATATACAGGGTATTTCTAAATTCATAGTACAAACTTGAAAGGTTGGTACAGAATACTATGACATTCATTTAATGCATAGGAATGTATGGGCACAAGTGATGGGTAGAGGTACAAACACCAGGAAATCAATTTAACCTTTTTTTATTTAAAAATTTCTCAATCATACCTGAAAATTCTTATGCTATTCTGTTCTTTATTTAAGACAAACATTTTATAAATACATAAAGAAACTTAAAAAAAATCGGGTATAAAATGTAATTTTTTGAATAAAAAATTGCAAATTTGATCAATTTTTACAAATTGAGGTTTTTTTTTCTTTATGTAATCATGAAATGTTGGTATTAAATAAAGAAATAAAAAATATAAGAAATCTTTAATATTAATGGAAAATTTTGAAATAAAAAAGGACCGAATTTCCCCATTTATGCTTCAACTGAATGTGTCATTTGCACCCATAGATTCCCCATACAATAAATAATTGTTACAATGCCCCGTACCAACTCTTAAAAATTGCATGTCTTCAATTTAGAATCACCCTGCATACATATATATATATGTTTTTAAAATGTGTAAAAGAACCGAGATTAAGGTTATCAGATGCAGAGGACCTTTATATACCAAAAAAAAAAAAAACTTTTTACAAAATTTATGAAAAGTTTATTTCCTCTTCTAATTAAGATAGAAACATGATTTAAACATCATTTTAAATATTAAAAAAAGCAGAAAATTTTTTTAATGCAATAAAATGTTTTTCAATAATTTAATGATTTTTGTCGCACGATTTATTGCATCATATATTTTTTTAAAGCAACTTATCTATCATTGAAACACCAACAAATATTATAAATAAATCAAATTTTATGAGACTTAGCAAAAAAGAAGAAATCCTTCCGGTTATTCGATTAATAAAAAGTATCGAGGATTTATCTTCTCTAGCTTGAAAAACGAAGATAAATTGCTTGTTCCTTGGATGTGTTAGACGACGTGATTGGATTGTTAGATGACATTTTTTTCGATAACTTGCAATAACTACGCAGTTTGGAAAAATATATTTTGAACCTTTAAATTTTATACTTAAATCTACTTCATTTTTATAATTTTCTTTAAAAATGTATTTCTTTAAAAATGTATGTAATTAATGCAGAATTTAAATAAATGTTAAAGCAAAATTGTCATGATCTATGTTGAATTTCATTCTACTAGCTTACATATATAAATTTTAATTTTATATTAGAAAAAGAAAAAACATACTGTCAATACTAAAGTTTTCAGAAAATATAATATTGATTTAGAATTCAGGCAGTAAATAATTAATAAATTCGGATTGCAATATCTATAAAGTTTATAAAAGACATTTCATTTTTATAATTTCCTTTAAAAATGTATTTCAGCAGAATATGGTAATTATTGCAGAATTTAAATAAATTTTAAAGAAAAATTGTCATGTTTTATATTGAATTTTAGTCTGTTAGCTTACATATATAAATTTTAATTTGTATAATAGAAAAAGAAAAAACATTGTGTCAATATTAAACTTTTCAGAAAATATAACATTTGTTTTAAAATTCAGGCAGTAAATAATTAATTAGGATGAGCGAAGCGAATCCTCTACTAGGCTACTCAAATGACATTTTGTCGTACACTTTACAAAAAAACTATACAGTATTTTGACTTGAAATTAAACACAAATATAAATTATGATCTGTAGATTTGCAGAATATTATTTTTTTTTGTACAGAAATATTTTTCAAAAAATTATTACTTTAATTAATTTATTTTACATGTTTTTCCATTACGAACCCATTTTTTAAAATAAAAAGTGAAACACGTACGTTTTCAGAAGAAAAACTTAAATCATGGGGACAGTAATTATAGCTAGAATCATCATTAAATAAATAAATAAATAAAATATATTTTCATTATTCTAACAAAATATTTCAAAAACTGCTTTCAGATTTTCAAACTATGCTCATTCCTTTTAACTATGTATAGTTTCATGATTTCTTTTATAAAATGTATAAAATACCTTTTTTTAGAAAAATTATAGCATATTTTTAATGAATTAAAATTTGTGAAAATTCTCTTATTAACATTCAATTATAAAAGTATTTTTCTGTGTTAAAAATTCAAATACACAATTTATTCTTATTTTGTGAAATCATTTAAGCAGACGATATTTATGAATTTTAAAAGAATTACATTATGTTTTTGAGAAGTGACAATAAAAGAATTGTAAACAAATAAAATTAATTAATATTTTGTATAATTCTACTTCGAAAATATTATTATTTATACCAGTTTTATATCATAAATAAACAATCTGAGGAAATTCTTGTAATTTGGTTGAAATACATTTTAAAATTAAAATGCGCCGAAACATAAAATTACATTTTTGCTTAATAAAGATACAAAAGTAATTTAAAAAATATATTATTACTTTCAAATATTTATCTTATAGCATAATTCTTCGCGAATCCAAACAAAGCATAGCTTTTGCTAGTAATATCGGCTTGCAATATCTATAAAGTCTATAAAAGACAGTTTTTAAATGATAATGTATATTTATGTTGATCAAAATCTAAAAACTACTAATTGCTGGTGTTTCGGAGAGCACTATAAAAAGAATTCGCAAAGAAGGAGATAACAATTCGGGTGATTTCGGTTCTCCCAAAAAGAAAAAAGCGAAGACTGAATATTTCAATTGTTCGAAAGTTTATTATTAATTTCTTACTGAACTCAAAATTAAATACGCATCTCTCATTTTAAACAGTTTATTCTCATGAGAAAATTCTTCTCAGTTCTTTCGAACATAGATAATTTGACAAAATACAAGTCCAATAAAAAACCGTAATATTTTTCCCCATATACTCATAAAAAAACATTCTAATCAAACTCAAAAACAAAAAGAATGTTGTTTCACACAGCTTAGGTAAAAGCTGAAGAAATAAAACAGATAATGTATTTATCACAAATTATCGTTTGCACAGAAAACTTTTTACATTTTGAAATAATTAGGTATATCTTGGTTGCTAGGTGACAAAGCCAGTAGAAAATTAAATAGCATTTTATCAAACATACCGCCCCTCTTGAAACCTCCAAGGGGGGTTTCAAACTAAAACACTGCAATTGCAACCATTGTAAAAAATATAAATAACAATACAATTAAACACAATACTGTGACAATATAAATGAGTCACAGTTAAGTTAATTTTAAGCAAATATTTAAAAAATTTTACATAATACATAATACATAAAGAAATTTTACAATAATGTACACTTTCTTATAAAAACTGAATTACTTTTCAAGAGGTAATACAGCAATTTTGGATACTGCTCTTTTATATATAGGCCAGTCAAATTGTCATAAATAGATGCAAAAATTCTGCTAGAAGATTTTATGTTTTTAAACTATTTATAGGGATGCTAGTAACAAGAATTAATGGTTTTCCAACAAAATATCTCGAGGCTAAATTTTGTGGAGCCAAAAAACCACAAAATTTTCGGACTTTTTTCAGTTTTTTGCCAATAACTCAAAAATTATAAAATTTTTGCGTAAAATGCTCAATTACAAAAAGAAAGAGCATTAAATTCTCTACAAATTTCATAATAAAACTGTTTTTCTAAAGCCATTATTAAGCGCGCTACAGCATTCTGAAAGCGACTTTCTTTTTCTAACTTTACGGAAAAATTGCAAAAACGAAAATTTGACACAATTTTAAATTATTTTATTCTCTTTAATGTAACTTATTTAAATTATAGGTATTTGCATGATACAAATCGTGATGAATTACAACGGTAACATTGTAAAAATTTAAGAACATTGTAACTTTTTTTGTATTTAGAGATTTAGTGTAAAACATTAATATTAGGTATTTAACTGATTGTAAGTAAAAAATACTTATGTTGACATTTTTATATCCTTTCCTTCTGGATAAATAATGTCGTTAACATTTTCGTAGTTGATTCCATTATATGTTTTACAAATTGTTGAGCATTGTAATCTTAATTTATCAAAAGAACATGCTTTGCTGAACCTTTCATTACAGCTACATGACACGGCATGGAGCAAGGATTCAGGTGCCGGGTTTTGGCACATTTGAACTGGCTGAAAGAAATCGTCCGACCTGTGAACCCACCCCAATTCTTCAGGAGGGATGTTATTTCCTAGCCTAGCTTGTAACTGATAATAACATCGGAGTAAATGATGCTGCGCAGCCTCTTGTGTTGGTGGTAGTCTTGCAAGATGAACTTTGCTTTTTGTGGCAGATTTAGCAAATAGCTGCAAACTTAAGGATTTCAATTTCTGTGTAGTATCTATGCATCCACTGTATAGTGCAGCATGGAATTTTTCTCCAACCTCGATGCTTTCTTGACGGGTAGAACCTAATTTATTGAAGACGCAGGCTATTTCTCCAAGCTGATCATGTTTTTTCAAAGTGTTATAAAATTTTGACTTTCTTTGCCCAAAAAGAGCGGATGTTGTATCGCATCCGCTGATTGCATGAGTGAAAAGACCATTGATGTAATTTGTATTTGAACGACATGGTTGAAAACCATTTGGTTTCAATGTTACCTCCTCCTGGCTTTTGGAAAAATAGATTTTTGTGTTGATAGCTTAAGCTCATCATGATCACGAGAAGGTCAATATCTTCTCCGACAATTACGACGCTTTCAAAAGATACGGCTCTTGAAATGACTGAGATAACTATCATGACATCAGCTTCTTCTTTTGCCTGCTCAACTTGAATTCTGTTATTTTGAAATTCTTATTTTGAAATTTTTAATTTGTTCTAAGAAATAAAATGAAGAAGCTCTTGTTTATGTCATTGGCTTCATCAACGGATGGTGCGAGTCGGCGCTCTCTTTTCTCTCCACTTGTTACAAATTGATCTAGTTTTACACAACAAAAACTATGATACCATGCATCTGCAAGTTAGGTTCGCATCTGCTAATCAGGTTCGTTCTGAATACGTTCAATTACTTTCTAGGACCATTCATCACCACGTTTTTCTGCAGCTTTCAAAATTTTAATTTTCGCTTTTAACTTCATTACTTTGTGAATCAAATTTCTCTTTGCTTAAGGCCTTTTTTATTGTTTTTCGTTGAAATCACCGGAATTACCTTTTTCACATAAGAAGCAATTATCTTGAAACTTGAAAGAAGTGTTCAATCTGAAGGACAAACTATAGTCTGCGTAGAATCTTCACTCCGACGAACATATGCTGCTATCATTCTCTCATTCGAACATGTTTTTCGGCAATCATCCTGTATTCTAACTTCCTTTCTACTTTCCAAAAAAACTGATGAATATTACTTTTGATGAATATTACTTTGACGCTGAACGCTATGTTCAAAGAGCTTGGTAAGTCCTTTCTGGCTCACAACGCGAGTATCACTATTTGAAGTCGTTTGGCGAATGAAACACAATTTTCGATCGAGCTCACTCATTTTTCATTACTGCACAAAAAGAAATAAAATAAACTGAATAACAGCATATTAGATGAGTATGTCTTTATAAAAGAACACTTGCATCTAAATCATTACGGCTCGAGAAAGTCACGTGGCCGCAATCTTCCATCTACATTCCATTTGTTTGTCCCTGGCCCTCCGTTCCTTTATAATCGTTTTTCTTATAAGGTTTCTAGAATTTAAGCTTCTTCTACCTTCCTTTCTTAAAACTTTCATTTCTCATCCATCAATAGGTGTATTTAATTTTCATTGTTGTGATGAAAAAAAGTTTTTTCTGATGGGAGGCGAAAAATAGGTCACTTTTTATAAAGTAAAAAAAAGAGACTTTTTCAAAAAACCATAGCGCGCTTAGTAATGGGTTTAGAAAAACGTTTTTACAACAAAAATTATAGAGAATTTAATGCTCTTTCTTTTTGTAATTGAGTATTTTAAGCAAAAAAATTATAATTTTTGAGTTATTGGCAAAAAACTGAAAAAAGTCCAAAAATTTTGGGGTTTTTTGGCTCCACAAAATTTAGCCTCGAGATATTTTGTTGCAAAACCACTAATTCTTGTTACTAGCATCCCCATAAACATTTTAAAAACATAAAATCTTCTATCAGAATTTTTGCATCTATCGGCCCTTTTTTCTGACAATTTGACTGGCCTATATATTCCATTTGGAGTTTTTATATTCACAACTCTTACTCTATTATCATTACCAAAAAATACCTCTACAATTCTCCCTAATAACCATTTAGACACAGGAAGATCATCTTCCTTTATTACAACCATATCTCCTATTTTGAGGTTGTTTTTTGATATCATCCACTTATGCCTTTGCTGCAATGTACTTAAATAACTATTTTTCCACTTTTTCCAGATGGTCTGAACCATTTTAGTGGTCTTTTGCCATAAGTTAAGTCTATTATCTTCAATATTACTCAGGTCAGATTCAGCAATGGCATTAAGTGGGCGACCAATAAGAAAATGTCCCGGGGTCAAGACCTCCAAGTCATCAATATCTGTACTCAAGGGAGTAAGCGGGCGCGAATTTAAGATACCTTCAATTTGGACAATTATAGTTAACATTTCTTCATAAGTTAATTTAGAGTTGCCCACAACACGTTTAAAGTGATACTTGAAGGACTTGACTCCCGATTCCCATAAACCTCCAAAATTTGGAGCTTTAGGGGGAATAAATTCCCAAGCAATACCTTCAGATATCAAGTAATTAGTAAGGTTCTTGTCTGGTTTGTTTACCAATTCATGCAATCTTTTAAGCTCCACATTAGTCTTCACAAAATTGCCTGCATTATCAATGAAAATTTTTCGAGGTTTGCCTCGTCTGGCAAAAAACCTCTTTAATGTGGCAATAAAAGCCTTAGACGTTAAATCAGTAACTAATTCCAAATGCACTGCCTTTGTTACCATACAAATAAAAATACAAACATAAATTTTATGAAAAATACCTTTACGTTGACCTTTATATCTAATCAAAAATGGACCACAGAAATCAGTTCCTGTGCAATTAAAAACAAAGTCTACATTTATTCTTTCTTTCGGGAGCTCGCCCATAATTTGCTCTAACAATTTAGGTTTGGCCCTAAAGCATGTAATACATTTATGTACAATTTTTCTGCAAATAGCCCTACCGTTTAAAGGCCAAAATTCTCTTCGAACACAATAAAGTAAATTTTGTGGTCCTATATGTAGATATTTTTTGTGATAAATCTCAATAATTAATTCTGTTCATTTGTGTTTAGAGGGCAGTACAATTGGGTGTTTTGGGGCATAATTTACCGTGCTATTTTGGAGACGACCTTCAACTCTGATTAAATTATTTTTATCCAAGAAAGGATTTAATGAAAGTAATCTACTATTTTTTGGTAACTCCTTACCCTTAGATAACAATGTGAATTCAGAACTAAACTCTTTTTCTTGAACAGATTTTATGATAAACTGCTCAGCCTTCTTCAATTCAGCAGATGTTAACTTACCTGAATACCTTTCTTTTGGCTTCTTGACATTCTGAATGAACCTGAAAACATAGCTAAGAATTCTTATTAATTTAGCATAATTATTACTCAATTGCAAAAAATAGTCAATAAAAAATGAACAGTCTGATATTAAAAGTGAAGTCTCTGAAAAAGTCTTTTTAAGTTCACTTCTGTATAGATCCTTATCATTTTGCTCAAGTTCGACAGTATTTAAAGAAGGTTCAGTTTGTTGTGTTAGGAATAGTGAACCCTTCCACCATAAGTTACTCTGGAGAAGTTTGTCTGGATCTACACCTCGTGACACAAGATCAGCAGGATTATCAGTAGAAGCCACATGTCCCCAATGACTGATATCAGAAAGATTCTGAATCGTAGCCACACGTGATGACACAAAGGTTTTTAAGTCACATGGCTGTTTTCGAATCCAACATAATGCAATAGTACTATCTGAATAATAGTAAACAGATTCTTTAGGAACTTTTAAGGTTTTGGCAAACTTATTCATCAATTTGGCTAATAAAACTGCACCACAGAGCTCCAAGCGAGGAATAGTGATTGTTTTGATTGGTGCAACTCGACTTTTACTGCATAGCAACTGAGAAATTTGCTCTCCTGAAGAATTTGAAGACACAGCACACAATGCCACACCGTAGGCTTTCTCCGAAGCATCTGAAAAGCCACAAATTTTAATTTGCACTGGATTATTTGTAAAAATGTATGTAACAGCACTTATATTATTGATGGCTCTTAATGATTCTAAAAACTGCAACCAATCATCAAGCTCAGCTGTAGGGAAATTTTCATCCCAATCAATTTGCAGTCTCCACAGTCTTTGTAGGAAAATTTTTGCTTTCGTCACAACTGGTCCAAGTAGACCCAAGGGGTCGAAAATGCGAGCAATATTTGACAGCACACTTCTTTTAGTTACCTTGGTTTGCTCACTGAATGATACACTAAAAGTAAAAGTATCATCATTGGCATTCCAGCAAAGTCCTAGTGCCTTAGTTTCACTCATATTTTCAAAAGTGTAATTCTCATTTTTAAAGGCTGGCTCCATTAATTCTGGATGGTTACTAAACCATTTACGTAAGTTCATGCCGCACGTATTTAGTAGTTGAATAAGCTCAATTTGCAGTCTCTTAGCCGATTTTAGGTCAGCTGCTCCAGTCAGGACATCGTCCATATAAAAGTCTGATTGTACCACACCAGAAGCATACGGAAATTGAGATTCACCATCTATACCAAGCTGTTTAAGGCAGCACATGGCTAAATAAGGGGCACTAGTTGTGCCATATGTGACTGTACATAGTCTGTAATATTTCATCTCACCATTTACAGAATCTTTCCAAACTATGCGCTGTAAATCACGTTGACTTTTATCGATAAGTATCATGCGATACATCATTTTTACATCTGCTGTAAATGCATAGCGGTGTGTACGAAATCTAAGTATTATGCTAAACAAATCATCTTGAATGACACCTCCATTCAGGTGTATGGAATTTAGGGATTCTCCTGATGAAGTTGCATGTGAACCATTAAAGACAACTCTCAATTTTGTAGAACTTTTATCTGGGCGATAAACAGCATGATGAGGTAGATAATTCGCATGTATTGGCTCATCTGTTTTCTCTACTTCCTCCATATGGCCTAACTCTCTATACTCTGCCATAAATGCGCAATATAACTCTAAAAGATTTGGATTTTTGACTAGCCTATTCCAAAGTGAATTTAATCTATTTTCCGCAAATTGCTTTGATTCTCCCAAAGAACTAGGATCTTTTTTCAACGGCATTTGTACTATGAATTTGCAGGTTATATCTCTCTGATGTGTGTTTATAAAGTGGGTGTCGCATGCTAATTCTTCTGTATTTCTCAATGGTGTACTCTCTTCTACTCTTTCAATTTCCCAAAATTTTTTCATTTCAAAATTTAAATCTGTTTCAGTAATTAACCCACAATGTATTTGTTCCTGATCGTTACAATCGTAAACACTCCCACTTACTATGCAACCGAACACCGTATTTTGCAGTATTAATTTAGAATTTGGTAGCTTCATACGACCCACCCTTATCAATTCTAGAAATACTTCAGCTCCTAGCAAAAGATCTATTTTCCCTGGTCTATTAAATTCAGGATCAGCAAGAATAATAGACTCTGGAATTCCTAGCTCTGAAATATTAATATATTTCGAGGGCATAATTTGCGAAATCCTTGGTATGATAAGGAAATCTAACTCCCGACTATAATCTCCCGAATTATTACTGATCAAGGCAGTAGTTTTATTTTTTACCGCTACAGAGGATTCACTTAAACACGATACCGAAATATTACTTTTTTCTTTTCGAATTCCTAATCTTTCAACTAACTGCAATGTTAAAAAATTGCTCATTGAACCATTGTCCAATAAAGCACGCACCGGAACTTTATTTCCGAATTTATCTCTCATATAAACAATAGCAGTGGAAAGAAGAACTGTTTTAATATTATTCGATCTCACATTTGAAGTACGAGTGAAATTTTGAATTTGGTTATTTAACTCAAATGGTATGGCGTCAACATTTAATGTTGGTTTACTTTCATTCGTTGACAATGCATTTGGCACTTCCTTATCACTATAATTTTTTGTGTTTCCCACCGCATTGGAATTCCTCTCACGCCTATCAAAACAAAGAAGTATATTGTGGCGTTTATGGCATTTTGAACACGAGAATGATGAGTTACATTTTTTGACGCAGTGGAATTCTGAAAGACAGTTAAAGCACATATTGTTTTTTTTTTTTCACAAAATCTACTCTTTCCTGTACATTAAATTTTTGAAATTTGGGACATTTAAAAACACTGTGATTTTCCTGGTTACATACAACACATTTGCGCATATTTTTCTCATTTAAACTCGCAACCATGGATGTTACCTTTGAAAAGCTATGCTTTATTTGGCTTTCGTTTTGAAAATTTCGTTTTGTATTTACTTGTTTGGACGCACTTAGTGTACGCGCGTGGTCTCTCAAAAATTCTAGCAATTCAGTTAAACTCGGTAAATTATCCCGCTTAAGATGTCTTTCCCACCACATTTTTGTATTTACATGTAATTTTTGAGCCAAAATATAAGCAAACATAGTAGTAGAAAACCCCTCAACCTTTTGTTCATAAATCTCTAACGACCTAATACATTCATTTGTTATATCTAATAGATTTAATAATGCTGTTGAGGACTCATTCTGAATAACAGGAATATTTAAAAAACGTTTTAAATGCGCTTAAACTTGTTCTCTCGAATTTGAAAACCGTTCTTCCAAAAGCGACCATGCAACTTCATAATTAGAATCCACGATTGAAATAGATTGAATTATACGAAAGGCATCTCCTCTCAATGAAGACTTCAAATATTGTAATTTCATTGCCCCTGACAAATTTGAATTTTCATGTACAGTAGGGTGGGTCGAAAAAATCGAATTTTTTCAAATCCACTATTAATAGTGCGGAAAAGTTGCCTTTTGTAATTAGAAAGATAACGCAAAAAAAGTTTTTGAAATCGGTTAATATCTTTAGGTCGCGCATCGCACTTGAAGTTCGGAAAATTTGACCAAAAATGACATTTTTTGAAATTAATGATGAAAATTAAAAAAATTTCGAACCTACTTCTTATAGTGCGGAAAAGCTTCCTTTTACAACTAAAAAGATAAGGCAAAAACTTTTTTGAAATCGGTTAATATCTTTAAGTTGCGCATCGCGCTTAAAGTTTAGAAAATTTTATCAAAAATGACATTTTTTGGAATTAATGAGGAAAATTAAAAAAAAATCTAACTTGCTTGTAATAGTACGCTAAAGTAACTTTTTACAATTAAAAAATAACTTTTTTCTTTTTTAGACCTGTTAATACCTTTAAATCGCGCATCGTACCGGAAATTTGGAAAATATGATCAAAATTGACATAGGCTGATTACAAAAACAATTGACAAACTGATTTTT
Organism: Maratus speculifer; assembly: GCA_964019185.1. Classification (NCBI taxonomy): domain Eukaryota; kingdom Metazoa; phylum Arthropoda; class Arachnida; order Araneae; family Salticidae; genus Maratus; species Maratus speculifer. Next base: position 96,009,139 of record OZ025290.1, read on the forward strand.
TTCTATTCCAATTGCTCAGTGCGCATATGAGCTGTGAACACAGCTGATTTTCAGGCTTGTCAGGTAATTACCACAAACAGTCACGTTATATGAAGGAAAAATCTGTGTTAAACGCTATCGAAGATCTAATAGGGAAGGGCACATTTCTTTAATTCAGGAGCCGGATGATCAAAATATGTTGGTCATCTAACGCCTATGAATGGAACCGGAAAAAATATTTGTGAAGTATCGTTTTATATCTGGCTCTGAAGAATATCTCCTTAGATGAAGTCCTTGTATTTGGATGTGATAGCTCCTCTATCAATACGGGATTGAAAAAATGGGTTATTCGAAATTTGGAAATGAAGATACGCAGGCCCTTGCAGCGGTGCATTTACTTGTTGCATTTCATCGAATTGCCTTTTAGGCACTTGTTTCAATGCATTGAAGATAAAAACAAACGGCCACCATTATTTTCTCGTCCTATAGGAAAGCAATTACCTGCTTGCGAAAGACAACCTGTCATCAAGTTTGTATCAATCAATTGCTCTCGCCCAATAGTGACTGTTGAAAACCCAAATGACCTCAGTAAAGATCAAAAATATCTTTTTAAAATATCAAATGCTGTGTGATCGGGCTTCTGTCCTGAGGATCTTTCAGTCCTATATCCAGGGACCATTTCTCATTCCCGGTGGCTAACGACCGCCAATCGAATTCTCAGATTGTATATATCCACAGAAAACCCTAGAACTGAAACGAAGCAGTTAGTTTTATTCATCATAGAAACATATGTGCCTGTATGGTTTGAAATTAAGAAGAATAATTCCATTAATCAAAGCATATACACAAGACAATAACAACATTGTGCTACCTATCAAAAAGTCTGCAGGAAGTTACAGACCCTGTTATTGAGGGTAACGCTTACTTTGTCGCGAATTAGATTAATATTTATAATTGCTTTAGTGTCCGCACTCTCATGGTGACTCCATGGTCGTGGTTTTATTTTTCGCAGATGCTCACGAGCAATGATAAAAAAGAGTAGTAGAATTTATTCTGGAATAAAGTTTGTGTTAAGTTTTAAGTGAAATGTTTTTGAAGCTTCATTTTTTTTTGTAAGACATTTAAATTATTTTTCACACGTAAAACGACGATGTCTATATTATCGGGTAGATTTTATAGCTTCGATTTCGCATTGTTTGCGTTATACTTCACTCATCCATAAAACCTACTATTGGCAATGATTGCAGATGAGAGGGAGCATGTGCGAGAGTTAGGATTACAACAAGTTTTGAAAGCAATGAAACTGGTGACAGAACAAGTGGCAACTGTAATAGATTTTGTGATACGCAAGTTAAATTTTGGCGCTAAGGATTAGACTGAACTAATTGATTGGTCGAGCTGCAAAGTTACTTCACCAACTTTTTACACAGAATCAGTCCAGATAGAATTTTCTCTTTTATTGAATCGAAATCTCTCTCAGAATTGGAAATGAAAACCAATAAGGACGTTTCCGTACCACACACACAGGCGGTGGAATGATGTCTGAAACTTGTGAGTGAAGCTTCTGAAAAAGGATGTGGCTTTAATAGCAGATACGGCTATATTAGATCATCTTTGCTTTCACGATCACTTATGTCAACATTTGATAATAAATCTCACTACAAGGCTTTACACGAGGTAAAAAATGAAGGTAAAAAGAAAAATAACTATTTTCTAAAATTACTATAATGCAAATAGCCTAATATTGCATAAGTAAAACTTCTTTAAAATTGATTTAAATTTTTTTGTTGAAGAATGTCTCATTAAGTAGTGTTCTAAATCTGTTCAATATAAATGTTTAAATAAATAAAATAGCTATTAATATATACTTTTCTAATTTTTTTCGTAATTTATAAACAATGTATTATGAAAAATTATTAACCAATTTTAAAATTGATTTTATTTTACGTTTCTATGCATATAATGGAATATTTTTATGTTATTAGAAAAAAATGAGAAAAGAAGACGACTTTTCATCTTTTATATGAAATATTGTCAATTTTCATAAAATTTCGCTAACTTAAATGGACTTAAAGGTATTAATAGATTTAAAAAAGAAAAAAAAGTATGTTTTAATTGTAAAAGGTTACTTTAGTGTACTATTACAAGCAAGTTCGAAATTTTTTTAATTTTCCTCAATAATTCCAAAAAATGTCATTTTTGATCAAAATCTCCGAACTTCAAGTGCGATGGGCGACCTAAAGATATTAACCGATTTCAAAAACAGTTTTTGCGTTATCTTTTTAGTTATAAAAGGAAACTTTTCCGCACTATTAGAAGTAGGTTCGAAATTTTTTTAATTTTCATCATTAGTTTCAAAAAATGTCATTTTTGGTCAAATTTTCCGAACTTCAAGTGCGATGCGCGACCTAAAGATATTAACCAATTTCAAAATATTTTTTTGCATTATCCTTCTAAATACAAAAGGCAACTTTTCCGCACTATTAATAGTGGATTTGAAAAAATTCGATTTTTTCGACCCACCCTACACAGTAGCCTTAAATATATCCTTAAAGGAAAGCCACTCATGCAAATTACCCTTAAATACAGGAAGAGTTAACTTTGGCAATTTAATGTTATTATCAGCCTTTGTGGCGTTTTCTAAATTAATAGTTTGCAATTTCATTTTTGATAACTTTTTTGTAAGTTCAAATTCCATTATTTCTAAAATTTCATTAATTTCTTCGTTTTCCTTAATAAAATCCTCAATTTCATCTTCTTTACTTATCTTATAAATAGACTCAAATAACTCAGCAAAGTTTTTCTTTAATTTATTCCGTTTCTCCTTTATGAGAATTAATTCATTTAATTCTAGCTCAGAATTCGATAATTTTTCTTTTAGTTTTGTTAAATTGGTTTTGAAAATTTTCTTTTTTGCTTTTAATTCTTTCATACTCATTTTTAATGAATAAAAATTAAATGGGTGCACTTACCCCTCTTGACTCTTTATAATATTATCTCTAACATCGAAGAAATAGCAAAACAGCACAAAATATTCACCAGTTATCCTTCAGTCATTGACGTAGAATAACAACTCGCTGATTTTTCTCCGGCTCGACGAACCATATGAATATTTCAATTGTTCGAAAGTTTATTATTATTTCTTACTCAACTCAAAATTAAATACGCATCTCTCATTTTAAACAGTTTATTCTCATGAGAAAATTCTTATCAGTTCTTTCGAACATAGATAATTTGACAAAATACAAGTCCAATAAAAAACCGTAACATTTTTTCACATATACTCATAAAAAAACATTCTAATCAAACTCAAAAACAAAAAGAATGTTGTTTCACACAGCTTAGGTAAAAGCTGAAGAAATAAAACAGATAATGTATTTATCACAAATTATCGGTTGCACAGAAAACTTTTTACATTTTGAAATAATTAGGTATATCTTGGTTGCTAGGTGACAAAGCCAGTAGAAAATTAAATAGCATTTTATCAAACAAAGACAACCATAGAAAATGTCAATTTGGATGATTTTAATTTGGATGTAATTCGAAGAACTATCCAGGAATTCTACACGAAAGATGAAATAGTGCCTACAATTCCGAAAATTTTAACCAAGTTAAAAGAAAATACCAAATTTTCAAAAGGTAAAGAGACATTACGGAAAATTCTTCATGAAATGGGATTCCGCTGGGGAAAGTGTCAAAATAAAAGAAAACTACTCTTGGAAAAAAGTGACATTATTTTGTCTCGTACGAAATATTTACGAAGTATTTACCAATTCCGAAAAGACAAAAGGCCTCTAATTTTTGTTGATGAAACATGGATTGACAGCAACTTGACTGTTGGGAAATGCTGGCAGTCAGAAGAAGTGTTCGGTGTTGTTAAAACAAGAGCGGCATCAAGACGCATTATTGCTTTATGTGTAGGAGGAGAAATGGGATTTATTCCAAATTCATCCCTAATATATAAAGCCAGCACGACCACAGGTGATTATCACGGGCAGATGAACTCAACATTTTTTGAAAAATGGGCTAGAGAAAAACTCATCCCAAATTTACCAAAAAATTCTGTGGTTGTGATAGACAATGCACCCTATCATTCGATCCAAATTAATAAACCGCCGAATTCTTCTCAAAACAAACGAGAGATTATGGACTGGTTGGATTACAATAAAGTTCCATATTCTTCAACTATGCGGAAAGTTGAATTAATGGAACTAGTGAAGATTAATTCACCCGCTACAAAAACATATAAATTTGAAAATATGTTAGCCGAGCATGGGTATTGTGCATTAAGATTGCCTCCATATCATTGCGACATAAATGCGATAGAATATGTATGGGCAGATATGAATGAGTACATTCGGAAATGAAATATCACAGCCGATTTAAAGATGAACCAGCTTTTTCAAGTGACGAAACTTCCTCTTGATAATATTGATGCTGAAAAATGGAAAAACTACTGCAAGCACATTGAAGAATTAGAAAATCAATATTGGGAAAAGACGGCATAATAGAAGATTTGTGCGATCCATCAGTTATTACTTTCGACGAAGAAGACGACAATGATGATTCTGAAAGTGATAGTGAATAACCCCCCTCCCCCGTTTTTTAGAGGAGAGGTCTGTGATGATATTATAAATAAATGCAATCCAATTTTATGGCTTTATTTTGTTTCTAAAACCTTCTCACTTTTTTTTTTTTTTTGCATTTTCATTTTAATTCGTACTTACCTGAAATGTTCACTAATTACCATTCAAATCCTTCAAATTCAAAGAGCATTTTCAATTTTCAAGTAAATTCCTTCTTTTTTGAGATATTTAAATGGTTTCCCAGAGTTTCTTCCAGGGTGGCGCTCTGCCCCTCCTGCCCCTTAGTTTTAAAAATAGCGCCCCTCTTGCCTCTTATCCAAAAAACTAGCGCCCTTCATGCCCCACATTTGAAAAAAGGCCTCCAGCGATTATGTGAAAGCTCTATAGCGCCTAAATTATGCAAAAAATTGGCGACGGGACGAAAAAAAAAACTCTGGTTTTCATTGACCAGAACGTCTAAAACTTATCCCATAGGTATGGGGAAACAGTTCTTTTACCCCCGACTTATCTCGGGGCAGACGGTTAAGTGGTTAACAACATTTACATAAAGATTAATTATTTTTATGGTTAAGCAAAGAACATTGTTCGACTTTGAGTAATCTAAATAAAATTACTGCAATTTCCTCATATTTATGGACAAAAATGTCTTCGTACAGTTAATGAGGAAATTGAATTGGAAAACAAATCTTTAAAAATATTTCAGTGTATTCATATTTAATAAGGCAGATATACCTTTTCACCATTTTTTATTATTATTTGCGTATTTTAAAATGTTATTTCGACACGTTAAGTAGTTTCATTAAGGAAAATAATTTAATAAAGTATAAATAGAATACTTGTGGCAAAATAAAAATGTTCCAATAATAATAAAAGAAAATTTCAAAACAACAATTTTGAACTTTTGAAAAATAAATGTTTTGTTAATTTTAAAGAATCGATGTTAAAAATTTTAATTCATTTGAGAAAAAAATTGCAATGACGTATGCGAAGTTACAGTAAATATGACAGTTACAGTAAATATGTTTATTTACTTAACACTATTTTTTTAAATAAATTATTTATGCAATTGAAAATTCCATCATTATTCATTTTTAATGGACGTTAAAGAAGAAATAAAACATTTCTTTTATAGCGGTGTTTATTTTTCATACCATTTAAAATTGTTTCATATTATGATATTAAAAAAAATAATATAAATAAATATAAAACATGTTTAAGTGTCTAAAAAATCCTAACATGTTTCGTTCGTTCGAAAAGAAAATAAATTATTATTAGATAAGATGAAAAATCCTCTTTTTAAAATCTTGGGGACAAGTGAATATGAAACTACTGGTAGCATTTATTTTCCTCTCCATTCCTAGAAAACCAGTATTAGGTAAAACCCCTTTTCTCTGCCTTCATCCTGTTATCAAGAATAGACTCGTCTTACTCGGACCTTTAACTCACGTGACAGGTCTTTAATATCTGGCTAGACAGTACAACATTTTTAATTTTTTGGTATTTTTAGCTGAATATAGTATCAATAATTTATTCAAATTTACATACATATCACAAAATGCTAGGTATGATTTTGAAAATTGTATATCTAAATTTATATCTAAATTTTAAAAAATGTCAACTTCGTATATTAGTTAAATTCTATGTAACGTGATGACTTTAGTAAAACAAAATGAATAAATAATCATTCAAACGTTATAGAAAATGTAATGATGACTTTATTAAATTAAGTGTTAATGTTATTTCATAATTTATTTTGATGTCTCGGAAATTTAAAATAAGGTTGCAAAGGTAGAGAATGGAACTCTGGTACACAAAAAATGAAACAAACTTATGCAAACTTCATATCCACCATATAGAACACCTTTAATTGATTTTTTTAACTAAGGAAATACAGAATTTCTTACAAAATATAGTACATAATAAAAAATAGAAAAATAAATAATATTGTATTGTTTACTCTTTTTAGACAAAACGAAGAAAATATATTCATTTAATTCTTTTTTCTTTTTTGAAATATTATATTAATAATCTAATGTAATACATTTTAAAATTTATAGAAAAAATGAAGGTATTTATTATATATTTTTCTCATACATCCCAAGGAACATATATGATTTATTTAGTAAAAACAATAAAAAGCAAAATTACTTTAAAAATAAATAACTGGTTGAAGATAGAACCTTCAATTGCAGTGATATAAATTAATTAAAGATGTATATCCTTAGAAATGTCAAATGCTAGTTTTAATTTGACATAATCCAACATTATCGTATTATTAATATTCAATCAAGGTAAAAATCCTCTTTATCGTTATTAAAGGGATCAGATTTTCGATGGAGATTAAATTATTTGATATGTGAGATTTATGTTATCAATTCATTTGAATTTAATAAAATTAAATGATAAAAATTTTAAAACGTGCCCGTTCATATATATATCTGTGTGTGTATGCGTGTGTGTAGGTGTGTTATGTGGTATTTGAACAAATAAACTCTGACGATGAATTCATTTATGTTTTGTCTAGATTAAATCTTTAATTAAAATGTTATAATGTGTCTCATTTCAGGGATAGCAGTCAGTTGTGAAAGTAAATTTAGATTAATCAATTACCTGATTAATAAATCTGATTATTATTATTTAGTCAATTTAAAATAGCTGTATGAATTTATTAAGGGTGTTTTAGCAATGGACATAAAGTTACTCAATTTTGACTTAAAATGTACGACGATAGAATGGGCGCTTGCCTGTTTTTAATACTTTTTTCTCCGAACAAATAACTCACAGCGTATAAAAAAGATTACTTACATTATATTTTATAATTTTAACATGCACATTTTTCATTTTCTGGCAGAAAATAATATTTCATTAATTTGTCTTTAAATCACAATTATGAATTATATTTTATTAGGCAAAATTATAAAAGTTGATGGTGTTGCTCACATTTATGTGTAATCTTTTTTTGAAAATTGATACAGATAACCAAGTGAATAAAAACTGAATCTTTATGTTCTAAATATTTTTAAACTCCATATAGTTGACTAGGGTAATAAAGCAATTTTTCTAATAAATTCATAAATCAACCTAAAGAAAAACACAGGAAATGTAAACAACGAGTTTGCCGTTATTTAAACATAGTCTGCCGATGAAGCATCTTCAAATTCCCACTAAGTAAAAATCGAAAAAAGATTCATGCCATTACGCATAATTATAGCTAAAAAATACTGCTAAAATGTTCATATTTTATGAATTTTTTAATTTGAAATTTTTTTATTAAAACACAGATAATTGCAAAATTTATATATTTGATTTAGCCTTGATCCAATACGCTAAATCTTCGGAGGAATAATGCTTTCATTTAGCTGAAATATCTTTTTATTTTGGTACTAACATATAATACAGGGGAAAATCAGTATAATACATTTTAATGTTCCATTAAAAAATCGGTTAGGCTCAAACACACTTGTTTATGATTAAATCCGGAAAATTATTCACAAACATTTCATATATGTCTCTCTATTCTATGTATATATATATATATATATATATATATATATATATATAATGTTGTCACCGCTGCTGACAATCAATTTTTTTTGATCGGGGGTTTTTCTATTTAATATTAACAAAACTGTTGCTTACAAAAACATGAAAATTAATGGTGTTATAGAGAGATGTTTGATGAATACAGTGATGGAGCCATTTTCTATATTGAAGAATTATTTTAAGCTTTATTTAATTTTAAATTTGGACCAAATCTTTACATAAAAAAAAGTTTTATTAGATGGAAATCCATAAATATGAATTTAGATATTTTTTAAACCCATGTATCCACATATATTGCTGCGGGTGTTGGACTCATTTAGCATATCAAATTTTTCTGAGGTAGTTTTATTAGTTAATAACCAACTGCGCATAATTCTGTACTTCTACAAACTTTTATTAAAGTATTAAGACAATATTCTTTTGATGTAAATCTAACATTTTAGGACCGCTAATAAAGCTATTTTTACAAGTAAAAATCTATTAATATTAAATGAGGTCCGATATGCATTTTCATAATTGAATCGATCCTTGCACCGATTTTGCGATAAAATTTATAATGGTCTAATTTCGCCCCTTAACATACTACAAATGCTTTAATATGATAGTACTAGCTGTTACCCGTGACTTTGTTCACATAACATTTAAAGAAGAATAAATTGATCAATCAATCAAAAGATATCGATAATTACAAGCATATTTAATTAATCTTTTATCGTGATTAATAGTAGAAACACTCCTGATGATCCCAATTCTCTTATTATATATGTATATATATATATATGTATATATATATAGGTGATCATTTAAATTTTTTTTCGTGAAATTGAAATTTCATACTCGTTTTCTATGATTAAATGAGGAATAAATTTAAATTTCTCTTATTTCAATTTTATTAATTATATTTATACTTATTCTATTTTATATTTAATCTATTCGTGGATATTTATTTACGTGTTTGTGCCAAAGAATATTATTTAAAGGCATATAATCTATACTAATATTATAAAGAGGAAAGATTTGATTGTTTGTTTGTTTGAATTGAATAGGCTCCGAAACTACTTGACGGATTTAAAAAATTCTTTCACCGTTGGAAATCTACACTAATTCCGGTGAACATAGGCTAATTTTTAATTGGTTTATTCAAATGTTTTCCTTAATAATTCAAAATTCCATTATTTTTCATACAGAATCAATTAAAAATTTTCCGATAAAAAATAACCATTTTTGTTTCCCGTTGCCAAAAAAGTCAAAATCTGGAATAATTTCTTCTTGGTAATTAATTTTCAGTTGAACAGCATCCACGTGAAAAATTAAATTAAAAAGAATTCAAAGGAAAATAAATATGACGTCATACTTGGAAAAAAAGTATTTTATTATATAAGACGCACGAATATCGGTTACGTGAATAAGAGGTTCTCTTATTCACGGCATACATAATGGCGACATACAGAAGTAAAGTGAACGAGAAAAAATTAAATTATTAATAAAATATTTGATTTGGAAAAATATGACGTCATAGTTTAAATAACATAGGTATTTTGAAGCATTTGTTAAAGGAACAAGAGACATGGATGAAAGTAACTAATAAAAATAGGTAAATAATGGCGTCACATCTATAACAATATTATAAAGAGGAAAGATTTGTTTGTTTGAATTGAATAGGCTCAGAAAGTACTTGACGGATTTAAAAAATTCTTTCACTGTTGGAACTAAATGATTAAAACCTAAATAATTTTGGATTGCCGTCTTCAGTTCATACAGAAAACAATTGGACAAAAACAATGGCACAGCACTATAACACAAATAATTTGACCACTTTTGTTAATGAAAATCTGCTAAAATTAGTCCCAGGTCAAAGATATGCTTTTGACATTATAGTCGATAGCGTGACTAACAACAAAAACAATTTTTTTGATGCACCAGGTAGCACTGCAAAGACTTTTATTGCAAATTTAATACTTGCTAAGATAAGACAATCGGGGAAGATAGCGATAGCAGTTGCTTCGTCAGGAATCGCTGCAACCCTTCAAAAGGATTGAAAAACTGGTCATTCAACTTTTAAACTTCCACTAACTGTAAATCTTGAGCAACAATCGATATGTTTTATTCGCAAAATTGGGCGTCTTGGTAAACTATTACAAGAAACCTCATTGATTATGTGGGATGAATGCACCATGAACCAGAGAGCACGGGATTAGAGAGGCGGGATTATTTTTGTATTTGCTGGAGATTTCGGATAGACTCTTTCTGTTATTAACAGAGGTACGTGAGCAGATATCATAAAAGCGTGTTTAAAATCGTCGTCCATAACCTCTTCAGTCCTGGAGTACCCATTTGGGTACATTAAAACAAAAGCGAAAATTAAACCCAAAAATGCATAGGTTTCTGCTAGCACTATTCAGATACATCACAGTGTCCTATATTACCAATAAATGTGCTATATGTTTAAAGATGGAGGAACCATGTGACTTTGAAAATGAAATATTTCCAAGATGGATGACATAAACAATTTTCCAACGATTTCACGTCAAAGTATGTGAATAATACAAATTTTAGAGTGAATTAAAAAATATATATTGCATTTTTTATGAACTATAATGTTTCAAGAATGATTTGGAGTTGTTTATAAATGTTGTTCATATGTGCGTGGATGCGAAAAACATCTGCAAATTTGTTGTACCCATTTGGGTACAATTGGTCTTAACTATACATTTCCATAAATTATAACTAGAAGTTTTCTTATACGTCCATTAAATACATTTCAAAAATATGCATTAAAATATTTTATTTCTATAAAGGACGTCAAATACTAATAAAAACATTAAAAGATCTTAATAATTTTTACATGTTTCGATTGAATTTACTTAATCATCATCAGAAAAACAAAATACAAATTTTTCCATCTTTGTGTTTATTTGTATTTTGTTTTTCTGTTGATGATTGAGTAAATTCAATCGAAACATGTAAAAATTATTAAGATTTTTTAATGTTTTTATCAGTATTTGACGTCCTTTATAGCAATTAAATATTTTAATGCATATTTTTGAAATGTACATTTCCAGATAAAGAAACTAATTTTCTGCGTAACTATTGTGTACACCTGGTTATTAAAAAAATTTTAGGAACGAATAAATTATTTAATTTAGTCTTAAAAAACAATTTAAAAGGACTTTTTACATTTTTTAAAAAATAATATGAAGTAATATACTAAAATTACTGCTAAAATATGTCATAATTTTTAATAATTTTAAAAATTTTTAACACATTTTCAAAAGTTGTACTGTTGTACAAGCCCGCATGTTTTAGTCAAAAAGTCTATAATAAGCGATACTTTATTAGAAGATTATTATTAAAAGGTATGTAGTATATGTATAGTGGTATGTGTAGTAGTATGTGTATATTATCTGTGGCTTTCAGTAATAATCAGATAAGGCACATTTTTAATATTTTGAGTAATTAACGCTTAAAGTTTTAAAATATCTTTTTATCATTACTTTTATAAAATAGATTAGAACATAATAATTTTCATTATATTCAATTAGGATATAAGAGCTCCTTTTTCTTGCCAAAATAGTTATATAAAAATGTTTTTTATTAATTGAGAACTAATTAAAATAAAATTTTTAAATGGAAATTTATAGTCGCCCTATGACGAGAAGTATTCAATTTTTTTTGTTCAGTAATGGCAGATGAAAGCACTCTTTTAAAGCTAAATTTTCCCAAATTATCTCAATTTTTTTCAAAAATGTGCCATACTTGGTTATTACTGGAAGCCACAGGTAGATCAGATACACAGATAGATGTATAGTAGCAAGATATGCATTACAATTATTACAATACGTGTATAATATTTTTGCACAATACATAGCTTTAGGTAAAAAATCATTTAAGTTGTTTAAATTGATATAATTTTTAAACAATAAATAATTTTATTTTTGTAAAACAAAATTGGTTTTATTTGTTTAAAAAATGACACTTTTACTCAATTGCGACCTGATGTACCCATATGGGTACATTAATTTTAACTATTTAAAAATTTTAAAAATAAAAAACAAATTTTATTTTCTTTTTCCTGAGCTTAAAAGCACCATATTTTGCTAATAAAATAATTTTCTATTCAGCAGATTTTTCTCGGGACTGAAGAGGATAAGGACTTCGATTGAAACTATAAAATTACGGGCAAATATGAGAGCTTATCTTCATGGAATAACAGATAGTGATTTTCCACAGCAACTGCTTAAATTTGGGGAAGGAATTTTCCCCACTCCAAATTTAAGCAGAAATTGTAACATCTTTCTGGATGAGTCTCTAGACCAAATAGTCCATAGTTTAGAATTTTTAATAGATGCAGTATACCCTGACATCGAGAATTTACTTGAAAAAACTTTCATTGGTTGTTTTCTAGGGCAATAGTGTCAACTAGGAATGATAGTGTCAACGAAATAAGCAATCTGATCATTCAAAAAGTTCCCGGCCAAGTAAAAAATTTCAAATCAACCGACACCGTGACTAATACCGAAGACGCATTCTATTATCCACATGAATTTTTAAATTCGCTAAACCCTTCTGGACTGCCACCACATGAACTGACGTTAAAAATTGGAATTCCAATCATGCTTGTGAGAAATTTAAGCCCTCCAAACATGTGTAACTGGACGAGGCTACTTATAAAGGAATTGAAGGACAATTTAATTGTATCAACCATTATCACTGGCCCAGCAGCTGGTCAACTAGCTCATATACCTAGGATACCCATGATTCCAACTGATCTACCAATCCCATTTAAAACGGCTTTAAAACGGCTTTCCTGTAATAACAGATTCAGATTCAGACAGATGGGGAGGCCTACCAATTGGTTCGAGCTCAACAAGCCTCACCCAGCAATGTTTATTTAAAAATATATAGAACAATTATACAGGAAGTAAAGGTATGTAAGAAATCAAAAAGTAATTGAGATAATATCCTGTAAAAACATCTTTCGCGTTAACTATTAATAAGTCCCAAAGTCAAACCTTCGAATTAGTAGGGATCGACCTACGAAAAGAATGTTTTACTCATGGCCAACTGTATGTTGACCTATCGCGGGTCGAAGCTCCTGTAAATCAATTTATTTCGCTGCCAAAAAATAAAACAACATCCAATATCGTTTACAGGGAAGCTCTGACCCAATAAATTTGATGGCTTTTATTTTGCAAGTGTAAAACTTTTTACAAACATTATCACAAATAAATGAAAAATAATAATAATGTCCGAATTTCCTTTTATAATTTTACACTTTTTTAGTTACTCCACGCACAAAGAAGAGAGTATGAGTATGTGTGTAAAAATTTAACACTTGATTTCTTTTAAAAATATCCATGCGAAGCCGTGTCGGGCTGCTATAATCTAAATCCATAAAACAAAGTAGTGTTAGTTACACCATTTATAACTCAAGAACGGATGGATCGATTTTAATGAAATTTTGTATGGAGGTATCTGACACCTTAGATTAACATATAGGTTACTTTTTACCCTACTACCTAAAAGGAGGGCAATGCTTTTAGTACTTGGATTTAATGGGATAAAGTGGTAGTAAAAGTCTGCGGTGTGAGTAGCGACATGGGACTGCTCTACCCGAAGCAAAGCGAGGGCGGGCCGCTAGTAGTAAATATTTTTTATAGAAAAGCTATTATTAACAAGTCACTTCAGACGTGTGTATGAATTGATTAGAAAATCGAAAAAATACCATGCTTCTATTCCAAAAAATCCCATCATAGAAAAGAAAAAGATAAATGGTATTAAAAAAAATCCAACATACAGAAGAATAAAAGTTCAAAAATAAATTTTAAAGAGGTAAAATCATTAACTTTCAAAAGTTTATAAATTTTTTCCTTCACAGTAGTTCAATTTTAATATAGCTGTAGATATAACAATAACAAATTTTCTCAAAACAGATTTTTTAAATCGAAATATTTTTTTTCTTGTGTTTCGTTTTTCGATAATCATGGCGACTTTAAAAATTAGAGGAATATGAGGTGAAAGGTGAATTTATTGCTTAATTGATGATTTCGCCTTTCTTTGCATGCAAATGATGTCGCATATAAATCCTAAACTCTGCCGAACCTCTGTGAACTCTGTATTTTTGCTAAACTTTCTTACATCTACTTTCATATACCATTTTCTTAATCCCGCGTTCGACAGCCGGCATTCTTTTTTTTTCAGCGCTCAGGCCTAGTATTCAGGGGGTGGTAGATTTAAAGTATGACGACGTCTCCAGGTAAGTTTTTCATACAGAATAATGTTTGTCGATTAAAAAAAAATTAATTAAGCATAATTAAGCATTTTAATTTAATTAAAACGGGAAATCGCTTAATGATATTAAGAACGGGCCTTATTCTTCCTTTCGGTTCGAGACTATAAAAACTGCCATTTTACCTTATGTTACGTCACAGGAATATTGTTTATCGTATTTATTAAATGCAGACGATAACATAAAATTTCATATACGCTTAGAAGTATATAAATAGTTTGATATTTGTTTCCAGTAAGTAAATCATAAAGAAATGAAACCTATTCTTTATTTCGCTTCGAGACTATTTAAATCGCCATTTTACCTTATTTTACATATTCACAGCAATACTATCCATTATAGTAAAATTAAAAAAATATTGAAATATTATTAATTTTTTATTAAATAGCAAATTTCGTGTAAGAAAATGCATTTAAAATAAAAGCTAAAAATAATTAAATGTATTATTTCTGAAATATATGAAATATATATTGTTATTTTAGGATATTTTTGAAGCAGGGGACATCACTTTGAGAATTTAATATAAGTACATAGAAATATTTTCTAATTAAAATGTATGCTTTACACGAAAAAGTATTACATAATTTTTATTCGGAAAAATCTTTTACTAAAAACGCCTTTCGTTGTTTTTTCTACCATCGTTTAAAAATAATTCATTAAAATATTACACATTTAAAAAATTTTCAGTTCGTGTTAATAAAGGGCAATAACTACCCACTTAAATTTACAAAAGGTAAATTTACATCTTTGGTTGTAAACTCCAATATGTTGATACATAATTTCCGTTTCTGTGAAAGAAATTCATTAATGAAGCTTCAACGTGTGAAAATATGTTTATAGTTTTAGAAAAATTTATTTTAATCATGTTTTTATATCATCTATACAAATTCAAATTAAATTCTTTTTAATTTTAAAGGAAAAAAATAGCGTCGAATAGCGTATTAATCAATAGTTTTATTCTCCTCCCCACAAAAAATGTTTTTCATTGATATTTATGAGTTTTGAATAAAAAAAATCTCATTTGCATGTAATAACTTATTAATTAGTATTAGTCAAAAATATTTCTCATTCATTTTAAATATGACGTCATTACTTATGTAGCTCCATTTGTTACTGATATCCATGTCCCTTGTATTACTAACGACCACTACAAAATACCTGTTTTATTTCAATTATGACGTCATATATTTCGAAGTGAAATATTTTGAACCCTCTGACAGACTTGCAAAAGAGCAAAATTGTAATGTTGTTTTCTCAGCATTTTGTTTTAATTGCTAAAATAATATGATTCTTTCAAAATTATAGAAAAATCCTATTTACAAATATGAATGTTATCCTTGAGTGTGTTAATCATTGCACAATGTATTAAAATGTATTAAATCAAATGAGTTACATCATTTTAATTATTGCTTGCATTGCAGCGAAACCTGGAGCTTAAGGAACGTCTATAGACGGTCTTGTCAGTGAGAGAGTTAAAAATATAATTTTTTTTCAGTCTTTTTTATTTCGAATTATATCGCAATTTTTGACAGAAAAATTCTTATTAACTAGAGAAATATCCTTGTTAAATATATATTACAAAAAATATTTCTTATTTTTTTTATTTCAAGTGTAACATCATATTTATTTTCTTTTAAATACTTTTTATTTTCATTTTTTTCATGGAAATTACACGATTGAAAATTTATTGCGCTGAGAAATTATTATTCCAGAATTTAAATTTTTTGGAAATGGGATTAGAAATTGGTTAAATTCTATCTAAAAATTGTCTATTGATTCTGAAGCAAAAATTTATTAAGGAATTATTAAGGAAAATATTTGAATAAAGTAAATAAAACATAGGCTATGTTTTTTCCAGGTTATAATCTATCTATGTCAAAAGATGCAAAGACATTAATCGATCCATTTGTAAGTTGACTTCATTAAAATTTTCGAACACACTTTTCGCA
Organism: Maratus speculifer; assembly: GCA_964019185.1. Lineage (NCBI taxonomy): Eukaryota > Metazoa > Arthropoda > Arachnida > Araneae > Salticidae > Maratus > Maratus speculifer. The sequence continues at coordinate 96,025,485 of OZ025290.1, forward strand.
TTTATATGATTACTAGCAAGATATGGCGGCTGCGCTGGTCCATTTTTCGAAACGAACCTTGATTCATACAAAATGGTGATTTAATTTTTTTACTTTAAAGCAGTATAGAGCATCACATTGAATGTTCTTCCGTGTTACTGAAAACGAAGCCAACGTCATTGCAATATTGCACTTTTATATGCATTAGACAACATTTGGTCAATCAAGAACCATCTATTTTATTTGATCATTTATAGTAGAGTTTTATATGAAAATGAGACCGTTATGACAGCAGGAATTAAGATGTTCCCTAGTCATCACATTATTACATTGGAGAGCATTGCAATGATCATTAAGTGAGATTATCAAACTCTATTAAATTTCGGATCGTACATTAACATTTATTAGTTGTTAAACTCCTGGCATCTGAACCTGCGCTATGTATAGCTCTGGTAGCCTAAATACAATCTCAGTACATGTTGCATTACATTTTTTAATAAACGTCCTTTTCTAGCAGGTCTACTACAGTTTCCTATATACCTTGGTCTTTTCCAGCAGAGTACATAGAGTAAAAAAAAAGTAAAGAATTATTTACAGGAAAAGAAGAGTGTACAACTTATATATTTATTATAACAAAGAAGCATAAAATGTGTATTTTAAAACTGAATTATTTGAATAAAATTAAAATTTCATCAATTTTACTGTCTCTTCATTTTATAAACCAATTGCAAACATGTAGCCATTGAATCGGGAATAATCTTGATGACTAAATTTTGAATAAAAATAAACCTTTAGCTTGCATCTAATAAAATATTTCTACCTTCTGTAATCGATTCCATTATGATTTTTGCCATTCAACATTAGAAGTGCTAGAAACGATTTATTACAAATTTACCGGACTTACTTCGTATTTCTTGTCAAATGAATGTGAAATTTGCGATAATATATTATTGGCATTTAATCATATAGCTTGGCGATAGTTTTTTGTTTGACGGGGCAATGAAGTAGTATCTAATAGTTAATTTTTGACAAAATTTTGTTGATAGGGCTCAACGATAATTAAAATTGCTACATAATCATCAAACAAAATTTTTCTATTGTTGGGATTTCACATATATTTTGATGGATCACGCGGTAATCCTGTTATTCTTGTTTATATACTAATGAACTGTATCTTTATTTTCATTTTATTTTTTAAAGTTATATAAATTGTTCTACTCTATAATTATGAATTAAACTTAATTTATTTATTAGTATTTCTTTTTTAAAATAATATAAAATAATTAAAAATAATATGGTATGTAACTGGTATTGTAAAATGCAGTGTTCGCCAAATTGAAGTCAGAAAAAAAATCGCGCCAAAGTGATGCGTATATAAAAATGGAAAAATATTAAACAAACAAAAAAAAAAAAACGTAAACAAATAATTAAAACATTGCTATTTCGATATTTTAAAAAAATAGCATCAAGTAATCGTAAATTCTCCAGTCGCACTAATAGTAAATTATTTTTTCTTCGTTTGTTCCATAATGAAAAATCATAAATTTAATAATAAGAAATAATCTAACTAATTTTCTATAACAGGATTGATGATGTAAAAATCTTCTTAATGCATAAACAAAACGGCACGGATGTCATATATGCAGTTAACGCGCCGAGTTTGGCGCGATAACATTTTTGATCTAATTTGGCGAAAACATCGTTTTCTAATACCAGTTACATGCATATATTTAAATTGTTTTTTATTATTTAAAATGCAATAACAATTAATAAAAAACGTTTAATTAATAAGGATAAAAAAAAACAATTTATAAAATTTTAAGGAAGCGAATGAAAGTGAATAAACATTTTATTTATAAATAAATATTAATCGCCAGGTTAACATGTCAGGCACAATAACGCCAATTTAGAGTATATTAATTATCTCGGAGCACGTATGATATTTATGCCAACAAAACTATCAATAATATTGTAAATATGCCATTTGGCAGCGCTCAGGTATCGAAGATTAGTCTATTATATTTTTAAATATTACCTAACACAGGAAAAATATCAAGAAAATCGAAGAAAAAATGGCTAATTTAAAAAGACTTGTAAAATTGTTTAGCACAGATGTCATATATGCAACACATTTGCGCGATTTTTTAAATGAGATTTTTGCTAAAACATCGTTTTCAAATGCCGGTTACATATGCATTTTTAAATTTTTTTCTATAATTTTAGAAAGGAAATAAAAATAAATAAAAATAATTAGTTAATAATTAAAATAAACAATAAAAAATATTTGCTAAAAAAAAGCATTATATTCGTTTATCACATTCTTCAAAATTACGGAAAGCTTTGAAAAAGAGTACTATTGCTTTACAATGTATGTGTGGCAGAAATTAACACTAAAGTTAAAATTTAAATATATGATTCCAATTTTTAAAATATAAACTGAAATCTATATAATTTACAATTGAATATTAAAATATACTCCAAAAATTATCTTCACTTGAAATCATTATTGCGACCATAAACAACATGTCAGACATATGCATTTTTTGCTTAAAATCACATTCTTTAGCGACAAAATCAAAATAAAAATCGCAAACAAACAGATATGTGTTTTACAATTAGATCTTCTTTTTTCTGCTGTAGGTCATATGATGCAGAAATTTATAAAAAAGAAAGAAAAAATAATAAAAAGGAAAATAACTATCATTCAAAATTCATTCAATAAAATTTTCAAGTTCATTTTTTTTATTCTAACGCAAGGGATATATCGCCAAATGTGTATCAATTGTAACATTTCTAATTAAGTTATTTTTTAAACATAACAAATATTTCTTTTATTTTTCAGATATATATATATATATTAATATTACGCCTCACTAAATTGTTTTACTTTATTATTATTATTATTATTACTATTATTATTATTATTATTATTATTACTATCAGTATTATTTTCTGCTTTAATTTGCATGATGTTTGCAAGATTTCTAACAGATATATTATTTTAATTTTTTTAGTAATGATAATTTTCGCCAAAAATTACTACTGGCAACTCTTTCGTCAAAAATAACCGAAAAATACGAAATTTATTACCAAAAATCCGAGTTATCCCTGCATATTTAAATCACAAACTTCCGCAAAAATATTTCCTATCAAATGATGCAATCTGAAAAAAAAAAAAAAAAAAAAAAAAAAAAAAAAAAAACATCGGGTGGTTTTTGAAAACAGCCGAAGTTTCAGAGCTTACTGTTTTATAATAAATGTGATAAGGATATATTATAACATGATAAGGATATTATATATATAAGGACATAGTCGTTTTATTATAGACATACATTTCACACCTTTTTCTACATGAAACATTTTGTAGTAGAAAATTTAAAACATTATAGAGATATATTATGAACGATTATTATGTGGTTTATTTTGTGAACACTTTCATATATATTGCATTTTTGACCATGCAAAACTGCACAAAAATGTTTTCCATAAGTTCTACTTTAAAAAGTATTACCAAATGTTTGATATTTTTATTAAATTAAAAGAACTTAAGTGTATACATGTTTTTCTAATTCCTGATAATAAAAATAAAATATATTTAATAACATTTATAAAACCTATGAAATCTTTATCAATATATTTTGAGAGTATTTTATAAATAGTTTACCGAGTCTTATTATTCATTAAGAGACGGAAAAGTATACAGAAGAATTTTGAATAAATATTAGGTACACTTAGTATGTCAATTATTTAAATTGGTGAATTGCATGATCATTTGCTATAAATTATAAAAATGAAAGAATTTCACAGAAAAGTAGATAAAATCTCTCTCATCGACACAGTAATTATAAAATATACGCAAAATTTCAGACGTATTTATACAAGATAATATGACAGAATATTTTTGCAACGTTATACAATTTTTATTTAATAGTAAAATGAAATTAAATTACAAAATTTGTCTTTGATCTTTGCTGCAAAAAACTTTACACAACCAGAAAAGAAATTCTAGTTCCAGCACAAATTTAAAGTTTTCTCTAAGATGTTTACTTGCCTACATTTCAATTTAGTTTAGGACTAGAAATTCATTGAAAAAATGTATTACAATTATTAGTTTTTAACTAACTGATCTTTTTTTAAGTACACGCTTTCAAAAGAAAAAAATGAAGAATAATTATACTGTTTTCGCTATTTTAACAGTGTTTACAAAATATCAAATATGAATAACTAAATAATTTTATAAGATATTATTTTTCTCTTAAATATTCCAGAGTAAAAAAAAAATATCCTTTTGCAAAAATCGTATTACATTAAAATTTATCTGTGAGTACATTTATGGATTTTATATTAACACTAATTTATGTTTTTAAACATAAACGAGTTTTTTTTTAATCAAAAGCCTATTGCTAATTCATTTTTAGAAAAGAATTTAACTTTAGTGCACATCCATTAAGATAGTTTACATATTAAGTTTTATTTTAAATACATATGAATTTTTATATATTACAAAATTTTAAATCTTCAAAATTGTCAATAAAACCCCTTGTTATAACATAAAAATTGATTTTCAATGTCAAATACAACATACCATTCCTTCATTTTTCTTTCGTAAGTCAGTTTATGAGTATTATTTGATTCCTTTGAATTTTCTTGATGGATTACTTTTCGACTAGTTTTTTATCGATTATTTATTTTTCAGGAACAGCTCTTTAGAATTACCTAAAAATAGTTATATATGTTATAAAAATGAAGTAAATAGATTGTTTATTTATAATATATAATAAAATATTTAATGAGATAATAGTACGTTAGGATTATCTGTAATTTTTGGAAACATGATACTGATTGATTATTTTACTTTTAGATTCTTCTAATGTAGTTTTCGTCTTCCTATAAGTGATATGCATTTAAATTCTTAAAATCATGTTATGTAAATGAATCATAAACAACTGTAAAAGCTGTCTTTTTTTTTCTTTTTGCTAAACATTTATCTTGTTCTTGACCAATATTATGAGAGACAACACAAACTTCAAAATCTGGAAACAATTCTGGAAGCATTTAAATTCATTTAAAGGGTGATTTTTAGTATAGCCTACAGGCGACATCAGGACTGAGGAGGATATAGTAAATCAAAATGTTTTGTTCCATAATAAATATTTTCAAATTTCCAACAGATGTAAGAAATGGTAGTCCAGGAACCAGTCGCATTAAAAAAAGTGCAAGTGAATGAGCGCACCACAGAATTGTGTTTCCATATTTATGTTGCACAGGTTTTTAAGATTTTAAATGAATGGTAACCCGATAACTTATGTTATTCCAAATGAAAAATTAATCAGTATTTGAGAAGACATTTATTACTCATCTCAATGATTTTTGTTTGGTTATCTCGGTTGCAGCATGTGATTGGTATTGCCACCATGGCTGTTAATGATGTAGAGATTCACCAGATCAATTAAAATTATCGATAAATCACAGCAAACAAATATTTTATCTAATCTTAATTTTAAAGTCATTAAATTAACTAAACAATTCTTTTTAATATGAAAGTATGTTCTTGAAGAACTAACAAGAATAATTGCTGCTGCATTTTTACTTGAATTAGCTGTTTATGAAAGATTAAATTAGTCGGTTTGATTTAGGAATTTCATGCATCGTATTGAATTTGATTAGAACAGTAAATAAATTTCAAGGTTAACTGGATTAAATTAAACTAAAGATGCCATTTATTATCAAACATTAAACATTATTGAATTTATGCAATTAACTAATTATGGAAGTATCCTAGATTTCAAATGTATTACATTTTTTTCTTTTTCCTTATACAGGGTGATTCAGCTCGTCGGTGACAAACTTTAAGGATCTATAGAGCACACCTAGACGAACATTTTTGAATAGGGAATGTAGGGCCCCTGACGCGATGGTAAGGCGCTAGGCGCTTTCGAAAATTTGGGTGCCGAAATTCGAAACGTCATAAAAACTAGGGAAATGGTTAGATTTTCTTGCTTGTTGCGTCGAAATGATTCTGTTTGTTTAGACTTTCTTCAGTACCAATTTGATAAGCGTATCTCTTAAAACATGGATAGGGGGCGCTGCAGACTTTGGAGAGCTAGACAACAACTTTAAGCCCGTTATTTTGATAATTTAACACATGCTCGCCAAAGTTTATACTCTAACTTAAAGTTTGAACCCAAAAGTAGATCCCTGCAAAAAGCGTAAGAGCCGGAATAAAATGTCAAAGTACAGGGTGGTCGAAACTCGAAGGCTCCTAAGAGATAAACAAACAGATTTCTTGACTTATGGCATGCATTTTCATGATTCTGTTTGCTGGGGCTCTCTGAAACTCAGTTGAACGGTACAAAAAGAAACATCGATAGGGGGCGCTTTGGGCACAAAACATAATTCGTTGACATTTCGGACGCTAACTGGAAACGGGGCACTACGATCAGTTAGTAATAATGAAAACACATTTTCTACCTCTGCTCAACACTTCTGAATAAATTTAGACCAAAAACATCAATGATACTGGAAATTTATTTACAAAAAATAACACTACAGAAGATGCTCGAAATTTCGACCTTGGGCCATGATGCAGGCTTCGCACCTCCGTCGCATTGAGGAGTGTGTGTTTCCAACAATGCCAGGAGTATCTCTGATCTGCCCTGCAGCTGCCACAATGCGCGCCACAAGTTCTTCAGCACTGCTGACAGGTGTATGGTATACCTCGGCCTTCAGGTAACCCCAAAGGAAGAAATCCAAGCAGGTGAGGTCTGGTGATCGGGCAGGCCAGTGAACTGGACCCCCACGCCCGATCCACCGCTGGCCATACCTTGCGTTTAGATGGAGACGCACGTCGTTCGTGTAATGGGCCGGAGCTCCATCGTGCTGGAACCACATCTGGCGACGCGAACCTTCGGGTACGTGCGCCTCCTCCAGAAGCTGCGTCAGCACTTGATCCAGGAAAATCAGGTAATTTCCACCTGTCAGCCGTTCAGGTAACAAATAAGGGCCAATGAGGCAATCCCCCAGAATGCCGGCCCACACATTTACTGAGAAACGCTCCTGGGCTGCTCGGCTTCTGGTTTCATGTGGATTTTCATCACACCACACATGACTGTTGTGGGCGTTCCACATTCCCTCCCGGCTGAAGGTGGACTCGTCCGTAAACAAAATGCTGTTTACAAAACGGGGATCCCTGGATCTCATCGCCAAGTACCATCTTGAGAATTCCACTCGAGGGCCAAAATCCTGCTCTCTGAGCAACTGCACCCGCTGGATGTGGTAGGGGTGCAGATTCCGGGAACGTAAGATGCGCCACGCAGTTGCTTGCGAAATGCCAACATGTCTGGCGATATCTCTCGTGCTAAGACCTGGGTTGTCCTCAACCAGGTTAAGCACAGCCTCTTCGTTGTCGGGGGTGCTCACTGATCGCTCCCGTTCAGGCCTGCCTCCGTCGAAAGATCCCGTTGTGGACAACCTCTGGTGTACTCGAGCGAAGAAGGCATGGCAGGGGATTTGCCTGTTGGGGTAACGCTCGGCGTACAACCGCTGAGCGGCTCGTCCATTACAACCAGCAGCGCAATACGCCAAATGCATGTCAGCCAATTCAGAGTTTGTGTACCGTTCCATCCTACTACCGATCTGCAGACAAGTAACCCGAAGCTTAAGTAGGTACCGCACGTTCAAAAGACGTGTCTGCGCATACAACTACGTCATCTCGCGTTGTCGTCTACGCATTACGTATCTTTTGCATATCGATATGGTACGATATCTTTTGCATAATCAGCAAAAAGCACCTTATGTAAATTTTATTGCGCGCATTGTGCATGATTGAAACCAGCTATGTTTGTTAAAAAAAAAAAAACAAACTGCAGTTTTAATAGCTTCTTATGATAAGTAAATTACTCTCTTGTTTTGTTTCTAACTGATCGTAGCGCCCCGTTTCCAGTTAGCGTCCGAAATGTCAACGAATTATGTTTTTTGCCCAAAGCGCCCCCTATCGATGTTTCTTTTTGTACCGTTCAACTGAGTTTCAGAGAGCCCCAGCAAACAGAATCATGAAAATGCATGCCATAAGTCAAGAAATCTGTTTGTTTATCTCTTAGGAGCCTTCGAGTTTCGACCACCCTGTACTTTGACATTTTATTCCGGCTCTTACGCTTTTTGCAGGGCTCTACTTTTGGGTTCAAACTTTAAGTTAAAGTATAAACTTTGGCGAGCATGTGTTAAATTATCAAAATAACGGGCTTAAAGTTGTTGTCTAGCTCTCCAAAGTCTGCAGCGCCCCCTATCCATGTTTTAAGAGATACGCTTATCAAATTGGTACTGAAGAAAGTCTAAACAAACAGAATCATTTCGACGCAACAAGCAAGAAAATCTAACCATTTCCCTAGTTTTTATGACGTTTCGAATTTCGGCACCCAAATTTTCGAAAGCGCCTAGCGCCTTACCATCGCGTCAGGGACCCTACATTCCCTATTCAAAAATGTTCGTCTAGGTGTGCTCTATCGATCCTTAAAGTTTGTCACCGACGAGCTGAATCACCCTGTATATTAATTACAATTTTATTTTTAATTTATTTTATTTTTCTTTATCTAATTATTTTATTACTAACTGCGTAACTATCCAGATGTAGTAAATTAATGAAAAGTTACGGCACATATCGGAAAAAAGCACCTGTTAAGATTTTCTAAGATACTTGTACCCAATATGGACAGTGCTCTGAATATAGACATTCCTAATATCTATAAAAATAACAATTTTAATCGGGAAGTGGCGCTACATATCCATGAAGAAAAGCAGTTGGAAAGATAGTCTGGAAAGTGCAAAAAAGCACACTGCTTGCTAGTTAGAAGGAAATTTGTTGTTTCGTGATGTGCTGATCATAATATTTGTTGTTTCGTGATTTGCTGATAAGTTTAAATTCTTATCAGATATGGTAACATCAATTTAAACATTGGAAAGTGGTGTGTTTTAGAAAGGTGGTAAAACATATTTTCGATTGTTATCACATATATTTCTTTAAAATGTTTTGTTTGTTTATTTATTACAAGATTTATTAAAACTACGTCCGATTCGTAATATTGACACCTTATGTCTCCATCGACTCCAACTGTAAGAAGGAAGAAGACACAACGTCACCAGGCAATAAATTCAAAAAGCATCAAAGTAATGAAATTCTTGTTCAATAAGATGTCATCTAAACAATACTCTAAGAAAAATAATCCTCAAAAAAACTCTTACATAAAAAATCAATAGAAGCCTCCCCTCAATAGGGTATGTGTTTTGGCGATCGCAAATACCAACGGTATGACTTCCTCAACAAAGGAGAGCTAGTACTATTTCTTATGCAGTATTGATGCTGTTGGAGACATGGGGCCATGCATCACATGCGGCAGATAAGTCCATGAGAATAGTGTGGGATTAGTGTGGGACCGCTTATGATTGTCCATCTTGTGAGGACTCGGTAATAACAGTCGTAAATTCTACAGACAGATGCAATAAAGCTAAGCAAAACCAATTGTATTATTTCATGATATTTTGTAATAACTGAAATGCTTTGCATGGGTCTTCGAAGAGTCACAATAAAAAATGACCTCCCCTTTCTCAAGTGCATGTTCTGGAGATATTTACTGTGCCTCCCTCCTCTCCCGCAATACTATATATATATATATACTATATATATATACTATGTATCTTAATATATAGTTTTATCACCTCCCGTTAAAATCCCTTGAAATAGTGGCTCTTCCATACACCCTGTCTAGTAAGTCAATAAGAAGCCCTCTATCCCTAACGCTACATGCATGTCCATTATAGGGACAGGTGGTTTCTTATATGGATACTTCTAAACATTATTTTGTTTTAATCATTGAACTTAAACCAGAAGAATTAAAAGGTCGGTAATTTTAATAATAATAGTCAACAATCCAGAGATAGTGGTCATATATTTTTGGAGTCCTATGATGAGTACACGGAGGTGAAAAAAATAATTTTTCCTTAGGGTGTCTATATTGGGTACAGGTTCTTATTATTGATAGTTTTGAAAAATTCTAAGGATTTATTATTTTTATTTTTTATTCTAACTTAGAATAGAATTATTTCTTATTAATTTTAGTATTAAAGGGGCATTAATTTTTATGCCATGAAACATTTACTCGTCAATGTTATGGAAAACAGGGTTCGTAAGCTTCTCTAAAATTTCCAAACAGGAAATTCTTCGGTACCAATATTTTATTATAAAAAAATTCCTGATTAAGTAAGACAGAATTTCGAATCTTTTATGTACATTTATTTTTCTATGAAAAACGCTGATATTAATACTAGAAAAATTTGTGAAGCGTACGAACCTAGTGAATATAATAATCTTTTATTACTTATTTCTTTATTTATTACTTTATCTTTTATTATTAATTTATTGAAATGGTGCTTAAATTTTCAACATTTTTTATTTACTTTTTATTTATTTTAATATTTATTTATATTTTTTAAAAATATATTTTCATCTTTATGCTATTAATAAAACGGATAAATAAATTATTTACTATTAATTCGTTCAACAGATCTTTTATTAATTCTATATTGGGATTTACTAAACGCTATATTTTAATATTATTATTTATATGTATTGAGTAGAAAAATGTTTAAAAACATCGCAAAAATAGATTTCACTAGTAAGCAATTATTGTGACTAAAGTGATCAAGGTTATGTGATTATTGATAGCTACGATCACTCCATCTCGAAAGTGTTTAGATGGATTAAACATTTGCTTTTGTGTCTGTGAGGTAAAGTGTACAGATATACTTATCACACTATTTTATTAACTAAAACATCCTTCCTGCCAGCACTGGGAGGAAGAAGTAGCTTTCATATTCCTTTAAAAATAAATAAATAAATAAATAAAGAATCAAGTTATATTATTCAACCATACAAATCTTAAATTAGTGGAACATGTTAACGGAGCATTTAATCTTGCTTTTATTTGCTTTTGTCAATACTGAATATAAAGGGGAATTTTGAGAAATTAATTAACTTTAACACGTTCGCTGGCGCTTACGCGAAGATGTGATGATAGTTAATGCCGCTATATAGAAGTGGATTTTTCCCAGAAGCCGATATACTTTTTATAACAAAGAATCTGTGAAAGATTCTCCCGCGAGAGCGCGTGACTGGCTATTGAACATCAGCCCACATCACGCGCTGGCTCGTGAGTGGCCCCTTAACGTAAGCGCCATATTACGCACTTGTGCGTGAGGGGCAGTGAACGTGTTATACAAACTGGTTTTATTTAAAGCGATTTATATTTGATCGCCAAATAATGATGTTACTGTCATTTTAAAACAGCATGATGAATGAAATTAACCAATGAACTTGATCAAGGTTTTCGTAAGTCCGGCTTACATGTTCACTCATATCGAAATCGGTCGATACATGAGAGAGCTGTTGCCGCAAATAGATTTTTCAAAAATGTCACTCATTTAAGCAATTCAATTTCTTATATGTAAGATATCTTATAACATAAAGACAAAACAAATAATGATCCTTAATCCTCATATTAAGAATAAAACTTTAAAAAAACTTTTTCTCTTTCTTTTTTTTTTAGTTTTTTCACAATTTTAAATGTCTATCATTCTGAAACATGATGGCGGAGGAAATCGATCAATGAACTCGGTCAAGACATTGGTTTATTCTATGTACACACCAAGTTATTTAAAAATAGATTCATAAATATGGTTATTATCGCGCGACAAAATTCAAATCATTTCAAAATATCAGCAACAGTAGAAATTCAAATTATTACAACTCAGCCATTTTTTTAAATATAGGCAAAACAAAAGACGCCCCTAATACTTTGTATCAAGGTCAAACACATAAGAAAAAAATATTTTCAATTTCTAATTTTTTTTTTTTTGTACCTCCTTATAAATTTAATTTTTTTAAAAATGAAACGGCCTCTATTTTAAATCAAGGTGACGAATGAAGTTGGCCAAAGAACTCGGTCAAGACATCTTTTTTTACTATGTACACACCAAATTGCATTGATATCGATTATATAATACGCATGCTATCACGTGACAAAAATCAGATCATTTCAAAATGCCAACCTTACTACAAATTCTAAGTGATATTAACTCAGTCATTTTTTCAGATTTAGACGAAACAAAAGATGTTCGGGAGTCTTTGTATCAAGCTAAAACACTCACATATATATATATATATTTAATTTATGATTTTTGTGCAACTAATTTTAAATTTTAAATAAAAAAATTTAAATAACCAATTATGTTACAAAAATCAGACCGTTACAAAAAGTCTGCCACATTAGAAATTCAAAGTGCTATAAGATATATACAAAACAAAAAATGTTCTAAAATCTTTGTATCAAAGTCAAACACATAAAAGAAAAACATTTTTCAATTTATAATTTTAAATTAAATTTTAAAAAAATGGCCGCCGTTTTGAAACAAGATGGCTGATAAGGCTGGCTTTTATTTTATTTTATTTTTTACGCCCAGTCAGGGCCATTTAAAAATCCTATTCGTTCCTTCGATGTTTACATTTGAATCCTGCGACTTTAGGCTTTTTTGTCAAATCCCGTATACATGTGTTTCGGGGTACGATTTCTGTTTTTTTTCTTTTGAATGCTTAAATAACCTTTAGCGGATTCCGATAGAATTCTGTATTATGTTATTATCATATCACTCCATGTAAATAATTTGGTTCAGTCGTAAAAACTTATTTACCTATTGGTTGGAAATTGTTTTTCAGAACATGTTCGAAGAATAAAAATGCTTTGAACATCAAATTGACTATTAATGCCATACTGTGTGTTGTGAAGTTAATGCATCTGGTTCCAATTTCCACTATTTTGATGAGAATTTATACACAAACACACAACCAAACATATATATATATATAGGGTAGATGTGCCAGTAATGGGCCACCTTAAGGAATTTCTCTAAAAAATAATTTTTATTAATAGTTATAATTATTGTATTCCAATTTTTTTCATATTAGATTAATCTTTCAACAATATTTAACTAATCCCACAGTTACATTTCCCAATAGAAATAAAAATTTCATTTTAAATAATAGAAATATATCTAAACACCCAAATGCCCAGTAATGGGCCACCTATGTTCCAGTAATGGACCGCCTATGTTCCAGTAATGGGCCACCCTACAAAAAATAACAGATAATTATTTTTAGGTGCGTTCGTAATTATGTAAATAGGTAGCACCTATAATTGTCGTTCAGTCCGTCTGTCTGTCCATCTATCTGTCCATTTATCTGACAGTCTGTCTATCTGTCCGTTTGTCTGTCCGTTTGTCTGTCCGTCTGTCTGTCCGCATATAACAACGGAAAACTATCCAACCGAATCGTTTGAAATTTAAAATACATAATTATTACATAATTTTGTCGAATCTTTTCAAATTTTATGAAAATCGGATGGATAGAACAATTACAGGGACATTCAAAAGGATTCCGTTACATTACGGTCAATAGAGAAAAAAGTTTTAAATGCATTTTAATCGTTTGAAATTTAAAACATATAATTATTGCGTAATTTTGTCGAGTCATTTCAAATGTTATGAAAATCGGATGCTTAGATCAATTACAGGGACAATCAAAAGGATTCCGTTACATTACGGTCAATGGGGAAGAAGTTTCAAATGCATTTTAATGATGTTACACTCATTCGAACATAATAGAATTGGCATGAATCTATGAAATATATACTAAAATATGCATTCTGTACAATCTGTGATGCAAAGAATTTCTATTATTAAATTACAGGGCTACACAAAAGTATTCCACTATATAATGCTATACGGGGAAACATGGTTTGGTACGTGTTTTAATTATATTCAACTATTTCACATTTTATGAATAAGATATACGTTGCTGAGGTGTAATAAGAATTACTACTCCTGTATATTTACAGAATTTCAACCAATATACTGTATCCGAAGTACTATTTACTATAAAAGCATGATCTGAATATTTTTAAAACTTCGTTATCGTACGAACGCACCTCATTTGCTACGTTCACGTGCAATTTCCAACTTGTTCTTTTTATGTCTGCGTAAGTCGCATATTCTTCTTCCTCAGAATCCACATTATCCTCTTGTATACAAAATTTGGCCTTTTTGAAGCAATTGTAAATTGTTTTTTCTTCAATTACCCCCATTGATCCCGTTCTTATATGTATAACTATTCAATTAACACTGTTTTGAGAAGGATGTTGAAAGGTGTGTGAAAGGAGGGGGTTGATGAATTTGTTGGACTTAAGGAACAAGAAAATTCAAGCAGAGGAGTAATATAAAAAAAAAACTCAGCACTGAACGATAAATTAGGAATAAGACATGGAAATTTGATTTCATGTGATTTCGAAGTATTTTTTTACAACTGAATAAAGAACATTTTATGAAAATATTCGTTATATGGAGATAGATATTTCGCTATATAGAGACTGTTTTTAATGTAATCATGGGAAAAGGGGAACATTCCTACTAAAAATTCGTTATATAGAGAAATTCGATGTATGGAGTTTCGTTATAGAGAGACTTGACTGTATTTATAAAGAAATTGTCTTTATTAAATTCTAGTAAGTAAAATTTAAGTATTAAATTTGTTTATTTAGTTTTCAGTTAAATCAAAATATTTTATCACTACTGAAATTACACTTTTAGTATTGGTCACTTGGGTGGCCCATTACTGGCAAATCACGAAATAAGCAATCCAGTAATGGGCCACCCCTCCTAAAATCTTAAAAATAAATAAAATTTTGTAAATGGCCATTGGTATATTAAATTCAATGTTTTATATTGCTAACCAAACAAAAACATTCAATTTTTACGGAAAAATAAAAAATATATAAAACTAAGTAAGTAAAGTCTGCTCTTAGCATGTTCATTAAGATTTTCAGTGAAAAACAGAAAAACTGTGAAACTTTATTTTCTGCTTCCTAATTGTTTTGACGAAAAGTGTAAAAAATTAATCCAGCTTATAAAGCATGCAAGGTAGAGTTCAGAAAAAAATAATAAAAGCTTAACTATTATTTATTATTTTTTTATAAACCAAAAAGTGCGAGGTGGCCCATTACTGGAAGGTGGCCCATTACTGGCACATCTACCCTATATATGGGCTAATATGTGAGGCTTGGCCTAATCCCCGAAATGCATACTATTTACAAATTGGGTGCGAAGCCCTGCCCAAAACTTGAAGTGCTGATCTAAAATTTTGCTGTAAGAATAATGGCGTGCAGATGGCGGAAAAAAAGATTCTATGTATATATCCACGTATTTATAAAGCGCACTATTTGGATATACATTAATATTACAATGAAGCAACGTTTCTTTGTTATTTTGTGCATTTGTAAGTGTAGTTTTGGAAGCTATCAACCCGATTTCAAAAGTGTTGGTTTAAAATTAATGGGAAGAATACCTGTCACAACGCGGGCTATGAAGGGTATGTAAGTGGAACAGCCCACTAGTGTTAAAGGAGCAAAAGTATCTGTAATTGAGATATTTGTATTACTTCAAAACCTAGAAATTTGAAATTTGTTATTGCAGTTTACTATAAGATATTAATGGTCTGTAAGAATAGATTTTAAAAAATTCTAAAATTTCTATGAAATCATAGGCAATATCAAACTGATTTGAATTTTATTGATTGAATTATTGGTCCCAATGCATGGTGATAGTTCCTGCTCCAACAAAGGCTACATGTCATAACATTTACGTCATAAAAATATCGCACAAACATTAACACACTAACCTTTGATTAATTCAGTTTGTTATAAAATCTCAATATGTGTATTATTTAACGAAAAAGAAAGTTTAAATTTGGCATTATGGTTGGTTATAAGATGTAAATGCGATCTAAAAGCCTTTTTAAAAAAAAATAAATAAACTTTAACCCATTAATGCCTGAATTATTTTCTATGTTAAAATTCAAATTTCGCACTTTCCCACAACTTTTTAAACAAGAATAACTTGTATCTTAAATTATCGAAGAATTTGTCTCGAAAAAGAAAGTATTTATTTATCTTCCTTTTTACTGGTGTGAAAAGCGCTTACTTGAATTTTTTAAAACTGTCCCAAAAATGGGACGCTAGGCACTAATGGGTTAAAGAGCTGAAATAAGCAAAAAAGCAAAATGAAATTTGAAGTTTGAAAGTTTTCGTGGTAGTTGGTTACAAGATGTAAATGTTACAAGAGAAAAATGTCTGTGAAATGTTGAGATATATTAAAAATTTAAAAGCATTAAGTAAGCAAAAACATTTCTAAAAATGTTTTAAACGATTTTAATGAAATGAGTTAGAGACTAAAAATATAGCATAATAATTTGGTAAGATGTTAATTCTCTGTAAAACCATTTCTAATTTTTTAATTTAATTTAATTTAATATTTATTTTCTTCTGAAGAATTTGTTCTGTTATCTGACTTATAATAGAGGTCTTTACTAAAATGTACCGTGTGCTTTCATTCCACATTGTTCTTCAATCTACGCAGTGTTTTCAGAAAAGAACTTTACCAAAAAAGTAATATCTGCTCATCACATTGATAATTATACAGTAATCATACAAAAAGAAATAAAAAAGTACATAAACATTTATGTTATTTAGACACATTCGTTTTAATTCATTGCATTTTTATCGATGAAATGATAAGCTTCTTGTTAAATATGATGTTTTCTCTGCATACTGAAGCACGCTGTCTTTTCGATTATCCAAAATAAATTATATGTAAAATGACGAAATATTTTTATGGATGCAAAATAGGATAAATATTAATTTTCCTTTATAAAATCCCATAAACCTTTGTTAAATTTTAATTTTATCAGTATAGATTTGAAGCCTACTTACTGTGCTGACTACATCACTCAATAATAATCTTTTGTAAAAGATTTGATTGTAATACGTTCGACATAATTATTTATAAAAATTTGTATTGTACAGTAACCAATAAACTATCTCAATAGTCTAATAATGAAAAAAATTCTAAATAAGTAGCATTCGAAAGGACGAATTGAAACAATTTTTAGACACATGAATTATTTGTTCTGATCTCCCCGTTATCCAGGTATAAAGTTTTAAAACTTTCAAATTAAAACATCTGTGCTAAGAACGGAAGACAACGATAGAACTAATTCATGTTAAAGCAGTAGAAGCTTCCATTCTTATCAATTAGAAGTTCTTTGGGTAATTGATAGGTGTCATATGAAATTTTTTCCCCAATATAGAATACATAAACAGGGAGGCAAAAGCATACAAAAATCATCTCATTGAGTTCATAGCTAAAATTCCGGAATTACTTAAAATTCGTTTCGTGTATTAAAACACATTCGGTCTGCCAAGTTATATCTCGGTGGCAAATAACTGGAAATATAATTTTAGCAAACCCGTAACTTTAGAATTGTGTTTTCCCGTTATAGAATCCCTCATAATTTGATAGCTTTGGGCGCAGGGAAGCATAATGATAAAACTGAGTCAACTGCTAGAATCGGGTTCTCCAAGTTCACAGTCTGAATATTTGTAAGCTCAAAAATATAACTATCCTCTTTATATTTATATATCACCTATTAAAATATGCGTAATAGTTTTGAAAATATTTTTTTTTTAAATCCGGTAATTTATTTGTGTTAACCCTGTATATCTATATAAAGCGAAGACAAGGGCAAAATATTTATGTATGAGCAAATGAATTTCAATATACTCTTTCGGTTGCTGCTTTATTAGATTTTTTCATTTTCCCACTATGGTGTGTTTCCCGGAAAGAAAAAAAACTACATTTTTACAGATAGAAACGTATTTCTTTCTTTGCTTAAGAACATTTGTAGTAGGAACAGAGGAAAATTTATGGGACTAACGTTGGTATAGTTGGCATAAAAAGACTATACAAATTAAGTCATTTTTACAAAGTCGTAGCAAAATTGTCGTCATTTTCTGAATGAAAATGTACATTCCAAGTAGAATTCATTTTAAAAAACCGCCAATTTGTCCATTCAAATTTTGCCGCTTAATTTCATACTGGAAAGAATGCAAAAACTATTAAAATACTGATATTGTTGTAGATTAAAATAAGTTCGCTAATAGAAGTGTTCCATATTCGGATGTTTTTCTATTTAGAGATAATAATCAAAACGATTAAATTACACAGTCTCTCAAAATAATTTCATGGCAGAAATAGACGAATTTGGATTTGTAATTATTTGCAATTTGATTGCACTTTCATTACATGAAAATAATTGCAATTAAAATCCCATGTTGTAAAAGACTCTTATAGCACTGTAACCGACATTCCCTATCTTTGTTCATAGGATAAATTTTTATGTGTTTGAATGAGTGTAACTATAATAATTATATATAATTAACTTATAACTACACTGCGGATAATCAAAATTACAAATTTGCGGAACGCTATCTCACCTCATTTCACTTTCATCTCTTGCTTAAAAAATCTCAATAATAGAAAAATGTCACATTGGCCAGTCACTATGCTGCAAAATTGAGCGATATGCGATGTTGGTCAAATCTGTATTTGATCAACGCGCGCGTGAATATAAATGTATAATTCAACATTTGTATGAGCAGACAGATGTTCGTTTTATAAGCAACTAGCTGTTACCTGTGACTTCGTTCACATAACTTTTAAAGAGGAATAAATTCATCAATCAAGTAGAAAAATTCGATGATTAAAAACATATCAAATTAATCGTTTATCGTGTTTTATAGTAGAAACACTTTCGATGATCCCAATTTCGCTTATTTTTGTTTATATACACGGGATCATGTAAATTTCTTTTATAAGCTTGATATTTCATGCACGTTTTCTAAGATTAAATAAGGAATAAATGTACAATTCTGCTATTCTATTTTATTATTTATATTTATTCCATTTCATATTTAATCCGTTTACGTATATTGAACAATGCTTTGTGCTAAAGAATATTGTTTAAAGACATATATTAGTAAATATTCCTAAAGAAAAGGGATTATTAAAAAGTCACTTCAGAAGTGTTTTAGAAGTGATTTTAAAAGCGAAAAATTGACTTTCAGACATTATGTTTCTATTCAAAAAAAAGATAATTAGTATTAAAAAAATCTTGGAAAAGGAAAAGATAAATAGTATTAAAAAAAATGAAACGTAGTGAAACTTCATCGTTCGAAAATAAATCAAAAAAGTATAATCTTTAACTGTCGAATGTTTATAACTTTTTTGTTTCCCGGTAACAGACTTTTAACAGCTGTAGTGCTAACAATATTATTAAAATATTTATCACTCTCATAAGTATCTCGAATCCTAAAGCTTATAATTTAAGCATTAAAAATGCTTGTTGCTTTTATTTGCGGAAAAAATCTATTTAAGAAAAAAACAGCCCCGTTATGGCTAAACATTTTCATATCGACTGTTCTGTTGTGATTTTGATTATGGGAATTTGGAAATTTGTATGAATATATTGCAATGGGAGACAGAGATTGTATTTCAGAAATATTTTTTAACTATAGATTTAGATATTTTTAAATCGAAAGTAAACTTCTCTTCTTATTTTTTGCTTTTCCGTGATCATAGCGCCTTTAAACAGTTAGAGAGAAGTGAGGTGAAAGATGAATTTATTGCTTAATTGGTAGTTTCGCTTTATTAATATGCAAACGGTGTAACATGTAAATTCTAATCTCTAGCCAAAATTATTTGCTAAATTTTCTTACATCGATTTTCATGTACCATATACTAAATTTTATTGAAACCAAAATTCTGGGAGATTGTAAGGTAATAGAGTGTTAGGTATATATTTGTGAAAGGTAAATTCTGTGAAAATCACGCTATTTGTATGAACGCTATTCGTCATGTTCGTACGGTTAGCGCGGATAAAATGGGGATATGTGATAGTAAATAAAAAAATAAGATAATGAAAGAAATATATGTATATATCTACATATATATTACGCACTTTATAACTTTTAACGCATCTAAATGAGCAGTATAAAGATATTTTAAAGCAAATGAATGAAGAGATTGTTTCTTTAAAAGATGTAATATTAGTTTAAATCCTCAAAGCTTTTTCAAGAATGAAACAGTGTTTATTTCCATTACGAAACTGTTTAATTAGATCCCAAATATTGTCTGAAATTATATTTAAAAGTTCAAAACTGCTAATACGACAGCTAATTTTAAAATCTTATTCTATTACGAAACCTCTAAGAGCTTTTAAGATATTTTCTCAAGAAAGTTACAGAAAACTTTGCATATTCTGCGAAGTTGAAGCGGGTTTTCTCAGTTGTGAAATTCATTTTTAAAGGTTATGATCAAGAGTTAAAGAATCAAAGACTGATATGTGATATTCTTTAACAGAGTTTCGAAGAGTTACAAAGAGGGAAAGGGTATCTTATTATTAATCAGAGATAGGTTTAAATGTACACAATATTAAAATATGTTCAGCTAAATACATTTGTTTAGGAATGTAATATTAATGTAAAAATGCATTATTTCGTTAAGAGAATTTCAGAAGTAGACTGTTTTTATGAAAGTTTAGATGTATAAAATTATTTTCATTTGTTAAAAGCATTTTGGATACTAAAATGTAATAGCCAACGAATTAAAAATTGTTTCTAAAAATACTTCAGCCTTAAAAGTGTTTGTTAGTTTTTCAAATGCAAAATATGTATTTTAATATGACGGCTACATATTTGACAATCTATAATAATAAGGGAGATGTTTGTGCTGTGTCAGCGCTGTTCTGAAGAGACTGCTGGATGTAGAGTTTTAGGGGGAAGGTAAGTCTACATATGAATTTTTTGCACCTCGAAGCCTGATTTTCGATTTTTTGATTAATTTTTTTAATTTAAGTTTTTGGATTCTTTTTGTGTTTCAAAGCGATTTTTCCACATTAATGAAAATAATAAGGTTCATTCTTTTAACCCAACATAGTAAAGTTAGTTCTCTTTTCAATGAAATTTATTTGGAATTCATACAGCGTCTTTTGAATTCTTAAAGAATTTTTTAATACGATTTTAGTATTTTTTTTGTATTTTGTGGCTATTTTCTGACATTGATAAAAAGAAAGTTGTTTCAAACTTATAGCCTAATTTACTAAATTTTGCCTGTTACGAGTTTTCAATTTTTATTGATTTTCAATACGATTTTTAGTGCGCTTTTCGATGTGATTTTTAACAATTTTTCGAGTTTTTGTGCGTTTAACATCAATTTTTTCATTATTGTCAATATTATAGTTTTTTGCATCATAATCTTATTTATTTTTAAATTGCATGTAAAAATGTCGAAAAACCTATAATAAGGTATCAGCAATAAAGGAATTACTTAGAATGTTCACAGTAATCTGTAATAAGAAAGAGAGAAGTTTGTGAGTGTGTCAGCGCTGTTTTGAAAAAGGCCCGTGGACATAGAGTTGCAAAATTTTAGGGAAAGGTACCTCTATATATGAAGTTTTGCACCTTTAAGACCGATTTTTAGTTTTTTTACTAGAATTTTTTCATTTAAATTTGAAGGCAATTTTTAGTGTTTTCCTTATGGTTCGAGGTGATTTTTCCACATTAGTGAAAGGAATACGGCTTCATTCTTTTAACCCAGTTTAGTAAATTTAGTTCTCTTTTCAATAAAGTTTATTCGAAAATCGTTCAGTGATTTTTGAAATTTTATCTAAATTTTAATAAGATTTATAGTGTTTTTTCGCATTTTGCGTCTATTGTTTGACTTTCAAACTTATAGCCTAATTTACTAAATTTTCTTTGGTACAATCTTTAAATTTCAACACTTTGCAGGTCGATTTTCACTGCGCTTTTCGAAATGATCTTTAACATTTTTTCATGTTTTTGTGCGGTTAGTATGAATTTCTAACAATATTTAACATAATTGAAGAATGATGTAGCGATTACAATGCAATTTGTATACATTATATGCGCACACCTATCCTATTAAACAATGCTTTATGAGGAAAATTGTAGCGATCCATTTTAATAATATTTTAAAATATCTAGCTGCATGAAATAAAAAAAGAATATCCTTGAAACACTACAACGTATCTTATATATATATATATATATATTATAGAGTTTGTAGCATTTATATTTCATTTATAAAGACACACAAGACTTTTCTATTATTAGGTCTATGATCTATGACTATGATCGATTCATTGATAAAAAATGAAATTTCTTTATAATAATCTGTTATTTTTAAAAAGTGTTTCATAATCTATGCTTAATGCATTATTTTTCTTTCTTACTTCAATTTTGAAATCTATCATAAGTATAAAAATATATGTGATCATTTCTTATTTCTGATATTATTATTATTATTTCTTTTTATACGACAGGTATTTCTGAATTACGAAAGCAAGTTTGAAGTTCTTTCAATAGATAAATTTTGAGAATTCATTTACTAGAAATGCGACACTTCCAGAGGCTATTTTTGGATATGCAAAATAACAATCTTTGAGTTTCCTCAAAACAGGATTTTGCATTCTAGATTCGATTTCAAGTAAATATCTTTGTTTAGATGTTGAATTGCTTACCGATTTCCATATATTATCCCAATGTATACAAATCTAACTCAGCTATCTTTTTGTATTGACTTTGGTCTTATTTTGTTGTAAAATGTAAATACGTTTTGTTTTCCGAGAATTACTTAAGCGTAGTGTTTATGTGAAATTCCCTTAAATACTACTTGTTAAGTTATCTCATAGGCTATCATTACTTTTCTATTCTACATATTTTTCATTTGTTCAATTTTAAAATACCTTTACGTTACTGTTATATAAATTCTATTTCGAAATTTATTTTTGCAAGCACTCAGATATTGTAAGCATATTTAATCTTGAGAAATTATTATTGTTATACATTATTTATTTTACAAAATTTATCATTAATGTAACTGTAACCAAATTGTGTTTTTTAAGAACGTTTTTTTCCAATTTTCAGTTTACCCTTCCTAGTTTTATTTTCTTAGACACCAGCTATTATTTGAGTCTTAATTAACTCATTTTGCACAAGAATGTGCTTCAAAAGTTGATGTTTAAAAAAATCAAATTCGGTTTGCATTTTAAATTAAACGTACGAAGCTTTGTATGCAGAAATTATAAATGAAATTAATATTTTTTACTATTCTTTCTTTCTGGTAAAATAAATAAATAAATAAATATAACAAATATGGAAACAAAGCACAAAAATCATTAAAAATTATGCAAAATACATATGTATGCTGAGATACAGTTTAAAAAAATATTTAAAATTAGACTTATTTTTATATTCATTTTGTAAAAATTTTGTAGTAAAATATAAATGTATGGAGATGAGAAAATTCCCAAAATGTTAAATACGATGTAACGTTTAGATCATTGCGAATGTTTATATGATGTCATTTACGGATATGTTTATACTGTATGACATACTTATTGCTCGGAATTTTAAGCTAGCGGGATTCGGGTTAGAGATATACAGGATATTCCAAAAATATAAAGATCCATTTTTATGAAAACACGAATCTATTGATTTTTTCATCATTTCTTTGAGGAAATATTGTTTCTAAGAAGAAAAACCAGCCATCGTTATCATAAGAGACCATTATACGTCTTGCAACTATTTCTTATTGCGACATCGCGTTGCTAAATCGCATAAGTTATGAGGCAATGAAATTCATCATTAGGTCAGATCACCTCCCCAATTTACCGTCCCTCAATTGCAACAATGGGTGTGAGTCTGTCTTAGCTGGTCGGTTATTTTGCAGTTGAACACGCATAATTGCAGTTAATTTTAACATCTTTAAGTGTATTTACAAAATAGCTTATTTCAGGCAAGAATCTCTTTTGCTCGCTGATATCCATGAAAGAATGGTTAATAGGAAATGATTGCCTGAAATATCTGTCTAGCAATATTAACCACCTAATTGGTCAATATTTATGAAAAACCTCTAAATAAAGCCTATTTTTGTGTCTTTTAGAGAATTTTCAATCTTTTATTACCGTTTTTCGAAACAGAATTTTTTTAATCATTAGCGCAGAAAAATACTCGGATTACATAATACAAAATTTAGAATAAAAATCTATTTTTGGGAATAATAAATCATGACTTGAAATCAATTGGCTCGTGTTACGGCAAATCATGATTGGCAGAAATACTTTATCCGAACGACGACGTAACGACAAATTATAGAAGCGGCAAATGATCCGACGTTTCCTTTCAAATATTACAAAAGATCGATCAACAATTTTTTCTGCTCCATTATGCATCAACCAAAACAGTTTGTTTGCATTTCTTAAATACCTTTCTCATTCCGGATGCTTTGCAAGTTTTGAACATCACCCATAAATGACTTGCACTTGATTTTCCCCTGATATTCAGTGACAATATCAAAGCTGAATGGGCAGTTTTTCACCTTGTAGCATTGTCGCAACTAATACGGATGACAAAGAACAAAGGTTAAGTCATTCTAGGGTCCAATTGCTGCCAAAATAAATCTAATTAGAAACATTTACCATTTCCTCTTGGTGCGTCTAAGAAGATTTTTCCAATTCCTTTATTGACAGATTGTATTATTTGATCGTAAATGACTTTTTGATCAAGCATTGGCTTAGGAATCTTGGACCGCACATCCGACAAAAGATCATCTGTTTTGTAATTTTCTCCACGAGACACTTCTACATCGAACGAAGCAGCTGCTGATCGATTATGTGATGGCCTTCCCAAATGACTGAGAAATTTCTTCGTGATTTTTAAGTACAAATCTCCAACCATTATTAACATATCATTGTAGATTTCTGCTGTTAAATTCATGTTCGTATTTAAATTACATCGGAAAATATCTTCAGATATGTGCGGTTTATATTTCTCTCATAATTTTGTTGCAGATGAAATAATACAGGTGGTCAATACCATTGCAGGCTATCCAATAATTTGATTAGGATGGTACGTGTTGCACGCGTCCTACTGCATACATTCAAATATCAGTTGTTTTAATATCCGAGCTTGATATGCAATGAGAAAGTAACGCAGAACAAAAACGTCAAAAACTGGAAAAATTTTGTCTGGATCACTTACCAACAGCATTCGAGGAAAGAAGCATTCATCGTGATTGGGATGCAAGGTTTACAGTCTGCCTATAGTAGATTCTATATTAGAGTATAGTGGATTTTCTTCTCGTATGCTTCCGTAAAAAAATTTTCTGCTCGCATTCTATGTGTAATACATCCGAATACAACAATATTTGGAAACAGCATTCTAACCCTCGACTTATCTCGGGGCAAATGGTGAAGTGGTTAACCTGTAAATTTGAAAAAAAGCAGTTAAAGTTGTAGCCGGTAGATTTAGGGCTACTTGTTGCACATTTGCAGGAATAAAATAATTGCGTGATCTATATTTTAGATGTAGGGCTAAGTGAATAGCAGCTGGGATTAATTCATTTATGGGAAACGAAAGAATTCATAATGCCGATTTATTCATGCTTATGTATCTTCATCCCGTATACTGTGTCATTTCAGTCATATGTATGATCACATTCCTACTACATCTGAACTGAGAAAACTAATCAGGAGAGCGTATTATCAGAATGAACATATTTGGAAATTTCGACACAAATTGGAAAATTCTGCATGAAAAACCCTTTTATATAAATAAAGGTAGGGATTATCTCCCGTTATTTGCCGTTTGTATTATCTCAGTGAACCCTCAAACTAATCAGATAAGCGCCTTATCGGAATGAACCTATTTACAAAACTTTAACCAAATCAAATCTATGTGAAAAATAATGCTAGTAAACCTTGATTACGTCCATTAATAACTATATTGTAATATTAATAGCAACGTGTTTAACGAGAATTACATAACATATGCATTTAGTATCCTGTAACTATTTTTAATTTTCGTATATGTACGTATAATATAATAGATTCTTTTATAATACGTTATTATGTGAAACTTTGCAGTTTAATTCTGCGATATTTCCCTCGAATATGGCAATCCTACATAATTATACACTGCCATAAAGACTGCTATAAAAGTTAAATATGCACATTAAAATGATATATCGACTTTATCATTTAGATTAAACCAAATGCATTCCAAGTAGCATGTATTGACAGTAAATGAAGTATTTGATGGACTGCTTCCATTTTATAATAAATTGATCATTTACTTTAAAGAAAGATCATTTAATCTTATGGTGTAAAATGTTTACTCTGCATATGTTTATTATTGCATTTAATATCTGCCATATATTTATAAATTCTAATGAAACGAATTTATGAAACAAATTTATGAAACGACTGTTTATCTTTCAGAGCTATTTCTCTTAATATGTAAAAAAATTGCCAGTGAAATTAACAACAATTATCAGTATTGATCCGCAGATGTCAAAACTGATATTAGAATTTTAAAATAATAATTCGTTTTTGAGATATTATTTTCTAATTTCAATGCCTCGCGAAAAAATAATTATATCAAACTAAATTTCTGTGCACTAAAAAACTAAATATCTGTAATTTTTTATCCACATACAAAACTAATACAGTCGAGCCTCTATATAACGAAATCCATCGTTCCAGTAAAAAATTCGTTATATAGAGAAATTCGATGTATAGAGTATGATGTTAAAAATAGTATTTAATGTGTAAATTTTGAACAAATATTATTTTTGATCTTTTTAATTAAGAATTTGAAATGTTTAAAAGTATATATTGACCTAACATTTTATTTCTTACTTATTTAAGCAGTTTCAAAAAAGAGAAAAGACATTTATTTGAAAGCTTAATGAAAATCAAATAAGGAAGACTTACATAAATTTCAGAGGAAGAAATCTGTAATTTTTTGTTGTTCTGATTTTGAAATTACAATTTTTACGCTCTCAAAAAAAAATTCTCAAATTTAAGCAAGGAATGAAAAATTGTAGTTGATATTTTCCTCCATTTGAAGGTCTCTCTTATGTGCTCTCATTGATTCCTCTCTTATATGTGTAACAATTCAATTTACTGTGTTTTGAGAAGGATGTTGAAAGGTGTGTGGGAGGTGGGATGAACTTGTTAGATTTAAAGAATAAGGAGAGAAGTAATATTTATAAAAAAAAACCTCTCCACTGAACGATAAATCAAAAATAAGTGATGGAAAATTGATTCCATATGATTTCGAAGTTTTTTTTTAAACTGAATAAATTAAGATCAATTTATGAAAAAATTCGTTATATGGAGATAGATATTTCGCTATATAGAGTCTGTTTTTAATGTAATCATGCGAAAAGGGGACCGCTCTTATTAAAAATGGAGTTATATGGAAAGATTCGATGTATGGAGTCTCGTTATATAGAGGTTCGACTGTATTATATAATAACTAATATATGCAAAAATCGTTATACACGCAATCTTTAATGAAATTTATAAATGTTTTCTACTTGTGGTTTTACAATTTTCTACTGTTATCTTCAAATTGAAGAATATTGTGTATTTAAATACTTGATATGATATAGAATAACGAAGTTATCGAAATTGACGAAATTAGTAATTAGTCTTATATGGGTGATTCTCAAAATAGGGGACTATTTATGTCTTTCGGCTTACAAAAAAAATTTAGAGTTTTTCTGTCCTGTTTTTATATTTTGATATGTTTGTCTTAATATTATTCATTATTTGCACTCAAGAATTACTCATTTTTTAGTTAAAAACACATTAAAATAACAGAATAAATATTCAAAATGCCATTAGCATGGATGTCCACAGCAGCTGTGCCTTGTGTATGTTAGCATTTTTCAAGAGTTAATATATGTTTATAAAATAAAACAAATGTTATTCTTTTTTTAAATTAATCAAGGAGAAGATTAATCCAATAAATTTCTTTTTAAAAATAAAATTATAGTATATAAAAAAAGAATTAAAGTTTGTCCTCCATATTCTATTTTCAAAACAAGATCATACTATAACAATTGGTTATTAATCAAAATTTCATTTTCACATATGACAATAGTTTGAAAATATAAAGTTTCTCCATGGCAACAAGTAGCCATTTTATCCCAGCCTGAAAATAGAAGCATGTATTGTATTTTAAGAATATAAGTTTAATATTAGGGGCGTATATCAATTGTATGTCATTAGAATGGATAATAATTTTCTTGTTTATTTTATAGTTAAAATTTTTATTTTACTTATTTGCATAGAACTTTTGTGTTTTAAAAAGCCCCAGAAAGGATAATTGCATTGTGATTATACTATGGCTCATAATCTTATTTAAATAAAAAATTGTCATTAGCATGGACAAATATCAGTGTCATTAGCATGGTCTTTCTGTCCATGCTAAAGACTACTATGTGCATAAATGTAACCAATGCTTATATTGTATCCTTTATAAAGTTTAATTTTACATATAAATTTAGGTATTACATTTATTATCCCTAAAATATGCATTAAATCTGTCAGAAAATCACTAAGACAGCTTTTTACATTGTTAGTGTCAGAATGTTGCTCATGTAAACAAAGTTTGCTCTTTGGTAATGTTTTTATTTTCCTTATATGTATATATGTAAAAATGGAAACAATTTGCTGAAAAGGAAGGCTAATAAATATAGAAAAAATTATTTAAACAGGAAGAAAATAAAAATTTCTTAATATATTTATTCCATGAAATTTGTTTTGTCATTAGCATGGCTCAAAAAATACTAATTATTTTTTTTAAAAGTTAATTTTTAAATATTTAGCTCTGCTGACTACATGTAAAGCATACCTAATACTATATTAACAACACATTTTTCAGAATTTTTTTCAGAAATTTTGCTAACAGTAATTTTTTTAAGATTTCATTTTTGAAATTGTCCCCTATTTTGAGAATCACCCATATATGTATATATGTATCTATGAATATATATATATATCTTATTCGGATTTTAATACTCTGTAAATGCCACTTGCCTTATAAAATGTATAAATATTTATCTTTAAACCGTGAGTAGTCGCGTGTCGGTCTTTTCGCCGCCCGTATAACTTATCTTCTCCTAACTTGTATCACATTGCAAATAGAACGGAGATCTACCATGTAGCTGACTTTGAAGGTTTTTTGACCATCTTAGTGAAGTTACAGGACACCTCTGTTTTTCTTTCAGGTACATTTTTAGAAACAAAGTTGAAATTGGCGAAAAAGTCTACGTAACAATCACTAATGTCAGTTCATTTTTACTTTTTCCAATTACTCCATATCTCATGAATAAAATGCATAATTTTAAAAAACTGAAAATTTATATATTCATTGAAATGTTATTTTCGTATATTAGGTGAAAAATATTTCTTATTCTACATATTTGGTATGTGGGGGTCCAGCGGCGAAAAGACCGAGCGCGACTAATGACATTGTTAAAAAAGTCGCGACTACTCACGGGTTATAAACCTTCGAAAATTTAGTTATATAATTAATGTTCTGAAATTTAGTTTTACTTTAATATGTATTTTTTAGGAAATGAAAACTATTCGTCGCTCGTTTTAAAAAATACGTGCAAACAATTTTTAAGTTTCTTATTCAATTTTTTGTCACATACCATGCAGGATAGGGGAGACCGGGGCTAGTAGTGACATTTTCGACATTTTTTATATTAGACGTAATATTTGAACTGAAGCGAAACATTCAGTGTATTCTCTCACTCTCTAGTGTAGTCTCATTAGAGTAAGTCTTGCGTAACATATTTATAAAACTACTATTAACATTATTAACGATTTTCATAAAAAAATGAATTCTGCGTAACCTCGAAATTTGTCACTACTAACCGCGATACGGGACAAGTTGTGACATGATTGGGACACATTGTGACACATAAATGACACATACAAGTAAGAAATGAGAAATTTATGAGAAATGAGAAAAATAATAAAATTTATTCATTTATAACCTTCTTAGTACAATAAAACACTTTCATGTTTTAATAATATTATAAATTAAATGAAAATAAAATAGTTAAGTTCTTAACACTTGTAAACACTTAATCCTTTATGAAGATACTTTTAAAGAAACTTAGCAATGAAAAGAAAAAAACTGTCTTATCAAGAAAGAAATAAAAAGTAACCCAACACTAATTTTGGCCATATTGATCTTTGACTCGGGAGCCTTCTACAACGTGTAGGCCTATATCCTATATTTTTAATCACTCATTGTCATCGCTTGCTTCAGTGTCTGATTTGCAGTTAATACAAATATAATAAAGTTCATTTTTGCATATTTGACATCCGCCCATGTTTTACATGCTATGCATTGCACCCAGATTTCTCCGGGTCAAGAAAGTTTGTATTGCTCCAAACAAACTAGACATAAGCAATTTTCGTCATCTTCAGAGCTATCCAATACTTCCTTCTTCTTTTTTTCAAAAACCTAGGTGTAATTTTTTATGCACTGCTTGGCCTTTCCATACAGTTTCTTTTTTGTTTTTTTCTTCTTCAATTTGTTTTCTGCGTTATTTGCTTTTTGTTCTACTCGAATATTCTCTTTTACAAGTGTGCTTGTTAGAATGGCAGATATCAAACATTTACTAATAGATAGCTTGCCTTTTCGATGTCCTGCTTCAGGGAGTTGTCTTATTTCAGTAAGACTTACCACTCGCACATTGCTATTATCAGTTGTCATAGAATCATGTAATTCAATGACATTTCTTACTTCTAAAGACGGTCCTACAATCTCACCATCATTGATTAAACTTATTGCTGAAGTGCTTAGTTTATTAACCGTTACATATTTACTAATTTTTTTCATTGTCATTTTTGTCGTTAACACTCTCATCTCCGATAGATAACGTTCGATCAGTTACTGAGGAAAATAGGAAGTCTTCATCTGTAAAAATGTTTCTATTAAGTTCCCAAATTCCAATACAGTAAAATCCTGTGTGAATGTTTTTTGGAGTGGCAGCACTAGGAAGGGCTATTTTGACAATACCTGGTCGTAGATCGGCACAGTACTTCCAGGATGCGATTTCAACCATCCACATACCGCCTGATTGTAGAATACTTTGAACGATCGGTATACTGATACATCAAGGGGCTGTATTCTGTGACTGGTGGGAGGTGGGACAAAACAAACCTATAACAAAAATTTATCCGTTTTCCGTGCAATAATCCAAAACTTCAATATTTCGATGAGAGCTTCATTAAAAATTGTACTATGGTACTAGTGACACAGTCACAACGTGCCTCTTAGACTTCGTTACAACTAGCCCCAGGTTACGCCATTTGAACTTTTTTCTTCAGTTTCCGGAATGTTGCTATGATTAACAAATCAAATACATAGAATAACAGCTCAAAATATAAGCATTTAAATAATGTTAGGGAAGTTTACATACCTCAATATCGTTAGTGGCAATGACGATTCAAATGCAGGTCGCAAAATTTACTTTTACGATAGAAAATAAGATAAATATTTTTATCTCGAAAACAACGCGAAGCTTTACTTCAAAAAATACGCAGCACATTGAGACAATAAAACTCTTCACACACATGACACGACAGGTTATGAACCTATTGGCTCAGTCAGGAAGCTCGATGGCACAACTTGCAGCTGGCACAGCTAACCCCGGTCTCCCCTATATGAGAAACCTTATTTGTTATTGATAAAATATAGGATATTTTTTCGGAATTTATTTATAGAAGCAGTAAAAACAGGGGAAAAATATTATATATTTTCAAAAAGCTTATGTAAAAACACTGTGCGTATTTCCTAAAAGAAAAAGGATATTTAGTGATTTGGCGAATAATAAACGTAAATTGATGGTGATTCATTACTCTTGGTGTTGTTGTATATGAATGTTGAAGTTGTTTTATGTGTGCGTGGGTTGTTTTATATGAAGAATTACAAGACACTTGGTGCGACATTGTTGAAAAAAATCATCTAATTCTAGAATATCTATTAATACCGAATCATTATTTAAATTAATGTTACAGCTAGACGTAGATAAAATATTCGCTTATAATTTGTTAAAAACATATATTTTGCCCAGTTATAAGGATTCAGAAAATATCTTAACAAAATTTTATAAATTTATTTACTTTGCTGTTTTCCTTTTGATGTAATATGAGATTCTATAAAAGCACTAAAATAAAGATAAAACTGACTATTATTGTGCGTGAATGTCAAAAACATGTCTAAAATGAACAGTAGATATTAAATATAGGCTAATATTATGATTTTTATTACTTAAATAACATAAATAAAAACAGATTATATACCTACTAGTTTGTAAATTAATTTCGCTCATATCTAATTCTGGAATTTCAAAAAAATATATATGTATTTATTTATTTATTTATTTATTTTTTGCAATTTAATATCGTAATTTTACTTTTTAAAAAAAATAAAAAAATTCATATGTTATTCGTCGAGATAGCTGGAATTTTTCTCGAAATTTTTAATATGTATATGAAGTACGAAATGACATAAAAAAGCAATACTGTTTTATAAGATGGATTTTACATGTTTATAATTGTGATTAAAAATATAAAAGTCCTTAAACGAATAATTTTCATGTTATCCTTCTGAAATTTAAAACTAATTTATAGGATAACGATCATTTCTCCGAAAATTAATTCAGATTAATATGTATAATTTTCTAAAATCTCTAACATGTTAACAGATGCAATCTAGCAATAAAACATTTAATGAATAATTCAGAATAACATTTTTTTTCATTCATAATGGAAATGAAATATGATTCCGAAACAAAATATCAAAGTAAAATGATAAAGTAACACGTTTCTGAAGAATCGTTCCTTCTTTATCTATCACAGAAGAATGTTCTACCACTACGAGGGAATAAAATTTTTATCTATGTTCTCTTAGCAAAACACAGTAAAAAAAGTAAGAAATATTCAATATCACGTGTACCATTTTGAAAATAAGAATCATCAATATATTTTAAATATTAATAAATAACTACACATATTCTTAAAAAAAACTAACAAGACTGGCTCCAGTTGTTATATTTAGAATTGTTGGGATGAGAAAAACTTGCACAGCAGAATTAAAAGGAATGGTTGACACGATATCAATAAAACAGGATAATATATACAATGCTGTCCATTGCAATCATTGTTTTCATCTCCAAGTTTTCTTTTTAAAATTCTGCCCATTAATTACTAAGCATAAGAAAGCGGAATCAATATCTAACAATTAAATGTAGAATTTTTCTGTACGAATTAATTTTTACAAATAGTCGTAACTTTCAAACGACCGAAAAATGGTACGAGAAAGGGGAAAATAATGATAATTAGATTACTTGTAATATAAATGCTCAAGGTAGTTCTATTGCCATATTTGAAATCAAGTTAAAAAAAAACAACAATTTCAGTTACATTAAAAAAATATATCTTTTATGAAATATGGTATTCATTCATCTGTAAAATTATGGAACTTTCACTTGAATCCAGTATGAGGCATCAACGTGATTGGTTCTGACAGAATGACAGATGAAGTATCAATGATGGATAACTAAAGGTGCTATGTCATCAAAGCAAGGACGTACGGTGTGATGCAGCCTTTGATGACAACTATTTTTGATAAATGGTTCTTACTCTAAAAAGTTTACTTTCTGTCCGATTCTTCTTTACTTTTGAACTTCTGGAACTTTTCGTTTGCAATGGATGAGTAATCAGGTATCGATATAACAATTGTTTCTGTTATTTTTTATTATATATAAAAATGTATATTTTTTATTTTCAACTATAAGAAATTATTTACTATGTGCTATACACATATATATATATATATGGGATAAGATATAAAAACCCTTTTTGATTTAAAAGTAAAATTAAATTTCAATTTCAAATGTTTAAACTGAAATCTAAAGTTTCCTTTACTAACATTTGACTCGTGAAACCAATTTTCCAGTTTATAACTTTGTTTCTCGACAAAATGTATATTATGTTTATTATTAAATTCGAAAGATGACTAAAGAAGATTGGACAGTTCTCGATCGTATGTGGTTAAAACCTTGTATATCACATCCTGAGAATATAGCGGCACTTGACAGAAATTCAATCAGAAACTAATTAACCAAATTAACTAAATGCTTTTACCATCTTCACCCCTGCCGTAAAATATTACAATATATAACATATTCGCAAGAACTCGCCCGAAAAAGATTAGATCTTATACATTTGAGATGAGTGCACAAACAACAATTATGTATTTCCATATGATCGCATTTGCAAAGTACATTAATTCAATTCACATCTATTTTTTTACGCTTTGATTACATGTATGCTGTTTATTGAAGGGTTGTTGCCTTTTGTATCCATATATATTTATTTTATCTGTAAATGGACATAACTGGTTAGCAAAAAGTTCGTAAATACTCATAGAACCTGTAAAAAGAATCGAAATAAAAAACGGTTTGCGGAGCAATCAGCTGTAAGTCATTGATTTTATAAAAAAAAACACGTTTAAAAAAACCCTCATAAACAACTCGAGATTTACCCCAAAAGGTAATTATTTAAAAA
Organism: Maratus speculifer; assembly: GCA_964019185.1. Classification (NCBI taxonomy): domain Eukaryota; kingdom Metazoa; phylum Arthropoda; class Arachnida; order Araneae; family Salticidae; genus Maratus; species Maratus speculifer. The sequence continues at coordinate 96,059,920 of OZ025290.1, forward strand.
GCTTCTTAGTGACAATTGAGAAAATGATAAAATTCCCAGATTAGTAAAGTTGAAAAATTAATGTCCCTTCCCCCGTACCTTTTTGTTATTTAATTCTTTTGTGGTGCCCTGCAAATGAATTATAAATATTCTTTGCGCGGCATGCTCTACAAAATATATATTCTAGTGCTTCTCATAAATGCATATTAATTTCATTAGGTTTCGATGGGCGCGTAACATCATTAAAATGTTCTTGGAATTATTTCATCCCATCGGCCATAATGTAACAGAATATTTTTGACTGTCTCTGTATTCGAAATATTTATCCAATTTTACTAAAATTTAAAATAACTCAACAAAATTCAGAAACAAATATATATTTAAAACTTAAAACTATTCGGTTCGATAATTTTCGTGCTGTTCTATGCGGACAGAGATACGGACGATTCAGACGACGACTATAGGTACTACGTATTTATATAATTACGAATGCACCTAAAAATCAGTTAAATTTCAAAGCACATGTCGAAATTGAAAACACATGACCAGCAATTATTGCTCAAAGACAGTATTGTAACCGATTTCTTTTGAGTGTCCCTGTAAACGGATTGAAAATTATATGAATGGCTTGTTCAAATGTAATCGTAAAAAATTTATCGATTTATGTAAGTTTCTATACTTTGCAATAGTGTAGTTTCATAAAAATACTCTGTTATCAAATTTTCTTATAGACCATAATGTAATGGAAAAAATTAGGTGTCCCTGTAAATAAACTATTAATCTCACATACTTCATATATAATACCACACATGCCTAGAAGACCCTAAATAAGGTTTACCAATTGCATAAAAAATCCGAGTATATTTACGGATGTTTGAGTGTGGACAGACGGACAGACAAACCGAATGCATAAACACTTTTCAACTTTGTTGGAAAATTAAAAAAAGGAACCGATTCATTTAACGCAAAAATATAAAATAAAATAAATAATGTAAAATAAAATAAAATAATAAAAAATAAAATTTCACCAAAAATGCCAGAACAGGATTTGGAACATTTCCACATAATTGGCATCGAACTATCGTTATTTTGCATGACATGGTAACTCGGCAATTTCCTATAATAATAATATAATGTAATTTTTTCCTATATTAAATTAATCTGTATTTAATCGTGTTTTTATTTATTGTTACTTCCTTTTTAATATAATAGAAAATAATTAAAAAATGATTTTCGCTAAATTTGTGCCAAACTAAATACGGCACTACTTAGTTTTCTCGTCGACCAATTTCGCCAAATGATACAAATCGCCAAACTAATAGCCAACTTACACATGTTGATTAAATTTTTAGTTTAAACAACAGAAGAACATCTAAATTAGAAAAACATTCATAAAAAGTTGAAATAAAAATCACTTTAGGATGTTTTAAACACGTGTATCTTGTTTAATTTCATTGCATGGGACATTCAAGGTCATCTATTGTTGGAATTCAATCTTATAATTTGGCGATATTTTTTTGGTCGACGGCATAACCAAGTAGTACCCCAAATACGTATATGATATTTCCGTCCCGTTTTCATGGTACTTTTCCTTTAATATCTTCACTTCGGCATTTTTATAAATCTTGGTCCAATTTGGGCTTCAGAAAGTCAGATTTCATATCTGATGAACGTTTATACTTATTTTTACACAAAAATATGGCGTAGATGTCATACACGTACCAAGTTGGCGCGATTTTTTCTGTCACCAAATTGGGAAAACTTTGATTTTGAATATTGCTGTAAGTGTTAATATTTTCGATTTATTGTTTTATGTATATTTTTTATTATGTTTATTATTTATAACTTTTATTTATTGCTTCAACTATTGTTTATTTTATTTATTTATTTATTTTTTTTTGTGCTACTTGATTATACTGACGATCAAAAAAGTATGGCTAAACTACAAGATTAAATGCTAGTAATGAATGATCGGGAGTGTCTCATTCAATCGCATTAAACACGACGCATTGCTTAAACCATTTCTGCTTCAAAAATGATCAAATAATTAATTCCCACCGATATTTACGAACAAATTTAATTGAAAATAATCTAAACCGTTTCGTCACGTATATTATGAGATCAAAATTGTACTAAAAAATTACTGGTACCAGTTCGCAATTTAAGTATTAAAATTAACCGTTTGCAGACTGCAAATGGCGCCCCTCAAGAGGTTAAAACGCTTTTAATCCAACTTAAACTCGTATTTTATTTAAACACGAAAGAATTGTTTCCAATTTGCACTCGCGAAATATAAAAGATGCTAATGCCGATTATAAAGCGCAATTATAAAAAGTATCGCATCTAAGAATTATGGCCTTTTTATTTTCAATTAATGGGAAAAAAAAAGATTTTTTTTTAGTTTGTTTTTTAAGTTTTAATATGTTTTGTTGCACTTAAATGAAAATTGTTTGCATATTTTTTTTTGCTCCATATGCTTCAATTTGGAAATCTAATTAAAACATCCAGCTCATGAAAATGACGCACATTAAATTTTCTTGACGTATGTAGCCAAATTGTGTGTTTTTATCAGTTTTTTAAATATAATTTTAAAACTATTTTGAACTTATTTTTTGTAGTAAGTGCATTCAGTAGGTTACCTTCATAGGTACCTTATGGTACAACCAGAATCAAAATCCGTCAAGTATTTTTTTAGATTTCCTTGACGGAAGAATATTTTTTACTTTTAATATCGTTACGTACTATGTGTATAAGACTTCGCTTCGCTCAGACAATTACTATTTACTCCATGTGTTCTGGTTCGGCTGTCTATGAAAATATTCAGCCGGTGAAAAATGACGCACACCAAGTTTCTGTGACGTATGCAAATAAATTGTGCTTTTTTATCAGTTTTTTAAATATAACTTTTAAACTATTTGGAACTAATTTTTTGTAGATGGTGCATTCACCAGATTACCTTCATAGGTATCTACTGGTACAAACAGAATCAAAATCCGACAAGTACTTTTTGAGATTTGCTTGATGAAAGAATTTTTTTAACTTTTAATATCGTTACGTACTCTGAGTATAAGATTTCGCTTCGCTCAGACAATAATTTGTAATCTAAGATTTAGTCGTCAATTGTAGTGCTTAATAGGCCAGCTTTGTGCAAAGGATTTGCCACTGCGTCATTGAACTTGATGGGCAAAATACAGGCTCACAAGCCTTTTCTGTTCCAATAGTAAAATTGTATAATCAATGTGAACAATACACAGTTGGAGAGATAAAAATATTTGCTCCTCTCTCTGAGAAATGAACTCTGGAGAGACAGACAAAATTTTTTTTTTATTACATGTGTCAAACATTTTTATCAGGCAGTGCTACTCAAATCTGGTAAATCATAATCCAGCAAAAATGTCTCATTCAAAATGGTTGTCAACTGCCAATTGACATTTTAGTTTGCAGATTGAAAGTCAAAATCCATCCTAAAATCTACAGATTATAGCTGCATTTGTAATTTGTAACATATATCTATGTTGTTCCACTGCAAGAAAGATTCTTCTTGAAACAAAGGAACTCAAAATGGTTTTTAAAAAACAATTAAGTTGTATCGCTACTCGAAGGAATGTTTAAAGAAAATTGTCAATCCCGTTCTTTAACAAAGCGTATACTTCTGTCATTAAGGAAAAAAAAAATACAGGAACGATGAATTTGGATTCCGAAGGATACTGAAGCACAAAGATATAGTGTATTCAACAATTAGACTGTTTCATATCCCATTATTAAATTTCTGTATACATTATATAAATTTTATTGACTGGTAAAGATTTTAAATCACCTTACCCCAGATTCTTAATAGAGTATGAAAGAAGAGCCGGACCTTCTCAGAAAAGTTTAGAAATCATATCTTTTCGATTGACAAAATTTGTCAGTCATATTCAGGCATTTAAAAGATTCGTAAAATTATTACTGAATCATCATTAGTGGCTTTATCAGTAGAAGCAAATACATGAGCAAATATTAAATTGCGAAAAATACTGACTAATTTTATTAATAACAAAGGCCAATATAAATTAGAGTGAAATAAAAGGTTGTTTTACAATACATCGCATGTATTCTGTTTATTACATTACTACATATTCAGAAAACTACATTTCTTTTATACTTAGAGAATTGTCTTTCATCTATATTTCAAAAGTAAAAATGAACTGTATATTTAATTATTTTGCTTTATCCTGTTTGCGACAATACAATCCATATTTTAGAGTTATATTCGCACTTTAAAGAGTTTAAACAGGACGATACTTGGATCTTTCACAAATAATATTTAAAGAAGTCATTTTTTGTGGGTTATTTTACTGAAATCAGAAATTTAGTTAAAAAAACATTAAGTTGAATAATTTACACTACATAGTAAAATCTTGGTTTTCAAATGTAAAGGGCATAACCTTTAAGAGATGGTAGGAAAATAAAGATGAATTCCAAATGAAATAAAAATTTAGCCTTATATTCAGTGGGCCAAAAGGCAATTTTTTAAACCTATCCAAAGAAAAAATTACTAAAAAGTTTTGTGGGTCATTTTCACTCTACCCTATTCCACATATTCAATTTATTATTTCTTATAATTGTAAAGTGTTCTGGTGTAATAACGCCAGGTCGCGTAAAAATGCCAAGTGCTAATATTACGCATAAGTATGAAATTATCCGGTAAGTGGCATCTATGGGTTCTGCGCAAAAAGGCCCTGAGTCATATAAAATACAACAACAGTTTATAGTTAATTTGTTCCATTTGTAAGGTCTGATCGATTTTAAAAGTAACTGAAATTAAGTTTGATCTAAGATCTGCGAGGTACGTTCTGTGATGTGGAGACTATATATTTATCAGGAAATACTTTGTTTATCATATAAATTTGTAGTAAATTTCATGTACTTTGAAAATGTTGTAGACGATTTTGGATATAGTCGCGAGATATTTTGTGGTTTAAAATGTACTGCGCAATATGTATGCCGGGATGATAACGCCATTCCTTGGCGTTATTACCCCGGTTGATACCTTACAGTGACAGAACTACATCTGAAGGGGGTTAATTTTTATTTTACATATGATGCAGCAATATTGACCTGGTTGGAATTATTAGATTAAAGGTAGTCCGATATCCTAAACTGATTTTTTTAAATACTAATGTTAAAAAAATATATTTTAAACAAAACGATATCAAAATGTTTTCGATATTCTAAATCCAACATTTTAAAAATAACGTTTCTATTAAATTCCCAATTGATTGTTCATTTGAGTTCTAAATTTAACTGCCCACTTTCTCAATATTCTATTTTAAAACATTTCAAAAATTTAACATTCAACTGATATGACAGAAATTGTAAGGGAACTAGTGTGAAGCGGTTTGTTAGACCGCTAGATCGAAAGATGAATTAAACACATGATTAACTCATTGGATAGTGTTTTTGTACTAAACTTTTTGTTCAAGATTATTATAATTAATATTCATCTATTTAAAATCATCTGGTGATAGTACTAAGCACCAAATGAAACGAAATTTTGGTAGTGTTAGTTGTTAAACTGAAAATTACAAGTTAAACAATAAAAACTGAAAAACAAGCAGTGGTCTGTGAGTCCTGTAACATTAATTAAATATTAAATGGTGATAAATGATCAAAAGTCATAGTGTACTGTTTCTGTACTAAACTTTTTTGTACCTTTAAATCTTTTGTAAGGATTAATTCTAATTAAATTTAATCTATTCAAATATTTTAATAGTACGTGGACTCAAAACGAAAGAGAATTTCAATTGTAGCTATAATTAAACTGGAAATTACAAGTTAAACTCTTAAGTTAACTAAATAAGTTAAAGTCTAAAATTTGAAGAAAAAAAAGCATTTCGTGAGAAAACAGCACTTAAAGTTTATTATTTGTTGCTAAATATAGAGATAATGAAATATTTCCATATGATTTACGCATAAAATTTAATAAGGGATCTCACAAAAATGTTTACCAAAAATCTTAGTTAAATAATTAAAATACAAATTTATTAAAGCATATTTTATATAACTCTGGCATTTTAGTTTTGATTTGTGTGAATCTACACTAGTGTGAAATTTACAAGTTAAAAAGTATTGATACTTCTATATCGGTGTTAACAAAAATATTTATTACACATCACCGTAAGTGATTGTTAAATTTTACATGATAAAAAATTTTACATTAAAAATTGTTAAAACCCTGCAATGTTTCTCCTAATTATATTAAAGCAGATTTTTTTAAGTAAACAGAAGCTCAGGGGGTTTCATTCTGTTGAAGCTCCCCCTCTCTCCTTTTTCTTTCACAACAAATTGAATATTTTCTTCACATATAATGCATATATGGAAACATAAATACTTATTTAGATAAACACAGTTTAAACTGTGCATTGTTTCTAATAATTCTATCTAAGCGGTCCCTTTTAAACAAAAAAATAAGCTCAGGATCTGATATTCTTGTACCTTACTCCTCCTTTTTTTATCTTGTGACTGCACAAAAAATTAATGTTTTCTATCGCTTAGAATGCACTTTTTCAATTTCTAGGGCTGTTGTACATTTTGTATTTTTCGAATTCAGCAATCTACATGGTATTATTCCGTCTTATTTTATACTTTTGTTTGCATGGCGTTATTACGCATGTATGTTGGTAATAACTCCAAATAGATTTGGTCAATAAATCATGCCATTACATTTTATGAAAACATATGTTAATTTTTTATATATATAGAGAGAGTCAATGAGTTGCTGCATGAAATTTTTCATTTGTTTGAAAATTATGTTTCAAAACTAAGCCGTGAAAATTGGTAGAACCTTAACATAGCGTTATTATCCCAGGATACCTTATTTATATTTAATGCATTACATGTAACCATTAATTAGTGTTCGTATACCATTGTATATTTACTTGTTGTATCCCTCTAAAGTATCAGAATATTCCAGTGGTAGCCGGTACGTTCAATTTCAATGTTTGATAAGCGCTGATACGCTGAAAAATATGTAAACTAGTTAGTTGAGCTTCCACGTCGGGAGAAAAAATATCTGCAATGAGCAGCCTTGCTGTGAAAAAGTTCTGATTCTTCGAAAATTCTGTTTCTCCTTAGCAATGATAATAAAACCTTTTTAAATACCAGGTGCGTTTTTTTAAGTCATAAAAATAGAAGCCTGTAATAGAAGAACCACTAGTCAAAATGATTTAAAATTTTACAAATATGCTGCCAAAGCAATATGAATTTTGTAAATGTGGTTAAAAAAAATAAATAAAATAAACTTAAATGGAATCGACATATACACTATATGGCCATTGATTATTGGACACTTGCGATTTTACACATTTTACTAAATATCTAGAAAAATACATGAGGAATCATCTCGAAGTGTATAAATATAATAGTATACGTCATACATCTCCGTGAAGATTTTTTACCGAAACTTCATAGGGGACCGTCAACAAATTAAAAAAAATGAATATCTTTAAAATAACCCTGTCAAAACTAATATAGCAAAAGCGCTCAAACTCTAGATTATGATTGAATACCTTATTGTAATACACTGTGTTCATTTTTATGCAAATAGCATGCATACTCGCAGAGTAATTAAAGTTTTTATAAAAATGGTCCTAAATTTTTCCAAGTTTTTCCCTTATAATTTACAGAGTTCTTAATATAAAATAATATTTTTTCGAGAAAATATGACATACAACATTGCACACAGTACCCTGTAATCAGATTTAAAAAATAATAAAAATTGTATGAAAAATAAGTAGGTTTACTAAATAATTTTTTACTGCGCATTCGTCAAAGATATCAAAATTTCATTTGCTTATTATGTTAGCTAAATGTATGGAGCAACTTTTGTAAAAGTCTCAAAATCATACCTTGAAAATTCTGAAAGTAATCGTCTATAGAAAAAGGACAAAATCCGTTGTTTCTAAAATGAAGCAAAAAAATGAGGGATTTTATCCAAATGTAGTAGTACATCCCGTATTGTGTATTCTATATTGACACTAATCAATGAATATATGGATACAACCCCTCTTCTATTTGCTTCATTTTGAGAATAACGTATTTTCAACTTATTCAATTGACGATTATTTTCAGAATTTTCAAGTTATGATTTATATATATATGATTTATAACATATTATGCAAATGAAATTTTGATATCGTCGACGCATGCGCAGAAAAAAATTATTTAGTAAACAAACTCATTTTGTATACAATTTTCATTATTTTTTAATTGTGATTACAGGATATTGTGTACAATGTTGTTTGTCCTATTTTCTGAAAAAAATATTTTATATTAAGAACTCTGAACATTATAAGGAAAAACTTCGAAAAATTTGGGACCATTTTTATAAAAACCTTAATTACTCTGCGAGTAAGCATGCTACTTGCATAAATATAAACAAGGCGTATTACAATAAGGCATTCAATCATAATCTAGAGTTTGAGCGCTTTTGCTACATTAGTTTCGATAGGGTTATTCAAAAGATATTCATTCTTTTTTAATTTGTTGACGGTCCCCTATGGATTTTCGGGATAAAATCTTCACGGAGATGTATGACGTATACTATTATATTTATATACTAAGAGTTTCGAGATGATTCCTCATGTATTTTTCTAGATATTTAACAAAATGTCTAAAATCGCAAGTGTCCAATAATCAATGGCCATATAGTGTAGCACTGCATATTAGTGAGCTCATGCACGATACACGCACATTGACGATAAAAATGTGAAACCCGCATACTTCATGCTCATTAATCTTTACATGTTCTAGCATCGATAGTGTCACTGACAACAACAAAAAAAAAAGATGCATTTTTGTGCTTGTGTCGTGATTTAATTTGATGTTTTTTATAGTATTTTTTTATTTACGCCTAAAAAATTCCCAATCCTTTCGCAGTTTATTTATAAATTCATTTTAACCAGTTTTTTTTTTGTAAGGTTTTATTTTTACGACTTAAAATAATAAACCTACATTCAGATTCACTGCTCTCGACATAAAGAATCATCAATTAACAAAGTTATGTATATTTTTTTTATCATTTTTAAGGTAAATGCTGTAAAATCATTTACTAAAATGTAGAAATCCATAAACTTTCTCACACGGCCTAAACTACATAAAAATTTGCATCATCACATTTAATATTAATAAGATTCTTCGAAATAAGAACTTTTGTAAATCCTTCGAGATTTAAGAAAATATGATTTTGGGTGTGGTTATACTATAAGAAACAATTTCTCGAAACAAAAAAGGCATGATGCTTAAATATTAATTATGTTATTGCGATGATCGGATCACTTAAAGAAAAATTGCCAAATTTACGGTAATATTCTATAATATTAGATTAATTTGATAATGGTTTAAAGGAAAGGTCTTGAGAAATAAAACTAAATAAATATTTATATGAAATTTTAATGAATATTTCACATATTTATATGAAATTATTTGATTACTGAAGACAATGCATTTAAAAACGAGGAATATATGTGAATCGATTAAAGAAAAACATTAATGCTCCACATTAAACAAACAAGGAAATTATTAAATGATTCTTTTTTTGTTCGAAATGTTGATGGAATACGTTGTTTACTTGTAACTCTTTTATCAGTATTTAAACCTTTGGAATATTAATAAATTGATATCTAAGACAGATTGAAAAACAAAAAACAAAAAAAAATAATTTTTTTTCTTGTTCATCAATTTTGATAGTATATGGGGACTCACAAAGTACATTTTTTGACAATTTCTTTTTTTTTATTTTTAGCATCACAAAACATAAAATATAAATCTATAATTTTTATTTTTCATGATTAATGGTCTGTATAAATGATATCTTAATGCACAATATAATTGCTTACGATTTCATTTTTCAGGGATGAGATTTCCGCTTTTTTCCACACCAGTAAAATCTTAGAGAAAATACTATATTATTAAATCGGAACATTTTCGTGATTTCAAATAACAACATTTTCTTTAAGATTTTACTGGTGTCCAAAAAAGCGGAAATCGCATCCCTATTTTTGTACTTTACATACATTTCTGCTGCAACCCATTTTTACATAACACGCTGTTCAGTAACAATGTGCTATAGCAAACAAATTGCTATTCTGTTTAGTTTGCCATTTATTAGGCTCCAATTTAACCAATATATATATATTTTACATTATACACAAATAAAATATAATAAACCATAATATATAAAAAATAATATAATATAACAAATTTTTTATAGGAAACATGGCATGAAGAGGATATATATATATACAGGGTTTTTCATAAAAGATCATGAAAACATCAAGAGGTGATAGTACACATACAAAGAATCAAATTTCATCAAAGAATACATGGTTGGAAATAAAACGCAAAGTTGCAGGCGTATTTAGAAGTTTAGTGCATTCAAAAGTTAAAATTCCGTTTTTTTGCAGCTTATCGGAAAAATAACGATACTCATAACATGCAAAAGTGATACTGAGAAGAATAAACACGTTTATGCAAAATTTCACCTCCATTAAACATGAAATTAACTGATCCGAGTGTACTACCTTCAATTGCGGTAGGAACGTATCTGAAGATTTTGCCTTCCCTAATAATGAAAAATCTCATATACATATTATATACAGAAGTGCAAATAAAATGGTTCTGAGACTCAAAAATTTTATCCAGAGAGAATTTTCTCATTTATTTTTCGTCACTTTTTTCTTCTTTGTGTGTTTTTGCCTCGCATAATAATATTGTCTTTGGTGCCCTCTACCACTTTTGCACACTGTAAAAAATGCCAGATGTTTCTGAATTTATAAAAATGTACTGTAATCAAAAACGAAAATATACAGTGACCTCTTCTAACTCAAATAAGGTTTCAAAAACCGTTCTTTTACCATTAAAAATCCCAGAAAGCTATTTTTTCGAAATTTAAAGAAGAATTTATGAAAATTAATTTATATTAGCTGCCCGTCTTTTTCGGAAACGTTTCTAAGTAGCTTTTACAGTACAATAATCACTTTTCTCAAATCAAAATATCACTTTTTTGATGCTACCAATTCATACAAAAATATTTTGATATTCAGAGAACATGTTAATAGACAAACATACAATATTAACTGCAATAACATTAATATGAAAATTAACATTATTTTGCTACAATTGCATGCACAAAATCAGTTATGCAGCTGAAAATGTTTACTTGAGATTGATAGAATCCAAAAAAGTGATATTTTGATTTGAGAAAAGTGATAATTGTACTGTAAAAGCTACTTAGAAACGTTTCCGAAAATTACGGGCAGCTAATAAAAATTATTTTTTCTAAATTCTTCTTTAAATTTCGAAAACAAATAGCTTTCTGGGATTTTTAATGGTAAAGGAACGTTTTTCGAAACATTAGGTGAGTTAGAAGAGGTCACTGTATATTTTCGTTTTTGATTACAGTACATTTTTACATATTCAGAAACATCTGACATTTTTCACAGTGCATTTTTATTCCGGCTTTGATCATAGTTATTTCCTTGGATCTGTACAATCATCTCAGAAAGATCATCTTTTATGAAACATATCATATGACTTTAATCGTTTCTTAATCCTTTCGAGTATGGTGTGTTATTAATAGTACACATCTTTTCACTGAATATTTTTTTGTCTTAGCAATTACTTAGTTCCTTTAGATATATAAAAATGAGCATAAAGCTATATAGTATATAGCTATGTATTTCATATTATATCTTCATTTTTGTTTTGACATTTCTTTATAATAATAATAATAAAGGTTTACTTAATTTTCTTTTTACATCTTTGACGATTCCTTAATTAAATACATAAAATTTACTCTTTAGATTTAAAATATAAGTTACTTTTCTGAGCCAATTATGTATGATAACGTGCAAAAATATTTAGAAAATTGTTATACCTGCTCAAACCCTTAATTATAAATAGAAGTTTTCTTATACGTCCATTAAAAACATTTCAAAAATATGCATTAAAATATTTAATTGCTAATAAAGGACGTCAAATACTAATAAAAACATTAAAAGGTCTTAATAATGTTTACATGTTTCGATTGAATTTACTCAATCATCATCAGAAAAACAAAATACAAATAAACACAAAGATGGAAAATGACAATAAACAATTACAAATGAAATTTAATTTTTTTAAATTTTTTTCTTTAATTTTTTTTATTAAAAAAATAAATTTCATTTGTAATAGTTTATTGTCATTTTCCATCTTTGTGTTTATTTATATTTTGTTTTTCTGATGATGATTGAGTAAATTCAATCGAATCATGTAAACATTATTAAGACCTTTTAATGTTTTTATTAGTATTTGACGTCCTTTATAGCAATTAAATATTTTAATGCATATTTTTGAAATGCTCAAATCCTGTTGTAATATTTCATTTTCCAAACGTCTTCAAAAATTCCTTAATCGATTATCAAATAAATATGAATTAATTAGCTCACAAAGTAAGTACATTCGTTGAATTTAGGTCAACGAGATAAACTTTAAATTTCAGTTAGTCTATTTGGATTGCTACGATTAATATTATTACAAGAAGATTAATTTTGTTCTCAAAATTGAAAAAAATACTCAGACCTGAAAGGATTATATGCCACATAAGCAAAATAATTTCGGAATATTATTTCGCTTTTAGTTGGGGAGTTTTACGTAAATTAGAAGCCTTTCTATCATTTCAATATTTGAGAAATGGTAATACAACATTCGTATCCCGATTTCAGAATTTCTCCTTGTAAGCCAATCCTGCACCATTCTGATGTTCTTTGTAACAAATACTTGAATGGCAATCTTCTTACAGTTATAAAGAGACACCAGTTATTTGAAGGTTCAGTTCTGACAGCAATAACAGAAAATCTATATATTTAAAACACCTGGCTGTTTTTTTGGTCATCAGCCCTGAGCTTTCTACTGGCCCGATTTTGATAATTATTTTTTAAAATGAAAGCTGTTTATGTGTAGATGTGCTCATTCTGGCTAAATTTTAATTTATTTCAATTTTTATATTTTATTTTTAATTTTAAAAGCTTTTTCATGACATTTCTTCAAAACAGTGGCAACAGGTTAAGCTTTTCTCAAAATTTATTTTCTTTCATTATTTTCCTCCAATCAGGAGCTTGATCTCATCGGGGAATGTATAATCGCATTTCGAAAAAAAAAAAATAAATAAAGGTTTTCGTAAAATTTAATCAGAATAAAATGATTGCACATAGTTATTCCCTGCAATACACAAAATATTTACTGAGTAATATTATTAAGTATTATGTAAGTAAAATTACAGAAAATAAACTTTAATAAAATATCTAAAGTGAAATTTTGTCGATGAAGAAAATGTCGTCATACAGAAACCAGATAAATTTATTCCATGAATATAATATACATTGTTATAGCTGTGTCAGTGATGATGTCATATTCACTGACTTTAATTCCTACATCTAAATAAAGTGAACTTCTATTAATTTAAAGGTGCGTGGTGTGCACACATGAAAATATTTCTATAAACTGCGTCATTTCTATTTAATTATAATGAATATTTTATGAAACTAAAGAATTCTTAAATAACTGCATAAATCACGCTTTTATTTAAGAAAATGTGAGTATTTCTAAAGGTGTAAATGATGCAAATTAGAAAAAAAAGAATAAAATCTGTGATATGCCGGTATTATTATATTTCTATCGTATATAATATCAAAAAATAATTAAAATCATTTCATTGTATTAAGTTTTGTTTAAAATAAAATAAAAAAATTTTGCATTTTAGCAACAAATACAAAAATTTTATTCTTTTTAATAACAGAAGTATTGTCTTCTTTTTTCGTTGCCATAACAATAAAATTAATTTTTGCAAATTCATGGAGAATACAAACCAATAAATAAATTAAATTTATTGCAAGTGCTGTAAATATGTAGTGGGTTGGTTAGGTAGTTTAGTAAGTCCCTGTTTCTATTATAACATGTTTCATTGATATTATGATTATTGTACAGTTATCAAGTGATATTTAAACGGAGAAAAAATAAACTATGCAGATATTTTTGAAATCGTCTTCCGGGGTATAATATTAACTTCCTAAATAATTTGGCAGTTAAATAATATTTAAGGTTTAGAAACCGCCTTAAAAAAGATTTGACGGTTCCGAAACATGTCAATGTATTTTATAACACCTTCCTTAAGAAAAATTATAATTTTTATTAAAATGTTTATATAAAAGGTGAATGTTTTAAAATCTGATGATTTAAAAAATCAATTGGATTTAATTAACTTTTTATCATAGTTTTTTGTCGATTCTGGACGAAGGTGACATTTATACAGTATTTAATCGGTACAAGAATTTAAGAGTTGTTTTCCTTATTTTTTGTTATTTTCTGAAGTTTGTCTATCTTCATCATGAAAAGCTATGTTATCCCTATTTTAAGAGGTGGCAATTGTTTATTTCGCTCAGTATTTTACTGTCTATATAAGATTGATATATATCATACCTAATATATATTCTTTTCCGTCGAGTTTCGACGGGTGCAGCTAGTAAAGTTTTAATTCATTATAAAATTTTGCCTAAGTACTCATTTTCAATACATTTGTATCACTGTGTTACCCTTTTAGAGTTAAAATTAGAAAGTCTCTCTCTAATGAAAAAGGGTTTCCCGAAATCGTATTGCGTTTCAAATAATTACACAGCCAAGTCACTGGTTTTGGGTTCAGTTTTAACTATTCCTTCTCTTGGATGGTTTAATCGGGTTCTCCAGAAGGAAGACACGATTATTTTTTGCAGGAAAATAACTAAATATAACAGAATAAAATTGCTGAGGACAATTTTGAATCTGTATTTTGTCTTCGAAATGGTTAAAATTATTTTATCTATTTATAACTGATTTCAGATATCTAATGGATGCGAAGTCATTTTCGATAGTGAAGTTGTTTAGCATGTACATTTATGTAAAAATAAATTAAATTTAAGGTTTGAAAGCACCCTTATTTATTATCTCTTCAAATGACTTTTTTATCTTTTTTTTCTGTACATTTTTTTTATTTCGTTTTAAATTGTAATATCTCAATAACTATGTCATTGAAACAAAAACAATATACAGGCTGGTTCAAAAGATTAAGTCCAACAAAAACGTACAGGTGATAAGAAGTAAAAATTACATATGAAAAGAGGGGGGGGGGGAGCGATTATGGCACTGCAATTGCATCTTAACAGTGACACAGAGAAAAAATAACAAATGGTGTAAAAAGACCTTTATTTTACAAAAAAAGTTATTAAACTACAAAATACAAATTTAAAATGTTACAGGTCATAACAGCTGTTCGAAATGTAACCCATTAGCCAGGTGGCATACATCTAATTGGCAACACGTTGAATCGCGATCGCGTTAGAATCAGTCCTGAATCGTGGCCATCACGATACCTGGACCTAAACTCTTTGGATTTCTACTTTTGGGAGTATCTTATGTCTCTAGCGTACGAGACACATGTTCCATCGGACATGCACCTCATTGCATGGATAGATGAACCCACGGCACGTATCCCTGTGACCCCTAGTCAACTGCAAAGTGTTCGTGATTCCATGAAGTGCCGATGTGAAGCATGCATCACACTTTGAGAACATGTTATGGGCTGCAACATTTTTTATTTGTATTTTGCATTTCGATTTTTTTTTTTTTTTTTTTTTTTTTTTTTTTTTTTTTTGTAAAATAATAATATTTACCCCGTTTATTATTCAGTTTTTATTCAGAATGTTGGGTGATGCGTAGAACCTTTGTAATTTAGGGCAAAATTACGAAATTAGAAATATTGATTAAAAATTACGCTTTAAAATGTTAATAAAAATTATTCAATGTGGATCAAAAGGTCATGTCCAAACGCTCGTGTGAGTATGTAGGACATGAGTATCAAGAATTACACAGGATCTAAGAGTCAGAAGAAACGATTGTGATGGTGTTGTGTATCTTGACCATGACGCAAGAAAAAGAACAAATGGTGTAAAAATATTTTTGTTATACAAAAAAACTTAATAAAAATACAAAATACAAATAAAAAATATTACATCTTATATCAAGTGCTTAAAATGTATCCCGTTAGCCGTAATGCGCGCTTCACATTGTCGGCGCATTGAATTATAAACACGTTCAATTTAGCCAAGAGTCTCACGGACACGTGCTGCTACTCCGCGTTCCGTACCTTGAAGTCCCTGATTGATGAAACAAATGTCTCATATACTATAAACTTAAGGTATCCCAGAAATTTTTGTACATCATTCATTATCTTTTCTTCGCGTCGCTATTAAGATGCAATTGCACTGTCATGATCGGGTTTCCGATCCTTGTTTCTTATGTAATTGTTGTTCCTCATTACCTGCCACACTAACACGTGCGTTTGGACTTGAGCTTTTGAACCATTCCCTATCATCATTCTAAAGCGTTATTTTTTATTTCATAATATTTTTTTTTTCATTTTTAATTACTAAAGTCATGTGCATTTCTCAATATTAAACAGTTACTGAAATGTATTATGTAAAAATAATTTATTTCCAGAACATTTTTTATAGTTATGATCTAAGAAATTAACCTTGAGGTAAGCATTTTTATTTTATATAAATGTATAATTATCGGAAGATTAAACATATTCTTCTCTAAAAAAATAACAAATATTCATTTTGTAAAATCTTATTTTTGTTGTTAAAAAATATTCAAACAATTTTTTCGGCTTAAATTGGAAATGATTTGACAACTGCCTAATTGGATGACTGTAGATGTCATATTTGCTCAGATTTAAAAGATTCAAATTTGATTTAAAAAAAAAACTGTAGTCATATTCAGTTATTGAAAACTAAGAGTCTGTGATTCAAGGAAAAAGATTAATTGGAGGCCATTGTTTTACACTTGCGTGACTAATCTGCTTTCTTGATATAAACACGCGAAATTGTTAACTTATTTGAATATAAAACGATGCTTTAATAAAATCGTTTTTTGCACTTATAACATTATTTGAGTTTCAGTAACTTAAAATGCGCAAAATAAATTGTGTAAACATGGTTAAACAAGTTTGGTGATTAAACGGCTAATTTTAACAGATTTCTTTCATCGTAGTGGAATTGAATTTCGATGTTTGCATATTTTAAAGAATTATTTTATGAGTTTAGAACGGCAACAGGTAATTATTTGAAATAGTGTACTCCAAGTGTGTTTTTACTAAGTATTAAATACACCATTTTATAGAAGCTTTATATTTAAGTATTATTTAGAATTTAATGAGCTGTCATTTTTTAAATATTTAATCATGTAAAGTAAAATAATATTTTATAGTTTTTCAACTATCCAAACATTATTCAACGACTTTAAAGTTTTTACTCAGATTCTTTCTGTAGACTTTAAAAAGGAAATTTTTATCAAAAACGTAAAAAAAGAAAAAAATATCCTTAAAATTTGCTCATAAATTGTTTTGATAGTTTAGAACTTCTGAATGCAAAATTTCAAATGAAAATAGTATAGATATATGTAGGCTTTTAAACATACTTCACATGAATAAAATGAAACGTAATAAAAAAGTTAGTAAAGCTTGAAAGAAAAAAATTCCGGTTATTCGAATTAATGAAAAGTATGGAGGATTTATCCTCTCTAGCTTCAAAAACGAAGACAAATTGCCTTTTCCTTAGATGTGTAAGTCGACGTGATTGAATTGTTAGATGACAAAGTTTTCTTTCAGGTAGTTGGCCATAAATAGAGATATTGAAGGGAGATACATTAAAATCTATTTTTATATGGTTTTAAACTCGTCAAGTTTTTGTGGTTTGTAACATGTATTTGTACAAGAAAGAAAAACAGGAAAAAGGAAAAATGATAATTACTTTCCCTTAACTTTATAGAACAAATGATTAACGCAACTTATTTTCGAAACGCATAAGTGTTAATTTTTTAAGTGACTTTAAAATTGTATTTCTGGAATCATAATATGAATAATTATGCATAGATACAGATTGATATGACATTAAAAATATTATTTGTGTGTTTCTAAAATATATCGTGTTGAAAAAATTTTAGAATTTATAATTAACTAGCAGGCTCTGCCCGCTGCGATGGTCGATTTTCCCGAATAAACTTTGGATTAAACGAAATGGTGAATTTGAATTTGTATTTTAAACAACATCGACCTATAGCTGGACCTTGCTGAATGTTGAAAACTAAGCCAATGCTATTGCAATATTATTTTTAGCTTAAGCGTTGGATAAGATTTAGTTAATCAGATGCTATTCTTTTAGTTGATTCTTTTAAGTTTTAGTCACTACTAAACGAAGTCTGGGTTAAAATGCAGCGAGTTTATAGTAAACATTTAATTGTTACCAATTGTGCTGACGGTCTATCTTGATATAATATTTTTGCATTGCTAAAGATATATGATGAATCTCGTAGGTTAGTCGATATCGTTGATGCTTGCACACAGTGATATACGGAGATGTTTGCAGAGAAGCATTGTAATCGAATAGGACCATGTGTCTTAAATATTAATAATAAAAAATGATAGTTCGTAAATTATTAGTATTACAACAATGTATTTTAATGTGTGTTCCACAAAAAATCCATTGTTCCCACTTTCTCTTCTATCATCATGTATGATTATGTTGAATATGAAAGCCGTTTTTACACCAAATTACATATCAGGGATGTTTAGTAAAAAATATTTCCTATTACATTCTCCCCTATGTCGCATTTTATGAAAAATGTTTGTAAAAGGTGGAAATAGGGAGGGGCATGTGGAAATCGAAAAAAAACTTTCAACTTCGTAATGCGTGTATTTCTTTATTTGTTACTTCCTAATACATATCAAATCAATTTTAACATATTATTACTTCTAGAAATACAATTAAAAATTTAAGCATGGTATATTTTAGATAAAATTAAAAATGCCCTCTTGGGTGAATAAAGAGGCCTTTAGTGAAAAAAAATCATAACGTTGACTGTCAAAATATCGAACCCAGTTAAATTCATTATAAAATTTCTTAATATTATCTACAACATTCATATAGGCACGTTTTTAATAATATCAATTCATACCGCAAAAAATTAAAGACGGAAATGCAAACAAGGTAGGAGGGGGTGAGAAAAAAGATTTATTTTCATCACTTCACAACTTTCATCAGAAATTCATCATAAATTTAATTTATAGTACGCTTAAATTTATTTTTAATATTATTAATATTATCTACAACTTTTGCTTTGAAAAGTTTTTGACATGGCCAATTCTTTACAGCATAAACTATATTTGCTATATAGTGATTAAAGAAAAAATTATTAATATGATTATGATAAAATTTACCTTTGAAAGAAAAATTATATTAGAAAACTGTCAGAAGCAATCAAATACAAAATGCAAAACTTTGTTTACATCTAATATTGATTTAGTTTTTATTTTTAATATTAGCATTGAACTTCAAAATCTACTTGTACCCGTGGGCCGAGACGATGCGAGTTATTTTATTTATTTATGGAGAGAAATTTTTATACTAACTGTATGTTCACATTAATAGTTTTCTAAGTTAGAAAGTCTTTTAACACAGTACTTACCTCCTTTTCCTTATTCACTCGTTTTTAGCGATTAAACTGTAAATCATTCAGATCTTTAACAAAACCAAATACAATATATAGTGACCCATGATTGAATGCCAGTTTCATGAGTTAAATTTCTAATATTTTGTAAATGAACCTTTGTGTCTTTTCCATTATACCTAGAAAATATTACTGTTTGATAAATCTTGAAATCTGAGCCTTTAGCTATTCACCATGGATGGTTCTGATAGATTGATTTCAACCTCATTATATGTTCTGTAATACTTTTTAATACACGTTTAATATTTATCATGATCTACTATTTTGAGTTTTAGCAGAATAAAAGTAGCCAATAAAGTAAAAAAAAGTTAGTTAGTTTGTAGTCAGAAAATAAAACATGAAGTACCAACAGTTGTCTATAGAATAAGAACAGTTAAAAATGCAGAAGGAACAAGAGTTATGCTTTTTAAATTCCTAAGAAATTTAATTCATAATGCCAGTAATAGTGGGAGGAGCAAAAGTAATTACTTTAATCTGCCCAAAAAACTGTGAAGCAAAAGAAAAAAAAGAAAAATTAATGGTCGATTATGAAAATCATAGATTATGAAACATTTCTCAAAAAATTCAGAATACTGATCCAAAACATTCAGCGAAATTGCCGCAATACGAAAATCTGTATCTGCAAATGTGCCTTTTCATTTTTTTTATAACAATCCTTAATTAAAGAAAATATAATTTTTCTTCTTATAATATTTCTTAAGGCGACAAAAGTTTCAACATTTTGAACATGTCAATGTTTTATTACCTCTTAACTGTGAGAGTGAGATATGAGAAAGTATGTTTGATTCCATTGTTATTTTTGCTTTGAAAGATTTATAGAATAAGTGAGCATAAGTCTAGACAACTGAAGATACTTACAAACTTGCAAAGAACATAATAGAGAAGGATTCTCTGTGTTGCGAAGATAACGCATGAGGCTGAACAACCTTCTCTTTACTCTCCAACGTAAAAGAATAAACCGATTACTAAGTCGTTTTATCCTTGATTGAAAACAGCTTTAAGAATAATGTAGTATAAATCTCTTTTAAATGTATATATATATATATATATATATATATATATATATATATATATATATATATCAAGTTAGACTAGAGACTTATAATAAAGAATAAAAAAAGGAATTGCGGACAATTAGAATAAAACTTATGATTACTCTTTTTCTTTAACATTTCTTTTCGATGCATTGAGATAGTTATTGGAAAAATATTTTGTTATGAAAAACTTACCTATTTCTCCGAACTAAAAAACAGTTAAAAAATAAAAATAATAAAGTATATCTAATATGCGAGTATGTATTAGGAATAATTCGAATGCCATAATTTAGGACACCTTGCCATAGATCATTTCATTCTTTTAATATTGTACGGGATTTACATTCAACGGTGTAAAATATTTTGCAACTGATAAGCATAAATTCATAATAAAATTACTTCTGATTTAAAAAGCAAAATAAGAATAGTTTTTGCTACATATTGTTCCGTGAAACGTAAAAGCATGATTACTCTTTTATAGGGAGACCACCGTTGTTTTTTTTAATTATTATAATTCAATCTTCTGTATATATTTTTTAAATCAATTCTGTTATTTGGTATTTAGCGGCGAGATTGGGCTTGACCAATAGAGCTCGTAAAGGAAAGAATCTCCTTGTATAGGGAAAAAAAAACATTATTTATATAGTTTAAAACTACATTTTATTTAAAAAAAGTAGTAAAATTTGAACTTAATTATGTATTAAAAATGAGAAATATGTCATTAACTTTGTTTAAAAATAAAAAAAGACAGTTAAAATGAATGATTTAAATGGTTCCTTCTGTTTTCAAAAAGTTTTTTTTTCGGGTTTTTAGGCTATAAATTTGATTCAAACTATCTCCGAATAAAAAGTAAGGCTTGTTTGAAATTCTAAATTTTTAACCTCAAATTAAAATAATAATTAAAAATCGAAACTTCCCCAAAATCAACAATTTGAGGGCGTAACAACGTGTATATTTCCTTCACTACATTTCTACTTCACAACTCGTGTATGTAAATCCAAAGAAATCAAGATTTTATGAACACAAAAGTTTAATTAAATATGGCACAACATTGTATAGACAAGACGAACACATACATGACGGCGAAACAGAAAAACACAATTAAATTAACAATTCCGGAGTACATATTCTCTTAAACACACTGACAACAATCTTCTACAAAATCAACATATCCGTGCCCATAGCACCTATATCTATATTGAGAACAATTTTTATATTCTGAAACCTGCCACAAACATTCGCAGGTTACTTCATACACTTCGCCACCCCACTCCCCTTATTTTTCACTTCGTACCTCGAAACCTTTTCTTCTGTCTCCTCCCCATCACGTGACAAAAGTGCGTGGGCTGATGCTAAATACGTCATCAGTCATCACAGTCGGTAGGCACATATTTTCAAACTTTGAATCATTTGGAAAGCTTCTCTAGTCATTTGGAATCTCTTATCTAGTCATTCAATGTGTTAGTCTTAAGTCATTTAAAAAACTACATTATTAATAAAATATCTATACTAATTCATTATTATTCTTCTTTGAATTGGATGTCACATTTTACTGAGTTATTGCACTTATTTTCACTCTTATGTGTACATCAATATAAACATTTTTATTGTACATTTAGAAATCATATTAATTTAAAATTCGGAGCTTTCCTTTTCGCTTAAGAAAAATAATTTGGCGAATAAAATAAATGTTTTAAATTCAAAGCAGCACAAATAAACTAAGAAAGCTTGTGAGGGAGTGACCTTTAGCATAAAGGCACTCTAGTGTTTCTGAGATCGTGACGTCAATAATTTAACATTTTGTAGGCGTCAGTGTGTTTCTGGCAGTAGCCAGCAGCCTCTGTGTGTTTCTGGCCTTGGCCAGCGTCTGTGTGTTCTGGCCTTGGCCATCCTCTGTGTGTTTTCTGGCCTTGGCCAGCAGCCAGAGTCTGTGTGTTTCTGGTAGTAGCCAGCAGCCTCTGTGTGTATTCCGCCATTGGACAACGAAGTTGATGATTGTTTAGTAAGGTGCTGACGATTAGAGAATAGCTACGGCCTCCAGTAAAGCGAAAAGGAGTTCAGATAGTGGATTAAAGATTCTGCCTTGGTAAGAAAGTTTAGAATCGTTCCGTTTTGATTATTTGAGAAATAAAGAAATATCCACAGCCACGGGCTGTGAAATTAAGATTTGTTTAGTAGATCAGCCAGGAAATAGTGTCAAGTGTTAGACGGTGCCCCGACTGAGCTAGACCGACGCCTGTGAGTATGATTTAGCTTTTCATAGTGTTCTCAGTGAGTGAAATTATAGACTGGCTCCACTTTCCTTTAGCCCTTATCATTTTAATAAACTGTGTTGTTTTAACCTAAATTCCTGAGTATGTCTGCATATAACGTTACAAACGACACCCAGCATGAATATACCGTCACAAATGGCGCCCAACGAAATGTCGGACATTTTGAGATTGTGCCACGAGTGTATTTCACCGGTGAGGGTGATATTAGTGAATTTTTAGTGAAATTAGATGATTATATTTTGTTCAATAATATACCTGAGAAAAACAGGTACGTAGTGCTTAAATGCTCGTTAAAGGGCGAAGCACTTTTGTGGTTAGAAAATATAGGAAAGTTTTTGATTACTGAGGAAGCGAAAAAATTTGAACAAACTGTAACTGAGTTAAAGAAGGCATTTCCTCCCATTAAAGATAAAAGTATTTTGAGAAAAGAGTTCTATTGTAATAAGCAGAATATTTATGAGTCGGCGTCAAAATTTTATCTTCGTAAGCTGGAACTAAAAAATAAATTAGATTTAGATATTACATTTGAGGAATTGTTGGACATTGTTTTTCCTCTTTTTAATCCAAATATACAGGACTTTATTGAAGTTAGAGCACCGAAGAATTTTGCAGAAATGCACCAGATATTATCGAAGTATGAGTCTCGGCATAGCTCGGATCAACGGGATTTGCGTAACCCTCGGCAGAGACCTGTCACGGATAGTAATTTGAGAAATGAGGGGGAACGTAATTTTGTGAGAGGGGGACAGCGATTTCCGGATAGTAATGTGCTTAATAGAAGTGATGGATTTGGTCGTAATATGTCGAATACGAGTAATGGTAATAGGAATGGTGGTGGTGCTAATAATTTTAGAAGTGGTGAGAGAAATATGCATGGAAATAGACAGAATAGTGGTTATGATCATAGTGGGGGAGTACGGGACAGGAATGTTTCTTCGCAAGTAAGGAGGTTAACTTCGGATGAGAATGTTGAAAATAGGTCAATGCAAAAGAGATGTGTTCAGAGGTTAGAAAAGTCGTCTTTGAGGTTGAATAAAATTACTATTAATCCGGTTGAGTTACCTAAAGTGTTAATTGTGTTAGATGGTATTGTCGTTAAAAGTGTCTTCGATACAGGGGCAGATAAGTCGTTCATTTCTTTTGATTGTTATCGGAAATATTTTTCGTATAAGAAGTTGAAAAGGTCAAGTCTGGTGGTTCAGTCAGCACAGGGAGTAGCTTGCGATAATAAAGGTTCAGTGGAATTGGAAGTTGAAATTCGTTCGGTTAAGACATGTTGGGAGTTTTGTGTGTTGGATGGATTAACAGTGCATTGTATAGTTGGTGTGGATTATATGAGGGATAGAGGAATTAGTTTGGATTTCTTTAAAAAGTCGTTAATCGTGAATAATGATGAGAATGTGAGTAAGAAAGAGCCTGTTTCAGTGTCAGTTAATTTGGAGGAGTCGGGTTTAAGTGTGGTTAAGAAAATGGAGGTTAATAAGTCTTTAGTCGATTGTGGTAAAGTTTTTTCAGATAAACCGAGTTTAACTAATGAAATTTATATTGGTTTTGACGCACTAGTTGCTAGTAAACCATTTCGTTATGATTTTATATTCAATATTTTTAAGTCTTTTTGTGAAAAGTTGGAGACTGAGGTCGGTATGGAACTTACTCGGTCTAATATGGCTGAACGTGTAAATCGTACATTAATTCAAATGATTTCTTCTTATGTTGGTTCTCATCATGCAAATTGGGACCAGTTTCTTCAGCATTTTGCGTACGCACTTCGTACGGCAGTTCACGAGTCAACGGGGAAAACGCCTGCTGAATTGTTTTTGGGTAGAAAAGTTATTACTCCATTCCAAAGGTTAGTTATGGTGTCAGATGCGGAAAGTCAGTACATGTGTCTGGATATTGAGAGGTTGGTTAAGGAAGCTCAGGTTCAAATGGGAAAAGCGCAAGAAAAACAAGCTCAGTATTATAATATGCGTAGAAGGGAGTTAGAAGTGAAAGTTGGAGATTTTGTGTTAGTAGAAAAGCATTGGTTAAGTTCAAGTCGTCAAAAGAGAGTAGCTAAGTTTGGTCCGAAGTTTGTAGGTCCGTTCGAGGTTTTGGAAGTTCGAAATAATAATTTGGTTGTTGATGTCAATGGTGAAAGAATGACTGTTAATCTGGATCAGGTTAGAGTGTATAAGTTTAGAGAAAATGGTAGTGAAGGTTCTCAGATGTCGAGTGGTGTTTCGCGAAATTCCCGATCCAATGAGTGTCCCGAGTCCAGCACTTCTTCGTCTAATTCTTTTCATCAATATTCAAGAAGAAAATTTGGTCAAACAGCTCCAAAGACTGTTATTGAAAGTCGAAAGCCTAGCAATCCGAGAGCAAAGTATAATAAAAATAAGAGAACTGTGTCAAATACATCGGACTCCGTGTGTCATAAAAGACAAAAAATTATAAATTGTCCAGTTCCTCCATCTATTAGACAACAACCTCACAAGCATAAATTAACTAATAGTTCACCATCTTCAGTGATTAATCCCCAGAAAAGATTTCGTTTGGACACTCGTAAAACTGTTAAGCGAAGTTTAAATTCTGAATTTTTGCCTAACAAGAAACTACATAGGTCCGGAAAGAAACGTGGCCTTGGATCTTCGGTAACTTCGGGTGCGTCTAGAAAGAGGAGGCAACTCTCAGATTACCGGCAGCAACAGTGTGAACCTCGCCATGGAGTGAACCCAGCGAACCGGCCGGAGCAGAGTCGTCGAGTGGAACCTACGAGTATCCCACGGCATCCATTCAGAACCAGGCTGCAGGCACGACAGTCAACTGTGGCGTCACCGTACAGTTCTGATGACGAGAGATCCTTCGTACAAGCCTTCTGGGACAGGAGGAGAAAGCCATCCTGCAGTATGAAGCCTGCTAGCAGTGAATCATCTCTATGATTGGGTGATAATGTTCTTTATTAAATTTCTATTAGAGTGCATATATGTGGTAGCAATGTGAAGGAATAGAAAGCAGAGAGACTGTTTTGTACTTTTGGCCATTTTTGGAATTTTTTTGACGGACTCACGTTTAGTGCTTAATTGTGTTCAAAATTTGTTTGCAAAATTGTTAGTTTTATGTATGTTGGAAATTTTGGTCTTAACTGCTTTTTAAAAATTCTGGATCAATTGTTAAATTGTTGTATTATTTGTTTAAAATGTTGCTGTGTTGTTGTTGTTCATGTGTTATAAAATGTATGTTAATGTATGTTTAAATTTTCAGAAAGTACAGATAGTGATTTGGGTTATTTTGTACACGCGCCGCGGTTCAGGCGCGCACGTGTTTTGCGGTCAAGAAGTCCTTGACACGCGTTTCTATCTCTGATACTAACATTTAATGAATTAACTTTCTTCTTATCGTTCGTGTTTTATGAGTTGCGTTTTGTACTTTAGTTGAGAATGGTTTCCGCAAGTTGCGAAGTTTTAAGCTGCATTTGAATTTGAAATTGTATTGTATTAAAATTGAATGTTAATGTGATTTTCTTGCAGGGAAGTATACTTTTTGTTATGTATTGATTCTGCTATTTTTCTTTTAGTTAATACAGATGAAGAGATTGATGACGTCATTTTGTAAATTTTTGATATTTTTTGATTGTTGCATAAGCACAGCGATATGCCGCTGTACGTATGTGCCCCAATTATTGTTCAAGTGGAGTTAAGTCTGAAGAAGTTTGGGAGTTAGTTCATTGGCTAATGGGGATGTAGGTATTACGTAGTAGCAGAGTTAGTTTAGAATGAAGTAAATGTAATTTTAGATGAAGTTGGAATTTGGATGAGGAAAGTTTTTGCGCATTGGGTTTTTTGGACTTGGTGCGAATTCTAGTATATTAAAAGTTATGGAGAAATTTTTGGGTAAAGTTATAGTTGCATTGCAATATTGAGGAAAATTTCGGAAGGTTAGTGTTTTGAGAAATTTTAGCACTCCCAGTGGAGTGGGTTGTTTTGAGAGAAGAAGTAATTAGTTTTGAAAGTTTTACGAGTTTTTGGAAGTTTTACGGAGGCTATTTGTAAGATAGAAGAATGATTGGATTGAATATGTGATTATTTGAGGCAAACTGAGTTTTTTTGGGTTGTGATGGGTTAAAGTTAATATTTTAAAAGTTATGTTTCGGCGTTAAATTTCACCCATCACTGTGTTTTATTACGGCTCTAAATTTATAACAAGAAAAAGTTCTGGGCATGCATTTAGCCCAGCCCTTTTTCTCTGCGGAGTTCGAGGGGGGGTTGTGAGGGAGTGACCTTTAGCATAAAGGCACTCTAGTGTTTCTGAGATCGTGACGTCAATAATTTAACATTTTGTAGGCGTCAGTGTGTTTCTGGCAGTAGCCAGCAGCCTCTGTGTGTTTCTGGCCTTGGCCAGCGTCTGTGTGTTCTGGCCTTGGCCAGCCTCTGTGTGTTTTCTGGCCTTGGCCAGCAGCCAGAGTCTGTGTGTTTCTGGTAGTAGCCAGCAGCCTCTGTGTGTATTCCGCCATTGGACAACGAAGTTGATGATTGTTTAGTAAGGTGCTGACGATTAGAGAATAGCTACGGCCTCCAGTAAAGCGAAAAGGAGTTCAGATAGTGGATTAAAGATTCTGCCTTGGTAAGAAAGTTTGGAATCGTTCCGTTTTGATTATTTGAGAAATAAAGAAATATCCACAGCCACGGGCTGTGAAATTAAGATTTGTTTAGTAGATCAGCCAGGAAATAGTGTCAAGTGTTAGACGGTGCCCCGACTGAGCTAGACCGACGCCTGTGAGTATGATTTAGCTTTTCATAGTGTTCTCAGTGAGTGAAATTATAGACTGGCTCCACTTTCCTTTAGCCCTTATCATTTTAATAAACTGTGTTGTTTTAACCTAAATTCCTGAGTATGTCTGCATATAACGTTACAAACGACACCCAGCATGAATATACCGTCACAAGCTATTTCAAAAATATTTTTTTTATAACAGCAATGATAAAAATTTTCAAGGAAAAAATTTGATATTTGTATAGCTTCACAGTATTTCCAAGATGCAGTAAATGAGTTTCTAAATAGAAATTTTGAACGTTATTTCTTGACCTATTTTACCTCATGCATTAAAATATTTCAAAACATTTATTGAATAAAATCTCGAAGAATTGCGTCAATAAAAGCTACGTTAAAAGACATTCATTCCTGACATCTGTAGGTTTCCTATTTCAAGGTGAATCTTTGAAATGTAAGTATTGGTAAATGTAAGTTGGTTCGAAGAATGATTTTTAACTTTAAACATTGAAAAACTCTTGATATAGATATTTCATTTTAATCAAAGTTTAAACATTAATAGAAAAGAAATGTAATATGTATTAATAGCATGTTTTGATTTATCATAAGATTTGATTCTTCTTTGATTCTTCATATATATATATATAGATATATAGATAGATAGATAGATAGATAGATAGATAGGTAGATAGATAGTGAATTTTAGAGTTTATACTTTATTCTACGCATAAATCAAGATTAAAAAATATAAAACAGGACATAAATAAAAATATTCAATTACCTCTCTGATATTTGCATATAAAAAAAAGTCTCGATTTTACAAATCAACCGAAAAATTCAATATAAACAAGTAAGAAAAATCATGCGATAAGCATAGATTATGAAGCACTTTCCAACTTTTGTTCAACACTGTAGTTTACCTTGTACCTTTATTACACATCAGTAAGAAGCTAAAATTTATTTTAAACTAAAATTCATGAAATAACTGAAATCACATTGTTATAAATTATCATTCATAGGTGTCCATGTATACAATTCTTTGCGAGACCCTGTATATAATTTTATCTATATTCTGCAAACATTTCTTTGTAAATTGAATGGAGTTCAGCATAAAAATGTAACCTTATTTAAGAACTACCTTTAAGTAATTTACGCTCATACTCAGTAACGTTGGCGAGCACTTTTGGATAGTCCTGTATATCAACTATAACATTTGTACACACCCTTATAATATACAAAGATTTAGTGAAACTTAAATGCGTATAGCATAATTAAAATGTATTACATCCATCCATCAGCCATCATCGGATATACACTGACGGAAAAAAAAATCCCAACACCAAGAAAGACTTGTGTTAGCTAAACGAAATTTTGTAGGCGTGTTTATACATCTGAAAGGTGACATTGATTTAAATTTCATGCTTCGCACATAAGTGTGGCGCTAGTAGCGCCACTCACAACTTTAAAATCAGGTTTGCTTTAAATGCGTGCTGTAAAGTTCGTGAGCATTATTTATCTTCAAAATTTGACGAATTGAGTTTAGGTTGATCATGAATGCCTTTAAGAAGACGAAGAAGCTATTATCATCAGCTCCCAAGTTGGAAAGACGTCGTAAAATAGGGCTACAAGAAAGTGGATTTTCTTTCCGCGATTTTGCAGAAAGACTTGGACGGAATGTATCCACTGTGCATGATTATTGGGAGTATTGGTCAAGGGATGGTACTGCTACAAGAAGACCAGGTTCCGGGTGAACACGTGACACTACTGAGAGGGAAAACCGTCGTATTCCGTGTACGGCTGTGGCGCATCATACTGCGTCTGCGACAGAAATTCGAGCTGCAGTTGGTACCACAGTGACAGAACGAACTGTTAGAAATCGGTTACTTCAAGGACAGCTCGATGCAAGGCATGCATTCCACTGACTCTAAGTCATTGCCGTTTGCGACGTCAATGGTGTCAAGCCAGAGCTCAATGGAGGATGGAGTAGAGATTTGTTGTGTTTTCTGATGATAGCAGGTTCTGCCTTGGTGCCAATGATGGCCATGTGCTGGTCAGAAGGAGGTCAGGGGGACGCCTGCAACCAAACTGTCTGCGGCCTAAACACACTGGACCTACAATCTGGGGTCATGGTCTAGGGAGCAATTTCCTATGACAGCAGAAGCACTCTCGTGGTTCTCCCAGGCACACTGACTGGAAATGTGTACGTCAGTCTGGTAATTCAACTGTAGTGCTGCCATTCAACAAAAGCATTCAAGAGGAATTTCAGCAGGATAACGCTCGCCCTCATGCCGCTGTTATAACGCAACACGCATTACAGAGTGCCAACATGTTACCTTCGCCACCGAGATCAACAGATCTGTCTCCCATTGAGCGCGTATGTGATATCATTGGATAAGAACTCCAGTGTCATCCCCAGCCAGCATTGAACATCACGTATTGACACAGCTTGTACTACAAGCATGGAACTCCATACCAGAAAGTGACATTCGGCAATAGTATGACTCAATGCATGCACGTGTGCAGGCTTGCATTCGAAATTCTGGAGGTTATAGCGACTATTAATATAACGGTATTTCACCTTTGAGATGCATTTTATTGACCTTAAATTAACCTGTTATCTCGAAAATCTAATCAATTAAACATGTTAACTAGACAATTGCACTGTCCAAATTTCATTACTCTACAATAAGTTTTTCTTGGTGTTGGGATTTTTTTTTCCGTCAGTGTATATACAGTCAGTTGGAAGAAATATTCTATTTGAAATCTTTTGTGTGTCCCTGTAATTGATATGTACTTCATATTATGCAAGACATTATCGTATAATTTATATTAAGCCTCAGTGACATATATAAATTTTGTTATACATATTTTAAAAATGTCGCACACTATTCCCCCCTTTACCATTATCCAACGGAAATCTTTTGTGTGGCCTGTAAAGGAATAGTACTATATTTTCACCGAATATTTTATAGAATGCATAGTTTAGAGCACCTCTTAAATGCATGTAAATTTTAATATGTTTGACAGAGTGTAAAATCTTTAAAACGCCTTTGAAACGATTTTTTCCGTTAGGCCATAATGTAATGAAAAATTTGTGACTCCCTGTAAATAAACTAATCATGGTAGAAACTTCATTTTCAATAGCGTTCGTGCTAGGGTAAATGTCAATAACATACAGAAATTTCAGGGCAAATCGAGTATATTTACACGTGTTAGAGCGCGGACAGACAGACGGAGAGACAAACCGAATGCATAATCAAATTTCAAACTTTTGAAAAGTATTTTAAACGTTAAAATTCATTTGAAACGATTTTTCCCTATAGGCCGTAATGTAATGGAAAATTTTGACGGTCCCTGTAAATAAATTAATCATGGTAGAAACTTCATTTTCATTAGAGTTCCTGCTAGGGTAAACTTAAATAACGTCCAAAAATTTCATGGCAATCCGAGTATATTTACGAGAGTTAGAGCGCGGACAGACGACCATCCGGCCAGACGGACAGACAAACCGAATGCATAAGCACTTTTCAACTTTGTTGGAAAGTGCTAATAAAAATATCGGTATTTTCAATGCAGGGTCTATGTTATAGGCATTAATTTAATCATTTAAATTATTTATTTTACTTGCATGACATTTTTTTAATTGTTAATTAAGCGTAGATCCCAAAAAGTGAAAAAATGTCTAATCCTGGATTCCTATAGCCAAGAACGTTGTACCAAAATTATAAAGATAAAAAAGTGAAACAATGTGCAAATCGAGACATGAAATATGATCATGATTGAACCAAACTGACTCATTGGGATCATACCCGGAATAGCACTTCTCACTTTAATATGTTGTCACGTTTAAATAATATTTAGCAAAAGTTAAAATTACATGTAATGAATAGTAATAATCTCTATTACCATAGATCCCTAAATATCTCCGAGTTAATCTTTAAATGATATCAAACCAAATGTGTATTACATATTACATAAAATGCGTGCTTAATACATGGGATAGAGTAAATAATTTTAAAGGTAATTTTGTATGTTGTAAGCTCATAGAAAAATGGGACATGTGACAAAAAAATAAAAAGAATACACATTAAAAACATTACCTATTATGCATAAAGATGTGAAAATAGTTTTTGAGGTATACAGTATTTTGTCTTACCACTATGGATTTAATATATCTCATTAAATAATAAGCTTCTTACGATATAAACCTATCGGGTTTTAATCGTGCAATGCATTGCAAATCACATGGTATTACTCGAATAATTGTTACCACCTTTCATCGTAAATCAGGTACTCTATGATTTTGAATAAACATTTTACTGATGCAATATGTTGATTTATATTTGCATAATGCACTCACATTGTTTTGTTTAATGTGTGCAGTAGTTGTGGGGGAAAAAAGTAAACATCCTCTACTAACTCTGCTAAAAATTATCGTAGAAGAAAATTACTTGTACAAAACGATTGGAAATAAAGTCTATTTTTAAATGATGTATATAAAATTTGCGAAGGAGGCCACCTACATATTTCTGCACTCTAATTGTATTTTTTCTATAGCAGTATATAAAAAAAATTTATATACTGCTTGTATATTATTTATAATTGGATATTATGAATAATATCCGAATCGGACAGCATAATTGAACTCTTAACCCTTCAATTAGCCTAAAAACAAATTCTTATGGAATTCATGCAATGTCAGTGAAATTAGATAAGTGTCAGAGAAATTAGTTATGTTAAAACGAGCATATTTTAGTAGTCAACTTGTAGTTTCAACTTGAAGTTCAGCACACGATTGTTGAAAGAGCCTCCTTCTTGATCCAGGATTACTTATGCGTCACGCAAGCAATCACGATAAATTGCTAGATGACAGAATAGCAAAAGAAGTTCCAAAATATCTAGTCACTTTTACCGTGGACCACCACATAAACTATCTTTTTGCCGTTTTTGAAATGTAATTTTAAAACTCCTTTGAAGAAACTAGTGGGTAAGTGTGATCACAGATCGCACAGAGGGTTTCGTTTAATATCTCTTTCAAAAAACTTTATCCTTATTTTTGATATGTATTATAAACTTTAAGTCAAAGTTTAGAGAGATTGATTCTTTAGTATTCCCAAACATAACAAAATTTAGGAAATAGCCCCTCCTCAGACGACACTCTCCACCGCCTGAATATTTCAATTTTACAAATATTTAACGTTAAGAAATAATATTTACATTAGCGGTCAGTAAAACAAAACACATTCAAATTGTTAAAAAAATTATTTTAATTAAAAATTAGTCTTTTTCAAACTTTTATGATTGGTTGTGTGATAAGAGATATTCAGCGGTAAGTACTCAAAATTTGAACGCTCTGCCTTGAATAGTTTTTGTTTACGACTCTGTGGCAGACAGACAGACAGGGGACAGAGACAAATAAGGTTTCATCAGATGAACGAAACCCTAAAAATTGGATTTTGGTTTTCCGCACAGCAGTAATTAATAAATATAAATCCATAAAAATAAGTGTATGTTTCAATCCACAGATTTTTAATGATAATTTCATAATTCATAAAATTATAAAAATTACAAATTCAACTTATTTATGTTTGGGTACTTTATTATTATTGCTACATAAGACAATAGCACATTAGGAATGTAATTTCAGGAGATATTAATAAAAATATGAAAATGAAATAGAACATTAGATATCTAAATTTTGAATGTTCCTAATTCAATATATATATATATATATATATCACTCAAGTGTCTTGACATTTGGTGTTTATGTGCATTTGCATCCGATTGGAAATATCTTATTAAAATTGAGTATTGCCATTGAAAAAAATCTGGGCTCGTTTTCATATGTAGATGGCCCCCTAAACAAATTTTATATACATAATTTAAAAGTAGACCAATCATTCAGCACTAGAAACTTTCCTCTACTCTAATTTGTTGAGTAGCTGTTAAGAAGAATTTCCTTTTTTTCACAACTGTACTTGGTGTTACGCTTTATGTTAAATAAAACCTGTAATCTGAAATAAAATAATTTTTAAACTAACATTAATTTCAGAGTGATATAAAGATAAAAATTGATATAGTTATAAAAGTACTAAATATTTTTCTCGTTTAAAAAATTACACAAAAAGTTTTATTTTTGCAACCTATTTTAAAATTAATCATAGCCCCTATTCATTACCGATATTATTTTGTTAGATATTTAGCATTGTCTGGGAATTGCTTTACAGGCTTCTAACTATATTTTGTTAAACTATTCTAAAGTCTCATTCTATTATAAAACCTCTAAAAGCTTTGAAAATAGTTGTTCAAGAAAGACTCAGAAAACTTCGTATATGCCATAAAGGAGAAGTTAATTTCGTCTTTGTGGAGATCATTTTCGAGCGCGAAATCTAAAAGTAGTCTTGAGGATTAAACAGCAGTTTGACAAAGGATTTAATCTTTGAAAAGATCGAAAGCGTCTAAGGACGCAGTAGTTGTTTTAACGTTTCACAAAGAGTGTTATTGAATGAATTTATGTATGAGCTTACATTGGTTGCTTGATTGATTGGAATAAAAGTACTTTTTTAGCAACATGATATTAAAGTATAAGGGTGGTCTTAAATAATTTCGACCAATTAAAAAGGATAATAAATATCTTCGAGGCAAAAAGTTTTCCTTCAGAAAATATGTGGTGCAATCTATTTATTAATCAAACATAGAACAGTCCCACAACAATACGAAGCTGGGTTTTTTGAATAATAATAAAGTACCCAAACATAAATACGTTGAATTTGTAATTTTTATAATTTTATGAATTATGAAATTATCATTAAAAATCTGTGGATTGCAACCTACAATTATTAGATTACAATCAATATATTAATCAATACAATCAATATAATTATAGTCGTAAACTTTCGTAATTGTGATATCATATTGATTTTGTAACAGTGGATGATAAAATTTTGTAAATTGTAAAAAAAAAAAAAAAAAATGTTTATGCTGCCAAAAAAAATGCACTTTCAAAAACAATTTGTTTCAAAATTGTATTTTCATTTGTTTGAAATCTATTATTATATTCATTCGTTTTTTAGAGTTTAAAATAACTTTCAACCCAAGCACCCTATTTTTTAGTTAAATTTGGCTCTATTTCTTGCAGATAATTTAAGAAAAAGATAAATTATTTTGTATATAAAATTAATAGTTTTGCTGACATTTTAGAGATCAATAGTATATTAAAAATTAATCAATGCAAATGATACATAAAAATTCTTTACTTTTATTGTTAGCACAATATTAAGTTCATCCTAAACACTTTAGGATAAGGTTAAAAAAGAATAATGCAAAATAGCAATGTTTGATTTAATTTAGGCTTTATATTTTTTGTGAACATTCATGGTGTATACATTTATACTTTTGTAATATATACATCTGTACCCAATCCTGCAATGCACAATTTTTTACGTTGCTTATTATTCTTTTAGCTATATACTTTTCTTATGATTTTTTTAGTATAATATAAATAGTAATAGTAAGAAAAGTTAGTAATAATACAGTAAGTAAACTTCAGTAATACAGTAAGTTCTTGTACGGAACGGTATGTGTGTGAGTTTTATTTACACACATAGCGTTCATTTTTTTTTAACTGAGTCATTTATGTATGTATTTTCATTTTACTATAGTTTTTTTTTCATCCCCTTCTTCAATTTTTTCGGCGTACGGTTTTATTATTCTCTCCTGTGATTAACTGTTGCCTTTTACTTTTCTATTGGCTGTTCTTTCAGCTTGTTCCCTTTTCCGTCATTTCATTTTAGTCGTCTCACTGCATTTATAGTAGACGGACGTCTGACGAAGAAAGAGTCGGTTCTTTCGAAAGACCTCGCGCATTTTGGCATACTGCATGGTGTTTCTTAAGATGTTTTATAACAGTTCGCACATGACCGTTTATTTTTTTCTAATTGTGTGGCGTGAGAAGAAGTGTTAGAAATGGCTACTATTCGGGGCCAAGCTACACTGAAGTAGATATTCTCTAATTTGAAAATAGTTAATTTAGTAAAACGATACTGTAGCTAGATGGGGAAAAATGTTCTTCAAAAGGATTCGTCGTGATTCTAAAATTAAATGATTCTCTAAATTCTGTTTTTAATGCATTTTGCTACATAGTTCGGAATACCGCTGCCGCAACACTTTTTACAGCTCAAGCAAAAGCTAAACTGAAACACTTTTGTTCCAAACATTGCGAAAAAGTAAAAATACTAAACCGATGTAACATTTAATTTGTTTCCTTATAAATCATATATCGGTCTTTTGAGGCAGAAGAGAAAATATTTCAAGAATTTGTTGATGATAAATTACTCCTGGAAACAATGATTTTGATGTTTAGAGAGAACAAGACCAATACGAAAAGGGCTTCCTGAATCCAAATAGGACATTTATTTTGACGTATCGCGCCTAGGTTTAAAAAAATACAGTATCCGTCTGTTATATATTAGATTTTGTCAAAATGCATTATACTTATAAGTTTGTTTGTTAATGAATTACATATGCCGAGATTCATTAAATAAGAACAGTTGTTTATTTTCTTCATATAGACTAATACCGCCCCCTTAACATTGTTGGAAAAATGTTTCTACAATTTAATGGAGCCAAAGAAGAGGAGTAGGAGGAACTGGGGCACATTGATACAGTTTTTTTCTAAGAATTCTTTTGGTGTCCAGAAAGTACAAATTTCAAATTAGGGTCATAATATCAGGTGCCACTTATTTATGTAACGAACGCACCTAAACAGTGCGGAAAACAAAAAGTTGCTGCAGGAAATATAAATGAATTACATTTATTGTGACATCAAAAATTGTTTTAGACGAATAAATAAATAAATAAATAACATGTAACCAGTTTAAATCTTTTAGAATTTCAGAACGTAATAGCAGTTGATTTAAAATGTAGGAATGGGAATTCATGATAAATCAGATTTTTTAGAAGAATTGGTTATTCTATTTTGTTATTACCGAAGAAGAAAATATTTGAACAAAGTAGAAAATATTCGAAAGTTACAGAATTTTAATTTTTTAGTGGTTAGTGCTGGCTGAAGAAGAGACAAATGTAGCGGTTATTTCATTGGGATTATAGATGTTTGAGAAATTATTTCTACGATTACAATAAAGTAAAAAAAAATTAAATTCTAAGCAATTGAAAAAAATAAAGAGTTTTGATATTTGATAGTATTAAGGGAGAAGAGAATGTATTTCAAGAATTTGCTGATGATTAATAATAGTCCAAGGGCCGACCGCGCAAAACCCTATGTCATCGAGCACAAGAAAAACCCTTTATTTTATGGAAGAGTAGTAATAGAGGAATCTAATGATCCATGTCTGCCTGAAGTAAAGTGGTGCATAAGCCAAAAATTTATACCACTAGTGGTTGACTAGTAGGTTCAGCATTGTGTTTGTCTTACAATCAAAACTAAGAAAACAAGGAAAAATTGGTGCAGGAAAACACAATGCTAAGCGTACAAGTCTGCCAATATTGGTATTCATTTTTGGCTTTTTCACCACATCGCTTCCGGCAGACATGGATGAATAGATTCCCCTAATACTGCTCTTCATTAAAATAAAGGGTTTTTTCTTGTGGTTGATAACATAGGGTTTTGGTGTGTCGAATCTTTGACTATTACACTTGGGAACAATGAGTTTGGTGTTTAGAGAAAACTATACCTATACGAAACGGACTTCATGAATCCGAATAGGACATAAATTTTGACGCATCGGGTTTTGGTTTTAAGATATGTAATATTGGTCTGTTATATATTAGATTTTGTAAAAATGCATTATATTTATAAGTTTGTGCTGTTCATAAATTAGCATTTGTCAAGATTTGTTAAAGAAGCAGGGTTGTTTATTTTCTTAATATAGACTAATACCAGCTAATTTTCATTGTTGGAAATATGATTTTACTATTTAATGGAATCAAAGGACAGCAATACAGTAAAATATCTTGGTCGGATTAAGAAAAAAAAACAGAAGTTAATTTTAAATTTATCAAAGAAAGAATAACTCACAATTCGATAAAATATTCCATGCACAACACAATTTTTTGATGTTGTTGAAATGTCTAATGTATTACTCTAGAAGAAATGAACAAGATAGAAATTGCACATCAAGCGCAGCAATTGAGGTGCATTTTTACTATAACAATGTATTTAAAATATTCACATACTGGTGTAAGGGTAAGCAGTATTTCTGATGCTGTATAGTGGCCGAAACCTTTTGTGTGTCTCTGTAAATGCAATCTGCTTTCTTTTATACAAAAAGTAACTTGCAGTAAACCTCATCAAATTTATCAATTTCATACAACGTGAAATATTTTAATAGTACAAAAACTCGTTCCAAACAATGTTTCCCCCTAGACCATTATGCAAAGGAGTGTTTTTGTGTGACCCTGTAAATTAATAGTAAATATTGATTGCACCACAGATTGTGCAGAATGTATTTTTTTAGCACATACTTCATAGATTCATATCAATTTTTCTATGTTTGAAAAAGTATAACACTATTAAAATGAACTTGAAACTACTTTTTCTCATTGAATGTAATGTAAATTGATGCTTTTGATTGTCCCTGTAATAAAACTATATAGGAAATATAAATGGGAACTAGGAAATATAAATAGGAACTAGGATATATAAATGAATTATCTCTATTCTTACAAAAAAATTGTTTTAGCAAAAGAAAAAACAAAATAACAAATGACCAGTTTAAATATTTCAGAATTTTAGAATGTAATAGTAGTTGGTCTAAAATGTAGGATGAGAAATTTATTATAAATAAAATTCTTTAGAAGAATTGGTTATTCCCTTTTGTTACTACCGAGTAACAAAGAAAAGAATATTTAAAGTTAAAGTTTTTTTCATTATTTTGTGTGGTTGGTGCTGGGTGAAAAAGAAACAAATGTAGTGGGGATTTCAGTGTGGTATACAGTTGTTTGATAATTTATTTGTACGATTACAACATAATAAAATTCTTTTAATTTTGAGCAGTTTTGATGTTATACAGTATTTTGGGGAAAGAGAGCTTTTTGCAAAAGAGCTAGCAGCTTTAGGAGATATTTTTAAAGTGGAAATCTGCAAAAATTTAGATTTTCAACGGAAAAGTAAAGATGTAAATAGTGTAGTAAAGACTGTAGTTAATCAGCAACATAAATCGTTCAGTTTCTTGAAAGAGAGTTTCACCCGTATAGATGGATGAAACACAGATAAAACTCATCTACTGCAATTTAGTGATTTATCATTCTATTTCTTACAACATGAAGCATTTTTAGCTATGTGGCACAGTTGCGAGAACTCTACATTCGCCTCTCTTTTAATTATTGTGAGAATTTAACGAACTTCAAGATCATTATGTACATGTTTTATATTTTCACAGAATAAAAATCACTCAATTTTCACAAAAAGTGTTGAAAGTATTTTTCACTTTATCCAGGCAAATTTAAAGTAGGCACCTATGCACGTGTAGCATTTATGCACCTAAAGCACCTATGCACCTGTGGAATTTATGCGCTTAAAGTACCTATGCACCTATGGCACATATGAATTTTTTGAAATGATGCCTATACATTAATTATCAATAGAAGTTTTCATATACGTCCATTAACATTTCAAAAATATGCATTAAAATATTTAATTGCTATAAAGGACGTTAAATACTAATAAAAACATTAAAAGATCTTAATAATTTTTACATGTTTCGATTGAATTTACTCAATCATCATCAGAAAATACAAATAAACACAAAGATGGAAAATGACAAAAAACTATTACAAATGAAATTTAAAATTTTTTTTAAAATAAAAATCACGCGCGTTTTATTTTAATTATGTATCACGTTGCTTAATTTTTAAGTTATTTAACAATTCAATCCAAATATTTGGGATTTGAAATGACAAGGAATCATTGCAGACCATTGAGCTTCTGACGTAAATTTCAATACTCTCTCTAATAAAAAGTTGTAAATAAAAATCTGACCTATAAATTAATCTACTTTCATTAAACGAAATATCTATGTTTTCTATTTAATTTAGCCTAGATAATGCGGTTTTACCTCTATTAAATTTTATGTCTGCAATGTGTTCTTTACATCTTATTTTGAATTTTCTTTGAGTCATGCCAATATAATAATTTTTATAACCACCTTCTTTAAGAAATGGAATAATATAAACACCTGATCGGTCAAATTTATCAATGGGGTCAATTCTAGTGGTTAAAATTGATTTTAATTTTGGAGGGGGTCTAGATATTAAATTTAAATCAAACTTTTTTAATTGTGTTTTAGCAGACTCGAAGAAATTTGGATAATAATTTATGACAACCCTTAAAAGGGTTGTCATAAATTATTATTCAAATTTCTGTATTAAATTATTCTCCTATGTAGATTTCTGATTATATTATTATCCAGATTTATGACAACCCTTAAAAGGGTTGTCATAAATTATTATCCAAATTTCTTCGAGTCTGCTAAAACACAATTAAAAAAGTTTGATTTAAATTTAATAGCTAGACCCCCTCCAAAATTAAAAAAAGGGTTGTCATAAATTATTATCCAAATTTCTTCGAGTCTGCTAAAACACAATTAAAAAAGTTTGATTTAAATTTAATATCTAGACCCCCTCCAAAATTAAAATCAATTTTAACAACTAGAATTGACCCCATTGATAAATTTGACCGATCAGGTGTTTATGTTATTCCATTTCTTAAAGAAGGTGGTTATAAAAATTATTATATTGGCATGACTCAAAGAAAATTCAAAATATGATGTAAAGAACCCATTGCAGACATAAAATTTAATAGAGCTAAAACCGCATTATCTAGGCTAAATCAAATAGAAAACATAGATATTTTGTTTAATGAAAGTAGATTAATTTATAGGTCAGATTTTTATTTGCAACTTTTTATTAGAGAGATAATTGAAATTTACGTCAGAAGCTCAATGGTCTTCAGTGATTCCTTGTTATTTCAAATCCAAAATATTTTGATTGAATTGTTAAATAATTTAAAAATTAAGCAACGTGATACATAATGAAAATAAAACGCGCGCGATTTTTATTTTTAAAAAATTTTTAAATTTCATTTGTAATAGTTTTTTGTCTTTTCCATCTTTGTGTTTATTTGTATTTTCTGATGATGATTGAGTAAATTCAATCGAAACATGTAAAAATTATTAAGATCTTTTAATGTTTTTATTAGTATTTAACGTCCTTTATAGCAATTAAATATTTTAATGCATATTTTTTATGCCTATACAGCAGAAAAAGAAAATAAGGTATACTGGGTCAATAACGCCACCTTAAGGTTCTACCAATTTTCACGGCTTAGTTTTAGATTATATTTTTCAAACAAATATGGGATTTGATACAGCAACTCATTGTCTACCTATATATAAAAAATAACTTTAAAGATATGTAATCATAAAATGTAATGGCATGATTTTTTGACCAATGCTATATGGCGTCATTACCCACCTATGCGGGTAATAACGCCATTCAAACAATGCTATAAAATATGATGGGATAATCCTATGTAGATTGCCCAATTTTGAAAATATAAAGTCTACCGCCCTAGAAATTGACAAATTGCACTCTAAATGATAGAAAATGTTAATATTTTTGTGAAAGTGTTTGAAAAAGAAGGAGGGGTGGAGGCAAAAAAATATAAGATGCTTAATAAGGACAACTTATATATACTTATTTATGCTTAATAAGGACAACTTATATATAATTATTACAAACATTGCACGTTTTTATTTGTGTTTAGCTAAATCAGTATTTATGTTTCCATGTATGCATACATGGAACGCCAAGGAATGGCATTATTACCCCGGTATACTTGTTGTGCAGTACAATTTAAACTACAAACTATCTCGCGAACATATTCAAAACCTTCTACAACATTTTTAAAGTGAATCAAATGCACTAAAATTTTATGTAATAAACAAAGTATTTCCTGATAAATACATAGTCTTCACATCACAGAACTTTCCTTGCAAATTTTAAATCAAGCGTAAATTTTAGTTGCTTCTAAAAGCGATAATACCTACAAATGGAACAAATTACTTTAAGCTGTTGTTTGTGTTTTATATAACTCTGAGCCCTTCTGAGCAAAGCCTACAGGTGCCATTTACAGAATTATTTCATAATTATGCGTAATATCAGCACTTGGCGTTATTACCCAACTTGGCGTTATTACACCAGAACACCTTATGTTAATAATTTAGTATAAGAGACGATTAGACTTTAAAATAAATTAAAAATTGAAAAATTATCGAAAGTTAAAGAACATTTTTAAAAATTATTTTAAATGTTATGTTTTTCAACACATTTAGAATTTATATGTTTTTATTATTATTTCTTGCATAAAAAATGATAGCACATTTCAAAATATTTTGGAAACGCTGTGATACATATCACATATTTATACATAATAAGGTATTTGTACCCATTATGGACAGTACTCTCAATATGGACATTCCTAATATTTTTAAAAATAGCAATTATCGCGCTACAAACCCGTGAAAAAATGGAATTTAAAAGATAATTAAGCCAGGAAAGTACAAAAAAGCGCGCTGTTCGCCATTTAGAAGGAAATTTGTTGTTTCGTGGTGTGTGATCTTAATTACAGGTAAGTTTAAATTATTATTAGATATTGTAAAATACTTTTGAATATTGAAAAGTGGGCAGTTTTCGAAAGCTTTTAAAACGTATTTTTGATTGCTATTGCATATATTGCTTAAAAAAGTTTTCTTTATTTATTTATTACAAGATTTAATAAAACTGCTTCCGATTCCCAATATGGACACCTTATGTCCACATTGGAAATACAGCAGGGGAACCTCCAGATTCACAAAAATGTGAAGATAAGCAAAACCACCTTCATTACTTCATAATATTTGTTGTAACTGAAGTGCTTTGCATCGGTTTTCGAAGAGTCACAACCGAAAATGACCCCCACCCGTATTAAAGTGTATGTTCTGAAGATATTTACTGTGCCTTATCCTCCCCCGCAATACTTTAAATTATAATTTTTTTATCCCCTCTCCTCTAAAAATCCATAGAAGAGTGGCTCTTCCATACACCCTGTGTAGTAGGTCAATAAGGAGTCACCTGTCCATAATAGGAACTGGTAGTTCCTTATATGGACATTTGTAAACATTTTTTGTTTTTATCATGTAAATTAAACCGGAATAGTTACAAGGTCGCTAATTTTAATAATGATATTCAACAGTCCAGGGATCATGGTCATAAATTTTTGGAATCCTATCACGTGTACATCGGAGTGAAAAAGATAAATTTTCCTTATGGTGTCCATATTAGGCACAGGTACCTCTTACAAAGAGTTAAGATCGTGAAAAAAATACTGTAAAAACGTGTTCCTCTTTCATGTGTTGATGTAGCAGATCTAATTAAATTGAATAAATAATTTTTGGAAAACAAAATAAAATGTACTAATTCATTTATTTTATATGTTTCAACTGCTTAAAAAAATATCTATTGTTCTTTTATAAGAAAGGCTTACAATTTCAAAAGTGTTAGAGAAAATATTTACTTTTAATAAAGTTTTACCCTCAGCTTTGCAGAAAACAATTTTCAAAGAAACAAAAATTCTTGATTAAATTCTCTTTTCTTAGATGAAATTCCTCAGATGAAATTCCAAATTACCAGATGAAATTCCATTAATGATATTAAAAAGCATAAAATAACATTTTCTTTTACATTCTCTTTTCGGATTACATTTCTTCAAATAATCTTAAAATAACAATATTTGATATGGTTTTAAAAGGAAAATAATATTTCCAAGAGAGGTTTCTAATTGCATGAGCTTATAGTGAAATGTTTTTCAGGAACTTATTTATTTGCATTTAGAAAAAGATTTTTTCTGTTCTAATATATTTTTAAAAGATTGTCGTTTTTAAATTTAGGGTATATAAATTTAGAGATTCAACGAAAAGTGATTTGGCTTATTATTCAAAAACCGAACATTTGGACAAATTTTAGACCAAACACCAACTTTTTCTCAGTCAAGAAACAACTTTTTTATTATAGATACACATATTATATAAAATTTTATATTGGATGTGATATCAGAACTGATGATAATGGAAGATTCTCTCTCTTGAAAATTTAAATATGGAATTTATTAAACACTGATTTATACAAAAATATTTACGCTTTAAAAAAATATATAATCGGATGCACTACCGCAAAACAATTCTTAACAAAAATCACCACTGGTTCTCTCAGGACCGTAGCTAAGGGGTGCTAGTGGGGCCTCACTCCCCCCCCTTCTACCTAAAATATTTTGAGCATCCCTGGAAAAAATTCCCAAGTCAATAAATAAATTTATGTTCTGAAAATACAAATGAAATTCTGTTCAAGAATCTAATTTATTTTTGAGGGCCTTTCACACATTTGAAGAATTATTAAATTTTAGCTAAAATGCTTCAATACTCGCTCACCGTAGTTGCACATATAAAGCTAACTTGATATTTAATACTACAATAGTTATACACTCGAATTTTTCATCATTATATTTTTTTCTTAGGATAAAATGAAATTATTACGTCAGTTTAATGAGAAACATATTATCTATAGTGTGAATGTGCATTAATATATCTTTCCGTGTCAGAAAGAAAGAGAGAGAGATAGGGAGGATATAAGCCCCCTTCCCCCTTATT
This sequence comes from Maratus speculifer, assembly GCA_964019185.1. Lineage (NCBI taxonomy): Eukaryota > Metazoa > Arthropoda > Arachnida > Araneae > Salticidae > Maratus > Maratus speculifer. The sequence goes on from OZ025290.1 coordinate 96,104,275, forward strand.
ATTCACTTCTATATACGGCCTTGGGCTCACTTCTTTATTTTTCACTTCCATTCACTTTCAGTTTGAGAAGCAATCTCTTTACTCAAATTTATGTACTTTAAAAAAGGTTGGAAGAAAGTTGAGAGCATCCCCACACACACGTAATATTATTGTACTACGCAGATCGAAGCACGATCTGGCATACCACAACCATACAGCATAAGAAATATATAACAAGCTATTCAAAAGATATGTATAGAAGCCTTTCTATAACAGTTATAGTGATGCCATTAAACTTTGCAGTTTTGTTCGCGTGATAGAGGAAATATGCAAAGTGATATTTTTATGCCTAATTTTTATTAGAAGAAATAATACTTTATGGAATAATTCATAAATTATATTTAGAGCAAATTTTGATAAACTTCATTATTACACTGCATTAGGCAGAAATAAGACTTACATTAATAAGAATAAAAGCTAGTTCAAAATATATGATAATCTAGAAAATATTTTGAAACTTTCATAATCAATTTATACGGTTATTTTAGTATTCATTTAAAGTTTTTAATTTTCTAAAAACTATCTTTTTAGTTTTCATTACATCGTGAAACTAACCAGGAGTCTAGATACTCTCTAGAGGAAGTTGCACCAACATGTTTATGTTGAAACAGGGACTATCCGCTTTACTTTTCACCATTAATAAATCATCCATTAATACTGATGTGTTTTGCAATTCGTTATTTGACAAATTCTAGTTTCACATACGTTGTTACAAATGGAATCTATTCATTTCATGTGCACTGTAAAAAAATATTTAATTTTAGGAATTTTTAAAATTTACATCAACTTCTTTACTGAATGGCTTTTCATAACATATGCAATGTATCACACGATTGAAACATAATAACTTGAAGACATATAAGTTGGTTATAAGTGGTTTTGCGGTACTTAAGTTCAAAAACTATTTTTAAAACTCAGAACTCAGTTAGTGTACATATTAGGGTAATAAACAAGAGTATGTAACAAAAGAAGACCACATAAGTATAATTAGTAACAACACTGTAGTAGCATTTGAACTGTAATTGTTTAAAAACTAGGTTACATTTACGTCACATTAAATCACTAGTTTTTATTTTTAAACTGTACTGACTTCTTAAATAAATATTAAAATTGATAAAAATTCGAAAAAAATTGAAGTACTTTGTAAATTCAAATCCATTTGTTCAGTTATTATACAATTTTAAATAATTTAGGCATTATATTCGAAATATGACTTGAAATTAAAAGTACGGTTCCAGCATTATTAAAAAGAGAATTTTTATGTGAAATATGGTATTCATTCTTCTGTAAAATTATGTGACTTTCAAGCGGATAGTATGTGGCGCATAGATATGATTGGTTCTGACAGAATGACAGGTGGTCTATCAATGATGAATAGCTAAAGGTGCCATGTTATCAAAACGAAGACCTTATGACACAGCATTTGACGACAACTACTATTGATAAATTATTCTGAAAATTTCACTTCCAGACCGATTCTTCCTTATTGTGCTAGTGAAGAAATGTTTCCTTTGCAGTGGATGAACAAACAATAACGCACTTAATCTTCAGCTCTTTTTAGTTTTCTAATATCTTAAAAGTTTACTCTGAACTTTCTTATTTCTAATGTACTAAAAATTAACTTTATAATACTAATTTTAATAACAATTTGAAATTAATAAACAAAGAAATAAGAAAAATGCATTTCATTTTTTTCATGGATACATAAAAAAATAACAAACAATTATAAATGTAGCTGTTATTTATAAATTCTATTTTGTTTTCTAAAATCAACATTGTGCTACTATTTAAACTCTAATTGTTCAAAAAATTGGTTACATTTACCTCAGAAGTATTTTACAAATTCAAATCTCTTTGTTTAGTTAATAAATTATTTTAAATTATTGAAACATACTGTTCGAAACAAGAACCGAAAATAAAACCACTTTTCCAGCTTTATTAAAAAGAGAATTCATATGTGAAATATGGTATTCATTCTTCTGTAAAATTATGTGACTTTCAAGCGGATAGTATATGGCGCATAGATATGATTGGTTCTGACAGAATGACAGGTGGAATATCAATGATGAATAGCTAAAGGTGCCATGTTATCAAAACGAAGACCTTATGACACAGCATTTCATGACAACTGCTATTGATAAATGATTCTGAAAAATTCACTTCCAAACCGATTCTTCCTCTGTGTCGTAGTTAAGAAACCTATCGTTTGCAGTGAATGAATAAATACTATTATTTAATCTTGAATCTCTTCGATATTATTATATCTTAAAAGATTACGCTGAAAGTTCTGATTTAAAATGTATTAAAAAGAACCTTTATAATACTAATTTTAGTTGAAATTTGAAATGGACAAACAAAGAAATAAGAAAAATGGATTTTATTTTTTACATTAAAAAATAAACAATTAGAAAGTAATGTTCTTTTAAAATTTCCATTAAAATTTTTTTGATAATATTTATCAAATTTACTATATTATTTTTTTATCAATTTAAAAATTTTACATTTTTTGATTATGTTGAAATGTCATATGATTTTAAAGAAATTTATAAAATTAAATATATCTGATGTCCTCGATACTGTAGTAATTAAAATATACTTGTTTAAAAACAAGATTATATTTACACATTAAGTCGCTAATTTTTATTTTTAAATTTTACAGACTTCTTAAATAAATATGAAAGTCGAAAATAAATTCGAAATAAGAAAAGTATCTTATAAGCTCAAATGTTTTTGTTTAGTTAATAAACTATTTTAAATAATTTAGACATTATATTCGAAAAAAAAACTTTTCTACCAAAAATTGAACCAACTTCAAAAACTACTGCAAAGTGAAAATATTTTTTAACTTAATAGTAATAAGAAAATATATTAAAGAGCGTAGTATTTACCATGCGTATTATTATAATTATGTGCATAAATTTGATTTTTTCGGGTTCGAACCCAAACTCTCATACGAGAACCAGAGATTAAATCTGGCGCCTTAGACCGCTCGGCCACCCTAACAGTACTTCTTTTGTCGAGCTTATTCAATGTACATTGTGAGAAATCATTAGTTTTATTAGTTTTTGTCTAATTACTAAAGTACTGAACCAATTTCGACAAAATGGAAGTGGTACCGATTCGAGTATTACCTATTTCATTTAACACAAAAACCAAATTAATCGGTTGGATAATTTCGGAATAATCGGTGAACATACATAAAAAAATACATACGCGTCGAATTAATAAGCTCCACTTCGTTTTTTGAAATTGGTTAATAACTATTAGTATTTAATTTGTAAAATATATGTATAAAAATTATAATACGGGAAAGAGTATTGTACGCACGTATGTCAGGAGTGGGGTTCGAACCCACATTTTCGTTCGTTCACCAAAGTTTAAATCCGGCGCCTTAGATCGCTCGGTTATTCTGACAGCAATCCATTCGGCGAACTTATTCAACGTCCATGTTACTTTTAATTTGCGGGAAATCACTAATTTTAATAGTTTTTGCCTCATTGCTAAAAAAGTACTTAACCAATTTCGATGAAATGGAAGTGGTACAAATTCGAAGGTAACCTCTTTCATTTAACACAAATACTAGTTTAATCAGTTGGATAGTTTTGTGTAATCGGTGAACATACATAAAAAAAGTACATACGTGGTCGAATTGATGATAAATTTCACTCATTTTTTAAGTCGGTTAAAGAAATTATAATACGGAATAAATACTGTATATTATACAAGTATGTCAGGAGTGAGGTTTGAACCCACTCTCTCTTTCCAGAATGGAGTTTAAATCAGGCACCTTAGACCTCTCGGATATCCTGACTACAATCCAGTCGGAGAACTTATTGAACGTCATGTTATTTTTCGCAAGTCTATTATTTTTGCCCTCTTTCGCTGATAAAGTATTAAGTTAATAAAAGATCTCTGATATATTGTGCTAACGGTTAAATACAAAATATTCTTAATAGCATTATTAGTATTTAATTTGTAAAATATATATGTAAAAGTTTTAATTCGGAAAAGGTATACATGTATGTCATGCACCCACTCTCTCTTTCGAGAACCAGAGCTTAAATCAGGTACTGAAATGAGAAACAACAACTTAACAAAACAAAATGAGAAACAACAACATAATGCAAAACAACAATTGAACAAAAAAAAAAAAAAAAACTGAACTAATAGCAACTTAACAAAATGAGAAAAACAACTGAACAAAGAGATATGAAAAATGCATTTAATTTTTTCTTGTGTACATTAAAAAACAAACAAGTATGTATTTAGGTACTTTTTAAAAATTCTATTTTTTTTCTTAAGATCAATATTGTGGTAGTATTTGAACTTTAATTGTTAATAAAATTCGTTACATTAGCTCAGTAATTTTAATGTTTAAATTGTACTGACTTCTTAAATAGCATAAATGATTCTGAAAATTTTACTTCCAGACCGATTTTTTCTCTTTGTTGAAGTGAAGAAACTTAAACTCCTGTAAACTCCGTTTACAGTGGATGAATAAACAATAATGCATTTAATATTGATTTTTTTAGTTTTATTATCTCTTAAAAGTTTACTCTGAATGTTCTAATTAAAAATGTATTAAAAAGAACCTTTATAATACTAATTTTAGTTGAAATTTGAAATGGCTAAACAAAGAAGTAAGAAAAATGGATTTTATTTTTTCACGCATACATTAAAAAATAAACAAATATAAATTTAGGTATTATTTAAAATTTCCATGAAAAAAATTTCATAGTATTTATCAAATTTAATATGTTATATTTTTTCAATTAAAAATTTCATACTTTTTAATTATGTTGCTATATTATATAATTTTAAAGAAAATTGTAAAATTAAATATATCTAAAATCAATGTTGCGGTAGTAATTAAAATATACTTGCTTAAAAACTAGATTACAATCGCGTCACATTAAGTCGCTAATTTTCATTTTTAAATTTTATTGACTTCTTAAATAAATATTAAAGTTGATAACAAATTTGAAATAAGAGAAGTATTTTATAATTTCAAATCTCTTTGTTTAGTTAATAAACTGTTTTAAATATTTTAGACATTATATTCGAAATAAGACTCTAAAAAAACTACGTGTCCAACTTTTTTAAAAAAGAGACTTCTTGCGTGAAATATGGTATTCAATCTTCTGAAAAATGCGATTTTCAAGCAGTACAAAATGGCGCATAGATATGATTGATTCTGACTGAATGACTGGTGGACTATCAATGATGAATAGCTAAAAGTGCCATGTTATCAAAACGAAGACCTTATGACACAGCATTTCATGACAACTGCTATTGATAAATGATTCTGAAAATTTCACTTCCAAACCGATTCTTCTTCTTAGTCGTAGTTAAGAAACCTATCGTTTTCAGTGAATGAATAAACACTATTATTTAATCTTGAATCTCTTCGGTTTTATTATATTTTAAAAGATTACTCTGCATGTTCTGATTTAAAAAACCTTTATAATACTAATTTTAGTAGTAATTCAACAGGGTTAAGCAAAGAACTAGGAAAAATGCATTTCCTTGTTTCATATATACGATAAAAAAATAGGCAATATGTATTTAGTTATTATTATTTTTTTTCTATATCTAAGTATTTGTCAAAAATTTAATATTTTAATTTTTTTCGATTTAAAAAGTTCTTACTTTTTGATTATGTTACCGTATCACAAAATTGTAAAGAATTTTGAACAATGAAATTTGTAAAATGAAATTTATTTTTAAGTAATAAGACTCTATGAATGTGCCGAGAATTATTTATAAAATATAATCGAAATATTTTCATTTATTTATAAGTTATAAAAAATACACTTGTATTCGATTAAGTATTTGTTTATTGGTTCTATATCCTGAAAACAAAACTGAAACATACGTATATTAATTAAGTTTTTTTGAATAAAGTAATGTATTTTTAAACAAAAAGGTAAAAAAGAGAGAAAAAATGTAGATTCGTTAGCGCAAAAATTTCAAACTAAAATAGAATAAAAAATTTTTATATTTTAAAAGATTTAATGATTTTAAATTTTATTCAAAAGTATTTGCTTAAAATAAGTGCTATTTCATTCCAGTTAGAAAGCTTCACAAATTTTAATTATGTTAGAATATCATTTACTTTTGAAGAGTTCCAAAAAGTAATCTAGAATATTCAATTAATTTTACTTTTAACAGGCATGAAATGTAAAAAACAAAATGTTTAAAAAATACTGCAATATATAATTGAAATGGCAGTATTTTGAATTAAACAATTAATAAATAATCACGATGGGATAAGATGGGCATACATAGATACTTAATTAAAATTTAATTATACAAGTAATAAACAAACAATTATTAACCAATGCAAAAAATTCTATTAAATTTTCGTGGTACAAAAAAGCCGAAGAGTGGGCAGCTATGATCACCTCAGAGAACTTCAGAATTACTTGGATGACTGATATAGTTGTATAAAAAAAATATCCGCCTTTTCAAATATATATGGTATGGATGGGTATTGCGAGAAAAATATTAAAAATATTACTGGCACGAAAAATATTGTATACCAGGTATTAATTGTAACGCAAAAATCTTTTTTCCGAATATTTATATATAACTTTTCAACATATTTGAAAGTTTTCAGCGTGATAAAAATAAAATTAGGCGCTTTTGTTAGACATGAAATAAAACAACTATTTCAATATTTTATTTTCAAAAATAAACTGAATGCTTTCGAAAAAATAGCAAAGGATGCTTTTTAAAATGTAAGTAACCTTTTTTTTTTAAGGAAACAGAAAAAATTGAAATTATGAAGAAAATGTTGATTATCTACTCTCTTCATTTAAAGTTCCAGCGTGCAATATGTCATAAAAACTGCATTTTCTGCGTTCTTACTCGGACATTTTCCATAATAATATGGGAGTATTTGCTAATGAATGTCGAATAAAGTTCTACTGAAAGGGAGCTAAAACAGAAAAGAATTATAGTGGAAAATGGAGTAAAGTAAAAATATATTAGTACATTGATGCTGGACACTTATATAGAAGACACAAAAAGCGATACAAAAAATATGTCAAAGAAATTACATTTTTCATGATATATTTTATGCATTTTTAAACTAAAAAAATTCATTTTCATGTTTCTGTAGTTTTTTAGAATTGTCGACGAATCCATTATTTTTTTATTTAATACTGCAATTTATATTACTTACAAGTAAGAAAAATCATGCGTTGAGCATAGATTATGAAACACTTTCTAACACATCATGATATCTTTAACAAAACTTTGTTATCTTGCGAAATAAGATGCTACTGTCCATAGTCAAATATGCATTCCAATACTTTTGAACAGCCCTGTATTTGATATGTCGGTTGACATATATACACTATATTGCCATTGATTATGGGACACTTGCGATTTTAGACATTCTACTAAATATCTAGAAAAATACATGAGGAATCATCTCGAAACTCTTAGTGTATAAATATAATAGTATAAGTCATACATCTCCGTGAAGATTTTTTCCCGAAACTCCAAAGGGGACCGTCAACAAATTAAAAAAGAATGAATATCTTTTAAATAACCCTGTCAAAACTAATGCAGCAAAAGAGCTCAAACTGTAGATTGTAATTGAATGCCTTATTGTAATAAGCCTTGTTCATTTTTATGCAAATAGCATGCATACTCGCAGAGTAATTAAGGTTTTTATAAAAATGATTCCAAATTTTTCCAAGTTTTTTCCTTATAATTTTCAGAGTTCTTAATATAAAATATTATTTTTTTCAGAAAATATGACAAACAACATTGCACACAGTACCCTGTAATCAGAATTAAAAAATAATGAAAATTGTATAAAAAATGAGTTGGTTTACTAAATAATTTTTTACTGCGCATGCGTGAACGATATCAAAATTTCATTTGCATATTATGTTAGTTAAATGTATAGAGCAACTTTTGTGAAAGTCACAAAATCATAACTTGAAAATTCTGACAATAATCGTCAATTGAATAAGGAGAAAATCCGTTATTCTCAAAATGAAGCAAAAACAAGAGGGGTTGTATCCATATATTCATTCATTAGTGTCAATATAGAATACACAATATGGGATGTACTACTGCATTTGGATAAAATCCCTCATTTTTTTGCTTCATTTTGGAAACAACGGATTTTGTCCTTTTCCTATAGACGATTACTTTCAGAATTTTCAAGCTATGATTTTGAGACTTTTACAAAAGTTGCTCTATACATTTAGCTAACATAATATGCAAATGAAATTTTGATATCTTTGACGCATTTGTTAGGAATTGATAAATTAGGTTATCCCAGTTTATTCACAGAAAATCGTTTGCATATTTGCAATTGTGATATTTAATTTATTTATAGGAAGTGACTCGTTGCTATGGCAGCGAAGATGTTTTTTTCGTCTGCTTGACTTTTACATTTTTTTTTATCTTTTGAGATGAGTTAAAAGTTTAGATAAAAAAATTGGCATCAATTTTTGATGGAATGAAAAAGAATTTTTTTAGAGAGAATGAATTTTTTTTGTTTGTCGTGCGTGTCTTGAGTTTTATTGAAGAATTATGTTAATTTTATGAAAAGGCACGCAGAAATGCATAAAGGATCATCTTTCCAGTTTTTAGTATGATGATCAAAAATTATCAAGGTAAAAGCATTTATATTTTGTACATATTATACATTTTGTACATAGTATGTAAATAATTTGAATTCAATATTTCTTTATTCTATAATTCTAAGTATGTATTAAAATTTTTAAAAAGAAAATTCAAGAATATTTAGAAGATTTTTGAACCCAAATAAGTTTTGATTGTCTACAAAATAAACTGGCGCCCGAACAGGGACATTTGAATAATATTGTTGAGATATTGAATTGTTTTTATAGCGTATAGTGTTTTCATAAGCTGTGCATTACTACTTAATTTTTCTAAGATGAATAAGCTAAAGAAAAAGCGTACACCACTACGTTCGTCATTTACCAGAACTTTAAATGTTTTGAATGAAGAAATTAACAGCGAGTCATTAGATAAGGACAAAATTTTAGACGGTTTTAGTAAATTAGAAAATTTGATTCATGAAATTAAAGCTATTGATGAAGCTATAATTGAACTCATGTTAGATGATGATAAATGCGATGAAGAGGCTATTGAAAATGAAGTAGTGGAAAATGAAAGTTATTCAGATCAATTTATTACCATTAAGCGTAAAGTTAGCGAAGCATTGGGTACAAATAAACGTAATCAAGATGATAGTGAAAAAAGCACAGATCACGGTTATTCCAAATCAAAGCATTATAAATTACCTAAACTAAATATTAAGCCATTCGATTCGCAGTTAATAAATTATCTTTCATTTTGGTCTCAGTTTCAGAAAATTCATGAAGACATAGATTTGGATAATAGTGACAAATTTCAGTATCTTATCCAATCGGTAGAACCTGGAACCAGTGCCAGGCGCTTGTTAGAGAGCTATCCAATGACCGCAGTTAATTACCCCAAAGCTGTCGAGGCATTTCAAGAGCGTTTTGGAAATAAAGATTTACTAATAGAAGTGTACGTTAGAGAATTCCTAAAATTGATTGTAGCTAATGTACAGGCGCACGGCAAAGATAAACTTCCCTTATCAGATTTATTCACGAAAGTCGAGGCATATTTAAGATCGTTAGAATCAATGGGTTTAAGTTTAGAAAGCAATTCGGCGTGGCTCTATCCCATGATAGAATCTAGATTATCGGAAGATGTATTAAAAGCATGGCAGCGATATAATATTTCAATCACATCAAACACTGTTAGTAATAATAATGCATTGTCAACAAAAGCAAATATAGTAAGTTTGATGGAATTTCTGAAACAAGAAGTTGCAAACGAGGAAAGATTCAAATTAGCCAAATCGAGTTTTATAGAGCTGGGCTTTAAAGACAAACCTAAAGAAAAATTAAGAAAAGCAGAAAGTAAAATACCTACTGCAGCAGGGCTATTTAGCGCAAAAGAACGCCTTTGTTTATTTTGCAGTAAATCTCATGAAAGCAAGGACTGTGTTAGGGCTAGATCTCTTTCCTTTAATGAACGGAAGGCCAAAATTAAGAATAAAAATTGCTGTTTAAAATGTCTTCGTTTTGGTCACCACGCTAAAGTTTGCAAAGTTTTTATTCGTTGCCACGTTTGCTCTAAACCCCATACCGAGTTATTATGCCCTGAAATTTCAATGTGTAAAGAACCAGAAAATACAGTTAAGACCCCAGAAGTTATTCAAAGCACCATAGCAAGTAAGCAGTGTTCTGCTGAAGTAGCCCTTATGACTTTAGAAATAGTTATTAAAGGTCGAATAACAAAGAAAGTACGAGCGTTACTTGATTGTGGGTCGCAAAAGAGCTATATTTTAAAAGGTACAGCTGAAGAGTTAGGTTTACATCCCATTTCTTCTGAAGCTATTGTACACACTTTGTTTGGTGGTACGCAAACAGAAGCTAAATCTCACAATAAATTCCAAGTTGAGTTAAGTTCTTCTGATAGACAGAAACAAACGAAAGAATTCTTAGAACTTTTGGATCAAGATATAATTTGTAACTATATTCCTCGGATACCAAAAGAATCAGTAATTAAAGAGCTTAAACAAAATAAACTATGGATCACAGATTTAGGAGCAGGAAGTCCAAAAATTGAAATTTTGATTGGAAGCGATTACTACGGACAACTTCTTACAGGTCGAGTAAAACAGTTAAAGAGCGGTCTTACAGCAATAGAGACAAAGTTTGGATGGACACTTTGTGGTCGTTTAGAAAGTACATCACAGTCTTGCCTAAATTATGGAAATATGTTTATCACGAACCTAGCTTTAATAGATATGAAGATTCCAGAATTATGGAAGTTAGAGACAATTGGTATAACAGATCCCTGTCAAACTTTGTCTAAAGCAGAAGAAGAAGAACTCGCTCATGATAATTTTATAAAAGAAGTTGATAGAAATATAGAAGGTCGCTATATTGTAGGTCTTCCTTGGATTAACGGCAAACGTGAGATTCCCTCAAATAGACACATAGCTGAACGAAGATTGATAAATTCAACAAAGAAATTAAAATCAATGAAAATGTTTGAAGAATATGCTAAAGTTTTCTATGAATGGGAAGAAGAAGGCGTTATAAGTAAAGTACCAGATGAAGCACTCAAGATTCCAGGACATTTTTTACCTCATCATCCCGTCATCAAACCAGATAGTCTTACTACAAGTGTTCGACCAGTTTTTGATGCATCGTGTAAGGTAGGGAGGTCTCCTTCTTTAAATGATTGCCTCTTTAAAGGACCAAACCTCATCGAACAAATTCCTGCAGTGTTAATAAGATTTCGTGAGAAAGCTATTGGGGTAGTAGCCGATATAAGAAGAGCATTTCTTCAAATTGAAGTCAAAGAATCAGATCGGCATTTCTTGCGATTTTTATGGTGGAAGAGTCCTGACGAATTTCAAGTTTATCAACACAATAGAGTAGTTTTTGGAGCAACTTGTAGCCCATTTTTGCTAGGTGCAGTTATAAGATATCATTTGAGTAATGTTGATGAAGAAAACAAACAGATAGCTGAGAAGCTTATGAAATCATACTATATAGATAACTGCGTTACTTCAGTCGACAATGTGCCTGAACTAGAAAATTTTATTTCAAAATCTACAGAAATCATGGCTGATGCGAAAATGGAATTAAGAATGTGGGAATTCGGACCAATTAAAAGTGAAGACAGCAGTTTCCTTAACGAAAGGAAGGTGCTCAGCAAAAATGTAACAACGATAGTTCCGGTTTTAGGGTTGAAGTGGGACACAATGGAAGATAGTTTGAAGATCGCTTATAAATTTAGTGATGAGATAGAAAATCTGTCGAAAAGAAAGATATTAGCTGTAACCCAAGGGATCTTCGATCCAATAGGATTTTTAGCCCCAGCATTGTTGCCAGCCAAACTGATAATTCAAGACGCCTGGTCGACGAAATTAGATTGGGATGCTCCACTTCCAGAAGAAATCCGGAATAATTTTCAAAAATGGTATAGCGAACTCAAGTATTTAAATGACGTGAAGATAAATAGACGTGTAGGATATGGTTGTAAAGAAAAATGGTCTATTCATACATTTTGTGATGCAAGTACCAGAGCTTATGCAACAGCAGTTTTCTTACGTTGTGAAGATAAAGACGCAGTCTTTGTACAACTTTTAGGAGCTAAGTCTCGTCTTGCACTAAAGAAAAATGTAACCCTACCACGTTTAGAGCTTCTTGCTTGTATTTTAGGAATAAGGTTGACTAAATTTGTTTTGAAAGCCTTTAATTGTATTTCCATACCAGTAAAGTATTGGACCGACTCTTCGACAGTTCTCGCTTGGATTCGAAGAAATGATCAATGGGGAACGTTTGTAGGCAATAGAGTTAGAGAAATTTGTAAATTTTCCGAATCTCAACAATGGAACTTCGTACCTGGTCATCTCAACCCTGCTGATCTACCTTCTCGCGGATGTAGTCCTAAACAGCTGCTGAAGATGAGATGGTGGGAGGGACCAGAGTGGTTGAAGTTATCAGAAGAAAATTGGCCACATTCAGAAACAAGCCCCAACGAAGAATTAGTAATGATGGAAAAGAAGAAAACTGCAGTACCTACTCTTTTATGTTCTAATTCACTTGAATTTATGATATATAGTAGAATTTCAAAATTTGGTAGATTTATTAATGTCGTATGTTGGGTGAAGAGATTCATAATGAAGTGCAGAAATCGAAATATATGTTTTCCATCAGAATTGTCAATTGAAGAAAAAGAAGATGCGGAAAGGTCGCTCTGGTCAATAATACAATCTGAAAGTTTTGGTAATACTACTGATGCAATAAAAGGATTAAAGGTTATGAAAGATCAAGAAGGTTTGTTGAGAGTAAAAACAAAGATATTAGAGCGGGATGACGAGTTTTCTTTCAGATATCCAATTTTATTACCATCGAAACATCATGTAGTGAATTGTCTGATTCAAGAATGTCATTTAAAGAATTGTCATGCTGGACTTCAAACAGTTGGATCCATTTTGAGAGAAAAATATTGGATAATTTCTTCTAGACGCATCATTAGAAGTCAATTGTCTAAGTGTTACAGATGCAAAAGATACTCTACAAAGCCATATACTACACCTCCAATCCACCTACCTCTAGATCGAGTCAGAGATTCCAAAGTTTTTGAAGTTGTTGGAGCTGATCTTTTTGGCCCTCTTTTCGTAAAGCAAAGATCCAAAGTTTGGGTTGTACTTTTTACATGTGCAGTATATAGGGCAATACATTTGGAACTTGTATCCAGTCTCTCAGCGGAAGGATTCATTCAGTCACTTCGAAGATTTATATGCAGGAGAGGAAGGCCGACTACTATATACTCTGATAATGGCTCAAATTTTAGAGGAACCAATAACCTTTTAAAATCATTGGATTGGAATGCAATAGTTTCTTCAAAAGAACTGTCTCCTATTAAATGGAAGTTCATCCCTCCAGCAGCAGCTTGGTGGGGTGGATGGTGGGAGCGTCTGATTAGATGTGTTAAAATTCCCTTGATCAGAACACTCGGCACTTCAACTTTAACTTTTGAAGAACTCATGACTGTTCTATGTGATGTCGAAGCAACAGTAAATAAAAGGCCTCTAACCTATATTTTTGAAGAAACAGATAAATTTATACCTTTGACTCCATCATCATTTTTGCAAGACATTGAAGAAATAGGTGTTCCTGATTTAGATGCAATAGATTCAAAGAAACTTCAATCTAGATATAAACACTGTCAAAATATTCGGCAACAACTTAGAAATAGATTTAGAAAAGAATATTTAGCTGAATTGGTCCAAAAATCAAAACAGAAAGGACAAGCTGTCAGACTAGGTGAAGTAGTCTTGATAGAACTAAACCAAAAGAGACTTTATTGGCCTATAGGAAAAATTGTAAAGATTTTCCCAAGTCGAGATGGAGCAGCTAGAGTGGCTGAAGTTAAAACAAGTTCAGGGACCTTGGTGCGTCCACTTCGTAAGCTGTACTCATTAGAGATATCAAGTCCTGATGACCCTGTAATCCAGACTGTGAGTAACAGTAAAACTAGAAGTGGTAGAGTAGTACAGAGACTTCTGAAATGACTTTTTCTAGAACTCTGAAATGACTTTTCTAAAACCCTGAATTGACTTTTCTAGAACTCTAAATGTTTCATTATTATTTTATTATTGTTTAGTTATTATCTTTATTTATTTGCATATTTTTTATTTTGAATTAGGGCTTAATTTGATCAAAAGTGATCTTAAGTTTAATTTGGCTTCCGCCTAAAGCATTCGCAGTAAAAAAATTATATAGTAAACCTACTCATTTTTCATACAATTTTTATTATTTTTTTATTCTGATTACAGGGTACTGTGTGCAATGTTGTTTGTCATATTTTCTGAAAAAAATATAATTTTATATTAAGAACTCTGAAAATTATAATGGAAAAACTTGGAAAAATTTGGGACCATTTTTATAAAAACCTTAATTACTCTGTGAGTGTGCATGCTATTTGCATAAAAATGAACACAGTGTATTACAATAAGGCATTCAATCATAATCTAGAGTTTGAGTGCCTTTGCTACATTAGTTTTGACAGGGTTATTCAAAAGATATTCATTCTTTTTTAATTTGTTGACGGTCCCCTATGACGTTTCGGTAAAAAATCTTCACGGAGATGTATGATGTATACTATTATATTTATAGACTAAGAGTTTCGAGATTATTCCTCATGTATTTTTCTACATATTTAGTAAAATGTCTAAAATCGCAAGTGTCCCATAATCAATGGCAATTTAGTGTATACTATATGATGGGAAAATTTAGTTTAGCAAGAAAATGCCTAACTGATTAAAATTCCTCTTTCAGCACTTTATTCCAATAGATGGAAAACACTTCAATACTTTTGTTCAGCCCTGTAACTTACCTAGTACTTTTATTATACGCAATTATTTTGTTAAAATTTAGTTCAAACAAACACACTCTTAAAGCTACTTAAATCACATTTCCAGAAATTATCATCTGTGGGTGATCATGTAGCAAGTTCTTTGCGTGACCCTGTATATCATTTAATCTATATTCTACAAACATTTCTCTGTAAACTGAAAGCAATTCAACGTAAAATGCATAACTTACTTAAAAATCACCTTTAAGTTAATTACTCATATTCAGTAACCCTTATGAGTTCTTTTGTGTAACCCTGTACATCAACTATAACATTTATATACACCATATAATATGCAGAAAATTTAGTAAAACTTAAAGGCGCGTATCATAATTGCAAATGCATTTCAACCATCCATCAGCTATCATCGATAATATACAGTACTTCGGAAAAAATATAAGATTTGAAATATTTTGTGTGGCCCTGTAAATGATATGTATTTCATATTATGTGTTAAATATTAAGGCTCAACGGCATATAACAATTTTATGATACTTGAAATAGTTTAACATTATTAAAATATATCGCAAACAATTCCCCCTTTTATTATTGTGTAATCTAATTCTTTTGGGTGGCCCTGTAAATGAATAATAACTATTATTTTGAATGTACATGTTAAATAATGCGTATTTTAGTACACTTTGCGAATGCATGTAAATTTAAATAAGTTTGACAGGGTGTAACATCTTTAAAATTCACTTTAAATGATTTTTTCCCATAGGCTGTAATGCATCGGAAAACTTTTGACTATCCCTGTAAATAAACTAATCATAGTAGAAACTTCATTTTCAATAAGGTTCGTGCTAGGGTAAACATCAATAACATATAAAAATTTCATAGCAATTCGAGAATATTTCGGGAGTTAGAGCGCGGCCAGACGGCCAGAAGGCCATACGGCCGGACAAACCGAATGCATAAACACTTTTCAACTTCGTTGGAAAGTGTTAATAATAAAGAATACTGCCCAGTTAAACTGATGGCATTGAGCTCACAGGCTACAAATACTAATTGTACATTAAAGCCTTATATTTTCAAGGGTTAATTCCGTTCGAAAAAAAATTAAGAAGGGGAAACAGCTCTCCCCTTTCCTCTTTTTTTATACTTAATCATTGAAACTCCTATACTATCAAAGACATGCTTTATCATATAAAAAATCTATATCCAAAATTCAGAGCAAATGAGATAATTCTTAATAAAAACCCATTTAGCATTTATATAATTTAAAAGGAGTTATCCCCCTCTTTTATACTTAACCATTAAACTTCCAAAACTATTCAGAGATTTGAACGAAATCTGACAATTCTGCTTGAAAAACCCATTTATATAAATTAACGGGGGGGGGGCATTAGAACCCCTGTTACCCTTATTTATACTTATTCAATGAACACCTAATAACAGTCACGGAATCGCCTCATCAGAATGATCCTAATCTAAATTTTGAACGAAAATTAATTCTGCATGAAAATCCCATTTATATCAACTAACGGGGGGGGGGCATTAGAACCCCTGTTCCCCCTATTTATACTTATTCAATGAACAACTAATAACAGTCACTGAATCGCCTCATCAGAATGATCCTAATCTAAATTTTGAAAACTTAATTCTGCATGAAAATCCCATTTATATCAACTAACGGGGGGGGGGCATTAGAACCCCTGTTCCCCCTATTTATACTTAATCAATGAACACCTAATAACAGTCACGGAATCGCCTCATCAGAATGATCCTAATCTAAATTTTGAAAACTTAATTCTGCATGAAAATCCCATCTATATCAACTAACGGGGGGCATGAGCCCCCCGTTCCCCTTCTTATACATATCGAATGAACTCCAAAAACTAATCAGGGAAGCGCCTTGTCAGGATATACCTACATACAAAATTTCAAGTGGATCGGATATTTTTATCATGAGTTATCGCGTTACGTACATACGAACATACATACAGAACGGACGGGCACATAAGCTCTCAGGCTATGATAGCCTGTGAGCTAAAAAACTGTCTCACATGTAAATGTTACGTCATGGAGCAATTTGGATGTGATTATTACAGTTAGGAAGATTAAATTGACAAAGTTTACCCATTTTTTTTCCAGAAACGATTTTTTTTTCCGACCAATGTTATTTGAAAATTACATATTTTCCAAATATTTGAATCAAACTGAGTTTTGCAATATTACTTTCCTTCCTTTAATTCCACTTTTCCTTTAATTCTACCTCTTGCTATAATTCGATCAATTTTCCATGTGGCTTCTGGAGTACAATTTCTCACAGCTAATTTCTAATTCATTTAAATTTTTTTTTATTTTAAATTACTATAATATATTGCAGAAATAGCTGAAATTAATTACAAACCGAAAATTAATTAAATTAATTAAACCGAATTCTAAAGTCCTCGCATAAAAATTGAATTTGTATTCGATAAAATATTGTCTTTTTACTGATTATTGGGAAGAAGGGAGAAAACTAAGGAGTACTAAGAAATAAAATGTATATTTTCAATTAACTTGTTAAATAAGAGAAATTAAAAAAAAACAACAAAGGAAAATTGAAAAATACATATTACATCAAGCATGTAAAATATATGCATAAATGAAGAAAAATTGTCACATTATTTACTCTGTTAGGTTAAAAGTATGAAATATAGACATTTTGACGAATATCTAAGGATATACTTCATTTCAACAACTTTAAAGCCGTAAAGAAAATATGCAGGGTGTCCAAAAGTCCCTGACATATTTTAAAATTCAATATAAACATTAAGTAATTATCCTTCATGTGTGCAATTTGGACTAAATTACTTCTCATAATGAAAAACTTTTTTCAAATCTTTGAAGTTAATGGAACTTCGATCATGGAAAACACAATTTGTCAGTATGTTTGCCTCGCTCTTCAGACTTAATCCCGTTAAATATGAAGGACAAAGTCTATGCTCTTCGGAGGCTAACATTAATGTATTGAGGAGAAACATAAAGTATGTTAACCAATCAATTTCGCTTGAGTGGGGCTCGATCTGAAAACGTTGCACGCACTGAATCATGCTAATAGATCAGCTGTTATACTAAATCTATAATAATCTCTGCTAATAGCACATATTATTGTTCTGCAATTGCTTTTGACAAACTAAAGTCATTTTGAACTGATTGCCTTGACTTTTCATTGCTTTTTAATGATAATTTAAAATGAAGCGTCATCTATGGGCAAAGTTTTGAACAAATTTTATTATTCTTTTTTTGACAACTTTTCATAGTGAGAAACATTTCAGTTTAAATTGCATTTCTATACGGTTTATCTACTTTGTGTTACAAAAATGTTATCAGGGAGTTTTGAGACACTCTGTATTTTACTTCATATTTTTTATTGGATGATTAGTAATAAGAACAGGTAAAGATGGAACAATGAAAAAATATAAACCATCAAATCAAGCGTATAATGTTTATTTTTGATACCGAAATTACGATCGAAGTTTTTGTTTGCCGTAAAACGGCGAATATAATAATGACCGATTTAAAAATAAGAAACAGATGAGTAAAATAGATTTATACATGTACCATTAATACCTGTTTACCTGCTTATTTATGACATTATTTTATGAATTTTAAATTTATTTACATATTATATATATATATAAACATTATTTACGAGTTTAAGCTCGGATATAGCAGATCCTGTCAAACACTAAATTATACATTGAAATAACATCTACGTTCTGGGTAACATTATTAACTCCACACTGTTCGCTTCACATTTTATTGAATTCATAAAGACTTATCGTAGGACTATCCCACTCAATACGTTTTTCTACCTACAGGAGAAATGTTGTACCCCTTTTCACATCTTCTATCTTACTACAATTTTCTCCTCACCTTATCTCAAAATCCTTTTCACGACCAAATCCACTGCTGAAATTTCCAACCACTACCCATTGTATTCCAGACCAGACAGTCAAACACTCCTACGCAGCTTCTAATTCAACAGAAAAAAAAACGTGGTGTCCTCTTTTGTAAATCAAGGAATCTTCTTATCTTTTTTTGAACTTCGTTTCCTCGCTTTGTAATTCACTAGTTTTTCCTAAGTACTTCTCCTTGTTCACTTAATCTATCTTCTTTTTGCCCATATTCCTGAACGCAAATAGAATGCTGATGTGTTTTTTATACAAAAGAGTTTTAGATGCAATAAAATATGTACATAACAGTCTCCAATTCCAAAGATAAGAAACAATCATTTCCGAACTCATTTACTAAGAAAGTATCATAAATGCAAAATTGTAGAAGGAATAAAATAAAATAAAATAATACAAACAAACAGTAATTATAGTTTGTCCCACTCTCATTAACGTCAACTTGACAGTCGCTATTATAGAAAAAGATTTACGTAAATATTAGTTTACTGAAAATAATTTAATTAATCAAGTTAGATCCCAAACATGAAAATAAACTACTTTATTATTTATTATAAATAAAGCAAATTTATTTTATTAGTGAAATTGTGATAAAAGTGCAAATTAATAATGTTTCTTTAAATAAAAAGTTGGAGATTTAAATAATTTTTTATACACTCCTTTGAATATTATTAAATATGCCGTTTAAATAATTTGAAAGAAAAAGTAGGACTTAGATTCCATCCACAAAGATTGAATGAAACTGTCGGTTTGCACAATTATTTTGAACCATCTAGTCTTCGCAATAGACTGCAACACGAAACTCTTTTTAGGACGATTAAAGGTCCTTTAAAGCATCATTACATTTCACTAAGTACTTTCAGAAGTATATTTTCAATTAAAAAAATTAAATTCCTTTAACATTTGTAAGTGTTTTCATGCTTTTAAGTAATTCCTAACTTGAAAATGCAATTTGTTTAGTAAATGAATTCCAAACATTTAAAAACCATTAATTTAGAAGTTGCTTAAACTGTACTTAAATATTTTATTTCGTTTAAAGTTTGAGTGGTACAAACTTTACAATTAAAAGTTGTTTAAATATTAAACTATTCTTTACGCATCATCTTTTTATACTCATGCTTTAATACATCATTTAGTTTTCATATAGCTGTATTTAATTCGCACAGTACAAGATTAACAAATTGTAATAAAAATATCATTAAATAGGTCACATAAGTTATCATAAAATCATATACGTCATCGTATAGCCTTGTGTTATTTTACTCGATGAAACAAAATACATTGTCTTCTATACATTTTATCTGATTTTAGTTATTCAATGGACCAAATAGTGATCCTTTATTTTAATCTTGAAATTATTCTCCGTCATTAGAATTTAAAAACAAATGGATATCAAAATGAGCAAATGCTACAAATTTATATGAGAGAAAATTGCTTATTATCATTGAAACAGAATACAGATATACATGTTAAAAATATTAAAATACATATAAACTTTAATTATTCAATGGACCAAATAATGGTGCCGGTTAAATCTTGCTATTATTCAGCGTCATCAGAATTCACAAAGAAACGGATTTCAATATGAGTAAATGCTACAAATTTATATCAAAGAAAATTGTTTATTAAAACTAAAATAAAATACAAATAAATATGTTAAAAATATTATAATACACATAAAATAAAAAAATAAAAAACTCATGTTCATACTCTCTAAAGGTGACACTCAAAATGTATGTAAGTAACAGATAAATCACTTCTGCATTATTTGAAAAAAATTGTTTTATTTTACTCTTGCTTGCACTGCTTCTCACACTTATTAAACTTAATTTGAAGTTTATAATTTACGCGCTCTCATATTGCGACTATGTATTACTATTCAGTAGATATTAAAGAATAAGGTAAAATATATTGAGAGATAGAATATTTTAATTTATTTAAAAAAGTTATCTACAAAAATTCTAGATTTTTCAGAATAGCTGAAGCTGTAGTTGTTTCTCTATATTTAAAGTTTCCTGGAGTAATAACACCACTTTAGGGTTCAACCAATCTTCACGTCTTAGGTCTAGATTTTTTTTAACAAATGTAGCAGTTCTTAAAGCAACTTATTGAGTATGCAAACAAGAAGAAATATTTTAGCAGATAAGTTTTCATAAAATGTAATGGCGTGTGTTTTTGACCAGTGCTGTCTGGTCAAGTTTGTTGTCATATACTTATTACCCACTTATGTGGGTAATAATTTCAATTTGGACTAGGGATCTTTGGCTGAAGTCTCCAAGGTTCTACCGATTGAGCTATTTCAGTCAAATATTGAAGACTCATGATTTACCCTAAAGACTAATGGCAATGACATCTAGCCTGATATGTGAATCAAATACTCAGAATAAATCAAAGATATTTGAAAATCTAAGATACTTTGTATGCGTAATATGTTCATAAAAAGCAAATAATATACCAACACAAACACGTTGGATACGTATCTAAAAATACATAATGTTGTACTTTTTCAAACTGATCGAAAAAATATCCAAGCCAGGATTTTAACCAGGAATCTTTCGATGAAATTTCCAGAATATGTAGAGTAAATCAATGATAAAGGAAACTCGAACACACTTTTATATACTCCAAAAACACTATGGATACGTGTTAAATAATGAATAAGCGGAAAAAATAATTAGAACGTTGATCGGCTAATTTGGCTAAATTAGTCTTTCTTTAGCAATCTGACGTTTATTGCTTTTGTACTGCTATTGGGAAATGCATTACAAAAATATATCATTAAAAATAGTTATCTAAAGTTTAAAAGCCAATGGTACATAGAAAAGCATGCCGCCTCTGTCATTATGTATCGGGGTGGGCCGAAAAAAACATTTTTTAGATATTCGATGATTGCGGGTGCGGAAAAGTGGCCACTGGTGACACTCAGTTCACACAAAAAAAATTGAGATTTTTTGGACATTTCCTTACCCTGCCGCAAATGGCTTGAAATTTTGCAAAAATGCTG
This sequence comes from Maratus speculifer, assembly GCA_964019185.1. Lineage (NCBI taxonomy): Eukaryota > Metazoa > Arthropoda > Arachnida > Araneae > Salticidae > Maratus > Maratus speculifer. The sequence continues at coordinate 96,126,178 of OZ025290.1, forward strand.
ATTTTTGAACTTTTTTAACAAAAAATTTAAAATGTTAAATTAAACTTATTTTGGTTGTATTTACTTAAAATGTCATATTTAATGTACCAAATGTTTAAGTAAGTTCTGATAATACATTATTTAATTGCTATGTGTATTTTAAATTAGCCAATTTTTATAGCTTTTCCGCGCGTGACAGGCAAAAGTTGTATATCTTTGAATCGTTCGTTAGTCTCTCTCTTATTTCTGTCCCTTGGTCTTCTTTATTGTTTTATGCTATGGGTCGTATTTCTGGGCAACGGACAGCAGTATACTTCAAAAACAAATTTGGAAGGTGAGAAGGGGGTGGAAGCAGGACTCTAAGTGAGCCCAGTGACTTATTCTAGTGTTGAGGTAGTGCAGGAGAAAATAGAAGAGGGGAAATACGATAAGAAATGCTTATTATTTTCTAAGCAGAGTTATTGCGACATTTGTTCAGAGTAAACGTGAAACCTTTTTCTAGTGAGATACAGTGCTTTTTGGATCATTTACCGTGCCATTAAAGAGTTTAGTGCATTTTATTACGACGAGCTTAGAAATGAGCAGTATGAAGGGCTGTGGCAATGTTAAGACGCGCGATAGCCTGAAAAGTAGCCTTTTTGGGGCACCATGCATATTGAAAAACTTCCAACTGGCAACTTATGCTGATATCATGCGCCACTAATACTGGTTGCGAAGCGATATGGAAGAAAATCAAGAAATTCAATATCAGTCAGATGTTATTAAAATTATACCTGAAAAAGTTACCGAAATCTGGCTAAAAACTTCCATAAAAGTGGTTTCCCAACGATCAATTTACAGAAAGATAAAAACTATTACAATAAGTGTAGATCATTCGAGAAATCCTGTAATCGTACGGGCGTGAAAGACAAGACAGTTCGCGAAGAGTTCGTACGAAATGCGGAAATCTCTCTGTTTGACTCTGCAGCTTGTAAGTTTAAAGACTTATAATTGTAGCTGCGAAGCAGGCGTAAAGTTCCACATCGAGAAGTGGACTTCTTGAAGGATCAAAGAACTGATCGAAAAATGTTTATCGTAAATGTTGATTTAAAAACAAGCAAATATCGCGAGGAAAAGGAAATATCGCGGAAAATGAAAAGGGATACAATTAAGGGATAGTGGTTCTGCGCCAGAACCCTCAACAAGTGGAGTTAGACCAAGATGTAAGATAGATATATTGTTAGTAGATTCAACCAGAGGAAACTTTCAAGAAAGCAGGTCTACTGAATTAGAATTTGAAACAGCTTTTTCAAAACCAGACATTCCTAAACGTTTGTGCCTTTCTTACACATCGTCCGCTGCATTTAGAACTAGTGTATCAGACTGGGAAATTGCCTTAATAGCTTCATTCGTGATTCAAAATGCAGGAGTTGTGACAGCAGAGGATAAGAATCTCGTCATCGATAAAAACACAAAGGTCAAAAGAGAGAAACAGAAACTTGGTAAGAAGATACAGGAGGAAGAAGTTCTTGAGGAAGGAAAAATAAAAGCTTATTTTTGATGGTAGAAAGGATTAATCTATCTCCATAGAAAAAAAAAGAACAAGCGGCACCGTCGAGAGAAAGGCCATGGGCACATCGCCGTGTTGTCTGAACCTGGTTCGGAATAATTGGGTCACTTGACACTTCGATCCGGTCATGGAAAAGAAATAGCAAAATCGTTATATAATTTTCTAAGTCAATACAAGTTAAACTTTTCTGAACTGATAGCACTCGGGTGTTATGACAGCGCTGTTAATACAAGAAAACGCAATGGTTTTATTGCTTGTCTTGAAAAAAGATTAGGAAGGGACCTGCAATATTTTATAATGTATTCTTCATACGAATGAATTCACGCTCCGACATCTACTTTCTAAACTTGATGATGGAACCACGGGACCTAGGAATTTTGCCAGTCCAATCGGTGAAAGACTAATTGGGTGTTAAAATCTGCGTGTCATTTTGTTCGAGGCTATTGCTGTTTCCTGAACTTCAAAAATGGAAAATACTGAAGATCTGAGTGCAAATCAAAAGAACTTATTTGATATTTGTGTGCAGTTTCAACCGGAGTATGTCCTAGAGTACTGGAGAATAGAAAACCAGGACCAATTGTGCAATCGAGATGGATCTCAACTGCTGCAGAATTTTAAAATTGTACACGATTCAAACAAATACAACTTTTGCCTGTTACGCGCGAAAAAGCTATAAAAATTGGCTAATTTAAAATACACATAGCAATTAAATAATGCATTATCCGAACTCATTTAAACATTTGGTACATTAAATATGTCATTTTAAGTAAATACAACCAAAATAAGTTTATTTTAACATTTTTAAATTTTTTGTTAAAAAAGTTCAAAAATCAGCATTTTTTCAAAACTTTAAGCCATTTGCGGCAGGGTAAGGAAATGTCCAAAAAATCTCATATTTTGAGTGTGAACTGAGTGCCACCAGTGGCCACTTTTTCGAATCAGCCATCATCGAATATCGAAAAGAAGTTTTTTTCGGCCCACCCTATTATGTATGTCCAAACCGTCCATAACATTAGGGATTAATATCTGGCTTAATATCCGAAGAGTATTTTTTTAAAAAACATTATCATGAATGTTTATACAATTATGTTCATATATGAGGAGCCCAGAAGCCAAGGTGTATAAGTGACAAAAGTGAAAAAAATGAGTTAAGTGCATAGGCTATCTGGAAGTATGTGTATTTATTTGTAGGTAAAGAGTTAAGCGTGATTTTTGAATTATGTATTGAGTTATATGGAGTCAATCACTTAACCTCTTTCCCAAAACTGTGAAACGCGTGGTGGCCAAGGGGTATAAGTGCAGTTGTGTTCGTTAACGTCTATATAGCAGAAGCACGACCAACATACATACAAAGCCATTTTCTTTTTTTATGCATTAAATGTATGCACTTTAACTGTTATCAAGTAAGGAAAATCATGCGTTAAGATTGGATTATGAAACACTTTCCAACACTCCCTGAAATCTTTAAAAATTTTTGCTATTGAGGGTAATAGAGTGTTACTGTCCATTGCCAAATATGTATTCTGATACTTTTGAACAGCCCTATGTTTTATTTGTCGGTTTATATCAACTGTATAATGGGAAAAATTAGTTTAGCAACAAAACGCATAACAGTTTGAAATTTCTCTTTCATCAGTTTATACTAATAGATGGAAGCATACTTGTATACTATTGTTCATCTTGTAGTTTATCTTGAACCTTTATTATACGCCAGTATTTAGCTGAAATTTACTTCAAATTAAACACACTTAAGACTACTGAAATCAGATTTCCAGAAATTATCATTCATCGATAACCATGTATAAAAATTTTTGTGTGATCCTGTATATCATTTTATCTATATTTTACAAGCATTTCTTAGTAAACTGAATGCAGTTCAGCATAGAAATAGAAGACTTATTTAAAAGCAATCATTAAGTAAAGTACGCTCATATTCTGTAACCTTTACGATTATTTTTGTGTAGTCCTGTGTATGAACTATAGCATTAATACGTATCAACGTGCATAAATTTAGTGAAACTTAAAAGTGCAAATCATAATTAAAATAGCATTTTGTTCATCCATCAATCATCATCGATAATTATACAGTACTTTGGATAGAAATTCGGTCCTATTTGAAATCGTTTATTGTGTCCCTGTAAATACTGTGTACTTTGTATTATGTGCGAAATAATTTATATTAAGCCTCAGAGATATACATTAATTTTATTATACATGAAAATTGTAATATAATTAAAACAAGTCGCAAAAAATTCCCTCTTTATCATTAAGTAATGTAAATCTTTTATATGGTCCTGTAAATAAATAATAACTATTCTTTTCACCTCAGATTTTATAGAATGTCTATTTTAGTGCAATTCATAAATGCATATAAATTTTAACATGTAACAAGGTGTAACACATTTCAAATTCATTTAAAACGATTTTTCCCATAACCCGTAATGTAACGGAAAAATTTTGATTGGCCCTGTAAATAAACTAATCATGTTAGAAACTTCATTCGAAATAACTTCGTGTTGAGGTAAACATGAATAATTCCCAAAAATGTGAGGGTAATCTGAATATATTTACGAGAGTTAGGACAGACGGACTGACAAACCAAAATCATATTTACTTTTCAACTTTGTTGGTAGTGTTAGAAAATATGAAATTCCAATGTTTCCAAACTTATAATAAAATTTTAAAACTTATATTAGAACAAAAGTTTTTCCTTTCATTCATTTATATCAACATTGTTCATAAATTTTTCGTAAATTCATTTTTTTATTTCATAATTTTTCCTTTTTTAGAATTTATATTAAAACAAAATTTTGCCCTTTGATTTATTTGTATCAACATTAATCCTAATTTTTTATTTTTTTTAATAATTTTTCATTTATTGTGTTCATTCGGCACTTGTACCCTTTAGTTTTCATGCAGTTTTCATTACTGCTTGGAAGCCAAGGGGGATAAGTGCCGAATGATGATAAATATTGCCTAGTTATAAATTTAAAAATATTCTATTCCACCTTTTTTTAAAACAGTTATTGAAACAAGAGTTCAAGGATCACTAAGAAATAAGCAAAATTTTCATATTTCAATTCATTCAATTACAGTTGATGTGTAACTTTGAACTCAATTTACTCGGAATCTAAATTTTGTCACTTGTACCCCTTGGCTTCTGGGGTCCTAATGTAAGAACCTCAAGTGCTTTTCTACACCTATGGCGAATGCCCGTAAATTGAAATTTGTATGTAACAGAAAAATGTTCTTTTCGCAAAAACTATGTGACCTAGGAAAATCGCTTTAATTTTTCTGTACTGTTTAAATTAGTTTCTAGAAAATTTGATTTTTTCATCATTTTAGTTTCAGTAGATATAGAAATAGATGAGGTGGATATACTTTTGCTCTACATTTTTGACAATATTTCTAAAATTATAATGTATAAAATTAAAAAATATATATATTTTGATATTTTATATAATTTTATATAATTTTATATATATTTCGGCGTTACAAAAATTTAAACATGATATATAAAGGCATTTATTTTTCTTTCTTCAGGAAACTTAATTAGCCCCACTACATTTTCATTAAATATATTTCTAAATGTTTAGAAATCCATAAATTTGTGGGCAATAATCATTTTTATTTCCTCCAATTTGAACTTTCCACGTTCCATAGTTTACGAGTAAAATAACCGTACTACACAGACAAAGGAGTGTCTTATGATGGATCCGTTTTCACTTTTTAAGTTAGGAACCTTAAAAAAGCAAAAATATGTATATTATTATTTTATTTTCAAAGCTGCTTTTCAAATAAAATTCAATTGTTAAAGAATAAAAAAATTACAATATTCTTTGTATCCGTTTTCTATCTTTCAAATTTGCATAACATTTTTCGCAGTATCTTTATTATTATTTAAGAAGCTCTGAGGTTCATTAACAAAGATTTCATGTAGCGTTTAACACAGACATGTAAAAAAAGGATTGAATTTCCTTATGCTACTTTTATCAGATTTACTTCTGACATTCCATTAACGATATTAAATAGAATTAAAATTTTTCCTTTTCCTTTCCTTATCACATTTTTTAAAAGTTATTTCATCGTGTTATTAAAAAATAGATGTAATGGATTTTCAGTGATTTCTTGTTTTAAGAACATGATAAAATATGTCACAAGAAATTATTTTATGTATTTTTAAAGAAAAACATATTACCTGCTTTATATAAAAATATTTTCGTTAGAAGCTTTTTCGGTTTTTCGTGAATTATATTCGAATTACATATCGATTCTTATATTTATTAAGAAAATATTTAACTATGATAATATTAGTAAACAAATGAATTAAATAAAAATTTCAGACAAGTTTCATTTCTGTAATAAAAATTTGATAATTTGTAATTTTTATCGCAGATATTCATATTTCTAGTTTAATCAAAAATTTTTTTTTGATTACTACAGTGTATCATAAGGTTCCAAGAGCTATTATCACTTAACATAAACATACTTAATTATACTAACATGCAACATCTAAACAGATGTTGCATGTTAACATCTGTTAATCGAAAAATTCCAAAATGTATTTCGAATTTCGATACAAAGTACTATTTTGGTCTCATGTATATTTTCTTACTTTACTGATATTCTGTGTTTTGACTAGTTTCCTCATTTCTTTAGATATTTTAGTATTACTTCTATTTTTACATTCATCACAGATTTCTTCACCATTCACATTAAACATTTGATACATAAAAATTACTGTGGTAACATCTACAGATTCAGTTTAAAGATACCCTCATTAAAATTATCATGTCACTTACTTGGATACCAATTATGAATTGCTTTAATCAGAGTTTAGATGTCTAAGCATTAATTTGTCACAACTTCTTCGCTTCATATTACAAATTCATAGAATAAATCTCAGACAAATTTTGAATTTAAATTTGACTCTAATAGAAATGTTGAAACTTTTTCTTCAATTTTAGTTTTAAACTTGGAATTTACTCACAGCTTTCAAATATAACATTAAAAAAAATGTCACATATGTTCATGAAAAAAATGCAGTTCCATATCATCTGCTTAGATGGACTGTATTCGATGATAAATTCATTCCCATCGCTAGCAGTACATGAAGCAACATATGATTTTTGTATCTAATTTTACAATATTTTTTTTTTGTATATGTATGTTAGATAACTGGTGAAAAAAAGAAAAATTAACGATATTTAAGAGCAAAAAACATACAAATGGTAAGGAGCAGGCGATGCCAATGCTTTGTCGTATGACGCACGGCATATAAAAACAGCTGCTAATCGATTGTGGATTTAGGCGATAATCTGCAATCAGTGATGATCATTTACCACAGCACGGAGACATATGATTCTGATATCGCAATATTTATGCCACGCCATCGAAATTCGTACAACTCGGATTATAAAAAAATATTTATTTCAGAATTTATTGAATTTTAGTAAATAAAAATTTCTGCTATTGATAACTAGTATAAATGACATCAATGAACAGAAAATTAAAATATGTATACCTAGATAATAAATATACTAATAATATATTTGATATAATTAAACTAGTGTGATTATAAAAATATTTAAAAAAATCGTAACAAATAAGTAAATAAATAATTTTTTAAAAGCGAGTTTTCAAATGAAACTTCTGTTTATTTAATCTTTGATGGCAATGTATCACCTTTTCCCCTGTTGATACTCATGGAAGTTGCTCGAAACATCGATTTAAAGTATTTTGTATTAGTTTTAGCGTTTGGTTATCTGTTAACTATTAAATAATGTGTATGCACACCATTTAGTAACATTGTTATACGTTTCGTTTTAAAGCAAATTTTTACATTCTAAAATTCACAGTTTCAATTCAAAAAATCATATAATTGTTTTAAATAATCATATCTTAATTTTTTCCTAAGAATTCAATCCTTCATCACATATAATTAATGAAATATATATTCAACATTGAATAAAGCATTTTTTAAATTTATTTTTTTTAAATCAGCAGAGAATGTAAGTTTAAATAAGAAGAGTTTAAAAGGAACTGAATCAACTTGTACGCAAAAAAATCTGAAATACTGAGATTGAGAATAGCACGCAATTCTAAAATCGAGATTCTTTGTATTCCCAAATAAAGTTTGACTTTGAAATGACCTTCAGCACAAAAAAAAATCTTTAGACTCACGTTTCACCAATAATGTCGGAACTTTTCAAGTATTATTTTTTTTAAATCTTAGTCACATAAGATGAATGAAACATGAGAAGCATTATTTGTTACAGAAGAAGAATTTAAACCATTTTTCCTGTAACTTATACGAAAATAAACTTTTATTTAATGCATTTAATCCCTTACATTTCCTATTTTAAGCGTGATAAATTAATTTAACATTCTTAATAGCAATAAACACAAAAAGTGTAAATTTTAAAAAAATCATAATTTTAAAAGAATATGTATTTCGTTATTCTTTAAGGAAGAGAAAAGTAGGAAATAAATCGATTATAAATTGAAATTAATTTATTTAATCAGTTTTTATTAGTAAATATAACATTCTACGCGAAATGTTTTTAATAAATTAATTTATCAGTAGAGATTTTTATTACTTTTACTTTTCGAAATACCCCTATTTCTCATGAACACGCCTTTATTCTCCTTATCTACTCAACTAGATAAAGCAACTATGCTTTAAAAAATGGTAATCTTCTTATCACAACTATATAATAGATAATCTATGCAAACTACATTGTCATATCTAACATTTTGTATGCTTTATTGACCATTTTTGTGATATCCGGCATTACCGATATTATTTTTGCGTACACCCAGCAAGCCCGCCGCATACCCCACGTTTTAACCTGGGGTACATGGCGGGCATGCCTAATCTAATCATAGGATACCACGGGTTCGGGACCAACATTAGAGTAAACACACAAAAATAAGCTTTTTAAAATAAAATTTCATAAGAAATACTTCCTACTCTTTACTACGATGGAATTTCTGAAACGTTTTTCAGACCTTCTTTGTTGAGAACCACTAGAATCCAAAACCATCCACAATTGTAAACATATATCTATATCTATATATATACAAGCACACACACCTATGTAAGGAAAGTCGGGTAACAGAGGACTGCGGATAACTCTGAACACTCCAATGTCTAAGAAATGCAAAGTGTTGCGTAAATAATGAGTTATTGGAAATATTTTTTTTTCTATGTGATTTTTGAAAAATTAATTCCATAAGAGTTATAATACATCTTCAGATATCTCACAAGAAACTGTTATATATTTGATTTTCTTTTCTCGTACTGATAAATCTGTGTAAAAATTTTAACATTGTTAGCTGATTTTATTTATTTTTGCGTTTTAATAAGTTGTAATTTATAAATGTCAAATAATTTGGTTTTAACCCTTTCGGATCTGGTGTGCAATTAATAGTACATGTGTTTTGATTATTTTTAAGAAATACTTTTGTTACTAATTACATATACCAATGTTAGTATGTGTCTGTGCATTTATTATATGACTTCATTAATGTTGGCAAAAACTTGACACGGGTTTTTCATCTATTATATAAAGTTCAACTCTCTTACATTCAAGATATTAAAAGAATTTGGTGGCAAGTTGCATGCGCAAAGAGATGTGAGTCGTAGCAATATCCATGACTTTATAAAACGCTTATTTTTTTCACGACATTATGACATTTGGGAGTCCATAAAAATGAACAACTCAACTTTGGAGCAAAAAACTCTTTATTTGGTCTTTTAACAAGATACGTAACAACTGGCAATTTTTTGAAGAAAATCTGAGATGGCATGAATCACACCATAATGTTAGGTGTGTCACTTTTTCAGATTCTCGCTCTTAATCTTCCTTAATTAAGATATTGAGTTCAGCCTAGCATAGTCAAACTAAATGTTATTGATTTAAAAATAATAGGGAAAACTATGGTGTATGGTTTAATTTTTCTGTTATTACATTATTCTGCTTTTAATTAATTTATTAATTTAATATTATGATGTGTACGATAAGTCGTTTTTTGTTTTCATTATTTTATTATCTCCATTTTTCTGTCATATGATATATGAATACTTCATGTTTTTATTTACCACGTGCGATATCAGAGTTATGATAGTGAATTTGGGATACATTCTACTTTATAGCTCATAACTGTTTTTATTTTCTCCATATCCACTATAGATTACTCGGTATTTCTTTAATTAATTTGTGTTTTATGTGCTTTGGTAGTCCCAAATTCGTGTTGTTTTGCTTTCTCATGGCAAATACGAAGATGAAACCACTCACTCTATTTGTAGTTTCAAAGTATTTGGGACCTGAAGATTCTGCTTTGGTTCTACAAATTCCAATTGTATTCATATTATTCTTTTTTCCTTCCATATTCATTGTGATATAACTTATTAAATTCAATGATTAATTTCAAATGGTTAATATTGTTTACTATTAATGATGTTTTATAAGTATATATATATATGTGTGTGTGTGTGTGTGTGTGTATACATTTGCATATTAGGACAATTTAAAATTTCAGCGCCTTATTAAAATTAGATTATTTCTTTCCGAAATCTTCTTAAAACATTTCCCCGTGACTATTTGTCTTCAAGTGCTTTTTATTTCTCAATTTTAATTCACTAATATTTATTTAATTTAAATTATCTGGTTTTTATAATTTCTTTTCTTTCATATTTTTTACTTTCTCGAGTATTTCTAACACGGTAAATTCTCCTCAATAATATGCCGCTACATTAAAAGGTTCCCAATCTCGGCTTGCGCCCATTGGTACCTCCTCAGACCTGAATTAGCGCTGAGAAATGTCCCCCTCTGAGTATAAAATTTGAAACATGAGTACGGAGCTACATATTTTTGTCGCATTTGTTGTTATAAGAAATTAAGTTGCTGTCCACAAGAAGTCACTCGAATAATCGAATGAAGTGTAACGTTGTGCAAAATGTAGACTGTTCCGCGATGATAGGAAAAGATGATTTGTGTTTATTAAATTTTTATCGGATTGTTGATCTTAATATTATGAGAAGCGAAAACAATAAAAACTCTTCATTTGTAAAAAGAAAAAGGAAACAAAGGGTGTTGTTGTCATTCGAAAAACTGCCAGTGCGACACAACCAAAGCCTGAGTTTTTGAAATACCGAGGAAATAATCAATACATTATTTTGTTCGTTGTATTACATCATATAATTATTATTTAGATATGTTACTACGCATTGCATATTTTACTACTATCATTATTATTATTATTACCTTCATATTGGTATCGAATGAAGGACGTCTCATATCTTATAATGCTACGGAGCGATTGTTTGATTATTCCATGGTCTGTTACACAAAATTATCAATTTCTAGATAAACTCCGGATAGGAACTGACACGCAAGACTAGGACGCACTGAGACGTAATCATGTTAGGCGATGGTCTTCCCACCGGTTCACTTTGGACGAAAATATGAATGTTTCTGAAGGTGTAAATGATGTCATATTAGAAAAATCAAGAACAAAACCTGTGATATGCCGGTATTATGATATTTCTATTTTACATAATATAAAAAATTAATTAAAATCATTTCGTTTTATAAAGTTGTTATTCAAAATAAAAATAAATAAAATGTTTTCTGCATATGAGCAACAAACACAAAGATTTTATTATTTTTTTAATAACAAAGATATAGTTTTTTCTTTTCGTTGCCATAACAATAAAATTAATTTTGACAAGTTCATGGAGGCTACAAATCAATAAATAAATTAAATTTATTGCAAGTGTTGTAAATGTGTAGTGGATTGGTTATCATTTTAGCAACTCCCCGCTTGTATTATAATTAAAATGTTTATTGATATCATAATTACAAGGTATAACCCATCGAGTTTCGACGAAAAAACTGTTTTATTGTTTCATAGTCAAAAACTTTCGAATGTTTCATTGATTTACAATACACGTACAAAATTAGTTACAATAAAAAAATGCATCTTATATTGACAAGACTAACTCTTAAATAAATGATATCCAATTTAAATCTAAAGTTAACAAAATATTATTTCTATAAAACTCAGTTGTAGGAATTGTTAAAATTAAACTTTAATCATACTTGTAAAGCAGTAAAAAATATTAAAACTTTTATATTATTATAAAGTTATCATGGAATTTATCATCATCGAATTCAATCATTGAATTTTTCCCCCGTGATATCTAAACCAGACATCATTTTCACCATAACAAAATTTATGTATGTACCTTTCATATCTGTATTTACCTTTCCAAAAAAATCGGAATTAGAATATGATTATTTTGAGATCATTTTAATTAGGAACTTGAAGTCTCGGTTGTTATTAGAAACACAGATACTAAATTATTTATATTCTTTTAAGTATAAATGAAAGTTTGTAAATGATTGTGTAAAAGTTTATTAATTTCTTTTTTTACTTATAGTGAGAAAAGGGCAGCATAAAAACAGAGTAATATGCTTTTTTCCTTTGTTTTTAATAGAAATGGAGTAGTTCTGTTTCCACAATTACATAAACAATATTAAAAATAGCAAAAAAATTAATATTTCAAAAACAAATTAAGATATAGCTTTGAAGCAAATTGTATTTAACAGTACTTTTTTGCCTATACGGCGGTGTAAACATTGAAAATTTGCGATATTTAGAAGCTTAAAAAATTGCAAAACTGAAATTTCATTTCACATTTCAAAGTGTTGCCATTCGTAAAATGAAGTATGCGTTACTCACAGATGCGTTTGGCCTTTATAATATAGATTGTACAGTTACCAAGCGATATTTAAACGGAGAAAAAATAAACTATCCAGGTATTTTTGAATTCATCTTCTGAGGTATTACATTAACTTCCTAAATAATTTGGCATTTAAATAATGTTTAAGGTTTAGAAACAGCATTAAAAATGATTTGTAGGTAAAGAATTTATAAGTTGCTTTCCTTATTTTTTCTATTTTCTGAACTTCGTGTAGCTTCATCATGAAAATTATGCTATCCCTATTTTATGAGGTGGCAACTGTTTATTTCGCTCAGTATCATATTGTGTATATAAGACTGATATATATGGTATCTAATATGCATTCTTTTTTGTCGAATTTCGACGGGTGCAGCTAGTTAAACAAATAAACAACGTCTGTACAATTTTAGTGGTAACAAAAATGCTTAAAAGTTGGCTGCTGTGCTATAATCTATCTCATTAATATCTTATGAATTCACTCTTAGATTCTAAAAGTTTAGATTCAAAATACTGTTTAATGCATATGAATGTGTCTGAAGTTTTTGTAAATTTTAATGATAGGGTCAGGTGGGGTAATTATCACCAGAATCTTAATTATGACCGTCTCAATATTAGAGAAAAATGTGAATGGTAAAGTTTTGTTTCTAGCTTAGATATTAACCCCACGATATTTATTTCATTTTAGATATTCTTTATCGATAATCTGAAGCATTTTTTATATCTGAATAATAGTTAAAACGAAGTCTACCAAATATTTTTATAAACAGATTTGTCATTTTTGAGTTCAAAGTTACCTGACACTAACGGAAAAAAACCAGTTTAGTAAATTTATAACTGAAGTAAATTTTCCAAGTAGGTTAAAAATGTCCGGGGCAGGATTCTAACCATGGATGTATTAGCTAAAGCCGCCAGTGCTCTTCCAACTGAGCCATCCCAGACGAATAAGAGAAGATTTCTTCACTCAAATGACCTCAACGATCACAGAATCTGGTCTGATAGGGAAAAATGAGGATACTTGAGTCATTTTTTGAATTTTAATTTTTTTTATAATTTCTTAAAACAAAAAAAAATATTGAAAATGTAAATTTGACATTTTTTCTTTAACTGAAAACCACTTACAATTCATTTTGTACTATTTTTCTATGTCTAATAAATTTTTACTTTTTGTTTTACATCGTGGCTCAAGTATCCCCATGAGGTGGATACTTGAGCCATGGTGAAGGGATACTTGAGCCTGTACGGAAAAATACAACAAAAGTAATTTTTTTCGCTTTATTTCTGCACAAACATTTTACAGAATGATAAATTATGATATATAAAGTCCTTCAAAATCAATTGAGAAAACAAAGCCAATAATACGATCATTTTTTGTCGTTAGAACTGGTGGTCGAAGGATCATTTCAACTTCAGTTATGTCGATGGTAGAAACATCCTCAGTTGTGAGCCATTTAAATTTAGAATCTGCAATTCCTAGGGAAAATTTCATTTTCAAAATATTAAGCACTTGTCCAACAAATCTTTTTACAATTTTCTTTCCGGCATATTTTATTAGTAACCAGTCATCAATAGAAGATTTTCTTTTCATATCATCACCATCATTGACAGAATTTTCCTCTAATGATATTGTCGAACTCATGCTTTTAATTGAGTAGCTGTCGGAATCTGATCCAGATGTATCATTCTACTATTTCAAACACTTTTTTGATTTCACAGAAAACGATTTTGTCTTCACCTTTGACTCCATGCAGTAAGTTTAATTGTGATTCATGTTGCTTTCTTGTTTTTTGTGCTCTCTTTTTGCCAATTCTTCTTCAATTTTCTTAATTAAAAAAAAATTACAGTAACAGAGGTTACAATTTCATTTTTAAATATTAATCTTAATATATTATATTAAAAAATAAATATTTTAATATGTCTGACCTAACGAATTAAAGTATTGGAGATTATAACCTGTAAAACAATTTTAGAAAGTTATTTTAATGTAATAAAAGTTAAATTGAAAACTATACTTACATTTATCTAGACAGGCTATTTTGTTAGTCAAAATGAAAAATAAAATGGATATTTTCATTAAAAAATATGCATTTTTAAACATTTTTTAGGTCATTATTTTTTAAAGAAAAATAAATAAAATGAAAAATTATTCTCCTTTTTATCCCGAAAAAATCTATTAGTGAATATAAGAATGTAATTTTATTTTTTGTTTGTTTCACCCATGTCAAATGTCCTGGTAGGGATGGTTGAGTCATGAACCAATTATCCCCAATCTCACTGGCTCAACTATCCCCACCACCATTATTTTTGTTTATCAGAGTTTAACTAAATAAAGCATGCAGCTATTAGAACTATTTTAGATTCAAAATACAAATGAAATTATACTTATTACATTTACGTATATAGTTGCAACTTTAAACAATACTTTGATTAAAAAAAAAATTAAAAAAAAACATGTACCTAAATATTTACTTCAGATAGGGAAAACACAACTATTAATCACTATAATTTCAAAATGGTACCAAGGTGTGAGATTTCTTTTTTAGATATTCAGAACTATAAATATGTTACCATACTGCCAGTTTTAGACGGAAAAATTAACCAACTGTAGAGATAACAGGGGTGGCTCAAGTATCACCTATGCTCAAGTATCTCCACTCCCCCGTACTATTGATCAGCTCAACAGTATAAGTCGAATGTCAATATTTGGAGCTGTAGAAAACTCGGCATACGAAATCGTATTATATTATGTATCAGATTAATCTAATAGTAAATTTATGATTGAAATTATGCTAGTGATCATCTTAATAAATTTTGACATGTTTTACTTTATCCAATTTTAGCTAAGTGCATTAAAATAAATGGTTATATTTACCCCATTGTTTTTAAAAAAGGTGGGATAATTCTGACCGCATTTTAACACCATATTAAAAGCAAAAATGCTAGTATTTTTTTCTATTACAGAATGCCGGGATCATTCGAAAAAAGGAAACCCCGTCCACTTATTTTATTGAAGAACTTCAAGAAGCAGTAAGCATGGTGATGGAAAATAGAATGAGCCAGATGGAAGCTGCAAAGCATCATAAAATTCAAAAATCTGTAATTCAGCGCAAAATGGAGCCTGGCTCATCAGGGAGCTGAAAGACCGAAAAAAATAACTAAAGATGGAGAAAATATTATCATTGAATGCCTAATTGCAAGAGCTAAAATTGGTTATCGCTGTGATCATATGCAAATTATGCCCCTGGTTGGGGAATATGTAAGAGCAAGCGATATTAAAAATGCATTCAAAAAAGGTACACCAGGTGAATATTGGTCCCTAGGATTTATGAAGGAGCATCCAAATTTGTCACTAAAAAAGCAGAACAACTCCAGGCTGTTAGACAAAAAAATAAAATAAAATTTAAAGAATACAGCCGCTGACATTGTTTATATGTAAATTTTACGAAAATCTACAGTGTGTGCACAAGGAAAAGGAACTTTTATTCCTTAACAAACCATCTTTTATTTTTAACACAGATGAATCTGGATTTAAAAATGATCTCTCTCACTTTGAGGCATTTGGGAAAACGGAAAAACTTCATGAAGAGTTTATGGAGCATATGGTCGAGACTCTACAACTGTGCGCAAATATGTATCAGTTGATCAGCGCTGTCACCGGTGACTATTTTTTAATTCTTACTGGCACCAGTTTCTTGAAATAAAAAGTCCTAACATAAATTTTGACAACATTTGCAAAAAAAAAAAAAAAAAAAAAAAAAAAAATATATATATATATATACATATTTCAAAATTTATTTTAGAATAATACTGGTGCGAGACGGAATAAAAAAATAGTCGTTTGTGGCAGCTTTGGTTGATGGATCTGTAATGAAGATCATGATTTTGTTTAAGGGTATAACTATTGTCCAAACTCTTTGGGATTCAGATAAAGTATTTCCTGGACATACACTGTGTTTTATCCGCTAGTGGTTGTATGGAAGGACCAGTTTTCTTTACTGCTTCACAAAATAATATTTGTAATTTTTAACTGATTTTTTAGCACTTATCTACACCACGGGGAAATTTTGACCACTAACAAAGAATACGATTATATGCATTTAAATATTCTTGGCATCAAATAAAATTTCTAATGATCTCAATAGCCCTAAACAAATGTATATAGGCAAGTATAAAGAGAAAAAATAGCAGTCGTAATTTCCCCAATAGTGGTATTAATTATCCAAAACTTTTGGGATTGTGAGTTTTTCATGAGTTGATTATAACCATCCTTTTAACATAAAAAATCAGGTACGAGAATTAAAACTTTTTAGAATAGTTCTTAAAAGATCAACTCTGCTTTTTATGTACTAAAAGTACAACTTTGTCTGGTAGGAAAAAATAAATAAAATAACGAATTCTAAAATGTAAAATTTGATCATAATTACCCCTCTTCACTGTATATTATTCAATAAAGTAACAGTTAAATAGGAAAAATTATATCCACATAAATATAAATAATTTTGGAATCGGAAACCACCGAATTTGTTGAATTAAAGTGTTTCAAAGATAAGTTGGACTAAATAAATGAAAAAAAAATCACAAAAATAATTGAATTAAAAAATCTGTTTTATATATTGGGTATCCCATCTCTTGAAACAAATAAATTTCAAAGATTAAAAAACTGCTGAATCTACAAATTTCAGTTTTCCAAATTATTGAAAAGTTAAGCTTTATTCCTATAATTAAGTACTAACATGAAATGAAGATAAGTCATTATGAATTGGGGTTTTGATATTTTGTTTTACGTAATTAGAAATCAGCAAAGCTTACGCCACATTGACACAATCATAATTTTATCCATCAGCGAAATTTAATTAGCCTTCTTATCACTGTCATTTAAATAGAGACGGTTCAATGAGAAACCGACAAAATGTCTCCAAACATGTTGTTTACATACCTTTTTTAGCAGACTATTTTGCTTTCCTTCTTAGTTTCCTTCTTACTTTGTTATTTATTAATTACCAAAATTAAAACTAAGGATGAATGTTTGTCTTTGTGTCTTGCATTTCATTGTACTTCTCGTGTTAAATACCAATGAATGATTATAAGGATACATTTTCAGCTATAAATTTGTACATTAAATTGTTATCATATATAATCTCGTAAGAAAAGAACACCTTTACAAAATCAAGAAATATTTTATTAAATTTACTTTCTTGATTTTAAAAGAATTAGTGAAATAAACAAATTTAGTTAATAAATATATATGGAGAATTAAGATGCTTTAAAATATTTTTTTTTTTTTTATTCCATAAAAAAAAAAAATTCTTTATTTGAAGAAAGGTTTAAATAAAAAAAAAATTACATATTTTAATCTCTTTGTAAGAACGGTTTATAATATATTTGAAAGAAAAATATGTATATAAAGAGTAAATTCTCAATGTTTATAGATTTAACGCGAAAAAAGGCTTAAATTTACAAAGCATTCATGGCATTCCTCAATAAATTATAAGATATTTGAATGTAAGATCTAATAATACTCTTTGTAAACAAATGTTATATTTTTAAATTCTGCCAAAATACGGTAACAATGTTCTTTTTTCGTAACAAAAAATAGTAAAAATAAGATTTATCTTACACAAAATGGCAATATTTCAAAACTTAATAAACTGAGATTCAGTCTCCCTTCACCTCCCCCCCCCTTTTTCCTGCAACTAAATAATCCTATTATTATCTTCTTTGAAATTGTTAGTATACTATTTTTGCAACATATGTTCATTAGAAATATATGCAATACTATTTTTTCTTGTTATCTTCTGTATAGCTCACATATGACAGAGTCCTTATAAGACATATAGATAAAATTTAAATTGCTAGATTTAAAATACTATTGTGTTTGATACAATTTATTAGCACATATACTTAAAGATATTTGTTCTAACATACATTCGGCAAAAATTTATTTAGTTTTATTTTATATATTATCAGTCACAGGAAAAAAAATCGTGAAACAAAAGAGGTAGGAACAATACAAAATTTTAGTAAAATATAAAAGTACAGTCAAATCTCGTTAACATGAACACGCTTAACGTGAATTACCGGGTGTCCTGAAAAGGACTGAACGATTTTAAAAATCAATAACTTGCAAACTTTTACAGATATTTAAAAAATTCTTGCACTAGAGTCATCTAAAAGGTCAAAAGTTTTTTTCCTGCGATTCTGGATTTTAGTTCGAATTACAAACAATAGATGGCGCTGAGAGCGCTAGGTGCTGCATTGAGACGGATATTGACGTCACTTGGCACTGAAGCAAAATAAGGAGGAAAACTATGGAGTGGATCTTATTCAAAAATGAACTTTTGCTTTTACCGTCCGATTTTGAATGCAATCCATATAATTTCGATTTTGCTGGCATCAAGGCAATAATAGAGAAAAATATTATTTTCATGGTTACGACTCCTTTGAAATCGAAATGCGTGCCGATCCAGTGGCGTGGTCGGTAGCGTGAGCTCCTCCCACACCGCTGGACCCTGGTTCGAGTCCAGCTAGCGGCATGGGTGTGCGGGTGTTGTCCCTGTGATGTGTATTAAAATGTATGTACTGGATTTCTTGTAATAATAAAGTGTTCTGTATTTGTTTCTGTGGTTTATGGATCATTCGAGGTAACAGCCATTTGTAGCTATAGACCTCAAAGCATTGTTCACTCAAACTCAAACTTGAAATGCGTGAAACAACAACGTTGGAATTACCGACTTTTATTTATTTATTTATTTATTTTACATTCCAAGAATGTAAGTACTTTTGAGAACAGGATATCTTATTTATCTATTTATTTATCTGGGTATTTTTTAAACCTTTTATATGTCACCTAGTCATGTCCTGTATTGTATTTTAAGTATGTGGGATTAACAGTTAATTTACAAGTACACCCAAAAAATTGCATCACATTATAGTCTATGGGGGAAAATCACTTGCAGTATATATTAATGAAATACACTATTTCAAATGTATTGAAACTGATATAAATAACTGAATTTCAGTATAAGATGATTATGATAGAATAGAGTATTTGGTATTTATAGCATTTAACGTTCATTTACAGGAGCACACAAAAAGAAACCGGTTACTGTACTGTCTTTAAGTAATAACTGTTGGACATGCGTTTTCAATTTCGACATGCGCTTTTAAATTTAGCTGTTTTTTAGGTACATTAGTAAATAGATAAATGCATATCACCTATACTCGTCTCTGGTGCGTCCGTCCGTCTGTCTGTCCACATATAACAGTGCAAAAATTACTCTGTCGAATCGTTTGAAATTTTAAATACATATTTATTGAAGAATTTTATCCAGTTATTTCAAATTTTATGAATATCGGATGTGTATTTCCAATACAGGGACAGTCAAAAGTATTCCGTTACATTATGGCCGACGGGGAAAAAGTTTCAAGTGCTTTTTGATGATATTACACTCGTCCGAAATTAACATGCATTTATGAATTAAATTGAAATACAAATGATGTAGAATATGCTGCACAAAGAATAGTTACTATTCATTTACAGGGCCACACAAAATAATTATGTAACATAACGGTATAGGAGGGAACATACTTTGCGGCATATTTTAAATTTGTTACACATATAATAAAATTGTTATAAGTTACTTAGGTTTACTACGAATTTCTTACTGTGTAATAGAAAATATGAAATATTTACAGGGACACACAAAAGATTTCGGAAACCATGCTGCATCAAAAATGCTGTACGCTAACGATAATTGCTTGAAGTTTTAAGTTTTGATATGATTTTTTAAAGTTTCACTACATTTTTGCATGTTACGCTGTGTATATAATTGGTGCAAATCATATACAGGGCTACACAAAAGAATTCGCACTCCTTATTAAGTGTGTAAGTAAATGTATTAAAGGTGGTTTGTAAATGAGTTATGCATTTTTTACGTTGAACAGCTTTAAGTAAATTACGATATGTTTAAAGAATAGAAATGAAATGATATACAGAGGCACTCAAAAATTGGATTAATAGCCGGCTCTGGATGGTAATCTCTGGAAGTGTGATTTCATTAGTTTAAAGTTTCGGTTTTAAATAGATTTTAGCTAGATAAATGGCGTGTATTTAAAGATAGTAGGAAAAGTACAGGGCTATACAAAAGAGTTCAAATATGCTTCCGTATATTTAAATAAATTGCTAAATGTCAAATTTCAACTTAACATGTATTTTAACGGTTTCCAACATAGTTAAAAATGTTTATGATTTATTTTTAGTTAGCCGTCTGCCTGTCTGTCTTTCCAAACTCTAACTTGCGTTGAAATAATTGAATTGGTCTGTAAGTGATATATCTTAATAAGATTTATTATGCCGTGTTGGGTATTGTAAACAAACTATGCATAATTCATGATTCATTTACACAGACACTCAGAAATATGCCATTACATTATGTTCTGTGAGGATAATTATATATTTAGCTCCAATATTCGTCATCTGGAATGTTCTTTTATCTGTCCGCACACAATAGCGCAAAAATTACCCAACAGAATGCTTTGAATTATAATATATATACTCGTTGCAGAATTTTCGTTACTCATTTAAAGTTTTATGAAAAGTGAATCAAAGCTTAAAAGGATATTAATAAATGTTTTCTTCATTCTATTAAAACCTATTCTGCGTAACTAATTCAATGATATCCAATGATAGGTGATGATTCTGGGTTGTCATTATGATTATGGCTCATTTAAGGTGGAGGTAGTATTATTTCCCTATTACCATGAATTTAATATACATAATCGTAATAAATTTTGTATTTGGGTATTTTTACAAAAGAGTGCAACAGCTATTGCACCAAATTTTCAATGTTTATACTATGAAAATTCTTTGTTCTAAAGAATAAACCATTTCCGCAATTTTTTACAACATACATAAAACTCTACTAAAGAACTTCTTTACAACAAACTAGCATTTCTTAGAATATAATTTTTTTTTTTAAATAGCAAAATTGATTAATTTTTAACCAAAAAAAAAAAAAAAACTACTAAATCGTTTCACTTTATTTTAAAATATGATGCACAAAGTATTCTTTAAATTTGATGATAAAAAGTAATTTAATCCGAGAAAATACGGCTTTCTTAAATGTAAAATCGTCTGCAAAACTCGTATGCTGCTCGTTAAATTCATTTCCAGTTTCCAATCGCTGCTATTATATAAAAGGATTTATTATTTCCATGACAACAACACATTTCATTGAAATCATACCGACTGAGTCCAAAATCGGGCTATATGTCGAGTGCACAGGTCAAATGTATGTTGTTCAATACAAACAAATAAACAAAAGTTTAAAATCGGGCCCTAAGAGCAAGATTGCATTGTCAAACGAGACCCACTCCACAGCCTAAAACTCCTTATTTTGCTTCAGTAACAAGTGACGTCAATATCCATCTCAACACCGCCCCTAGCGCTCTCAGCGCCATCTATTGTTTGCAATTCGAACTAAAATCCAGAATCGGTGGGAAAAAACTTTTGACCTTTGAGATGATTCTCGTGCAAGAATTTTTTAAATATCTGTAAAAGTTTGCAAGTTATTGATTTTTAAAATCGTTCAGTCCTTTTCAGGACACCCGGTACTTTCAACATGAAATGTTTTCACAGTTCTCTATAAAAACGAATACAAAGATTTAATACTGATAACATGGATTACTTTTAACATGAACAAAATTTTGATTCCCCTTGAGGTTCATAGTAACGAGGTTCGACTTTAGTAACTAAAATAAGAGCAACATTTCAGTTTTTATATTGATGTTAAGGAGGAATTGAATCTTTAAAGAGTATATTTAGACTTATGTTTTAGTAGCTTATTTTAATTCATTATAATTTGTGCAAAATTTATCTTTGGTTTAAACACATCTTTCTGAAATTTCCCACAAGTTTTTTACTACATTTATGTAAGTTTTCTGTCACAGCCAGTATGGAAATGAGATAGCATTCTCTGTAAAATATATTGTTATCATAACAATGAAACATGAATTGGAGAATTATCCGGTTGAAAAATTTATTAGCCTACAAAAACTCAGAGCAGGTTCTGGTAAAAAAGTTTTAGCAAGAATGCATTCTTCAGAAACATAGAAGCATAGAAACGATCAAAAAAGAAGGGAATTATGAATTAAAAAATAATACGCTATCATTAAAATTAAATCAGAATAATTTTACATATAATGGGATATATTTTACATATATTTTACATATAATTTTACATATACATCCTAAATAATAAAAATGCCTGCATGACTTAACCTTCAAGAACGATGAGAAAACAAGGGAATTATGGATTAAATACATAATATTGTGGGATATACTCTCGCATGTGGGCATACATTCTCTGTTGCTCTTGAATTGGACTGTATTTCCCTCCGCCACGCATTTAACGGAACTCTGCTTCGAGATTAAATTGAAAACGGGAAATAACGAAGCTGTGTGACGAAGAGTGAAAGAATAAAGTAAATAGAACGTTTTTCAACGACGGCAAAACATGTGAAATAAAACGAAAACTATGAAATTTGACGATTCAATAGTGACTTGCTAAATAGATAAAACTGAAACGCTAAATTGATAAAATGTACGACGGATGTATGATTTTTAAAGATTGTTGAGAAAGATTTCGAAAAACAAGTCGATGTTTTATTTTTTATTTGTTTGTTTTTGTTCTGTTCGTCAGATAATAAATGTATGTGTTCGTTAGAGACTACTTTTTATTCTGAGTAAGGTCTCGTCTATCCTATAGAGTGGTGCCAGAAGTGTCCACCCAGCATTTTTCCTCATTGTTATGAACTATTTTTTCTTCAGATTCAAGCCGGATATCATTTTACGGGTGAGTTAATTATTCCATATTTTATATTTACTATGAAGCTAGTCGACATCAAAGAACTGGAACTTGCATTTAAAAATGAATGTACTAAAAATATAAAATTACTTCATAAATTATTGTTCGACACTGATGGTGATCGATCAAATAGAAAAAGAATTCGTGACTTCACTTGTTTCGATTTCGAAACGACCAGCACTGAATTCAAAAATAAAGTTACGAAAGTTCAAGCAAATTTTTCCTTAAACAATTTAATCACAATTTGTAATTTACTCTGTATTTCTAATGTAGGTTCTTTAACTGAACTTGCAACTCGATTAGTTACATATCTTTCAGACTTGAATTCACCGCAAACTAACATTATTCCGAATGACAGCGATACCGATTCGGAACCTGAAATGTCTTCACATAATACTACGTTGAATAAGGACACTGCAAGTAATAC
Source organism: Maratus speculifer (assembly GCA_964019185.1). Classification (NCBI taxonomy): domain Eukaryota; kingdom Metazoa; phylum Arthropoda; class Arachnida; order Araneae; family Salticidae; genus Maratus; species Maratus speculifer. The sequence goes on from OZ025290.1 coordinate 96,149,745, forward strand.
CGAATCATCAAATTTTGATAAAAACAAGTGATTTCCAGTTCAAAGTTGTTTGGAACTATTATTTTTAATGATGTTGAAAGCGTTATACTGCCTATTGATAGCAATTCTTTTCAAGACATAAATGTTTGGTTAAGTAATTTTTACGATGTCGCTAGCATGCTCAATTTATCAGAATTTCATAAATTTATATTTGCTAAACGATCCTTACGAGAAAAAGCCCAGCTGTTAGTACAAACTGAATTTCATATTAACTCGTATGAAAAACTTAAAGAACTCTTAATTTCAGCATTTGACATCACTTATAATTCTGCTGAGTTACATGACATGTTAAATAAACGAAAATTACAAGAAAATAAATCCATTGAAAAATATTTTCTCGTAATGAAACAATTATGTTCGCTCGGTAACATCGAAGGTTCGGAACTGATGCAAAAGATTATTAACGGTATAACCGAACCTGTTTTTAGAAAATCAATATTATATGGCTGCCAATCTATAGTAGAATTTAAACAAAAGCTGAAAATTTATGATAAAATTCGGCATGACTATAAGAACATTAAATTTCGTAAATCCAAACCAGAAATGCCATTGAAAGAGAAAACTTTTCGTCCAAAACCGGATCTTCTCTGCTTCAATTGTGGTTTAGCCAACCATAAAAATAGCTAATGTAAGCATAAAGACAAAGGTCCTCGCTCCTTCAATTGTTCGAATTTTGGCCATAAGTCGGCTCAGTGTGATCAACCAAGGAAATCTAGAAATAAGCCTGAACTATCCAATATTTCCACCATTATGTCGAATACTTTTATCACCAAACAAGTAATTATTTTGTCAGTAAATGTTCTTTCTTTGATCGATACGGGAAGTGAAAGAAGTCTGTAAGAAAGTCTGTAAATAAAAGTATTTACTGCAAACTCCCAACCGTTTCAAACCTCGAACATTCAACAATCATATTAACTGGATTAGGAAACACTATGATCAAACCCGTGGGTTTTTTCTCTTCGGATGTTACAATAGATGCTTTTAATTACACCACTAATGTTTATGTAGTACTAGATTATTCTATATCTTCTTATCTAATTATTGGTACAGATATTATACAGCAGAGTATTTTAACAGTTTCTCAAAATAATGTTTCTATGCAAAAAAATCAAGAAAAATGAAGGTATGTCTAATAATTTTCTGATTAATGTTGCTCAAGTATTAGACGATATTAATCTTGATTTATCTTATATTACCGATAAAACTATATGTTCAAAAATTACTGAACTTATTCAAAATTATCCCCCCCCCCCGGAAAGTAAAGACTACCGATGTTACATTATCAATTCATCTGAAAGACGAAATACCTGTTACTTGTCCTCCCAGACTTCTAGCTCCTATAGAGAAAGAATTTGTAGAAAAACAAATTTCTGAATGGCTTTAAAAGGGAATTATCCGAAAAAGCTCCAGTAATTTTTCATCACCTATTATCCTCGTAAAAAAGAAAGATGGTTCATATAGATTGTATGTCGACTATAGGAAGCTAAATGCTAAAACACATAAACAACGTTTTCCCCTCCCAGTAATCGATGACATTATTGATCAGTTGCACTCTGCAAAAGTATTTACTACTCTTGATCTTAAAAATGCATTTTTTTCATTTTGAAGTAGAAGAAATTAGTCGAAAATACACTTCTTTTGTAACACATTCTGATCAATTTGAATTTCTATACATGAATTACGGCCTTAGCGATGCTCCCTTAGTTTTTCAGAGATATATCTATAATGTTTTTCGCGATCTCGTTAATGAAAAAGTACTTATCGTCTACATGGATGATTTCATAATACCATCTGAAAACGAAGCCGAAGGACTCCAGAAATTACAACGCGTTCTTACAACTGCATCCGAATATGGTTTAGAACTGAATCTAAAAAATGCCACTTTTTACAGCGAGAAATTGATTTTCTGAGCTACCACATTAAAAATGGTCAACTGCATCCAGCTCCCTCAAAAACTAAAGCTGTTCTAAATTTTCCAGAACCTAAAAGTGTAAAAGATGTACATTCATTTGTCGGACTAACCTCATATTTTCGTAAATTTATTCAAGATAATTCTTTAATAGCTAAGCCCTTAACAGATCTCCTTAGAAAGGACACTAAATTTCACTTCGGTGACCAACAGCGAAATGCATTTAACAGTTGAAACACATTATTGCTTCAGGTCCTGTTTTAAGCATTTATAACCCTAGTATCATTAAGCATTTATAACCACAGATGCCGAGCGTAAATATTCGAGTTATGAATTAGAAGTTTTGGCTGTCATAGAAGCTCTTAAAAAATTCCGTGTTTATATTTTAGGTATTCCTTTCAAGATAGTCACAGATTGTAACGCATTTGCCCTAACTATGAATAAAAAAGATCTTTGCACCAAGATAAGTCGATGGGCTTTAATGTTAGCCGATTATAACTATACAATCGAACACAGACAAGGTACACGTATGCTCCACGTCGACGTTTTAAGCAGAAATCCCGTATGTATGACCATTCAAGACCGACAAACATATACAGGCCATCAAAGAAATTTTGAAAACAAAGCCATATGACAATTATTCCCTCAAAAATAATGTTCTTTGTAAAAATCATAAAGGTTACGATCTGGTAGTTGTGCCGGATGAAATGCAGCTAAACGTCATTAAACACGTTCATGACAAAGGACACTTGAGACGCAAACGTTGTGAAGAACTTCTTAATGAAGAATTTTTATCCATAATATTGCAAATAAGATTGATAAAGTTATAGCAAATTGTGTAACATGTCTTTTATATAATCAGAAACGTGGGAAACAAGAAGGTGAATTACATCCCTTACACAAAGAGGAGATTCTTCTCCAAACGTATCACATTGATCATTTAGGCCCACTCGAATCGACCAACAAAAACTATAAACATATTTCGTCTTTAATAGATGCATTTACCAAATTCGTGTGGTTATATCCCTGTAAAACTACTTCTTCTGCCGAAGTCATATCGAAACTGCAACAACAAAGTTATACTTTTGGCAACCCTTCCAAAATCATTAGCGATAAGGCTCCTGCATTTACAAGTAAAGAATTTGTTGATTATTTCCAAAATGAAAATATAAAATGCGAGACAATTACAACTGGCCTTCCCCGTGCTAATGGTCAATTAGAGCGATTTAATTCCATCATAATTTCAGTAATCTCTAAAATAACCAAAGACGAAACCGACCAAATGGTTTAAACATGTTCCTAAAGTTCAACAAGTCATTAATTCAGCTTACCAACGAAGCATTAAGAGAACACCATTTGAAATACTATTTGGTACAAAAATGAAACAGAAAGAAAATTTACAAATTATTGAAATCCTAAACAGCGCAGTCGAAGAACAATTCATGAAAGATAGAGAAGAACTCCGAAAAGAAGCTAAGAAGAACATTCTGGAAATTCAACAAGCAAATCGCAAGCATTATAATTTAAGACGTAAGAAACCCCAGAAATATAACCTTGGAGACCTCGTAGCAATTAAAAGAACCCAACAAGGACCAGGGTTAAAATTGAAATCTAAATTCCTAGGTCCATATAAAGTAACCAAAGTGAAGTCTAACGACACCCACCACGTAGAGAAAATCTCATCAACTGAAGGACCGATCAGTACTAGTTCGTGTGCTGAATAAATGAAGCCTTGGCATGACGATAACTGAAACTTTATTTTTTTTCCTTATCTTTAATGTGCATGTGTGAACATTTTAAAAGTCAGCAATTTTAAAGAACATTTTCATACGATGTTACACCATTTCAGAAAAAAGACGACTGATCTTTCTAGTGTACAATCGAAATCTATTTTCCCCCTAAGAACAGTTACTGTTTTTGTTTTTGTTTCTTTCCAGATTCTATAAGATCACATGTCGCTGCGGCAGCTCCAGATGTCAGGACGGCCGCATGTGGGATATACTCTCGCATGTGGGCATACAATCTCTGTTGCACCTGAATTGGACTGTATTTCCCTCCGCCACTCATTTACCGGAACGAGGTTAAATTGGAAACGGGAAATAATGAAGCTGTGTGACGAAGAGTGAAAGAACAAAGTAAATAGAACGTTTTTCAACGACGGCAAAAGATGTGAAATAAAACGAAAACTATCAAATTCGACGATTCAATAGTGGCGTGCTAAACAGACAAAACTGAAACGCTAAATTGATAAAATGTACGACGGATGTATGATTTTTAAAGATTCTTCAGAAAAATTTCGAAGAACAAGTCGATGTTTTATTTTTTATTTGTTTGTTTTTGTTCTGTTCGTCAGATAATAAATGTATGTGTCCATCAGAGACTACTTTTTATTTTAAGTAAGGACTCGTCCATCCTATAATACGCTATCATTAAAATTAAGCAAGAATAATTTTACATATAATGGGCTCCTAAACAAGCAAAATGCCTACATGGCATCACCATTAAGAATGATCAGAAAACAAGGGAATTACAGATTAAAAAATAATGCGTTTTCATAAAAATTAAATAAAAAAAAGCCTACATATTTTTCCTGTACAACAGTTCATGGTTGAATTCTGCACTTTCGGTAAAAATTTAATGTTTCAGTACTAGATAAACAGAATATTTTACATAGAAATGCTTACTCTAAAAGCATATAAATGTATTTTATTTTGGTATAAAGATTTTACAACGTAGGTAATTTTTAAATTTTAAATTGAACATATTTTCCTCTGTTACTTTTTCACGGAAAAATAAAAAAGTGTCCCTTCGAACATTCCATAACATATTTCATTCCATAAAAACAAATCGGTTTCCTACCCCATTGAATCTAGAACAAAAATCTGGTGAATCGCACATCCATTTAAAAAAATATCCCAAACGTTGCTTTTTGATTTCATTTTTGCCTAACAAAATATATATCTTGAATAATAAAATCCTTGATTCCTTTTTTTTTTCCTAATATGTTATTTGAATAATATGCTAGGTCTTTGAATATAAAACTGAATTCTGTTGACCTTGTTTACAGGATGCGTATGCCAGAAATGAATTGGAAATTTGGAATACCAACTTTTTAAGATGTAAATTTAAAATGTAAAGGAAATGAGATAGTATAATATCACCGTAATCTGTTATGTTGAAATGAAATATTTTGAAAAAAAATCTATTTTATATATAATGTGTAAAGAAGTGTCAAAACATCTGTTTTTAAAATTTTGTTGTATAATTAAATGTTACTCGATATGTATTTTATATACTAATTGTAAAATTTCTCATCATTTCGCATATGTATACCGATGTATACCGGTTTAATATATTTGTGCTGGCTGTGGTATTCAATATTATTTGAAATTTAAATTAAAATGTTTAGACTAGTTTGTTTAGCATCAACTAAACAAATTATCGTATTTGTAAGAATGCTTTAAAATGACAAAAATATTCAGAAATTTAGGATAACGTCATAAAATGGCATTAATGTATTTATTTTTATCTAGTTCCTCGCTATGGTATATATTAGACCAAATAGATATTAGATAAACGATATAATGTATATTGTTACGAATTTTGTAAATAGTTAGTGTTTGTACTGTAAAATAATGTAAATAATCTTATTAAGCTCCATTCCTTTACTAATATTAGTTTTTGTTGCATTGTCTCTGTTATCAAGCAAACTTGTCTATTATTTTCAGTGAATGTCTATGGCAGCTTGGCGAAATAATAGAGATATCGCCAAGTTGGCGTCACTTTTGACGACTAATTTTAATCGCCAAATTTGGCGATATATCGCCAAGTTGGTGACAAACTTGGCGATTGTTGGCGTTGGTAACCCTTCCCTCTCTATGGTAACCCCCCCTTTAGATATGCTGTTACATTAAATGTTGTTCCGTGGTTTTCCGGATTTTTCTTGAAGGTTGTAGAAATTTCCCGTGCATGCTGCGAGCCTATATAAGGAGAGCAATACGAGCTGCTATGGTTATTATTTACCAGTCAGTCATTGAGTGAACGTCTAGGGTATTGTTTAAGCAAGTTTGCTTGAGCTTTATTTACGTTATTTTGAATGTGATTTTAGTGTTGAGACGTTGTATAATGAGTCTCTGTGACCTATATCTGCATTTGTACGATAGATTTAAACAGTTATTTTTGAATATCTAGTAATATTTGTGAGTTTCGAAGACTCTGTTGTTCTGAAGATCTGTAAATATATTATAGATATAGAATAATAAATAGATATTCGATATTTCTATATAAAATATTTACTCTAAAAGCATATAATTATATATTTTTATTTAGGGATATACATTTTACAACTTAGGTAACTTTTCAAGTGTAAATTGACATATTATTATTGCTCTGTTATTTTTGTTTTATTTTATTTATTTTTTACAGAATAATATAAAAGTGTCACTTCGAACTTTCCAAATCATATTTCATCCCATAGAAACAAATCGTTTTCTATTTTCTTGGAATCTATAATACGAATATGCTGAATCACACATCCATTTTAAAAATATATCAAACGCAGCTTTTTGATTTCATTTTTGCTTAGCTATGCATATATCTTCAATAAAAAATCCTTTTTCTAATATTTTCCTGGAAAAATATGCCAGTTTTATGAACTATAGTTGACCTTGTGTAAAGGATGCGTTTGGGAGAAACGAGCTGGAAATTTGGAATACTAATATTTTTGGATGTCGATTTAAAAAATAAAAATTTGAGGTATCATAATGTCCCCGAAATCTGTTATATTGAATTGAAATATTTAAAAAAAATTATTATATATATAATGTGTAAAGAAGTTTCAAAACATCTGCTTTTAAAATTTTATTGGATAATTAAATATTTCTCAATACATATTTAATATATTAAATGTAAAATTTTACATCACTTAGTAAAAATATAACGAGATATACGGATTTAATATTTTTGCGCTGACTCTTTGTTATAATTTAATTAGTTTCACTTCGAATGTTCTGTAAAATATTTCATCCCATAAAAACAAATCACTTTACAACCCCATGGAATCTAGAATAAGAATCTGCTGAATGATACATCCATTTTAAATACATATCGAATGCTGCTTTTTGCTTTCATTTTTACTTAATTACGTATACAGGGTGCGCACGCTCAACGATAGCCAATGGCTAAGTTCTAAACCGTTAGTCTTAGACATATAGTTCCAATTGCAAAAATGCTTTTAAAAATATAAAGAATTGTTTTTTAAGCGATTTAGGTCAAAAGAAATTTGTAGTAAAAAGATTACGAAAATTAAATTTTTATACGCCCTCCCTCGGTCCTATAAGAGATAGTTAGTAAATTTTTACCACTACTCTAACAAGTTAGCCAAAAAAAGTCCCATTCATCTGCGATTAAAACTGACCGAGTAACATCTGTTTAAAGTTGAAGCATCTTTTTTGCTGCAAAATAAGGTTCAGTCACAAATTTAGTGAAAATAAAAATAAACGTCAGATGTAAAATTTAGCATTAAACATTGAGAGTAAAATAGTTTTTCCAATATTATTTTTTAATTTATGTTGATGTTTACAAATTACAGCAAAATATACACCTTATATTAAAAATATAAGTAAACAAATTAACAGAAATTTTGTTAAATTAAATTATGAAAAGCAACAGTCAAAATTCGTTACAAAATGATACGTATTTAAAATTCTATTAGATTATTTAAACTAATAGAGCTTTGTGTAGTCACATAAAATAAATAAATAGTGGTAGGCACCTAAAATCGTATTAATATTACATTGTCACTGGATATAAATAAGTATGCAAATTGAACTTCGATCGGATATTTGGAAGTGAGTTAAAATGTCATTACAAATTTGGAATTAGGAAAACATACATATGAAAGCTATAATTAAAAGAAAAAGCCTATCAAAACAACACCCCTTTTTAAAATAAAATCATGAAATGAAACAACTTCATTTCTTTACAAAATAAAAATATTTAAAAATACAATTGAGGATGTAAATTTCAAAACTCGCCTTATTGCTTTTGTTTACTCAATCAGTCTATACAAATCTGCACTACTGTGACACTACAATCTCAAAATTTATAATGAAAACTAATGGGCGCATTTAAAGGTTTTTCGCAATTTCCCAAAATTTGATTTTCTCGATAAAGAGAATTTTGAAATTCCTGTCTTTAATTATTTTTATAACTAATCTAGAAGTTAATCAATTAAAATTAATATTACCAAAAAATTTATACGGTGAAAGCACCTTCAGTTACATTGTTTTAAAAATATTTCTTTACCTGATTTAAAACATTTTTGTAATTGGAATTATAGGTATGTGACAAATGGTTTAGGAATTAGACATTAGACAGCGTTTGAAATAGACGCCCTTTATAATACTTTAAGCACTTACTGTAAGTTCCCTTAAAGCTTAGTCCAAATCATCCGTTTTTAGATACAGAAAAATGGTTTAAATCATGAAATTTAAAGATTCATAACTCGGTCAATTTTAATGTTAGTATAATGGGACCTTCTTTGTAATGCTTGTTAGAGTAACGGAAAAATTTTACTAAATATCACTTATAGGACCGAGGGACTGTATAAAAATTTAATTTTCGTAATTTTTTACAAAAAATTTTTTTGACCTAAATCGCTTGAAAAACAATTCTTTACCTTTTTTAAAGCATTTTTGAAATTAGCGCTATATGTCTAAGGCTAACGGTTTAGAAATTAGCCTTTGGCCACCGTTGAGAGTGGACACCCTGTATATCTTGAATAATAAAATCCTTGTCTCCATTCCTTTTCCTAATATTTTCTTGAAGAACATGCTACTTCTATATATATATGAATGTTGAATTTAGTTGATCTTGTATACAGGACACGTGTGTGAGAAACGAATTGGAAATTTGGAATACCAACATTTTTGGATGTAATTTTAAAAAGTAAAGACAATGAGATATGACAATGACACCGAAATCTATTATGTTGAATTAAAATACGTTAAAAAATAAACTAATATATATATATATATATATATATATATATATATATATATATATATATATATATATATATATATATATATATATATATATATATATATATATATATATATATATATATATATAATGTGTAAAGACGTTTCTAAACGTTCCCTACTAAAATTTTAATGTATAGTTAAATATTACTCAGTTAAATATCATACAGTCAAATCTCCTTAACATGAACACGTTTAACGTCAATTACTTTTAACATGAATTGTTTTCACAGACCCCTATAAAGACGAACAAAAAGATATGATACTGAATTACGGTTAAGATGAACACAATTTTGATTCGCCTCGAGGTTCATGTTAATGAGATTCGATTGTATGCATTTAATAAAATTAAATGTAAAATTTACATCATTTAGCAGAAGTATAACGACATTTACCGGAATAATATGTTTGTACTGGCTCTGGTATTCATTAATATTTGAAATTTAAATTAAAATAATTAGACGAGCTGGTTTAACCTTAACTAAAAAAATTATTTTATTTGTCATAATGCCATAAAATGAGAAAAAAACTCTACAAATTTATGATAATGTCATAAAATGACATTAATGAACTTATTTTTTATATAGCTCCTCGTTATGGTATATATTAGAGCAAATAGTATTAGATAAACAGAATATTTTCCATACAAAATATTTGCTCTAATATCATATAAATATATTTTTTATTTAGGGATAAACCTTTTACAACTTAGGAAAATTTTCAAGTTTAAGTTGAACATATTTTACATGCTATTTTTTTTCATAGAATAATATAAAAGTGTCACTTCGAACGTTCCATAACATATTTCATTCCATAAAAACAAATCGGTTTCCAAGCCCATGGAATCTAGAATAAGAATCTGCTGAATCGCACATCCATTTTAAAAACAGATGAAACGCTGCTTTTTGATTTCATTTTTGTTTAGCTATGTATATATCTTGAATAATAAAATCCTTGATTTCATTCCTTTTCCTAATATTTTCTTGATAAATATGCTAGCTCTATGAATATAAATGTTGAAATCAGTTGACCTTGTGTACAGGATGCGTATCGGATAAACGAATTGAAAATATGGAATACCAACATTTTTGGATGTAAATTTAAAAAGTAAAGAAAATGAGATATGACAATGTCACCGAAATCTGTTATGTTGAATTCAAATATTTAAAAAAATCAATTATTATTATACAGTGCTTATAAAAGATATTTAAAAACTCTGCTTTTTAAAATTTTATTGTGTTATTATTTGTTACCCAATATATATTTAATATATTAAATGTGAATTTTGCCATCAATTAGTACAAGCATAAAGACGCATATAGATTTAATTTTTTTTGTACTAGCTCTGGTATTCATTAATATTTGAAAAAATTAAAATATTTAGATTAATACGTTTAGCTTTAACAAATAAATGTATCATTTTATTTTATCAGAATTATCGAGTCATAAAATTATTAATTGAATAATTTAAAGCTATACTGAGTTATACACATTAGACGAACATACATAATTTACTAGAAAGTTGTACAATTGTGTAACTTACGAGAAAATAAAGTGTTTTCCGTATATAATTCGTATCCTAAAAATATTGTTTTTACAATATGTTAATTGCCATGATTGTCATAATCACAGATAAACAGAATATTTTACATAGAAATGCTTACTCTAAAAGCATATAAATGTATTTTTATTTAGGTATAAACATTTTACAAAGTAGGTAATTTTTAAAGTTTAAATTGAACATATTTTCCTCTGTTATTTTTTCACAGAATAATATAAAAGTGTCACTTCAAACTTCCCATAACATATTTCATCTTATAAAAACAAATAGGTTTCCAACCCCATGGAATCTAGAATAACAATCTGCTGAATCGCATATCCATTTTAAAACATATCAAACGCTCCTTTCTGATTTCATTTTTGCTTAGCTATGCATATATCTTGAATAAAAAAATGCTTGATTCCATTCCTTTCTCTAATATTTTCTTTGTAAAATTTTCTAGTTCTATGAATATAAATGTTGAATTCAGTTGACCTTGTCTACAGTGTGCGTATGTGAGAAACGAATTGGAATTTTGGAATAGGAACATTTTTGGACGTAGATTTAAAAAGTAAAGAAAATGAGATATGATAATTTTATCGAAATCTGTAATGTAGATTTGAAATAGTTTGAAAAAAATATATTATATTATGTGTAAAAAGAATTTTCAAAGCATATGCTTTTTAATATTTTATTATATAATTAAATTTTGTCCAATATATATTCAATATATTAAATGTAAGTTTGCCTATCCTTGAATGCAAGCATAATGATGTATATCGGTATATCTTTGTGCTGGCTTTAGAACTCTTCGAAATTTGATATTTAAATTAAAATTATTGGCCTAATACATTTACATTAAAATAAAAGCAGAGCCCTAGCACGAAAAATTTTTTACAATGTTTTACTACTTAGTGCTTTAGACCTACATTTAGTCAAAATTAAGCATAGATATAAATTAGTCCTTAGAATAATATTTTAATGAAATACATAAAAATTGACTAAATGCTTTTAAAAGAGGTCTAGGGATACAATAAGAATTCAGCGTTTTGGTCCAAGAATTAGCGTCGGAAACTCAACTTGAAAATTATACACTAAGATGGTTAGAAAATGAGAATGTAAAAACATGCATGGCGTACAAAATATTAAAGGGAACATACAGGTCTCAAATTCTTAACTCAAATGTAGAACAATCAGAATAACTAAATGGAGAAAGGATTCCAAAAATAAAGATTGGATTAAAAGGGGGGATTTAGTAGCATATTATCAATTGAAAAAACTCCATGTGGCCCTTTAATAAAATCGTTAATTTTATTCCTTTTCTTATTATTTCCTTGAAAAATATGCTAATTCTACGAATACAAATGTGTAATTCATTTTATCCTGTGTACATGATTTTTATTTCAGAAACGATTTGTAAATATGGAATACCAACATTTTTGGATGTATATTTAAAAAGTAAATAGTATGAGATCATGAATAGAAAATGTTGATTCATAATACATAAAAAAACTATTATATATTTAATATGTAAAGTAATCATCTGCTCAAAACATCAAAATATCTGCTTTTAAGAATTTATTGTATAATTAAACATTATGCAATGTATATTTATCATATTAAATGTAAACTTTTACACCATTTAGCTTAAGTATAACAAAATATACCGGCTTAATATGTCTGTAATGGCGCTGGTATTCATTTTAATATATGAATGATACCAATGAAACCTGAAATAAACAGGAAATAATTAGTGTTTTGATCAAAAGCTATTAAAAAAACAACGATGAAGGGAAATAAAGATGTCATACAGAGCAAAACATATTAAATATTCATTGGTTTGGAAAGAACACCAAGAATTTTCAAAAATGCCTCTTTTTACGTATGGTAGACCCCTAAATAAGAAAATGTCCACATGGAATCACCTTCAAGAACGAACAGAAAACAAAAGAAAAATATGGATAGTAAAAATAATACGTTTTCATTAAAATGAAATCAGAAAAGCCTGTACATTTTTCAGATACAACAATTTCATGGATCACTTCTGCACTTTCGTTAACAATGTAAGTTTTCAGTACTAGATAAACAGAATATTTACCATAGAAAACACTTACTCTAAAAGCATAGAAATATATTTATATTTATGCCTAAACATTTTACTATTTAGATAATTTTTTTAGTTTTAATTGAACATATTTTCCTCTGTTATTTTTTTTTTCACAGAATAATATAAAATTGTCATTTCGAACTTTCCAAAGCATATTTCACCCCATAAAAATAAATCGTTTTACAACAATATGGAATCTTGAATAAGAATCTGCTGAATCATACAACCATTTTAAAAACATCTCAGACGCTCCTTTTTTATTTCATTTTTGCTTAGCTGTGTGTACATCTTGAATAATAAAATCCTTGACTCTTTTCCTTTTCTTAATATTTTTCTGAAAAAAATATGCTAGTTCTATGAATATAAATGTTGAATTCAGTTGACTTTCTGTACAGTGTGCGTATATGAGAAACGAACTGGAAATTTGGAATACTAACATTTTTGGATATAAATTAAAAAAAGTAAAGAAAATGAAATATATAATGTCACCAAAATCTGTTAAATTGAATTGAAATATTTTAATAAATAACATAAATTTAACTTTTTCAAAAAAATGTATAACCGACTCCAAAAAAAAGCGCTAAAAAGAATTAAATAATTCTATAAAATTCTCTAATGACAAATCGTTATCCAATAACCACACATTGACTATCATGTACCGGTATAAAACGGTTGAATTTAATATATAGAATTTAATATCCACCAAACATAGATTTTCCAGAGAATATTTTTTACAAGAGATTAATTTACATATTTTTTATTTAATTTTTGAATACATACATATAAAAAGTAATGAATTACCTTTTGAAATTGGTGCCAAACAATCATAATCGATAATGATTTCCCCATTTTATTTATGGTACTAGACATCATATATCCACAATTTTTACTATACTTAAGATAGTTTGGCACCAACTTCAAAAACTAATTCATTACTTTTTATGTGTATATATTCAAAAATTAAATCAAAAATATGTAAATTAATCTGTTGTAAAAAGTATTCTCTGGAAAATCTATGTTTGGTGGATATTAAATTCTGTATATTAAATTTAACCGTTTTATACCGGTACATGATAGCCAATGTGTGGTTATTGGATAACGATTTGTCATTAGAGAATTTTATAGAATTATTTAATTCTTTTTAGCGCTTTTTTTGGAGTCGGTTATACTTTTTTTGAAAAAATTAATTTTATTTCCTACTTTTTAGTTATTTATACCGTAATACATAATTATGTGTACTGACATAGGATGACTCTTTGCAACGCGTTACTAATGAACGCACTTTGCTGAGTTCTGATATATTCGCTTTACTTGTCACTGTTTGATTGTCAACTTTTCAAAAGACACTTACACTATCGATTAGTATCGTTGTGAATCTTTAGGTTTCTGGATGTGGTAGCTTCTTCAGATCTGGCACGACGAAAAGCTACCGTTAGTAAAATGCTTTTCTAGTGTAGTCAAAAGTACTTTCCTTTCAGTCAGAAAAAGCAAAAAGAAAGATTTCAACAAAAATCACTCAATGATTTAATAGATAAACAACACAATCTAATTCCTATAAATGCAGTAAAGGCATCGGAAATGAGCGGTGATAATTCGACGAGGAATCCGAAAATCATAACCTGTACTTGGCTGCATCTATAAGAGAGTGACAGCATTCGATGCCCAAATATTTTTTTCACGGACGCTTTTGTCCCAACTAAACTGTTAAAAATTTGAAACTCACTCCACCGCTTTTATGGAAAACGATTATTTCAGCCTATCATGGAGCATTCTCATGGGTCAAAAGACACATATTTTATAAAAGCGGGGGAGTGACGATCCCAGGCAGCACATCCATATGGGCCCGTAAAGGCAAAAGTGGGTCAGGGATATAGATCTATAAGGGCTATCCATATGGGCCCGCATAGAATGTCCACTTTTTTTCTATATGGGCCCATATGGGCTATTTATATATATCTATATGGATGTCTATGTCGATATATAAAGATATCTATAAGGATCTATGTGGATGCCTATGTAGATCTATAATGATATCTATATGGGCCCGCATAGAATGTCCACTTTTTTTCCATATGGGCCCATAAGGGTTATCTTTATATATCTATATAGATGTCTATGACTATCTATAAAGATATATCTATATAGATCTATGTGGATGCACATGTAGATCTATAATGACATCTATATGGGCCCGCATAGAATGTCCACTTTTTTTCCATATGGGCCCATATGGGTTATTTTTAAGTATCTACATGGGTGCATATGTCGATCTATAAAGGTACCTATATGGGTCTATTTGGATGCACATGTAGATCTATAATGATATCTATATGGGCCCGCATAGAATGTCCACTTTTTGTCCCATATAGGCCCATTTAAGCTGTTTACATAGATCATTAAGGATTTATAATGTGATCTTTATAAATTTCTAGGTCTCTGATTTATGAAGACACTTTACTTATTTGAAAACATCTGTTCCGTAATGTTAAACCTAAGTTTTTGAATTTCTCATTTAAATTTGAATATTTTTTAATGTTTTCTTTCTGCATTGTATAACTGAACTCAATGTTAAACCTAGTTCTTGAATTTCTCATTAAAATTTGAATATTTTAAAATGTTTTCTTTCTGCATTGTATAGCTGAACTCAATCTCTAAAGGGACCATTTTGTATTTTTTCAATTTGTTTGTAATTTTTTAAAAGTACTTTCATCTTCGAAACCGGTTCCGAAAGTGTAAATACCTTTACTAAAAAAAATTTGGTACCAAAATCCAAGAAGTAAAACTAGTGATATGATATCGACGTCAGTTTCCTATGCAGAAAAAGTCATTTTGAAAATATTTAAATTTAAACGAGAAATTCAAAAATAACCTATCCATAACATTACAAAGCCCATGTTTTCAAGTAAATGAAGGGGATTCGTCACTCATTTGAAAACATGTGTTTCATAATGTTAACTTTATGGACGCTATTTTTGAATTTCACTTAAATTTAAATATTTTTTTTCTACATATAGGATAGCTGAACTTGTTTTCTAATTGAACAATTTTGTATTTTTTTTTTTTTTGTTACAGATCTTCAGGTATTTTCATTTTCAAAACTGTTTTTGAAAATGAAGGTATTATCAAAGTATTATGGAATTAGCTGGAAAATAATCAAATTTTCTTTATCTACTTTATGTAGCTCAATAAATTTAATAAATGGAAATCATGTATGCACAGTACAGCCTGAGAATTTTGTCTACTGGATCATACAGTGTACATGCCATACACACTTCAGACAAATTTAAAATGTTACTTTTTTACTAAAATAAATTAATAAATCAACCAAGGTAGGTCACCAATGGCCCATTATCTTTATTTCTCTTACCTGTTTTGTGAAAACCAAAAAAGAGACGTTCAACATCCTAGTGATCTTGAAAGCTTCACAAATGCTGTAATGAAAGAGACTGACAACCAGGGATGTAGTGGAGGGTGTATGTCACATACCCTCTGGATTTTTTTAAGGAACACCGTATACCCTCTCTTTCTCAAGAAAGTCATAGTAAATACACTCTAGGGTATACCCTCTGCCTTGAGCATATACCCTCTGCTTAAAGTATATGCCCCCCCCTTTTTTAACGACTGCACCACTGCTGACTACTTGGGGCAAGTGATCATGGCTATCATCCTCCATGCACAAAATTTCTCTTCTGGGGGGGGGGGGGTCAAAAGCATCCCCAGATCTTGTGATTTTATCAGTGCTGTAGTTGGAAAAAAATATTTCTGGGAACTCAACTTTTCATAGATTATGATGCTACCGGATTTTTGCTAACTTAAAAGCCAATTTGAAATATTTATCCAAAAGTAGATTAAAAAAAATTAATAGTTATAATTATTATATTGAAGTTTTTATAGTAATGTAATTTGTTTTCTTCGATAAGAATTGGTCAACTGACGTCAGTTCAGTACCTCTGCCCCCTGAATAACTGGGCCTCAGCTCTGACAAAAAAAAAATGGTGGCTGCCAAAGGCGGATTTTTTTCAGCGTATGTACGGTCTTTTCAGTTTTTGTACTAATAATTTTTTTAAGTTTTTTCGCTTTATTTTTCTCAGATTAATGAAGTCTAAGAAATCTTTTATGAAATACTGGAGTCAAAACATAGGGGGCCTTTGCACACTTTTAAAACATCAGTCTTCGGCCGCCGCCATTTTTGCATCAGTGTCAGGCCTAATATTCAAGGGCGGCAGCACGACAGCTTCAAAACATCTTATTAGTCGAAATATCTCCTTTCTTGATAAATGGAAACGAATCTTCTTAAAGCTAGCAAAATATAACATTTTGCTTGAAGAAAAAATGGGATTGCGCTCATACGCGATTTTTTTCTACAGTAACAAACTAAATATTTCTGGGAACGGCGCTCCCACGCGTTCCCACCCAATTACAGCACTGGATTTTATGGTTAATGGAAGTACATTGTTACATATGAAATGTCTCATAATTTTAAACAATATATGTTTGCAATAAATTCATTTATATTTTTTCACAAATATGATTGTTTCTAAACAGTACATAATTTTTCAATCATCAAATTAAAAATAAAAAAATACTATCAAATTTAATTTGTTTAAAACCCATATTCCAATTTACTTTTTATTTAAGTTAAAATAATTTAAGCATAATGAAAAACATTTAATGCATATAATTCAATTCCCAGAAGATTAATTTACATGTACTTACAACAATATAAACTATTCAGCACCTCTGACTGATATTCCATCAATAAGGACTTTAATAAAATAAGAGCACAGTAATATCTTTGGCATGCAGCTAATATAAAAATATTGCTTTTCCATACTATACTTACTTTGCTAACCTTAATTTACCAATGACAGGATTCTCACTGATGATTTATTATTATTATTATTCAATATTTCTAAATAATAATTTACTTTGAAGATTAATTTGTTGAAATAGTGTCAGAGAGAAAATAATTACCAATGGCAGTCATGTAAATTTGACATGAAAATGAAACAGACTAAATAAAATAGCAACACAATTCACTTGGTTTATGGTATGTCACTCCATTTATTGAAAATACAATTTATATATTCATATATATGTATTTCTATAGACTATATAAGAATAGTTATCTTGTAGCATAATTCTATTTTTCATACAGTTTTAGATGGGTGCTGCACCCTCTCTGTAGTTTCATTTAGCCTCTATAAAAGGAGAAAAATTCCTATAAGAATCTAAAATCCTATGAGCAAGCACACTGCTGTTCTTTACTTCTAGGAGAAAATCAATAGATATAGTTATTCGAATTTTTACAAACAATATGCATCATTGCAGAAGAAAGTTCATGAAGTATAAACAAACATTCTTTTCCCTCTTCAAATGCATAACTTTACATTCAAGATCATCAGTGCAGGATTCTTCAGCTTCGTATAAATTTGAATCAAGATTCCATGTCAGGTACAAATGAATTGCTGCAAGCATCTGGTTAATGTCACCACCTATTTTTAAAATATAAGGATTAAATTTTTAAGATTTAAAATTGTTTGTGCAGAAATAATTTTATCTAAAAATTAAGAAATATAATAATAATAACAATAATAAAAAACATTTTACACAGTAGAAAACAGTCAATTATAACAGTCAGTAACACTATCCATTTAATTCAGTTTTGCAAGACAAAAGCTTCATTTGAAAAATTGATGCATTAAAAACCAATAAATTCACCAGGAAGTTTTTTTTTCTCCTTTTTCAAATGTAAAATTGTGTTGGAGTGAGTACATATATCAGGGTTGGTATAAAAACCGGTTTTTTTGAAAAAAACCAAAAAACCGGGTTTTTTTGGTTTAAACCAAGTTTTTTTGGTTTATACCGGGTTTTTTTTCAAATCATTATTTAAATAGCATTTGCAACAAAAATAACTTGAGTCTTAGAAAGTCATGGGGATTTTTTGTAATTAATAATTAATGTTAAACATTCACATTAGTATTTATTTTTTTGATAATTAAATAACTAAAGCATAAAAATTTATAATTAAATTATCTTATGTTTAGGTTTCTATAGGAAAATATTCAGTGTGTGAAAAAAAAAAAACTATTAATTTATTAGTATACTTATATAAACCTTTTAGATAATAATTTAAGAAATAATTATATGCAGGTTGATAATGAAGAACATAGTAAAGGGCAAACAAACATATTTTACTAAATTAACAGAAATAAGCTGAAATAGAAAACATTTCCTTGTGCATAATTTAGAAATTATTTACAGTATTAACATCAACAAATGATTATTAATCTCTTACAACATATACAGTAAAATCTGCCTAAGCCGGAAATCTGTCTAAGGCGGAAACATTTCAAAGTCCCACATTTATAAGCATAGAGATTTCCGAGAAATCTGTCTAAGACGGAAAGAATCTGTGTAACGCGGAACCGGACATTCACTTTAGGTCCCAGGTAGCAAATTTACTGTTTAAGACGGAAGAAAATTTTTATGCGAAATATAAATGGAAAGAAATCTCATCTTTTAATATTGAATTGTATAGTCTAGCAATGTTAAATTCAGATACTTTTCTCCGGAGGGGAGGGAAATTATAGAGTTCTGCGGAAGGGTGGGAATTGTACCTTCCGACTATTGAAATGCAAAATATCAATTTTTTTTTTTTTTTTGGGGGGGGGGGTCGTATTTTATTGCTCCGGGGAGAATGTCTCTTCCGGGGCCACTCTCTGAATTCAACACCGTAGTCGCATTCCTAGAGGTTATGAAAAAGCGTCACCGACTGCTGACAGAACTTTGGGGATGATTTTATTATTATATATGACTGGGAACTGTTGAACAACGGGTGTACTAGTGTGTAGGTGTACTATCAATTTGTAGTATAAATTATTATTACTATGAATATATAAAAATATGTAAAGATTTCATGTCTAATTAATTTTTAAAAAATTTAAAGGTACATTAGTTTTAACTTTTAACCAAAGAAATGTTTAATATCCTGTGAACGGTATGCCTATAAAGTTTTTCTGTCTAAGCCGGAAATATGTCTAAGGCGGAATTTTATTTCAATCCCGAGCGATTCCGCCTTAGACAGATTTCACTGTATTTACTTAAAAAATATCAATATGCATTTTATTAATGCTAAAAAATACATGTGTATTGACTTACTTGATACATCAATGAATGTAATGCTTACACAAATTGAGACATAGGCTTAGAAAAATTATTATTATTATTATTATTATTATTATTATTATTATTATTTTTTAAATACAAACTTTATTTTTTCTGTTTCTTTGTTCTTCAAAAGGTGAAGATTTAGCATAACATTTTATTATCTGTGCAAGCACCGAGTTACATGGATATTTTTGTTTTGTAAAATTTAATGTACCCTTTTTTCTTGTTCACATAGTTCACTTTGACTGTATTGTGGTTCAAGCATGTATACATAAAAGGGCATGGGTGTTAGGGCTATTTTATACCTGGACTAAAAAACTATGAGACTTCTTTATTTACATTTTTTTTCTCTTAATATTTTTGAAGACCTGTCCAATTATAAAGTGCATTAGTAATGGAACTTATTACTTTAGATATTATCCAGGGCAACTGCAATAGAA
Organism: Maratus speculifer; assembly: GCA_964019185.1. NCBI lineage: Eukaryota > Metazoa > Arthropoda > Arachnida > Araneae > Salticidae > Maratus > Maratus speculifer. The sequence continues at coordinate 96,169,993 of OZ025290.1, forward strand.
TTTAACAGTTTAAACATATCTTCAACATTTCTTTTAAAATTAAAATTAGAGAGATACAAGCTTTTGAATATTTTTATCAATAACATTCCTATTTTCTACACAAATTTTAAGTAAAGTGGGGCAATTTTTAAGGTAAACATCTAAAGCATCTGAAAATGAATCACACCTAATATTATAAGGAAGAGCTAATTTGACAGCATTTACATTGCATGCAATTTTTACATTTCGCTCTTAAACATGTTTTTGATGTATTTCTTATTCCCTCAAATGAAAACCAGATTATATTTTCCTTTCTCCTAGTTTTAGACATTCTTTTATTTCAATATATATAAGTAGCTTTCTTAAAATAAAATACAATACAAAGTAACTAGAAACAGAAAAAAATAATGTAAAAACTGCAAATCCAATCTAAGAAAAACCAAAGCTTACTAAAACCAATAGCTATGGAACAGAGAAAATTCATAGCTAATCATTCATTAGCATACAGAACAAGAGTAACCAATGGAAAGAATGACTTATGATTATGTCATTATTGATGCTTCGATATATGATGCAATCCTTAGTAAATCATAATCAAGCTATCTAAGCAGTAAAATTGCATTTTTGGCTGGCATATGCCATTTTTGCATTTTTAAAAAAATAAAAGGTTTAAAAAAGAATTAAAACTAACTACCTTTTTTTATCCTCCACAGTTCACTCTAGAAAAATATTTTGCCATGTCAATTTATAGCTAGTAAGAAAAATTAGATTGATTAAAGATGTTTGTCACTTTAAAAATTTAATTTGTCTTTAGCTTTGCTTGTAGCTACTCCATAACTTTGATTTTGCACATTTTAATAATGTGTAAAATAATTGAAAACATTAGGGAAAAGGGAAAAAAAACAAATTAAAAAAAACCAGCATGGTTTTTTTAAAAAAACCACTTGGTTTAAACCACGGTTTAAACCAGCGTGGTTTAAACCAAACAACCCTGATATATAGTATATATATATATATATATATGTATATATACATATTTATTTAACTAAGCTTCAATATGTATTTTTTAAGTGGTTAAAAATCTTTTAAAAAGTGTAATCAAAATGGGAAAAATAAAAAGATACCCAGTAAAAGAGATCTATATGCAAAGAAAAAAATATGTAAATATATGAAAAAGTATGTACCCAGAAACATAATTTTAATTTACAAGTTAATAGTATTCTTATTTGACTATCATGGGATTTTATAACAAAAATATAATGTACCTAGATAGTTAAAAGTAATAGTTTTGGACTGTAATTCATCTTTTTTATTTATTATTTCCACTTTCATTTCACAGTTTATTTTAAAAATTAAGACGACAATGAATGATTTTTTTTTTCATTTATAGATCAATTGCTATGAGGCATTGCACGTTTAATGAATTTATAAATAAACAAGCTGATCTGCTTGACGTTGTCCAGTGTCAGTTCCTTAAATAAAACTTAAAACTTTGTATGATTTAATATTTAAAAAAAAATCTTGGGACCTTCTGCTGAGTCTAGTGCATTCGTAATAAACCTTTTTTCTGAACTAACCTGTGACATGGGTCCCCACTATGTAATGCAGCATGTACTGAAAATGTTCTGCATTTACCAGAGACTATCAAAAACAAAGTTGAATGAACCAAACCTCGTAGTAATCCATAGAATAAGAAAAACTAATGCCTCATTAAAGTTTTAAAAAAGTTGGTCACCAAAGTCTAAGATAAACTTTTATAATACAGAAAGCAGCTGAATTGTAATCTAAATTGAATGAGCCAAATCTGTTTTAACATTATTGGATCCTTAGAAATGTGAGAAAGAATGTATCCTCCAGTGATGGAAAGTTCCCCCCCCCCCCCTGTAAATTTAATGAATTACTATTAACATAATGTTTAATAAATGGATGAAATTTCTAATCTAAAGTTATGTGATTTTTAATTTTCAGCTGCAGTGAGTAAACATAACTTTTCGAAAACACTGGCAGTATTCAAAATGTACACAAAAAAGGTGGCAGCTGAAGTATAAAGAAGGACCAGACATAGGGGACAAAGGTGTATTAACAGGAATGTAGCTGGCTATAAGAAAAATTTTTAGTAACTTAAAAGCAGTTAAAGAATGCTAGAACTGTCAAAGAAAATTTCAATACAATTAGAGCATTGTTAAAGAAATTGCAATAAAGACCTAAAGAAGGAAATTAAAATTCAAACTTAGCAGTAGCTGAAATCTGGAAAATTGTTTTGTTATTCATATAATACCTGGGGGACCTAAGAAATTACTAGGTATGCACCGAATAGTGCTTTTGGCTGAATACCAAACATTCGGTCAACACATGAACCAAATATTGAATATTCGGCTACCCAAATAGTAATTGTCGGACCGAATACTGAATATTTGGCCAGCCGAATACCGAATATTTGGCTTTCCAAATACTTTTTATATTTCAAAGTTTAAAGGTATTAAAACTTAAAACATTACTTTTTAAACAATTTTACATAATATTTAATAAAAGAAACTTATATTTTGATAAACTAGAGCTTTTTATAGAGCATTTAGAGTTGGAAAAAAAAACCTGCTGTGAGTTTTTTAAGAAGCACAATTATGAGACTTTGTTAATTAATAAAATTTTAAATTTCATGGTTAAGTCTATGAATTAAAACAAATATTTTGAAATCAAAGTGAAATAATGAAAAAATGGTCAATGAAAAAATTTAGTCTCATAATTGTCCTTTTTAAATAACTCAAGGCAATTTTTTTTCAATATAAAGTACAAATACTTTAAACTGAATTCTGATTAAAGGAGTGTCTAGCTCACAGATTTCTTTTCTTATGAATGGTGGCATTTTCCACCCTTCCTTTCATATCATATTTTAAAGAAACCAAAGAGAGTGAGATGAAATATTACGTACTTATCAGACTTGTATAAAATCAAAAACTTTCTGTGCACGTAATATTGGTTCAAAAACTTTCTGCAAGTTAATATAATGTCTAATAAAATACGCATTATATTATTTTAGTATGGATGAAATTTGCTTTTATTATGCAATTCATGGAAGTAATTCACTTTTGTTACGCGATTCATAAATGTAGTTCACGTTTTTTATGCGATTCATGCATGTAATTTGCATTTTTTACAGGATTTATGGATGTAATTCTTTTTTATGCGATTTATAGACATAATTCACTTTTTTATGTGATCGGTCGACGAAATTCGCATTTTTTTAAAGCAATCTGTCGGCGAAATTGACATTTCTTCTGCGATTTATGGACATAATTCTCTATTTTTAAGCGATTCATGGATATAATGGGCTCTTTGAGCTTTATGTTGACAATATTCGTGTTTTTTGAGCTATCTTCTGATGAAATTTGCATTTTTTCAGCGATCTGTCGATGAAATTCACGATTTTTATGCAATCTGTCGACATAATTCGCATCTTTTGTGATTTATGAACGTAATTCGTGTTTTTTATGCAAATTGTAAACGTAATTTGTGTTTTTTACACGAACTGTCAACATATTTCGTGTTTTTTACACGATTCATGAAATAATTTGTGTTTCTTGTGCGATTCATTGATGTAATTTGTGGTTTTTTTTTAGATTCATGGTCGTAATTTGTGGTTTTTACGAGATTCATGGACATAATTTGCAGTTTTTATGAGAACCACGCACAAAATTTGCAATTTTTACAATAATCACGCACGAAATTCATGTTTTCAATTCAGAGGTATATTTTAATTGAAAATGAGACGCTTAATCCGATGCAGCAAACTGTTAGTTAATATGATTATTATTTTTGGAGTTATAAAGATGTTTCTTTTACGTAGTTTGGTACTTCTTGAGTAGTTTGGCGTTTTATATAATTTGTTGAAATTGGTGCATCAGCAATTCATTAATAGAGTATTACTAAGTGTATTAACAACATTTAAATTTTGTTTTGGAATTGAAATACATTGTATAAATAGTTTTCACATATTTTATTTTCATATGCATATAAATGATGGGTAAGTATTACGGTGGCCTCCAACGACTAGTTTTCATGATATTTTGACAAAATTGGAGATTTTTATTGTGAACGATTGATGAAATAGATTTTTTATGACAACCGACTGTCAATATTCGCAATTTTTAGTATCTGAAATTTTGGACCAGGGTTGGGTTTTTGACATGACAAAGGTTTAAACCGGTTAAAACTGTCAAAAACCTGTCAAAAACCCACAGAGTTGCAATCTGCTGCAGTGTGTTAGAATTTGTTTAGGCAACAAATTTTAAAACTAGCAACAGTTGCCATACATTATGTTGAAATTTAATTATATTATGGGTAATTAGCAGGTCTTAAAATACTTTTAATTAATAAAAATTAAGGTAAAAATGTCAGATTTCAAATCTCAGAAATTTATCTCAAAATGGACATGTAGAAATATTTGCAGAAAAACTATGTTTAAATATCTTGTTTATTTATTATTATTATTATTATTTTAATACTTAAAAAATTTTAAAATTATTTAGTGTGTATTTTGACATAGCTAATATTTATAACGAACAAGTTAAGTGTCACAAATACAGGATTTCTAAAAGTGTTGAACTTTATACACGTGTTTAATATATATATATTTTTAATGCTATACACATTATATACATAATATCCAGCAGGCTAATTTGAATTTAAATATAATGCATATTATTTATTATATTTATGATTATTGCACATCATTATAAACCATTTTTATCTCTATCCCCCCCCCTCAACACACACACATTAATAGTACTAAGAATATAAATAATGTTAACTTTCAAAGGAAGATAAGACAAGAAGTAATTATTCAACAACTGAATGCTTAAGATATTTAATAAAATTTTATAGTATTCAGTGGAAAAAAAAAAAGTATTTGCATAAACTATAATTTTTCAGCATAGTACATAAATAGGCTGAATATTGTAAACAGATATTCAGATTTTTTTTATTATCTTTATTTTAGTTAAAAATTAAAAAAAATGACTGACGATTTAAAATTTACCGATTTTTCTGAAAAACTAACAATTGTAAAAGTCAAAACAGAAAAAAATTACACTGATCTATGAAATACTTTTATAACAAAAAATATTATATGGTTTTTTTATTGTTATTATCTAATTAAATACATAATTTTAACAAATAAAACATTGAATAAATATTTCCAATTAATTTGATTACATAATGAAAATCAATCCAAATGAAAACTATCAAATTAGAAATTTAGTACAATAATCCAATTCATTTGCTCACATAGCATAAGGTAGCAAATAACTAGTTTTGAACCCTTTTCGGTTCCTAATCAATTACAGAGTTTTGAATGAATTAGTACGAAATTGGAAAACACTCATTCTATTGCAGCAGCACTGGCAGGACATGATAAAAGTTGTTCGGCTACTGATACTAAATCAGAAGTTGGACCAGACTTGAAAAATTTGCATTTGTTTAAGTCTTCTAAGATTTTGTTTACTATTCAAAATATGTTTCTTCCAAAATTTAAATTTATTTTTTCTAGAACATATTTAGAAACATTTTCTTTATTAAAAGCAAATAAATTATACTTATTAAATATAAATATATGAAGATTATATATATATATATATATGTAAATAAATATTTTTATTTACATATAAATGTAGGTTTTTGATATGACGGTTTAAACCATCAAAAACTGTCGCATGTTAAAAACTTGCCAACCATGTTTTGAACTGATTAATTTTTAATGTTTTTGGCATAAAATGTCTTAAATTTTTGGAAAATTCGAAAATCGGCTCTGCTTTTAATTGTGCGGTAACGGTAAATAATTCGTACATAAAATTAGGAGAATATTTTTAATTTTCTGGTACTTAAAAAAAGTTACAAAAATAAAAATTGTTCCTTTCATAAAATTTTTTGTGCACAGCTTGAACCTATATTATACAACTGTGGATGCAACTACACTCTCAAAAAAACTTCCGTCTTTTCACAGAAAATGCACTGGCAGCACTGCTGCCAGAAATTGTCTGTATATTGACGATTTTCTGTTTATTTTTTTCTCTGTCAAAAGAGGAAAAATATCCGTCACTTGAAAAAAGTTTGGAAAAAATCAATGCGGAAGAGGCGGGGATCGAACCAAGGACCCCAGGATTACCAGACCAACGCTAATCCACGGCGCTATGGCTGCTCATGATGATTGTGCGTTAAAATAGAGCTCTTCATTTCATATGGTGTGGGTTGGTGTATTTCGTTAAAAAGCTTTTAATTATGCAGTTAATCTCGGAAAGATTTCATCTTTAATGAAACTGTGGCTGGGTTTTTTTTACGTTTAGTATTAATATAGTATAAAAATGTGAATTTTAAATATATTACGTAGAATGTTAGAGAAAAAACATGGATGTTCTATTTGTGAGAATTTTTGAACGAATAAAGAAAGTAATTGTTATTTATTTTTAAATTCGAAAACATTTTTGTCTTTTAAAACTAAATTAGACATTTTAATCAATAGAATATTTTTGTTTTTCATTTTAAAAATAAATTCGAACTTATTACTAACAGACCCAATGCGCATGCGTGCTGGATAGAAACGGAAACTTTTCCTCATTTTTCGACGCTCGGAATGAACTCACAGAACAAATACGTTTTCTGGGAGAACAGAAATTATTTGTGAAAAAATAACGATAACTTAGTGTATATTGACGATTTTTTCTGACAGTGTATGATTTCTAAATGTAGTTGAACTTCGATTTAACAAATCTCTCAATTTAACGAATTTTTCTTATTCTTCTTTCAATTTAACAAAGTTATAATTTCGATTTATTAAATAACATTCAATTTAAAAAAATTAAAATTTGAAATTTTTTAATATGCATAAAAATTTTTTTCAATGACCCTCGATTGTCAATTTTCTAAACTTTTGCTTTATAAAGCAGAATTACCTATATGCCAAGATACATGCTACAGAGAGATTTCATTTTAAATACATGTAAAATAAAGTTTTTTTTTTTTGGGGGGGGGGTGTGAGGAATTAGCCAGATTTTATGGTAATAGCATTTAATTCATAAAACTTCAAATAAAAAAAATGTACTTACATAAATTAAATGTAGCTGAACATCCTTTTAAGAATAAACTGAGAATTACGATGGCTATGAGGCTAAGTGTCAAACTTGATAGTAAATCCTATGGAAATCAAAATGCATGTATAATAATATACAAAATTTGAATATTTAAATTTCATTTTTAATACATAATGTTCTGAATTTCTTTTGTGCAATAAACTAAAATTTTAAAGCATTTTAAAAAAATGTAGTTGAAAATGTTAGCAGTATTATTAAAGGAATTCTTATTTATTATCAGTTATAGAAGATCAGAAATCAACATTATGTTTAACTTTTTAGATTATTGCTAGGGATGCACCGAATAGTGATTTTGGCCGAATACCGAATGCCGAATATTCGGCCGACAGGTGAACCGAATACCGAATATTTGGTTGGCCGAATAGTAATTGTTGGGCCGAATACCGAATATTCGGCCAACCGAATAGTTAACTATTCGGCCGAATACCGAATATTCGGCTTTCCAAATATTTTTTATATTTCAAAGTTTAAAGGTATTAAAATGTTACTTTTTAAAACAATTTTACATAATATTTAATAAAATAAACTTACATTTTGATAAACAAGGGTGTTTTATAAGAAAATTTAATTTTGAAAAAAAATTCTGCCTTTAGTTATTTAAGAAGCACAATTATGAGACTTGTTGAATTAATAAAATTTTAAATTTCATGGTTTCTTCTACGAATTAAAACAAACATTTTAAAATCAAAGAGAAATAATGAAAACATGGATGAAGTAAAACTTTACAGTCTCTTAATTGTCCTTTTTCAATTACTCAAGGCAGATTTTTTTCAATATAAAGTACAAATACTTACAACTTAATTCTGAATAAAGGAATATTTAGCTAATAGTTCTTTTCATATGAATGATGGCATTTTCTACCCTTCCCCAGGGGTGCAGAATATGTCCGATCCGGCGATCTAGGATCGGGGGAAATTTTAACCAATTGGGGAAATTTTGCAGAAACATATACAATTGATTTCGATTGTCAAAAGACCACAAAATAAACAACCATTTCTTCAAAAAAAAAAAAAAAACTGCAGATTTAGTCAAAAAGAAAAAAGAAACGCAAAACAACCACAAATTTCGTTAAAAAAATCGCAAAATTCCATCATAACATGGCGTAACAACTACAAATTTCATTATAAAATTGCTAAGCAGGCAAAAAAAAAAACTGCAAATTTCGTTAAAATATTGTCAAAAGATCACAAAACACGCACATTCTGTCAAAGGATCATGAGACAATCGCAAATTTTGTTAAAAGATCATGAAATAACTACAAATTTCATCTAACGATCACTAAAAATAGCAAATTTAGTCAAAGGGCCACAAAAAAAAAGTTAATGCTGGGAGGGAATCCCCCCCCCCCATGATGTAACCTTTTAGAAAATTTGGTGTGAATTTCAGATTTTTTTTTTCAACCAGAATTACTCTTGCCACACACTCTTGCGTAAAAGTTGAGAAATAATAAAGAAATGGATTTTCGATACATTTGGTAGTACAGCATTTATCTATAATATGTTAAATTACCTATAATACCATAAAATTTTGGGGAAATTTCCATATGGATTGGGGGAAATGTTGAGAGTAGAAACGTTTTCTGCACCCCTGCCCTTCCCATCATATCATATTTTACAGAAATCAAAGCATGAAAGTTGAAAATACAGTACGGTATCTTATTTATTGTTAATGCAACAAACGAAAACATAAGTTTGATCTAAACTGAGATAAGTACAATGTATTTATGAGTCAATAAGTTGATTATGGTTTCATGAACAAAAATTGCCTTGATAGCAATTACTATTCTCAAAAGTTTTTCTTCTTTAAGGTCTTTTATTTGGGAAAAGCAAGAAACAGAATATTTACTAAACAAAATTTAAGAACTTGCATTTGCACATCATTTATTCTTAAGGAAAATCCTAATAAATCACCATTTTAATCCTTCTCATGGTTAATTTTCTTAAGTTATACTTTATAAACAACAAATAAATAATATAAAAACATTCTATTTTATTTAAATATGACTTTCTTTTTAATTATTTTAAATATATTTATAAATTGACAGTTAAAAATGAAAAGTTTTTAAAAATGTATTTTAAAAGGTTTCATTGAATATATAAGATTTGGCCGAATACTTTGATATTCGGCTAAACCGAATATTCGGCAGGCCGAATAGTTTGATATTCGGCCAAGCCGAATATTCGGCTGAACCGAATAGTTTGATATTCGGCCTAACCGAATATTCGGTAACATGGCCGAATACCGAATAGATACCGAATATTCGGTGCATCCCTAATTATTGCACAAGTAGAAATAATCTTCCATAAGAACTTTTGAGTTACCAAATTTATAAACACTTCAAAATTCTCAAAAAACAAAATAAGTCAGTTGACCTTTTATCCAGACTCTTCGGAACCTTTTATCCGAACACATAGGAGCCAACTTTGGTCCCAAAGCAGGGCCACAAGGGCAGTTGTTTGACGGGTGAACACATGATGTGCCAGGCAAAAAAGCGAGTTCAATAAACTAGGGAGTCTACGTCATAGTGCCGGAAGCTGATGCAATTTGAGCATTTTAATACAAATTCAGAGCACTTTAGACTTCTTACCACTTTAAAACAAAATTCGAGATTTTCCTTTGCATGATCGACGAAATTTGCAATTCTTCTTAGCATGATCGCAAAATTCACGATTTTTCCTCGCTTGATCAGCAAAACTTATGATTTTTCTGCACTTGATCGACGGAATTTACGATTTTTACAAAGCCGATCGACGAAATTTGCGATTTTTTTTTTTTTGCACCTGACCAAAAAAATTCACAATTTTTACGAAGCTGATTGACGAAATTTGTGATTTTTCAACGACTAATTGACGAAATTTGCAATTTTTACAAGACTTATTGATGAAATTTACGGTTTTTCTTCACATGAATGATAAAATTTAGGATTTCCCTTCGCATGATAGTTGAAATCTTTTATTCCCATTCAAAAGATTCAAAATTTTTACAAATCCGATCGTCGATATTTGTGATTTTTACAAAGCTTATCGACGAAGTTCGCAATTTTTACTCGCATAATCAATAAAATTCACATTTTTCCACATCTGATTGACAAAATTTGCAATTTTCCCACATTTGATCAATAAAATTTGCATTTTTTACAAAGCTGATCGACGAAATTTGCTTATTTTACATAGCTGATCCAGGAAATTTGCGATTTTTACAAAGCTAATCGACGAAATTTGCGACTTTTCCGTTTCAGATCGGCAAAATTCTTGATTTTTCCACGATTACTAATCGAAAAAATTCACAATTTTTACGAAGCGGATCACCAATTTTTTCAATTTTTCTGCACCCGATCGACGAAATTTTGAATATTTTTATAGCCTGATTGATACGTTTAGGGATTTTTCTATGTCTAATCAACAAAGCTCGCAATATTCTCGTCACGAACTAACGAAATTTGCAATTTTTTGGAATCCAATCAACAGAATTCACGCCTTTTCCACCTTTAAGTGACGAAAGATGCAATTTTTCGCGCCCGATCAACGAAATTCACGATTTTTGTACTAAATCTGAAGAAATCTGCATTTTTTATGCGACAAGATGAAACTCACGATTTTTTCTATGGATAAATTGGTGAAATTCACGATGCTTTCGCAGCCGATCAAGGGAATATTAAAATTTTCAGGGCGACATCGTCAAGTTTGTGATTTTTCCGGGCCTTTATCAACGAAATTTGTGATTATTTTGTCCCAGATCGACAAATGTTGACATTTTTTGTGTCCGATCAACGAAAATTGCATTTTTTCTCGTGATAAATCGAGAAAACATGCCTTTTTTTGCAACCAATGAATTTAATTCGCAATTTTTTCGAGCATCATAAACTGAAGATTTTTATCTTGCACGATCAACGAATTGTGAGATTTTCCGTGCCCGGTCGACAAAACTTGCGAATTTTCCGTTCCCGATCGGGGAAATTTATTTTTTTCCAAGCCTCATGGGCAAAATTCTTGATTTTTCCATATCTGATAAGCGAAACGTAAGATTTTTTAGAGCCATATCAACAAAGCTCGCTTTTTACGTCCATGATGAATAATGAGTTTTGCGTTTTAATTTGTGCCGATCAATGAAATTTGCGATTCTTAAGTGAAAAAATTTTATGTTTTCTCGCGATAAAGTAACGAAATTTATGATTTTTTTCCTGCAACATATGCACAAAAATTGCAATTTTTTCCAGTTGTAAATTGACGAAATTCACTGGCCATACGTTAACCCATCGCAGGCTACAGGTTGCACATTCCTAGTTTAACACATAAATTGCAAAAAAAAAATGGGTATGAGACAAAAAATTTGGTTTATTACACATGAAAATAACAGTTTGCTCTATCATCGCAGGAATAAATATCAAATCAAATAAAAGTATCTTAAAGAATATTTTAAAAAAATCAAAGAATAGTGCAATACAAACTACATTGAAGTGAAGATAGAAGTATAAATTACAGTAAATGAAATTATTCAAGTTTTATCATAATTTCATTTTATTTCTGCTTTTTTGCTGTTATCTTTGAGCAAAATTTGAGTTTTTTTACTCTACTTTGCAAAAATGCATGATTTTTGAAATTTGCGTTTTTCCTCGCAATCCTTTGCCAAAATTCCCATTTTTCCCACTATCCTTTGACAGAATTTTCTTTTTTTCTGATACCTTAAAAAGAAATTAAAGTTTCTTTCATGACTATTTTTTGGCGAAATTTGCGTCTTTACCATGATTTTTTTTAGACTTGCCAAAATCTGCAAATTCCTCGCGCTTTTTCGACAGAATATGCATTTTTTTCAGTCATTCTTTGAACGAATCAGCTTTTCCCCCCGCTATTATTTGCAAAATTCATAATTTTCTGCGATCTTTTGCGAAAATCCGCGTTTATCTCTCAATTCTTTAACAGAATTTGCGTTTCCCCCCCCCCCTATCTTAGAATAAATTCATATTTTTTTTTTTTTTTTTTTGTGATTCTTTGACAGAATGTGTGCTTTTCAAACTACTTTCTGATGAAATTTTGCATGATCTTTTGATGATGTTCATGTTTTTTCCACAATCCTTTAACAAAATTGATCTTTTTTTTGCGAACCTTTGACAAAACTGGTGTTTGTCCACGATCCTTTAACAAAATTGGTGTTTTTCGTGATCTTTTGATGAAATTGGCAATTTTCCCCCGCTATTTTTTGATACTGTTCTCGTTTATTACGTGATCTGTTGACAAAATTGAGTTTTTTTGTGATCTTATTTCCGATTTTCGGATTGATGACATTTTTTCTTAAATTTCAAAATAAACCACTCCCGCAAAAAGCGGCAAAATAAAAAAAATAAAAAAAACCCAGAAAATCACGAATTTGCGGAAAAATCTCATGCCTGCATTTTTCAGAGTCTGCCAAGATACTGCAAGGTCAGCAGAAATTTTAATGGGTCTGCGCGGCAAACCCGCAGACCCAGAAGTCGGTGCCGCTGTCCGGACATACATACAATTTCCTAAAATTTTATTAAAAGTTAGAATGACCAGAAAGAATTTAACGGTAAAATTAATGTCAGCCACATGACTACCAAAATAAAAACAAGTGGGTAAGTGTGAATGCAGATTGCACAGAGGGTTTTGTTTAATATTGCTTTTAAAAGACTTTATCCTTAATTTATCAAACAAAAATTGTTAATAGAAAATTAATAATTGCTTGCATAAATAGGCAGCTGATCTGGTAAGTTACGCGTGCATAATACGAATAATTCTTTATGGACCTGTCTAATGAGATGTTGCACATGTGTATGCTTATATCGATATTGTATCGATGCCTCTCCCTCCACACACACTTTGTCCCATATGCACTTTTAGAAATAAAAGTGCATATGGGACAAAGTGTGTGTGGAGGGAGAGGCATCGATTTGCAGAATAAGTTTTAATGGAGTTTTCTGACAATATATTACTTGGGGGTGCATTCAAATTGGGAGAAGGTATTCCCCTCTCACCCCCCCCCCCAAAAAAAAAAATTGAGATTTTTTTTTGTTTTCAATTATCAAAAAGTGCTATCCCCCCCCCACACACACACACACCCTGAAGATACACTGAAATCTCTCCCAGAGAAAAGTGTTTGAATTAAACACTGGAAACAATTATTTACATACTGTAAATGTCATTTACTTAACAACAAAAAATATTACAAACAATATAAATAATCATAATCATGCCAGTATATTTTATGCTTTTTAAAAATTAAGCAAAAAGTTTATCAAAATGATATCATAATGAGTGAGAAAGCTTTTAGAAAAGCAAATTAACAAGACATTTAAATATCATTACAATAAATGATATGCATGCAATGTTTTTTAAACCAAATATTAGTTTTCCATATATAAAATTTACAAAAGACGCTCTGGAATATTTTTTACTAATCATAATGACATTTTATGAAAAAAGTTCTGGGATGTCTCAGAAAAATAAACATATAATAAGAACTGCACTTAGTAAATCCTTCTTTTTCAATATTATTTTAATGATTAAAGTATTTTTATCAGTCATAAATTATTTTTTCAATTAAACTTTTTAAAACATTAAACTACGTGTTAAACAAGGTGTCAAACAAAAATTTAACGTTTCATTACACTATTTAAAAAATAATTAACTGACAAATGTCAACAAAAATTACTTTCTACCGCAACTTTTGTTTTTATAGAATACTAGAATAACGTATTATCAAGTTTTTTAAGACAATATGGCATCTAATTATTAAATGTTTTCTTAGATATTACATCTTTAAAACGGTTACTTTTACCATTTTTCTAACATAATCGGAACTCTAACAATTTTAGGCTAACAGCTTACTTATGCATCTGATTAGATGCAGTTAAAATTAAAAAATCTCTACATACAAACACAAATTTGATGTAGAACGAGAAAAAACAATACAGTATACACAAAAGCATGCATATATTATATAGCTTACCTTGCTTTTCGGAAATGAAGAAGTAATAAAAATCCCGCCGATCGCCGCCATTAATTCCGAGAATGACAACAAACCAACGCCATCGCTCGTTTGGTTGGTTGGGGTTGATGTTTCACAAGTACAAGCATCTCTCCAATTCGAATTTCCTCTCGAAGCGAAATCAAATTCCTTCCCGCAAATCTGTTTTGGCGCGTGTTCCGAGGAACTTTGTTGAAAGATAGAGGCAAGAAGATTTTAAAATTTTTATACTTACTACTGTCTTATCTATTGTAGAGGATTTTTTCTTTATTTTTTCTTTTTTTTTTTTTATCGTTATTGAATTAGTTAATAAAGAATATTTATAAACATATAAAAATCAATTGCTTTGCATTTTTTTAAAAATTCTCAATTACATAATTAAATTAGATTTTACTAAAAAGTAAGGACATAAAATCAAATTAAAATTAGTTTAAAAAATTAATATTTTTTTACATATTTTTAAAAATAATTTTTAATAATTAAAATATATTTTATAAATTCATGTCAGCTTTTTTTTTAAATAATTAAATAAAAATTTATTAAAATTCAAATTTTCCTACTCTTACATTAAAAATATTTTCCTAAAAATCGGAATAAAATATAGGATCGCTAAACTGTTGTCACCAAAGTCAGACAGACGTTTTTGAAGATCTACATAGGTGGCCCATATCGGTCCACACAAATCTACCAAGTGTTACTGAATGCTAATTCAACATTTATACGAATAATTTAATAGATTAATAAAATAATATACATGTGTCCTTAAATTAAATGTCCTTAAATGTGTCCTTAAATTATTTAATAAGTATGCTTCAAAATGCATACTACAAAATTAATTTATATAGATATTTTATTAGCATTGTATATTAATAATAATAATTAATTATGGTATACATAATTACATATTATGTAGACTAAGTATAAATTTTATTTAAATTAACTTTAAAAACGCTATGGTAACATAAAAAAGCTGTCCCTGGATTCTGATAGATTTTCTATCAAGATCTATATAGGTGGCCCATAACGATCTACAGAAATCTACATACATTTTCTGAATACTGTACGGATATTACACTTCAACATTTTCACAATTAATTTACTAGTTGAATAAATAGTACACATGTATTATTAAAATAAACGCATAGTATATATGCCACGAAATGCATACTACAAAATTAATTTATATCGATATTTTATTATCATTATATAATAATAATAATAATAATAATAATAATAATAAATTGTACAATAAAAAATTCCGTATTATTTAAATTGTGATTAAATCTTATTTAAAATAACTTAAAAAACGCTGTAGTAACACTAAGAAGTTGTTTCCAGATTCTGATAGATTTCTATCAAGTTCTATATAGATAACCCATATCGATTTATACAAATCTACACAGATTTTCTGAATGCTGTACATATATAACAATTTCAACATTTTCTTACTTTTTACGGTTAATTTAATCCAATGGTAAGCTGATATACTTCTAACATTAATATAAATGCAGAATAAATGCGCTTCGAACTATATGCTACAAAATTAATTTATATGGATGTATCTGGGTTTCTAATGGGCAAATGGGCCCAGCTAAAGCCCATCTGTCCATATTGGACCCATATGGAGCCCATATGGGCCCATAGTTCTGTGCTGCCTGGGATGCAGCAAAATGGTACAATTTTTTACAGTGTATGTATGAGATATTCCATAAAAGGGATGGAGTGACGATGCAGCAAAAGTTAAATTTTTAACAATGTATCGCAATGCTAGGCATTTTCTATTATAAAATTTGATGATGAATTCCTGGAAGAATTCGATTGTACGACGAATGATCCTTTATTTCTACACAGACATAAATACATAATCCATATTATTTTACAAATTCGTGGACATACAAGGACAAGATAGCACAAGGAAATATTACGACACAAGAAAAGTACAACCAGAAGCTACACATAAAGCGTGTGTGCAACGGAGCCAGTGAGATTCGAACCCACAATCTCCTACGCTCTCAAGAGATCAACAGCTTGGTGTCTTAACCACTTGGCTACAAGGACCCTTTTGCTGACTCATCTTTGTCCAGAATCTTTTCAATCAATCGTATACTGTGCTCCATGTGTCGTCATATTCACATCGAGGAATTCTACATGAACAAAATCTGAAACCATTCTGGTGTCTAATCCGGTAACCAAATCTGAATCTAAAGATAATTTTGTTACACATATCTATGCACTTTATTTTACAGTGGTATATAGAGATAATTTTTTCCTTCGGAGCTAAATATATACTAAAGGATTTTCATCTTTTTAACAATTTAAGGATGTCGATTGGTATCGATGTCAATTTCTGCTATAGTGGATGCGAGAACTTGACCATTTAAGCTTTAACATTTCGGAAATGTATCGCATCCAGCAAACTTTAAATCAGCACACTAGGCACAGAAAAGACCCGGATGATAATGCGAAGTCTAAGGGGGCGTTCTTTTCAAATATCTCGCTCAAATTTTAAAATTTTTACGTGTTTTCTTTTTATTTTTTCTTTTTCTTTTTTTTCTTTTTTTTTTTTTGCATAGGATAGCTGAGGATATTCCGCAACCGGCCTAGTTTTTACTTTTTCAATTTTGGTTTCAGATTTTAAAAAAAAAAATATTTTAAATTTCAAAACCGGTTTAAATGGTTCTGAAATTGAAACTATCATTATATAAAACACATATAAGCAAAGTCGAAGAAGTAGAAACTAGGCCGGTTGTAGATCATCTTCGGCTATCCTATGCAAAAACAAATCATGTAAATATATTAAAATTTGAGCGAGATACTTGAAAAGAACACACCCATAGTCTTTACACTTACATCCGGGTCTTTTTCTGAGACTAAGTGTAGTGCCTTATGGTCCACATTGAAATCTACAGACTTCGTTAATGGGCATTGAAAAGCTGACAATTCATCAGTACACGTTAAAATAATTGTGAAAAATTACCTTTGTTTTTAAAGCTATCTATTTTCTGACTAATGAAAGAGTGATCTAAAAACGTCTATGGAGCGTTTTCATTTATCAGAAAATAGATAGTCTTTAAAAACAGAGGTAATTTTTCAAGATATTTCAAACAGGGTACACTGTTAAAAATTTGACCCTTTTGCTGCATCGTCCCTCCACCGTTTATATAGAAAACGATTACTTCAGCATATTATGGAGCATTCCCATGGATCAAATGTGAGATATTCTATAAAAGCGGTGTAGTGACGATGCAGCAAAAGGGTAAGATTTTTTACAGTTTAAAGTACGCGTACACAATCAGAGCGCGTCAAGTTGCTTCTATGATTCAATGCATGGCAAAGTAATTCTAAATATTTGTATGTATTAAAATATCCTTTTCAGTCATAAAAACTAAAAAGGAAGATATTATCAAAATCACACCATGATTCAACATGCGTCTATATGAAAGTAGCAATATTTGAAGTTAAGAATGTTCTTTGATAAACGCGGTTTTCCAAAGTACAGAAAATTTAAGAATTTTTATTCCAGAACTTGGCGGTAGTCGCCTGAACGAGTTTGTTTTATGGGTGAAAGAAGTTAACTAGCTTAATTTCAATGGTAAGCTTATCAAAATTTTGCCTCATTTATATTTGTCCAAATGTAAATCTAGCACATAGCAATGTACTTTAATCACTTTGTGAATCCGGCATAACAAGCACCCTGATACACAGACACTCTTGCTTTAACGTGTAAGGCTCTTTAGAGATGAATTTTCAGCTTTTCGATATCGAATTCTCATGTCTGGATCGATGTGGATCTTTCACTTTGGTGGATAAGAGAATTGTTCAAGCTAAGATTTCGTACTTTGGAAAAAAACTAGCATCTCTCCAATAGTGGTTAGGATACAGAAGGATTATTCGCTGTTAAGCAAAACAAGATTGACCAATCATAAGCCTTCATTTTTGAGAACTTTTCATTGTTTAAAGGAGAGAGTCTGGAATACATGGAGTTAAAATCTCCTATCAACACTGTAAAAAATTTGACCTTTTGCTGCATCGTTACTCCATCGCTTTTACAGAATATCTTTGTTTTGACCAATGAGAATGCTCCATAATAGAGCGAAGTAATCGTTTCCTATAAAAGCGATGGAGTGACGATGCAGCAAAAGGGTTCAATTTTTTACAATGCAAACAATGGTAAAAATTTGTATCCTTTAAATGTGCAACGATGCTATTGCATTCCAAAGTGTCGATCACAGCGACATCTGCGGCATTTTCTTGATACATTATCTAGACTAGCAATAATTCTTGCATTTTTTAGAAAATGTCCTGCAGATGTCGCTTCTATCTTTAAATTTCATTAGCATTGTTGCGCATTTAAAAAATAGAACATTTTAGCGTTTTTTTAAGTGTTACAGAGAGCGTGTTCAGCACAACTTACCGGTTACTTACCGACCACTTGCTGATTGTAGACAAGTACGAAATGAAAATCAAAGCGAAGTGTGACGTCAGCTACAATTCAACAGAATAGTTTTCATTGATGCCACAATTTGCTTTCATACTGCCCGACAATCGGTCGGTAACATTGGTTACTTTTGTAAGTTGCGCTGAACACGCCCTGAGATAGCCGATTTCCACACTATACCCCCTAGATGCCATATTTCCGGTTTCTTGCATAAGAGAACTTGTCCGAAATCCAGGTAGAATTTGCGCTGTTAGCGAAATCAGATTAACGAATCAGAAGAGTGAATTTTAACAAATTTTTCAATGTTTTAAATAAATTTTCTTGTTAATAAATCTCGTTTCGCAAACAGCACAAAATTTATTTGAATCCTGGCCCTCGTCCAGTTAGGATATTGCACTTTGAACAATGTTAAAAATTTGAAACTTTTACTTTATCGTCAATCTATCACTTTTATAGAAAATGATTACTTCATTGTATTATGGTGAATTCTCATTGGTCAAAATAAAGATATTCCATAAAAGCGGTGGAGTGACGATTCAGCAAAAACTTGAAACTTTTAACAGTGAAAAGATCGTGTGTCTATGTAAGTGTAACATAAAAGTATGCAAAATGAACACTTCTAATTGGTCGATTGCTTCAAAAGGAATTTGTAATTTAAAATTTTTATTTTTAAAAAAGTTCTAAACATCAGATTTCTATGAAATTCGGATGGGACCACATGGGCCGCATATGCTTTCAAACAAAAAAAGAATTATCAAAATCGGTTCATATTTGCAAAAGTTATGCGTGAACAACAAATACATACAGGTCGAAATCATAACCTCTTTGAAGTCGGTTAATAAAAAGTATTATATAATGTGTAAAAAGACCTTTTAAAACATCTGCTTTTTAATACTTTATTGTATTATTAAACTTTCCAATACAATATTAAATGCATTCATTTAGCATAAGTAATACGGTTTATATATATAGGTTTACATATATAGGTTTAATATATTTGTGCTGATTTTAGTATTCATTAATTTTTGAAATTTAAATTAAAATAATTAAACTAGTTTGTTTAGCGTTACCGAAATAATTTATCATATTTGCCATAATGTCATAAAAAGACAAAAACTTTCACAAATTTGTCATAATATCATAAAATGACATTGATGAAATTATTTTTATCTAGCACCTCGTTATGGTAGATAATAGAGCAAAAAGCTATTAGAAAAACAACGTATTTTTCATATAAATTTTTTTCTCTGATAACATATAAATATATTTTTATTTAAGAATAAACATTTAAAACTTTTTTTACATAGAATTGTTTACTCTAAAAGCATGTATTTTTATTTAGGGATAATCATTTTACAACTTAGGTAATTTTTAAAGATTAGATTGAACATATTTTCCTCTATTATTATTTTTTTTCACAGAATAATATAAGAGTGTCATTTCGAACTTTCCGAAACATATTTCATCTCATAAAAACAAATCGGTTTCCAACCCCGTAGAATCTAAAATAAGAATCTGCTGAATCGCACATCCATTTTAAAAACATATCAAATGCTGCTTTTTGATTTCGTTTTTGCTTAGCAAATTATGTATCTTGAATTATAAAATCCTTTAGTCCTTTATTTTTCCTAATGTGTTATTTGAATAATATGATAGTTCTATGAATATAAATGTTGAATTCAGTTGACTTTGTGTACAGGGAGAGTAATGTGAGAAAATAACTGAAAATTTGGAATACCAACATATCTGGATGTAAAAGGTAAAGAAAATGAGATACGATAATGACACCGAAATATGTTATGTTGAATAGAAATATTTTGAAAAAAAAAGTATACAAACAGTACAACTTTCAAAACATCTGCCTTTTATGACTTTATTGTATAATTAAATATTACCCTTTTTATATTCAATATATTAAATATAAATATATAATTATTATGACATATACCGGTTTAATATCTTTGTTCTGGCTCTGGAGTTCTTCAGTGTTTGAAATTTAAATCTAAATAATTAGCCTAATACGTTTACAATTAGTTAAAAGCAGAGCCCTAGCATGAAAAAATATTAAAGTATTTTAGTACTTAACGTGTAGATCTACATTTAGTCAAAATTAAGCATAGGGCATCAATTAGTCTTTAGCGCAAATTTTTAATGAAATGCATAGAAATTGCCTTAGAGATTTTAAAAAAGACCTAGAGACACAATAAAAATTTTAGCGTTTTGGTCCTAGAAAAAGAGTTCAAATCTGAACTTTAAAATAAAATCTACGCTTAAGAATCAGTTTCAATTACAGCACCACTGCTTACTACTAGCGGATGAATCGATGAAGCTAAAAATTAGTCTTCAATTAAAATTCATGGAAAAGGTATACGTAAAACACAGACGTTATATATGCCCACTAGACAACAGGATACACCTAATTATAATTTTTATACTTAAAATAACCCCGAAAGTCAGATTTCTGGAAATTCGAACAAGCTTTCTGAAAGAAAAAAAAGTTAGAATACTAACTTATTAATAATATGTGTTAGAATTAACACAACAATTAAATATCTATCTATACTAATATACTAATAAAATAACAAATCGCTCTGTCTGTCTGCGCGTGTGTCTGAGATAGTTAGCGAAAACTACGGCACGTACGAGCTTCAAATTTTTTGTGAAGATTGCCCAAGTCCTTTTCTAATATACTTGGCCCTCAGAATCTTAAAATT
The DNA here is from genome assembly GCA_964019185.1 of Maratus speculifer. Taxonomy (NCBI): domain Eukaryota; kingdom Metazoa; phylum Arthropoda; class Arachnida; order Araneae; family Salticidae; genus Maratus; species Maratus speculifer. Next base: position 96,191,247 of record OZ025290.1, read on the forward strand.
CTAATAACTATTTGAGAAATTAATTAAAATCCCCAAATTAGAAGAAAGGAAAAGTACTCATTATTAAATAAAAGCACTGTTTTTTATCAAACCACAGAATATTTCTTCGAAAACTCAAAGAAAAGGAAAAGAGTTAATGTAAATACAGGGTTGCCATGGCGATGAATGTACTAGGATTTTCATTAAAGGACTGTATTTTAAGTTCTTCTGGGCCTAAAAACTCAAAAATTAGACATCTACATGCAGAAAAAATTCCCCTTTCAGAAATTCTAAAAATTATTTTCATACTTCTCTAAATAGATGAAAAATCAGTAAAAATCCATTTATAAAATCTCATTTTATTTCCGTTCAAATAAACAGAATTTCGATGAATCTTTCTGAACGAGGGCATGTGTTTTGGAATGCAGACAGCTGGGCGTCAGATAGTAGTGGCATTTTTAGACGACCTGTAAATATTTTCGAATGTTAAATTTATAAATTTAATTTTTATCAATTCAGATGAAGAATAATTTTTCGCTTATTTTAAATATGTAAATTTCATCGCAGTCGCTCAATTACAACCTTATATATTAATTATTAATTCGTTGCTTGGATGACTTGCTCTATTTAAAATAAGTTTTTCGAAACCACAAATGATTATTATATTATGATTTTTTGTTACGCTGCCCAATTTTTAAAACTGCAGCATATAGAGATTTTAAAGTTATGCATCGAGCAATACTTTAAACGCTGTTTAATAATATCTAAATTTATAAGAATCCAGTTTATTAAATATAAAACTTGCAGATAGTTTAAAACACATAATATAGTTTTTAAAGAGTAAGGTATGTCTAATTATCTGCAATAGGGTGGGGGAGGGGAAATTATTATATTAGGGAGAACGTGATGAAATATTTAAAACCGTTTTAGGTGCGAATTTTGCATACCTCTGGGATAAAAAATACTTAGTTAATATGAAATTTTAAAACTCTACTCACTCCTATTTTCGAATAATAATTTCATCAAATATCTTTCTTAAGTTTACAAACAGTTTTGTTAAGAAAAGACTTCGCCCCTTCGTTCCCTTCTGCTAAACGGTACCGTAGGAAGTCGGCATTAGTTTCGCAATTTTTTTTTCCTTTGAGAATTTGTAGTGCGAATTTCATGTTTAATTAAGAATATTATTACGGGCCTGGATAACGCCGGGTGGCTCAGCTAATAAATATAAAAAAAAATTCACCTTTTCTTAGGCAATTTGCATATGAAAGTTTGAAAATATCTGTCTCGCTGAAAAGGTCAACTCTGCTATATTATCAAGCAATATGTAAAACGATATTTAAATAAAAATTTTATTTAAATAAACGACCAATAGTCCGTTTTCTAAACATCAGAACATTAATGCTTTTATTTCTAAAAACATTTTTATGTTATTAGGTATAAATTAAAATATTAACACAATTTTCAGCAACTCTATTAAACTCAGAGTTTAAATAATAAAAGAAATCTCATGAATTTTGTTTTTGTTTTTGATTTTGAAACTGTGCAATCAATAAAAAGCTGCGACGTTGAACAAAAACAAGAATTCGATTTTTTTCCCTCGGGGCATCTTTTATGAAAAAGTACAAAGAAAAACGATTTTGACAATTAAAACACATAGCGGATATTTCCGAACTAAATGAAAAGAAAAGAGCTGCCAACTTTTAAATCATTATATATAATTAAAATGATTTTTTTATTACAAAGAAGAAACAAACACAATTTTTTTTAATTATTATGCCAATTTATTGAAAGATCGTTTATCATAATTCGCACAATAAATTAATATGAAACATACCTCTTAAAACATGAAATATGCTGCTTATAAATTTAATTACATATTCACTAATATATGCTATTTATATTAGAGTTTATTTCGTCATTGTTTTTCACGGATTCTTTAGCCATTAGATAAGGGGAAATAAATTAGTTTAAAATACAATTGTTCACAGCATTTGGATTTCTCTTCTACGCGAGACGCTAGCGATAAATGAGAATCGGCTCTAGAGTGAAAAGGGTTAGCAAGCATGTGTTAAATTGGACATTGATTTAAATTTAACATTGTAGGTTGTAATTAATTATTCAAACTAATTGAATAAACGAGTCATTACTTTTAAATCATTATATATAATGAAAACGAGAAATGCATTTTTAAAATTACAAATAAGTTGTAAATACATTTTCGAAGAATTTATGATATGTATGTATTTATTGCGAGATCATTTATCGTGACTCGCACTATAAATTAATATGAAACATATTTCTTAAAAGATGAAATATGCTGGGTATAAATTTAATTATATCTCCACTAATTTATGCTATTTATTATCAAGTTATTGATATTCATTCTAAGAGAAAAGTCATTTCGCCTCTATAAATCATAAATTTTGGCAAAGAGATCAATTTCTCTGATTTATGAGTTTTATGCAGTCAATCCATTTGAACGAATTGAAATTAGTGCAATGAATATACGAAATGAGTGAATATTAAATGATAAATCTTTCTCAATGAACTAATTAGAAATAGAATTTAAGATTGAAAAAAAAATTATGATATTTATAAAAAAAATCTACTTTTAAATTAACCTTTTGCACTTGAGAGGTGATTCTTACTCACCATTAGTGCTGTCTGGTGCCCGTCGTAAATTGTTACGGCGATTCCTTTAAATACCACTAATATTTTACAGTTTATTCCACCATCTCTTATCACTGATTATTAGGTCATTAGATAAGGGGAAGAAAATAATAATGTATGAGGTATAATGTAATCTGTGAGAGATGAATATAGTAAGTTAAATAAAATCGTTAATAATTAATATAAATTACTTAAAAGGAAGTCAGAAAGTGTGAAGTCGGAAATGTATTTAAAGGGGAGTCAGAATATTAGCTTATTCGCGGACAAATATTAGAATCTGAGAGCTAGTTCACATACAAAAATAACGAATCAGACATTCCTTAGGCTATTTTCACAAGAAAGTAGGCCGAAAATTACACTGAGACGGTATCAAATAACATATAAACGATTTGAAACAATATACAATTAAAAATATTATTTAAATAAAAGACCGATAGCGTGTTTTTTAAGAACCAGAATATTCATGCTGTTATTTCTCAAAATAATTTTATATTAATAGATAAAAATGAAAATATTAATAAAATTTTCAGCCAGTCTGTTAAACTCAGAGTAATTAAAGTAATATCGTGAAAATTTTGTGCTTTTGAAACTGTGCAATCAATAATATATGAGAATGAACAAAAAAAGAGCTTTTCTTTCTTAAAGTATTATATATAATGAAGACGAAAAACAATTAAAAATATGTTACAAATGCTTTTCGAAGAAATTAACACATGAATTTATTCGGACATCGTTTATCATCACTCGCACAATAAATTAATGTGAAACATATCTCTTTAAAAGATGAAATATGCTGCGTATAAGTTTAATTATATCTTCACTAATATATGCTATTTATTATCACGTTATTGATATTCATTCTAAGAGAAAAGTCATTTCACCTCTATAAATCATAAATTTTGGCAAAGAGATCAATTGCTCTGATATATGAGTTTTCGGCAGTCAATTCAATTGAACGAATTGAAATTAGTGCAATGAATTTACGAAATGAGTGAATATTAAAGGATTAATCTTTCTCAATAAAATCATGAAAATTAGAAATAGAATTTAAGATTTAAAATAACATTTATCATATTAAAAGAATGAAAAATAAGTAAATGCAATATAAGAAACTACAACGATAATTTGAAAAATGATATTTTCAGACTAATATTTTAAAGATTTATAAATAAATTCTATATTTAAATTAATAATAATAATAAACATCCTTTTTTGGATGATCATAACGAGTCCTATATTATGTGCGTATCATTAAACATTAACATTCCTAGATCAATGAAAAAACCCCAGTAATTTATAGATAGACAACTTTAACTGCTTAAATGTGCATTTTTATTTAATGGAGTTAATCAGATTGACTTCTAAACACCCCATATTACGTACGACATGGATTGCAAATTATTATTCCTGGACGCTTCATACTCAAATTTTAAATGAGGTTTTAGTTTTACAATTTTGGGAATTGCAAATTTGTAAACTTCTAAACATCGCACATTTTAAATTTTTACACTATTGCAAAGAAAAAAAAATGCATTTTTAAATTAAATTTTTTTGAAATATTTATCCCCATTAGTTTTTAAATTATTATTTTAAAAAGTTTTTATTACTTTTTTGTCATTGTGGCAACAGAAATATTCCATTTTTGGACATTAAACATGGACCAATCAGAAAACGAATAAGTTGCGAATTTCAACCAATAACGTTCAGATATACTTCAGATTTACCGATTCTCTACCGAGGACAATAACTATTTTCCAAATATTTAATAATATACTAAATATTTTTTTTAAATAACACCTTTACACTGGAGAGGTCATTCTCACTCGCCACTAGCGTTGCCAGGTATCCCTCGTACATCGCGACGCCAAATTCTTTAGACGCGACTGATATTTTAAGTGTTTTTTTTATATCTTTTATCACAGATTATTCCGCCACTAGATAAGGCGAAGAAAATTAGTTTAAAATACTGGTATCCAGAGAATTTTGAGCCCCCTTTTATGCGGAACACTTAGCGATCAGTGGCAATTACCTCTCGACTGCAAAAAGTTAAGAAGCATGTGCCTAAAACTTTTGAATGTAATATTGTAAATTATAATGAATTTTTAAAGTAAAAAAAATAAAATTGAAACATTTAAAAATCACTATTAAAATTTCCATTAATTTTATTATTCTTTTTTTTATATCTGATGTATGAACATAGTAAATTGAACAAAACCGTTAATAATTAGTATAAATTATTTAGAACGAGTATCAAAGTAAGAAATTTTCAATATTAAGGTACATTTTACCATAAGATGAATAATGTAAATAGCATTAGAAAATTATGTATAACAAAGGCTTTTAATAAATTCGGGTGATCACTCTTTTCCTTCCTTCTGCCTTTAGAATATTGCTGGCTAAAATCGTGACAAAAACAGAACATGCAGTCCACACTGGATCTGACTTTATTCGTTTTTATGTGCGTTCGTAATTATGTAAATATGTAGCATCTATAGTCGTCGGTCAGTCCGGCCTTCCGTCTGTCCGCATGTAATAGAGCAAAAACTACCAACATTTTCAATTCCTTTACGCACCAAATTTATCAGTTTGGCTTCAGTAGGTATTAAGAAACTGCAAAATTGCGATGTGTCTCTTTTTCCCTTTTCAGTAAAATTATAAGAGGTTTTAGAAAAAAACTTCGAAAGTTTGAGTTGAGAATCTCATTCTTCAAAGCGACAGCGTTGAAATTTGGAAAAGCTGTTATATTGAAACAATATATTTTTTTTATAATTAAAGACATAATTTACATATTACAAAAAAAATTATTAAATTTCAAATCAGTTCCATAATTATTTTTAAATATAAATATTTTTATGTTTAATATCGAATTTAATGTTGCATCAGAAATGTTGGAATTGTGGATAAGGAATTTCTTTTTCTGTTTATAATAGCAATCTGGTGCAAGGATATCTTTTGATAAAAATTTCCTCAACAGGTCATCATACACCTCTTAAAACTTTGATCATCCTTCCCTGAAAGATTTTCCTACACATTATCAGCAGCTGTGAGGTTTACAAGAAACTATTATCAATGTAGTACGATACAAACATTCGGAGAATTCGGCCATTCTTGACAACGAAAGAAAAAGCCTAAAGTGAAACAGCCTGAAATGTATTCTCCCAATCCTCCACTACTTGGTCATGTTGGTTTAGTTCATGCCATGTGACCGAAACACAAGCGCAGCTGTTACTTCTGAAGTTTGTTTTCTTTGCTTAGCGACGTAAGAAAGTTGGATTTTCTTGAACAGCATTGAAGCACTAAATTCTGTCAACGACCACTGGTACTTTCTGCTAGCGAACGCATCAGCATATGGATACCAACTGTTAAAACAATTCCTCATAAAAACTCTCAATAATGTGCTTCCATATCTCACTTATCACATTTTACTTGGTCCCATCAATGAAAAAACATTTACAAGGACGCCGTTTTTAGTCATTAGATGCGCTGAAAATAACATATTAGAAGGCCTTGTGGTAGGTAGAAAATTGGCTTCCAGCGATGCTTCCAGAAGTTATACGAACATTGGCAGAAGTATATCGTCGCCCAAGGCGACTACTTTGAAGGTGGGTATGTTTCGGTACTGTGTGTTCGATACTCCGAACTTTTGAATCATACTATGTATAAGTTCATAGTCGGGACTAAAGGATATGGTTGGCACTTCAGAGATAGAGGGCTATTATGCTGCTCTTAAGTGGTATCAGAACTCTTAAAGCTTCCAAATTTTCAATTTTTTATGTGTTAAACTGCTATTTTTTCGGAACACTTTAAAACAATTGTTTTCTTGAAATTCTCATTAGAACAAAAATTATGTGTTTTAGAATTTTACCCGCTTAATAGCTTAAGCGGCGTTTACGAAACTTTCCGGTCATTTTTCTCCAAATGACATTTTTGTTTAATAGCGTGCAAGATATCTCAAAATCTTGTAAGTATTGTTACATAAAATTTTCAAAATATATGTTTCATGCTAATCTGTATAAACTGAACTTAAAATTTCCTTTTCATTGTTCAAAAAAGTTTATCTATTAGGTGATTATGTTGTTAAAAAATTTCGAACATTTGTATTAGTTAAATACTACTTTCTCTTCGAAATAGAAAAATGCTTTAAATATAAATTTATTTAGGTTCAAGGTATTTATTACAATATGATGTATACGTCTGCACCGAAAACATCCTGTAAACGCTAATTCTGCAATTTGCAATTTTTTAAAGACATAAAATGAAATAAAGTACTTATATCTTTCATCTCAATAAAACTGTGTTTTAATATCACAAAATTTTTAAGATGTTAAATGCTGAATATGGTCTCCTTTTTAAAAAAGAAATCCGATTTTAAGGGTGCTGAAAACCTTTAACATGACGTATGGACGATTTCTATCCAGTAGTTTTTACGGTCGGAAAGAGTACAGACCGTTTAATAAAAAAGTAAAGTTTTCTAAAACATCTCAAAACCTTCCTTAGTGAAAATAATAAAATGGTAATTCTCAATTATACGAAATTTAGAATTCACTACTTTATTTTAAATAGCTAACTTACCTAATGGAGTTATAATAAATATGTCAATAACGATGGACAATTTACCTAATCAAGCTTTGAATTTAAATTAAACCCGGTTTTATTTAATTGTGATTATAAGTTTTTAAGTGAATTTTAAAACTGTAAAACAGTAATTCACTTTAGATGCATATATAAATGCGAGAAACAGTTTTATTCAGGTGTTTTTTTTTATATTCGTAACAATTGAAAAAGAAATTGAATCATCTCAATGTATAAATAAAAAAAATAAGATGCCGCACATACATTACCTGTTGTTATTTTTAAAATAAAATAAGAAAATAAGAAAAAAAAGATTATTTTTTTCAAAGCATTTTGCTTTATTGAGTACTTTATTTATTTTAATTTCTCAAAAGAAACCCTTGTACAAAATGTTATCACTATCTCCCAAAAAAATGTTTTGTTATATTTAAAATTCATATTTAAATGAGCAAAACAAATCATTTTCTCTCTCGATACCTTTTTTTTTAGTCAATCTTTTTTTTCAATTTTATATCATATTTTGTGCAATTATGGTCAACAAAAAATCGCCTATCTCAATGTAAACTATTTAAAATTTATCAAGAGTTTAATTTTCATTATTCCACCAATTTTCCTACTTCGCAAAATATGTATTTAATCTTAGTAATTTCATGCAGAATTTAATAACATATGTATTTTAGAAAATCAAAAGTAAAACTTATACACACGTAATACTGACACGTAATAATGATTGCATGATGAACATCATGTAACTACATACGTATAAAGAATAACCACTTTCACTGTTAAAACTGGATAGTTAAAAATAAGCAAAATGTGCTCAGTTTTTTGCGTACTTTCCAATTTTATAAAAGATCCGAGCACATAACACTTAATTTAGAAGAATGCATAAACATATATTTTTTCTTCTATACTTTCACTTTTTTAGTCCAGATTATCAATCTTATTTGAAAATATCATGTATTTGTTTTTGAAGCAATTTTTACATTAAAAAAAGCAAATGCATAGAAATTATCATTTTTAAGCAAATCATTTTTAACAGTATTTATGCTTGCATATTACACAAGATAAAAAAGTTAGATAAAATAGTATTGAAAACATATTAACATACTTTGCTTAATTAGCTATTCTTTTCTCTTGTCCTTCACAGAATTGTAACTATAAAATAGAAAACTATTATTAATCTACTAACTGTAGATCTTGTATATCGGGAAAGTTGCTAAAATTTTATTATATGAATTAGAAGTCATAATTGCGAAATAATTTTTAAAATTTCTGTGGTTTTCTTTATCATAGATGCACACATAGCACAATTGTACCGACGCGTTACATATTTTCAAGTTAAATAAATAGAAATTGACAACTCTGAAAAAAAAATAGTATTGAAAGAAAAACATTGACATTTTCAATATTTCTTATATAAAACTCTATTCTTTTATATAGTATGCATCACAAAAGTGTTTCGAAATGATTATTTGTATGTTATCCAAAACAAAATCTACATAGTATGTCTTTGAAGCAAATATTATTTTACTGTTGCATTTATTTAAATACGATAAATAAGAAAAGATAAAGTGGTAACAAAGATAAAATTTTTATTAAATTGTAAGTTATGATTTTTTTCTTGTTACAAAAACACGAAAAATGTCTCAAGTGTAGCATACTTTAATTAAATGAAATTATAATATTAAATGTCTTTGATATTTCAATAGTTTCAAAATTTTTACAATAATTGCATTTTATATTTCTTTAATTAAGAATTTACAAAAAAAAATCAATTGCATTTATTTAAAAAATATATATTGTTTTAAATTTTTCTTTCAAATGGCCTGTCTATTTTGTCTGTAGTTCTGAAGACGTGAGATTAGAGAAACTTTTTGACTGGAACTTTACCTTCCTCTTTATTGATTTGAGGAATCAAAGCACAATGCCTTTGGAGCCGAAGTTACTTTTGACTTTACAAAGAACACAATAGGGGAGAATTTTCTGAATTGGGAAGATAACACATAAGACAGCATAACCCTCTCCCCACGCTTATGTCGTAGGAGACTGAGAAATAAACCGTTTACTAAAATGAGATTATCCTTGATGGAAAAGAGATTTATGAATCATGTATTCAAAATCCCTCTTTAACTCTTTTTTAGCTATTCAAAGTGAATATCAATAAATGATAGAAATAATTTCTTCACAAAAAAAAATAAGTTTCCACTTTTGCATTTAATATCCTTTTGATTATTTACTCCAAATTGTAAAATCCTGTTAAAAAAAAGTGAAATACAATTTAAAAAGTGTAACATTTGAATTTAAAGTCTGTACTTATAAAAATTCATTAACCTTTCTTTACATGTTTTCTTTTATACATTTTTTCAACAATTTAGAAAAAGATTGAATAAAATGTAATACCTCACCTAAAGATATATAAGGGAAAATATCACTTTAAGGAGATGGATTTTGTAATTTTATGTAATATACATGAAAAAAAAATAGAAATTTTATCTTTTACAATCTTTAAAACAATATTTTCTTCACCGTATGCTAAATAATGTTTTTATGTATGTTAAACCATTGGCCAAAATATTATCATTAGCGTGCACAAAAATATTTGGCTTATACTTAGCATTCATATTTAAATGAGGAGGAAAATAACTTTTATCTTTTCCCAAATATTTTTTAACTTAAATCGTTTTTTCCTACCCTTGTATTATTTAAATATTTATTTACAAATTATGGTTCATCATCATCGTCACCTTTCATAGTTTTTAAAAAGGATTCATGCAATAGGTCTTATTTTTATATATCCCTAATGCTATTGTATCAGATAAAGCATACATTTATTCTTAGTATCATTAACATTTATAAATAATAGGTAATATATGCATTTTAAAAGAAATAAACTGGAAGTTATAATCGTTTCATATAGTGATTTCTCTATGATCACAAATGCCATAATATATAAAGCATACTTAGAAAAATATATTTTCAGAAGGCTACTTTAATAATTAAGTATTATAGATTTTTCTTAAACATATAAACATGTTAAGGACATTAAAGTAAATTGTAACACGTTAATATTGAAAAATATATTTAAATGCTTATAAATTCTTTTTAACGAACAAATCTACATCTAAAAATTATTAAATATATGTATAAATAATTTTAATTTTTGACCGAAATAATTTATTTATCAGTATTGATCTTAAAAATTCCCAGATTTTTCACACGAAACATGTAGATATGTTTATTAAATTGCTTTCATAAGCATTTAAATGTACTTTTTTATGATATAAATTTGGATAAATGATTATAAGTGATTTTCTTATAGAGTTTCATAATATAATATTAGAGACATTTCTTTCACCTGTAGACCATTCCGGTCCAAAATTTATTTTAAAAAAATATGCATATAAAATGATAATAATAATAATAACAATAATAATAATAGTTCAGTATTTTGTTTATTCAAAGAAGCCGTTAAAAATAAATTTATACATTAAAATTTAACAATTTCAAATGTTGCAAAACAAATGTTGTAAATTAACACCAGTTTCGAATTGAAAGTGATATTAATACGAAACAAAATTCCATCGTTAATTAATGCATATAAAGATCTAAAATTTATTCTAATGAACAAGCTAAAGTTTTCAGAAATTATACTCTAAATATTTCCTTAAAATGAGTATTCCTAGCTTGTTTTCGTAGTAAATAATTTCTAAATAAACTATTTATATAAGTAAAATTTAATGCAAAAATAGAAAGTGCATTTTAGTAAAAAAAAACGTATTTCTTTATGTCTTTTTCATATAATAAATAACGGAAATGGGTTCAATATGTAGAATGTTATGAACATACAAATTTAAGTTAAAATCATTTCAATTAATTCTGTCACATGGAAAACATTATTATATTCTATTAGTTGAAAGACTTTGCGCTTAAAATTCAAACAAACACGCACATTTTAGGAATTATTTCTTTTAAACTGCTTGTCTCTCTATCTGTAATCCAGAAAACAAAAGTTTAGTTATATATATATATTTATACATATATATTGGTAATCAGCCTTCTATTTCACTTCAGACTTCATCTGTTTTCAATAAGATGATTGTAAAAATATTGATTTCGTTGATTTATTGAATGGTAATATCTGAATTGCTTTGGTTATATTTATAAAAGTATTTATAAAAGTATATATATATATATATTAAGAACATTTAGGAGATAATTTTTTGAATTAAGAAGATAACATGTGACACAACATAACCCATTCTTTACGCTCTTTTGCGTATGTTGCATTTTTGTAAATAATTATATAACAGATAGTAGAGAACCATTGATTATCTTCAATCATATGATTACCTTAACTTGTTTTTTGTTTTTTTTTCTCTTTCTCTTTTTTTTTTTTTTTTTTTTTTTTTTTTTGTCTCATACCACATATATTGAATTGTCAATTCTATGACATAAAATTGAAAGTTTTGAACATATATTTATTTGCGTTTATTATGAAATGTTTCCATATCAATTAAAAATTCTCCGCGTATTTTTTCCAAATAGTTATTTAATATAGAGTAGAGGACCAATGATTATCTTCATATGATTAAATCAACTTGTTTTTTATTTATTTTATTTTTATTTTATTTTTATTTAATTTTTTTGTTTTATACCACCTACATTGAATTGTAAATTCTATGACATATAATAGAATGTTTTGAATGTATATTTATTTGCGTTTATTATAAAATGCTTCCATATCAAATAAACATTATCTGTATATTATATTTTTCAAATAGTTATGCACCATAGAGAAGAGGACCATTGATTATCTTCAATCATACAATTACCTCAACTTTTTTTTTTTTTTTTTGGTCTCATACCACCTATATCGAATTGTAAATTCTATGACACACAATAGTTAGTTTTCAATATATATTTATTTCAGTTTATTATGAAATACTTCTATATCAATTAAAAGTTCTCCGTGTATTGTATTTTTCAAATATTTATATAACATTGAGAAGAGGACCATTGATTATCTTCAATCATATGATTAAATCAATATTTTTTCTCTTTCATAAAACCGATATTGAATTTTAAATTTTCTGATATAAAATAGAAGGCTTCGAATGTATAATTACTTGTTTTTATTGTGAAATATTCCCCTTATTGTTTAAAATTTCGGAGTGCATTGAGTTTTTACAAATAGTATTATAACAGATGGTACACGGTCATTAATTATATATAATCTTATGATTAACTCAATGTTTTTTTTTTTTTTTGTCTCATGCATTTATATTGAATTATACATTTCCCACAATCTAACATGCTGTGAGTATATAAATTTGGAATAGGACTTCCCCCCGATAATTCTGTAATTGTTTTAAGCTGTTCAAATCGCTTAATTGAAACATTTTCCCCTTAAGATTAAAACAATGAAATAAGCACACACATAAGAAGGACTTAAGAATTATTTCTTTAAAATATTTCTTTTAAACTGCTTGTCACCCTGTCACAGTTGGAAAGGAGAAAAGATTAGTAAATAAGTTGCGATTCTATGGTTACCTTCGCATTTATTATTTTAAGAATCTGAGTATAATGCATTAGAAGCGTATGTTACTTATGACCTTACAAAGAGCACAATAGGGGATGATTTCCTGAATTGGGAAGATAACGTGTGAGACAGCATAACCCTCTTCATATGCTCTTGTTATAAAAGACAGAGAAATAAACCGATTACTAAAACGAGTTTATCCTCGATAGAAAATCGCGTAATAAATCACGTCTCTAAAAATCCTATCTTATAACAATTCAAATAACATATTAATAAATGAAAGAAAATATTTTTCAAATAAAAAACCTCCTTATGTTGTCATACCAACATTTAACTTCTTTTTGATTGTTCTTTCTCTCAAATATTAGTGATATCCTATTTAACAGATAGAAAGAAAAACAATGTAAAAAGTATAAGCATTAAATTTATAGATTATTCATACAAAAATTCACTAACTTTTACATAATTTTCAGGATGTAAAAAAGTATATCTCTAAAATTAATACATTATCTAAGGATGTAGAACGATAAGAGATTTGTAAATATGTATTTAAATAAGATAATCATAATTATCTATTTTAATGTTCAATTTCTTTTCTAGAAATTTAGTTATTTCGTTCCTAAATCCGTCCTTATAAAAACAATTAAACAAATAAAACAATTTATAAATTTTAACAGTTGAACTTATGGATCATGTATACAAAAATTAATTAAGTTTTCTTTGGAAATTGTCTTTGATAAATGGTCTTTATATAGAGATAAAACGTGTAAAATGAAGCATCTAATTAAAAAAGTTAAATTAGAAATTTCATTATAAAAAATGTTCAAAATAAAATGCCGCTAAAATTATGCCATATTTTATTTGTTTATTGTTCTCTAGTTAATGCACAGGAACAAAAAGAATTAAAAATAAAATCTCATAAAATCTTCAGAACAATGTGTTTTATTCCATGCTAAATAATGTTATACAGGAGAAATCGGAAAAGGAAACATTGTCATTGTCACAAGATAGGCATATTTTTGTTAAAACTAACATTAATATCTAAATGAAAAGGAAAACATTTTTTTCCCATTTCACAAATTTTTCGAAGTAAATAACGGTTCTTTATTTATGTATGATTTTTGGTTAAATTATTTACTATCATTTTTTCTGGTTTTAATGATGTGAAATATATATATTTTTAAATTGTCTAAGATATATGTAATAACTTGACCCTGTATTAAAATGATGCAAATATATTAGATAGCATATTTTTTAAATCCTTGCAAATATTAAAACATACACTATAAATATTTCAAATATGTAATAAGTGTGATAGAAAATGATACACTCATAATTTTGAGAATGTTAGATGTCAAGTATAAATATTTATTTTCTTGTATTGTAAATGCTTCTCTTGACAATTAAAATATCTGTGAATATTTTTTTTATTTTAATTTTTTTTCAAACAGTAATATAAAAAATGGTGCTGGACTATTATTGCCTTCATCATGTGATTACCTGAATACTTTTTTTGTCTCATGCTACTTTTATCGAATTGTAAAATCCTCAATATGTAACATGTTATGAGTGTATGAATTTAGAATAATCCACTGAGTCGTGAGACAAATATTACGAGAGACCACAAAAACTAGTTTAAAATTATAATAAAAAATCTCCAGCGTTAAAGAAATCAATATATCGATGCTTATAACATGCACGCATTTATTAAAAGATTCTTTAATTTTTTAAAAATTCTGGAAGGATTTAAGCTAATTTAAATGGGCTCTTTAGTGTATCTTCCAGGCAGCATTAGGTCTGAGGAGGATAAGAAATCTCTCAGATGATTGTGTTATTTCGGTAACGTTATAATATTCGCTGATTGTAACATTGCCCTTTTAAAATTAAAGCAAGGAAAATCACACGTTTTACGAATTATTTCTTTCAAATATCTTATACTATAATGCGAGCAAAAATTGTGTGTGTGTGGATAAATTTTATCTGAAAAACGGCTCTAACGATTTTCGCAAAAAATTTGGATTTTACCATTTTCGGGCACGAGAATACCATTGGGCAAGGTCACATGTTCGAGAAAATTCGATTATTGGGTCGTTTTGGGTCATAATGGGTCAAGATCAAGCTATTTATATCTAGAGAACGGCTGGATCGATTTTAAGGAAATTTTCTATCCAATCGTTTTTTGGCACAACAAAACTATTAGGCTGGGTCACATGTTCGAAAAATTTCGATTAGTGGGTCAATTTTGGGTCATTATGGGTCAAGCCATTTTTATCTAAAAAACGGCTCTAACGATTTTGACCAAATTATATATTTTATCGTTTTGGATTACAAGAAGACCATTGGGTTAGGTAACATGTTCGAGAAAATTCGGTAAGTGGGTCATTTTTGGGGTCATTGTGGGTCATACTTGTAATGGAGATTCTTGTAGCGTAGTTTGGTAGCAGCTGCTATTTTATTAGAATACTTAGAAGAAGCGTGATTACGTATAGTAGTCCAGATTCGGATGTACGAAAAAACCCCACAATGATTGCTAAGTAATTCTTTATTCAGACATGTATTACTAGGGGAGCACACATACAGTACTCGGAGAAAATCTCCGAACAGCGATTAGCAACTTCACAAGACCAGAGCAGTGAGTCAAGTGACCTCGTACATAGCAACAAACCGCCACTTTTGGCATGATAGAAAATCGCCAACATACACAAGTTCGCCCATGCACAATGGATAGTATACGCCAAATAACAGTTAAAATGCAGCCAGCAAGATCAGAATTCAATTTAGTTTCCCAGCTGGGATGGGAAAGGAAAAGGTTGCCAAACGATAATTTGTTACACGTGTTGTTATGTCTAAACACAGAGGCACACCGAAGGGACATCAGATTTTACTGCGCAGATGTTAAATTCTTTTTAGGGTTTTGTCGAGAAAGGAAAAAGAATCGTAAGCATAAATTTTAACTGCGAAACAGAGATGATCTCCTTATAAGGTAATGCAGAATTGCTTCGATCGGAAAAAGCAGACATCTGGAAATAGTTTTAAACGGTTGATTAATATGTGAGTGTACTTCTCACAGATAAAGTTAAGCAGCTGCCGATTTTCGGTTAGAGAATTAATAAGCAAGAAAAATGGAAAAGGAATGAAGGACAACTTAAAACTAATTTTTGAATTGAACAGAGACGGGGGGTAAAGGAATAATTTAAGAAAATAACCAATATATAACGAAATAATCGTTATATATATCACCCGGTGCACCACAGAACAAAAAACTTTTGCTGTCCAATGTGCATAGGCTAGCATACAATATTATAACATAAAAACATACATAAATGCAAAAGTTTTTTTTTTATATGTATCTGTAGAAATTTGACGTCATGATAATGGAGACATTTGTATTCAAAAACAGTCAGCAGTTCTAAAGTTTCTATATTTTTTTACTATTTCTGTATATGGATCCAAGCTAGTACTGTATTTTTATATGTAGAAGTTGAGTCGACTCAGACAGTACAAACACATTACTGCAGCTTTGATTGTTATCATGACACAAGTAAAAATTTTGAAACATATATACAAAACATGAAACTAATACTAAATGAATGTAAAATGGCAATACACAAAAATAACATAATAGCACTATACTTTTCAAAAATTAAAAAAAGAGTAATATGATGTATATTAAAATAAAAAAATGTTTTTGTAAAAAGTGTTTCATGCCGAAGCATAGGATGACAAAAAAAGAGGTGCTCCAAGCACGCCCATAAAAATATGCGTCACCCTGAATCTTGTGTACAACACAAGTATTATGGCATCGGCTTAGGGCCTAGCCTTAGATGAGGAGGGAATTGTGATGATCCCCCGAAGGCACTAGCGGTCTTCTGAAGGAGCCCACGTCGAATTACATGAAAAAAAAATTTGAATTGTTGTGAATTGGAATCACAATTCAAAAATTTGAACCGAAACTCCAATTCCAAAACTTTGTCTCTCAACACAATGAAGCTTGAACCCTTAGGGCCTTAATTTTGAACGGGAACAAGACTTCAAAGGGAAGAATTCAAAAAGAAAAAAAACAAAAAAATGTATATCATATAATAACTAATATGGGGAGACAATCCTAGAGTGAAGAGAGACGAAAAATGTGTCACAATCGAGTGGGGTGATGAACAAGTCATATATGACAACTGTGTTTTATTTAATTACATGAATCATTTGTTTACTTTTCTAAAGTATAGTACCTGATTATCTAACTATAATATGTTTGACTTATAGTACAGGAATTGTTAAGTGGGAGTCTAGCTACTGGAAAATTTACTAAATTAATGAAGATTGTCAAAGAAATTTTAAGTGTACAGCAAAAAGCAACATAAAAGTAAATAAAATTTTAAGTGAGTCTGAAGACATATGTAAGTGTTAAAGGATAACAATGATACCTAATATTGTTCCTAAGAGATCTTCAGAGCAACAGTGATGGACCAGCCATGATATTGTTAAAGATCAGTCAAAAAAAACATACACACAACCATGAGCTCTTTGGTTGGATATGTGGTATCATAAAACATGACATAAAAAAATAATAGTGTTTTTACATTAGCTTCTGTTTCTTAGATTGTATGTATGTGGTTGATAAAACGTATTAAAGTTAGTGTTGTTTATATGACTTGATGCATCAAATAAATGTCCATAACGAGGAGGTGCTAATAAAAGTCTATCAATATGTACCCGAAATGCTGTGTTATCAGGAGTATACAACCTTTTAATTGAGAATGACACAGGGGAATGTTTACAAGTGACAATATATGGACCAGTGTACTTTGTTTTAAACTTGTCATTTGATTTTAGATATACAATATCTTTTAAGAAAATGGATCTTAATTTAGCTTTCTGACCGTAATATTTATATCTTTTATCTTGAGCATATTTAATGTTGTTATAAGCTTTGTGATATATCTTACTCAAATCATCAAGTAATTTGTGTACTTCAATATGTTTATCAAGAAAGGGTTGGTTGCACGACTGATCAAAAGTGTCAAAAATTAGAGAAAGTTCGCGTCCAAAATGAAGAAAATTAGGAGAGTACAATGTAGTTGCATGTTTGGAGCCGTTATAAAGTGACTTGTGTATAAATACAGCATTTTCGAATGAATGACCTTCTTGTAAAAGAATATTGACTGAATATTTGATTGATTTATTGATTCGCTCTGCAATCGCATTTGATTGTGGTCTCGAGGCAGAACTGTGTAATACCTTAATGCCTAATGTATCATTAAAAATGTTATATACCTGAGAAATGTACTGGGGTCCTAAGTCTGATAAGACAACCGAAGGTCTCCCAAAGGTGGTTATGTAAGAGAATAAGCATTTAACAACCTTACTCGCAGATATGTCATTAAGTGGAAAGAGTTCAATATGTCTCGAAAAATGATCAGTGATAGTTAAAACATATTTTCCATTAGCAAACGGTCCAAGGAGATCTGTACTAATAGTGTGACCAGGGAACCTGGGAGTGTATGTGGGCTGCAAAGGTGCGGGTGGAGTTTGGTGATGTTTAGTTTGAAGACATTTGATACAGGATGCAACAAAGTTTAAAGTGTCTACATACATACCCTTCCAAAAATATCTACCTGACAAGAATTCATAAGTTTTATTAAAGCCAAAATGAGATAAATGTGAAATTGTTAAGACTTTGCTTTTAAGTGAATTTGGAACAATAATGTGATACGAAAAAGTGTTATTAAAAATATTTTCCTTCTTTAACATTAATACTTTCGAATCAGGATGAATGAAGTAGTTAGGAAATTTTTGAGAAGATCCTTTCTTTAAGATTTCTTTATAAACAACAGACAAAGTAGGGTCATTTTGTTGTTGAGTAGCAAATGTTTCATTCTAAATTTCTAATAAAGGGTCAGGATTTGATTGTGTACCAGAAATAAGGCAGTTAACATGCATATTAGAATCACTCGAGCTGGAGTGTGGAGTATCACATTCTACAATAGGTAAGGGTTGAGTATCATGAATCAGTTCAGGATTTGTAGCTAAAGTCTGTTCATTATTTTCAAAGTTACAGCGAGATAAGTAGTCAGCGAGTACATTCTTTTTACCTGGAATATGTTGAAATTTGTATGTGTATTCTGAGAGATCCATGAGCCAACGAGAGATAATATCAGCCGGGTTTGTAGTTTTGTTGTACTTTTCTAATGGTTTACTATCTGAAAGGATTACAAATTCTCTGTTGTATAAATAATATTTGAAAGCAGTAACTGATTTATGAATCGCCATGAGTTCTAATTTAAGTGCAGGATATTTTTTCTCTGATGCTTTTAAAGATTTTGAAAAGTATGCAACAGGTAATAGTTGTTTATCATGTTCTTGTAGTAAGACACCAGAAATAGCAATATTTGACGCATCAGTATTTAAATAGAACTTTTTGTTCCAGTCAGGTAATCTAACCATGGGTGGATTAAAGAATATCTTCTGTATGGTGTCCATAATTTTTTGATGTTTGCTTGTCCACTTAAATTTGGCTTTTGGAGTAGTTAAGTTTATGAGAGGCTGCACAAGTTCAGAAAAGGATGGAACCAGAGATTTGTAAAATGTAATGACGCCTATGAGTGCTTTTAATTGACGTTTTGTTGTAGGTGTTGGAAAAGATGTTATTTTTACAATGTTCGACTGAACAGGAGAAATAGTTTGATTTTCTATGTGAAATCCAAGATAATCTAAACTGGTTTTGTGAAAAGTGCATTTGTTAGGGGCCAGCGTTAAGTTATATTTGACTAATATTCAAGAATTTTATCCAACTTATCACACATTTCTTGATATGAATTGGCACCAACAATAAGATCATCTTGGTAGGTATAGACACCTTCTAACTGTAATTCATCAAGTAACGAGTCCATTAAAGCTTGAAAAACTGAGGCGCTTGTTTTTAATCCGAATACTAATCTCTTATACCGAAAAGAACCGAACATTGTAGTGAATGTGAGCTGATTTTGAAATTTTGCAGGCAAATCAATCTGATGATATGCCTGATGAAAGTCGAGAGAAAAGAAAAAACGATATTGTGAAAGATTTGAAATAATGGTTTGAATTTTTGGAAGTGGATAGGACGAACCTTGAATTATAGTATTAACCATTCTGAGATCTAATGCGAGTCTATATTTCTGTATACCTGTACCGTATGGTTTCTTTTTAACAAGGAGCATGGGGCAGGCCCATTCGGAACAATGACGTTCAATGATTTTGGAATCAAGCAACTGTTTGATTTGATTTAAAACATCCTTCTGCACAGCTTGGGGAAGAGGGAAAGGGAGAGTCTTTATGGAATAATCATTAATGAATTTCAAATCAGGTACAATTTTATCAGTATGACCAAGTGTGTCTAATGATTTGGAAAAGGCAGGATAATAATTAAGTAATAATTTAGTTAGGTTCTTTGCTTCGTCAGATTTTAAGTGAGTAAGATTAAAATCCTTAGCCGATAAATCCTGCTTTCTTTTTTGTAAGATTTCATTAGACGCCTGAATGAAATTTACAAAGTGCTGTTCTGAGTTATTTTGCTTGTCAGACATTTCAGAAGTATAGTCGCGAATTTCCTCAATCTCAGATAATTGACCTATTTTTGTGTGTTTAGGGAGATGAATGGTCTTTTCAGAAGTGTTTTTAAGCGTTATTGAGAAGAAATGATGTATTTGTGAAGTTTTCTTTCTTTTATTGGATAATTTATTCATTTGAATAATGGCATCATTTCCTATTAATTCTTTTGTTTGTGCCAAATATTCAAATAGATAATTTCTGTCATTGTTGATATTATTGGAGGTGTAAACAGAGCACCATATTTGTTGTTGGGGTTCTAATATAATTTTACGAGTTAAGAACACCGCTTGATTCATTACAACATCACTCAAAGAATTGCATGATTTTGATTGTTTCTCTCCAGAAGATTCTTTACTGGTTTTTAAAGGAACAGAGAAATTATTGTTGACATGGAGACACTTGTTAAAAGTATCGATGACAACATTGTATCTAGTTATGAAATCGAAACCTAAAATGCCTTCAAAACTGGAAGACTCGGGTATGTCAACAATATAAAAGTGGTGTGAAAACGCTTTTTGTTTTAGCTTAATGGATGTTCTGATGCAGGCGGAAAATGAGACATCAGAATTGACAGTTTTAATATTGACGTCAGTGGACAGGCTTTTATATTTTAAGACAGGTTTAAGTTGATTAAATAATTTTTGTGAAAGTAAAGATATACTACTACCAGAATCAGCCAACAAAGTAATATCATGGTTTGCTATAGGGGCTTTAACAAGAGGGAGGGATGGTGACATAGTGTTTACACTACAAATTATTCGAACATTATCACTTTCTGTTTGTGTACTGATGTTATTTGCTATCTTAATGGAGTCAAAAGTCTGGGAACCTACTGAATTAACTAGTCTCGAACTTGAAATTTTAGGTAAAACAGGGTCAAAAACAAAAGTTGCTGATGTAGAAGTATTAGACTGAGACACAACACCATCAGCATAAAAATTGTATCTCTGTTTCAGTTTTCCTGAAATTGGGGCGTGGAGTTTGTGTAATTGTTTTTCCTTTGAGTATTTGCTCTTTTCCATTTAAAACAAGAGAGAGCGTCGTGATTGTTTCGTCCACATAACTGACAAACAACTGGTTTTTTTTGTAAAAACTTGTGTGGGGAATAACGTCTAGTGTAGCTCCGATTTTTGTAATCTTTTTTGAAACGTGAAACACCTGCGGAATGTTTTGGTCTAGTCTGGAGATTTTTTTGCTCAGTTTCGGTTTTAGTATCAGGAGGGGCAAAAGATAATGCATTTATTTTCTCAGAGATTTCTTTTAATTGAGATTCAATAAGATTTTCTGGTCTGTGTACCGAAGGTAAGGAATGTAAGATTTTCTCATTCCTTAAAATTTCATGAAGGGTTTGCGCTCTTTCAACTGCTGTTTTATAATCATTAATGCCTTCTTCCTGTAATTTTATTCTAATATTTGAAAGAAGGGCTTCTAGAAATTTCATGAGTTTGATAGTGTTGCGTGCATTTTCGTCGTTGATATCTGCATAAACAGTCGCCGCAAGAACATTTAGTCTATGAGCTAAATTTTTATCGTCTCAGAAGGCATAAGTGCTAAACTGGACAACTCAACAGAGGGAACACATTTACTAGGGGGGGGGACGAAAAATGACGCAAATTCCTTTTCCAGCAAATCAAGGTCTGTTATCTTTTGCAGGTCAGGGTTTTGGGCTAGAAATTTTTGTGCAGGCCCAACTAACTTTCCCTTTAAGATTGCAATTGTTGTTTGTGGGTTATACTTATTAATTTCCGCAGAGACTCTAACTTGATCAAAGAAAAATTTAAGTAAATTTGTATCTCCATCAAATTGAATGATATTCATCGGAATTTGCTTTGCCGCCATAATTACAGTTTTTTTTGTTTTTTTGTTTGTTTACGCTCACAAGTTTTAGAGAAATTGTTACACAGACCGGACTTATACCCTAAAGCACATTGAAAACAAGTAAATTTCCTAGCAAGTAAACTACGTAAACTAGCAAAATAAATAGATCTTAAAAAAATATACCTCACTTTAAAGATATCTTATTTGAACCTTTTATGATAGTAAAGCAAGGGGAGCACATACAAAAGTAACTCATTTAGAAAATAAATTAAATAAAAAGCAAAATAATTACACTTTGAAACATATATCTATATATTCCTTCACTTTAACAAAGTACTTACTTTAGATAATAAAGCAAAGAAAACTCTATAGAAAACCGCAAAAACTGTTAGCAAGCAAGCAAAAAAAAAAAAAAAATCCTTTAACTTCTTTACACTAGGAAAAAAATTCCTTTTTTTTGTAACTTAAAACCTTCTGATTTATTTATATTTTTTGGATGAAAAAGAGTGTTCTTATTTTAACCTTGTAATTAAAAGTTCAAAACTGCTTAAACACTCATTTAAGCATACTAGAGAATCTAAATACAAATTAAAAAAAACGAAGGGGTATGGGACGTTAAATATGAAATAATAGCACATAAATGCAAATAACTGATAAAAACTGCATAAAATGTCAGCAAAAATAATAACTAGAAATGACAACAGTTACCGTGCTTTCGCAAATTAAAAATCTTTGCAAAAACACAATAACAGGATTATATTAATGCTCTATACAGAACATAAATGTTGACCGTTGTGTCCTGAATGTGAAAGCAGAACATGAAATAAACAAAGTGGGTAGGTTGACTTACTGATTTAGTTTTAAAAAATAACTAAATGATTACTAATTTAATAACACAAAAACTTAGGGAAATGGGGCAAGATCTGCTCTTACGTTCACAGCTGTCGTATTTCGAAGATATGAAAATGTGCACTTTTATTTATTTTTTTTTTCACTGACGCATATCATTTCACTTATCGAAGGTGGTGACACATCTTTTTTTTGGCTTTAGTTGGAATTCTGTTATTTACTTATTTATTAATTTTGTGCACTGTTAACTGATACCTACGATCAATTATTTCTGATGGATTTTCACACCTGTATAAAATTTATTTAACTTTGCCACCTGCTAGGTGGATATATTTTTCATTTGCATATCTGGATGAAATACTTGAAGACATATGTATTACATGTGGATTTTTTTTTACTTTCTTTTGCCGACTACAATTAATGAATCACTATTTTTTTTGCACGATGTATCACTTTACGATGCATAACTACGCTGGAAGACTTGTTTCCATAAATTTTCTATGAGGCTATATGAACTTTCTGTAGATTACGTTCACTAAAAACACAAAACACACACTGGTATAGAAGCACAAAATGCGCACATGCAGCGCTCAATGATATCTGGCTGCGATGAACACGTCAATCACACAGACGATGCGAGGAGATGAAAAAAGGGGGGCGCCCAGCGCTCAGGTGACAATCAGCCGCAGATTTCTTTTAGGATATGGAATATCGAGGGGAGACCCTCCGAAGCAGTTGAGATGGAGCACACAGGGGAGGAAAAGGGGGTGTCCAGCAAAGGAATTTCAGGACGGGAACAGCTCTGTACTTTTTCGGTTGACACTTAGCAGGCAAGACTAATAGCATTTTCTACCGGGGGATGCAGAGAAGATAAAGAAGAAACAAAAAGCATCACATCCGCTGGAACGTCGCAGTTGATTGTACCCCCCTCCATATATATATTTTTTTTTATGTGGGGAAAAACGAATGAGTCAAACGGTACCAGTTATTTTTGTAATGGAGATTCTTGTAGCGTAGTTTGGTAGCAGCTGCTATTTTATTAGAATACTTAGAAGAAGCGTGATTACGTATAGTAGTCCAGATTCGGATGTACGAAAAAACCCCACAATGATTGCTAAGTAATTCTTTATTCAAACATGTATTACTAGGGGGGCACACATACAGTATTCGGAGAAAATCTCCGAACAGCGATTAGCAACTTCACAAGACCAGAGCAGTGAGTCAAGTGACCTCGTACATAGCAACAAACCGCCACTTTTGGCATGATAGAAAATCGCCAACATACACAAGTTCGCCCATGCACAATGGATAGTATACGCCAAATAACAGTTAAAATGCAGCCAGCAAGATCAGAATTCAATTTAGTTTCCCAGCTGGGATGGGAAAGGAAAAGGTTGCCAAACGATAAATTGTTACACGTGTTGTTATGTCTAAACACAGAGGCACACCGAAGGGACATCAGATTTTACTGCGCAGATGTTAAATTCTTTTTAGGGTTTTGTCGAGAAAGGAAAAATAATCGTAAGCATAAATTTTAACTGCGAAACAGAGATGATCTCCTTATAAGGTAATGCAGAATTGCTTCGATAGGAAAAAGCAGACATCTGGAAATAGTTTTAAACGGTTGATTAATATGTGAGTGTATTTCTCACAGATAAAGTTAAGCAGCTGCCGATTTTCGGTTAGAGAATTAATAAGCAAGAAAAATGGAAAAGGAATGAAGGACAACTTAAAACTAATTTTTGAATTGAACAGAGACGGGGGGTAAAGGAATAATTTAAGAAAATAATCAATATATAACGAAATAATCGTTATAATACTATTTTTATTTAGTGATTTTCTCATGCAATTTTGACTAAAAATTGCATTCTATGGTTTTCGGGCACGAGAAAAAAATTGGGCTAGGTTACATGTTCGAGAAAAAATTTCACTTGGTCATATTGGGTCATTAAGAGTCTGGGTCAAGCTATTTATATTTAAAGAACGGCGGGATGGATTATAACGAAATTTTGTATGTAACAGTTTTTTGACATGAGAAAACTAATGGGCTAAATCACATGTTTGAGAGATTTCGACTATGAGGGTCATTTGTGGGTCATGATGGGTCATAATGGGTCATGGTCAACCTATATCTAAAGAACAGGTGGATCGATTTTAACGAAATTTTGTATGCAACAATTTTTTGGAACGATAAAATCATGGGACTAGGTTACATTTTCGAAAAATTTCGATTAATGGGTCATATTGGGTCATTAAGAGTCTGGGTCAAGCTATTTATATTTAAAGAACGGCGTGATGGATTATAACGAAATTTTGTATGTGACAGTTTTTCGACATGAGAAAACTAATGGGCTAAATCACACGTTTGAGAGATTTCGATTATGAGGGTCATTTGTGGATCATGATGGGTCATAATGGGTCATGGTCAAACTATATCTAAAGAACAGGTGGATCGATTTTAATGAAATTTTGTATGCAACATTTTTTTGGCACGATAAAATCATTGGACTAGGTTACGTGTTCGAAAAATTTCGATTAATGGGTCATTTTGGATCATAAAGGGTCTGGGTCAAGCTATGTATAATTAAAGAACGGCAGGATCAATTTTAGCGAAATTCTGTATGTAACAATTTTTAGAAACGAGAAAACTAATGGACTAAGTCACATATTCGAGAGCTTTCGATTATAAGGGTCATTTGTGGGTCTTAATGGGTCAAGGTCAAGCTATATCTAAAGAATGGGTGGGTCGATTTTAACGAAATTTTATATACAACATATTTTTGGCATGAGAAAATCATTGGAAGTAGGTCACATGTTCGAGAAATTTCAATTAGTGGGCCACTTTTGGGTCATTCTAATTTTATCTAGACAATGTTTCGCGCAATTTTGATTAAATTTTGCATTTTATCGTTTTCGGTCACAAGAAAATCATTGGGTTAGGACAGATTTTTGAGAAAATTTTATCAATGGGTCATTTTGGATTATTAGGGGTCAGGGTCAAACTAACTATATCTAAAAAACGGCTCAATCGATTTTATCTAAATTTTGATCTAATGTTTTTCGGCATGCTAAAACTAAAGAGCTAGGTCACACGTTCGAGAGATTTCGATTATAAGGGTCATTTGTTGGTCATAATGGGTCATGCTAATTTTATATAGAAAATGGTACTCACCATTTTGACTATGCTTTGTATTATATCGTTTTTGAGCAAGCGAAAACCATTTGGCTTGGACACATGCTCGCGAAAATTCTATTAGTGGGTCATTTTGGGTCTTAATGAGCTAGGGTCATTCTAATTATATATAACAACGACTCAATCAATTTTACCCTAAATTTTTAAACAAAACGTTTTTTGTCACGCGAAGACTATTGGGCTGAGTCGCATGTTAAACAAAATTATATTAGTGGGTCATTTCGCTTCATTGCTGAATGCTGCCAAGCTAATTTTACCTAAAAAATGGCTTAAACGATTTTGATTCAATTTTTTATTCTACTGTTTTTGATTACCTGAAGACGATTGAGCTATGTCACATGCTTGATCAAATTTGATTAGTGGCTCATTTTGGGTAATACGGGTCAGGGTCACGAGAATATGGCAAAAGCCAATAACTTGGTGATATTTGACAAAATATTGGCGACATATGGCCAAAAAATCGACTATAAAAATTACGAAAACCAAAACACGTATTTGGAGCCAAATGAAAAGAATGCCTCCAAATTTGGCTATATCTAGCAAAAAATATTGTCTTTCAGAATGTAAAGAATTTTTTTATACATTCTTAAGAGGATTCGAGATCCATGGTTAAACCAATCAGAGTCGAGCTAAAAAAGTAATTTAGATCGATGTCCTTTCGTTCTAAAATTTAAAATAAAATAAAATTTATAAATATGCGGATAAAAACATAGTTTTCTTATTGATTGTTTTTCTAAATAATACTATTATAAACATGTTTTACAGTAATAATACAGAGTTAATGATACAGTGAAAATACTATATCGAGTTGAACACAAAGTTAATTTTGACCGAGCTAAGCTCGGTCTCCCCTGCTAGTTTTTTTTTTTTTTTTTTTTTTTTTTTTTTTTTTTTTTTTAACTGCGTGTCACTCCGTCTGCAGTTGAGAAAACAGCAGATTTATAAAAATTGGATTTTTATTGTTACCTTCGCTTTTTTTGATTTGAAGTAGTGGAGTATAATGCCTTAGAAGCGTAAATTACTTATGACCTTACAAAGAATAAAATAGGGGAGAATTTTCTGAATTGGGAAGATAACGTGTGAGACGGTATAACCTTCTTCTTCTGCTTTCATTATAAAAGACAGAGAAATAAATCGATTACTAAAACAAGTATATCCTCGATCGAATAAAGGATTTGAAACTGAGCCTCGAAAAATCTCCCTTTAATTCTTTTATAACAGTTTAAATCAAATAGAAATATTAATAAATGAAAGAAAGAAATTTTTCACAAAGCGAACCATAGTTTAGTTTTAAATGTTATATTTAAATTCCTTTTTCTAGCTTTAGTTGTTTAGTTTTCCAAATATCTCCTTTTTTAGCAAAAATGTTTTATAAATTGTAACAATATAACAATATGGATCATGTATAAAAAAATTCAGTTATAATTTTTCTTTGCTAAATGTTTCAATTACTGAAAATTCTACAAAATGAAATGCCTAATTTAAATATGCACAAAATAAAACGTCGCTTAAAAATTATCGGATTTTATTTCTTAATGTAAAGTACAAGGGAAAAAGAGAAAAAAAATCTTAAGTTCTTAGGAAAAGTTTGATTTATTTCGTTTATTAATTAATTCTGTTACATAGGTGAATTCATAAAAGTCCTTTCGGCAGTACCGAGAGGAAGAGGTAGCTTTTATATAACTTATTTATTTATATATTTATTTATTTTAAATTAATTTATGCTAATTTATGATAACATAAGAAGCTCAAATTAGTTGAACCCGATTATATAAGATTGATTACTATTTTTTCAATAATGAATATTAATGGGAATTTTTAGAAAATAGTCATCTTTTATTCAAGTTGGATTTATTTTAAGCGATTTACAGGGTCGCAAAATTTTACGATATCATAAAATGTATGCCATTTTAAGACAACATGATTCTTAAAACAAATCAATGATCTTGGTCTAAATCTTAATGTAATAAATGTAATGTGCACATGCACACTCACATCGGAAACGATTAAAAACAACGAGTGATGTCGCGGGCAATTGAATATTTAAAATAAAAAAAAAAAAAAAAAAAAAAAAAAAAAAAAAATGTTACCCACATTAGAAATTTAAACTGCAATATCTCAGGCATTTTTAAAGATAAAAACAAAACAAAAAATACTCAGGAATTCATTATTAAGATCAAATACTTAAGAAAGATTTTTTTTGTATTTTTTATTTGTACATTATTATACATTTAAAAGATTTTTGACAATGCAGCTATTTTGAAACAAGATGACGGATGAAGTTGCCCCGTGAACTCGGCCAAGACATTGGTATGTACTATGTACACAGGGAGTTATATCCAAATCAGTTTATGAATATGCGTATTATCGCGTGAATATTTTCAGACCGTTTTAAAATGTCTTAAAACAGTCACATATTGGAAATTTTAAAGTGCTATAACTCAGCCATTTTTCAAGGTATAGATGAAACAAAAAATGCTCTGGAATCTTTGTATCAAGGTCAAACACAGAAAAGAAAAATCTTTATCAATTTCTTATTTTTTACGCGTAATTTTAAACTTTATTTTTTTTTAATTTAATAATCTGCCATTTTGCAACAAGATGACAGATGGAAGTGGCCAACGGACTCGGTCCATTCATTGGTATGTACTATGTACGTTATAAGTTACATCCAAATCGGTTTAAAAAAACGCGTGTTAACACGTGAAAAAAATCAGATCATTTCAAAATGTGAGCAACACTAGAAATTAAAAGTGTTATAACTCAGCCATTTTTTTAAGATACAGACGAAACAAAAAATGTTCTGGAATCTTTGTGTCAATTTCAAACGCATAATAAAAATCATTTTTAATTTCTCACTTTTTTACACCTAATTTTAAATTTAAATTTAAAAAAATTCAAATGGTCGCCATTTTGAAACAAGATAGCGGAGGAAACTGGCTAACGAACTCGATCCATTCTCTCAGTACGTGCTATATTCATACAATGTTGCATCCAAATCGATTCATAAATACGCGTGTTATCGCGTGACAAATATCAGATCATTTCAAAATGTAAGCCATTCTAGAAATTCAAAGTGCTATACCTCAGTCATTTTTTAAGATATAGACAAAATAAAAATTGTTCTAAAATCGTTTTTTAAGTTCTAACACATAAAAGAAAAACATTTCTTAACCCTTATTTTTTTCGCATTTGATTTTAAATTTATTTTTTTTAAATTTAAATGGCCGCCATTTTGAAACAAGATGGTGGATGGTGCTGGCCAACGACCTCGGTCGAGACATTTGCATGTACTATGTATATACCAAGTTTCATTCAAATCAGTTCATAAATACGATAGTTACAGGATGACAAATATAATATATATATATATATATATATATATATATATATATATATATATATATATATATATATATATATATATATATATATATATATATATATATATATATATATATATATATATATATATATATATATATATATATTGCCCCACCAGTGGCCGAGAGGTACGGACCTCTCAACTGGTAGACGGCAGGTGCTGGGTTCGAACCCAATCGCGGCCGTCGGCCTAACCGTTCGGAGTTTTCGTGGTTTTCTTCGAACCTTGCGTAAATACGGGTTAGGTTCCCTTAGAAAGACCCCCACGAAGGGCACTCCCCCCTGGTCCTATATCCCTAGCGTAGATAATCGGACGACAAAAATAAACCAAACCATATATATATATATATATTACAAATTTTAATTTTTTTTCGCCAAAATTAACCTTTATACTATATTAATTTCCTTATAATAATATTCCGTACTTACTTCAACTTATTAAATTAAAATCTTGTTCTAGATCTAATCTGTTAATCTTTATGGAAACGATATAAATTCTTAATTCGCCTTAAAAAACATTTATTGCAGTATGCATAAATTTAAAAAGATGGCTCTAAATTAAAAATATTCTTAGTTAAACTTTATTTCTTAATATTCCAAATAAAGCTCATTTTTCTCTGTTTTTATCAACCCTTTTTAAGAGAGTCTTATTAAATTTATTCCAAAACCATACCTTTCAAAAAATATCAGTATTTTATTTTATCTATTTATTTATTTTCCCTCAGTCAACATTTCATTTTGTGCATAGAATAAATTCATTTCTTTTCTTTTTCTCCTTAAATTAATCGTCTATAAAAATCGTCTGCCTAAGATATTTAAAATTCTGAGTCGATTCTAAATTGGTTAAATAATATATATTTTTTAAAATAAAATTGTTGTCTGTCAAATATTAATCTCGACTCTGGGTATGAGTTATGTTTACATAAAAGAATGATGGTTTGAGAAAAGAATGTTCTAGAATTTTCTTTTTAGATTTAAAAAGGGAGGAAGCCTCGAGAGATGGTAAGAAGAAGGATTCTTGGGTTCTCTCTTCCATGAGTACGGCTGGATGTAGTAAATGATAAAATATTTTTTTGGATGTTTCGGTAAAAGATCGTCTGGAAAAGGAGCTTTTCTCTCTATTATAGCTACAGTTTAATAAAATGAACTTCCAGCAGCCAAGGAGTGACTTATTGGATCTTCTACATTTATTTATTTTGTTTTTTTCACGTTGGCCATGACTTCTGTGCGGAGAAAGGGTAACCTGGTGATGATGTTTCTGTCCCCCTAAGTTTAAAATGTCACATATATATATATGTCAACATTTGGACGGAGGGTGATTTAGGGGTCTAGGATTCATGATCGGTGAAAATATACCAAAGTGCTTTTCTCCGGACGGCTGCAGTAGGTAGCTTTTTACTTTTTGTAATGAAAGCTACCTCAAAGGAAGCATTATCATTATTACACGAAAGACATACGTTTTTTAAACTTAAAAGTATTATCAAAATGAATAAAAAAATATTTTTTCTCACTTCACAATTTTTTTTTTCACGTAAATGGATTTTTCTATTTCTATATGATTTTTGCGTGAATTATTTGCCATCATTTTTTTTTCATTTAAATGAAATGAAATATATTAAAAAAAAAGTTTTGTTTAATTCCTGAAAATATTGAATGAGACAAAATAAATATCGGGAATATCAAATGAAAAAATTGGTAAGTGATACAATCATCTTTTTGAGACGTAAGATTCCAAATATTTATATGCGTTTATTGTGAAATGCTTCTCTTATCAATAACGAATTCTGAGAGTATTGTACCATTTTAAGTAGTTATATAACAGATAGTAGAGAACCACTTATTATCTTCAATAATACGATTACATATGATTTTTTTTGTCTCATACAATTTATATCGAATTGTAAATTTTCTGACATAGTTCAGAAAGTTTCGAATATATTTTTACACTGTAAATAATAAAAAAAGAAAGAAAATCTGTTAAATTTACGGCAAAAACTGTTGGCAGGAATGTTTCTGGCAGTTTTTGCCGTAAAAATTGCAGTAAAATGAGATATAATTTTTTATTACATCTAATTTTACTGGGATTTTTACAGCAAAAACTGCTGACAAAATTGCTGCGCCGAAAATTTAAAGGATTTTTTTACCGTGTATTATCGTTTATTGTTTAATACTTCCATTTTTGATTAAAATCGCCGAGTGCATGGGGATTTTTAAATAGTAATAAAACAGATGGTAGGGGTCTATTAATTATCATTAATTTTATGATTAACGCAATATGATTTACTATTATTTTAACCCAACTAAACTTGAGAAGGTAATTGGTTAACTTGGTTAAGTTGTCTACAAACTAATTATTTCCAACTGAGCGAAAAATTGTCCAAGCCGGGAATCGAACCCAGATCCTTGGATTAGAAGGAGAATGCTTTTACCTTTTTTAAGCTAACTGAGTCGACAATCGGCGAGCATTTTCATTTAAAAAAATTACCATCTGTAAGTCGAGTGCCTTCGTATATGTTGATAGAGATCCTTTTCTCCCATACTAAATGCATCATAACGCGTTTCTGAAAATTCAAATGATTTAAAATTATGCATGATGGGCTTGGCGGCCATCTTTACATAATTTACAAAAAAAAAATATCTAATTCAAGTATATAGTCAAAATCAAAACATGTTTCTTAAGCAGACATTTTAAGCTTTTTCTTTATGGACTTTAATTCGCAGAATTTTATCTCATAAAACAATATTGATTTATTTAAAGGATTCACCTTGTAATTTATTCCATTGTGTAATTAATTATTGAAAAGCAATGGAAATTCATTTCTTTTCTCAAACTATAAATTCTTTTCAATTTGTCTGTTTACAGTTGAAAATCAAAGTTCGACATTTTACTAAAGAATACATTTTATGATTTTCCTTTACGAAATTATGTGCTTAGAAATTCGAGCATCTTATAGATCACAACATCTGGTCTTTGATTTAGGCAGCTCAATGGAATAAAGTTACGCAGGTAAAGGAACTCCATATAACGACGATCACGTAGATATATTGTTATTTTAACACAATCAAACTGATTTGTAAATTTATCTTACGAAATGAATATTTCCAATTGAGGGAAAATTTGCACAGGCCGGGAATCGAACGCTGATTTTCATTTACAACGGCAATGGTTATACCTTTTTTTCTAAGCTAACTGGGCCGACAACCTTGTTGACAAATGTTTTGATTTAAAGGTTGCCTTATTGAAAAATGTTTGCCGATTGTCTCCCTGGTTAGCTTAAAAAAAGTAAAAGCTTTGGTCATGTACGCCAAAGAACTGGGTTCGATTCCTGGCCTGGACAATTTTTGTCTAAGTTGGAAATATTCAGTTTGAATAAAAACTTTACCAATGAGTTTCATTATGTGACAAAAATAGTATAGCTCGGCATCCATCGTTATATAAAGTTTCTTTACGTACGGTTTTATTCTGTGGAGCTGTCTAAATAGCAGGCAAGATGTAATGTATTGTAAGGTTATATGACCGAAAAATGCTCGCCACTTGTCGGCCCAGTTAGCTTAAAAAACGGTAAAATCATTAGCCTTGTAAGCCAAAGATCTGGGTTCGATTCCCAGCCTTTATAATTTTTCGCTCTGTTGGAAATATTAAGTTCGTATGATAACTTTACCAATGAGATTGATTGTGTTAAAATACTACTATATCTACGTACCCATCGTTATATGGAGTTCCTATACACGTGGTTCATTCTGTTAGGCTGTTTAAATAATATACCAGATAATATAACCTATAAGGTTATCTGAGTGAACATTCTCAATGGTTGATGGTCCAAATAGCTTAAAAAACTGTAAAAGCACTGGCCTTTTAAATCAAGGATCCGGGTTCGATTCCCGGCCTGGGTAATTATTTGCTCAGTTGGAAATATTCAATATGTTTTTTTTTCTTTTTTCGTCTCATACATTTATACCGAATTTTAAAATTCCCAATATGTAATATGTTATGAGTATATGAATTTGGATCAGGGAATCTATCAGATAAGTCTGTAATTTCGGTAACGTTGTTATAATTTCTTAATTGAAATATTTTACTTACCCATCATACGTAGTATAGGATAAGTCTTGCAATCGTTTTGAAAATCGAAAATTTTTTTGACGGATTTACACGTTTTAGATAGTGGATATTCCGAAAAACATATTTTTAGAAAAAAAATTGCCGTCTGTATGTCTGTCTGTGTGTCTATCTGCCTGTCTATCTGTCAGTCTGTCTGTCTGTAAAAGCTCTATCTCCCAAACAAATTGAGATAGAGACTTCAAATTTTATATGTAGTTAGTATGTAAGAATGAGACAAAGCCTATTTAATATCAGCAACCTTAATTATACGGAACTATTTTTTTCGGACTCTCGGACAATTCGTTCTGATGAAAGGTATATAAAAATTTTCGATTTTTTTTATTCTAAGGCATGGAAGTAAAAGGCAATAAAATGTCACACATTTTGCATATAGAACGAAGTCAATCGGATTATTAGTTGCTGAGATCTTTAATCCTGTTTTCCACATTCTTCGATTTTTCATGACCCTGTATTTTATTCAAATTTCAATTCAGAGGTATATTTTAATTGGAAATAAGACGCTTAATCCGACGCAGTTAATTGTTAGTTAATAGAATTATTAGTTTTGGAGTTATAAGGATGTTTCTTTTAGGCAGTTCGGTACTACTTGAGTAGTTTGTCGTTTTATGTAATTTGTCGAAATTGGTAATCAGCAGTTCTTTAATATAGCATTCTATGTATATTAACAATATTTAAATGTTGTTTATGAATTGCAATGCATTGCATAAATAGTTTTCACAAATAGTTTTATTTTCATATACATGATGGGTAAGTATTACTGTGGCCCCCAACGACTAGTTTTTCTTAAAAATAAAGCAATCAAAAATAACACACATTTTAAGAATTAGTTTTAAAAATATTTCTTTAAAACTAACTCGTATTCTGCTACCGTTCGGAGGACAAAAGATTAATTAAAAATTGTAATTCTATTGTTACTGTCACTGTTATTGATTTCAAGAGTCTGAGTATAATGCATTAGAAGCGTAACTTGCTTATTACCTTACAAAGAGTACAATAGGGGAGAATTTTCTGAATTGTGAAGATAACGTGGCAGACAGCATAACCCTCTTCTTAAGCTCTTCTTATAAAAGACAGAGAAATAAACCGATTACTAAAACTAGTTTATTCTTCATAGAAAAGCGCTAATGAATCATGTCTATAAAAATCCCTCTTTAATTCTATTTTAATAGTTTAAATGAAATGTTAATAAATGGAAGAAAGGATTTTTAACCGACTTCTATAAAGATGAGGAGGTTATCAATTCAACACGTATGTATTTTTTTTTATGTATGTTCACCGATTACTCCGAAACTATCCAACCAATTAACTTGATTTTGGTGTTAAATGAGAGAGCTTGCTCTCAAATTGGTACCATTTCCGTTTCATAGAAATTGGTTCAGTACTTTTTACTTTCTTCTATCTTTACAAGAAGAAAGTATTGGATTCATGAAAATTTTCGACTTCCGGTTTTCGACGGATTTATACGTTTTAGAAGGTCCTGAATACGTTTTGACTATTTTTAGAAAATGTCTGTCTGTGAGTCTGTCCGTCTGTCTGTCTGTCTGTCTGTCTGTCTGTCTGTATGTCTGTCTGTATGTGACAAAAAATTTGTGGGCGCTCTATCTCAAGAACTAATGCTCGAAATTTAATAAAATTTTATATTCAGTTAGACCTTGATATGAATTAGTGCCTATTGGTTTTTGGTGAAAATTGGCCTGCAGGTGGCGCTGCTATACTACGTTTTTCATGATTTTCAAGATTGCGCTATCTCAAGAACTAATGCACAGAATTTCCCCAAACTTCAGATTCTGTGACCCCTTGATATAAATAGACGCTGATTAAGTTTTGGTGTAAATTGGCCAGCAGGTGGCGCTGCTGTGCCACGTTTTTCATGATTTTCATGATAGCTATATCTCAAGAACAAATGCACAGAATTTCACCAAACTTCAGATTCTGCGATACCTTAAGATACATAGCCGCTGATAAGGTTTTGGTGTGAACTGCCTTATAGGTGGCGCTGCTATGCTACATTTTGCACGATTTTTGCGATAGCTATATCTCAAGAACTAATGCAGAGAACTTTATCAAATTTTAGATTCCGTTACACTAGAATATATAACATAATTAGACGTTGATTACATTTTGGTATTAACCTTGCAACAGGTGGCGCAGCTATGCTGCATTTTGCACGATTTTTTCGATAGCTATATCTCAACAACCAACGCACAGAATTTCATCAAACTTCAGATTTTGTTACAAAATGACATATAACATAATTACACCATGATTAAGTTTTGTTATAAATCCTTCAACTGATGGTGCTGCTGTGCTACATTTTACACTTTTTTTTAACTAGCTATATCTCAAGAACTAATGCACAGAATTTCACCAAACTTCAGATTCTTTTACACCATAACATAATTAGACGCTTTTTTACGTTTTGGCATAAATTGTCCAAGATATGGTGTTGCTGTGCTAGATTTTCCAAATTTTTTGTTATAACTATATTTCAAGAACTAATGGACGAAATTCCATCAAATTTCAGATTCTGTTAGGTTTTGACATAAATAGATGCTTATTAGGTTTTAGTATAAATTACCCAACATGAGGCAAAACTAAACTCATTTTCTCAGAATATTAATAAAATTTTGCGTTTTAGGCTTTTCGAATACCAGAATCTCATTAGGCTAGGCCAAATGTTCGAGGAAATTCGATAATGGGTAACTTTGGGGTCACCACGTTTTTTTTTTTTTTTTTTTTTTTTTTTTTTAATATTAAAATGTACTTATGAGATAGAAGAAAGTTTTGGGATTGACACATCCAACTAGTTTAGTATATAGACAAAAACTAATAAAATTAGTGATTTCTCGCAAATCAGTAGTAATATGGATGTCGAATAGATTTACCGATGCCAGGATGGCCGAGCGGTCTAAGGCGCTTGGTTTAAGATCTGGTTTTCGAAAGGCAGCGTGGGTTCCTGACGTACGTGTATACAATAATCTTTTCCGTATTATAATTTTTAAATATATATTTAACAAGTTAAATACTAATTATGCTATTAGGAATATTTCGTATTTAACCGTTACCACAGAGTATCAGAGATTTTTTATTAACTCAATACTTTATCAGTGAAAGAGTACTCAAAAAGAGAATAGACTTGCGAAAAGTAACATGACATTGAATAAGTATCTCCGATTTAATCTCCGGTTTTGAAAGAGAGTGTCGGTTCGAACCTCACTCCTGACATATGTGTATAGTATACAAAAAAATTTTCCGTGTTATATATATATTTTTAGTGACTTCAAAAAAGGAGAGGATGTTATCAATTCGGCGCGAATGTATTTTTTTTCTATGTATGTTCACCGATTACTCCGAAACTGTCCAACCGATTAATTAGTTTTTTGTGTTAAATGAAATAGGCTACTCTTCCATTGGTACGTCTTCCATTTCATTGAAATTGGTTCAGTACTCTTTTAGTAATTCAGTAAAAACTATAAATTTAGTGATTTCTCGCAAACTAAAAGTAACATGGACGATGACTAAGCTCGCCGAATGGAGTGCAGTCAGGTGGCTGAGCGGTGTAAGTCAGCAGATTTGATTTCTGGTTCTTGAAAGCGATCGTGGGTTCGAACCCCACTCCTGACATACGTGTATGGTTTGCAGTGATTTTTCCCGTATTATAATTTTTATTAACTGACTTAAAAAAATCGTTAACTTTTAACTAAAAAGAGAAAAATAAACTTTTCTACCAAAAATTGAACCGACTTCAAAAGCTACTGCAAAGTGAAAAATAATTTTTTTACAGAATAGTATTAAGAAATTAAATTAAGAGCGTAGTATTTATCATGCGTATTATTATATTCATGTAGATTAATTTGATTTTTTGAAGTCGGTGCAAGCCAAGCCAAGTTCAAAATTAAAATTAACTATCCAATGCAAATCGTAAAAGAATAAAGTTAAATTTTTAATTAAATATTAAATCGTAAAAATACTCATAGATACTTGGATGCTTGTGTATTGGAAAATTACATGTAACTTGGCTTCGCTGGCACCGACTTCAAAAAATCAAATTAATCTACATAAATATAATAATACGCATGATAAATACTACGCTCTTAATTTAATTTCTTAATACTATTCTGTAAAAAAATTATTTTTCACTTTGCAGTAGCTTTTGAAGTCGGTTCAATTTTTGGTAGAAAAGTTTATTTTGACAAAAAAAAAATAGTTAAGTTGTCACTTTTATATATAAATTCCTTTCTATTATTTTCGTTATAAAACTTATCTTTTAATTAAACAAAAAGTAAATAATTGTAAAAGGTGTAATAATTAAATTCACAAATAATGTATACAAAAATTCCGAATCTCTAAGTTTTCTTTTATACATTTTTGCGTTCTTCTACCTTTATAAGAAAAAAAGTATTGGATTAGTGAAAAATTTTAAATTTCCTGGTTTTTTTTACGGATTTGCACGTTGTAGTGGTCAGAGATTCAAAAAAACATATTTCTGCAAAATTTTTTTTTGTGTATGAGTGGCTATGTTATTCTGTCTGTTTCTATGTATGCGAGATAATTTTTGTGGGCACTTTATTTCAAGACTAAAGCATAGAATTTGATAAAAATTTATATTCATTTAGTGTTTATATACATCGATGCTGATTAGTGGTTGATTTACATCGTTCAACAAGTGGCGTTAATATACTACACTTTTAACGATTTACGCAACATCCCCATTTTAATAACAAAATGTATATATTTCTGTCAAACTTCAGATAAAAATTAGTACCTTGACATGAATTGATGCTGTTTTTATTTTTGTATAAATCGCTTAGCAAATGGCGCTCTATGCTGCATTTTCACGATTATCTCCAGACCTATTGCATGGAGCTTAATAACAATGTATATCCGGATATTCCCTGATGCAGATTGATTCTGGTTAGTTTTTGTTTTTAATCTCTCAATAGGTGGCGCCACAATGCTGCATTTTCTACTATTTACACAAAAATTATCTCAATAATTTAAAGTACGGATTTCCATTATTTTTTTCGAGATTTACGCAATATGTCTGTCTCAAGAATTAATTCACGGTTTTTCGTCATACTTCAGATTTAGTAAATCCGTGATATAACCTAGTTCTGTTTACATTTAGGTGTCATTTACCCAACAGGTGGCGCTGGTATGCTTAATTTTTCCCTATTCTTGCAATAGCTTTATCTCAAGAACTAAGCCACGATTTTCAATCAAACTTTAGATTGCGATATGGCTTGATATTACTGCTCTTTATGTTTTGGTTTGTACAATGTACAAGTTGCATGCCATATCGCTCTAAAGCCAAATATAATTAATAAAATAATGGATTCGTACACAAAATGAATAGAAAAAATATTGCATTTCCTCTTAATTTCCTTTAATATAAATAATAGAAATCTGTTGAATAATAATAATCTGTTGAATTAAAATAAAGTATCTAATTTAAAAATTAAAATTAGATATTTCATTATAAAAAATGTACAAAATAAAATGCCTCTAAGCATGTATCAGATTTTATTTATTTTTTTCTAGTTAGTACACAAGAAAAAAAAAAAAAAAAAAAAAAAAAAAAAAAAACATAAAATTTTTTTAAAAACTTCAGAACTATGTGTTTTATTCCATGCTAAATACTGTTGTTTTACAAAAGAAATCGAAAAAGAAACATTATCATTATCACACTAAAGACATATTTTTTGTTAAACTTAACATTAATATCTAAATGAAAAGGAAAATAGTTTTGACCATTTAAAAAATTTTTCAAAAAAAAAAAAAAATGACATTTCTTTATTTGTGTATAACTTTTTTTTTTCAAGTTATTTGTAATCTTTTCTTTACCTGTATTAAAATGATGAAAATATGTTAGAAAACACTTTTTTTTTAAATCTTTGCAATTACTAAATTAGACAAATAAATTGTTCATATATGTGATAAATTTTGTAGTAAGTGATTCACTCATCATTTTTAGAATGTTAAATGTAAAATATAAAAGTTTATTTTCTTGTATTCTAAAATTCTTCCCTTATCAATTAAAATATCATTGAATGCTGTTTTTAATTTATATTTATATTTAATGTAATTTGATTTTTTTTCTTTCAACTAGTGCTATAAAATATAGTAGAGACTTTTTATTGCCTTCATCAAACAATTGTCTCAATATGTTTTTTTTTTTTTTTTTTTTTTTTTTTTGTTTCTCATGCCACCTTTATCGAATTGTAAAATCCCCAATATGTAACATATTATGAGTAAATGAATTTGGAATTACCACCTCAATCCTAAGAGAAATATTACGAGAGACCGCAAAAACTAGTTTTAAAATATAATGAAAAATCTCTAAAATTATAGAAATCAATATACCGATGCTTATAATATACACGCATTTATTAAAATGTTGTAGAAAATTTTTAAAAATTCTGGAAGGATTTAAGTTTATTTAAATGGTTTCTTTAGTGTCTCCTCCAGGCGACAATACACTGTAAAAAAAGGGGGTCGGTCTACTAAAAAAATTTAGTGACCTTTGCAATTACTATTTTTTTTTTTTTGTAATCTTACTCGGTTACAAGAAAATCTGTAAGAATTACTAGAAAAAAGCTAGTAACGAATAGAGTTAATAGTTTTATATTTTAATAGCTATTACTAAAACTAACTTGGTGTGTCCGTGATAGCCTAGTGGTCATAGCACCGAACTCCAAGCTGAAAGGTCCCAGGTTCGATTATGGCCACCACCACCAAATATGCACCGAATGTATGCAGTGTAAGTACTCGTTAAATAAAGGGATTATGAAAATCCTGTAGGAGCAGGTAGCAATGTTTGTGCTGCCATCTATTGCGGCTTCTCCGAAAATCTTCCCCTTCAGGAGTCTGACTTCTTACCCAATGGATCCAGATCGAAGGAAGCACTTGCCCTTCGGGCACACGCAATTGTTACTAGAAATAATTTTGGAGCTATTACTAAAAATTGCTTGGTGGCTCATACTAAAAAGTTTTAAGTTAGTTATACAAAAAATTCTTTTGTTCAGTTTACAAAAGAAATGTTTGTTTCACTTACAAAAAAAAAAAAAAAAAAAAAAAAAAAAGAAAGAAATTGTAATGGTTACTAAAAAAATTCTGTGAAATACAAATTTTCTAAAAAATTTTTAGTAACCTCTTGATTTTTTTTTTTTTTATAGCATAGGACTTAGGAGAATAAGAAACCTCTCAGATGATTATGCAATTTTGGTAACGATATTATATTCGCTTTCTACCCCTATTCTACATTTCCCCTATAAAAGTAAGACAATCAAATAATCACACATGTTAAGAATTATTTCTTGCAAATATATTTTTAACTGCATATCACTCCGTCTCAGTTGGGAAAATAGAATATCTATTAAAAATTGGGATTTTATTGTTACCTTCGCTTTTACTGATCTGAAAAAGTGGAGTATCATGCCTTAGATGCGTAAGCTACTTATGCCCTTACAAAGAACATAATAGGGGAGAATTTTCTGAATTTGGAAGATAACGTGTGAAACAGCATAACACTCTATTTAGGCTCTCTTTATAAAAAACAGAGAAATAAACCGATTACTAAAATGGGTATATTCTTGATCGAACAGATGATTTGAAATCACGCCTCTAAAAATTCCTCTTTAATTCTTTTATAACAGTTTAAATCAAATATTAATAAACGAAAGAATGAAATCTTCACAAAGCGAACCATAGTTAAGTTTTCACTTTTATATTTAATTTCCTTTCTCTAGCTTTAGTTATTTAGTTTTCAAATAACCTTTTTTTTGGAAAACAGTACTTTATAATTTGTAACAGAAACAACTAGTCCATTCAATTTAGCACACATCTTTTTATACAAATGGCGGAAAAAATTAGAACAAAGCTGGATTTTTGCATAGGTGCTAGTTATTTGTAGTTTAACATACTAAAAGTTCCCATCGATCCGATGTGAGCTTTCGCCTCCAGGGGGCGCTAATGAGCTTGAAAATCGGTTTTCTGTGAATATCTCACGAACAATGTTACCTGGACAAAAAAATTCAATTATAAAGATGTAGATAATTAAATTTCCTTCAAAATTGTCATTAACATTTTTGTCACACCGATCCTTCCCTGCCAAAAATTAAAATATAGTAAACATTATGGGGGGGGGGATGCGTAAGCACAATTATAAGGCAGCGAAGAGGCAGAACAAATCCGAACAATTTTCGACCCCCTTCCCATTTCTCCCATATGCTGTTTTCGCGCGCCTGTGCAATAGTCATTGCCTAATGCTCTATCTCTCTTTGCATTTGTCAAAATGTACCACGTGTAGGTACCTTTTCAATGCTTTATTTTCATTTAGTGCTCATTTCGCTAGTTTGAAATCACCCTAATTTATTGAGCGAGGTATTCTTTGTGAGATTTTAAGAAGGGAAATTTTTTTCACTCATATTATAGAAATTTTTAAATAGTTATGACAGTTTAAGATGATTCTTTCTTAATGAGGGAAAAATGGAGATAAAATAGTTTATCTTGTATGCGATGCCGTGAGGACTGCGTTTCGAAAGATTATGTAAAAATAGGAAAAAAGGGACTGAAGTCCCTTGTAACAACAAGTTCGTAAGAGGTGATGATAAATGGAAAATATTTGAAGAAATGGCTAAAAACAATAATGAATTTACAGTTCATCCAAAGTGTAGGAAAAGTTATTCACTAAAGAGTTCTATTAAATCATACAATAAATCGATCGCAGAAAAACCATCAGCGTCTTCTCAACTTACTCCATTAAAGGAAAAATTGAAAAATGACAGTCTGTTGTTTAAATTTAAGGAAGATTTTTTATGTTCTATTACATTAGACGAAGATTTTATACAGCAGGAAAAAAAGAAAACTCTAAAGTATTGCGAAAAAGATTTTTTTTCTAATCATTAAAATAATACACTTCTCGTATCTATGGAGAAATTTTTGATTATGGAGAAATTTTTGAAGAATGGTTTCGAAGCGAAACAAGCAGATGATGCAGACACACTAATTGTTAACTATGTATTGAAATAGCAAAGTGTGCTGCGCTTACCGCTGATGTTGGCGATGATGTTAACACCTCTAGAGAAAGATATTTTTAATTAATCCTTGAAGAGGACGAATTGTAATGGCCCTGTATTCATCGCACAATCTTAATAATGAGGCTGTTCTGAAAGATCATGTATTGTTCTTTCATGCTTTTTAAGGTTATCAGTCGACATCAGCAATGTTTGGGAAATGTAAAATGTCGTCAGTAAAATTTTTGAAAAGGAAGAAGATCATTATATACATGCTGCCAGCACATTTTAAAGGGATTAAGTATCCCAATTTGAAGTTTCCGAGGCAGGAAAAACTATTTTTCTTCTTTATACGCTGGTAAAGCAGAAATTTCTCTGAACAAGCACTGTTATGATGTTTCAAGAAAG
This sequence comes from Maratus speculifer, assembly GCA_964019185.1. Taxonomy (NCBI): domain Eukaryota; kingdom Metazoa; phylum Arthropoda; class Arachnida; order Araneae; family Salticidae; genus Maratus; species Maratus speculifer. The sequence continues at coordinate 96,234,383 of OZ025290.1, forward strand.
GAGTTACTGTTGGTAAAAAAAAAGCCTTTCATCGTTTCCGCCTACCGAAGATGCAGCTAGACTGCCCAGTTGACGTGTTAATCATCAAGTGTAATACTGGTTGGGCAATAAATTACTTCCTTAGAACTGAAACTGGCAAAATGCACGTAATGCGTCTCCAATTCCAGCTACCTTATCGCCCGCACTAAAAAATATTATTGAATCAATTTTTTGTACTTGCTCTAAAGGATGTAGAAAAGCAGAAAATTTGGATTGAAATGTTCTGATATTTGTATAAATTGCTGCGGATTTTTATGTCATAATGCAAGTAAAATTGAACTTGAAGACGGGGAAGATATTGACAGTATCCTGCCCACTGCAAGGGAAGAGGGTCGCGTTACTTCTGAATTCAGTGATTATCGAAAGACAGACATAAAATACTGAAAGCAACACAACAACGAAAGAAAGAAATACAGATAATGACGAATCTGAAACGAGTATAGAAACTGAAGCTGTGCAAAGAATTACTACTGAGTCAAACTACTGAAATTGCATTAACCCAGCCACTATAAGTAGTATATGTCTACGGGGGAAACCACAATTAAAAAAAAACGCGCTGCAGGTGATGCGCCCAGGGAGGGATCGAACCGGAGAACCCACGGTCAGAAATCGAGATCTTAAGTGCCGAGCAAAATTCTAGTTTGATCGCTTCCCACTAGAAAATCATTTTACTGACCGTGCAAGATGGCACCGCCGCAGTACTTCGCCCCCAGTGAGAAGATTGTCACGTTGATGTTGGACGAGCGATGTGCATTCGTGTTGCGCTGGCGGTTGCCAGAGTGATGCGTTGTCGTGCTGCCGAGCCGAGCGCATTGCGTGCCCTCTCGAAGATGCGCGGAATTGCAGGCTTTGTGCTATGAGAGTTGTCATAAGCATTGCGTGCTGTGAGCGTTTCACAGGTTTCTGCGTGCTTCGAGCATTTCGCAGACTTTGGATGCTGGGGGTGTTTTCTGTGCTGCCATCTGTTGTCTAAAGCGAAGATGATGAAGTGCGTGTTAGTTTGTCCCATCAAGGTCATCAATGCAGGTAATGTACCCAGGCAGCACTGTAAAACATTTGTGTAACGTTACTCCATAAAACTGGTGGCAGCCTTGCTGCCTTCAGTTTGGTGGAGTATTTTAACCGATATAATCGGTGTAACATTGCAATGTTACACCAGTAACGCATGTTTTTATTACACCATTATGTAAGTGAAAAATTACTCAATGAAGTGTAAATCGTAGCTGCCACCAATTTTATGGAGTAACGTTACCACAAATGTTTTACAGTGAGGGTTTGAACCGGACAAACCACGGCCAAAAAGCGAGGTCTTAAGTGCCGAGCAAAAGGCTAGCTCGATCACTTCCTACGAAAATTTCATTTTACTGACCGTGCAAGATGGTGCCACCATAGCGCTAAGTGTTTTCCGTCAAGCGTAGTGTAAGAATTAAGCATAAATGTATATTATATATTCACTTTCTAAATTCAAAGGTGAGAATTATAGATCTGTTTACATAATTGTTTTTTAAAGTAGCAGCAGTTTTTCCGTATTTTTATAATTTTATTTTCAAATACGTTCACTTTTTTACATTCTTGACAGGAAGGGTTGGTGTGACAAACAAATGTTAATGACACTTTTTATAGGAAATTAAATTATCAACAACTTTGTAATGAAACTTTTTTTCTAAATGCCATTGTTCGTGAGATACTCGCTAAAAACCGATTTTCAAGCTCATTAGAGCCCCCTGGTTGCGAAAGCTCACATCGGATCGATGGTGACTTTTAGTATGTTAAACTATATAACCTAACTACCACATACGCAAAAATCCAGCTTTGTTCAACTTTTCCCGATATTTTTGCTAAAATAACTGGGCTAAACTTATAGATCATGTTTAAAAAAATCACTTATAACTTTTCTTTCCTAAATGGGCCCCACCAGTGGCCGAGATGTACGGACCTCTCAACTGGTAAACGGCAGGTGCTGGATTCAAACCCAATCGCGGCTGTCGGCCTAACCGTTCGGAGTTTTCGTGGTTTGCTTCGAACTTTGCGTAAATGCAGATAAATTCCCTTAGAAATATCCCCACGAAGGGCAATCCCTTCAGGTCCTATATTCCTAGCGTAGATAATCGGACGAAAAAATAAAACCAAACCAAAACTTTCCTAAATGTTTCAATTACTGAAGAAATCTAAAAAGAAACATCTAATTAAAATTTGTACAACATGAAACTTCTCTTAAAAATTATCTGATTTTATTTTTTTAAATAATATTCAAGAAAGAAAAAGAAAAAAAGCTTAAATTCTTAAAATATATATATATATGATTTATTCAGTGTACTAAATAATGTTGTTACTTAGGAGAAATCATAAGAGGAAACATTATCATTATCTCACGAAAGACATAAGTTTGTTAAACTTAAAATTATTATCTAAATGAGCAAGAAAATAATATTTCTCATTTCACAAAGAATTTTTGGAAATAAATGGTGTTTTTGTATTATGTGTATTATTTTTGCTTAAATTATTTCCTATTGTTTTTTAAAGTGTTATTAAATGAATTGGTATATACATTTTTTAAAAAGTTCTTATTTAATTCCTCAACATATTGAATAAGACAAAATAAATATTCGAAGAGATCAAATGATAAAATTTGATAAGTGTTACAACAATCATTTGGAAAATAGGAGACATAAGAATCCAGATATTTATCTACGTTTATTGTAAAATGCTTCTTTTATCAATAAGAAATTCTGCGCATATTGTACTTTTTCAAATAGCTACATATTAGATATTAGAGGAGAATTGATTATCTTCTATATTTTTTTGTCTCATAGCACATATATCGAATTATAAATTTTCTGACATGGTGTAGAAAATTTCGAATATGTATTTATTCGCGTTTATTCTGAAATGCTTTCCTTATTGATTAAAATCGCCGGGTGCATGATGTTTTTTTCAAAAGTAATATAACAATGGTAGATAGCTATCACTTATCTTCAATCTTATGATTAACACAATATGTTTTACTATTATTTTAACATAATCAAATTCATTGGTAAAGTTATCATAGAATTGAATATTTCCAAAATTTTAAAAAACTGCCCTGGACGTAAATGGAAAAAATGATTCTATGTTTACAAGGCCAATATTTTTACCATTTTTTATCCTAACTGGGTCGACAACCGGCGAGTATTTTTCGGTCAGATATTCTTGTAGGTCATAACATCTGATCTGTCATTGGGACAGCTGAATAAACGGAAATCCTTATAACGATGAGCACGTAAATATACTATTATACTAACATAATCAAACTGATTGGTAAAATTATCACACGAACTGAATACTTCCAAATGAACGAAAAATTGCGCAGGCCGGAAATCGAGCTCAGATCCTTGGCTTACAATGAAAATGCTTTTATAGTTTTTTAAGCTAATTGTGTACCGACAACCGTGTTTACAAATGTTTTGATCCATAAAGTAAAGTTTTCCAAAAATATTCGCCGGTTGTCCGCCCAGTTAGCTTAAACACAGGTAAAGGTATTGGTCTTGTAAGCCAATGATCTGGTCTCGATTCCCGGCCTTGGCATTTTTTTGCGAAGTTTGAAATATTCAGTCCGTATGATAACTTTACCAATCAGTTTGATTACGTTACAGTAATAATATATCAAGGTACACATCGTTATGTGGAGTCCCTTTACTAGTAATTTTATTCTTTGGAGATGTCTAAATATAGACCAGATGTTATGACTATTCTTACAAAAATCAGTTTACATGTTGTATAGTATCCACATATTTGTATTCTGCAGCGATAAATCGTTTCGCGCAATTTCATGTACACTGTAAAAAAAAATTAGGGAAGTTACAAAAATTTTTCTAGTAGAATTGTATTCCAAGAACTTTTTATGTAACGGCAACAATAAAAATTCATGTAACAGATACAGATTTGCACTTTGAATCAAACAGATTTTAAGGTTACTAAGAATTTTTTTGGGAAATCGTATTCCAAGAACTTTTTAAGTGACGATAACTAGCATTATAGATAAAATTTTAGTAAAGTTACCAAAATTTTAGTAAATTCTTTTGTAAAGTTACAGATGGCTTTAGTTTTGCTTACAAGTTTTGTAGATTGACATCATTTTCTTGTACAGAGTACACATAAAATTTTAGTAAGCATAAGAGATTTCGGTTAATTTAGATTACTAAGGTTACAGATTTTTTTTACAGTGTACAGGGTGATCCCAAATATTTCAATTATTCTTTAATTTTTGTCGGCCCCCCTAACTGCGCTGCTTTTCGAATGGATGTTAATAAATATGAGGTCAGACATAATCCTTATAATCCTGAAATTTCCTAAGAATCCGACAAGTATAGTTTTAAATATTTGACAAAATATCAAAAATTAAAAGTGTCCAAATACTTATTGGTAGATAGTGTAAGCGTAACTTATTTATGACCTTATAAAGAGCACAACAGAGAGAATTTTCTGAATTGGGAAGATGATGTGTGAGACAGCGTAACCCCCTTCTTATGTTCTTGTTATAAAAGACAGACAAATAAACCGATTACTAAAAGGAGTTTATCATCCATAGAAAAGCGCTTAATGAATCACGTTTCTTAAAATCCATCTTTAACTCTATTTTAGCTGTTAAAATGAAATGTCAGTAAATGGAAGAAAGGATTTCTTTGACAAAGAAAAAATAGTTAAGTTGTCACTTTCATATATAAATCCCTTTCTATCATTTTCGTTATAAAGATTATCTTTTTATTAAACAAAAAGGAAATAATTGTAAAAGGTGTAATAATTAAATTCACAAATAATGTATCCAAAAATTTACGAATCTCTGAGTTTTCTTTTATATATTTTTGCGTTATTCTATCTTTATAACAAAAAAAAAAGCATTGGATTAGTGACCATTTTCAAATTACCGGTTTTTTTACGGATTTGCACGTTTTAGTGACCAGAGATTCCAAAAAACATATTTCTACAAAATGTAGTTTTGTGAATCAATGGCTATGTTATTCTGTCTGTCTCTATGTATGTGAGATAACTTTTGTGGGCGCTTTATTTCAATAACTAAAGCATGAAATTTCATAAAAATTTATATTCATTTAGTGCCTTATATACATCGATGCTGATTAGAGGTTGATTTAAATCGTTCAACAAGTGGCGTTACTATACTGCACTTTTAACGATTCACGCAACATCCCCATCTTAATAACTTAATGTATATATTCCTGTCAAACTTCAGATTAAATTAGTACCTTGGCATGAATTGATGCTGTTTTTATTTTTGTATAAATCGCTTAGTAGGTGGCGTTCTATGCTGCATTTTTCAGGATTATCTCCAGGACTACTGCATGGAGCTTAATAACAATCCATATTCGGATATTCCCTGATACAAATTGATTCTGGTTAGTGTTTGTTTTTAATTCCTCAATAGGTGGCGCCATAATGCTGCATTTTCTACGATTTACACAAAAATTACCTCAATAATTTAAAGTACAGATTTCCATTATTTTTTTCGAGATTTACACAATAGGTCAATCTCAAGAATTAATTCACGGTTTTTGATCAAACTTCAGATTTAGTAAATCCGTGATATGAGCTAGTTCTGCTTACATTTAGGTGTCATTTAACCAATAGGTGGATCTGGTATGCTTAATTTTCTCCTATTATTGCAATAGGTCTATCTCAAGAACTAAGCTATGATTTTTAATCAAACTTCCGATTGCGGTATGGCTTGATATTATTGCTCTTTATGTTTTGGTATAAATCGCCCTACAAATTAAATGACCTATCGTACTAAAGTGTATCATTTCGGTAACTTGAATAAATGTGAATTATTATTTTTCGAATTTTAACCTTTTTTAACAACAATATATCTAGAGCATAATCGTTTCCTTTGACCATCTGATGTTTTTTTTTATGTATTTTATAAACAAAAATCAGTAAATTATATTTGCACGGCACTCATTTTGTTTATTTTTTTTCCTTAAAACCGATCGCTTCCAAACTAGTCTAAAAAAAACGGAGTACATACATTATACATTTTTTTTTTTACTTCATTTCAGATTACAGTTATTAAAATCAACGTAGACGTATATCAAGACAAAAATACCCCCGCATAACAAATGTGCTGCTGACATGCTACATAACGAGAATACAAGTATGAATTTATTTTACCTTCAGTGTATTAAAGAACACACAAAAATGTTCCTCACATATATCTTTTATTTTACTGAAAATACTCTTTTGAAAATTTTTACAGGTAGGTATTATTACATATTTTTCTTAAACTTAACATTAATATCTAAATAAAGAGGAAAATACTTTTTCACCATTTCACAAATTTTTCGAAGTAAATGACATTTTTTATTTGTGTATAATTTTTGTTCAAGTTATTTGTAATAATTTTTTACCTGTATTAAAATGATGAAAATAGGCTAGAGAACAGTTTTTTAAAATGTTTGGAAAGATTGAATCAAACAAAATAAATTTTTCATTATATGTGATAAATTTGGTAGTAAGTGATACACTCATCATTTTGAGAATATTAGATGTAAAATATAAACATTAATTTTCCTGTATTCTAAAATGATTATCTTAACAAATAAAATATCAGTGAATACTGTTCTTGAATTTAAATTTAATATAATTTTTGTTTTCGTTTTTTCTAATAGTATTATAAAAGATGGTAGGGACTATTTATTGCCTTCTTCATTTGATTAAACCAGTATGTTTTTTTTCTTTTGCCTCATGCCACCTTTATCAAATTGTAAAATCCCGAATATGTATATGAGTGTATGAAATTGGAATAACCACCTGAGTCCTGAGACAAATATTACAAGCGACCACAAAAATTAATTTAAAATTGTAATGAAAAATCTCTAACATTATAGAAATCAATATATGGATGCTTATAATAAGCACACGTTTATTAAAAGTTCTTGAAAAATTTTTAAAAATTATGGAAAGATATAAATTAATTTAAATGGTTTCTTTAGTGTCTCTCCAGACGACATTAGGTCTGAGGAGGATAAGAAATCTCTCAGCTGATTCTGTAATTTCGGTAACGTTATTATATTCGATTATTGAAACATTACCCAGTTAAAATTCAAGCAATTAAAATCAAACATTTTACGAATTATTTCTTTCTAATATTTTTTTAACTGCGTATCACTCCGTCAGCAGTTGGGAAAACAAAATATTTATTGAAAATTAGGATTTTGTTATTATCTTCGCTTTTATTGATTTGAAGTAGTGGAGTATAATGCCTTAGAAGCGTAAGATACTTATGACCTTACAAAGAGCACAATAGGGAAGAATTTTCTGAATTTGGAAGATAGCGTGTGAAACAGCATAACCCTCTCTTTAAGCTCTTGTTATAAAAGACAGAGAAATAAACTGATTACTAAAACGAGTATATCCTCGATCGAATAGAGGATTTTAATCGCGTCTCGAAAAATTTCCCTTTAATTCTTTTATAACTGTTTAAATCAAATATTAATAAATGAAAAAAAAAAGATTTTTTTCCCAAAGCGAACCACAGTTACGTTTTAACTTTTATATTTGTTTTCCTTTTTCTAGTTTTAGTTATTTAGTTTTCAAATACCTTTTTTTTGTAGAATGAAAAGTACTTTATAAATTGTAACATTACAACTTATTCATCATGTATTGGAAAAAAATCACTTATAACTTTTCTTTGCTAAATGTTTCAATTACTGATAAAATCTATAAAAGGAAACATCTAATTTAAATTTTACAAAGTAAAACGTTGCTTAAAAACTGTCTGATTTTATTTTAAAAAAGCAATATACAAGAAAAAACAGCAAAAAAACTTAAATTCTTAAGAAAATTATAATTTATTCAGTGTACTAAGTAATGTTGTTATATAGGATAAATCGTAAAAAGTGATTCGAATCGAAAATCGAAAAAATCATTATCTCACGAAAGGCATATGTTTGTTACACATAAAATTATTATCTATATGAGTAAGACAATAATATTTCTCATTTCACAAAGAATGTTTGGAAGTAAATGGGATTTTTCTATTTGTGTATTATTTTTGCTTAAGTTATTTCCCATCATTTTTCAATGTGTTATTTCAATGAATTGAAATATATTTTAAAAAAACCGTTCTTGTTTAATTCCTGAACATATTAAAAAAGACAAAATTAGTATTCGAAGAGATCAAATGATAAAATTTGATAAGTGATACAACCATTATTTGGAGAATATGAAACGTAAGACTCCAAATATCTATTTGCGTTTATTGTAAAATGCTTCTTTTACCAATAAGAAATTCTGCGCAAATTGTACTTTTTCGAATAGTTACATAACAGATATTAGAGGACCACTGATTGTCTTCAATATTTTTTGTCTCATACTACCTATATCGAATTGTAATTTCTCTGACATAGCACAGAAAGTATCAAATACGCATTTATTCGCGTTTAATTTAAATCTTTTATTATTGATTAGAATTGCCAAGTGCATGGGGTTTTTTAAATGGTAATGTAGCTGATTGTAGAGGGGTATTAACTGCCTTTAATCTTACGATTAACACAATATGTTTAACTATTATTTTAACACAATCAAACTTATTGGTAAATTTACTAGACTACATAGAACTAAATACTTCCAAATTGGCAAAAACTTGTCCAGGCTGGAAATCGAACCCTGATTCTTGGTTTACAAGACCAATACTTTTATGGATTTTTAAGCTAACTGGGCCGACAAATGGCGAGCCTTTTTCGGTTAGATAATCTTGTAGGACATAATATCTGGCCTATCATTTATAGTGCTCAATAGAATAAACCATAGGTAAAGGAACTCCATGTAACAACGAGCACGTAAATATACTATTCTTTTAACGCAATCAAACTGATTGGTTAAATTATCATACGAACTGAATGCTTTCAACTGAACGAAAAACTGCCCACGCCGAGAATAGAATTGACATCCTTTTCTTTCATAGCCAATGCTTTTACCGCTTTTTAAGCTTACAGGCACTGCCTCCTCTACAATGCCTTCTCGCTTGTGACGTAGTGGAGGCCGTTTCCCTGACAACGATTGCGTTCTGAGTTTCGTGGCGATTGTGGAACCAGTAGGGTTAGTGATTTCGCCTCCACTTCATGACGTTTCACGCTTGTCGTCTGCTCAGTGAACAGGCATTGTAGAGGGGGCAGTGTTACAGGGCAGACAACCGGCGAGCATTTTTCACTCATACAATTTTATATGTCTAATATTTGGTCTGTCTTTTAGACAGCTCAATAAAATGAGTCGCAGTTAACGGAACTCCAGATAATGACGATCGCGGAAATATACTATTATTATAACACAGTTAAACTGATTGGAAAAACTATCATACGAAATGGACGCTTCGAACTGAACGAAAAACTGCTCAGGCCTTACAAAGCCAATGCTTTTACCATTTTTTAAGGTAACAGGGTTGACAACCGGCGAGCATTTTTCGCTCAAATAATTTTATACGTCTGGTCTGTCATTTGGCACAGTAAGCCGCAGGTAACGGAAGTCCATATTACAACGAGCACGTAAATATACTATTATTTTAACACAATCCCCGTAAGGCATGGTGACGTCACTGCGACGTCGTTCTGAAGTCACATTGTGACTTTGTAATTATCGATTGTAGATGTGACGTCGATGTGAAGTCATCGTGGCTAATACGTGAAGTCGTTATTGCCGTTTTAGAGCTCATTTGTGTCGTCACACTGTGACCACTTTGTGAAGTCACGGTGTGACAAAATTGTGAACTGGTCACTTTTGGGACCAAAATGCCACCACTCAGTGACGTCACATTGTGACTGAGATGTAACTTTCTTAAAAATCATTAGATAATTACAAATATTCTTCAAAACATGTTATTTACTTTAAAAAACATGTTTCTGGCAATTTAAATATCGTCACTTTTGTCACAGTTTCGTCACAATGTCAATGTCAAAGTAGTCACAAATGACAAGTTCTTCACAAATTTGTCACACCATGACTTCACAAAGTGGTCACAATGTGACGTCACAAACGAGCTCTAAAACGGCCATAACGACTTCAAGTTTCAGTCACTGTGACTTCACATCGACAATAGATGGTCACAATATCACAATGTGACTTCGCAACGACGTCACAGTGACGTCACCATGCCTTTCGGGATTATCATAGGAACTGAATGCTTCCAACTGAACGGAAAATTGCACAGGCTGGAATTTGAACTCAGATCCTTGGCTTACAAAGCCAATGCTTTTACCATTTTTTAAGATAACAGGGTCGACAACCGGCAAGCATTTTTCACTCAGGTAATTTTATAGGTCTGGTCTGTCATTTAGACAGCTTAGTAGAATAAGCCGCAGGTTACGGAACTCGATATAGTGACGAGCACGGAAATATAATATTATTACAACACAATATGACTGATTTGTAAAATTATCATACGAACTGGATGTTTCTAACTGAACGAAACATTGCACAGGCCGGGAATCCAGCTCAGATCCTTGGCTTAAAAAGCCAATACTTTTACAGTTTTTTATGCTAGTTGGGCTAAAACCGTGATGACCCATAAGGTTATCTTTTCAGAAAATATATTTTTTACTTGTAAAGATAAAAGTAAGCAAAAATGTATAAAAGAAAACTTAAGATTTGTGATTTTTTTTTTCATTATCTGTAATTTCAATTATTACACCTTTTACAATTTACCTTTTGTTTAATAAAATGAGATAAGTTTTGTCAATTAATTAACGAAAATAATAGAAAGGAGTTTATGTGTAAAAGTGACAACTTAACTAATTTTTCTTTGTCCAAGAAATCTTTTCTTCCATTTATTAACATTTCATTTGAACTGATAAAATAGAATTAAAGATAGACTTTTAGAGACGTGATTCATTAAGCGTTTTTCTATGGAGGATAAACTCCTTTTATTAATCGGTTTATTTCTCTGTCTTTTATAACAAGAACATAAGAAGCGGGTTATGCTGTCTTACACGTTTTCTTCCCAATTCTGAAAATTCTCCCTTATTGTGCTCCTTATAAGGTCATAAGTAAGATACGCTTCTAATGCATTATTTTCAGACTCTTGAAATCAATAACAGTGAAAGTAACAATAGAATTACATTTTTTTATTAATCTCGTGTCCTCCGAACGGTAGCAGAATAAGACTTAGTTTAAAAGAAATATTTTTAAAAACTAATTCTTAAAATGTGTGTGATTTTTTGATTATTTTATTCTTAAGGAGAAAATGATTCAATTAAGGGAAAATAACAACGTTACCAAAATTACAGACTTATCTGTGTGGTTTCCTCTTCCAAATTCATATACGCAAACATGTTACATATTGGAAAATTTACAATTCGGTATAAATGTATAAGACCCGCAAAATAATATTGTGTGAACTGAATATTTTCAACGGAGCGAAAAATTGCTCCGGCCGGAAATCGAACCCACATCCTTGATTTTGAAGAGTAAAATGCTTTTACTGATTTTGAAGTTTACTGGGCCAACAGCCGCCGAGCATTTTCGCTCAGATAACCTTATAAGTCATAACGTCTGGTCTATCATTTAGGCAGCTCCACAGAATAAAACCGCGGTAAAGAAATTCCACATAACTATTGGTACCCAGGTATACACTACCTGGCCAAAGGTGATCGTCTACTTGCAATTTTAGACATTTTGTTAAATATCTAGCAAAATACATGAGGAATTATCTTGAAACTCCAAATGTGTAAATATAATAGTAAAAGTCATAAATTTTCATTGAATTTTTTTTCCCAAAATTCCCAAGGGGACCGTGAACAAATTAAAAAAGTATAAATATCTTTTAGATAACCATGTCAAAACTAATGTAGCAAAAGCGTCCAAACTGTAGATTATGATTAAGTGGCTTACAGTAATAAACTGTGTTCATTTTATGTCGATGGAATGTATACTCGTAGACAAATTAAGATTTTTATAAAAACAGTCCCGAATTTTTCCAAGATTTTTGCTTATAATTTGCAGAGTTCTTAATATAAAATATTATTCTTTTCTTAACCCTTTAGATCCCAAAACGCCTGAGACTGCCCGAGTCGTTAGAAACCCATAACGGCCGAAAGACGGCCTGACATTTTCTCCCCTCTCTTTTGTGAAGTGTAAGTTGTTGAACATGGATCGGGCGTGGCTGTTTATTCCGCTTAATGGACAGTAGATAGGAACACAATGGGAATAGGAGACCTTCAACATACACAAATACAATTGGTTTACTTTAGGTAGGAAGACTGTGTGTCGAGTAGTACAAATCATGATTTTGTCAGTTATTACTTAGATCTCTGTCATTTTTTTCCATTTGTTTTAGTATTTGATTTATATATATTTATATTAATTTATGTATATATTGGTAGATAAATGAAATTATTTTCAAGAAAAATGAAAGTATATAATAAAAAGTTTTAATAATTATTTTCACTTAAGAATCTATATTAGTCACGTGGGGAAACTTGAGCGCTGTTGTTAAACCAATGGAAGAAATCTAAGCAAATATCAAAATCGCATTTTATTTTATTTTATTTTTTCACAAAATATTTAAGATCGGTATATATTATTGTGCGTTTGAACGCTTTCGATTTTGATTATAGTTTTCCTTTTTCTTTTTTTTCTTATTAAAAGAACAATTTTTATAATCGGTTCTAACCGGATCCAAAGATGAATGGTTTTACTTCTGAGCACTGAAGTATTCTTTCTAAGTAATGAAAATATTTGCTTCTATTCTGCGCTTCTTATGTAATACCCCTCCCTCTTTTTTAATATTCAAGTAATAAGGCATAAAATTATTAAAGAAATCTTATTATCAAATCAATTTATAACATCGAATCTCAGGAATGAAAAAACATTTAACAGCTTAATTCTTACAATTAATTATTTAAATTTTAAGCATCCTTTTTTTACAGTAATTTATTAAATACAGCGATTAAATCATAAGTGTTGGTATGGACACATGAAATTTTGGTTATCTGTTTTAATACCACCAGATTTATTTATTAGAAAACCTCTTGTAATTTTTATATATATTGATGATTATACCTTATTAAATTTTGAATTAAAAATTATCTAAATTCTTAAACTTATGAATTAGTCAAGTGGCTATTCAATTATTGCACGAGCATTTTCAGTGATTTTCATTTCTAAATATTTTGTATCTCTCCTCCTTTCTTTAAAAAAAAAAATCTTGATTCTTTTTTTTTTTTTTTGTTAGATTTTATAATGTTTTGTACATAACACTTTTTCCAAGAAAAAATCAATTACCAATAAATCACAGTATTAATTTATATCAATAGCCATAATGTTATTGCATTATAGTTGCTTCATTGTCAAAAGCTTAAATAAGAACAGTTGTAACTCTGACTCTCTCTTGTCGGAAACAAGCAGATTAAGTACAACCCCCCCCCTATTTGCCATTTTCCACTTATTCATTTTGTATCTCTCCCCCTTTCTTAATAGAAAAAAAAACAAAAACTTGATGCTCTCCCTTCTTTTGATTATGTAAGATTTTCCATTTTCCGCTTATTCATTTTATATCTTTCCTCCTTCCTTAAAAAAGAAAAAAAGAAAGAAAAAAACTTGATCTCCCCTCTTCCTTTCTTTTAATTATATAATACTTTATAATATTTTGCACATAACACTTTTTCGAAGAAATTAATAAATTACATTATTAACTCTATAAATTTTTACGAATAGCCATACCTTAAATTGTGATACTAAAAAACAAAGTTTTAGTGTATGGTAAATAATGGTTAATTAATAAAATTAAAACGCTTATTTCCAATCATGATTTGTTTGTTTATGATTATTGCATTACAGTTGCTTCATTATCAAAAGCTTAAATAAGAACTGTTGTAACTTTGTCTCCCCCTTGTCGGAAACAAGCAGATCATGTACAACCCCCCTCCCCCATTTTCCATATTCCTTACGTAATACTTGAACGGCTCCCAACTGGAGAATGACTTTTTAAATTACCTTCGCCAATGAAAATTATAAGTAGACAAATATTTCCAAATAATGAATTTTTTTTTTTTTTTACATTGCTTTTTTAAATAAGTTAATAAATTAATTTAATTGACAGAATAATTTATTAAATATTATGTATCTATTGAAAGGAAAGTTACCTAGAAATAATGGCATCAATAAAGTGAAAAAAATTAAAACATATGAATATTTATATAATTATTTATCACATAATTTAAATTAATGTACAAGTATTACATTATTAAACATTTTTCAACTCATAATTTTACTTGAAAAAAAAATACTTATTCTGTAAGAGTATGTTGTATAAATGATTTACAAATGCATTAAATATTTTTATTTTTCCGAAAAATGCATCAAAGATAAATTTTAAAATTTAAAATATATATTCTTTTTTTACTAATTTTTTAATTTACAACTAAAAGTTTTGTTTATAAAACAAAGAATTAAAAAAAATCCTTTATCTTATGATTATTTAGCTGAGATGACATAAACATACTCTCAAGTCTAAAAATAATTTGTCACTCCGTTTAGACGAAGATTAAGAGAAAGCAAAGCTTTTGGATTTATGGTTATTGGGATTGAGGGGGAAATGGATAACAAAAGGTATAACAATAGGTTCTTCTTTGGGCAGATGCTACAGCAAAAGGGTTGAACCATACACATTCTTATGAATAGCTAAAGCAAGCCGCCTCACCTTTCATGGAGGGTGAAATGTCGGGCGACTTTCCGGGATTCTAAGGAAGGTAAAAATTTCACTGCTCTGGGACATAAAGGGTTAAAATATGACACATAATATTGCACATAATACCCTGTTATCAGAATTAAAAAATAATAAAAAAAGTATGAAAAATGAGTAGGTTTACTAAATAATTTTTCTCTGCGCATGCGTCAACGATATCAAAACTTCATTTGCATATTATGTTAGTTAAGTGTATAGAGCAATTTTTGTGAAAGTCTCAAAATCATAGCTTGAAAATTCTGAAAATATTCTTGAATAAAATAAGTTGAAAATCTGTGATTCCCAAAATGAAGCAAAAAGAAGAGGAGTTGTAGCCATATATTCATTGATTAGTGTCAATATAGAATACACAATATGATACGTACTACTACATTTGCATAAAATCCCTCTTTTTTTTTTTTTTTTTTTTTTTTTTTGTTTCTTTTTTTGAATAACGGATTTTGTTCTTATTCTATGGACGATTACTTTCAGAATTTTGAAGCTACCATTTTGAGACTTTCACATAAGTTGCTCTATGCATATATATATTTAGCTATACATATATTTAGCTATCATAATATGCAAATAAAACTTAGATATAGTTGACGCATGCACAATGAAAATTATTTACCGTAATTTCGGGTGTATAATCCGCGGATCAAACAATTCTTTTTGGACCCAGAAATCTTATTTAGTGATTGAAGACAAATATTTACGGCGATCTAACTAGTTATATTTGTTTCTTAAAAAATACTGTGTCGAAAAAGAATTGTTTGATCTGCGGCTTATACATCCGAAATTACGGTAGTAAATATACTCATTTTTCACACAATTTTTATTATTTTTAAATTCTGATAACATGATATTATGTGCAATATTATGTGTCATATTTTCAGAAAATAATATTATTTTACATTAAGAACTCTGGAAATTATAACCAAAAATCTTAGAAATATTTGGAACTGTTTTTATAAAAACCTAAATTTTCTCTACGGGTATAAGCCACTTAATCATAATCTACAGTTTGAAAGTTTTTGCTACATTAGGTTTGACCGGGTTATCCAAATAATATTCATTCTTTTTTAATTTCTTGACAGTCCCCTTTGCAGTTTTGGGAAAAAATCGTCACGGACATTTATGACATTTACTGTTATATTTACATTTTTAGAGTTTCAAGATAATTTCTCGTGTATTTTTCTAGATATTTAACAAAATGTCTAAAATGTCAAGTGGACGGTCATCTTTGGCCAGGTAATGTATTATTATTGTAACAAAAATCAAACTGGTTGGAAAAGTTATCATACGAAATGAATATTTACATCTAGGCGAAAAATCGCCATGTCCGAGAATCGAACCCAGATCCTTGGCTTACAAGACCAATGTTTTTATCGTTATTTCAGTTAACTGGACCGACAACTGGTGAACATTTTCAGAAAAAACAAACTTATGGGTCATCACAGTTATTGGCCCAATATGCTATCATAAATTTATTTATTTAAGTACATGAAGCATAAACATAAATTGTTAACGAACAAAAACTTATTATGCTTAAAAAAATCAATTTCATGTGGAAATTAAAACGAATATTAATTTTTTATACATAATTGAATTTTTTGCATTATATATACACATATATATATTTATAGTACCTCATTCATACATAATTTATTTTTTTTCATTATATATATGAGTAATTCCATGTGAAATCAACCAATAAAAAAATGTTTTTTTATGTTAATGTTTTAGATTGTTCTGGTTTTTTACCAGTTTATTGTACTTACTTATGAGATTAAAATTGTGAAGTTAAATTTTTTTTTCGATAATTCGTTTTAAAGTTATAATTTTTTGAAATTTTGAAGATTTTACAAAATTTGTATAGTTTTGTAATCTTTAATCGGCTATAACTTCCAAACTATTTGATCTAGAAAATTAAAATTTGCATCATTTTTTTCACTTTTTATTCTGTTTCATAAGATATATAACATGACCAATTTACTTAATTTTTTAATTTTTTTTGTAAAAAAATTATATAAATTTTTAAAAAATTCAAAACCGGAATTTTTGATTTTTTTGAAAAAATTATATTATGTTTAATACCCTTTTAGCAACTTTTATGCCAAATTTTATGATGGAACTCCTATGGTGTCTTACAGAAAAAAAATATTTTCTGTATCAATGTTCATGTAAATCTGTAATAAAAAATACTTTAAGGTATGCTGCACAGTTTAGCCCGAAGTGTTACTGACATGGAAGCAAATAAATATTTGAAAATTTTAAGAATAGTTTGTTTTATTAAAAGACAAATAATAAATTTTAAATATTTAATAAATAAATCTTTTTTTTTTTTTTAACAAATTACGAACTCAGTTTGGCACAGTGGAACTCAATTTCTTTGGGTACTGTGATGTTCTGCTTGTTGAAGTGATTGGATGTAGTTTGCATAAAATAAATTATTTTGGTATTGTCAAAATGTCTGATTTTCTAGGATAAGTGAATGACAGGTGGTCCGCTTGGATGAAGGAAAGAAACTTTAACATCTTCTTCGACCTGATCTTTTGTGAAAACACATGCCACCCACCACTCATTCTCACAGGCACAAGCAACATACCCCACAATTTCTTCAAAGAAGTACCTTTTTACTACTTTTACATTTACTTTTAATAATATGTGACTCTCCAATAGATGTTAATGATGCATTCAAATTATCAAAACCAGATTCCACATCCATGAATTCAGGGTCATCCTTAGTACAACCTGGTTTTGGATTGTCATCATTTGGAATATCTGAAAAATTAGTATCAATGTCATTTCCACAATTTGAGGGATACTTTTCCTTACCTAATTGTAAGCGGCTATGAGTGCAGATTTTCAAGCCTTTTTCAATGCCATATTTTAATGTTGTCATTCACAATGTAACATTTCTTAAATTTTTACTGACCTAGTGTTCTTGCTTTTTGAATGGATGACAACAAAATTTATTTTATTTTTTATCCATTTTCAGTTTAAAGCCACTTCCCTTTTAATATTTTATAACACAAATCCGCATTCAACTCAATGAAATAATAGTAAAAAAAAAAAAAAAAACTAAATTGTACAATACAAGTTATAAACAAACAGCAGTTCTCAAGTTATAAACAAACAGACTTGAGATACTGTGCCACTACAGAAGATGTTTGAGAACACTGACGATTTCAGAAGCCTTGTAGGAAAGGCATGCAGGTTTCAGCAGAAAACAAACATGTTACTGTTTTAGTGTGACTTGTTGTGATTGTTAAAGCATTCAACTTCAGGAGCATAATTTGTATTGTTGAACACTTCTTTGAGATATTCTTTCGTTAACTCATTTATTACCAATTTATTCATTTTTTAAACAAAATGTAATTAAAAGTAATATTAAATTAAGAATAATAAAAAAAAAACATTCTATTTAAATTCCAAGAAAATAAATTAAAAAATATTTAGCTTGTCAATTACGCAAAATATTAATTATCTTGATTACTTTTAATTTTTACTGTTATGTGTTTAACAAAATAATAAAACCTAGCGAATTATATACTAAAATTTTAATTGATATTTGAACTTGACTTGCATGAATGAGAAATATGAACATTGGAAACAAAAATAGACTACCTTTTATTTTTAATTTGCTTTTTAACAAAATATAATGAAATTTTTTTTACAGAAATTGGCCGATCATTGATATAGAAAATAATTTTTTTCTTTATGATACCATAAGAGTTCCATCATGAAATTTGGCACAAAAGTTGCTAAAAGGGTGGTGAATATAATATATTTTTTAAAACAAAATCAAAAATTCCGATTTTGAATTTTTAAAAATTTTATATAAATATTTTACATAAAAAATATTTTTTAAAAAATAATTTGGTCATGTTATATATCCTATGAAACAACATAAAAAACTGAAAACAATGACTTAAATTTCAACTCTTTAGGTCAAATAGTTCCCAAGTTACAGCAAATTAAAGAACACCAAAAAATACAAATTTCATTAAATTTTTAAAATTTCAAAAATTAATAACTCAAAAACAAATGGCTAAAAAAATCTGAAAATTTGCATTTTTTATCTACTATTTTTGTACAACATCTGAGCCAAAAAATAACAAAATCCAAACTCCTGACATTTTGTCCATTGGTTGGTTTGATCTGGATTGACCCATATACATAAATGTGTGTGTAGATATATCTTTAAAAAAAACGTAAAATTACTTAGAACAAGCAATAATTTAACATTAAAATTAAATTTGAAAATTTTCTTATCTGATATCTATTATATAAACATATATGCGCACATGTTGAAAAAAATATATAAATAACGTACAAAACCTATTTTAACAATGTAAAACACGGTATTTTATTAATCAGTAAACAAATTAACTTTTAAACAATACTATTATTGATATGTGTGCCTTTTTTTGTATAAAATCCCACTTCTTAAAAAAAATTAGAGATCCTCCATTTTTTTAATGAATATATTATTTTTATAAATTTCAAGAAGCAATAAATCATATGTTCATTCTGATATCTTAGCCTATAGTTCTGAATCTCGAAATGAAAAAAATGTCATCAAAGGAAAAAAATGCTGACATGACGAAAAATACATTTTCCATCTTATTTTATATTTCTAGTTTTTCAGTGTAAAATATAGGTATTTACAAAAACATATTCTGCTGAACTTCATTTTTATTCATAGTAAAAGTTCTTAATAAACATCAGCAGTTATCTATCGTATAACATTTTTTTAATTACATGCCAAAAAAATCTCATCCTAAAAAATCATGTTTTTTAATCTGTTATCTATTTTTTAATGTAGCCGTTTCTATTTTTATGGAGCTTTAATCATTAAAAAAAAAAAAAAACAGTAAATTGCAAAAAATGTATTGACTATGACTAAAAAAATTGTGGTTAACTAATGAAGCCATATAAAAAGCTAACGAGGAAATTCTCTAATGAAAGCTGATTATGGGATGGTATTGCAAAAAGCGAAATATTTTAAAGAAGAGGGGGGTTTCAAATCAGCGAACTCATTCTGCTTCAATAAGTGGAATGTGAATATATGTATTCTCGAAGGAAAATGCATATTATCCAACACCTTTCTTCTCTAGAGATTTTTTATCGATCCTTAGTTTATGTTTAGCTTAGATGTGATGAAGTTTCACGGCAGATGTATTTTATACATTTTAAAAAAAGATATTTAAAAAAATTCTTATGAAAAAAAAAAAAATCTTTTCCGTTTGACTGTATGCCCCTCCCCCGCTCATACATACATTCGCACACACACGCACAAAAACATACATATATATTTGTGTGTGTAGGTGTATTTGCACGTGAACCATTTAATTCGTGTATGAAGTTAAAATCATAGCAATTGTGTCCAGACGAATGAAAAGAAGAATGTACTGCAGAATGGTACAACTCAAAACACACATACTTAGGAAATGGAAAACTTGACTATTCTTAAAATCTTTTAGATATACAGAATAAACTCCAATCACGCAGGTCAACGCCTTATATTTATTAGAAATACTTACTATTAATGTATATCTATGTGTTCTTACTCAATTTAGATGAATGGCTCATATACAGGGTGTCCGAAAATATGGAAACCGCCGAATAACTCGAGAAATACATATGAGATTGAAAAACGTAAATATACGTGTTAAATATTTTTAAATGAGCTACTCAGTGATACCAAATTTGACCTTCGCAACCGACCCCCTGGGGGTCAGAGGGGGTCCAACTTTGAAATCTTAAATTATAACCCCCATTTTTTATTGCAGATTTGGATTCAACGGACAAAAATACGTAACTTTTGTATTTGATGTTTATTTCGAATCCCCGTTTATCACGGTGTAATCGAGCATATTAAACCGATACATATTTCGGCTTTTCCGACGGGATTTTCCCTAATCGAAACTGATTGGGCAGAATTTTTGACGTCAAATTCCTCGTCTTTTGCTGGAATAGCGTTTCCTGAAAATCACCCGTGGCGATTATTTCGATAGTGCTACACTGTTAAAAAATTTTCCCATTTGCTGCAGCGTCACTCCACAGCTATTATAGAATATCTCTTTTGTGACCAATGAGAATGCTCCATAACAGAGTAAAATAATCGTTTTCTATAAAAGCGGTGGAGTGATGATGCAGCAAAAGGATCAATTTTTTTTTACAATGTACTTTACTGTGTTATGGAACATTCTCATTGGACATGAAATATATATTCTATAAAAGCTGTGGAGTGACGCTACAGCAAATGGGTGAAATTTTTAACTGTGTAGAACTATTGAAATAACCGGCACTGGTGATTTTCAGGAAACGCTATTCCTGCAAAAGACGAGGAATTTGATGTCATAAATTATCCCCAATTAGTTTCGATTAGGGAAAATCCCGTTGGAAAAGCCGAAATATGTATTGATTTAATATGCTCGATTACACCGTGATAAACGAGGATTCGAAATAAACATCAAATACAAAAGTTGCGTATTTTTGTCCGTAGAATCCGAATCTGCAATAAAAAATGGGGGTTATAATTTAAGATTTCAAAGTTGGACCCCTCTGACCCCAAGGGGGTCGGTTACGAAGGTCAAATTTGGTATCACTGAGTAGCTTATTTCAAAATATTTAACACGTATATTTACGATTTTCAATCTCATATGTATTTCTCGAGTTATTCGACCGTTTCCAGACTTTTCGGACACCCTGTATAAATTTAAGTATTTGTAAAATTATTTCACTTCAGTGAAAAGTTTAGACTTACAGCACTATCTATTTCTTTAAATAAATGAGACTTACTAATGGGTCATTCCACGTAAAAGGAGCAAAACTTTTTAAAAAGTCGTGGCCCCATGGTAACTGATTTTAATAAAATTTCATACACAGGTTCCATTCATATTCAAATAGAGCTCTGCAAAAAATTTTGACAAAAAATAAATTATTTTAGCAGTTTTGGACATTCAAAAAACTTGTGATATAGAATGGCAGTGTGCAATCGTTCAACGCTGCAAGTTTGTAGTTTTATATCTTGAAAACCATTTATCAGATATAAATTTTGCTTATAATATTATAAGTACTGAAAAATTGTTTTCCTATTTCTTTAATAATAATAATCTGGCAACGTCACGATTAATTTTAAATTAATCGTAAAAATTGAAAATCTGTAAATTTTGAAAAAAAAAATAGAAACGTTATAAAAATTAAAGGAATTAAAAAACAACTGTGAAAATTATGCCTGGTGTAATATTATATATAAAGATCAATTTCCCCAAGTTTGAAAGTTAGCATTTATTTCCTTCAACGTCAATAAAACTTAGAAACTTTAATAAAAGTTGCAAAATCATACTTTTTCCTTTTGTGTATGATCAAAATTAAACAAAGGATTCGACTATAGAAATATTCCAAAGACATAAAGATTAATAAGTCCATAATATGCTAGAAAAGTTTCAATACTGCCTTTTTATTTCTAACAGTTAAAAAAATGTGTTTAAAAAATAATTTTGTTACATTACACGCAAAATTTATCTTTAAATTTGGGCGCTTTTCTAAAATATTGCACGATTTCAAGGAAAAAATAGTGCTGCCATCTACATGATTTAATATCACTAGATAATTATTTGTTCAAGTGTCATCACTTTTAATATAAGCCTGAAGCAAAAAAGAAAAAAAGGCGAGAAGTAACGTTTGAATATTTAAAATGGACACTTTTATCTATAATATCAAATAATTTAAAAGTTTTTTTCTTGTATAAAAATGTAATAGAAATATTGCCTTTTAAGGTCAAGTTTTTCCTTATTTATTTTTTTAGCCTTAAGGATTCAAAAAGACATACATCATTTTTTTGCATTTAAAATACGTACTTTTATCTACAACTTTAAATAATTTGACACTTATAACAGATGTCCTTAATTTTTTATTAATAATAGACATATTGAATTTTATACTTGAATTTTTTTGTTTTTTGTTTTATTTTTTTTTATTAAGGAATGAAAAATCTAATCCTAAATTACGCCAATTTGTTACTTATTATCCATTCTTATCTTAAAATAAATTGTGATATAATCCTTTCACTCCTAAGGCTAATAATCAAGATTGAAATTTTAAGCATGTAGACAAAAACTCGATTTTGTATCTACTTTTAACGTGAGTATACATACTGGAATAAATTGTCCTGAAATCTATTATTTTGCATTTACTTATAAATAAACATGTTTTACTTATATGCGAATTTTCATTCAAATCTGTGACATGGCCGCCACAGCTAATTTGATCATTTTGTATGGAATGACCTTTATGCAAAATAAAAATTTATCACGAATTTCAATAATAAATTTAAACGCAACTAATTAAAAATTTATGAATTTTCCAAATGAAACTAATTACTATCAGAACCTGACGGGTATGATCTATTCTTGTATGAATTCGTATTATTAACGCATCTAAAAGTCTAAATAAATTTCAGAGCTACATTTTATACATTACAGGCAAAAAGTATGACTTTTAAGCATACTTAAAATATATGTTTAAGTTTAACTTATTGTGTGTTGTTATAGAATCGGAAATAGAAATAAATGAGAATAAATGTGAGTGTGGATTGAAATTCAATCTTATTTTTTTAACGTTGCCGCCAAAAATATAGCAACAAAAATACTCGTCCTGATTGACTAATTTTTGTAAAGCAAACTAAAAATATTAAATCTCTGAAGCACAACGCTGTTAATAAAATCATAATTAGTCTCTTCATAATAATGACCCTTGGAATTAGTGCTTATTTTATGTCCCATAATATTTTGCATACTTTATTGTATAATCTATCTTCATAGTCTATAATCGTCTTCATAGTCTATATAATAATTGAAAGTAATGTTAAGCGAATACGAAATAAAATATAGAAATTATATATATATATATATATATAATATATATATATATATATATATATATATATATATATATATATATATATATATATATATATATATATATATATATATATATATATACATATATATACTGGGTGGTCATAAAAATCTTTGCCGCTATATGGAGCTGTAGCGGCCAGTCCGTTCAACCTACCGAGGTGAAATTTGAGAATTTCAGATATAGCTATTTAAAGATATGAGCTCAAGATTTTATGAACGGCAATAAAATGACTCTGACGGTTACAGAACCTACTACAGAAACTCGAAATTTTAGAATGGCAACACCCATTTTTTTATCGCAAAATGCTCAGCGCATGCAAAAACCCTAAAGAGCATTGAAACCGTACATGCATCACAAGAAACGGACACGTTATGCACGCACAAAAAACTGTTCTGCGAATCCCCCCCCCCCCATAAAAAACAAGATTGGGGTGCAAAGAAGAAATTTGCATCTGACACAGAGTCAGTACACTAATCTCTGTTTACAACACAGATTGGAGAAAAGAAAACTTTTATTTTGAATACACATTTTCACATGGGTGCCATCACAGGAAGTTGCACATTGCATATTAGCGACTGTGGACTATACAGCTGAACGTTACATCGCATGAGGGATGTTTGCAATCTCACGTTTGATAGAATCTTTCAAATCAGGCAAAGTTTGCGGATTGCATATGTCCACTCTTGTTTTTAGATATCCCCAGAACCTGAAATACACAGGAGTGAGGTCGGGGGATTGCGGAGGCCATTGGCGTGACCAGTTAAGGTGAAATCATGTTTCATTCAGGTGTTTCATTTTTTCATAATATGCGAAGAGGCCGATTGTTGTCTCCATCATATTGGATAAGAAATTCATTAACAAAGTCTATATGTTGTTGATGGTGTTTTACTTCCAATATCTGGGCGCACTGGTACCGGTAAGGAAACAAGCGGATTACAAAGCGCAGTAATTTTAAGACCATTGATTTCGGTATATCGAATACACAAGATACACCTTTTGTAGTTTGTATGCGTCCTCTGGTCACTATGTGATGCACTTTCATAATAGCACCTTCAGGAACAGTTGATCGTCCGTATCGCAGACTATCAGACAGGTCTATCATGTAGGTGTACAGGACTATCAGACAGATGCAGCCAATTTCCTCGAATTTCATTACTAAATCACGATGAGCTTGTGAAATGCATAGGCCACGTATTTGGCGATGGTTTCGACGGTAAACGCGTCAGGTTTTCGCAGCAATCATCTCATTTTGATAATAGTTTTAACAACTCACCACGAACGAAGTCGTTTTCTTGGCATCTTTGAGCTCTGACTAAAGAACTAACATTCCCACCCCACTTTTTATCCGTTTTCTACGCTGATTATCTGGGAAACGGCGTCCCGTGATTGGTATTTTGTCTCTGTCATATTCAAATATTCTTCGTGCGCCTTGGTCGTGTTTTTTTGGGGGGCTGTTCGTAGAGCATATTTTGTGCGAGCATAACGCGTCCGTTTATTGCAATAACCATACCGTTCAAACGCTCTTTAGGGTTTTCGCATGCGCTGAGCTTTTTGCGATGAAAAAAATGGGTGTTGCCATTGGAAAAATTCGAGTTCCTGTAACTATAACCGTAACCGTGAGAGCCATTTTTTTGCCGTTCACAGAATCTCGAACTCATATCTCTGAATAGCTATATCTGAAATTTCACCTCGATCGGTTGAACGGACTGGCCACTAGAGCTCCATATATCGCCAAAGTTTTTTTATGACCACACTGTATACAGAAAAGTATTGAATCTTTCCAGTCCTTACGCTCTAAAAAAATTGGAAAATTACAAAAGAATTTCTAGTAGAATCATATTCCAAAGCTTTTTATGCAACAATAAAGTTTCATGTTACAGATACAGATTTGCACTTTGAACCAAAATATTTTAAGGTTACTAAGAAATTTTTTGGAAATTCGGATTCCCAGAAGTTTTCAAGTAACAGTAACGAAGATTATAAATAAAATTTTAATAGAATTACAATTTTTTTTTTATTTTATTTTATTTTATTTTTTTTTTTTTTGTAAAGTTAGAGATCTTACTAGTCTTGCTTACAAGTTTTGTAGATTGACATCATTTTCTTGTACAGTGTAGTGTATGTATAAAATTTTAGAAAGCATAAGATTTCCGTAAATTTAGATTACTAGGGTTACATATTTTTTTTTCTTTTTTTTGTACATTTGTGCAAGTTTTAATAGTTGTTCTTCCTTCCTTTCTTCGGTCTTGGTTCAGCATACTCTAATTTGTTCACCATATGATGATTTAGTATGGATTTTTATTAAATTCTCTACCAATATTTCGGATTAATAGTATTCGCTTTATTTAGTCAACAGTTTAAGGAAATTTTCATTACAATGCCTATTATTATTTTTAATATCAATAGTCACTTCGTGTTTTTCAATAAACCAGATATTACTAATCGTGATTAGTATCAGATAAGCAATCAGTTAGCAATAGTGGAGAAATAGAAAATTAATTTATATCAGCGTCTAAGAATTTGCGTCTTAAGTCATATATTTTATTCCAAGATAGGAAGCTTCGTGTATTAAGGGGGATCGCGTTATAATTCCTGATTAAAGAGGATATTTTTAGTTAGTTTTATGTCCTATATTCAAGAGATTAAAGAAAAACCCGCTTGTTAAGCGGGACCACGCCTTAGACGTGAGCATTTTAACCTTTTACGACTGTATTCCTTTATTTGTGAAATCTAGCTTAAGAGGAATTACTTATAAATGAAGTATCAATGCATTTATTTTTACTCGGTTAAGCTTATACCCGCCGATTAAAAATACCCACAATATGGGTTAGTTGTTTGTACAAGTTGAATATTTATTTGATGTTTTTTAAAATTCCTCTTATCATTTATTTAGTATGATAAGTGCGTATTTTACTCGAAGAAGATAATTAATTTGATGTTTACGGAAACATTTATATGTGAGTAGTGATTACATTAAAAAATGAAACTCCTTAATTCCTTTTATTTCTTTACAAATATAGATTATCCCGAATGTAAATGTTTACAGCCTCTACATTCTTTTTTTCAGAAATTTAAATTGTACCGAAATATATGCATACTGAAATTAATATAAACATTTATCATTAATATGTTTTATTAGAATAATTCTGTTGAGTAAAAATTAATTATACATTAAAAATAATAACCAAAAATTGTTAAATAACTTATTTTATTATTATTATTACTATTATTTTATTTATTTATTTATTTATTTATTTTGTTGTTGTGAAATTAAATCGATTTTCTGCTTCTTTTCTTTCTAAAATACTATACAAAAATTAAATAAAATTATATCAATGTATCTTTTTCATCATTCAATAAAAAGAAATTAATGAAGCTGAATAATCTTCATTTTCTACTTGTGTGAACCTATCTTTAACATCATTTTTGTCCTACATTAGAGCATTTACGGCTCTTTGATTTTGATGTATAGCGTGTTGAATTATGTCGACGTTGTAATAACAGAAGATCTTAACTGATGAACAGTTTAAGCTTATGCTCAAAATGCAGTTATGCCGACAGTATAAAATCCATTTTATATTTTTTGATTGATTTTTGAGATGGGTGTTATTCTTATCAATTAATTTTTTAATGTTTATATGAATATGAAAAAATATATAAATACCCATGCTAATGAAATTGAATTAGAAAAGTGAATAATAAATAAATTATGAATTAGATTAAATTGAATAATGTATAATAGAAGATAAAATAATTTTCAGTAAAACATAAAATAAAAAAATAATCCATTAATTTCAATGGAAATTAGACTAATACTTGAATAACTTTTCTTTTTCATCCAAAGATAATTAAAATCAAATATTAATAATTCTTACTATTGACTTTATAGTTTATTTATTTATTTATTTATGCCTAAGTGGGACAAGATCACCAGATCGCTAGGATCCGGTGTAGACCCTATTTGTCCCACCCGGAATGTTCCCCGGCATGTGGGGATTCATAACAATAACTTCAACAAAAAAAAAAAAAAAAAAAAAAAAAAAAAAAAAAAAACATAATATACAGGCTGTATACAACATCAACACAGTGGTATGCGCGCCGGAGACCTGCTCCATCGCGACAAGTGGCGCTACGACTGCCAAAAGCTCAACAAAGGCTCTAACGCGACAGCGGGCAGTCTTAGGAGAGAACGGTTAAGTGGTAAGATTGGCCAGGTCCATAAGGAAGTGATAAATTTGTGCCAATTGACGGAGTAGTTTTGGGCGGGTTAAGATATTTGTGAGCCAGGTATCTGGGCGGGAATAAGGGTTCTTAAGGTGCCAGGCCTCTGTGAGTGTGCAGAAGAAATAGTAGTGGTCTGGAGACCCTATGGCCCCACACTCACAGAGGTCCGTATCTGAGCGTTTAAAATAATTTAGGTATGTTCTGAATGGACCATGGCCGGAGAGGAATGCTGATGTGGGAGGGGAGAAAGCTAAGGGATTGTATGAGACTTTTGGGATAAGGGAATAGGTGTGCCTGCCTTTGCTTGAGGCATCCCAGTAGAGTTGCCAGTCAGAAAGAATGTTTCTTTTGAGGAAGTGGCGAACATGGGACGGGGGAACAGGAAGGGGGATATCTATGTTTGGACGTGAGGAGGCCTCCTTGGCCAGTGCGTCAGCTAGCTCATTGCCAGCTATGCCGATGTGAGCGGTGACATGGCCGAGAGAGACCCTATGGACGAGAGTTTTTAAGATAACTTTTATCTTAAGCACTAAAGGGTGTTTAGTTCTATGGGCGAATATTTCTTGTAGGCTTGAAAGGCTGTCACTATAAAGGTGAAAAAAAGTAGTATGAGGATAGAGAACAATCCATTCCAAAGCCCGCAGGATTGCGAAGAGTTCTGCTTGGAACACCGAATTGTTATCTCCAATCCTGCAAGCCCACTGATGAATAACAACACTGTCTTTGAAAACACAGAAGGATGATGCTACTCCCGTCTCCGTGTGTGAACCATCGGTGAAAATGGCTGGATTTTTCGAGGGGCTGTAAGAATGCTTATTAACATTAACTTGAAGATAGGATGTCTCATCCGCCGGATGCATAGTCCAGCTGTGGACTTTTCTTTGTAAGAGCAAGTTAGGGAAAAGTGCTGACTGTGTTGGTTCGTGTTCTAAGTGTAGTATTCTGTTTTTGTGAAATTCGTAAGCGAGATTTAAGTGTATGGGTGGAATACCAGTAAGTACTGTAAGTGCATCCGTTGAGATAGTTCTATAACCTCTAACCATTTGCAGAAGGAATATGCGCTGGATAGAGGCAAGTTTTTGCTTAGCCACTTTGGTTAGCGAACCTCCCCAAACGCCCACACAGTAAAAGATGATGCGTTCAATGATTATGTGGTACCATGTTTTTAACATATTGGGCTTGATGCCCCATGTTTTTGATGTTAATTTACAGGAATTATGGTAGTAATTTAAAAGTTTAATTTTTAGTGCTTTGATATGTGGAATCCAGCTCTGATGTTTATCAATAATTACACCTAATAATTTAAGAGTATGAACGTGGTGGACGCTAACCCCATTGACTCGCATCACGGGCTTGCGTTTGAGTTCTCTTGGTTTAATGAAGGTTAAAGCTTGGGATTTTCCGGGTGAAAGCTGGAGATGAAGGCGAGCCAACAACTGGCAAAAAGCAGGGAAAGCTCTTGCCGCTTGCAGTTCGAGATCCAGACGACGACGGCCCGAAAAAACAAAGTTGAAGTCATCTGCGAAGGAGTAAAGATTGAAGCCTAATTTCTCCAATTCTTTTAGCAAGACATTGGCAATAAGCAGCCAAAGGATTGGGCCCAAGCACGAACCTTGGGGGCAACCCTTTTCTAATGGGTGAACTGAAGTTCCTGAACCCCAGTTGATAAGAATGCTACGAAATTTAAGATATGTTGCAATGGTTCCAGCTATGTTTCTCGGGCAGCCGATTTCACGTAATTGTAATAAGATGTCCCGCCACTCTACATTGTCGAAAGCACCTTTAATATCTAAGGAGACAAGAGTTGTGTAATTTCCTTCAGCTATGCTATGAGCACAGGAGGTAAGAATTGCAAACAAAGCCTTTTCACATGATCTGCCTTCTCTGAATCCGTATTGTCTGTGATGAAGTAAGTTATTAGATTCAAGAAAGTGGTTAAGCCGAAATACAAGTAATTTTTCTAATAATTTGCCTAAGGATGGTAGTAGGCAGATTGGGCGGTAAGAAGAAGGTTCTGAGGAGTCTTTCCCTTGCTTCAGGAAATATACTACTTCCCCTTGTCTCAGAGTGAGCGGGAAGTAATGGTGAGTGAGACAGAGATTAGCCCAACGCGTAAAAATTTTGGGAATTACATGGAAAGTTAATTTCAGAATTTTAAAGTCTATACAGTCCGGACCTGGAGCTTTTTTGTCATTAAACGTACGTAGCGCGGTTGCTACCTCAGCTTTTGAAAAGGGTTTGTCGGGGGGTGCATCAAAAGTAATGTCAGAATTATCTCCTGGTGGATATCAGGAGGGGCCAAAAAGATGTTTGGTGAGGTGCTCCATGTTTTCCTGCCTAGATGATCGGCTGGGTGGCAGTTCGAGCTTAATTTCATCAGGAGTGAAAAACTTTCCTGTGAAAAATTTTTGAGCTGTTCCGAAAGGGTCTGTTTGATTTGTGCAGAACTTTTGCCAGGCAGCATTTCTCGCATCCAGTACACTGCGCTTATATTTAGCGGAGAGAAGACGATAATTGGCGCTGAGATTGCGATAGTAATCCGTGTTAACATCTTCTGTTAGTCTGAGTCTTTTAGTTTCCTCCTCAGTGCCGTGAGGTGATTACGCTTAGTCTTAAGATCGGAGGTCCAAAACGAGAATGACTGCTGCCTCCGAGTGTTCTTTAATCTAAAGGACGCTTTGGCTGCTGTTTTCATGGTTTCTAATAAATTAATGGTAAAGTCGTTTAATTGAGTGGTATTTGTAACGTCCTTTAGGTGTTGATTCAGGATTGGTTTGTGAGTTTTAATAACATGCGAGAATTTACGGAAGTTACCTCTTGCAGTATTGAATCTTCTTTGTGAAGTGTATAAGGGTGTTATTTCGAAAGAAAATCTTATATAATTATGATCTGAGTCATTGTGGACATCTTCAACTTGCCATTGCCGAATTTTCGGTAGTGTTGGGGGATTTACCAGAGTGTGGTCTGGAAAACCCTCAGCTATTTTCTCTCCTTTGCTGTTATATTTTTGAAATGTAGGTATAGTGTTGTCGATATTGGCAATGACAAGATTTTGAGCAACAATATGTTCGATGAGGCATTCTCCACGGTCATTTTCGTAGTCATATACCCAGAGTGGAGATGTAGCATTGAAATCACCACCGCAAATGAAGAAATGCCTCTGTGTAATGAGGTGTTGCCACTCTTCGAGGGTTTCCTCGAAATCTGATTTTGGTGCTGCATAAGTCGAGCCAATTATGAGTTTTCCCTCCTTAGCAGTAACTGTGACAAAAGCGCAATGTGTGCCTGTGTAAAGATGTGAATAAATAAGGCTAGTGTTCTGAATGACAAGATGGGCACTCTTTGACGTGGACGGGAAGACCGCCCAGGAAATAGGAAAGTCCGTGAGTGTGCCCTCTCTGTTGCAATATGCGTCTTGCAGAAGAGCAATGTCAATGTTTTCACTGATAAGATAATCTCTCAGGGTTGAATTTGCTGCTTTGCAATGATTTAAGTTAACTTGGAGAATTTTCATGTGACCGAAAGGTGGGCAATCCTTAAATTTACGAGAGAGAGATGTTGGGGCTTGAGAGCCTTCTCTGCTGATACAAAGGAGATCTTGATTTATATCTCGATTTAAGGTGCCTCTATCGGCAAAGAGGAGGCATTGCCTCCTTATATTTCCTCTGATTTTTATATTGGCTATTTAAGTAAACTTGTTTTCGTGAGGATGAGATGGTCTTTTTCTGTGAGATAGTTAATTGAGAATAGCTTCTTGAGGAATTTCTATTATGTGTTCTTTGTGGGAGATCATCAGTTCTTGTATAGTAAGTGTTAAACGAGAGATTCGTTTCTTTTTTAGGTTGTTGTAAATAATTGTAGTAGGTTTTTAATGCTTCTGCGCGTTCCGCCTGGTAAACAGGACATAATGGTGAGAAAGCAGCATGTTGTAGGTCATTTCTTTTATCCCGTTGACAATTTATGCATGACATCACTGAGTTATCACAATCTGCAGTTCGATGATTTTGTGCGCATTTACCACAGTTTGTCTGGTATTTGCAGTTACGAGTAGTATGGTCGTTTAATGCTTGACAGTTTGTACATCTCGTAACTCTGACATAGTGTTCGATCCTTATTCTGTTGAAGTAAATGTTAATAAAGCCTCGTTTTGTTAGTTCTCTGTAGTTGAGAATACTTGTTTCTATAACCCAATTTTTATGTGATTTGTCCTTAGATATCAGGTTTTTGTTTATTTCAAAGTCATCGTTCATAAAGACTTTCCTAAATTTAAGTTCTTCTTTAAGATCATCTAAAGTGATGTCGTGCGAGACCCCTAAAAGGATTATTTGTCTTCTTCTTTTGTCTGGGTCGAGTACTTTATATAAGACTTCGGTTTTCGGGGCTAGTTTATTTTTGAGAATAGTTGCATCCTCTTTTGTGGTGATCACTTCGATGTTGTTGTTTTTAGTTTGCTTCATTGAACGGATTAATGGTCTTACTTCTTTGTCTTTAATGCAGTTCAAAACCGATTTCTCATGTTCCGGATAATCTTCTATGGAGTTGGGGATAAAGACTAGTTTTTGTTTATTGGTTTGTGAAAGAGCTGATGGTTGGAGAGAATTGAAGGTTTCTTTGGACTTTTCTGCTGTAGAAAGCGTTGGTGATTTACTTAATAGTGTTTTAATCTTGTTTAATTGTTTCGAGAATTGTTGATTCATATCTGTTAGAAGATCGCTTTTGAGCGACTCCATTCTGGAATCTTGTAGTGTGAGTTGGGCGTTATTTAGTTGATTTTCAAGTTCTCTGCTTGTTTTAAGAATATTTTACTGTTTTGCCATAATTCATTGAGAAAGTGTAAAAGATTTAAAACCACACAATGTCGTTAACAGCACATATTAACAGGCATTTTTATGAAAAAAAATCCAGCAATGAGTAAAATTAAAGAGAAATGACTTTTAAAATTTCTATCATCTGCAAAAATAAATTTATAAGAATAGCTAGTAATTGATTAAAACAATGTTTCCCCGAAATATTCGAATAAACTTTAAGAGGAAAGGTTATCAAAATGATTCAGATTTGCATTGCAACTTACGATGAGAAACGTTTTCCTGTCACAGTAGTGATGACACAAAACACTAGAAAGACTGGACACTTTGGATGGAAAAAAACATTTTCATTTTAATTAGTAAGCAAAAAGATAAGAAAAAAAAACACTAAAGAGACAACGATTGCCATAAATGTAAATGTTCGAAATTAAGACCCCGGATTGTGATGCATGGAAGCTCATCTCCGGAGCGTGGAAGATCTAATGATTTTGAAACTACCAGAAATGTCCTGGACATCCTCCGCAGCTGCCACGATGTAGGTAACAAGATACTCACATGGAAGGTCTCCATATGGGCAAATTCCTAAATATCTGAAAAAATTACAGAATGCTCTTTTCATGAGGATATATACGGTTATAAAAAAATTTCGGCGGAACCTGCGTACCCTGTCCGTAAAAAAATAATGAAAATTTCCTTATTTGGCGATTTATCATCGGTTGACGATGAAAGGCAATTTCAAAAAATGTTTCTGTTTTTTTTTTTTTTTTTTTTTTTTTTTTTTTTTTTTTCATATGCATTTTAAAGGAAAAAAGTTTCATGCTCAACTTGTTTAGATAAATTAAAAATCTTGGCTTTGTCAGCTTTAGTTTGCTTTAAGTATAATTTCGTTATATTGATATTTATACGTATTTATATTCAAATTTAACCATCAAAATTTGAGATTTAAAACTAAATTCAAATTTAAATTAACTAAAATTGTTTCAAGTTCAAAGTCCAGTTGAGCATTGTCAATTCGATTTTGTTGCAATGCTAACATCTGGCTTTTATTTTTGTATAAGCTTAAATGTATGAAAATAAGTTTACTGAATAAGAAATTTTTATACATGAAAATATTTTTAGATCGGTAAATTAAATAACTACAGCAATAAATACATATGCAAATTTGATATATATATATATATATATATATATGTGTGTATGTGTAAATTATATATTAAACTTTCTCATTGTTTATGTTTAAATTCATAAAATACAATTTACACGGATTCTCGGGAATTTACACGGAATCCGTCAGTTTTCAGTTGCATTAAAATCAGTTGCTTTTGACAGGGAAAATTGCTGCTCGCCAAATCATGTGAAATTTTCGTCTTTTCACGCCAAATATTTGAAAGTATTACATGTTTTCTACTGTAATACCGCCGCTAATTTTCACTGAACCTTAATTACATACATGAGTAATTTAATTAGTATTTTTTTCAAAAAAATCTCAGTATGCCCAGTATGGGGAACTTCCTTGTCAGTACTTTCTAGCATTATCCTTGCATTATTGCAGCACTAAGAATGCCGAATTTTTACACATATTTTGCAGCAATTATTACGCAAAACCGATTATTTTTGCGTTTCCCTGTAAATTAATAAAAATACTGTTAATGCTCTTTAACATGGACGCAGTGAAATTTAGTGCTTTATAACAGTTTCGATACATCTGAAATTGCATAATGTCATTAAAATACTCCCCAAACGATTTTTCCCCATATACCATAGTGTAATCGAATTCTTTTGAATATCCCTATAAATGTATTACTAATTGTACATACTTCATATTCAGTACCAAACATGTTTCGAAGCTCTAAACAAGCTTTATCAATTGCATGAAAATGTGAGTATATTTACGGGAGTTAGCGTAGATAAACGGGCAGACGGACAGACAAACAGAATGCATAAGCACTTTTCAATTTTGTTAGAAAATTCTAAAAAGTATAGATGCGAAATACGTTTCAATAAAGTTGCGAAAATTTGACAATTTCGTGAGAATTATTTTTATGCAAACATCTTATATTTTGCTGTAAAAAAATTTTGAATTATTGATTTCTAAAACTTTGTTTCTAGTTTATAGATAAATGACTTTATTCTTTTCCAAAAATTCTAGTTCAAAATAAACAGAAAAACTTCATTATCTTAAAAGGGCCATTTGTATAAATCTTCTTCAGAATCTGAAAGTTCCTGAGTAAAAGTGTGTTAAACGAAGCATATACATTTTTGCTTTAGATGTCAGCAGCTATGTTTATTTATTTTTCTTTTCAATGGGATGCTTATAGCTCTTAACTTTTGATTATGTTGTAAAGCTTAACTGCATCATCCCAGTAATAGTTAGAAATGTTAAATTATCATAATTGTGAAAATTTGATCTTCCAAAGTACAACGGGTAAAGTTCTTTCTTAATTGCTTCATTTAAATGTTTTCTTAATTTGTTAAATTTAAATTGCAATACACAGATAACTAATGAAGCTAATGTCCCATATCTTACTAAGTTAAATTAAGAATAATTTATTAAAAATATTTCGTTATGGCGTTGCACTTTCCAAGGGATTAATAAATCATACATTTATAATTTTTATATAAAATTATATATATTTTATAAATGCATGGAACTGACTTTTATTGTGTCATCTTATTGTTTAAAGTTCTGTAAAATTAAATAATAATTTGTTGTTTCTGAATACGTGGTTTCTCTTAGATTTCGTACATACACAGATCGAATTATGTCAAAGATTTCTCAGATATTCTTAAAACATTTTAAAAAACTGCAAACTATTAATTCTGTTTTAAGCTAAGTTTTGAGCACCATTTGCACAAATAGTTATTTAAATAAAGGATTTATAATTCTTTGGAATCTAGTAAATGTGGGGCACACTCTGTCAAAATTTTGAAACTTTTGTTGCATCGTCACTCCACTACACTTATCCGTCTGAGCGTCTTGCAAATGGGTAAAATTGTAATGCTGTTTTCTCTGCATTTTATTTTAAATGCTACAATAAATATGTTTCTTTCATCATTTTATATAAAAAAAAACTTAATTACAAATATGAAAGTAATCGCTGAAAAAAATCATTCTAAAACATATGAAAAATTCCTTAAATCTATTGAATATATGTTATCTTAAATATTGCTTATATTTCAGGGTAAACTAAAGCTTTGTGAACGGAATACTGTGTTCCAAACACTTAGAGGGTTATAGAATATTTCTATTTTGGACAACGATAATATTCCATAATACAATGAAGTAATCATTTTCTATAAAAGCGGTGGAATGTCAATGCAGCAAAATGTTCAAAGTTTTAACAGTTCAGTAGCAAGATCAATAGTATATAACATTGAAAAATATAAAAATGCATCATTGTTTTATAAAACAAATCTTACTTATATGATATAAAAATCCTGAATACGAAAAATATAGTTGCCAAAATTTGACAGTTTCGTAGAAAAAATTCTATGCAAATATCTTATATTTTGTCTTACACAAAATTTTCTATTATTGATCTCTAAAACCTTGTTCCTAGTTTACAGACAAATGATTTTATTCTGCTACAAAAATTGTAGTTCAAAATAAAAAGAAAATATTCATTACCTTAAAAGGACCATCTGTATACACTGCTCAAAACAATTAAAGGATATTGCAGTTTTAGGTGGATTTTGTATCTGGGAAACTTTTTAACTGATTGATACATGGTCGACAGACATACTAGGTTATATGAGAATAATTTACACATGCTTGGCAGAAAAAAAATGTATTTTATTGCGCATTTGTGTATAAAAGGAAAAAAACACAATTTCTGCATATGGGGAAAAAAGAATAAGAAAAGGTGTTTTCTTCAAAGAAAATCTTTTTCAGTAGGTGGTATGGTTTCCACGGGCAGCCAACAACGTTGAACACCTTTGAGGCATGGACTCAATGAGGCTATTAATGACGAGTTGGGGTATTCTGCCCCACTCTTCCAGAAGAGCTTATTCCAGTTCTTGGAGAGTTTGTGGGGGTTGTTGGCGGCCAGAAACTCGTCTTGCTAGAGCGTTCCAAACGTAATCGATTGGATTCATGTCTGGAGAACATGCTGGCCATTCCATGCGAACGATCCTTTCCTCGAAAAGGAAATCTTCCACCAGGTTTGCACGATGTGGCCTGCAGTTATCGTCCATTAAAATGAGTTTATCTCCGATTGCTGCAGCGTAAGGGACTACAATAGGTCTGAGGATCTCATCCCTATATTGGCGACCAGTCAGAGCTCCATCTCGAATGATGTAGAGGTCAGTGTGTCCGTCAATGGGGATTCCACCATACACGAACACTCCTCCACCGCCAAATCTGACACTTTCGTGCACGAACGCAGGATTATTCCTACTGCCACTGTCCCTCCAGATGAAAATACGTCTATTATCCGGATGCACAGAAAAACGGGACTCGTCAGAAAACAGAATATTGCTCCATTCATTTCTCCTCCAGTTGACATGCTCGGTTGCCCACTCCCTGCGGTCGCACCGATGCTTTGATATCAATCTAACACATACCATCGGTCGGCGAGCATACAGACCTACAGCATGGAGCCGGTTTTGGACAGTCTGAGTTGAAATCGTGGTGCCTGTAGCCGAGCGAAGATGTTGTTGGAGAAGAACGAACGAGGGTTTATGTTTCGGTGTCTCCGAGCTGTTAACGCTAAATACCGATCTTCATTGGGCGTTGTTGCCCGTCTACGACCTTGCCCTGGTCTTCGGCCTGCACATCCACTCTCCAAAAAACGGTTCCAGATCCTGGAAATGACACTTTGTGACACTCAAATGGCTTGCGCTACTTCGACTTGAGTTTGGCCCCCTTCTAACCTACCAACAATTCTCCAAGCTTCTGAATCTGACAAATGACTTCACTGAGACATCGTACTCATCGAAACAAAGCAATCACTGAATGCCGATCATTCTTGTCTTCATTATCTTTTATCCAGTTGAAAGTCAAATTTCATTCGCTGCTGCTGAAGCGACGTTTTTGACGTCGAACTCAAAATTTGCATACTCCACAGTTTGAAAACCAGAAAAATTTGCATTTGTGATTCTCTTCTTCTATTTTCGGCAAAAAATTCGTTTATATCTTTATTTTATATAAAACTTCAAATA
Source organism: Maratus speculifer (assembly GCA_964019185.1). Taxonomy (NCBI): domain Eukaryota; kingdom Metazoa; phylum Arthropoda; class Arachnida; order Araneae; family Salticidae; genus Maratus; species Maratus speculifer. The sequence continues at coordinate 96,272,252 of OZ025290.1, forward strand.
TCCTTTAATTGTTTTGAGCAATGTAAATCCTCTTCAGAATCTGAAAGTCCTTGAATAAACGAGTGTTAAACGAAATATATATATTTTTGTTTTAGATGTCTGCAGTTATATTTATTTTTTTCTTTTTCAATGGGATGCTTGTAGCTCTTAACTTTTGATTACATTGTAAAATTTAACTGCTTCATCCCAGTAATAGTTAGAAATGTGAAATTAACTGTATTAACTGTATAAATATAACTGTATAACTGTAATAACATAACTGTGAAAATTTGTTCTTGCAAAGTACAACAGATATAGTTCTTTCTTAATTACTTAATTTAAATTTTTTCTTTATTTGTTAAATTTAAATTATAATACTACAGAATATAAATGAAGCCAATTTCCCTTAGTTTACTTAACTAAATTAAGAATAATTTATTAAAAATATTTTGTTATGAGCTGCATTTTCCCAGAGATTAATAAATCATATATTTGTAATTTTTATATAAAATTATATATCTTTTATAAATACATGGCATTGGCTTTTTTTGTGTCATCTATTTTAGTATTTAAAGTTCTTTAAATGTATATTATAATTTGTGAGTGTGAGAATATCGTTTCTCTTAGATTTGGTAAAGATACATACCAAATTATATCAAAGATTTCTGAGATATTCTTAAAACATTTTAAAAACCTGCAAACTATTAATCCTGTTTTAAACTAATTTTTGCGAACTTTTTGCAAAAAGAGTTTTTTAAATTAAGGATTTATAATGCTTTGAGATCTAGTAAACTAGGGGCACTCTCTGTTAAAAATTTGAAACTTTTGCTGAATAGCCATTCCTCTGAGCGTGTTTCAAAAGGGCAAAATTGTAATGTTGTTTTGTCTGCATTTTGTTTAAGTGCTACAGAAAATATGTTTCTTTCAACATTTCTTTAAAAAAAACTTAATTACAAATATGAATGTAATCTTTGAGATTTTTAATCATTCTCAAATGTATGGAAAATTCATTTAATCTATAGAAATATATTATATTAAATATTGCTTATATTTCAGTGTAACCTGATGCTTTGTGAACGGAAAATTATGTTCCAAACACTTGGAGGGTTATAGAATATCTTTATTTTGACCAGCGATAATACTCCATAATACAACGAAGTAATCGTTTTCTATAAAAGCGGTGAAATGACAATGCAGCAAAATGTTAATTTTTTTTTAACAGTGCAGCTGCAAGATCCATAATATATAGCATTGAAAAATATTAAAATGTTTCATTGTTTTATGAAACAAATCTTTATATGAAATAAAAATCATAAATACAAAAAACGTTGAATATAGTTTTACAAATTGGACAGTTTAGTAAAAAAAAAAAAAAGCAAACATTTTATATTTTATATTTTCTATTTCACAAAGTTTTACATTATTGATTTCTAAAACTTTTTTCCTACACTGTAAAAAAAAAAAAAAAAAAAAAAAAAAAAAAAAATCTGTAAAGGTATCACTTACATAAAGGTACACTTTATCTAGGAAATTGGGATTCCAAGAACTTTTCCTGTAACGGTAACAACATAAAATCAAGTTTTATAATCGGTTACATGAATTTTTCCTGTTATCGTTACATGAAAAGTTCTTGGAATCCCAGTTTCCTAGAAAATGTTTAGTACCTTTACAGATTTTTATTTACAGTGTAGTTTATAGATAAATGACGTTATTCTTCGCCAAAAATTACAGTTCAAAAATAAAAGAAAAGCTTCATTATCTTAAGAGGACTATTTGAATGAATCCTCTTCAGAATCTGAAAGTCCTTGAATTAACGAGTGTTAAACGAAGCATATACATTTTGGTTTTAGATTTCGGAAACTCTATTTTTTTTCAGTGGCATGCTTGTTCCTCTTACCTCTTGATTATATGTAAAATATTATCTTTATCATCCTAGTAATAGTTAGAAATGTTATATTATCATAATTATGAAATTTTTTTCTGCAAAGTACAACAGGTATAGTTCTTTCCTAAATACTTAATTTAAGTATTTTCTTATTTTGTCAAATTTAATTGAAAATACTACGGGACGTTAATGAAGCTAATTTGCCATAGTTTACTAAGTTAAATAAAGAACAATTCACTAAAGATGTTTTTTATGGCGCTGCATTTTCCAAGGGATAGATAGACTATACATTTAATTTTTTACGTATAATTTTTTTCTTATAAATGCATGAAATTGGCCTTAGTTGTGTCGTTTGTCTTAGTGTCTAAGCTTCTGTGTAATTGTATAATAGTTTATCAGTGTTTATGTAAAATATCAAATAAACTTCGAATTTGCGATAAATTATACTTCTGAAAATTCATTCTTTATATGAAATTTAGCTTGGTTTACCACGGAAATTCAAAATATGCTTATCGTATCACGCTATTGTTGAAGCCACTTGAAAAAAGGTCAGTAACCGATTATGGTTAGTAACTCTCATAAAAAATGCCAAAAGAAAATACAACATAAAAATAATGGTAGTTTTTTGGATACTGCATATGCAAGAGATGCCCAATCGCTGTTTATGTATTAAAAATCCTGTCTTGCCTGATTATTATTATTATTATTATTATTATTATTATTATTATTATTTACAAACCAAGTGAGTTTTATGTTGAATGCTATGTTTAAAATGACATGAAAAAATAGCATCACTTAGAGCATATAAATTTTTTGTATCATTTTTTGCTTTACAAGAAGGTCAATGTTGCTCTTACGTACTTAAAATTAAAAAAATAAATCCTCTCCACATGCAGGTACAGTGTTTAAAAATATCAATCTCAGTGATAACGTCAATGGATGGCATTATTAACACTGTATAATTATTGCACAGTATATTTTAAACTATAAACTACCTTGTAAACATATACAAAATCTTCTACAAAATTTCGAGCGCACATGAAACAAACTATACATATATATAATAAGCAAAGTACGCTGTCAGAAAATTCGTCAATATACACTAAGTTATACTTCTTTTTTCACAAATAATTTCGGTACTCCTTTGAAACATATTTGATCCGTGAGTTCATTCCGAACGTCTAAAAAAGAGGAAGATATTCCGTTTATTCTTAGCACGCATGCGTATGAGGTCTATTAGTAATAAATTCAAATTTATTTTCAAAATAAAAACAAAAAATTCTATAGATTAAGATGTCTAATTTAGTTTAAAAAGGCAAAAATGTTTTCGAATTTAAAAATAAATTTCTTGATTCATTTAAAAGTGATCGCAATTTATTATTTAAAGTTGGATAAGTTGAATAAAGTTGAATTTACAAAGTTATTTATAAATAAATATTCTCATTTAAAATAAACTTTAAGTGAAAACATTTAAAAGGTATTTTAATTAATAAATAAAATGCAAAAACTGGATATTACTCCAAAAATAATCTTATTGAATAAAAATAAAACATCTATTTTTTACCTCTAGCAATCTACGTAAATATATTTAAAATTCATATTATATTACATTTATATTTATATTACATTGAAACTATCATATAAAAACTCCAGCCACAATCTCATCAAAGACGAAATCTAAATTAATTCAAAATTATTTAATTCAAAACTTGATTCAAAATTAAAAGATTTTTAACGAAATAGACCAAACCACACTCATATGAAATGATCACATTTACTTCAAAGCTTTTCCTCCTGTATAAACGTAGCACCATGATAGCGCGTTCGCCTTCCAGCGCTGGGGTCATTGGTTCAATGCACACGACCGCCGCATATATCTTTTCCAAACTTTTTTTAATTGACAGATATTTTACTTCTTTTGATGCTGATAAAAATAAACGGATATTCGTCAATATACAGAAAATTATTGGCGGCACTGCTGCCAGTAAATTTTCTGTAAAAAGACTAAAGTTTTATTGAGAATGTATTTCCTAAGAAATATGTAGTCTTCAGATCACAAGTATTACCACTCAACATATAGATCGGGAATTGATTATTACGATCTTCTTCCAGTGATAAGATGATAAGTCCTTCAAATGGAATAAATTAACTTTTAGTGATTGTTTGTGATTCAGCTGACTCTGATTTTGTCCTTATTGTCCATTTTGACATTATTATGTCAAGACACGTAATTATAAACACATAAAATATAAAAGATTGAAGGAACCTAAATTAGAAATCAAACTTTGAATGTCAAGCAAAGACTATATTTGAAATTTTTGGGATGACTCGGTAGTTCAATTTCCACTTTGCAGGAAGTAACGTTATGCATTTATTTTGCATACAATTCCTTTCATATATAAGTAATTGCATAAAATGATTAAAACTAAAATAGTAATAATTAGATAAGTAAAATAGTGAAAAACTTGTTCGATGTGCTAATCCCAAAATCTTCTTTTATCCCATACGTGGATTTTAATATTTAACAAAATAGTTACATATGTTAATGCTTTAATAATTTTTATTTATTACAGTACCATCTTTGATATTCACTTTCAATTTCTACTTCAGTCAGCTAAACGGAGTAAAAACGAGTTTTCGTCTCAGCACGACCCGATGGTTAGTAGAATGATAGGGAAGACCTACTTGTCATACACAAAAATAATCATACACAAAAATTTTAGTTCTGTTCTATGCATACCTTCATACAATTTTTGATTGCAAAAGAAAAAAAAAAGAAAATGGCACAGACATCGTGATTATAGTGCCTCCTTCCAGCGGAAGATTTTCAAATTCAGGGCGGACCTACTAGCCATAGCCAAAGCCTTACACAAAAAAATTCGGTAAGTTCTATGCATAACATCATACACTTTTACGTGGCACAATATTGAAAATGATGCAAAAATCTCTATTGTAGCGCCGCCTTCCTGCAGATTTTTTTCAAATTCAATGAGATCCAAATAGCTATAGCCAAACACTTACACAAACAAAATGGTTCAATATAGTCGGTATAATGTTGAAAATGACATAAAAATAGCTATTGTAGTGCCCCCTTCCCGTGGAATATTTCTAAATTGAAGAAGGACATGCTTGCAACAGCCAAAAACATTCACAGAAAATTTGGTTCAATTCTATGCATATCTTCATACACTTTTTGAAGCGTGACATACAGACAGCCACACGAACAGACAGACATTTTGTAAAAACATGTTTTTTGGAATCTCTAACCCCTAAAACGTGTAAATCCGTCGAAAACCGGAAGTCGAAAAATTTACGATTACAATACTTTCTTCTACCGAAGATAGAAGAAAGTAAAAAATAATATCGCCCAACCTCGCAAGAAAAGTGACACATCTAGACAAAAGTAAATTTCCCAGGAGAGGCAATAAGACAAAATAATTATTCTACGATAAAATAGGAGCTCTTAGCAATGTACACAGGGAAAAAAACACGCATAAAATCATAAAACGGATAAGAAAGATTACGAGGGGTGAGCTTTGGAGGTTGGTAATTTTACCTCCCCACACAGTCCACCCCTTTTCTGGGGCCAATCATGGGTATATGGTGTTATAAAGGGACTTTCTATTCAACTATATTTATGAAATTGTTTGTGTAGAAATTTACACCTGCGATAGACCTTGAAGTGGAATAAAACGAAAAATGAATTTTTGTAAGATATGTAACTTTTTTTGCAGGTGAGCGATGTCATATGTAATCTTATTTTACATATTAAAAGAATAGAGTATTTTTTTGATGAAACATAAGATGATATTTTGAAATAATGAAATAGAATTTCCTTATAACAGACCATATTATAAAACTTTTGATTCCCTAATCATATCTAAGTGAAACTTTAGTTTATTGCTGTGTATTGGAAGAAACAAACTGGGATTTTCATTATTATAACATTTTAAAAATCTGTTGCAAAAATGAAATTGGTTTTATCAACAATAATACTGCAGGCAAAAATTTCAAATATTACAGCTTCCTGTCGAACATTTATTAGTCTATGCAAAAAAATCTGATTAGATTGATCATATTGTGAACTTGTTATGGCAAACCAAAGATTTTAATACAGAATTTAAATTTTGATTGGGCTAATTTGAATAACATTGAATAATGGGAAATTATACCAAAAGAATAGATGGAAAATAACATAAAATGATGTGAAATGTGATCTAATCTATACTTGGCGGATGATTTTTCGTTCTTGTTAATGCTTCGAATTGAATATTTTTTTTCGGTTTTCTGTTCTTTTTTTCGAATTTGATAAAAGCAATTATTTTCCGGATGTTTATGATTTTCTATCACTGCAACTTTATTTTTTTTTTCTTCTAAATCTCGAACCCTAGTAATTGTGATTTACTATTTTGCACTATTTTCTACGAAGTTTCAACATTGTGTTAAAAAATAAATTATTTGAGTCATATTTTGATTTAAATAGCTAGATTGTTTATTTTCGGATTTAACAGATTTCTCTAATTTTTTAAGCAAACTTACTAGTTCTATCTTGTGCAAGTCTTTATTTAAATGTTGGTCGTAATGGCCAAATAAAAAAGTCAAATAAAACACAAAGTCTAATAAAACAATTCAAAATTTAAGCATTCTCACCTATAATTAGACAATTAGTTTTTTTGCAAGCAAGTGTGATCTGATAAAACTAAATTCTGTACGAATATGTATTTTATTTGTAGACAGAAAACATCAGAAAAAATACTTTATTTCTAAACGTAAACCGAAGGTTTTTCATCTCAAATACAATTATGAACAAAAAGCCATAGATATTATCTTCTCTGCCAATTGCTAGTATATAACTCATATGCCTTAAAAAATCCATCCATTTCAAATGGAGAATGCAGTGATATTTCTGATTTAAACAGATTTTTAGTCGCAAATGCAAACATACACTATTCAAAACTTAGTGTCATTGAAAATCTAAAAAGAATTTTAGTCACAAGTGCAAATTTACACTATTCATATTTCAGAGTCATTTTTAATCTAAACCGATTTTTTGTCACAAATGTAAGTTCATACTACTCAAAATGTCATGCATCTGTGAATGCACATCTTCTTATACTTACCTAACCCATATTTCTATACCTTAAAGAAGGGCAAACAAATATGAGCAATGTTATTACTTTTAGTCGATATTTACTTCGTTTTAATCTAATCCACTAGAGAATATTTTGAACAAGAAGTAAAACTCTAACTGAAAAAATAATTTCGCAGATGAATGAAAAACAAAATTTTCTAAAAGACGAGATCAAACATCATTAATGTATGTCTACATGTTTTAACAACTACAATAGAATTAGGTCGCTACATGCATTATTCATTCATTCCATGGCAGTTGCAGCAATTAAAAATGCATTAGGCAATGACATTTTTAAAAAATAAAATTAACTCAATCGCAGATTCCTTTTTACAGAATGATGCTAATAATTATTTTCAAGCTCATACTTTTAAATGGACATCGAAGAAAGATTGTAATAAAATTCGTTTGTATATCTTTAATATTCTTCAACATACTGGATAAGTGTTAACGACTTCCGTTTATGTGTTCTTCTATTTGTACTTTATTTATATTTAAAGAAAAAGAAGAATCGGATGGATATGTAATAAGTGTATTTTATTAAAAATTACGATCACATGTATTATACTGAAGCTGAGGAGTTTCGCATCTTTAGCTTGTTTACAAGAATATTCAATGTATATATATATATATATATATATATATATATATATATATATATATATATATATATATATATATACCTTTGCATTATAACCTATCTTAAACGGAAAAAAAATTAAACATTTAAAAAATATATTGCAGTATTTTTCAAAAATAATAAAACGAGCATACATAAATGAAGCTGTCTATAAAAACCTTACTGTTGGATATGCACTGTACAAAAGACCAAGGTTTATGAATCTACGAAATTTTACTATAATTATGAGCGAAAATATTCGTTAACCACTTTCAAATAACTCACTATTTCGAAAAACGTTCTTTTACCTTGAGTACCCTCAGAAAACGATTTTTTGGCGAACTTTAAAAAAGCATTTTTATATTTTTATATTAGCTGCCATTAATTTTTTACGTTTTTGGATAGCTTTTACATTGCATTAATATGTTCTCACAACCCAGAAAATCGATTTCATGAATGCTTTCAGCTCTCAAGTGTATCAAGCCCCATAACTGAAATTGGGCATGTAATTATAAGAAAATAATGTTAATGGTGTTAATCTATATATATATATATATAAGAAAGTCCGGATTTCGTATTAATCAACGCACAGAAAAAAATTATCGAAGCTAAAATCTTGAAAATTGGGATAAAAATACTTCTTATAACATCGAGTACCGCTAAGAAAGGATTTTCAGAGGTAAAAAAAAGAACGAACTTTAAAAAAATTCCTTAAAATCGAATTTTGTATTTATTTTTTAATTGATAACATGTTTTGTGTAATTTTCATTCTTAATCCAATGGTACTAAGCAAATTCTTTTAAATTCTGTAATTCGTGAGGTATTTCACATTTTCTCTAACTTGGCGATGTCCTTGGGGCCAAAATCTCAAAATTTTAAGTGTTAATTTCTAAAAATATATCTATTATTACAGCTTGAGAAAAATTTCAATCTGGATAAATTTCTAACCTCTTCTTTTGGTTAAATAATTAAAACAGTTATGTTCGGCAGGGGAAAAATTATAACTACCTCAAAACAGAAAAAATGTAATACTTTTTGGTTTTATGAACACCATGCCAAAATGTGGTATCGCGCCCTCACCGTGCTAAGGACTTTTATTATAAACCGTGCCAAACATAATTTTTTTCTATTTCTTGATCATGAATATTATTTATAAGTATTATACAATCGTAATTACGCAAAACCTTTTAATTTACCATTTTTTGAATAGATATTTTTTATTATTAATTATCATTATCTGTTTATATAAAAGAAAGTCTGGATTTCATCTTAGTCAATGAAAATGTCAAACTTTTGAATTTAAAAACGCAAAAATTGAAAAAAATAATTTAACAAATTTCTTTGATTAAATAATTATAACAACTTTGTCAATTAGAAAAAACATTACAAATGCCTAAGAAAAAAAAACAAACCAACAAAAAAAAAAAAAAAAAACCCGGATAATTTTTTGTTTTACCAACACCATGCCAAAATGTGGTACCGTGCCATTTATATCAACCCTAACCATGAAAAAATCAATAAAAGTTATTTTTCGCCCATCATATACCCGGAAAAAAAGTTTCGAATTCAGATGATGGTTCTATGGCTTTGTATAGTTAAAGGTATGTATTTTTGTTTAATATAAGTTTTACGTGATAAATAGAATAGTAAGTCATGGAAATTATAGCCCAAAAATAGAGTGTTTTGGCTTTTTTTCTGCATTTTTGGTGTTTTTTATGTCTTTGAATTAATTTTTTATCAAGAAGCGCTCAATGAACCCAATTAATTTTAGCATGCAATGATTCTACTCTTTATAAGCTTTTATATGAGCATTATTTTATTTGGGTTCAGTTTGCGCTTCTACTTGCAAAAGAAAAAAATTTATCTTGTGAGAGAATCAAATGCACTACTATCGGAGCGTGTTCAGACTTCTTTTGCCGTACTTAAAAAGTATTAACGTTGTTCAGACGTCAATGTTGTTTTCTAAAATTGTTTTCGTAAATATTTATCAAAGAAATTACTAATAAGTAATGCTCGGATACCGATGTCATTGCTTTAAAATCTCGGAGAAAACTTTTCGTATCTGTTCTAACAGAAAAATTATATTGATACTTAGATGTTCGAAAAACTGAGATTTACAGAGTGGTTCTAAATAGTGCTCTAAATGCAAGTAATATGTATTTCGTGCTCTCCAGGTTCTAAATACTTCTATTTCTTCTTCTGATATAACAATAAAAGATTATGCGTCAACGATTACTGTCGATGAGACCACAAATAAGAAACCTAATATACATTTAAATCAATATCTGATTTTCACAACTCTAATACTTGTTGTATAATATGTAAAGGTAAGAACTGCCTCGTTATTGTAGCAAAAGCTATTGAAACTCAAGCCTTTATAGGAACTAACATCTACATTTTGTTGCTAAAACGATGCTGTAAAATTCATATTACTTGGTCGGTAAATTGACTCTGCAACATTTAAGTTCTGTAAGTGAAACTACATCGATGTATGAAATGCGATGCATGAAAATATTAAAACCAATATCAGAAATGTAGCAAAGAAGGCCTCGATTTTGATATACCGGGACACTTTTCCAAAATCTTTTGTTATATTCTCATGGGTATATTTGTGTCTGATTTTAACTATACAATTAAACTTGCAAAGTTCAAAATACGCTCCTGAATAAAGAGGTCATCTCGTACTTACTTTGCAATGTTATTTGTAAAACTTAGAACTGGTCTCTATCATGGTGTTCTGTCTACATTATTCAATATAAGAAAAAAAATAATGTCTTCTGTAAAATATAAAAAATCAGGCTTTGATTGAGAACATTGTTCTAAAATACTGTAGAATGGAGCACATCACCAGGACACAACTTATTGAAAAATATACGAGGCCTTCAGCAGGTAGATTGTTTATTCCGGATGACAACAATGGTACTGTGATGACTGCTTTCGATAGCACGTACGTTTATATCCAGAAGAGTGTGAACTATTCCTTTCAGAGAAATTCCTTCATCCTATACAAAGGAAGACCTTTCGTTAAGCATATGGTATTCGTCATTACTTCAAATTACATTTTGGATGTCTTCGTTCCTTACTTCGCGGAAACAAAGAACAATTACTCTAACATACTTACAAATACATTAAAAAAATTCAGTTTTCAGAGAGTTATAGATTTTCAGAGTATTGATGGATTTTACCGGGATTGTTTGGAACTTCTGCACGAAATTGATATTGAACATGAAATGCCAAGATTCTTAATTAACAACAGTTTCCAACAGATGATGGTAAGGGACACTTCTCGTAACCAAAATTTGATTTTTCAGCGCACATTTTCTAAAACCTATAATATTTGGATAAAAACACAGCGAAACTGACACAGCACTGACAATAACATAATGGTACTGTCAGTGTAAAGTACACGATAGTGTCGTAGAGTACTGAGTGCATGTTGTTTTCATATTATGGTTTCTGGCTTACAATACTACTGTAATGTACCATCGATCAATCAAAATTAAAAAACCAAATATCGAATATGTTCATATACTGTACAAGACGCGGCCACGGGATGGTCCATTAGTGATTCTGGTGAAGCAATCAATAACGAAAATTATCTAACATTGTCCAAAAAGTTTCAAACTGTATGATTATTATCATTTTTATTATCATTTGTTATTTATTATTTCCAATATTTCCCGTATTGAAATAATAATCTTAGTAAGCTCTATTTATCTTAATTTTACACTTATTGTTATACTTACTATTGATTATATGGATTAAAACTAATGACAGTTGTGTTTATGCTCATTAATACACAAAATATTTACTTAAATCTATATTTTATTTTTCCATCAATTATTAAACTTTCATTCAAGATATTGTCATTTTCTTATTTATTATGAGGTATACTAATGGAAAAAATGTATGTCACGTCCAGTTGCTGATGGGCGAAAAATCGCCCTTATTAGCTCATCTCCTTTATTGCAAACCGTATCAATTATTAACATTTGCTATTTATTGAACGTGAATATTTTTTAATGAGTACTAGCTGCAAACGTCGAAACTCGACGGAAAAGAATATATATTAGGTATGATATATATCAATTTTATATAGACAGTAAAATACTGAGCGAAATAAACAATTGCTACCTCTTAAAATAAAGATAAGATAGCTTTTCATGATGAAGATGTATAAACTTCAGAAAATAACAAAAAATAAGGAAAACAACTTATAAATTACTATGCTGGACTTAACTTCTGCTACAATTCTTTTTTAATGCGGTTTCTAAACCTTAAATATTATTTAAATGCCAAATTATTTAGGAAGTTAATATTATACCCCAGAAGACGAATTCAAATATAGATGCTTAGTTTATTTTTTCTCCGTTTAAATATCGCTTGATAACGGTGCAATAATTATAATATCAATGAAACATTTTAATTATAATAGAAACAGGAACTTACTAAACTGCTAACCAACCCACTACACATTTACAGCACTTGCAATAAATTTAATTTATTTATTGGTTTGTATCCTCCATGAACTTGTAAAAATTAATTTTATTGTTATGGCAACAACAAAAAGAAAAAAAACGATATCTCTGTTATTAAAAAGAATAAAATTTTCGTATTTGTTGCTGAAATGCAGAATTTTTTTTTTTTTAAACAATAACTTAATGCAATGAAATGATTTTAATTATTTTTTTATATTATGTAAGATAGAAATATAGTAATACCGGCATATCACAGGTTTTATTCTTTTTTTTTCTAATATGACATCATTTACACCTTCAGAAATACTCATATTTTCTTAAATAAAAGCGTGATTTATGCAGTTATTTAAGAATTCTTTAGTTTTTCATAAAATATTCATTATAATTAAATAGAAATAGCGCAGTTTATAGAAATATTTTCATTTGAGCACACCATGGACATTCACATTAATAGAAGTTCACTTTATTTAGATGCAGGAATTAAAGTCAGTGAATATGACATCATCACTGACACAGCTATAACAATGTACATTATATTCATGGAACAAATTTATCTGGTTTCTGTATGACGACATTTTCTCCATCGACAAAATTTCGCTTTCGATAGTATATTTTATTAAAGTTTATCTTCTGTTATTTTACTTACATAATACTTAATAATATTACTCAGTAAATAATCTGTGTATTGCAGGGAATAACTATGAGCAATTATTTTATTATGATTAAATTTAACAAAAACCTTTATTTATTTTATTTTATTTTTATTTATTTATTTATTTATTTATTTATTTATTTATTGAAATGCTATTATACATTCACCGATGAGATCAATCTCCTGATTGGTGGAAAATAATGAAACAAAATAAATTTACCTGTTGCCACTGTTTTGAAGAAATGTTATGAAAATGTTTTAAAATTAAAAATAAAATATAAAAATTGAAATAAATTAAAAGTTAGCCAGAATAGGCACATCTGCACATAAACAGCGTTCATTTAAAAAAATAATTACCAAAATCGGGACAGTAGAAAGCTCAGGGCTGATGTCCAAAAAAAGAACCAGGTGTTTTAAATATATAGATCATTCAAACTTTTTAATTTGCTATTTTTTTAGTATATTTTTTTATTGATAATTATAACTTACATTTATTAATGTTACTGAGAACTTTTGAAGATGATGAAGAAACTACATTAAAATTATTTCAGAACTTTGGGAATAATGCATATAAAAATGTTTTGCTCAATCAAATTGCTCAATCATTCAAAAAATGAAATGTGTACCGCAATGTGAGACATACGTATTACATACGCCCTGCTACAGTACTAAAAGACACTAACAATTTCAAATCAGCAATTTAAATTGACTATATTTTATTTCTTGCAAAATATTTACAGTAAACTCTTTGTAAGACGAATTCTGTGTAAGACGGAAAACTGTTTGATACTACTTGATTATCCCAGTGGCCCAAAAACCATTGACAATTTATAAAATTAAATGCCAAAAACGTATGATCGTGATGTCAGATTCACTTGATATTAAACACGATGCGCGTGCTTTTTACGTCATCAAGTGACTCATAATTCGACAATTTATTTCTATTTTATAAGTGTTTTACTAATTTTTTTTTTCGGTTGTTTAGAAAATATATATAAATTTGTATAATTTGACAATTTGTAAAACTTGACGAAATTGGTTGACGGAATAATCAAGCAGTTCCATCTGTCTAACTTGGAAAGATTTTCAAGTCCCTGCTCTGTCATAGACATAGAGTAAAATTTGTAGAAGGCTGAATATTGTCTACTACGAATGGTTTTCCGTTTCCAATATATTCCGCCATAGAAAGAGTTTATTCTATTTGTTCTTTCATTTTCAGTACTTATTTTCATTGATTTAACCCCTTGAAACGAGCGACACGTACGCGTGCAGCAAAAAGGCTTAAAAATCCTTGCTTATCACCAACAGTAAAACTTTACTGCAAAATTTGTTTTATTGAATCGGAACATTTTCTCGGTGTAAGAAGATACAAATTTCTGTTTTTAAAAATCGGTGACAGAACATTAAAAATTTGTAAAAGCCTACCGTCGCGAAGGGGTTAAAAAATGGTAGGTCAATGTCTGTAATTTTCAAAAGTTATGTTTTTTTCTAAATATTTCTTTTTTTTTATAAAAAAATATTCTTTTTCAAATGTTTCATTTTATTGTTTTCCAACTATTACACTTAGTGACAATGATGTTGGCATAACGGAAAAGTACAAAAATAATTACTGATTTTATTTCAAATAGAAAGAAGAAAAATATTGTGAAACGAAACATTCAAGTTAAATAAAAAAAATGTGTTTATACGGCTATTAAAAACAAAATGATTTTGAGATTTGTTGTTTGTTTCTGGATAATAATTAAAAAATGGATACTTTTGTATTAGCAGTGAGCAAATTATCGCTAATAACGGTTTCGCAATTGCAAACAACATTACTTTCATAATTACTGTATTTATAAAACGCAAATTCCTATTTCTTTCCGATTTATTTTAAAATCAGGTTCTAAAGAACAGAATTTTGTACACTGTCAGATAGTAAATTTGGTTTTCTAAAAGGTCTAGTGTAAAAACTATCGCTCTACGTTGCTGAATAATAGCTAGAGCTAGTTCTAAAATTAAGCGAATTATAGTATAAAAGATTTAAAGTTTAACTGAATATGATTTTAATGACTGTTGCATAGTTAGTAAGTACATTCCATGCTCATTCCATGTAAAATGAGAAAAACATAATAAAAGCCGTTGCCCCATAGGAGCTAATTTTAATAAAATTTGATACACATGTACATTTTTTATTTAATCATAACTCTGCAAAATGTCTAGATGAAAATTAATTTTTTTAGCAGTTTTGTACATTTGAAAAATCCCTGTCGGCTTGGCCTATATGTGGAGGTAGATTTCAAAGAGTGCTCATTTCAACAACAAAAATTAAATTCGGATTACATATAAACCTAGTTTAACAAATTTATTTGGCCTCTTTTGAAAAATTTTTAATTTCAATTTTCTGTAAGATCTGGCTTTATCAAAATCATCTTAAGCTAAATTCGGCTCAAATGCGCATTTTGACAACATATTTTGAAATATATTCTAACTTTATTAAAAAATCGACTGATGCGGTACATTATATAGTTTTCAAATAACAAAAAACTGACAATTAAATGCGTCTGAGAACATAATTGAATTTAAAATTGGGTTTTAAAATAACCAATTTGTTGTTTGAATACTACCTCAATTCTTAATTATGATCGCTTTGGGAAATTTTGCGCGAAGTGCTTTCTATGACAGCATTTTTTTATGAATATATTAAGCCTTTATCAAAACATTGAGCAATACGACACATTATAAAGCTCCTAAATAAGAGAGTCTGTCAAATGGATGCATTTAAGAGCAAAACTGAACTTAAAAATGAGTCAGAAAAAACGCAATTTGTTATTGTTTTGAATACCTCAATTTTTCAATCACGATCGTTTCTGGAAATTCTGTTCAAAATACCCATTTCGGCAGACTTTTTTGAAATATAGTCTGCCTTTATCAAAAAACTGACCAATGCGTCACATTATATAGTTCCTAAATAAGAGGACCTGCGAACTGCATGTGTTTGATAGCAAAAATGGATTTAAAAATGAGTCAGAAAAAAGCACTTTGTTATTTGAATACTTTCTGAAATTTTCAATCACGATCACTTAGGGAAATTATTCAAAATATCCTTTTTCGCAGCCTTTTTTTAAATATATTCTGTCTTTATCAAAAAACAGAGCAATATGTGAAATTATATAGCTCCTAAATAAGAAGATCTGAAATTTGGATGCGTTTAAAATAAAAAATGAATTTAAAAATGAGTCAGAATATAATTAGTTTGGATTCGAGGTTTTTTTCTCCAACTCTTTATTTTGGTTTAATTCATTTTTGCAGTACGAATTGGTCGTATGAAAAACATTTCAGTATGAAAGTTGCAGATTTTATTGAGAAGGTGTAAAAAAAAAAAAATTAATTAAATTTGAAAGTTTAAGATCTGACAATAAGTATGGATTTCTTTTTTCACCCCTTTTTTTTCTATTCGTTTCTTTATCGGTAAGAAATACTCCTATCAAAAATTTGTAAATACAAAAGTTTTAGATAATATTGAGTGCATTTATACAAAATTTAGCTGGATTTGATATCTTTGAATTGACGAAGTTATGCATTTTTTTCTCCCTAAAAACGTGTTTTTTTTCTCTTTTTGAGCCCATTTCTAAATTTATCAAAAATCTGTCATGCATAAACTTTTGGCCCATTTTTAAGAAGTAATATAAACTTTAACGTCTATTTTAATTAAAGCGTTATGGCGCTTTAACTGTTTTCACAAAAGCGATTAACGAACTTAGCCGAGATTTTATACTCCTTGATTTTATTTATCTGTTTGGAAGAGATTGGAGCAGTAATTATAAAAGTTATCGTGTCCATAAGAAAGTGATATATATATATATATGTATTAAATTTTTTAATGATTGTAGTTTTGGGGCCTAGAGACTATGATCCAAATAGATCTGTAAAACGTTTTCAGAAATTCCAACATTGGAGCGACCGCAATAGGTAGTATTTCATACGAATTCTACCTAAAAACTTGTGATATATAATGGCATGCGTGCACTCGTACAAAGTTGCAAGTTTGAATTTCTTTATGTTTAAAACTATTTAACACAAGTGACTTTTTTATAATACAGTAACCTGTGGAAATATATCTTCATATTTATTGTGTATTTATATTCTTATAATACCATGGTTAAGCTGAAATTGGTTGTAAATATTGAGAATTTCTAAACATTCAAAAAATCAGAAACGTTATAAATTTTAAAGTAATTAAAAAACATTATGAAATTGAGGCTCGGTGTAGTATTACATATTAAGATCGAATTCTCCACGTTTGAAAACTGTCATTTCTTTCCTTCATCTTCAAAAAAATATACAAACTTTTAAAAACCCACACAAAATTATATTTTTTTCTCTATTGTGTCAGCAAAAAGTAAGTAAAGGAAAGGTCGTAAATAAAAAATATTGCAGAGTAATAAGAATCAGTAAGTCCATTTTAAACTTTAAAAAAAGATTCAAAATTGATTTTTGAATCCTAACATAGCAAAAATGCATTAAAAACAATAATATTCGTTATATTCCATGGACTGTTTCTCTTTACAATCGCGCGCATTTCTTAAAATATTTCAGAATTTTAAGAGAAGAAAATTATGTTCAGCCTTCTACTTGATATATTCGAATTTGGGATTAACATATAATTATTTATTCGAATAAATCTCTTTTTTCTACTCAAAATTTAAAATATTCTTGAGACAAAAATAAACTAAAAGCAAAAATAAAAATTTCTATGTTTAAAATGTACACGTTTATTTATGATATCAAATAATTTAAAGTTTCTTAAATCTTTTTTTTTTCATATCAAACTAAGTGATAGAAGTATCGAATTTTTCCATTGATAGTTTTCATCTTTATTTTTTCTCATTAAGGATTGAAAAGTCCTAGACATTAAATATTTTAAATATATACCATTAGCGATAAAGTCAAATAATTTCTAATCTGTAAGAAGTGGTGTTCCAGTTCAGACAAGTAATATAAATGTTTCATTATTCTCAAAAAATTTATTATTAATTATTTATTTTTAAATTATAGAATAAAAGCAAATTTATTAAACTACGCTATCCTGTTACTTACATTTAATTCTAAATTGTAAATAATTTTAAAGATATTTCCTAAAGCTGGTAATTAAACTCGAAAACTCAAGCATGTACACAAAACCTATTTTTTCTATGTAAATTTTATACTGAAATAAACAAATATGAAATCTATCACCTTGCATTTACTCGTAAATGAATATGATCTCGTTATATCATGATTTTCAATAATAGTTATGACTTGTCAGCCACACATGATTTGCGCATTTTTTATGGAATAGCCCATAGAATATTCAGTTTTGTTTTATATGTAATTTTACTATGTGATGTTATATTTCCTGTTTGTTGAACTTTAACATGTTAATACGACTTTTACATTAAAATAGCTGTTGAGAGATTAAGAAGGAATCCGAAATGTCATTTTGAAATTGTTATAGTGATTTTATGTTTTTAATTGAGTGTAATATAAAGTCTCTGATTTTGATAAATTTTATATTAATATGAAAATATCTGTAACTAGATTTTGCAGACATCTTTGTAGTCATTTTTTCCTTTCAGCAGTGTCATCTATTGGCAATTTCGTAACTAAGATTAAAATTCTGTGGGACTGAACATTTACAATTTGACCATGTATAATGCAGCAAAAGCCTTCCATCATTTTTTTCTTTTTCTTTATTTCATTTTTTAATGTTTTAGCCTCTTTGTGAAACGTTGTATGCAGGTAAAGAGACACGTAAATAGGTATAAATATTCATTTCGTCTGGAAATCAAGCATTTTTTTCTTTAAAAAAGAAAAAAATTGAAAGCTATGAAAAATTATAATTTATATTGTAAAGTTATTATATGGGATAAAAATCTGATTTAACATCGATTAACTGATTGATTCATGAATATTGATTCTGATTTAACATTGATCTAATTTAACAGTGATTTAACTAAATGAAACATTCTTCAAAAAATTTAGTTTCAGGGTATCCATAATTTAAATAATTTATATTACTTAAACATTTTTAGCTTTTTTATATTGAAAACTCTCCCACCATAAGGAATAATATAAATTCGATAAAATAGTTTTTAGACATGCTTTTTTCAGATAGACTGATGATCTTTTATTTTTCTCGCTTAGAAATAGTATCATCATTGCAGATTCAAAAACTGTAAAATGTAAAATTGCAGTAAAAAGAATATGGATAATCTATATTAATGTATTCAAAATTTATTTTACTTATTAAAATTTTATATGTATTTCTTATCCTTGTCATTCAAAAAACTCAAATCTTACATGCTATCAAATCATAATTTTACATAGTACGTGTACTTAATGTTTTATAAGACGAATTTCACATGTAGTAGCTAATTAAAAAAGGGTTTTTCTTCTGAAGAAGTAATTTTAATTTCAAAATATATGAAAGGAATAAGTTCCAATTATTTAGGGAAAATGCAAGCGTCATAAATGAAAGATATATGGAAAAATGAGCAAAAAATTCGTAGGATTTTAAAAGAAGTTATTTCCTAGAAGAAATTAATACTTTCTAATGAAGAAATTAGAATTATTTAACAGAACCAAGAATTTATTTTTAAACTTTATTGATTTTCTAAAATTTTATTTCTTCTAAGAACTAAGTGTTAAAAGAAAATGTCCATAAAAAAGGAAATTAAATTGTATATTTGCTTTTTTTTATAAAGGAGTTATAAAAGTGAAAATTTAAGATATGTATCATCTGTTACCAGTAAGATGATTTCAAATATCTAGTTATCACAAAGTTTGGAAATTATAGTATTTCTTATTAAAGATATGCGCTAATTCTCAAATCGCTGTTTTTTGAAAAAAAAATTTCATTAATATCAAGATCTTGAAATTGTTCAGAATATCGATTTGCATTTTTTAAATATTAATTGAAAGTTTCTTTAATTGTGAAATTTTTTACATAGTTACATCGTGATACTATACGACAATTACATCGTGAAATATTGTAAATTTTGTGAATAGATCCAACTGGTGGAGTACCAATGCTAAAATTGATAGAATGTATGCAAACCCACAACACCCTGTTGAGTAGACTCGAAAAACTGTTGTTTGATAACTTTCTCACTAAAGCGCAACGTCTCCTTTATAAGATACAAGATAGTGAATTATTTGGATTCTATACCATATTTGGGCACTTTGCCTTTTGCGGTTCGGCACACGTTTTTTTCTTTTTACAAAACGAATACATCAGTTTGTATTTAGATAGTTTTATAAAAACACAATACTATTTACTACGCGTGCTATAATATTAATTGTAATGTATTACAAAAATCAGAGGATTTTACGCTTTAAATTTCGATATAAAAAATACTTCTTCAAAATGTAAATGATTTTAAAATTACTAATTTATTCTACGTTGCCGTATTATACTAATTTTTTGAATAATTTAAAAAAAAAATCTTTTAAGCACATAAAAAAAAACGTTTTAGCCATAAAAAATATTCCATGAATATTGATTTACACAAAACCTGTTCTTGAAAGATATTTCTTTTCTTTTCACATTTGCATGAAAATAGTAGTATTTTTTAACGAATTCACATACAAATTTAAATGCACAGATTGATATTAGCTATATTTTTCTTTTGTTGTTTATCTTATGCAATTATACAGTAAAAATGGACTTTAATATGCTTTTTGATCCGTCTTCCTGCAAGGAATAATATTTCATCTTTTTAGGTTCATCGTGTCCTTTTAGACCCATATCAACTTTCATACCATTTTTTTTAAAAATCTATTGCATATTTTGAAATTTTTAAAAATATTTTTCGACTTTGTTTCCATAATCAGTAAAAATTTTGCTATGTGTAACTTTTATTTCAAAAGGTTTTTTTAATACAGTAAAAATTGTAACGTATAAGACGTTTGGCTCTTTTTTTTATCCCATGTGGAAAATCCAATGTATAAGGATATGTAAATTCTATAATTTTCAATAAGTCATTCTATAATTATTTATAGGACAAGAAATGCGTCCTCTTGTTAGTTTTGGTGTACAGATTTTTCACTATTGATTAAAAGGACGCAAAATAAATGACGCTACAATTCCTGTGCTTCTACTACGATTAAAGCATTTCTATTCCCGTCTTTTCCTTATCGCTTTTCCAAAGTGCGTAGGGAGACGTTCTTTTAACAGTTAATAATTTTTAACGTGCTTTGTTATGAATATTCCAAAGCTTATGCGCGATATATTTACTAATGGATAAATGAAGGAATTAATGCAAACATGACAGGACAAAAAATAATTTGTATCAACTATCGAAGATTTTGTTTCTAAAACGAACACTAAGAAGATGAGAAATAGCAGCAGTCAGTTTGTCTGACCTCGAACAACGACGATAAAATGGAATGGAAATGAGATCCACGAATTTTGCATGGAAAGCGTAAACTGAAACTCTATTGGAAATGACTCCAGAGTCAACGAAAACATGTATAATTCAAGAAAAATGTTAATTTTTCTATGTGCTTTTTGGTTCATTAATATGGAATGTAAAGCTAACAAACAGTATAAAAGAAATGTACGAAATGAGGTGTTTTGTGACAGCTGGAAGAATTTGAATACTATTCAACTGGAATCATTTATTGATTTTTTGTTGGAGTATATAAATACCGTAGCAGATAAACAGAGTGTCTTTGGGATACAACAGCTGGGCGGGATATTTTTGAATCCACTATGGCCTAAGAAAAATTCAAATTGATATCGAGGGTTTTTTGATTTTATTTTGATTTGACATGAACAAGAAAATGGAAAACTGAAAAATTAGCGGCCATAAATGAACTGTAGACAAGTAGGTGGATATTGTACCGATGTTCTATAATCTTGAAACTAAAGTTTCTGTGGATGAGTGACTAGTAGATTTCCCAGGAAATTATTCATTCCGCCAGTACGTAACCAGCAAACCAGCAAATCAGTTGAAATATTTAGGTACTTTGTGACAAAGGAAACATTTATGCAAAAATATGCAGCCGTAGCTTGGAATGCATTGTGATTCTACACATGAACGAAATAAAGATCTCATTCAAGAGTTGAAAGAACATAACATACGATAAATTTCTCGCATCATATAGGACCTTTGACTTCTTAAAAATAACTTACAGTGATTGTAACAAAAAAAGAGACAAACCAACTATTCGTCTACAGTATCTTGCAAAAGTGGCTCCACGTTATACACCGACATTTGCATTTAAACGATAATACTCTTGTCTCGTATGCCCCAAAGTGAGGCAACTGCGTAGTCTTTCAAAAAACTTGTCACCATGACAAAACAATAGCAGAAATAGACAAAAAAAATCTCAAATCTTTTTGTAGTATAACTGCACAAAAGGAATAGCCATGTTAGATTAACTGGACTCCCACTTTTCTCGTGGAAACAAGAGTAAAAGAAGGCCTATTTTATTTTTTTTCTTCTGTCATAGATCATTCTATGTATAACGCATTTTTATTATTCCTAAAGGTAAATTGAGCATGGAATATGAACTCATTTCACAAAACGAGAATCTTCATTGAAAAACTTAGCATGACTATGGTTTCTCACAATGGTAGAAAGCATCTGCCACGAGCAAGTTCTGCTCGAGAATTGGCTGTGAGTATTTGAAGTTAGGACAACCTGAAATCCGACTGGAAACTTCCAGAAGTATAACAAACACGGCAAAAGGGGAAGATATCGCAGGTGCCCAAAGGCCGATAACAAAATTTCTGGGTAGTTAAAATATGGTACTTTTAATTGTAAGTCACATTTCAGTGTACTGTGTTATGATTGTGTGTTCTGTTTGTTAGTGTGTTAATACTTCTAAATTTTTGTTATAGAAACGACTGTAAATAAAGACATATAAAATAAATACTGGAAAAATGCGATTTATATTACATTGGTTAAAATTTTATAGTGATATTCAAAATAAATTGTAAAATTACATCATAAAAACAAAAAGATTTATTAAAGTGATAATCCTGTAAGTTTATGAAAAATTTCCTTCGTAACAATGTTAAATGGTGCAATAAAGGAATCAGAATGGTAACTGAGTCAATAAATTAATTATTGATTTTAAATAAAATGAAAAAATAATTCCATATAATTGAATATCACAGCATGGGTCATTTTAGAACGAAACAGCTTAAGTCTATCCTACATTATGACGTATTAGAAAAGCTAATATGTTATGACAGGATCGATTTATTTTCTTTGACAGTTTTCTGTAGATAATTTAGAATCTTATATATACATAACAAATATAATGTAGAAATTGTCTCTTTTTAGTCGAGGTAGATCTATCAATTTCAATCATTTGTTGCGTTTACCGATACTATAGGATCATCGCAAATGTTGTCATAAAATGAAGTTCTGCTGTATGTAACAATTAAAAAGGATGAAACAGAAGAAGTATGGCAACATTTTTGTTTTTTATGTACGTAACGGAAAATGAAAAAAAAAAAAATCTGACGATATGTTTTCACTTTGCTTTGGTTTTCTTATTGGTGATTTCCTTATATTATTTTAAACAAAATTGTTTCAATAGTAACTGTTTTAATGAATTGAGCATGAAATATGAACTCATTTCGCAAAGCGAGAATTTTCGTTGAAAAACTTAGCATGACTTTGGTTTCTCACAATGGTATAAAGCATCTGCCCCGAGCAACTTCTGCTCGAGAATTGGCTGTGAGTATTCGAAAATCAGGTCAACCTGAACCCCGACTGGAAACATCCGGAAGTGTAACAAACACGGCAAAAGGGGGAGATGCCGCGGGTGCCCACAGGCTGATAACGAAATTTCTGTAATAAAAATATGGTATTTTTAAATGTAAGTCACATTTCAATATAATGTGTTGTTGACTTTGTTAATGAGTTATTATTTTTAATTTTTTTTATAGAAACAACTGAAAATAGACATAAATAATAAATACTGGAAAGATATGTCTTTTATTATATCGGTTAAAACTTGATTGCGATATTCAGGAAGAATGATAAAATTACAACATAAAATCTAAAAGAATTATTAAATTGATAATCGCTTAAAGTTATGAAAAATTTTCTTCCTGACATTATTAAATGGTAAACAAGTGCAATAAAGGAAACAAAATGGTAATTGAGTCAATAAATTAATTTTTGATATTAAATAAAATGAGAAAATAATTTCATATAATTGAAAATCTCAACATGGGTCATTTTAGAACTAAACAGCTTAAGTCTATCCTACATTACGACGCATTAGGAAAGCTAATATGTAATGACAGGATAAATTTATTTTCTTTGACAGTTTTCTGTAGATAATTTAGAATATTATATATGCATAAGAAATAAGATGTTGAAAGAAAAAAGTATGTCGCTTTAGTCGAGGTAGATCTATCAATTTCAAACATTTGTTATGTTTATTGATACTATAGGATGATAGCAAATGTTGTCATAAAAATACGTTATATTGTATGTAATAATCAAAAAGGATGAAAAAGGAGAAGCGTAGCAACATTTTTGTTCTTTATGTATGTAACGGAAAATGAAACAAGTTGGAAATTGCAAGTGAAGTGTAAAAAATGAGGTGCGTTCGTACGATAACAAAGATTTTTAAATATCTCTCTCATATATCAATCACATAAAATTGTAAATAATTACAATTAAAATGCGCACCAAACAATGTTCTCCCTATACAATTATGTAATGGAATATTTTTGTGTGGCCTTGTAAATCAATAACTAATGTTCTTTGCACCCCAGGTTCTGCAAAATGTATATTATAATATGCACTTTATAGATGCATATCAATTTTATTATGTTCGAATGGGTGTAGCATCATTAAAATGCATTTGAAAAATTTTTTCCCATTGACCGTAATGTAATGGAATACTGTCCCTGTAATTGATCTATGCATCTGATTTTCATAAAATTTGAAATGACTCGACAAAATTATGTAATAATTACATATTTTAAATTTCAAACGATTCAGTTAGGTAGTTTTTGCGTTGTTATACGCGGACGGACAGACAGATAGACGGACAGACACACGGTGCTATGTATTCACATAATTACGAACGCACCAAAAAAAAAACAATCTGACGATATTTTTTTACTTTGCTTAGATTTTCTAAAAGGTGGTTTCCTTATATTATTGTCGACAAAACTGTTTCATTAATAATACCAAAAGAAAAAAAAATCTTTTTTTGACATAAGGCTTTTTTTTAGTTTTCTTTAATTTAATGTATTAGCGAAAACGTCTACTCATAAAAATTGTTATTTTTTGTGAATGTGAGATGATTAAAGTTTTCATACAGAAAAAAGAAAAATCCTTTCGTCTAAAGAAGATGTGTTCTACCGATAACGGATCATGTGTATTTTTTTAAATCTCCATTTTTGATAAGCAAACAATATGTACAGTATTTTCCATCATGACGGATTTTTAAGCGCTCTGATGGTCTATCAACATATGTAAATTGAAATTTTTGAACAGAGTTCTGATTTTTAATCATACTCATTATACAAATTGTCAAGTGAAACTAATACTCGTGCAAGGAGGGTTCCGTACATTACAAATATTAATTAATGACTGTATTAATGAGACAAAAATCATTACTAAAAAATGAAAAAGCTTTATAAAAACATTTTAACATATGGTTGGGTATTGGTGTTTAATACTAGAAAAGGATAAATGGATATAGCATAAACGTTTTTAAAAAAATGGAAGCCAGAAAAAAAATCAACCGTTGCTATTATGTATCATTTTTAAAAATCTATTTTAATTTATTTGCTATTAATTCCTTTATTAGAATAAATATAATTCACGTTTAACCTTCATTTGGCATTTCACCGAAATTTAGCCTTGAAACTATTTTTTTCTTTTTATAGTGTACCTAAATTAAACCCCGAATCCAGAATAATAGTTTTTTAACAGTGTATTAATAAAACCCGTGTTCAAAGTTTTAATCTTGGCATTCTACTAAGTGCGCTTTGATAGCATATCACAAATTTGCAACTCCGAGCGCCCTGGTTCGTGCCGCTTTTTTCCACATAGGTTTTTTATCAACCTTTAAAACACGTGTGGCGTATTTAGAGGGCACGGAATGCAAACTATTCGCAAATGTCAAAGTAATTATGTGATAAATTCTAATTAAATTAAACTGTCTTTAACAGTTCTACTTTTACTGTTTTATAATACTACGAGGAATTGTATCGCTTAAATATACTATTGAAGAATGTTACATAAGGAATGGACAACTGATGCAACTGTTGGTTGAATAACTGTGGATAAGCAAGAAAAACTTGTCCGTTCTTTACGAATCCTAATGTGCACATGAGTTAGAGTGATTTGATTGGTCTGCGTTCGACAGCCCTATGATATGATTGGCCTACATCGCCAAGATAAAACCAACAGTGATCGTAACGACAAAATGCAGTGATAGATTGGTTGACGGAAGTGTTTGTTTGTAAACATGCCCTTTCTTTATAGGCTTTAAAAGTCAGTGGTACAGAGAGTACACTCGTTGTGTCATTATGTCCAAACTGCCTTTATCATTAAGAGCTAATATCATAGCTAATTACTGACAATTTTTTTAAATAGTTATCAACATTGCTTTTGTATAATTTTTGTATATATATATATGCGTGTGTTTGAGTTCAGCTTTACAAAGCTATGAAGAGAATATATATGTATGTATATATTTGAAGTAATTATATTAGTCTCTCTACATTTCTCGTAACTAGATTTCTGAATGGTTAATAATCTGCAAATGTATGTAAGTCATAGCCTATATAACTTTAGCCAATTCGATTTTTCCACGCTCCATTCTTTACGAATAAAGTAACTTTGACAAACTGACACGAGTGTGATCTTTTAACTGTTTCGTACGGAACCCTATAAATAATATTTATTCACTATTATTTTTTAAAATGTCTTGAAGATTGCTGTAAATACTGATGAAAATGAATTATACTCGACGGATATAGTTCCCCTTCATTAATTGTGTACTAAATCGAAGATAACCTAATCTGCATGCTGAAACTACACTATAATATTTTCTATTGTATGCTGATGTGAACAGAAAATTTTCACACAACTACTAGTTTAAAAAAAAATGTTTTTTTTTTAAATTGAAATTGAAATTTATTCATTGATTAAACTTTTTCAATACGTTTACTATGATTCTCTATAAGTTTATGGTTGATAATTATTTATTTAGAGTTTAAAATATAATAACAGATATTTTTCTTTATAATTTCTAATATTTATTTAAAGGGAGATAAGATAATTTCCTTTAAAATACTTTACTGTCAAATTAAGGGAACAGCCAAACTTTTCAAGAATTTTATTTTAAAACTATGGTTCAAGTTGTGAGCTGACTGCATTTTAATGTGGAAAAAACGCATACTCTGAAAAACAGTTAATTGTATATTTTATTTTTTTAGAAAAAGGTTTAAGAAATTTTGTTTCTTGTTTAAAATCTCTACTATTAATATTTTTTTTTTTTAATTTTCAAAATTAAATTATTGGAGACTGCGTGTGGATATTTAGATATTACTAATATTACATTTAACATTCTTTTTCTGCAATATATTGTGTAAAATTATGAAATCTAATACATCTTCATAAATCTTTATTACAAAAAGAAAATTACGAAAATCAAAAAGACTAATTCCAATCGCAGATTCATTACATATATAATAAATAACATGTACAAAAAATATTAAATTTAAACTCAAATGCAAAAATAAATAAATAAAAATAAAGAAAGAAGGAAAGAAAACGTAGCATTTTGAGAACATAAAAGTGAAGAAAATATGAACATGGAGAAAAATCTGTTAAAAATTTTCATTTGTAATGGTGGAGGAAAAATAGCGCTGATTTTATAACCAAAAATATTACAATATTTCGTGCTATCATTAATGTATGGGTAAAAATTAGATTTCAAAATATTTACAAACTAACAGATATTCAGTTAATATACATATAATATACTTACATAAATCGACATTTGACTACATTTAGATATAAACTGTCCCCCTCATACCATGTGTGCTTATGTGAATGGAAAAAATATTTTTTTAGATTTATACGTTAACTAATCGCATGGAAAAATAACAAATATTTATGAAAAAAGTAATGAATAGTTTATAATAGTGTCAATAAATTTCTTCAGATAAAGCGACGACTTGAAAGAAATACTTAATATTTTCAGATTATTTCATGCTACAAACGATAAGAAACATTTAAAACAGATCAGAATGTTTGAACCACTTTAACTTAGGTATTTCATTAAATCTGTTAGATTATTATAAAGAGAAATTTCATTTTTCTTTCAATTTTATATCTTTTGCAAACTTATAGGAAAATCTGCGAAATCATTTTACTTCCTGCTGTTCTAATGCCTCTATATAAAATGGCTCTTGACAGAAAACATAAAAAAGCTTTTCTCACCTCCCGTTCGAAAATTTTTGTCTGAATAACTTATGAGGAAACAAAAAACTCACTTTTTAGGAAAATATTTAAAACTTTTTAAAGAAAGTATGGAACATTTCTTAGTAATATACTGCAGTTTATAAGCTTTTTTTATTCAGATATTGCTATTTGACCGAGTATAAAAAAAATGCGCAATATTTAAAAAAAAAAACTTTTATATTAATAAAAATTTTCATTCCTAAACAGTAATTTTTAAATTTATTCAAAATTATAAAGTAAATATTAATATTTCGATTGAAAAACTAAAAAAAAAATACATATAAGAAATCTAAAACACACCCATAGAGATATTAGATTATTAGATTAGATATTAGATTAGAGATTAAGTATATCATTTGCATTAATGCGTATTTTTACAACATGAAATCCTGCATATTCGATGCTTGACATTTTGTAGTAAAATTCAAAGCAAACAAGTCGAAAATTGTACGACAAAATTTGCAAATGAGGTATGTTTGTACTAGAACTATTTTTATAAATATTCATATTTTTGTGTAATAACTGTTGCAATCTTTTACAAAAATGCATTAATACAAAACTTATTATAGGTTATATTTTAAATCCAGTAATACGGTAATAATAAGAATCCAACATAAATATAACGTGATCACCATAACAGCTTAAAATTATTGCCTATAATGATATCATTTACTTAATTACATATGATAAGATTTAAGAAAATGAAAAAAAAAATTCATTTAATATATTTTGAAGATTTTATTCGATTATAATAAAGTGTGAAATAATTTGATAAATGTATTCAACGATGATATACATTAAATTACAAAATAAAGAAAAAATTTTAAACTAAGCATTTGAATTTGTGAAAAGGAAATATGCAAGTTTAAAATTTTAAAATATGCTCAATATTTTAATATGAAATCGGAATAAATTTATTATATTTTGGATTTTCTATTTGAAGTTAAAAAAAAAAAAATACCACTGTCTACATGGATATACTTTTTAGACTTTTAACAAAGATGTTTACCTAAGACAATACACATTTATGAAATGATAATAATACAATAGAGTTTATATAGCACATGCCTATTTCAAATACAAACAATATTAAAAAGAATCTGTCTTTCAAAGGTTGTTAAATTATGTTATACTTTCCTGGGTATACTTTATGCATTTTTAACAAAGATTCTTACCTAAGACAATATACTTTTGTGAAAAGAAATAACAGAATATAATCGAATACATTTTTGCACATTTCTCTTTCTAATACAGAGAGTAATAGTAATACAAATATTTAAATCACCACTCTTAAAGGTCGTTAACCCTGTAAGTGTTTGGTAAGTAATGGTCCGTTCACTATTTCTTACTTCATAAAATGATTTAAATTCGATCAAGAAACGTATGCTTATTTTAGACGAATGCTTATTTATTGTTTTTAACGACATGTCCAGAGATTCAGTGGTCCAATAATGACGATGAAGCTGGAATGTGTTGTAGGTGAAAGTACCCGCAAGTTTAAATAACACACATTGTCAGATATGTGTTGCCATAAATCAGAAAGACGATGTTATTTAGAACACATAAGTTCATAGATTTATGAAAGCATTTCCTCATTTAGTATAATTAGTTTATTAGTGAGGGGGGATAGTTTTTTAAAAATATATTTTGAGTAAATATATTCACTAAGGTCTACTAAGTTTCACTAAGGTCACTAAGGTTCACTAATATCTAACCATGTTCAAATATTCAGCGGTCCTAAAATGTTTATGAAGCTGGTATCTGTTTGAGTGAAACTACCCATATTTTTAAAGAACACACAAATTGCCAGTTATGCGCGTATGGAAATATGTCAGACCTAGGATGTTCTTTACAACAGTTAAGTTCATAGTTATTTGAAAACATAGCCCCATTTAAGATAAATATTTTATCCTTGAGGAAAAAAATAGTTTGCATTTTTTATATTTTTACTAAATATATCCATCAACCTATGTCCAGAGATTCAGTTGTCCAAAAATGATGATGAAGCTGGTATGTGTTTGGTTGAAAGTGACCTTACATTTAAAGAACCCACAAATTGTCAGCTGCCATATGTCAGACCGAGGATGTTCTCTACCACAATACATAAATTCATAGATTTTTGTAGGCATAGCGTTGTTTTGTATAAATATTTTATTAGTGAGAAAAAATAATTAGATTTTTTTTTTTACTAAATATGTCCACAAAACCATGTTCAAAGATTCAGCGGTCGGAAAATGTTGATGAATCTGGTATGTGTTGTGGTTGAAAGTACCCGCACATTTAAAGAACCCACAAGTTGTCAGTTATGTGCTTCCGTATGTCAGACCGAGGATGTTCTCTACAACAGAAAAATTTATAAATTTATAAATATTTTATTAGTGAGGGAAAAAAATAGTTTGATTTGTATATATTTTTACAAAATATGTGTATTTAAAAGATGCCGTACATACAGCGACATACAGATATACTATATAAAAAATCGATGAGCAGATTTACAGATTGACAGCCGTATACATTAAAATAGGAAACAGTAATTTAAAATAACATTATCTAAGTAATAAAATCTCTTTAAAATGTATGAACCAATAGTAAAATCCCAACAACGAATAATTTAACTTACAGTCAATCTTTTCCCAAAATTTCTGATTTGGACAATGAATCTGAACTTAACATCTGAACGTTTTCGTGAAGAGAAGGGAGAGGGGAGAGCAATACATGCCCTAACATAACGCAGTGAAGTTATATTTCTGATTTGGACAATGAATCTGAACGTAACATCTGATCTTTTTCGTGAAGAGAAGGGAGAACGTAGCAATACATGCTCTAATATAACTCAGTCAAGTTATATTTTAATTGCACAAGAAATCCGTTTTAATTACCAAGCATTTCGGAAATGAATTCATTAAGGAAAATTTCATTTAGCAAACATTTTATTATTTATTGAATCCATCTAGAAATATCAAAGAATTTTGTTTAAAAATGTATAGGAGTTTATGGTCGCTATGTTATTTCAGTGCTTAGAAAGAGTCTTTGTACAAGAATTGCAAAAACTCTGGTAGTTCCAAAATTACAAAATGCTTAACTAATTTCCATTATGCCATCTACCGAATATTTCTCTGAAGAAATATATACTTTACTTGCTAACACAGGACTCTTCTGAAGGTTCCTTTGGCGTCATTGGAGACGAGATATATTGCTAGAAAAGAAAGAAATTGCAGTTGATGATTTGTGGTGATCGTGCACAAATTAGTAGTAGAAAACCAAATGAAATTTAACTTACTCATTAACCTAGAAAATATACATGGATGTTTATGAATTGTTTCATACCAAGTGGAGCTTAAACAGAAGTAACAATGCGCAAATATTTATTTCTGCAAAACATTTGCTTCCATATTCATAATCTCTTGTATTCAAGAAAATATAATGCTGGAAAATTTAATAAGATCGCTTTCATGTGCATGGAATAGAGAGAACTAGCCATAAATACATTTAGTTAATGGAAAGTGTGTTTATGTTTTTACAATCTCCACATAAATTATTTTCTGAAAGAATACAGAGTAACAGAACTGTAGATCTAAAACACAATCAGACTCATAGTTTACACAAATTGCATAATTTATTAGAAATGAAGCATTACTTCACATCTTCTGTCTTAAAAATAAAATATAACATAAAAAGGAAACAACAGTGTCAATATTTGAAAACAGGATAATTTCATTCAAAAATTTTTATTTTAGAAAATTAATGTATCAACTGAACAAATGTATACTGTGATGAAAGTTTTGTCATTTAAATACTGTGGTGTTTTCAAATCAAGGATGTATATTTTAGCGCATGATAAATTTTTATGGAAGAAAGTTTTCATTAACACCATATTTAGTGTCTAATGATTGGGACTAAGATGATGGGGACTGAGATGATGTTTCATAGCTGTAAAGTCATTTTGTTGAAACATTTTCCATACTTGTAAATTATTAAATATCCCATGTGACATTTGTATGTTACATAAATAAATTTACAATAAAAAATGTTAAATAATGGGACATGAATTATGTTATAAATACTAATCGATATTCAGAACAAAAACCAAATATTTCAAATCTGAAAGGAAGTGATAGACAGCTTACCTTCATCCATGGTGGCAAGTTAAACTTTAGTTGCTGTTGTAATGGAAATTTGTCGTTGGGAGCCACCGTAATACTTACACATCATGGATATGCATACTATAACATATGAAAATAAAACATGTGGAAACTATTTATAAAATTCATTGCAATTCCAAAACAAAATTTAAACGTATATTTCAATATTTTTAAAGTACATAGCAATGCTCTATTAATGAATTGCTGATGAACCAATTTTGACAAACTGTATAAAACGCCAGACTACTCAAGTAGTACCGAATTGCGTATAAAACATCCTTATAACTCGAAAAATAATAATCATATTAACTAACAGTTTACTGCATCAGATTAGGCGTCTCATTTCCAATTAAAATATATCTTTGAATTGGAATTTGAATGAAATACAGAGTCATGAAAAAATCGAAGAATGTGAAAAACAGCAACACAAATATCTCAGCATTTAGTTATCCGATGGACTTCGTTCTTTTTTGCATTTTTTTTATTTTATTCCCTTGCACGTCCTCTCCGTAAAAAATCGTAAATTTTTATGCACCTTTCATCAGAACGAATTTTTCGAGAGTCCAAAAAAAAAGTTCCGGATAATCGAGATTACTGATATTAAAAAGGCTTCCTCCCATTCTTTCATACTATGCACATACACAATTTCACCTCTCTATCTCAATTTGTTCGGGATATTAAGCGTTTACCGACAGACATAAAGATACACAGACGGACAGACGGATTTTTTTTTCTAAAAAAAAATATTTTTCGGAACCTCCAGTATCTGAAAAAAGTCTAAAACAATTTTCGATTTTCAAAACGATTGCAAGACTTACAATACGTATGATGGGTGATTAATAAATCATCCAGTGCCATCTAGTGTCTGTTAACCTAGTGACGTGTTTAGAGGGACTCAGGTAATAGTCATCCTCGTAAACAAATATATTTACTGCAATATTTTATTATACAACTTGTATCAATAAAGGCCAAGCATATTTTCCCACACTTTATATACGGATGGGGTACAAAATAATGCGAACACCTGTGAAAAGTATGATATATTTAACACCTGCAGTACGGCTGCAACAGAAGTCTGCCACCTAGTGAGCATGAAGTGGAAGGTATCAATCTCTCAACAGCGATCACTTGTGTTGCATGCGTAAATCAAACTGTCTGTAATAAGTTGAAATATCAAGCCTGTCAGAGTTCCAAAGAGGAATGATTTTTGGAGCGCGTTTAAGTGGAGCATCGGTTACGGAAATTGCAAAACTTTTGGGGGTTACAAGGAGTACGGTACAGCAGTTATGACGGCGTACACGAAAAAGGATAAGACGGCGTTTTCAAAGCACAGCAGTGGCCGAATGTCCAAGCTTGTTGATAGGGATAGAATAGTCTTGAAGCCCATAATAGCCCGAAAGCACAAGCAATCGTCAGCCGAAATAACATCCGAAATGAACAGACATCTCCAGGATCACATTTCAACAAAAACTTTCAGAAAGGAACTCCATTCTGCGAGCATTTATTTCAGAGTGGCAATTTGAAAACTCTTAGTGACAGCAACTAATACTTTCAAGCGACTCCAATGGTGCAGAGAACGCAAATAGTGGTCCGCACAGAGATGGCAACAGGAATTATGGTCAGATGAATCGTCATTCGCCCTATTTCAGGAGACCATACGCGTTTATGTCTGGAGAACACCCAGAGAAGCGTTTGAACCTTAATGCCTGATGATGAATTTGAAACATTTGGGTGTCTCCATTATGGTCTGAGGTTCGATATCTTGGCGCGGTCTTGGGCCACTTGTTATTCTCATGGGAGGATCAAATCCAATCTCTATCTAACCAGTCTAGGGAATCATGTTCACCTTTTTGTCCAGACTTTATTCCATGTCGCTTTTTGAAGACGACAATGGCCCTATAAATACTGCTAGGTGTGTTCAAGCTTGATTCGAAGAGCTTGACGATGAAGTTGAACATCTTTCCTGGCCAACTCAATCTCCGGATTTGAATATTATTGAACATTTATTGGAAGATTTTGAGTCCAAACTTCGTTCTCAATTTCTTCCTCCATCCAGCCTTTCGGAATTAGAGACCATTCTGCAGGCGTAATAGCTTAACAAACTTTTAAATATTGTCCATGACCTTTATACATCTATAAAAGGTCACATTAAATCTGTACTTCAGTGAAAAAGTAGTCCAACCTACGACTAATAAAGATTTCCCCTTTTTTCGCAGGTGTTCGTATTATTTTGTCCCCCATCTGTACATAGATATAACTGTATAACAGTTAAATTTTAAATTATTTACATAAAGTTTTACAGCACACATTAAATATTAGAAATTTTTACCAGGGGACAGGTTTTGAAAAAATATTTTACTTTGTTCAAAGCTTAAAATTAATTTTTCATCAATCGTTAAATGTTTATTTAAAATTAATAATTGTAATAACAGTTTTTGCAATGCATTATATATATATATATATACATACATGCATACATTTTTTAGTATAATTAATGGCATATTATTTACAGTGGACTCAAATTTTCCAATCTTTAGATATTGTCCCGTTTGTATTCTCTTAAGATACACCGTTAATATAAGCAAGTTCATGTCAAGGCATGCGTAAACGTGCAGTAAAATACCCATGTGAACTTAATCCACGACTTTAGTGTCCGTATAAGCAATAAAAACAGAAATAAAATTGGCGGATTATATTAATAACTATCCGCCCTGGAGACCAGTTTGGTGGTCAGGTCTTAAGAAGTGGTCATTGACTTTTTTCTGTTAAAGGCCTTTAATGATGTCTACCCTTACATTAAATAAAAATGACGTTCATTTAATCCCAATCATTTAATTGTATATTCAATATTATGCGAGTTGGCTTATTTACATTTCACTTTGTCAAAAAAAAACATAGTCAAAATCACGGCTAACTTTATTAGAGGCCTCGGAAGCTTTTGCTTTTTAGGCGGGTCTTAGGACGAAATTAATGACGTAATCTCCGTCCATCCAATCTCTTGAGGAAGTTGTCCTTGTAAGGGGCGTTATAAACAAGAATTGTCTTTGCCGATTGGTTAAACATGATATGATGTCATAAATTCCGTCCTGACAGCCAAGAGCTTCCAAGGTCTCTAATGAAGTTGGTCATGGTGAAATGCAGTTTACTCTCCTTCGCCAAGGCGACTTTTTTATTGGCGCGATAAATGCTCCAATATGGCATCCCTTGTATTTTCATTTTCTCCTCCCGCATCTTCAATGTGGCAACCCTAAGGAGTGCTCCGTAGTGTTTGCTTTTTAAACTATATCCTACCGTTTTCTAAGCCGTTTACCGATTGGACGCTCCTTTTTGTTACATGTTTTCTTATTGGACAAAAGATGAGAACTGAGTGAAGAGAAGGAGCGTTTAAATTTTTGGAAAAACGTTAATGTTGCTATGGATTGCAAGTTGAAATGTTGTCAATTGCGTTGCGTCTTCTATTATTTGTTTTCTCATCTCGTATATTTTGGAACAAGTACCGATGTGGATAAATGCTTGACAGGTGAGAATAAATACTCAATCGTTTATTTTTCTCTTTTTTTAACCTGTATTTTTGAGCTTTGATTGAATTATGTATGAATGAGAGGCTGATTGTTTCAAGATATGAATGACTAAAAATGATAGATTGAGTGATGGTTTTGAATGACATCCTAGAGTAGAAGATATTATGAATTAAAAAACGGGGGGTTCAGGGGGCGGTAGCCCCCCTGATTAAAAAAAAGGCCCTCTGAATAAAAAGACTACAACATTGTTTTGCTCCTCTTACTGTTAACAAACATTCTTTTTTAATAATTTGGGTAAGTAAAAAATTTGTTTTTTGGTATATTTGATAAAATGTATTAAATATATTAATAAAGATATTAAATATAATAATATATTAAATATCTCTTTAAAAATGTATTTCGAAAAAATTTGAAATGTTATGTATTTTTTATTTTTACTCAAAAATACAGGTTAAAATAAGAGAAAAATAACTGATCAAATATTTATTCTCACATTTAAAGTATTTGTCTAGATAGGTACTGGTTTAAAAATATATGAGAAGAGAAAACAAATAATAATTTTGTGTACTCTCTCTCGGAGATGTAGCTCCGGGAGTTAGTACGCAAAAATGCGCCATTTGGCGATTTTTGAAAATCGCGCCAAGAAGGAGAGCAAACTGCAATCGCACCAAAAACGTTTTAAATATTGAGTTGTATAGTATTTCACCTAGAAGAATGAAACTGAAGTTTGATTATATTCCATGCTCGAATTATTTTTGCATGGCAAGATTGATGGTTGGAGAACTTGCTATATTAATTATTACCTCCATAATTTTTTTTCAATCATTGGAGAATGAATCCTTTTTTTGTTTACTTTGGTGGAAACAGATTTTGGGAAGTTATTTTAAATTTCACTGAAGTAATCTCAAAATATACATGAACTTCAATATAATTCATCTCGCAAATATTATTTTTTTCCAAGCAATCTCTATAAAAGTATAACTTTTATACAGATTTATCCGGAAAAATAATTTTGTTAAAACAGGCCGCTTGGCCTATGAAAGCGAAGTGATCATCAGGACAAACTGTTGATAACAGCCAAATGCGTTAATAACAGCAATAATCTGTACAATATTTTCGCGACATATCACCTGCGCTGGCTAACATGAAACTGGCTGCATAGCATATAAAGAGTGAAGTGGGTAAGCCCGAAGTGTTGATGACAGTCACATGACTTAGGCTTTTATTATATAGATGGTGGAATTCATATTTTCCATAGCTTATAATGTGTTGACAAAAACACCCTTTGCATGAACATAATAATGATTTACAGTAAAAAAATTTTAAACTTAAAAAAAAAAAAAAAACCTCCATCACCAGAATATCTCGTAGAAAATCTCTCTTTAAAAAACGGCGAAACTTTCCCCGTTTAACTTAGAATTGTTTTACGATATATATATATATATATATATATATATATATATATATATATATATATATATATATATATATATATATATATATAATGATGATAAACTCTGCAGGAAAAATGCGTGACTCGTACAATACTAGAAAAGGAATTCGAAACTTCTATTTTAAGCAAATCTCAAAATGCTTGACAACGTATTTGTTGTGTTTAGTGGGGGAACGTTTCTAACGACGTTCCTAAACAAGAAAATTAAGTGCGTAATCGTATTTTATTAGAACACTGCGTTGAATTTGGCCGCAAACGACCACATGACATGAAGTAATCTAGATTAACAACTTTATGGAATAATATGTGCCATATTCACAGAAAAATATAATTGAAAAAAAATCAAAATAGAGCTTACCTGTATAAGCTTGAATTAAGAGGTGAGCAGAAATACGCAAAAGAATAATCTCAGAAGACTTACTCATAAAGAAAATTTCTTTCTTTCTTTTTTTTTTTTTTTTTTTTAATAAAGATGGATGGATTCTTTGAGAAATAAAATTACTTTTAGTAAGAAGAACAGCTCTCTTCCTTTTAGAGCGATGCATGGAAGGCACAATTTTTTTACTTGTGCAAAATTTTATAGATAAATAGAAGCTCTCATTTTAAATAATTATGACTTTTCTTGAATTCTCTTGGAGATTAAAGGGGCAACAAATTAACATAAAACGAAGAAGTGGTCCATCCTGTATATAGCATACAATGTAAGGCTAACGGAATATTCTAAGTGAAGAATTGTTTCAACAATTTAAAAAAATAATATTCTTTCAAGAAAATTCAGCATTCCCTATATCGAAACATATTTTCTTTATATGAAATTTCCTTTTTGAAAAACAAAAGTTGTATTTTTTCTGGGAGAACAAATCCTTGTATAACTCCACTGAGGGATAACAGTCTCTCCTTGCGTTTTAAATAATTCCATTTTTTCGCATTTAACAATGCTGAACGTTAGTCGTAAAAAGCCGAACAAATCATTTCTATTAAAACCGCACACATCATTTTTTGCAGGTATTTATTATCGTAGTTTTGCAGACGTCCGCTCCGCTCTGAGTTGACACCGCCACCCATCAGTTCTGCTCTTTTCTCAACTCACTAAACGACCGTGGCCGCTCCGGAAAGAATGCGTGGGTTGCCATAAAAATAAAAATATGCCAACTGGCGAGGCAAAAGGAAGTGGCGAAAAATAGAGAGGCCAAGCACATCGCTACGAATAAGGAAACAGTATTTTAAGAATGAACTTTTATATCAGCAGAACGATGCGGAGCGAAAACTTGATACCAGGACGCAGAAACTTTTAAATTACGTAACAGAAGAATAGTACCTGATAGGACAATAGGAGGAGTCATAAAACGGAAGGCGACACCCGATCGAACATTCTAGAAAAGACGGGAAACCTTCAAAATCGGAAGGAACAAAATTTTAAACTGATTTCAACATTTGAAATCAACAAAAGGTTAGGTAATAAAAATAACTTTACAGGGGAGATTAAAAAAAACGAGAATTTAAGATAATTTTTAAAATGCGAAATATATAATAAATGAATAAAGATAAAACCAAAAATAGACGATAAATTAAATTAAATAAAAATATGGCAGTGGTTAAGAGTAACCACCACAGTATTGTTCAAAATGTATAAAATCCGCAATGAAATCATATTGTGATATTCCAGAATAAGTCATAATCATTATGAATGTAATGGATCAATTTTTAATTCAGTAGGTTATCTGTTACTGACATTATATATAAAGACCTGTCTGAACTGTAATCATCTTTAACCTTGTAAGTGCTTGAAACTGAAAATGAACCATGATCTACTAATTTTATTTTAAATAATTACATAAAAATATATATAAACTAATGTATTAGGAAAAGTGTACTATTAATTATTATGTAAAACCAGTATTTGGGTGGCAATGCACAAATTTTTATTCTTCAAATAATATGCTTTAAAACCACTTGTGATATATTGAAATTCTCTGAGTTAAAACTTTCTAAGGGGTGTATTTTCATCTATTTTAATATATAAAAGAAAGTTTGTTAGTTCCTTACAAAGGGTTAAGAAGAAAGCTAGTGGAATGTTTTACATAGAGAAAAGTAAAATTTAAATTTTAAATCGAAAAGTACCCGAAATTTTCAATTTCTAACGAGAAACAAAAGTTATCTATATGTACATTTACATACATCAGAAACTTTGAACGAATTTTTCAAAGAAATATGTTGAAGAAATAATTTCATAAACGAATTTATCCCATATAAAAATATATTAAACGAACTATTTATAAACATATATATTTGTCAAAGTTTGAAACTTTCGCAATTCACCGTAGTTTATATAATGAGAGACACTTACATAAATGATTTGAATGTTGAACTTTATATCTCAGAGGTATAATTCATTTATCTAAAAATGTTAGTGAAGCTTATATAAATATGCCACAATTAAAGAATTCACATCTGATTTGTGTAAAAGTTTAAACCTTCTACTGGCTAGCAGTCATTTTCAAACTTAGAAATATTTAATAACTGTTATAGACACATGTTCAGTAGTCATTTGTAATGGTTAAGTCTCACTAATGACTAAAGTCCACAGTGTAAAACGTCTTAACCAATGTTTAACTTCCAGATGTTTTAATGATGCTTAATGGCCTCTTTAACAAAAATAATAGTACAGCTGTAAATTAAGCTAGTTTATTAGAAATTTGAGAATGAGAAATTAATTTAACTTTAAGATATTAATCCGTTTAACAGATTAGTATTTTATTAATTATTTTGGAATATTAAAGTATATTTTAAAAGATGTTTTATAAAACATATGCTGAATTCCATTCTTACAAAATGTTTCAAATGATCAAACTTCTTTTCTTTTTCTGCTTTCTTCAGTAAGAATAAGTTTAATATCTTCTACGACTTTAATTTTGAGAAGAGCAGGTAATTTCTCACACATCTCCAATTTTTAAAATTGTGGAAAACAAAAATTTAATTTTTACAACACATTCTGTTCAACAAACTTATGTAAAATAAAATTTTTATGGAGTATAAAGGCATATTTATTTTTTTTAAATGTATGTTAACTTTTATTTTAAAGGTGAGTTTGAATTCATTCAGTCCTATGAAGATCAATGATCAATTTTTTAGACTTTTTCCGTTTAACTGATTCATGTGATATTAACAGTTTCTAGAGTGTTATGATATATTTATTTATTCTTTTTTTTTAAATTTATGTTAATTCAATTCTAACAGTCAGTTTGTATTTATTTAGTCCAAAATGATCTTATCTTATCACGTTGCTTTCTTTCTCTCTTTAGTAAATGCTTTATTCAATTAGAAAAAATAATCTTTTCTAAAGTTTAAATATTCAGAAATATCTTCTTCCGTTGTCTTAGTCGACAGTCTATAAATTCCTGAAAATCAAATATCTAACTTTTAAAACTTATTCAGTTTAAGGGCGTTTTGTGATATTAACTTTTTTGGAGTACTAAAATAAATTAAAAATGTATTTTTAATGTGTGCTATAGACTATTCTAAAATTTTGTTGTTATTTATTTAATCCCAAATGATTTCATTTTATCACATTCATTTACTATTTTTTTTTTTTTTGGGGGGGGGGGGGTTAGTAATAACTCTCTTCAATTAAAAAAAATTACAGTATCTTCTACATCTTAAATCTTAAAAACAACAGATTTTGTTTTAATCATGAGTTTATAAATTGGTAAAAATCAACGATCCAACTTTTAGAAATTTTGTTTTACGGGTTCGTATGTCATTAACTTTTTCTCGAATAGTAAAGAATAAATTAAAAGTTTTTTTTTTTTTTTTAAATCCTAAATTTTATTTTAGCAGTCAGATGGTATTCATTCAATGCCAGAAAACCTTATCAATCTTATCAATTCTTCCATTATGTACTGTATTCTGCTTTCTTCATACGAAAAAAATTTATTCTCTTTAAAAGCTTTAATTTTGTAAACAAGACGTCATTTTTCCAATCTCTAATATTTAAACGTGAGAAAATTAACTATGTAAATTTTAGAACTTGTTCTGTTTAATAGATTCTCAACATATTAGCTTTTT
This sequence comes from Maratus speculifer, assembly GCA_964019185.1. Lineage (NCBI taxonomy): Eukaryota > Metazoa > Arthropoda > Arachnida > Araneae > Salticidae > Maratus > Maratus speculifer. The sequence continues at coordinate 96,313,656 of OZ025290.1, forward strand.
GAAGATTACAAAGGTATATTTTAAAATATCTTTTATTTAAATTTATTTAATATTTAAATTATTCATGTTAAATTTTTTTCTAATAGTCAGTTGGTATTTATTAAGTCTAAGTTAATCCTATGATATTTCTTTTCTGTTTTCTGCTGCTGGTAAATACTGTCTTCAGTCGTAAAATGTTTGCATTTTTCTATAGCTTAAATTAAAATAGCAAATAAAGCTTTTGTGCAAAAATGTTTAAAGATAAAAAACCAACGATTATAACTGCACAAATAAAGTATGAAAAAGTAGCAAACAGCTGTTTCGAATCTACTAACGAGATTCTTCATCAGTGCAAAACTCAGCGAGCTAGAAAAAGCAAAATTGAGTTAAGATTAGCTTGAGCTATAACAATTTAAATAGCAGAAATGATGAAATAACCCAGCGTGAAGAAAAACGCATTTTCACAAAACATCGTCTCCATAACAATCATATCTTGAAAACTAGATTTTGAAAAGAAACCAAAATGAAAAAAAAAATCAATACTTCCTGCGCTAATTAAGGTAGAAAAGTGATTGAAATCTAACTTTAAACAGAAAAAAAAAGAAATTTTTAATGCAACAGTGGTTTTTAAAATAGTTGAAATTTTTTTAATTTGGATCCCCTTAAAGTATTTTTTTGCAAATATAACATTAATTTAGACGTCTCGATACATCGAATATAAAACATCGGTTTCTTGATTTCTATCAAGCGTCTAACATTGAGCCCGAAAATCGATATCTTTGGCTGCACTTACCAAAATTTTGGATACATCAAAATTTTGCTATTATTCTTATACGCATATGAAGATAAGGAATTTAAATTATATATTTTTATGAATTACTGAATGAGATATTTTTTCATAATATTCATTTACCTATTGTTATAAGCTTTATATCATAATAAAAATACTTTTTATTATCAAAAATGTACTAATTGTGTTCTAATGTTATGAAATAATTCCACTATTTTGAATATAATTTGATTATCTGAAGAATTGTAAGTTATTACTAAGCAAATGTTCCAAATTAAAGTTTAGTGATGCTGTTATTTTATCCAAGTAAGACCACAAAAATATGCTTCTAAATTTGCAAATTTTTAAAAAAAAGCATTTTAGAGCTTTTATTTTAATATCTCTTAACTTTGTAACGAATTGTGCGTGTGACGGAGCTTGTTTAAATATTCTTTTTAATAAATCATAATTTCATAAATTCCATTTAACAATTTGATGACTTTTGTGCCTATAAGGCACAATCTAATCAACTTATTAAATATTTCAGTATGTTCTACTAACATTGTTGTGTCAATGTCAATTAGCTGTAATTGGATGTTTTGGAATGTCAAAGATGAGAGGGAAGAAAGAGGATAATTAACAGTATTAAATAAATTCCACTTCAATTAACGATTACTTCTGTGACGTCTTGCATTTCGTTAGTTATTTTAATAAGAGCAAATAATTAATTCTGAGTTATGAAGAAGAAATATAGAAAGTTTAATGTTTACATTTATAAAAATATTTTGAATTAAACATATTGTTTTTCTGTTAACAAACTCTTAAAAATAGTCAGTTAAATCAATGTATTTTTCATTCTTTCTTTATCTATATTTAAATCACATTTTAACTTATTGTATTTTAAACGCCTTTAAATTTTTCTGTAAGAAGTTTTGTATGTAAACATTTTTAATTAAAAAAGTAGATGAAATCTTAAATGTATATATAGGATGAGTTTGAAACAGTTTAGCATTCATTTTATTGTAAGCATTTTAAATTTATAAAATACATCAAATTATCCGAATTTGTTTTTGATGTTAATGCACAGTAGTTAAAAGTATTTAAATCCCATTTTAAGTCTTTCGCTCTGTCAGTCTGTAGAAGTAAACGCTTTCTGTGTAAAGATTAAATATCTTAAATATCACAAAGAAAGAGATAATATATATATATATATATATATATATATTATCTATATATAATTATATCTATATCTATATATATATATATATTATATATATATATATATATATATAATTAAGGCTTTCAATCACAATTAAGTACGATGCCTTTAAAACAAATTTACATTCATTTTAGTTTTATTATAATTTTAAATTTAGAAAAAAACATCAATATCTTAGAATGTGTTTCAGATCTTGATGCACAAGATTTATAAGTATTCGAATAAAAGATTAACATATTATTATTTAAAGGAATTGGAATGTTGCTATAACATAAGAAAGATTTCTAGTCAAAAATTAATAATCAAACAAACACATGTTTAAAAATACAAATACCTTAAGTTTTAAATAATAAAGAACTTAGCTTCGATCGCAATTAAGTACAATGTGTTTCAAACAGTTTACATACTGTTTTTTTTTTACTACATTTTTTTTTTTAAATTAAAATTAAAAGTCAGCAAAATATCTGAATTTGCCTCAAATTTTGTCACCGAAGTTTTAAAAGCATTCAAATTTGAAGTATTTTATAGAAAAAATATTAGCGTAGTGAAAAATATTTATAATCAATTTGTTTAATTTTTTTATTAACTTAACATCTTTTTAATAACAGGGTACAGATGTGCATTTATTTTCAAAGATCTTTAAATTTGTAAACATCACCTATAGAATGAAAGTTTTTTTTTTATTATAATACTTTGGGGATTTTTAAACAAAATGTTTTAAAACCTTTTATAAAAAATAATATCTGTAATTAACTCAAATGACTATTTAAGTCAGGGTTTTACAAATAGTTCCTAACCTTTGACAGGTCTTTTTTTTATAATGTAAAATGTTTTAGAGACTGTTTTGTTAATATGAGACAATCCGATTTTCGGCTACAAATGTGACTATGCCTTCAGTTTTATAAAAAGGAAATCTCAACAGCCATGGTAAATGATTATTCCAAACTTTAAACATATTAAAAAAAACTTTTATCGCCTATTAAAAATTTTCATAAATATTTAAAATTTAGAGTAATTAGGTCCTTTTTTGTGTAGAAAAAACGAACGCGTAAAATTTGATTATGTTTTTTGTACCCAAAATGGCGAAAATATTAGAAACAAAAACGTCTGTTGTATTAATTATTTTTATTTTCTGTGTTCGAACTACTACACTAAACTTCAATTAAAAAAAGAAGATATTAAAAGTATTTTTGAGAAACTCGAATTAGATTACGATAGCGATTACTCAAATTCAATTTAAATATATGCGAGTGAAATTTCACATTTTTTTCTTTTTAATTGCTCCTGTACAATAAGTAAAATTTAATTGGATTGTATTAAAATGCCATTCCATATTCTTTTATAAAGAAAAAAAGAAAAAAATCATGCGTCAAACATAGATTATGAAGCGCTTTCCAACACATTTAGAATACGATAAAAAAGTACACCGTTCAAATAATTAAAATATTGCGTCTCATTTCATTACATGAAAATATATAACGCATTTCAAACCAAATTTATTTTCAGCCCTGTATATGATATAGCGATTTGTATCTATTAACAACATGCATTCCAAAATTTATTTCTATATTTCAGATGAAAATTCCTCTTTAGCGATTTCCTCTAATATGAAGAATGGTATGTATATATATTTGTTCAGCCCTGTATATGAAATATAGAATTTATGTATAAAGAGTAATATGAAAATAAATAAATACATAAATTTAGAAGCCCATGCCGAATTTTAGAATGTACATTCGAACAATTATTACGCAAAGGCAACATTGTAACCGATTTGTTTTGTGTATACTTGTAAATTAAGAAAAACGTGCTTCAAATGCTTTGTTTTGACGTGCTTAGAGTGTAATTCGGAATTGTAAATTATATGCCTATTCTATACCTTAATTATATGTCTGTTCATATTCTTAACAATTTCTTAGAATGACTTTAATCAATTTTTAAATAATCTCATCATACAAGTTCTTTGAAAAGTTACTTCTGAGAATCAAAAATAGAGATGCTCACTTCGAATGCTACTAGTTCTTCTGTTAAACCTGCAAATACATGTAGTAATAGGCATTAATGGCGTCATCGTCAAATAATTTTTTAAGCATGCATATAATGATGTAAATGCTTTCTCTCAATGTCCAAATTTTCCCTCTCTCCCCTACTATCGTCAAACCGAAAGTATTATATGAAACATACATAGACATGCATAATTAAAAAATCGTTCTGTAACAACGATATTTAAATAAAAAAGACTAAATTTGAAAAAAAAACTTGGTTGTGCATCTTTTAAATGAAACCCAAAAATAAAATTGGCAGAATAAGTATGTTGTGTAAAATTATTTTTTCGTTCTTCTTTGAATTACTTCTGGTCTATTCATTTAATATAATATAAATTAAAGTAAGTTGTTAACATTAACATAAAGCAATGTATATTTAAAAAGTAACTTAAGCAAATAACTTTATGTTTCACAAAATAATAAATCAGTGTGTTATATTTTTTATGTGTGAAATAGAAATTCATATATTCTTCAAATTTCAACAAAAAACGCATACCCAAAAAAGGATTCGTATTATCGTATTTCTTGCTAAATATATGTACCAATATATTTCTACTGCAGAGAATATATATAAGTACAACGTTTTCTGTTTTGACATTATTACTCTTATAAAGAAAAAGAGATACCTACTATAATGATCTTCTTCCTGCAAGTCATAATGTATTCTTCGAAAATTGCTATTCCAGAAATATGTGAAACATATAAGAACTTCGGTATATTTCGTCAAGACATTTTTAACTTGCATAAATATGAAGAAAAATAATTTTTGTCTGAAGACAAAGGTCTCGAGTAGATTGGGAAATCGGCAAACTATTCATTACGCTGATCAAAATTTAATGATAGTAACTTGAAATATTTTTCAGAGGTATAACTTATGCCTAACAAATGTATATTATCTTTAATGGTTTGCATTATGTTTGAAACTGGAATTCTGTTTAACGCATATTTTAATTCAATGTAAAATTTAATCTTCTCCATAAAATAATATAGCAACGAGGATATTTACTTTGAGAAAAGGAGCGAGCAATGTTTTGCATAGAAAATTTTCTAATTGTTTTAAAAGTTATACATTTAATATTACAAATATATAATCTTAAACCATTTATCAATTCAATATTATTATTGCCATAAATAAATTTAATACGCAAAATCGTAAATATAACTTCAAGTATGTACAAATAACATCCTCTAGTTGCAGGAATGTTTACAGATTTTTCTCATCGGATGTCATATCAAAGCTATTATGTGTTAAATACTGCAACGACGCTAAGAACTTTCTTTTCTTTGGTCAACAACCATCGAAATGGTTTTGAAATCTTACGAAACGTAGATGCAGTGGAAAAGAAATGATGCAACGAAAGCATGTCCTTGAAATAAATTTCGAAACAGTTGTGTTGCTTTCAATGTTTATTATAAGTGTTAATGATGCATTCCTACTTAAGATATCATATTTTGTTTTATCACGATCTTTTAAGGATATTCACCAAACTGTTTCTTCTTAAGTCAAAAGTTTCATCATTATCAGATGTAATTTGATCGCTAAAAGAATTTTCTGTAAACTCTTTTCTGTACTTCTTCTATTTTATTTTATGTATTTATTTATTTGGCCCCGCGTTATTTACAGTAGTTTTTGTTACGCAGTTTCTAACATATTACAGACGTAGCAACATTTTGCAATTTTCCAACAAAAGTTTGAATAGAGATAAAAGCTCACACATTTGACTTACAGGTTTATGATAGATGTTTGATAACGTTTCTCACCTCCCCCTTTTGATGAAAATCCTCGTGCTGCATCTTCTTGCATCATTCTTCTGCACTCTCAAAAATTTTTGTTCAATTCACGGAATTGAAAGAAATCACGACCACGAGCAACTGTACTGCCAATAGAATTGATGGATTAAAATTCTAAACTGACGGATATTTAACCTCTTGTAAAGCAGGGAAAAAAGATATATCCGATAATTCATTAATATCCATCTCCCTCCCAACTTTCGTTTAAATATCCGTCAATTTACGAAAGTTGGGGAAAAAGGGCGGGCGCTGGATTCGAACCAATCATTTCTCCCTTATGAGATGAACACGCTATTACTGAGCTCTAGTTGTACAGAAGAGAAACACAAATGAAAAAGAAAAATTCCATTGCTCTTTCGGAAGAGAAAAAAAAAATAGGGATATTATATTTTCTTATAGGGGAAAAACACATGAAGAGGAAGAATTAATGAGATGTTTCATTTTCCGATAGGAAAAAAGTGTGATCATCGAGTGTGATCATCGAGTATGATCAAAAGTTTCGTCATTTTTTTAGAAAGATATGATGAGACTAAACTTCTTTTTCTTTTCCATGCTTTTGTACTTATATGCAACTACTGCATGATGCATTTTGTTTTAATTAACTGTGATGCTTTATTGAGATATGATTAATTAAAATATTGCACATTTTGAATTTTTTTTATATTTCACAGATTATATCTGCTTACAGCAACAATATTCCGGTGCAGTTCTATATTGTTTAGCTTGTCCTAGTAGTATACTTCATTTTCTATAAGAAAACAATTGGCGCGATTGCTTAAATAAAATAAACAGTGCGAAAAACGGACAGAAACATTGTATTTTATGGCAATATAACAATGTGAAATAACAATGCTCCATAGAATAAATAAAGTTTAATAAGCAGGTAGTGTTTTACTAACAGTTTATCACAAAATAATTTTGGCATGTTGCTGCTTGCCATAGACATAGGATTTCAGAATTGCACATTATTCATTAAATATTATGTACTTCAACCTTAAGCAAATCAAAAAATAAAACTATCTCACTTTGTCTGATTTTCAAAATAGTCTTATAAAGGGACAATTTACATCAAAATCGGTGAAAAGTTGATTTTCTTTTTTTTATTATTAAATAAAATATTGATTAATTATGAATATTTTGAATCTCATTTATACCAATTCAGCAACTATATCTAAAGATATTGTAAATTTCCTTAATCCACTCAGAGCAATTACTCATACAAATTAAAAATTTTAAAGACTTTTCTCCATGTTCATCTTTTCATCACATTCCTGTTTTAAAAATGCTAAGTCTTTTAGGTAGATTTCGTATGAAATACTACCTATTGCATTGTCTCCCATGTTGGAATTTCTGAAAAATTTTTGCGGATCTACACGAATCATGACTCCTAGACCCCAAAACTACCATCAGTAAAAAAGTTTATATATCTATCTATCTATCTATCTATCTATCTATCTATCGGTGTATATCACTTTCTTCTAGACACGATAACTTCCATAATTATGCTCAGATCTTCATCAAACTTTTACATAAAGTCAAGGGGCATAAAATCTCGGTTAAGTTCGTTAATGGGCAAAATCGGACCAAGGGGGTGGAAGTTAGGAGGGTTTTTGTGAAAACAGAAAAAACGCGATAACTTTTTAATTAAAATAGATATCGAATCAGTTTAAAGTTTATATTACTTCTAAAAAATGGGCAAAAAGTTTATGCTTGACAGATTTTTGATAAAGTTAAAAATGGGCTCAAGGGGCGAAAAAAACATGGTTTTTGGGAGAAAAAAATTCATAACTTCGTCAATTCTCAAGATAACAAATTCAACTAAATTTTATATAAATGTACTCAATATTATCTAAAACTTTTGCATTTACAAGTTTTTGATAGGACCAATTTTTACCGATGAAAAAAATTAAAAACGAAAAGAAAAAGGGGGGAGGAAAAAGAAAAAACCCATAACTTACTCAATTATTAAGCAATTAAATCTAATTAAATTTATTTTACATCTTCACAACAATATCTACAACTTTTATATTGACAAGTTTTTCATAGAACCAATTCTTATAGCAAAAATAAATTAAACAAAAGTAGGAGTTGGAGAAAAAACCTCAAATCCAAACTGCTTATATTCTGACTCATTTTAAAATTCATTTTTCATTTTAAACGCGTCCAAATGACAGATCCTCTTATTTAGCAACTACATAATGCGACGTATTGGCCAATTTTTTGATAAAGGCAGAATATATTTTTAAAAAGGCTGCCAAAAAAGGTATTTTGAACAGATTTCCCGAAGTTTTCATCATTAAAAAATTCATTAAGTATAACAAATTGTGTTTTTTATGAGTCATTTTTAAATTCATTTTTGTTCTCAAACCCATCCAATTTACAGATCCTATTATTTAGGAACTTTATAACTTGACGTATTGGCCAGTTTTTTAATAAAGGCAGAATATATTTTTAAAAGGCTGCCAAAAAGGGTATTTTGAACAGAATTTCACGAAGTTATGGTGATTAAAATTTGAGAAAATTTAAGAAATTGCGTTTTTACCGAGTTCATTTTTAAATCTTTTTTGTTCTCAAACGCATCCAATTTACAGGTTCTCTTATTTAGGAACTATATAATGTGACGGAGTGGCCAGTTTTTTAATAAAGGCAGAATATATTTAAAAAAAGGCTGCCAAAATGGGCACTTCGCACAAAATTTCCCAAAGCGAGATGATTAATGAACTGTGGATATTCAAATAACAAATTGGTTATTTTATGACTCATTTTTAAATCCAATTTTGCTCTGACACGCATTCAATTGACAGTTTTTTGTTACTTAGGAACTATATAATGTGCGTATTCGTCGATTTTTTGATAAAGGGTGAATATATATATTTTAAAAGCTGTCAAAGTAAGCACTTCGCAAAAAAATTTCCCAAAGCTATCGTGATAAAAGAAATGAGGTTGTATTCAAATAACAAATTGTTTATTTTATGACTCATTTTTAAATTCAATTTTGCTCTCAAACGCATTCAATTGACAGTTATTTGTTATTTAGGAACTGTGTAATGTGCCGTATTGGTCAGACTTTTGATAAAGGCTAAATATATATTTTAAAAAAATCTGTCAAAGTGGGCACTTCGCACAAAATTTCTCAAAGCGATCTTGATTAAAGAATTGTGGATGTATTAAAATAATAAATTGGTTATTTTATGACTCATTTTTAAATTCAATTTTGCTGTCAAACGAATTTAATTAACAGTTTTTTGTTATTTAGGAACTATATAATGAGCATATTGGTCAATTTTTTAAATAAAGTAAGAATATAATTCAAAATATATTGCCAAAATGGGCATTTGAATAAAGATAGGCATTTTTTTTTTTTTTTTTTTTTTTTTTTTTTTTTTTGAGATGAAAACTTTTCGAAATCTACCTCCGCCTATAGGCCATGCCGAAAGGGATTTTTTTGTATTTGAGATATAATCTGTCAGTCAAAAGACATAATATTATACGAATAATTTAATTTTCTACTCTGACAATTAGCAGGTTGCGTGCAATGATTACTGACAATCAATTTTCCGTATAGCTCGTGTTGACTAACAGTGTAAAATATGATGTAAAAGTAATATATATATATATATATATATTATCTTAACTAATTATTAAGTATAATCCTGTAATAAGTAAAACTTAAGCTAATTTTAAATAAATTTACAGTAAATTCTTAAAACAATATATTTTTTATTTGGTTTTATACTATAAACTGTCAGTCATCGGTAACTGATGCGGCCCAAATAGAAAGTTCCGTATCAGTCCCGTTAACAGACGTGGCATCAACGTGTTAAATCTATTGTAGAGGCATAAATTGCTTTTACAGTGTGTTTCAAAAATGACCGGTATATTTGAAAAATCAATAAAAATTAAATGATCAGCGATAGAAATATACCGTTTGTTGCAATGTGCTTTTGACAACAGTAATTTTTTAGGCAGATAAACATTTGAAATTAGTTACAATTTTCAACAACAGATGGCGCTGCAATCTGAAAAAATATAAAGTACGATATTTTCCATATATGCACCATGCGCAGGAGTAGTATGGCGTAATCTCTGAACGAAATTACCAGAAACTTTTGTAAACGTGTCAGGAGGGATGGTTTCACGTGCAGAAGAGATGTACTGCTACAGTTGTTCAATTATTTCTGGATTGTGACGGTACACATGGTCTTTCAACTAAAAAATCCTCTGTTCTAACAAATAAACCATTTTTTTGCTGCAAACTTGCAATCTGTGAACATCACACGCTTATTGAAGAAAAACGACTTACAGAATGAAAAACTCATATATCTTTCTTAATCACTGTATCTTCTATATCTTTGAAACCGGCTGCAGCGCGATCTGTTCTTGAAAACAGTAACTAATTTCGAAAGTTTGTTTGCCTATCTTTACTGTTGTCCTAAGCATATTGCAACAAACGGTGTATTTTTATTGCTGGCCATTTAATTTTTATTGCTTTTTCAAATATACCGGTCATTTTTGAAGCACTATGTAATATCACTTCAAGGATATTAAAGAAATAAAACACAAAAATGAAATTAATAATTATGGATTTCTATAAGTCAAGAGAAATACACATCTTAAAATTCGATCCAGGAAACATATTCATTACACCATTTACATTATTTAAATATTTTATCTACCACAATATTATAAATTCACCCATCGAAGAGAAATCTCCTAATAAAGATGGAAATATTCATGATAAATCTAATTTTTCCCTAGAAGTACTAATGATCTTACATTTTCTTTAAAATGTAGTATTATACACTATAGTGGATCCAGGAATATTAAAAAAGGAAGACTGTAAAATGAAAATGATATTTTATGTTAAGTTATTCAAAATATATTTTTTTCATTGATTTTTTGCATATGTTTCAGGGATTATCGTTTCAAGAAGTTCATAATTCATGTATTTTTATAATAATTTCAGATATTATGCATTTAAACTTGTAAATCCAGAGCTTTAGTTGTAATAACCAAAAATGATTTCTTTCTTATTCAAAATTAATCTTAATTCAAAAAATATATCAAAGGGAAAAATCGCGAATTTTTAGATTAGAATTTGTATAAATAATAAAGATAGATCTATACATAAATATGAAATTAGACTTTAAAGTTTTTTTTATTAAGAAATAAAAATTCTTTATAATGAGGCAAGTAGAAGAAGACTTCTATAGAATCTGGAATTATTCTAAGTTATTCTGGAGTTTCTAAATTACCTGGAGTTATTCTAAAATATATGCTTTATAAAAGTGTGTGAAATTAAGCTTGAAGTTAAACATCTTCAATGAAAACTATAGATATTTTTTTTTTTTTTTTTAGATGAAAATTTTATTTCAGACACACTTTTAAAATGTGAATTAAAAAAAGTTAGCAGTACAGTGTTATCAAGTATTAAGAATTTTTTACGCCATTTTACTTTAAGAGAAAAGATTTTGAAGAAACTAAGAACTGAAAATACCGAATAGAAGAAATCGTTTACAATAAAGAAGATTTTAAATAAATAACACTTATCAAGTCATTTGTTCAAACATTACACCATTTTTATTTATAAATGATGTAATTTAGTACTTGGTCTTTTATCCAGTGCAATTTCAGCTCTTACAATCTACAATCAGAAAACTATCCGAATTGTTTGAAAAGCTCTCTATATGATATATAGGTTTGTTTTGATTGACTACATGCATGTCAAAATTTAGTTGAGTTGAGAAATGCAAATAGTACCACAGTTAAAAAATTTCCTTCATCAATTTTCGCTAATGAGGACCAAGGAAAGTTAACTATTTTGTACTGCACTGTATATAAGTTATAGTATTTTTATACAACGAGTAACATGCAAATTATTTCGAATTTTATAACGCATACCGAATTTCAAAATTCACTTCCAGCAATTATTATTCAAAAGCAGCATTGTAACTAAGCAATAGCGTAACTTTGTGAGAAGCATATGTAAAATATAAGACGGTAAAAATGACGTTAACTTTAATTTCATGCGAGAAATAATTCTGTGATTGACTCAATGTGGAATTATTTTAGCTGATTTACAATCAGTAATTTCAAACATAAGATTCTCAATGGATAATTTTATCATAATTACTTATTCTTGATTAGGAATCCTAATATAGCTCAATTTTTTAAAACTTTGAATTATCGAAATTTATGGATTTAGCAGTTTCAACATTTTAATTTAAAAATAATGTATGCTTTCAGAGAATAAGTACTAAACAATATATGAATTCTTTTTTTAAACAATTTTATTTGTTGAAATTCGACCCGTTATATTTCGTGATTAATAAAAAATATTAACTCGATTGTTGTAAATTTTAACCTCTTACGAATCGTAATGGCACCGTCAACATTTGTTATCTGAGATATAAATTGACTTTTAAAAGTTTTGCTTCCTATGCACGTAACAACCGTTTTTTAATTTTTATATATTTATTTATTTATTTTGAACGAAATTTTATTTTCTGAATATTTCCAAATCAATCCAATTCCTTTAAATTACAAGAAACAAAAAGAAATCGAATTCCGAAAATACGATTTTGAGTATTAACCACATGGCTATGAATTATATCAAGAAAAATATAGTCATGTGTGTATTAGTTATATTTGTGTATTCTTATATACATATTTATTTATTTATTCACACGTATGTATGGTTATACTGGGAAATTTCCATGATCGGCTTCGTAGACAATTTTGCAACTTAGTGAGCGTTATTTCATGCGCAATTTTAACCATTTGATAGCATTCCCAATAACAGTAGGTTACTCTTTTTATTAATTTACTGTAAATTAATGCGTTCCAACTACATTCTGAGATGATTGAGATAAGCATTTTTTGTCAAGATATACAGTTGAAAACGGAAATATGCTGATTACAAATAAACCAATTCCTGTATGGGTTGAAAAAAGATACCTGCATATCGCTTGGTTTTAAGATATTAGTTAATTTTACTAGCAAATACGAAGCAAAAATGTGAAGGGCCCTATTACAAAAAATCATCAGTACTGAATTTCTATAGAAAGATCTCTAAAGTAGTCATCTATAGCCCAGTTGGCTTCACATATGTCGACTAATTTTTGGTCGCAAAATTGGGCGATATTTCATCCAATATCCTGAAGCTTGATGAATAATTTGCCGTTAATATAAATGATTATTGAGTTTTGTGCTTATGATCGGGTAAAAGTTAGAGCAATCAAATTTAATTTGTGAGAAATAAGTTTTACTAAAAGTCATAAATCAATCCTTGCACTTAATTTGTTGCCTAAACTTAGTACACATTTTGAGAAATGTAAATATTTTTACATATGTAAAGTTCCAAAAATGCCAATATGGAAGCAATTGAGATTAAAAGAGTTATTAAGCGTAATGTTGTGTAGAAAAGTCGAATAACAACCCAGATGCCTTCCAAGTATTTGCAGAATAACAATACTATAACAACTCAGATTAATAAAGGTGTCGAGCTTTATAGAGGAGTATAGACGATTACCTATGTGTATGTGTGCTACATACGTGTTACAAAACTTTCCCTGATATCATATTAAATGTATCATGGCTCTCCCAGACATGCAAATCTTTAAAGAGGCTTTGAAGTTTTCTGCAGCTAACTCGTCAGATTCAGTTCCATTTTTTACTGTACCAAAGATCTTAACTACATTAAACAAATCAAAATCGCTGAAATGCATCCGCTGATTATTCATTATTTTTACCTAATATCTTATCTAAAAAGTTTCTCTTTACTTTTAAAATTTCTGAATTATTATAAAGTACAAAAAATTACGCTTCTTGAAAATGTCGATAATTCTGACATCAGATATACACATTATTATCAGAAGATACTTCAATCATGCTCTGACACGTTTCGCTATTATAAACAAAAGTTGCAAAGTTTGATAAGAGGAAGTTTAATATTTGAAAAGCAACGAAAAAGTATGATAATCAAAGAAACTATTAAAACCATTATAGAGCAATTACGATCAGTATCTATATAATTATACCTATAAATATTTTAGCATTAACAAGTACTGCTGCATTTAATGTATGAGGCAAGGCAATGTACTCTTTGCTTAAACTACTATCATGTTTTAAATGGTTCGCTGATTTAAAATGTCAAACAACAATGCATCTACAGTTCACCATAGCTATTGTGGGATTTTTACATAATGACAAATTTTCAATTATCATATGTTGAGTTATATTTTACCATGAACAAATATCTCGTGAAGGTAAAATATAATAGCATTGAGCCTTTAAGAGGATTTTTTGCTTAAATCTTTGAAGTCAGTTACATCCAGTAAAACACACACCTCTGGAGAAATTCCTTCTAGACGTTTTAATAATGATAATTGATTATAAGCGACAGTTAAATGATACCATAATCATGATTAAAATGAAGCTTTGGATCGTCGCGGACATAAAAGGACTGGGCTTTTGAAAAGTATTTCACATTAACAAACTCACTTAAATAAAAAGACGATTAATGAACATACTTTTCAAAGATTCTTAATTCACTTTGCATGGGTGAAATTTTAAACAGCATGTAATCTGTATGGAATGACGCAAATACATACTGCTTCTGGCTAATATAAATGATTTCAAATTGTCATATGTCTTTTTCAAAAAAAAAAAAAAAAAAAAAAAAAAAAAAAAAGATTTAAATAACGTAACCAAGAAATATTTTTTAAATCAAAGTGGCAAGTAATAGCAAGATGGAATGAAGGTGGCACACCTCTGAATTTCAGGCTGGATATTACCCAGCAGCTGGATTCAGATTCCGTTGCAGGCTAATATCTGGACGGAGTCAGGTTTGTTACATGGTGCACTACTAACGATAAAACTATTGTTTGTTGCCCGAGATTTTAATCTTGAGGCTTGTCACAACCTATAATTGTTCATTCTGATGATTAGCATGGGCCATTTCTAAATGGAAAAATGTTCTCTATCAAGCCCATTTCTAAACATTGAAAAGAAGAAAATGCTTTATGCTCTCAAAGACAGTCATATTTACCTGCTGCATGCCCTATCACTAGGCACAAATTCATGAGATTAACTTCGTCAAAAACTGCTGCGGACATTAAAATGACCTCACTAAAAAAAAAAAAAAAAAAAAAAAAAAAAAAAAAAACGCATGTCATTTTTAATATAGTTTGTCATTTACCGGAAATTATCATTAAAGAGCTATTTGATAAGGATAGGCATGGCCAAATTAGAAGGACAGGAGAATTTGCTTTAGATTAGCATTAAATCATTATCTGAAGTAACTGCCAACTGAATTAAATACTGTAAAATGAAGATTTAACGATTGTTGTTTCAAATTTACTTTTATACTATTATAAAATAATCATGGAAATAAAATATTTAAAAAAATATATTATCTTTTACGTTTATAGAAGCTTCATGCTCCGACATTTTGATTTGGTGGAATATAGTTATTTAATATGCAATATATGCCCAAATATAACTGGACAATTTCAATATTAGACATTTTGTTAAATACTTAAAAATATACTAGTCGCATTCATTTGCAAATTTGGGATTATAAAGATTACATTCGATCTCTTATTTACCAACGTCTATTTGATAAGGAGGACAAATACGGGAGGACAAATACTAAAAATCAAAGAAAAAATAATAATATTTGCGATCACCCTGTACATATGCATAAATATACATGCTATTTTTACAAAAGTCTGTGGATGTATTGTAAATTATCCAAATGTTCGTATTCTGCGGAGATAGATAGTTCTGTTCATTTTAATGTACAGGTTAATCGCAAATCTTCTTCTTATTATTATTTTTTTTATTTTGTCGGTGGCCCGTTCGTCTTTCCTATCAAATGGGCGTTGGCAAACGGCCAACAATTCTATCATGTTGACAAACATGATATCAAGAACAATCTTTATAATCATGAAGTTGCAAAAAAATGCAACGAATATGTTTTTAAATGTTCTTCAAAAAGTCTAAAATTAAAAATGACCGGTCATTATTGGCCGTATAGTGTATAACATATTTTTCTATATAATGTGCATTCATTATTCTCAAATATATTTTTCTTTTTAAAGATATATTCGCCGGTTTAAATGCATTTTTATTTGGGGGGGGGGGGAAGAAAAGGCATAGAAACTACGATGAGAAAAGTAACGTACTAACACTGCACAGGACATTAAATATTATAATAACTAGTACGAATATGAAAAAAAGGCAAAAACAAATGGTTAAGCGACAACATATGACATTTACACTGTTCATTAATTTAGATATATGAATTCTTTTGCTGATCTTTGTGTAATTTTAATTATCAAATTTTAATCTTTGACGCATGATGTACACATATAAATTTAAAAAGTTTTCCTTAAATCCTAGCAGGTGATAAAAAAATTAATGTATTCACACATATTAAATTTAAGTGTTATTTTTTTTTATACTTACTAAATAGTTTATGCTACAGTAAAAGTTTTTTTTTAATTGATATATTCTTTGTTCATACTTATTTTATGAATTTCATTAGATTTAAAAGATTATTATAATATAAATTCCACCATTTTGTTTTTTTTTTCTTTTTAAATCTAACGTAAGCGTGAAGAAAAATATTCTGAAAATTTCTAAAACTTGTTCTCCTTTTTACGTAAAGAAATGCTCTACACAGAAACATAAAAAAGCTTTCTCACCTTCCGTTTAAATATTTTCCCACTTGAATAATTTATAAAGAAGCAAGATTTTATTTTTCGAAAAATATTAGCAACTTTTAGAGAAATTAAAATATTTCTTTGCCGGCTATTTTAGTTTATACCTGATATTTATTTTTGCATATTATTATTCGAACGAACAAAACAATTAAATTAATTATAATAAACTAATTTAAAATATCTGTTTTTTATTCAAGAAAATACTTTCTTGAATACGTTGTATGTATCTCATATAGCACACTTGCCTCCCCAGGATGTGCTGGGGAGGATTCACATCCCAAGACCGTCATCCCCCAGGCATCCCTGAGGATGCAGAGAATTGTCACCAGAAGGTCCTCAGGAACCGAAAATGTCCGCTTTACAGCATCCTGGCACGCTCCCCAGGACCTCCTTCAGGGTCCTCCCCGGGAGGTTCTGGGGAAGTTTTGACGAAGTGATATAGGAGGACTTTGGGAAACTTCAAAGTCACTAATATGTTCAAAAAAATTTAAAATAAAGCTATGATTTAATTTAAATTTCTTTAGAAGAAAACATGAATGTTTTTTTTATTATTATTCAGACGGATTTACATATACAGAGATTATTCGGTAACAAATTTCTTACCTTCTTTTTTCCTGCTGGATTTGAACCCGAGTACCTTGGTATTCTGGACGCGCGCTCTGACCCTTATGCTATAGGGCCAGTAATGAATAAAGATTTCTAAGATATACATGCATTTTTACTGTGCTTTTGAAACTTAAAACTAGGAAATGTCCTCGTTTTTATGCCTCTAAATAAATTATCAATAATTATTTGTTTTAACACAAATGTCTTCGAATTTAAAATTTTTTAAATGAAATTGTATTTTTAAATGATAAAAATATCCTTTTAGCTTTTAATACTTAAAATCCATTAAGATCGTTCTGTAGTTAGAAAATTGATTATGAACTATATATTTTGATAACTAATGAATGATGCAGAACGTTTCTGATGATAAAATTTAATTTATTTAGTGAAAATGTTATTTCCAGAGATTAAAATAGCAAGAGATTAAAACACATAGTTTCCTAAAATTATGACTTTTTAATTATTGACAAATAAAGACTAACTGACTCCTTTCAAAAATAAAACTTTTTTGTTCTTTCTCTCTCTTACTTTTTTTTACAAAAATTTTAATCGATTTTTTTTCTCTTGTAAAATGAATTTATGAAAAAAATAGATAAATTTGCTTTGTCTTTTCTTTCCTAATTTTTACTCTTTGAAATATTTCATTGTTTTAGTTTCATAGAGAACCCCACCAGCGGCCAAGAAATTCTGATCTCGAAGCTGGTAGATGGGAGGTGCTGAGTTTGTACACAATCGCACCCGTCGGCCTAATCGTTCGGAGTTTTCCACGGTTTTCTTCAAATTTTAAACTTCCCTGCGTAAATACGGTTAGTTTCCTTTAAAAAGACCCTCCGGAGGCCAGCAACCCTTCTCCTTAATGTGTCCTTTTTTTAATGATTGACAAATAAAATCTAAGTAAATCCTTTCCAAAAATGAAACTTTTTTGCTCTCTCTCGCTCTTACTTTTTTAAAGAAATTTTTAACGATTTTTTTTCTTTTTACACTTGGTAAAAGGTGCTCTTATTATACGAATTTATGAATATATATATATATATAAGTTTGCTTAGTCCTTTCTTTCCTAATGGGTTAGTTCCTAGTTCGTTTCATAGTTAGCAGTCAAGAGATTCTGCTCTCGAAACTGGTAGATAGGAGGTGCTGAATCGCGCCCATCGGCCTAATCGTTCGGAGTTTCCCAGGGTTTTCTTCGAATCTTGGATTTCCTTGCGTAAATACGGGTTAGGTTCCTTTAGAAAGACCTTCACTAAGGGCAAACTCCCTTTCTTGATATGTCCCTCATGTTGATAATTGGCTATCATAAATACAACCAATCAACAAACACGTTTTAAAGTGATTAGGTATGTTTTGGTGAGTATTTATTAACGAATAATTAAATCTGTTACTTATGAAATTCTTACACGATGGTACGAGTTGCAAATGTTTGGATATTTATCACTTGTCGCGGGATTAAAAAATACTGTAAAAGCACTATATTATTTTATAACATTGTAAAAATATTAAAATTTTGCATTGTCATTGAAAACACATCATTGTACAAATTTGTATAATTTAATTGTAACAGGATTTGGTGTGAAAATAAATTGTAAAATTCATCATTACACTGAAACGCTGCTTGAATTTGAATGACATAAAATAGACACTATTAATAAAATTTGAATCTGTTACAAAACCTTTTTATTTTCTCATTGTTATAAATAAAATTAATTTACAGTTAAATCTCCATTTAGTAGTCTTTAAAATTGTATGAAATTTTTATGATCATAAAAAATACAATATGTACCATTTTTTATTTAATTAACGACGGGAAATATTTTTGTTGATTACTTGAAATGTAATTTTAGTAACTAAGATTATAGGCAAATTAAAATACCTGAAAAAATTGATATCTTTATTTAAAATATAAGATGTTTTTATCAACTAATTATTTTTTAAAAATATCAAACGTATGCAGTCCCAAATATGTATGCATATACTTTCTTTTACACCTACAAACAAATTTGTTTTACTAACTCACAAATAGTTTCACTTCTAATTCTTGGAATAACACTCTTTTTTTTCTTCGTCTCATTCAGTGATTTCCGCGAATATCGCTTAGGCATTCTCCGCTGTAAAAATTGATTGGAGGGGCGTGATTAGCTATTGAATGTCTAAGTGTTGGAACGGTGACTGCCTATGCCGAGTATTGTTTGCTATGCAGTTGCTTATATTATAATACATTCATTGTAACTTAACTAAGGATACCCGAAGAAATAGAATAGAAAATCGATTTGTTAAATGAAGGTTTTAAGTGATGGCAAAATACTCTTCAATTAAAAATTGTGTTAAACTATTTGTTATTTATGAAATACAGATAAATATTTATCTGTAATTTCAAAATCTTTAATGTATTGATATTTCGGAAGTTTCTTAATGAAAACTTCATTTTATCTTTCAGAATTTAAATAATAATAATAATATTATGTTTCGTAATCTATAAAAGAAATTAGAAAAATAAATTGTTAATCAGTCCAATTTACATTAAAAAAAATTAATGATAAATAAAACAAAATAGGCTAAACCTTCAGAAATGTCGTTTAAATTGATGCTTCTATTTAGCTAACATTTTCTTATCCTCAACATTTAGTAGGTAATTGATAATAACCTGAATTAAACTTTTAAGTTGCGTGAATTTATATTTTTTAAACAGAAATTCTTTTCAAATAAACCACGTATTGGTATATATTTGGGAAATGGGGGGGGGAGGTGCAGCTCAATATTTATATATTTTAAGTCCGAATATACCATTTTAAAATGAATTGCAGCACTATCTATCAGTTGATGTTATGTGCTGGGATAAAAATATCTAGTTTCGTCGCGACAATTTTGTTTATTTATTTATTTATTTATTTTAAATAGGGTTTAGTAAGCATGTTAGCTAATTATATATATATATATATATATATATATATATATATATAAACATTTAATATCTGATATTAAGGTGCATCAGAACTCGATTTAGATAATTTTCATAAAAAAGTTTTAAACGGGTAATTATGAACAAACTTACGTTAAGAATCTCTTTTTTTTTTATCTTTCCATAAATACCATTACCTCTGACTTTCAGAAAAAATATATGAACTAGAATTGTCTTCTATTTAAAGATTTTAAAGTATTAATTTAGAAACTTACTATTAGGTTCATTTAAACAAGTTAAATTAATTTCTAAATTAATGAAAATGGAATAATAATAAAAAAACAAAACGCAATAGGTTATTTATTAATAATTAATAAAATATTAATAAATGAACCAAATTTGGTTTAGAAGATACATAATAGTAATTAGTATTTTAAAAGGAATTAATTGAAATAATAAATTAAAATTTTACGTTAACTAAAAAAGATTAAAAGTTATAGCAGTTATTAAATATTATAAAAATTTATTAACAATTATCTAATTTGCTGAAAAATAGGTAATCGAATAATTAATAAAATAAAATTAACTCATTAAAATCGATACCTATTAAATTTAATTCAAGATTTTAATAAAATGACAATTGATTATTGTACTCCAGAATCATTCATAAGATGGCGCCAGAACTGTGATTTCCTTGGCACATCTCCAAGAATGAATAACGGGGTACTTCCCCAGGAGTGATTTCCCAGGTACTTCCTCAGGAGTAGCGTTCCTGGGAAGTTGCTCCGTGGGACGTTACTGGGAGCTCATTCCTGAGGACATCGTAAAAGACTCTTCCCCAGGACGTCCTGATCTTGTCATTTTAGTTTTATGAGGAATATGGGGTGACTTGGAGATCCAGGGGAGATATTGAGGAGCTTTTGTGCTATATGGGATACTGTCTTCTTTAATGAGTGGTGTGTGTGGGAAATATCTTTCTGAAAGAAGCACTCCAACAACTTCATATAAAAGTAAATAAAGAAAAATAACAAAATTGCAATTTAACAATATGCAACGACTATTTGGAAAATGATATTTTCAAAGACTAAAATTTTAAAGACTTATAAATAAATTCTACATTTAAATTAATAATAATAATAAACATCACTTTTAGGATGATCATAAAGAGTCATGTGTTTCGTACTCATTAAACATTAATATTCCTAGACCAATGATAAAAAACTGTAGTTTATAGATATACAATTTTAATTGTTAAAAATGTGCATTTTTAGTTGATGGAGTTAATCAGACTGACTTTCGAACATCTCATATTACGAGCGACATCGATTAAACAATATTTCTGAACCCTTCATAAACAAATTTAAAATGAAATTTCAGTTTTACAATTTTTGGAACTGCAAATTTTTTAATTTCTAAACACTTATTTTTTTTACCGTTACGTAGAGAAAAAATGCACTTTTAAATGATATATTTTTGAAATCTTTACCACAATTTGTTTTCAAATTATTGTGTTATTTTTTAAAGTTTTTATTACATTTTTGTCTCTGTGCAACAGAACTTTTCCATTTTTGGACATTAAAAGTGGATCAATCAGAAAAACGAATAAAATAAAAAATAAAGTATTCCATTTTGAGGCATTGAATATGGGCCGATCAGAAAATGACTAAAATAAAAAAGTTCCGGAATTCAGCCAAAAAAAAACATTCAGATATACTTCAGATTTTCCAGTGATTTACCAAGGACAACAACTATTTTCCAAATAGTTAACAATCCCAAATAATTACAAGAATTTTATGTTTATTTGCCTTTAAATTAGGGGATAGAAGCGACTTATCTGAATAACAGAATGCTGATGATTTTTTTCTTTTTTAAAAACTCTTTTAAATTTTTTACATTCAAAAAAAAAAAAATGTTTAATTGCCCACAAACATCATGAAAGGTAAGCATTAAGAAAATGCGCCTATTCAGAACAGAATTTAGAAAAACCTATCCATTATTTTAAACTGATGGTTACTTACAGTACATTTCGGCTCCATTTATTCAACAGAATCATTTTCAATCACTGCTTAATGCAAAAAATAACTAATGTACAGATACTTAAGAATTACATATGTGACTATTTTTCTGACGAAATGCACTAAATCAAACAAGTTTTTTTAATAAAAATTTTTAATTTTACTTAAGAAAGGTAATTTAATTTTACTTAAATAATTTTTTAATTTTTTTAATTTTACTTAAGAAAGGTTTTTTTTTACAATAGAGCGCGTGTTTTTTGTGTTTTTTAAAAGTTATTTATATCTCATTGTTGCGTGTCATTTATACTGACCTTGTGATATTTTCAAATTTTATTTTTATTTATATTATGATTATGGAACTTATTTGACGGTTTCGAAACACGTCAATGTCATTTATTTTTATCATAACACCTTTCTTAAGTAAAATTAAAATTTTTTTATTAAAATGCTTATATAAAAGGTGAAGGTTTTAAAATCTGATGATTTAAAAAATCAATTGGATTTAATAAATTTTTTATCAAAGTTTTTTTTTTTTTTTTTTTTTTTCTGTCTTAATGACTCACATTTATGGGCGGAGAAAAGTCGTATTTATTGCTGTGATATTACTGTTGTAATATTTATTTAAAGAATCTGTTATTTATTAACAGCGATAAAGTTATTAGAAATAACAGAACCAATGCACCATGAACCGAACAACGGTGTATAGATTTGATACTTGTAGATGCTCCTGCAGTTAATTTGTTCCTAAACAAGTCAATTCATTGATTATTATTAATGAAATATGCCTATTCGGAATTACTTCTGAACTGAAGAGTTTTTGGTTCCAATTAGTGCGGAATATCCGGCTTCTACTGTACAAAGATAAAAGATAAAATACAGGACTGTACAAAAATATACATGTATACTTCTTGTTTGGTATAAATTGCTACCTATGATGCGTTTTTAAGAATTTCCAAAATAATTAAAAAATGTTTATGAATTTGGTTTATCTGTTCAAATCTCTAACGTGCGTTAACATAGTTACTTTTATTGTTCTGTCTTTGATGTATACCATTGCGATTTATTCTCCCATATTTGCTATTGAAAATAAAGCATCGATCGTTTATGGTGGTTTACAAAAAAACTGGAAAGTATTTCATTACATTATGGGGTGTGGGGAAAAGTAGTTATATAATTAAGTTTCACCTATAGTTGTCTTCTCCGTCTGTTCGCATATATCAGCGCAAGAACTACCCAACCGAGCAGTTTGAAATTTGATATTTATAACCGGTGCTGGAATTTGTCGAGTCGTTTCAAATTTTAGGAAAATCGAATTAAGTTTAAAAAGATATTAATAAAGGTATTTTTCTTTCAATTTAATTCTATTATAAATAATTAATGTAATGATAGATCGTGAATGTAGGTTGCAATGGTGATTAAATTATGTTTTTGATGCAGTCATATTATTTCCATATTAGTAAATTTGATATATCCAATTTTAATAAATTTTCTAATCGTGAATTTTTCTCAGAAGAGTGCAACAGCTATTACAACTTAATGTGAATATTAATAAAGCAAATTATACTACGACCCCACCTAATTCATAGTGTTTGATGTACAATTCTCGACTTATTTGTATTGATAACTTAAATGATTTAGGTTTGGCTGAATTACATGAGTTAAATTTATGCTTAATTTATAGTTTATTGTTTTCTTCAAACATTTCATAAAGTTTTAATTTCTTTATTGAATATGAACCCGAAATGATTGCGAAACTATTTCATTTGTATTAATTTAGGCGCAAGTATATTTATTTATGAAATTGTATGCCTGCAAGTAACATAGACAGATTTAAAATATATATATAAGCTTAAAAATTATTTTTAAAAATAACAAAAGTGCAATTTTTGATACGTTTTTTCAAATAAAATGCAATACAGTTAAAAAAAAAACTTTGCATTTACAATTCCCAATTTCTTTCTATTCAACTGTGTAAAAATAGAAAATGGCGTTTAGAAATTTTGAAAAAAAAAGCCATAAAACTAAAATTAATTTTAATTGTCTACTGTTTCCACCGTCAAAATTCATTCAGCATTTAGAAGAACAGGGATGTCCTCACTAATAGACGTAAAATTTTCGAAAGAAATATTCTTCACATAGATTTAGTCTGCATATATTTTGTATTTTAATTCATCTAACTGCAGTGTTTGTGTTATGCGAGAAACTCTTGAAAAAAGTGCTGAAAATTTTAAAATTTCATAAATATATTTTTATCCTCGCATTTTCATTTGGATATCAATTTTCTGTACAATGAAATAACATCAAATAGTCGGATGTGACAATCCCAAAGATATCTTCTATACCGTGCATGCTAAAACTTCAAATTCGCTACCACAGAACCAAAATTAAATGACAATCTATGCTCATCGTAAGGATTCTAAATGTATGAAATTTCATATACTAGTTCTTGAAATACGACTATTGTTGAGATCGGGATAATTGCAATATAAAAGTGCCGCCTTTTGAGTGATTTACGCCAAATTATGAAAAAAACCGTCAATTCATGTCAAAGACTAACAGAATCTGAAGTTTGATGAAAATCCGTACATTAATTCTTGAGATAGAGCTATTAAAAAATTCGTAAAATATGCAGCACAGCAGTGACACTTGATAATAGATTTTCATCAAAGTGAACACGGCATCAACTCATGTTAACAACTAATTGAATCTGAAGTTTGATAGAAACCCGTGAATTGGTCATTGAGATATAGCTGTTATGTAAATCGTAAAAAAAATGCAGCATGAAAGTACCAGCTGTTAAGCGATTTAGCACCAAAATCTACTCTGCATCATTTTTTATCCCGGACTACCTGAATAACAATTTGCTTCACATTATGTACTTTAGTTCTTGATATAGAGCACACAGAAAATTTACGTCATACACAGACAGGCAGAGTCACAGACAAACATTTTATAAAAAACATCTGTTTTTGCTAAAATCTTTGACCACTAAATCGTGTAAAGACATCAAAAACCGGAATTCGAAAATTTTCATTAATTCATTTCTTCATTCTTATAAAGAAAGGAGAAAGTAAAATTAAACATATCCGTTGATCAAAAATACATTTGTTTAATTTTGTGTTAAAACATAAGTTAATATATACAATGTTGCAGAAAGGCAAAAATGTACATCTACATTTCGGATTATATAACATCAAATTTGATTTAGAAAACTAATGTTGCACTATGATTTTCCTGGAAAAAATATAACTAGAGACGCAAGGTTTCCTGTTTTGCCTTTATTACTCTTATAAACATTCAGGGATGACTTTGAAAATGATCTTGTCTTCTTCATGTCATAATGCATCCATCGAAAATTGCACTTCCTAGAAATATCTGAAACACATAAAAACTTCTTCGACTTTAGTTAAAGCATTTTCCTTCGTGAATAAATTACGAAGAAAATAATTTTTTCCGTTTTCTAGAGAAATGGCTTAGAGTTTATGAGAATTCTGTAAAATATTCTTTAGTCTGTGCGAAATATATCTGTACAGTACACAACATTAAAATAGAGAAAGAAATATTTTAATGACCTGCGCTAAATTTTTAACTATGGTCCCATTTGTTTTTAAAAGAAATACGTTTTAAGTAATATCTCGTACAAAAAAAGAGTAAATATTTTACAAATTATGAATTTTCTATAAAGCTTAGCAAATAAAAAATAAAGTTGTTAAAATATTTATGTTTGTTATTTTTATACAATTTTCATCACATTTGAATATGAATTCTTTTACACATTCTTTAAGTATAAGTGCAAATCAGTAAAAAAAAAAAAAAAAAAAAAAAAAAAAAACACTGTATATAATAATTAGCAATTTTTTGCAGATACATTTTTTGATTATTATTTTTTTTTTTGAAATTTTATTTTGGTATTATGTATTTATGTACACTGGTCTCCAAAAGTTCAGGTAACACATATATTTCGAAATTCACCATAAAAAACGGCAGTAACAATTAACTTTCTATGAATAATAATAAGGAACTTAAAAAAAACTTATGAAAAACGACAACTACTACATTTTTTTTGGATAGAAAGTGAGGTTATACATTAATAAGGGAAAAATATGAAAATATTAAGGTTTTATAATTTCTTGTGAATGTTTTGGTGATTTTCGATTGTTGTTGGCAGTTTCGTTAACAATAGCCACAAGAGTTTGAGTTTTAGCTGTTGGGCAAATCGTAAAAATGTAGCGTAACAGCGCCTTTTGTTAAGCGACTTAAACCAAAAACTGATTAGCATCAATTTATATCAGTGACTACCTGAATATAAATTTGTATTAATTCCATGTGTTACTTGTTGACATAGAGCAACCAAAAATTTCTGTCACACACAGACAGAGTAAGAGACTCAAAAACTCACAAGCAGACATTTTGTAAATGCATGTTTTTGGAATCTCTGGCCGCTAAGACGTGTAAATCCGTCAAAAACGGAAATTCGAAAATTTTCAGGAATCCAATACATTCTTAGTGTAAAGATAAAAAAAGTACACAGCATAAATATATATAGGACAGTTGCACCATAAAATTTAACTAATAATAACACATTGCTCATTCCATGCAATAACCCAGTTCAAGGTAAAATAATAGAATCCATCGAAATCATATCACGAGAAAATAAACCATGTAATGATAATTTATCCTACAATATACCAAAAATATGGAATAACATAATAAAACCTTAAAATTTTTATTTCCTTGCAATATTTTAATTTTTACTCACGTGTAACTGGCAACATTTTTAAAATTTTAATTTATTTAGTTTTTAATTTAGTAGAAATATTATCTCTCGAACAAGTTACAAACGTAGTCCTTCCATTTCATATTTTCCTGAAGACGCCCGCAGAAGACGGCGCGAAACGTTGAAAGTTTTATTTTATTTTAATATGTACTAATGTATATTAAAATTCCTGTTTTGTGCACCACTGAGAAATGTGTTATTATTAGTACACAGCATGTTGTAATTAACTGCTGGTGGTGGAAAACCTAGCCAATACAAAATTGCCAAAATTCCAAATTTGTAATAAATTCCAAAATTTGATGTCGGGTGATCAACAATAAATATGTTTAATTTTGTGTTACAATATAAATCATTATATTTAATATTTGAAAAAAGCAAAAGCATAAAATCTTTAAAACATAAAATGTTTATATCATGGAATTTGACTGGTTTGGAAAACTAATGTTTTATTATGTTTTCCCAGCAAAAATATAACTAGAAAAGCAACGTTTCCTGTTTTGCCTTTATTAATCTTATAAACATTCAGGGGTGCCTATGAAAATGATCTCCTTCCTTCACGTCATAACGCATCCGTCGAAAATTGCATCTCCTAGAAATATCTGAAACACAAAAAACTTCTTCGACTTTAGTTAAGGCATTTTCCTTCGTGAATAAATTATGAAAAAACTATTTTTTTTCGTTTTTCTTTAGAGAAATGGCTTAGAGTTCTTGAGAAATCTGTAAAATATTCTTCAGTCTGAGCGATATACAACTGTGCAATATACAACATTAAAATAGGGAAAGAAGTATTTTAATGGCCTGAGCTATATTTTTAACTATGGTCCCATTTGTAGAAATACATTTTAACTAATTTCTCAGACAGAAAAAATAAATATTTTAGAAATTATGAATTTTCTATAAAGTTATACAAATATTGAAATAATTGTTTTTAAAATATTTGTGTTTGTTATTTCTATACAATTTTAATAGTATGTGAATATGAATTCTTTTTCATATTGCAACTGAACATTCTTTAAAAAGTAAGTGCACTCAGTACAAAACAATAATAACAAAAATAAAACACTTCATATAGTAATTCACAAATTATTATAGATACTTTTTTTCAATTATCATTTCTTTCGAAATTTTATTTCAATATTATTTATTTACATACACTGGTCTCCAAAAGTTGAGGTTTTTCGAAGTTCACCATAAAAAAATGGCAGGAACAATAAACTTTACAGTTTCTATGAATAATATTAAGGAACTTTAAAGAAACGTACGCAAAAACTATAGCTACCACTTTTAAAAAAAATAGAAAATGCGGTTTTATATTAAAAACAGAAAATCATGCAAATATTAATAAGGTACCCTGGGGTAATAACGCCACGTTAAGGTTCTACCAATTTTCACGGCTTAGTTTTAGATTGTATTTTTCAAACAAATATAGGATCTGATACAGCAACTCATTGACTATCTATATAAAATAAAATAATTTAACAGATATGTATTCATAAAATGTAATGGCGTTTTTTCTTGACCAATGCTATTTGGCGTTATTACCCACCTATATGGGTAATAACGCCATGCAAACAAAACTATGAAATAAGATGAAATAATTGCATTTAGATAGCCCAGTTCTAAAAATACAAACTCTACAAACTTAGAAATTAACAAATTGCATTCTAAGATATTGAAAATGTTCAATTTTTTGTGAAAGTGTAAGAAAAATAAAGGTGTGGTGTGGGAGGGGGGGGATGAGGCAAAAGAATATCAAACAGTGTGCTTCTTTTTGCTTAAAAAGGACCGCTTAAATAAAAATATGAGAAACATTGCACAGTTTTAACTGTGTTTATTTGAATCAGTATTTAGGATGTAGCTCGGCCACTGTAGGGAATCAACCGGGGTATTAATGTCAAGGATTGGCGTTATTACCCCGATATAGTTATTGCGCAGTACATTTTAAATTACAAATTATCTCGAGAAGATATCCAAAATCTTCAACAACATTTTAAAAGTACATGAAATGCACTACAAATTTATATAGTTAACAAAGCATTTCTGGATAAAAAGATAGTCTTCACATCACAAAACGTATCTCGCAAATTTTAGATCAAGCGTTAATTTTAGTTGTTTGTAAAAACAATAAGACCTAAAAATGAAACAAATTAACTTGAAGCTGTTTTTTGCGATTTATATGACTCAAAACTCTTTTGCGCAGAGCACATGGGTGTCATTTACCGGATTATTTCATAATTATGCAAAATATAAGCACTTGGCGTTATTACCCCGCCTGGCGTTATTACCCCAGGGTACCTTATTTTGTAATTCCTTGAGTAAGTTTTGTTGATTTTCAACTGTTTTTGCAGTTTCGCTGATAATAGCCAGAAGTATTGATATATAGCTATTGCGTAAATTGTAAAAATGCAGAATAACAGCACCATTTGTTAAGCGATTTACACAAAAAACTAATTAGCATCAATTTGTATCAGTGACTCTTTGAATATAAATTTGTATCAATTCCGTATGTTGGCTGTTGAGATAAAGCCCTAAAAAACTTTCCATCACACTCAGACAGACAGAGTCAGAGTCTCAAAAACGTACAAGCAGACATTTTGTAAAACCATGCTCTTAGAATCTCTGACCGATAAAAAGTGTAAATCCGTCAAAAAACGGAATTCGAATATTTGCACGAATCCAATATTTTCTTCTTGTAAAGATAGAAGAAAGTAAAAAAAAAAAAAAAAATGTTGTACTTTAATGTTGGTAAATCGGAAAACCCAGCCAATACAAAATTGTCACTTTTAATAAATTCCAAAACTTGTTTCAACAATAAGTATATTTAACTTTATGTTAGATCATGAATTACTATATTTAATATTTGAAAAAAGCAAAAATGTATATCTACGTTTCGGATTTTATAACATCAAATTTGATTTGCAAAACTAATGTTGCACTATGATTTTCCCGGAAAAAATATAACTAGAGACTCAAGGTTTCCTGTTTTGCCTTTATTACTTTTATAAACATTCAGGGATGCCTATGAAAATGATCTTGTTCCTTCACGTCATAATGCATCCGTCGAAAATTGCACTTCCTATAAATATCTGAAACACATAAAAACTTCTTCGACTTCAGTTAAAGCATTTTCCTTCATGAATAAATTACGAAGAAAATAGTTTTTTTTTTCGTTTTTAGAGAAATGGCTTAGAGTTCATGAGAATTCTGTAAAATTTTCTTCAGTCTGAGCGATATATATCTGTGCAGTATGTAACATTAAAATAGGGAAAGAAGTATTTTAGTGATGTGCGCTATATTTCTAACTATGGTCCCATTTGTTTTAAAAAGAAATATATTTAAGTAATTTCTCACACAAAAAATAAATAAACATATTACAAACTATGAATTTTCTACAAAGCTAGACAAATATTAAAGAAATTGTTGTTAATATATTTATACTTGTTTATAGAATTTGGATGGATAGCATTTGAATATGAATTCCTTTGCAAGTTTAAATTGAACATTCCTAAAATGTAGTTTTAACCACTCTGATTACCGAGACGTCGCAGGTGCGTTGCACTGCGACGTTGCAATGTTGCATTGATCGTCTCAGAGATGTTCTGGTGACTACTGAATGTACGTGGCCAGCGACGTCGCATTGTAACATCTATGTGACCTTACCTTCTAACATCTATGCAATGTTACATTGTAACATCTATGCGACGTCCCCTGCTAACATCTATGCAATGTTACCTTGTAACATCTATGCGACGTCCCCTTGTAGCATCTACAGTGCATCGCATGAAACTTCTATGAGATATCGAATTGTGACATCTATGTGATACCACATTGTAACGGCCAAAGTGCATTGCACAGAACATCTATGCTATGTCACATTGTGACGTCTATACATTCTTATTCTGCCAGTGCTGTTCTGTAATGAATACATTATAATACAGAAACTCAGACGCCAATCATCACCATAATTTCTGAATAGCAACATTCACTGATTTTAATAAATTTATGTCAGTAAATAAGATAAATATTATTATTCGGAAATAGTGATTATAATCGGTCTACTGACATGCAGATTCACACTGTGACTTTTTTTCTCTTATTTTAATATAATTAAAAAAAGTATTGTTCACGGCTCCACTTATAAAGGATTATTAAGGTATAGTCGTTGAGCCAGGGGGTCGTGTGGTTTCATCTCTGGGGACTTGATAAACTATATATTTTTGGATTCACCACAACAACAGCCCCTCATTTATCCATGATACTTTCAAAATTAGGGTAGCTTTTGGGCGCCATATTGGAAAATGGCCCCCGTCATTGAGTTAAGCGGTCGTGTGGTTTAAGGTCAGCTGATTAGCTAAATCATACATTTTTTGATTTATAACAACACCAGCATCTCATTTGTCTATGTTACATTCAATATTAAGGTAGTTTATGAGCGCCATATTGGAAAATGGCCGCCGTCGTTGAGGCTGAAACTCTTGTGGTTTCATGTCAGCGGACTTGTTAAACCATACTTTTTTCGATTCACGACTACATCAGAATGACATTTGCCCAGAATATTTTCAAAATCAGAGTAGCTAATGTACGCTAGGGTGGGCCGAAAAAAACTTTTTTTCGATTTTCGATTATGGCGGGTGCGGAAAAGTGGCCACTGGTGGCACTCAGTTCATACAAAAAATTTGAGATTTTTTGGACATTTCCTTACCCTGCCGCAAACGGCTTGAAGTTTTGCAAAAATGCTCATTTTTGAACTTTTTCGAAAAAAAAAAATTATTAAATTTATTTTGGTTGTATTTACTCGAAAAGGCATATTGAATGTACCAAATGTTTAAAGAAGATCCGATCATGCATTATTTAATATCTATGTGTATTATAACTTAGCCTATTTTTTTAGCTTTTTCTACATACTTTAGCTTTTTATAACAGGCAAAAGTTATATTTGTTTGAATCGATCGATAGTTTCTCTCTTATTTATGTCCCTTGGTCTTCTTTATTTTTTTTTCAATGTGTCAAAGGTCATATATTTGGGCAACGGACAGCAGTATACTTCAAAAACAAATCTGGAAGGTGAGTAGGGGAAGAAGCAGGACTCTAAGCGAGTGCAACGACTCGTAGATTTTTCACACCCCATTAGTCAAGCACCGATTGTTTTGGAAAAGATCTTAGGTCCCATGGTTTCACCATCAAGTTTAGAGAGTAGATGTCGAAGTGGGATATCGTTCATAAGAAGAATACATATCAAATATTGCAGCTCTCTTTCTAGTTTTTTTTCAAGACAGTCAATGACACCATTGCTTTTTCCTGTATTAACAGTGCTACCATCATACCCAAGTGCTGTCAGTTCTGAAAAGTCTGACTTGTGGTGATTTGGAAGATTGTATAATGATTTTGCTATTTCTTGTCCGTGACTGGAACGAGGTATCAAGTGACCCAAGTATTCTTAACCAGGTTCAAACAACACAGTGATGTGTGTGTGACGCTGCCGCTTGTTCTTTTTTTCCCTTTGAATATACTTTTATCCTTTCTACCATCAAAAAATATGCTTTTAATTTTCCTTTTTCCAAGAACTTCTTCTGTCTGTATCTTCTTTCCAAGTTTATATTTCTTTCTTCTGACTTTGTTTTTATCGATGACGAGATTCGTATCACTGCTGTCACTACTTCTACATGGTGAAGCAAACAGTAGTGTGGCGCATGATTATCAGCATAAGTTGGCAACTGCAACACTTTCAATACGCTTGATGCTTCCAAAAGACTACTTATTGCGTGTCTTTACATTTCCATAGTCCTTCATACTAGCCATATCTAAGCTCGTCGTAATAAAACTCACAAAACACTATAATGGAACATTAAACGATCCAAAAAGCACTGTATCTCACTAGAAAAAAGGTTTCACGTTCACACTGGACAAATGTCGCAGGTAACTGAGCATGGGGAAATAATAATCTTTTATCTTATTTTGGCCAACATCTATTTTGTCCTCAGTATTACGACGAGTCATTACGCTCGCTTAGAGTCCTGCTTCTTCCCCTTCTCACCTTTCAGATTTGTTTTTGAAGTATATTGCTGCCCGTTGAGCAAATATATGTCTTTTGATACATACAAAAATATAAAAAAGACCAAGGGACATAAATAAGAGAGAAACTATCGATCGATTCAAACAAATACAGCTTTTGCCTGTTATACGAAAAAAAGCTATAAAAATAGGCTAAGTTATAATAGACATAGATATTAAATAATGCATGATCAGATCTTATTTAAACGTTTGGTACATTCAATATGCCTTTTTGAGTAAATACAATCAAAATATATTTAATTTAACATTTTTTAATTTTTTTCGAAAAAGTTCAAAAATGAGCATTTTTGCAAAACTTCAAGCCGTTTGCGGCAGGGTAAGGAAATGTGCAAAAAATCTCAAATTTTTTGTATGAACTGAGTGCCACCAGTGGCCACTTTTCCGCACTCGCCATAATCGAAAATCGAAAAAAAGTTTTTTTCGGCCCACCCTAATGTACGCCATATTGAAAAATGACCGCCGCCGTTGAGCCAGGGGCTCGTGTGGTTTTCTGTCCGAGGACTTATTAAATCACACACATATATTTTTTGGATTCACTACAACATCAGAATGACATTCATCCATTTTTTCGAAACCAAAGTAGCTTATGGGCGCCATTTTGGAAAATGGCCGCCGCCATTGAGCCAGGGGCTCATGTATTTTCATGTCAGTGGACTTTTAAACATACATTTTTGGATTCAACACAATTTCAGCCACAATATGACATATATCCATGATATTTTTAAAAACAGAGTAACTAATGAACGCCATATTGGGAAATTCTGTCAATAAGCACGGTGATTGGAATGATTTCTTGGTTTTACATGCTGCTAAATTATTAAGGCGATTAAAGAGAAAATAACAAAAGGCACACAGTTGTCAAAAGCTGCAACAAAGTTCTGCCAAAGACCTGCCGCACTTAAGGGTGTATTTCGATTCAAACTGCTTGTTTTCCGATTTATTTTTGAATTCACTTTTGATCTCAAACACATGAAACTCGTAGATTCTCTTATTTAGAAAGCGCACAAGGTGCCGTAAAGGTCAATTCTTTGATAAGTGTACAAAATATTGCAAAAAAAGCAATCAAAAACGGCAATTTGAGCCGATTTTTCCAAAGTGGGAGATAAGGGAACGAAAAAAAGGGTCTTCCAGAGAAGTTAATTGCTTATAAATCAAATTCTAATGAATTGAGCGTAAAAAGACTTTACTCGGCACCTCATACGTCCCTTCAAGAATTCCCTCAGCAAGTTTCATGATTCTACTTTTAAAAATGTGTCTGAAATTGTATCGGAAAATTTCGAACTGCTGAAGGTGGAAAAGCGTTTTTTCGAATACACCCTTAAGAGATATTTTTGATACCAGGGTAGAATTCTCCACATGATTCAAGAAAGAACCGAAATCAGCTCCTCAGAAGAATGTATTCTACATCCCGATCAGTCAGTATTTAAGCAAGATCCATAAAGACGAACGTAATATCTCATATTTACAGAACATGGTTATTAATGAATAGACAAATATAGACAGGGTAATAGAATCAACTAGAGCAATTACAAATCCAGAAATTGTTGAAGAATGGTCAAAGCTCTTGAGGTGGGTGAAGAAACTTACCAAACTTTCATGAGAGAATATGTATCTGAAGACTCAAAAGCAGAAGGATTTTTCAGACCTTAAAAGATAAAGAAGCTACACACATTTTCTGTCTTGAAGAAGAAAGAAAATTTAAAGTTAAATAAATCAGAGTTTGTTGCTAAGACAAAAGGATATCTGTTTGCTCAGATGACGATCATCGCAGACGAAGAAACTTGGATATGAGAGCTGTCTATTGCTACCATCTAGTTTCTTATTATATAATCCTAAGCAACACTTAATGCTTCAATACGAAAATCTGAAAAATCAAACTGATGGATGTTATGGCAAAATTGCGACTGCTGAAAAAATGCAAATGATGGTGTTGTTAATATAAATGGCGGAATGTGCTTTATTGAAAGATACTACAGGAGCTACAATAATTTGGACAACCATCAAAGAATCTGTTTTCTAAAATAATACAAGATTATATATCCTCTCAAATGACAGATGTTGTATTTGATACATAAAGGCAGTTGTCAATAAAAAGAAGTAAACGAAAAACATGAACTGTTGATATGATGTTATAAAAGTTATATACTCCTGGACAACAGAACGAAAATGGAAGCAGATTTTATCTGATGAGGAGAACAATAAATAATTTCTGCATTTCATTTCTCAAGAATCGCAGAATGAACATTATCTGAAGTAGTTAAATACACGAGTGTTACGTTATGTATGGAGAAAAATGTTATATATTCACGAAATAACTAGTTGAAAAATCCACTAAATTAATCTGCCTCAAAGAAGAAGTGATATGCAACTTATAAATTCGTGCACGCCATGCTATAGCGCTTGGATTTCGAAATATTTTTATTATCTCTACTCTGTTTTCTTGAGAAACTGGTTTGAAAAACTGGGAACGATGAATATTTGTGAAATTTGGATCCAATGACAGGATAAAAATAGTGAAATCGATGGACTTCTAGGTAAAGAGATATGGAAAGCATTACTTGAAATGTATTCACCGTCAGGTGCGATACAATAAGTGCTTTTGCAGGCAAGGGAAAATGAGAAATCAGAACACAAAATTTGGAGATACACTTAAGGCGTTTGATACTGAAACTGATTTATCAAATGAAACACAGAAGCAGCTTGAGTCGTAAGTTTGCCATCTCTGTTATGGAAACCAAAAATATTCAGGCATCAAGGAATTGCGCTACATTCTCTCTAGAAATATATTTTTGTAAAATAAGGAGTCTCTGGAGTCGAATATTTTTTAACCATGTAGTAATACACTCTCCCTGTAGGTAATACGAGCCAATTACCACGTTCATATTCGGAAGACGTTTCTACAAGCTGATCCTAATCTTCCGTCTCCGAATAAATATGGTTGGATTTTTGAAAAAGATTGTGAGGGTAAAGCTGCCCAGAGATCCAGTGAAATGGCATATCTCTTGCTCCTGAAGCTGTTTTGGAACTGATGTCGTATTCTTGTTCAAGAACATGTGTCGTACTAACATGTTCATGTTTATTCAGTAACTTCATGTACAAGCATATGCAGAACTGTTCTATGACGATTGGAGTTATTTGGATACAGGAATATGAACCAATCATGAAAGAAGTGCAGAAAACTGAAATTTCTATTATTTATTAAGCCACTCGAGGCCAGATTCTTTTATAAAAATTTTATTCAGTTGATATCATTTTTTTTTCAAACAATTAAATTTAGTTTAGCATACAAGAAAATATTTTAGTTAAATAAGGAAAATTTTGCTTTTTTTAATGGTATCAAAAACAAGCGATATAAACACGTTTTGAAGTTGCATATATGCATCCGTGGTCTCGAAAGGGTTAATTCTTACCAGGCTAAGTACAATAGTTTCACGAATACTAATCTTTTTTTTTTTTTTTTTTTTTTTTTTTTTTTTTTTTTTTTTTTTTAATTGCTGTGTCTTATCTACATAAAAATAATATGCATTAAAATGCAAAACAAGATTTCGATTTTCTTTTATCGCAAATGTCTTTTGATCGGTTTATCCAATTGAAAATGTTAATAATCATATGAAAATAAAATCTTTACAAATATATAATTTGTATAACGTTATATGTTCAATAATATTTGTTCTCTGCATTCTTTCATTGAAATTTAATTATGTGGTAATGGTAAAAAAAAAATAAAAAATCATTTGTATCTATGTGCGATAGATGGCGCTGATTTTTTCAATATGGCGTCTATAAGCTACCACAAATTTAATAGTATCATCATAAAATGAACTCCTTGGATCATTGTGAATCCAAAAAGGTACATATCACTAAGTCCCCAGAGATGAAACCAAAAACCCTAATTTTGGCTTCTGGCTCAACGACTAGTATTTCTGTTAATGTGCCCTTAAAATAACTCAATTTCATATTTCTGTTATTTTTTATTTACATAGTCTGAAAGGAAAAATAGAAATATAGTCCTAGTACATGCCAGAAATTCATTTAAATTTTCTTGCATCCTCCAAAAAACAGAAATACAGTTCGGAAAATTTGTTAAATAAATTTCTGAAGAAATATTCATTATAAATGAGACAACATGCAGAATATGCATGGATCGATCTCTAAAAATGCTTAAGGCTTCTAGTCAGTCAGCTTTCGAATTGCTAACATTAATTTTAAATGTATACTTGTTGAACTTATTTGTACATTTAAAATGTCTGTGTGGCAAATTAATGTTTTTAACTACTTTTTTGTAAAACATCTATAAAGATATCTTTTTTCTGTCTGTTGTCAAAATACTTCTAAACTCTACGCTTAATTTCATATTTTGCACATTAAAAGTTAACGAACTATGATAAAAATTTAATACCTCACATATAACTATATATTATAAATATTTTGACAGCTTAAATTTTTTATAAAAGAGTAGAAGTGTACGTAGAAAGAAAAAAAATTAAAAATATTAGTTTCCAGAATATAATATTTAAATGTACTAATGTAT
This sequence comes from Maratus speculifer, assembly GCA_964019185.1. Classification (NCBI taxonomy): domain Eukaryota; kingdom Metazoa; phylum Arthropoda; class Arachnida; order Araneae; family Salticidae; genus Maratus; species Maratus speculifer. The sequence goes on from OZ025290.1 coordinate 96,351,080, forward strand.
TCAACGCCATTAACATTAAGTCAAGTTAACATTAGTCAGACGAATTCCTAATTTGACAAACAATCTTAAGTACTGTATTCTTCCAATGTGTATAAGTCTATCTTACTTTATTAGAAATTTTACCCTCTGTAAATCTCTAAAAATCATTTTTTATGTCTACGTCTGTTATAGTGGTCTTTAATAATTTTATATACTGATTTTTAAGTTATAAAAGTGTGCTTTCATAATAAAACTTGCATTACATAATCACTTTAAAAAATCACATAATTATACAATATTTTAATTAAGGAAAATACCATGCAATATTTCACTTAAGTAAAATACCATATTACTAAATAATACATGAAGAAATTTATGATACATGATTATATAACAGTATGTGAGAAAGCTTTTAGGTTATGGCTTGATCATCAGTTTGTGAAAGTCCAGGATAATTATTCACCTGAATTAAAGGTCCTCTATGACAGGATGAGATACGATATTGGCAAAACCAAATACTAATTGTCACCACTACTTCCGAACAATAATCTATTTTCAATAACAGAATTTCTGCGATTAAATATTTACAGAAATAGTGGTAACAATCAGCTTACTGACATGCAGGCTCAACTCTCTCAATACTCTTTTGATGCTGTATTTTACTCAAATTAAAAAGTAGTTATTTTATTATTCAGGGAGTAACTTAACTGGAGCTAGTCAAGTGAATATTTCTTACAAGATTCTTAAATCTTTTTGTATTTAATAAAATCTTGCAATGTTACAGAAATCGAATTATTTTATTGTACTATGATTTTGACAACTTTCTTAAGAAATCTGGATATCTGAATAGAAGATAATAAAAAAATAAACAATCAGCATTAATAGAATGTGCTGAAACACATATTGGCATTACTTCTTTTAAATAGGTCATAGCATCAATTTTTCTTTATTTCATGTCAGCTGTAGCAATTAAAAATGCATTAGGCAGAAACTTTCAGCAAGAAATTTTTCTTGAACATAGAAAAGTTTTACTAATATAAATTCTTGCAGTTTTGTGTAACAAATCGTCTAATCTGTTTATTTAATAAGGTAAATGAATGCATGTAAATAACATTATTTTGAACAATTTCTCCAAATTTTCAAATGAGATCCTGAATGATGGGTGATATGTTTTGGTGATTTTGTAAACATTTTTGTAATATGCTATCGTGCTTACAGAAATCTATATTTATTATTTTTATGATAACTTCATTTTCCCCCGCTACATAAAAATTCGGAGAATTAGAAAAAAAAACATTAAAATTTTATGTTAAGTTTCTACAGTTTTAAAATAAATCCTTTATATTTCTTAGAGTGTACTGAAGACCTGATATTGCCTGAGTTTCAGTGCTGTAATCTGTAATTATTTATTAAAAATCAAAAGTATTTTTTTCATTTATCATTTCAAGGTTGAAAATGTGATTTTTTTCTTTCATACTTAGCATTGCTGAAGGGAATTTTTTTCATCATGTCCATTTTTCATTCAATTTTTAATGCGTTCGACTAAAAAAGTATATTCATAAATTATTAAAGGAAACATATATATATATATAACTTTCATTATGAAATATTGTAATGGTTTTCTTAATGTTGGTACTATCAAAACTTAAATAAATCTTTATTAATTGTGTAACTTCATATGCTAGTGTATTCCGATACTTCAAAATTCAAAAATTAGAACGAGAAGAAAAAGATTAAAATTGACACGGCAAGTGCTATCGTTTAAAATAATTTTTCGTCTATTCTTTAAGTTTTAAGTTATAGTCTGAAAATATTTTTAAGCTCTTTTGCCTGATTTTAATCGATTATTTCTTTTCATTACTTATTTTAGAAACATTTTTTTCATTTATCAATATGAATGTTAAAAAATATTTTTTACTTTCCTATTTAGTGTTAAAGTGACGTGTTTTAATTAAAGCAGGATGTATTAATAAAGCAGGATCCAACACATGTTATATGCCATTCATGTCAAAATACATTTGAAACTTACGTCATTATTTGTTTTGTACACGTATAAATAAAGTATATCTTACAAAATGTATTAACATACGCGGTACCACAGAAATAATAAATATGATTACATTCAGAAAAATCAATTTCAAAATTAATATTAGATATTGAAAAATATAACATATGCTTTATAGGAAGTATTATAGCATGTTCATCCTTAACAACGTGCCTCTTCCACCACTTAGATGTTTAATTAATGAGTATTCGTTCCTTTAACAATGGTTAATTTTATTGAATGTAGCCTTAAGTAGAAAAAGACATTACTATATATTTGATTTGTGAACCCTAAGTCTTTTTACTTACAAGCCATAACTGAAGCGTATAATCTTTAAATTGAGTCCATTTCTGCTAAGTAAATTTTCTTCTTCTTATGGTTATGTGCTTCCACTTCAGTTTTTGATGTATTGTACGCTAAATTATGTCGACATAATAATGCAAGATACCAAACGGTTGACAAATTTAATTTCATTTCTTCAAAATGATGTAAGAGTAATTTACCATGAAAAATTTAATTTTATATGCCAAGACTGTTGTGCTTTTTTTAAAAGCTTTCAAGTTTTTGAAGAAAGGTTACATATATTATAATGTTAGATGAGCAGTCAGAAAAAAATGTATTTTTGTTTGCTCTTTGGCTTTATGTTTAAATAGATTATTATTTATTTTATTGCACAAGTGTTTGATATTTTTATTTTTCAAATTAATGTATGTAATTCAATTCTTAAATACACACGTTTTTTAGGAAGACAACTGAAGTATTCTTTAAAACGTCTTGAAAATAATTTAAATTTTTAAAGAATGATTACAAAAAATTATAATATTATGAAAGTAAAAAGATCAGTTTATGCACATTGCTTTTAAAAATAATATTTTTAGTCCAAAAGTAAGTATTTTCAATTTGAAATAAAATTTATCATAGATAGATTTCACCGATTTCTAGAAGAAGCTTTTTTTTTCTTTTTATGGATATTAATTGAGATATTGTCTGTACTAATAACAAGACATATCATAACAGGTACAATATATAGAGTGATATAAATTACGTTCACACTTGACTTCACATTTAGAATAGTGTGCAAATGAGATGAAAATCCTTTTTGTTCACAAACAAGCTATGTTTTCTCGCTTATCATTTGTAAAGATACATATTTACTAATTGCTTTATATTTTGCAGCAATTTGATATGAAGTGCAAGGGCAGATAGAATAATTTTTTTCGAATTTATTTAATGGTTATTATAATTTCTTTATGCTTATTATAATAATATTTATTTAATGCTTATTATATTTAATGCTGAAAATAATAAGGTATGGTATGTAATAGTTTAAAAAATGCAACAAAAATAAATCACAATCAGTATCACTTCAGCGTACTCATAAACATGTTTTATTTATAATATAGATCGACTGATACAACACTTATGTTGCTCGTTATATAATAGTTTTTAACCTGATACAATAAAAATGGATAATAAAAAATAGCAATTACAATGTTATATGTTATAAAAAAAACTTCCAATCTCAAATATGAAAGCTTATTTAATTTAGAATGAAACAGTATTTAGTATTTCAGAGTCAGATAAAAAAATATTAAAACGGGTTACACATAATTTAATTCTCCGATGCCGATACACTGTGCATTTTTATATTGACGCCGTCAAACTAGTATGGCCACATTTATACATATTCTCGTTAAAAGCATTTTCATTGAAAATAGCTCATATTTTATCGTTTCTGCTTAAATCTTGAGAACGGGACGGCAGGCCCGAAAATTTTTTTTATCGGCCCGGCCCGTTAGAAAATTCGACACGATTCCGCGGGTCCGCGGGTCGGGCCGTGTATGGGCCACAGGCCAAGCCCGGGCCCGTGCAGACCTCTGTCAAGACCTCAATATTTAAAAAACTATTTATACTACAATTGCACCATATTTGCCACTTTTAATGCACAAATTACCCCTTGCCTTTGTTATTATTATTATTATTATTATTATTATTATTATTATTATTATTATTATTATTATTATTATTATTATTATTATTATTATTATTATTATTAGAAAATTACGAAATCTTTCGAAAGCATTTAATAATGTAACCATGCTAATATTCGATCAAATTTTTTAAATATTGCACCTAAGTAGGTGCAATTGAATTTTCATAAACCGTAAAATGGGGTGAATAAGAACAGCGAGGAGAATAGGAAAGAAACTTCTCGGTCATACAAATAAATTCATTATTAAAATATGTGATGATATTTTTTGTTAGTAAATTTTTATAAAAAGGTAATATCATAAAGAGTTGGGAAATTCAGTTTTGCCATGTTGGCACCATTACTGGGCTACATAAAATATACTGCAAATGGATTCTCAAAAAGCACATTTTTGCAACGTCTTCAGAACTTTCTACGTAACTGCCGTATTTTTCGTATTCTAAACCTAAGAGTAGGGATTTTTAATTAATGATAGTCCTTTAAACTACATGCTGCATTAAATGCTACTTATTTCTAAACAACCCATTGAAAAAGTGAAAAATTGTTTGTAACATCAGAGGTTTAAGATTTACAGGGGTGAATCGGAACACATTTTCTCACATGGTTTATTTTTCTATACAGAAATAGTTTCATGTAATATCTGTAAACATGTGTATGAATATGTGTTCTAACAATATTTTTTTCTAATTACTTAAAGAATTAAAAGGTGCAAAGAAATTACTTAGTTAAACAAAAATGTCAACGCCCAACCCAACAGACATGGAACACACAATAAAAGAATTTAAAAATGGCAAATTACTAACAGAAATTGGTCAGAGTCATTTTCTCACATCCACAACATTACATAAACATCTCAAAATGGAAAACCAATTAAAAAAAAAGAGAGGGATACAAACAGTACCAAGGGCTGGGGATGAGGGATAGTAGATCGTATTAATACATGCAACTATTGGGGATACTCAATAGATTCACTTACCCAGTGACTACTAGTAAAGGATAACACAGAACAGGGCTGAACTTGTAGTGAATTCCAACTTCTGCAATTTGAATACACTGTGGGTTTTTGCAATTCGAATACGCGCATACCACTGTAGTGATGTTGTACAGATCAAGTTTTGTTCTCCAGCCGATAGACTTTTCAATCAATAGACTTTCCTTTAATCAATATGCTTACCTTCAATCAACAGTCAAGTTTCCACCTTCAGCTCGCCGCCATCTGTCGCGAAAGAGCTTTAAAGTCTAGCGGCCTGTATATTATGTATTTTATTTTATATTTTTTTTAAGGATTGGAAATTTTTGTAATAAATCCCTGCCTGCCGGGGAACTTACCGGGTGGAACAATCCGATGTACCGGGTTGTACATCGGATCCAAGCGATCTGGTGATCTTGTTCCACTTACGCATAAATAAATAAATGAATTCGAATACAATTTCTTAGAATAAATTTTAATTTCCCTTGAATTCAAAGTTGCTTTATAATATTTAAAAAGGTATATGTTTGTTTGTATATAAAATAAAGGCTTGGTTTGATAATAACTACGTGTTCCGACTCCTCTCTTATTATTATTACCTATTTTTATCAACCCTATTAAAGTGTGAATCAAAATAAATAAAAATTATGACATTTGTTTCGATTCATACCTATCTGCGGGGTGAATTGGAACACCATTAAAAATAATATGTATAATTATAAACAGTTACAAATGTCACGTTTTTGCTTATAAAAGTAAAGAACAAAACATGAACGAAGTTTCTAGTCAAAAAATAAAGAGTTAAAAAATCCGTTATTGCTTTTTTTAACGATAAAGTTGAAAAGTGTTCAGATTCACCCCATTTTACGGTAACCGATTCTGTTACATCAAACTTTGTTGGTAATTTTAATAAAAAGTTCCAGGAATCCCAGTCTCCTAGAAAGAGTTCAATAATTTTACAGATTTTTGTCTACAGTGTAGACATAATATTTTTATTTAGATTAGATAGCATCAAAAATTTCAGAAGTATTTTATTTTGGAATAATTTCTCAATATACTGCAAAAGCACGTTTTAAACGTTTTTCTAACAATTAAAAATATTTCCAGTTCGTTTTTAAATTATTAGAGCTATTTGAGAAACATATAAAAAGGATTACATAGACAAAAACAGTTTTAAAAACAAATCAAAATAAATTTATTATAAAAGTAAATTATTTAAATAATAATCAAAAATTATAAACACTTAAATTGGCAAAAATAAAATTTAATTATTAAATCTATCTCAAAATGAAAATTTCAACTTATGGCACAGGCGTTTGTATTAAGAATGTTCTGTTTACTAGAAAGATGAGTTACCTCCAAGGTATGATGTCTGTACGAAAAAAGTTGAAACTAATGTTCTCTTTCAAATACTTATATAAGTGATGTTAGAATGACTTAAAAATCTCAGCAAATTGCCAGGCAGTTGGACCGTTCTTCTGAACAGTGATTACTTAACCGCAATTTAACTTCATTTTGACAGTAATATTGTCAAAATCATATTCAGTTACGCGTAATAATATGGCCAACTAATCGCATGTTTAAATCGCAAAAATGAACGCACGACATTAAAAAATAATTTAATTAAAAGAATAGATTTTTTTCGAAATTTGATTTTATGATTTGTCGTATGGCACGAGTTATAAAGCTATATTTAAAGATAAAAAACCAACGATTATAAATGCACAAATAAAGTAAGAAAAGGTAGCAAACAGCCGTTTCGAATCTACTATGGAGATTCTTCATCAGTGCAAAACTCAGCGAGCTAGAAAAAGCAAAACTGAGAGAGTTTTGCTGTAGCTCAGTTTTGCTTTTTCTAGCTCGCTGAGTTTTGCACTGATGAAGAATCTCCATAGTAGATTCGAAACGGCTGTTTGCTACCTTTTCTTACTTTATTTGTGCATTTATAATCGTTGGTTTTTTATCTTTAAACATTTTTGCACAAAGGCTTTATTTGCTATTTTAATATAAAGCTATTGGTACACAAATTTGAAGGCTTTGACTTATACAGATTTTCTGTATGGAACCTGTAGCAGACAGACAGAGGACTGAGAGGAATAAGGTAAACGAAGATGAACGAAAGTCCGATGAACAACACTACCAAAACACAAGAAGCCCAAATTCCGACTTTTATTTAGACGTTCAAATTTTTGTTTCCCTTAATGAAATGTAGAAGCTTTAACTTTTATGTCTAACTAATTTACAGTAACACTTCTAAGGTAAAGGATATAAAATTAAAGTTCTGCAATTCTTCGGTGAAATAATTACAGTTACTGTTTGTTTAGAATTTAATATTCCTACTTTCTGAAACTTTATCTGAAGACACAACACATATTTAATTTATAAGCTCATACATCTTAAAGAACATAATTTAATGTAATAATCTATTCAATTGAAAATTGAAAACTTCTCTCATTTGTTCATTTTCTGATGTCACCGCTTCATAAATTTCCAAATGTTTCTAGAAGGATGTATCGTCCTTTTGACTTTACCTTCTTTATATTAATTTACCACAAATACGCAGAAAATTCAAACAATCTAATGATGAAAACAATACGTATTTGTGGTTTTAAAACAATTTTATAAATCAAAATTTGAAATACAGCTAGAGGAATAGTTTCTGATAATTCCAAACTTCTTTTTTGTTTAATAATACCACCACACAAACTAACTACTATTTCTATAAGCTGATTAAATATTTATTCTTATATAAAGAATGGAAGTAATCCTTTGTTAAATATAATACTTATATTATGCTTAGACATAATAAATATAATTGTTTAAATTAGATTTCTAATTTTTATTATAGTAAATTAAACTTCTTTCTATTATATATTAATCCTAATTAAGATTATAAATTAATTTTATTCCCTTTTTAACAGTAAAATGATTAAAAGAATTAAACTTAAAATCCAATTAATAAATTCTAACAAATGTCAAAATATTTGATTTCGTTTATTTTTATTTATTTTAGTTTCTGGAGATTAGCTGGAGAAGATAAAAATATGTATATATACAGCCCATGTAAAAACAGTGAGAAATATATATATATATATATATATAGCTAAATTTCAGATTGCATGGTGTAAAGTTTTATATAATGTCTATCATAAAATGGAAAAGCTGATAAAAAAGTCAATAAAATTCATCTGTAAATAACAGTTTATGAAAATAAAATAATTGTGCAAAACAGACCTGTTTCTCCTGTGTATAAACTTTAAAGACAGTGAAACAAAAACATTTCGGTAATGAAAAGCAAGTACTTTTTGTGTTATGTTTTCACCATTGTGTCCAGAAACTGCAAATATTCTATTTTTTCTGGACATTAATAACTTTTGGTACAGTTCGAGATTGGTTTAGTGCCGTTCATCTTCAGTGATAGCTCTGAGTTCTGGAGCTGAAAAAGAGCTTTCATTTGTGTAAATTTATTTTTTAGACCTCTCCATAAGTTTCCGATAGTGTTTAGATGAAGATTTCTTGGTGACCGTTTTAAAATTTCATTATGTTTAATCTGGAACCAGAGTTGTGTCTCACGGCTTATATGAATATTTTCATTATCTTGTTGATAAATAAATTGTTGTAACAGAAGATAGATTGTCAGAAAGTGTTTTTGATATACCTATGAATTAACTTTACCTGAAAAAATTGCAAGTGACATTGCTCCGTTTAGTGAAACACATCGCCGCATATCATGATGGATCCGCCATCTAATAGACTTTTACAAAAAAAAAAATCATTTTCTTTTCTCAAATAAGGCTAATGATATTTACAGCCTTTAGGGCCATCTTAGTTTCATTTCTTTTAATCAAGGAATGTACCCGGCAGTTCTAGTCCCATAGTGCTAAAATCTGCAGCAAACTATACGGTAATTTCAACGTTTCTAAAGACAACGATTAGTTGACCATATTATTAAGCGTAACTGACTATGATTTTGATAATATTATGGTCAAAATAAAGTTAAATTGCGGTTAAGTAATCACTGTCCAGAAGAACGGTCCAACTGCCTAGCAATTTGCTGAGATTTTTAAGTCATTCTAACATCACTTATATAGGTTTTTGCTGTGTATTGGAAATTTCTAGATCAATTTATTGTATTTCGTATTATTTTCTTGCATATTTTGGATGTAGTCGTTTGTAAAATCTCTTTATTTGAGTATTCTCTAGTCGATGTTAACTTTAAAACTTTCCTTTCATCTCTGTGTGATAAGACTTTTGATCTGATTTAGTCTGATCTTCAGCAGAATTTCTCCCATACTTAGCTTTTAACCTTAAACAGGTCTTTTTTGCAATGAACGTAGAACCCATTTCTACTAAATGCAAAAGACACATCAGAACTTTTTCTAAAATTCATTCAGTTTACTTCATTTTGGCATCAGTATAAATTTAACAAAATGCTTAATAAAACATTAGAAAATTCAATATACCGAAGAGTTGTTCAAGTGCAATTGAATAATAATTATTCGTATTATTTATATAAAACACAATAGTTTCAGTTTTAACAAACTCTGCTAAATATTTTTTCAAAGACAAAGAAAAAAAAGCGAGACTCTCTGTAATTGTACACTAGTTCTCGATTAAGTGCATTCGACTCAATTTTTCGGATCATTATACACAGATTTCCCTTATTTTACATCGAACTTTTTATAGGGCCATGTCTTTATTTAAAAACATTTATACATTTGTTAAATTTTGTAATTCATAATATCAGTTTTAAATTTCTTTTAAACTTTATTAAAATAATTAATGAAGAAAAATCAGTTTAAAGATTTTTTTTAACTTTGAAAAAGTTAGAAAGAGAAAATTTCATTTCATCACATTTCGCAGAAATTTTCTGTCGATAAATCATAAAATACATACTGTGTACTCCACAAAAATAGCTCTTATAGCTCAGTGAGTAGAGTGCAATTCCATTGTCGAGACGTCTCGCGCTCAAACCCGAGGACGGCTAGAAAGAAATTGTGAAAAAGTATACTCATGCAGCCTTTTAAATTTACTCGGAAAATTCAAGTTCTTTGAAATTTACTAATGACTGAGTGATTCACCAATTTTCAAAACTAAATTAAAGTATTATCATTAAAAGTACACTTACTGAATTTTCTGTATATTTGATGCTGTTAATTTACTGTGTTCTATTCTAAATTTACCGAATTTAAGTCCCTGTTATTTAACAGAATCTCGGTTTTTCTAATGTCTGTAATTTTACACAAGACATTAGATAATGGATTACCCGTAATTTTTTTTGTAATTTCTCAGAACAATTTTCAACAGGGCAGGCAAAATAAACGCTTTTTTGGAAAATTATTATTTTTTCACAAGAAAATTTACACAGATACATTTTGTTGACTTTTATCTTAGAACTTCCACTTTATGATCAACATTAAATATTCATTTCAAATGTAACATTTTATTTTTTTATTTTTTTTTACAATTTTCTACTGTCCTTAGATTTTTTACATGCTCTGTATATATTTATATATATTATTTATTTTAGCTTTGTATATTATTTTTATAGCTTTTATCTTAAAATGTACTAAAAGCATTATTTATGGGTTTATGTATCAATGTTTACAAGATGCAATCCTTGAAAACTTCGTAGCACCAAACAAACAAACAAAAAAAAGTAAAATAAATTTCACAAAGAATATCGAAAAGAAATAAACTTTTAAATTAATATCAGAGGTATATAAAATTTCAACTTAACCATCAGTATAAATTAATGTTACTAAAATTCTGAATATTTTTTGATTGACACACCTGTCAATAAAAAAGGATATTGCCCAGTTAAACTGATTGCATATTACAGTCTTATTTTTTCAATGAATAATGCCCATGGAAAAAAATTAAAAGGGGATTATTTCCTCTATTCCCCACATTTTGTATTTAATAATTGAACCCCTAAAACTAATTAGACATACATCTTATCATAATGAACCTACAACTGAAACTTAAAAGAAATTCAGATAATTCTGCAGTTTTTGTTTTATTTATTTAAGAGGGGTTATTCCCCATTCTGCCGTTTTATACTTAACCCCAAAAACTATTCAAGAATTTGTCTTATCAGAAATAACCTATATTTTAAATTGTAGCAAATGGGAAAATTTTGCATAAATACCCATTTATCCAATTTAGGGAAAGCGAGGGAGGGAAGTAAACGCCCGCTCCTTGCTTTATACTTAACAAATTTAATTTATAATTTTGAACGATATAAAAAAACTTTATTTCAGTAATTTCAACATATATAAGCAATAATTCAACACATGCTTTACAACAGATTATTTTACTTTCCGTAAATTAACTCTAAAGAGACAAAGCGAAAACCAGGCTGCCGATTACCAAAAAATGCTAGAAACCCATTTATTGTGATTTTTAGAGAGAAATTGTGGCATAATTTGAGTTTTACAGGAGAACAACGCTCCAATAATCTTTGAAATATCCTACAGGAAAAGGTTTTTGAGTAATTGGGTGCATGTCATGAATGGCCTATCTTGTATGATAATGTCGATGCTACTGTTATTTCAGATACTTATTCCAGATTTTGGGAAATGGTATGCCACATCATATATTCCATGCCATATATAAACATGTCCGAATGGGGCAAGGAACAAACTACTTCTTGTATGTATTCATATAAAACTTTCCTAATATGTTTGCTTTGTTCCTATTGCTTTGTTTCTAGTAATATTACAAAATTATGGAGAATTTATTTCTTTTGGGCACACTGTATTTTAGTTTATTTATGTTCGATAAAAATACCTAACTTCAAACTTTTAAGTATGTTCCAGGCAGAAAATTTTTATAAATTCTATAAAATTAAAGAACTCATGTACAATCGAATGTAAAATTACTTTTTCGTGTTAACATTGATTTTGATAAAAAAGAAAAAAGATATCCGAAATTATATATATTTATATATTAAATCATAATATAATTTATGATATTTAACAGATTACTATACAGTTTTATAAGAATTTTTGAATAAAATATTTCATCTTTGTTTGTCACAGAAAAATCTAAAATCTCTTAGATTAATCTGGAAAATGTTTTTAATTAGAAGGAAAAATACTAAGTAAAGAATTCTGATTGAAAGTATACACTAGGGTTATCAAACTCATCTTAGGAAAAAAAGGAAGATTTTGATTGACACTAATTAGATTCGGCTTTATCGCACTATCGTCCTTTTTTTTTTTTATAAAATGCTGAACTTTTTTCAAGTAAAGTTTTCGGTAACTAACTTGTTTTAAAACAAGTTAATAAATAATTGACTTAATCCTCATTTTCCAAGTGTACATGTATTGCATAATTCTGTTAGTATTTAAAACTAATATTCTGCTATATATTTCATTATGAATTTAAAATTAATTTCGTTGTAAAAATGAAACTAAATCAAAACATTCTACCATTCAGTGATGATCATGACAATTTTGTAATGGGCACGCTAGAAAAAATAAATATGTATCTAAGCATAAAAGTAGATAGCATTTAAAAAAGATTAATTTTTAAGATAGAGATATACGAAATTAACATTTTTATAATGTAGATAACATATAGTCCATAATAATAGTAATTTCATTTTATTAATGCTATAAAAGCATTGGGTTAACAAGTTAACACAGTTTTCTCAAGATTTTTGTCCTACTTATCAGAAACAAATCGTTTTTACATTTAACACACATGTAGCATTTTTTTCTCGGGAAAAGATTTGGCTGGAAAACGGAAGAGATTGTTATAAGCAACAAAGTAAAACGTACTCAATAGCCCTAAAAGTTGATAAACAATAAAGTACCACTTACAGGAGAAACGCACTCTGGCAACCCCACTATACACATAAATATACATTTACAAGATGATTTTTCTCTGTTTTATGTAATATTATATCACCAGCTTCCAAACAGACACCATACAGTCGTTTGTAGAATCAATGGTCCAATACAGACAAAAATTACTAGAATTGTTTCAATAAACTGTGTGCGTTGATACAATTAAATTAGTGGTCTAAAATATTATAGAAAGATATTTGTAGCAGTAAGATGTTAATAATCTACTGTTAAACATATTAGCGTGTTTTTCATAGTTAAATACAGTAATCCTCTAACATTCGAAAGGATTAAGTTCGGTGATATTTCAGCCAATGTCAAAATTGTAAATATTTAGAAAACTTCCCGCACATTAAAGGGGGTTCAGTTTTAAGATTTTGTTTAATGTAAAAAATAAACAGAAAAATAAAAATATATTTATCAAGCATTAAAAAGTACATGCTGCAAATAAATTTAAATAGTTATAAACATATTGTACAAAGTTTAGTTGTCACTGGCAGAAAAAGCTTTTTGATATGCTAATGTGTGGAAGAACAGATATTTTGCTTATAAATATATACACTGTTGAAAATCTTGTTCTAGTTTGAACCAAAAAAGTTTGGTTTTTGGTGCTCAATAGCTGCCACCATAAGATGGAGAAATCTCGTACCAACATTGGGAGCTTCCTAGTTCAACCTCGTTCCAAGTATTGGAACTATGCTTCAATGGGAGCTCCAAATTTTGGTACAAGATTTCACCATCTTACGTTGGCAGATATTGAGCACCAAAAAACAAACTTTTTTGGTTCAAACTAGAGCAAGATTTTTAACAGTGTAGACAGTGAAAAGTTACGATCTCAATTCCTGTTTAATCTTAAGAATTTCACAAGTTAAGAATAGCATTCTATTATTTTACTAATCAGCTGTTGTTAAAGTTTTAAAATTTCCAAGATACAATTTTTGGAAAAAATTTAACTTTCAATAAAAATTTTGCATTTCACAAAATGTAGTTTTTTTTTTTTTTTTTTTTTTCTGCATTAAGTTATGTTTTGGGTTGCTCATAAATACGATCTATATTTAGAGCTTAAATACAAAAGTTTAATTTCTCGGAACTCACGCTATACAGTACAATTCAGCTGTTTACACTCTAAAAAAATTTGGAAAATTACAAAAATAATTCTAGTAGAATTATATTCCAAAAAATTGTTATGTAATGCCAGCAATAAACATTCATGTGGCAGATACATATTTGCACTTTGAATCAAAAGACTTTTAAGGTTACTAAGAATTTTTTTGTAAAATCGGATTTCCAGACCTTTTAAGTCATGGTGATGAGGATTACAGATAAAATTTTGGTAAAATTACCAAAATTTTAGTAGATTAATTTGTAAAGTCAGAGATGTCTCTACTTCTGCTTAAAAGTTTTGTGTATTGACACCATTTTCTTGTACAGTGTACATATAGAATTTTAGCAAGCCGAATAGATTTCGGTAAATTTAGTTTACTAAGGTTACAGGTTTTTTTTCAGTGCAGCGTCAAGTAGTTTATAGGATTATTAATACATGTGTTTATTTTATAAAATTATATTATTTATAAAACAAAATTTGCAAATAATTAAATTAAGTATTCGATAATGTTGAAATGTTCTTTATTTTTTATTTCGGGAATAATCAAAACTAGCGACTTTTACTTCAAAGTACACCGGAGCACAATAACTGCATCATGATAAAGCGAATATCTAATGGGAAAACAAATATTCGAGGACTTATTAGCTCAGGTTTCATTTTCGCGGGAACTGTAATATTCTCACAATATAATTATAATTAATATTCTTATTTATGAGAAATATAAAGGAAAAATTAAAACGAAAGAATTTGAAAAAGATTTTGGGAAAAAATGTACAGTTGGGAGAAGTTTATACAGTTACAAAGTGAAAATGTAATAACAATACGTAAAAAATATTGCATTATTAATGTGATAAAAAAAGAAGAATATAGTGAAATTAGAGGGAAAAATAATATTTTTAGTTAGATTAATTATTTAAACTTTATATATATATATATATATATATATATATATATATATATAAACATACTTATCATGCAAATAATGAAGACATTAACTAATCTGAACAATTTTGCTCATTTTGTGCATTTTAATCGCATATCCACTATTGTGCATGTTTTTCCATTTCTATGTGTTTTTTCACGTCATATTATAAAAAAAATGCACGCGTAAAGAGTGGATAAGTAATATTTTTACGTATAATCTAGCAAAATGCAAATATACGAATACTTTTAAATGTGTGAAAAGAGTTGGCTAAATTAAGCTTAATTAGTATATGACCTTTTTTAAGTTAAAATGGTGGAACAGATGGATTTATTAATAAGGCGATTAGAAAGAAAAATGGATTGATAGAAAGACATCGATTTAACTTTACTTCATAAGAGGAAAACAGCCTTATAAAAAAATGTACAAGCAATAATAGAAATTCTTCGATTTCTCAATAAATATTTTATTCAAAATTATGAATTATATTCTCATTTATATATTATTTATGAAAGATTATATTAACAAGTGTTTGCTAAAATGATATAATATTAAAGGTAATTTTTGCGAAGAAATTATGTAGTATTGATAAACATGTATATAAAGTCCTTTGTAACTTGATAAATATATGTCTGAATTTCATTTGTATATTGATAAATATATGTACTTGAAGCATATCTGTATATTGATAAACATATATTTGAATTACCTTTGATTTTATATTTATATGATGCGTTTTGTGTTAGAATTTCAATAATTTTTCTACGTAAAAGATGTTTACAAAAGAAATATGAAAATATACAATAATTGAGTTTTTACACGAATTTTACTAATAAATACAGGATGAATGTATTCTGATATTTTTAGCTCAAGATGTAAAATTTATAAGACTTTCAACATTGCATTTCTAAATTGTGTTTGAGATAAATCCGTTTTTCAAATCTTTTATACATATTTTGAGCAAACATATAGAATAAACCATGAAACATTTCACGTTCTAAAAGGTCCACATGAATTAGAATAAAAATATACACCATATTTCATTATTCATAGCTTCCACACATATTTTTATGCATTATTTTACGCCAATGACAATTTACTTCTTTGATGAGACTGTTTATTTGTTAAATAAATATGAAGTTAGTTTAAAAGAGCTCAGTTGTTTAGTTTTAAATAGGAGAAAAATGTTGAACATTATAATTCTAGCAAATATGATATATGCGAGCAAGCAATGTCAAAATCACTTCTATGGAAACACTAAAATGGCATGTAAGTTCAAAATAAATATTTTATTAAGCAAGGAGAAAATTGAAAAATAAATTGAGATTTATGTGTTTTACCTTTAATTAATAGAAGTATAATTCAAATAGCACACTACAATGCGGCGCGTATTATTGTATCTTATACTATAATAGAAGGAAAAATGGCGCGCGTGTGTACGTGTGTAAATATTATCTTAAAAATGGCTAACGATTTTGACATAATTTTGTATTTTAAAATTTTGGGTACGTGGAAATCATTGGGCTTTTTCACATATTCGAAAAATTTCCGTTAGTGAGTCGTTTTGGGTAATAAGAGTCAGGATCGAGCTATTTACATCTAAGGAACAACTGGATTGATGTTAATGAAATTTTGCATCCAATAGTCTTTTGGTATGATAAAGCTATAAGACTTTGTCTCATGTTCGAAAAATTTTAATTAGTGGGTCACTTTCGGTCAATATGCATCAAACCAATTTAATCTAAAAAACGGATCTAACGGTTTTGACCAAATTTTCTTTTCTACCATTTTGGATTACAAAAAGACAATGGGTTAAGTCACATGCTAGAGACAATTCGTTTAATGGGTCATTTTGTGTCACGTCGTGTCATTGTGGATCTCGCTAATTTTATCTAGAAAATGGCTTGCTAGATTTTGACTACATTTTTATTCTATAGTTTTCGGACATGAGATAATTATTGGGCTAGGTCACATATTCGATAAAATTTGCTTAATTGATCATTTTGTGTCAGATTGAGTCAAGATCACACGAATTAAAAAAAAAAAATAATCAATTTTAACTGAATTTTGTATCAAATGCTTTTTTGGCAATAGAAATTTATTGGGCTGGGTTACATGGTCAAGATTTTTTTATTATAAGAATCAATTGTGGGTCATAATTGGTCAGGGTCAAGCTAATTATACTAAAAAACAGCTTAAACAATTTGGATAAGAATTAGCATAATTTCAGACTCAAGATCATTGAGCTAGATCACATGTTTGAGTAATTTCTCTTAATGGGTCATTTTCGGATCACTGAAAGTCAAGCTAATTTCACCTTAACAAGCTCTAATCTTTCGACTAAATTTTGATTTTTTTTTCATTTTCGGGTTGGAGAAAAACAATAGACTAGGCTGAAAGTTAAAAAAATTCAATCAGTGGGTCGTTTTGGATTACAATGAATCAGAATCAATCTAATTATTTGTAAAAAAGTCTCAAAACATTTCGTGAAAAATTTGCATTATGCCATTACAAATCACGATCGTTAGGCTAGATTACATGTTCAAGGAATTTCGACTAGTGGTCACTATGGGTCCCGGTAAAGCTAATTGTATTTAAAAAATGGCATAAACGATATTGAGAAAATTATTTAATAAATCGTTTTCGGTCACGAGAAGATCACTGGGTTAGAGCACATGTTTAAGTAATGCCGATTAGTGGGTCATTTTGGGTCACTACGAGTCAATCCTATTTTATCTCCAAAACAGCTCTATTAAATTTGATTAAATTTTGTATTTAATGTATATAAATTTTATATATAAATGTTTTTGAACTCGAAAAGGCAAATGGGTTGCGTCGCATGTTTAAGAAAATTCAATTAGTCGGGCTATTAGGGTCATTATTGATGAGGTTTAAGTTGATTTTATCTAAAAAACGGATCAAATAATAGTTACAAAATTTTGATAGTGACAAAGCTAATTATATCTAAAATGCGGCTTTAACAAATTTTAAATGAATTTCATATTTTACTAATTTCAGCCTTTAAAAGACCACTAGTTTGGATCTCATTATTGAGTAAATTATATTAGTAGGTCATTTTTGGATTGACTGCGTATCAAGCTAATTTTATCTAAGAATTGGCTTAAGGGATTTTGACTATTTTTTTTTAAATGCTGCCTTTTCTGATACTCTGAAATCACTAAGCTAAATTACGCATTTGAACAAATTTGATTAGTGGGTCATTTTAGCCAATACGGGTCAGGGCCACAGGAATGTGGCAACAGACAATCCGTTGGCAATATTTGACAAAATATTAGCAACATTTGTCCTAAAAATTGACGATCCAGATTATGAAAACCAAAACACATAATTGGCACCAAATGAAAGAATTCTGCCAAATTTGGCAATTTTTGCAAAAAAAAATTGTTTTCATAACATGAAGAATTTTTTTTAGACATTATTAATAAGAATCGATATGCATGGTTAAACCAATAAAAGTTGAACTAAAAATGTGATTTGGATTGAAGTCCTTTCGTTGTAATTTTATTTAAGAAAACGCTTAAACGATTTTGATTAAATTTTATATCCTACCGTTTTTGATACCCTGATGACCACTGAGCTAAAATACGTACTTGAAATTTTTCCATTAGTGGATCATTTTGGATACGAGTACATGGCAACAGCCAATCAGTTGGTAATATTTGACAAAATATTAGCCGGGGACATAGGATAATAAGGTTTTGTCAGATAGACATAGACAGACTAGAGACAGACATAAAATATTTAGGAGTACAGCCTTACATCATCACTAATTTTATTAATTACATGGACATTTTTTATTTACTTTTATCAAAGTTGTTGCTATTATTATCTATTCACCACTGTATTACTAAATGCTTAGCGTTAAGCTAAGGCAATTTGTATGTAATGGCAATTTGAAAGTGTTTCTAAAATGAAATCTCAAGATAACGGTATTCTATTATTATGTTCTCGGCAACGTCTTCTAGCATATTTTTTCCTTTCCAAAAATTAATATATATATATATATATATATATATATATATATTCTAACTCATGCGTTTGCGTTAATGTTTACAATTAAAGCTAATGGATTTCTACGAAGTTGCATTGCACAAAAACAAGGCTTCACTTTTACACCCTATTTATGTTAATTTGCATTGAAAATGGTTTTAAATGCACGCCACTTTACGCATGGAATTGATGCAATGCGCATAAAAGTTATATTTCTTGCTTTCTCATTACACATAAGCTCATTACTTTTCCAGTCTTAACCAACGTAAAATAATCAATTTAGAAAAGAAATATGTCATACATTTTTAATTTTAACATTCATTTTATATAAACAAATTGATATTACATAGAGAAACATTCACTAAGACATAAAAACTAATAATGACGAGGTTTAGAAATTTTTTTGTAAAAATAATTATCATAAAATAAGGAACGCAACAGCTGCGTCCAGATAAAAAAAAGAGTTGGAAATTGTCTTCTATAATTGTACATTTGTAAGGTATTAATGAAATTTTTTTCTGTCAGAAAACTGAATTGTACCGATTTCTTTAAACAGAATATGAATTAAAATTAATTTTATTCTTAGCTTTCGTTTTGTACTAATAAAAAAATATGAGTTTGTTTTTATACCTTTATTTTCTGTGATATTAAATTTTTAAGATGTACTGGTCTTAATACTTTTTTGAAATTTTTTCGTAGCTTTATAATTATACAGTAAATTCTGAAAAAAAAACATAATTTATAAAAAATTGAATTGTTCGTGAATAAGTTTTGATAGTCGAGACGATAAAATATCATGCTTTACTATGTACGCTTTATCTGCTATGAAAAATACCTGTATAAAATGTAATGTTTTTTTAAACTGTTGCGTTTTTGCCTTCTAGCTTTCATTATACAAATCTGATTCTGTATAAATAATTAAAAAATATGTATAATAAATATCCTAGAATGATTTTCTTAATTGGGGAAGCCTTTGATGAAAAGTAGGTTGGGACCAAAGTGGTTTTTGGAATTGAATTGGACAGTATAAACTCTATATTATACAAAATATGCCAGATATTATATAATATTGGTATATAGCATACACTTGAATGGTTAGATATACATATTTTTTAGAATGAAATATGTTTTTTATATATTTTTTAATGTAAATGCATATAAATGAATATAAAGAATTTTTTGAATGAAAATAATGTGTCATGTTTTTAATATCTTGAATAAGATATCGATATATAGTGTTACAAATGCCTATACTGTGATAGTTTTCTACTGTATAATAAATGTAGTTGCATGTATATTAATATATATATATATATATATATATATATATATATATATATATATATATAATACCATTAAAAGTAGACAAGATTCACCAATGGGTTTTATCAATAAAACAAAACGAAGAATTATAATTGAATTATAATAAAATAAAAAAATAGTGTAACGAGTAAATCTGAAAAAATAAATAAATAAAATGAATGCAAATAGAATTTGTAGCTCAAAAAGCAGAATCATCAGGCCCCAAATGCTCTGGATCTACAAATGAAGTGTGCGGTTTCATCCACGTATTAGCCATGAAATAGCAAAATAATACGTATTTGGGGCTACCAACACACAAAAACCAAATTATTAAACAAGGAACATAGATATTATACAAAAAGGAGTTGAAAGTAAGTAAAAATAATAGTTATCCATAACAAACAAAAAAGATAAAGCTGAATGGAAATATAATTGAACCGGAGAAAATAATTAATAATCGATATTAACATAAAATTAAATTAATAAAATAATTAAAATTTGAATTAAGAGATAACATTCATATTAACATATAACTTAAAATACCACTTTGTTACTTTAATCAGTAACATTTATTGTGACTTTACATAGTAAAAACTCATTATCTTAATATAGGATAACAAAAATTAAAAAATAAAATAAAATAAAAATAAGTAATAATAAAAAAAAATTATAGTAATAATAATAATAATAATAGTAATGATATTATTAATAATAATACCAAAAATTATATCAATAACATTAAAATTAATTTGATAATTAAAATATAGCTATTTAACTATAGATATAAGTAGACAAATATCCATATATTGGTGTCAATTAAACAGTTTAAAAATTATGTTAAAATAAATAACCCACTCTCAATTTTTTTTTATAATTAACCTTTGCGTTTTTATCCAGACAACACCACCCTCCTCCGTACTCTAACATATATATAAATATATATATATATATATATAAATATATATATATATATAATTATTAATTGTATAATAATGCATTGTAAAAAAAAATAATTTACGGCAAAAGCATTACAGCATTAAATTTACAGCAATTCTGACAGCAGTTTTTGCCGTAAAAAATGCAGCAAAATTAGATGTAGTAAAAGGAATACATCTCATTTTACTGAATTTTTCACGGTAAAAACTGCTGCCAACATTGCTGTATGCAGTTTTTAAAATAAATTTAACTTTTTTTTTCTTTTTTTACTGTGTGCCAATAAAACATGAAAAAAATGAATTAAAAGAAATATATTTGAAATATGCAAAAAAAATAGTCGATTTGTTGGATTCCACATAGTCTATTAAACTTAATACAAAATTAACGCATTGGAGCATGGAAAAAAATTAAAATGAATGTATTCGAAATTTCTAGAATCAAAGTAGACTCTTCAGATCGACAAAAGCTTCAAATAAAATGTGGAACATCTCCATCTATATGGTTTCATCTCCTCACTAGACATGTAAATGCAAAATAATACGAATATAATATACGAAACTACACGCTAAGACGAAAACATGTCTAAAGCGAAATGTTGTTTATATTTCTGTAAAACGAATCATCTCTACGTTATATTCATATTTTGATATTCGACACATACGAAAAATTTTAAACGAAAACCACGAGACATTTTAAGATTTTACACATAAATTCTTTCCTCTCCTCTCCCTGACTGCAAATGTATCTACGCTGAAATGGAAGGGTGCTTAGAAAGAAAAAAAATGCGACTTACCTGTTTTTATAACATGCGAGTCACCCCTTATCAAAATTTCATTACATAAAGCATCACATATTCTGAATCATCATAGAACCATCATAGTTCTTCTTATTTTAGTTCAATTTTATAAATATAAATATTACCAAACTACTGGAACATTGGTGTTTTTATATACAATTTTTAAAATTTTTTGAATCATTTTTTATATATTTTTTGTCTTAAATCAGATACAAAAAGGATTTTTTTGAATTCCTTCCTGTTATTTTCGTCATGAGAATAGTTTTAAAAGGTGGTGGGAGAGAATTTGAAAAATAAATTTCAGTATCTATGATGCTCTTGGAATGGGGTAACCATTTTGAATAGGATAAATCGAATGATATAAAACAGGTAGGATGCTTTTTTTGTTTTAAACATCCTTCCATTTCAGAGTAGATGTGTTTTCAGTCGGGGGTAGGGGAAGAGAGAAGTGCGTGTAAGAGTCTTCTAAAAATATCTTTCGGCTTTCGTAAAAAAAATTTCAAATGTGTTAAATGTCAAAATATAAATATAATGTAGGAATGAATTTGGTTTACGGAAAGATTAACAATATTTCATTTTAGATAGGTTTTTATCTTAGCAGATTGTTTCGTATGTTAATTTTTCCGTCGAAATCAATATATTTTTTTATGTTTAAAACAGGATTTGTTATAAACGGATTCTTAAAGTCTAAGATTTATTATATTTTTATGTACCGATTTATAAGTCACTGCCCCGCTTTTTTAGACAGGCGAAAAAATTACTGAAAATACTCAGCTTATAATTTATAAAATTTCCTAAAATCATTTTATTTTGGAGTGACTTTTTTCCTTAAATTTCAAAACATGATATTTATAACTAATACTTAAATTAATTTGAAATGAGAGGCGCTTTTAGACACAAGATTTTAATCACATAGAAATTAAACAAGAATTTTTTCTAATAATTACAGTATATATTCATGTAAATTATTAAATTTTAAGTAAATTTCATATTTGTTTCTTAGTTGAATAAAAAGTAGAATGGTAAAAAAATGATAATCAATAAAAAACAGTGCGGTAACAGACTTGACATTTCGTAACCGCTTTGACACTATATTGAAAATGACCGATATTAATTTTAGATTTAACACTAACTATAAGCTCATTTGTCGAAAGCAATTGTTGTTATTATCGCGGGTTTATTATGAGTTGCTTCTTTTGTCATGTGAAATGCTGTACAATTTTAAAATCTAGACATGAAACATAATAAAAATAATGAGCGGTTTAAAAATTCTTCTGTAGAGCAAACTATTTACGATATATTTATTTTTCGTAATCACATAAAAGGTTTTATTTAAGTCATAAATATTAAGGAAAAGAAAAATCTTTGATGTCGTATTTGAGTTATTTTATACGTTAAGTTTTTTTTTATATTAGTTTTTTACAGTTTTAAAAGAAAACATTTATTTTTAAAGTTTACAGGCTTTTACTCACGGCATAAAATTTTCTCTTTCCTATATTGTGTGTATTATCGTTGTTAATAAAACCAAAAAATCTTGATAAAGGCTAAAAGAAATAAAAAGATAAGCATTATGCAAAAAAATTTAACATTTTTAAAGGTATTTAATATTAGCCATGTCTATATTTTTAAGTATTTATTACTTTTTTCTATCTTTTCAAGAAGAAGAAAGTACTGGATTCGTGAAAAATTTCAACTTCTGGTTTTCGATTGATTTATTTATTTTAGAAAGTTCTGAAAACGATTTGATGTTTAAATGTCCTTCGGCAGTGCCGGGAGGAAGAGGTAACTTTCATATGCTTATTTATTTATTTTAAATTAAGTTATATTATTCAAACATACGAAGCTCAAATTAGTGGAACCCGATTTTATAAGATTGAATACTAGTTTTTGTCAATACTGAATATTAATAGGAATTTTTAGAAATTAGTCATATTTTATTCAACCTGGTTTTATTTTAAGCGTTTTAGATAGTCGTGAAATTCTACGATATCATGACGTGTATGTCATTTTAAAGCAACATGATGGATAAAACAAACCAATGAGCTTAGTCGAAATCTTAATTCATGTGCACGTGCACACTCATGATGAATCGAATCGCGGGCAAATTGATTTTTTAAAAAAATGTCACCCACATTAGAAATTTAAACTGCTGTATTTCTCAGGCGTTTTTTAATGTAAAGACAAAGCAAAAAATACTCCAGAATAAATACTTTAGAAAGAACCTTTTTTCAATTTCTAATTTTTTGTATGTACATCATTATACATTTAAAAGATTTTTGATAAACTTAAATGGCCGCCATTTTGAAACAAGAGGGCGGATGAAGTTGGAAGGTGAACTCGGTCAAGACATTGTTGTGTACTATGTACACACGGAGTTATATCAAAATCAGTTTATAAATATGCGCATTGTCGCATAACAAATTTCAGACGATTTCAAAATATAAACCACACTGGAAATTGAAAGTGCTATAACTCAGCCATCTTTCAAGATATAGATGAAACAAAAAATGCTGTGGAATCTTTGTATCAAGGTCAAACACACAAAAGAAAAATCTGTTTCAATTTCTTACTTTTTTGCACCTAATTTTAAAATTTAAATAAAAAAAATAATATTTCGCTATTTTGAAACAAGATACTGGATGGAACTGGTCAACGAGCACGGTTCAGACATGAGTATGTACTATATGCACATAACTTTTCATCCAAATCGATTTATAAATACCCGTGTTATCACTTGACGAAAATCATGTCATTTCAAAATGTGAGCAACACTACAAATAAAAGTACCATTTTTAAGATACAGACAAAACAAAAAATGCTCTGGTATCTTTGTTTGAAAGTCAAATGCATAAAAGAAAAAACTCACTTTCTTGTGCCTAATTTTAAATTTTAAATTTTTTAAAAATTTCTAAATGGCCGCCATTTTGAAACAAGATGGCGGATGGAACTGTCTAAGGAACTCGGTCTAGGCTTTATTATGTACTATGTGCACACCAAGTTACATCCAAATCGATTCATAAACACGCGTGTTGTCACGTGGCAAATATCAGATAGTTTTAAATGTCAGCCATAAGAAAAACTCAAAATGCTATAACTCAATCATTTTTTAAGATACAGAGAAAATAAAAAGTGTTCTTAAAATATGTTCTCTAAAATATTTATTGACTTTTAAAATTTCGCATTTAATTTTAAATTTTAATTTTTTTAAATGGTTGCCATTTTGAAACAAAATGGCAGATGATGCTGGCCAACGAACTCGGTCGAGACATTTGTATGTACTATGTACATACCAAGTTTCATTTAACTCGTTTCATAAATACGTTAGTTACAGCATGACAAAAATAATATATATATATATATATACAGGGTGACCCTAAACTCAAAGTACATACTCCAGGGGGTGATAGAACAAATCAAGACGAGTAATACTAAATAGGAAACCAAGGGTCCCAAACGTTTTCCAAAGGAGGTAGCCACCATAATGTTTAGGGTCCAAAATTTCAAATATACATAAAAAACGAAAAAAACGGTCGATTTATTTGCGGTTTTCACTAAAACTATTCTTTACGTCGGTATCTTCTTTAAAATAAATTATAAAGATAAATTTCGAAAAATGACGATAGAGGGTGCTTTACACTTTGGAGTAACGAACAACTACATTTTGTTCGTTATTTTTTGCATCTGATTAAATGTTTTCGTAAGCTTAGATTTAAACTTAAATTTTGAGCTCAAAATCTGAATAGTTGTGAGTAGTTAAGTAGCACAAACTGAACTTTGTTCAGAGGGTTCAAAGGGTATAGCCGGGTTTCTTAGTAAAATATGCCCTTGAGTCAACCGCATCGAGTTCTTCATGGATCGATAGCCCAGAAAAAGGAATTCATTTTTCCCCATTTTTAAGTTTGTATCTCAAGACCATGGGGGGTGATGGCCCTAAATGCCTGTTTTGGGAAAGGGCACATTGTGCCGAAACTACCTGTTGGATTTCAACGAAAAAAATAAGGGATGTAAAAAACCACAATTCAAATGTTTGACAATTTTTTCAGATTTTTTTAAACAAAAGAACAAGTTTGCTAAAATTTTTCCTGTTTTAAATGTACATTTTAATTAAAAATTAACTGAAATTTCTGAGTGACCATCTTAATATTTTTGCATGAAATACTATGAGGTATGATGCATATTCCCTATCAATCTCAACTTTCTGCGTATGGTGCATCATATTAAAAAAGTGGCAAAAGCATATTCCGGCGGTAATGTGGTGCGTGTCTCGGACAAATTTCACGCCTTCTTTTAAAAATACCGTGTGAATTAATATGTGAGATTTGAAAAGAATGCGTGAAATTTGCCCGAGTTACGCCCCACAAATCCGCCGAAATATGATTTTGCCTTTTTTTAATATAATGAACCGTACGTAGAAAGTTGAAATTAATAGTAAATATGCATCATGCCTCATAGTATTTCATGCAAAAAAAAATTAAGGTGGTCTGTGAGAAATTTCAGTTTATTTTTAATTAAAATGTTCACTTAAAAACAGGAAAAATGTTAAAAAACTTGTTCTTTTGCTTAAAAAAATCTGAAAAAAATTCCAAACACTCGTAAATTGGTTTTTTACATCCCTTATTGTTTTCCTTGAAATTTGCTTAGTAGTTTCGTCACAATGCGCACTTTTCCAAAACAGGCATTTAGGGTCATTATCCCCCATAGTCTTGAGATACAAACTTAAAACTTGGATGAGATGAATTTCTTTTTTATGGGCTATCGACCATGTAGGACTCAATGGGGTTGACTCAAGGGCATATTTTACTATGAAACCCGGCTATACCCTTTCAAATGATTATAAAAAACGGAAAAATTGGTCTATTCGTTTGCGGTTTAAAATGAAACTATTCTTTAAGTCAGTGTCTTCTTGAAAATAAATTTTAAATATAAATTTCAAAAAATTCCATTAGAGGGCGCTTTAAACTTCAAAGTAACACAACAACTAATTTTAACCGTTATTTTTTGTAACTAATTAAATGCTTGCAAAAGCTTATTAAACGATTTCGAAACCTTAGATTTAAACTTAAATTTTAAACTCAAATTCTGAATCGTTGGTAGGGGTTAAGAAGCGAAAACTGAAGGGTGTTAAGGAGTTGAAATTTAACCTTTCTCCCTTTCGAACACAGTTCAATTTTGAGCTACTAAAACACTCCCAACGATTCAGAATTTGAGTTCAAAATTTATGTCTAAGCATTTGAAAGATTTAATGAAAAAAATAACGGTTAAAAATAATTGTAAACTTCTCCAAAGTCTAAGGCGT
The DNA here is from genome assembly GCA_964019185.1 of Maratus speculifer. Classification (NCBI taxonomy): domain Eukaryota; kingdom Metazoa; phylum Arthropoda; class Arachnida; order Araneae; family Salticidae; genus Maratus; species Maratus speculifer. The sequence goes on from OZ025290.1 coordinate 96,378,284, forward strand.
CCTCTATCGGTATTTTGTAAAATTCATCTGTAAAATTTATTTAAAAAAAAACACTGATTTAAAGAGGAGTTTTAGCGGAAACCGCAAACGAATCAACCATTTTTTCCGTTTTTTGTAATCATTTGAAATTTAAACCCTCTGAACACAGTTCAGTTTTTTGCTACTTAATCACTTCCAACTATTCAGATTTTGAGCTCAATATTTAAGTTTAAGCCTAAGCTTCCGAAAACATTTAATGAGATGCAAAAAGTAACGGCAAAAAATAGTTGTTCGTTACTCCAAAGTCTAAAGCGCCCTCTATCGACATTTTTTTAAATTTATCTTTATAATTTATTTTTAAGAAAACACCGACATAAAGAATAGTTTCAGTGAAAACCGCAAATCAATGAACCAATTTTTCCGTTTTTTATAATCATTTGAAATTTGCACTCTCTGAGCACAGTTTAGTTTGTGCTACTTAACCACTCCCACTTTCAGATTTTGAGCTCAAAATTTAAGTTTGAGTCTAAGCTTACGAAAACATTTAATGAGATGCAAAAATTACCGGCAAAAAATATTTGTTCATTACTCCAATGTCTAAAGCGCCCTCTATCGGCATTTTTTGAAATTTATCTTTATAATTTAATTTGAAGAAATGCCGACATAAAGAATAGTTTTAGTGAAAACCGCAAATCAATCGACCGACTTTTCCGTTTTTTATGTTTATTTGAAATTTTGGTCCCTAAACATTAATGGCGGCTATCTCCTTTGGAAAACGTTTGGGACCGTTGGTCTCCTATTTAATATTGTTTGTCTTGATGTGTACAATCACCCTTCTTTTATTGTAAAAAAATTTGGAAACACCCTGTATGTCAGCATTTTAACGGAGGGTGGTTTTGGTGTCTGGGGGTCATGATCGGTGAAAATATACCAAAATTTTCTGGAAGTGCTTTTCTCCGGATGGCTGCAATAGGTAACTTTTTAGCTCACAGGCTATCATAGCCTGAGAGCTTATGTGCCCGTCCGTTCTGTATGTACATTCGTGCGTAACGCCATAAATCATGATAAAAATATCGGATCCACTTGAAATTTTGTATATAACTATATCCTCATAAGGCGCTTCCCTGATTAGTTTTTGGAGTTCATTCGATATGTATAAGAGGGGGAACGGGAAGCTCATGCCCCTCACCTTAATTGATATAAACGGGATTTTCATGCAGAATTAACAGTTTTCGTTCAAAATTTAGATATATAATCATTCTGATGAGGCGATACCGTGGCTGTTATTAGGTGTTCATTGAATAAGTATAAACAGGGGGAAGGGGGGCTCATGCCCCTCCCCTTAATTGATATAAACGGGATTTTCATGCAGAATTAACAGTTTTCGTTCAAAATTTAGATATAGGATCATTCTGATGAGGTGATTCCGTGACTGTTATTAAATGTTCATTGAATAAGTATAAACAGGAGGGACGGGGATTCTGATGCCCCTCCCCTTAATTTTTATAAATGCAGAATTGTCAGATTTTGTTTAAATCTCTGAATAGTTTTGTAAATTTAATGATTAAGTATAAAAGAGAGGGATAACTCCTCTTAAATTATATAACTGCTAAATGGGTTTTTATTAAGAATTATCCGATTTGCTCTGAATTTTGGATGTAGATTTTTTATATGATAAAGCATGCCCTTGATAGTTTAAGAGGTTCAATGATTAAGTATAAAAAAGGGGAAAGGGGAGAGCTTTTTCCCCTTCTTAATTTTTTTTTTGAAACGGAATTAACCCTTGAAAATATAAGGCTGTAATGTACAATTAGTATGCGTAGCCTGTGAGCTCAATGCCATCAGTTTAACTGGGCAATATTCTTTTTATTATTACTTTTTGTAATGAAAGCTACCTAAAAGATAATGCCTGTCTGTAAGTCCGTGTGTTGCTCTGTCTGTTAATCTGTAACTTACGAGATTTCAAAAGTCTTTACATTCTGTTAGCTTAGATATTAAATGAAGCTAATTAGTATTTGGTGCATATATCCTAATAAGTGGTGCTGCTATGCTACATTACATGCGATTACCACAATGCGTCTATCTAAAAAACTAATGAATATATTTACATAAAACTGATGATATGATATCAAGGTGTTATGCTGAATATTTTAAGATTTTCGCAATAGCTCCTTTATAGAAACTAATAATTCGCGGATTAAAAGCAAATTTCAGATTCAGGCAGAAGTTGACATAAATTATTGCTGATTAGAGTTTTGTTTAACTCACCTAACCGCAAGCACTGCTATGAAACATTTTTTTAGTACAACAATATATAAGATAGAAGAAAGTTTTTGGATAGCCACTTTCCCCTAGTTTTTTTACAATATTTTGTAAAAAAGTACTTACATGTTCTTTTAGAGTTTTTTAAACTTTGAGAACTATAAGGATTCAGTAGATTTATGCAAATGCAGTCATATTAAGGGGCCGCTTCTCTCAAATGAAAAGACCCGTTCGCTAATGCTAATCCTACGGAAGAAATTTATAAAGATATCTCGGTTGCATTTTAATATTTTTAAATGATTTTTTTTGCATTAGATAGCTGAGATTGATCTGAATGCAGGCCGTTTTTTTACTTTTTCGATTTTGTTTGCAGATATTTTTAGGAGGGTGATTTCACTTTCCAAACCGGTTCTGTAAATGAAAGCGTTCTCGTAAAAAATATCTGTAAACAAACTCAAAAAAGTTAAAAACGGCATGCATTCAGATCAATCTCAGCTATCGAATGCGAAAAGAATCATTTAAAAACAGTAAAATGCAACCGAGATATCTTTATAAATTTTTTCTATAGGATTAGAATTAGCGAACGGGTCTTTTCATTTGAGTGAAGCGGCCCCTTAATGAAACTTTATACAGCACATACTTCAATATATAATCATATAAACAGAAGCACTATTCATGATATATATATATATATATATATATATATATATATATAGGGTGTTTCTCTACCAGACCGACAAACTTTGAGGGGTGATCGTAGACATGCAGACACATTTTATTACATAGGAAACCATCGGGCGCAAACGTCTTGTGTAGGAGCTAGGGGCCATTAAAGTTTAAGGTCCAAAACTTCAAACGATGATAAAAACGGAAAAAAAGGTCAATTCGTTTGCGGTTTTGGCTAAAATCATTCTTTGAATTACAATTTTTTTTAATTTAAAGGTTAGGTTCAGAAATTGACGATAGAGGGCGCTTAAGACTTTAGAGTAACAAACAACAACTTTTTACCGTTATTTTGTGTATGGGGTTAAAATTATTCTAAAGTTTAGACATTAACTTAAATTTTAACCTCAAAACTGGAAAGACTGTTATAGTGTAATTAGCGAAAATCGAGCTGTGAACAGAGGTGGTGATTTTAAACGCTCATAAACATTGGACTACCTAACGGATTTTGTTGTGGTTTGCGTGTAGGTCATTCCCTCGGAAATCATTTCATTAAAAATGACGTAAAACTTGGTGTTCTCATTTTTAATAAAGGACGCTTCCAACACATCTAGGACATTTCAATGGCATTATTCCTGGGTGTTTTTCTTCCAGATTAACATACTTCCAGGAAATGTTAGGGATGCAAAGACGACTTGGAATCACAGAGGAATTTAGCTTGGGAAATGCCTTTTTGGCGAGTTACGGTTTTTCTGAGTGAGAATAGCCGTTAATCTTATGCATTTTCGAAAATGAATTAGTTCTTAAAAGTGTTAGGATGTAGCTCTTTTGGATTTGAGAAAAACCTTAAGGAATGACAGAGAAACATATTCACAAATCTACTTTTTACTGAACAGATTCAATAGTTATGATGTTTATAACTCTCTTTTTTTTATTATAAACTACATTAATTATTTCACCCGTTCGCGACGGCGCGCGCATTTAGAAGTGCGCATTTCAGGACGAAGCGGGAGAATTTGATTTCCTCTTCAGGGCCGAAGGATTTTGTGAAGCTAAGCCTAACTCTTGTAAAGTGTTCTTTAAAAAATTATAAAAAAATCATTTTTCCATATAATCTTTTAAATTATCATATATGAAATAAATTGTTATTATGTATATCACTAGAATTACCAGGTTTCTTGTATACCTAGAAATACCGGGGTGGGTCACATCTGACCCATGGCTTTTAAAGACGTTATTCTTGTTTTATATGGAAGATAAAGTCACACAATAATTATTGACGATGAATACAATGATTTTTAATTAATTATTAATACAATCTAGCATTTAGACTATTACATAACATGAAATTTTGAGAATAAATACCACAAAGGATTTTTTTTCTATTTAAAAAAAAAATGCTTTGAGATTTTGATACCTTTCTAATAAATATATACATATGATTTATGGATTTAAATTGTTTAATAATGTTCCTTCAGATCACTTAGATATTTAAATACAATAAATTTAAATATATATTCATATTCTTGATTTTTTTACTTACAATTTTACTTTTTATACAGTTTACTGTCCAATCAATTCATACAAAATGCCAAGGTCTTTTTTTTCTTTTTCTTTTTTTTCTGTGCATTATGCACAAACAAATTATAGGCAGTTTCAGCAAACAGTGTTAGTTTATTTGGCTTAGCATTGCTTTATGTGATAACATTTTTTATTTGCTTGAAATTTTAGTGCTGGTGCGTGGACTTATATCTTCAAGTTCTTTTCAAATATTGCTTTTATTTATAATTTTAGCAAGAAGATTTTTTACTTACATTAGAATCTGTTGTACCTTTAAAAACTACCGAAACATTTATGACCACCAAATCTTGAATCAGATTTTGCATAATGTTGAACATTGCGGCTGTACCGATCATATAATTCGATGTTCGCAATCGCTTCAAAAAGTGATTTATTTTATATCTTTCTCACTTTTTAGAATTATTTCGAAAAATGAATTCTTTTATTTTTAATTTTCTGCAAAATATTTACAATTTATTTGTGTCTCTTTATTTTTCCCACAGTATTTTTTTGGCTATTTTTATTCAACTTGCTACTACATGTATTGGATTTGAACAATGAAATTTTATTGTCATTTTCAAGAAAAATTGTTTTGTCATTTATGTCAAGATTGTCAGCATCATCAGATGCCGACAATAGTTACCTCGTCACTAAATTTCTTCCCTAATGTCATTTAAAGACAATTAATGTTACAATTTTAAAATTTTCTCATTCAAGAAACTTCCGTAGTGGTGCCATTACTATAAATGTGCGAAAGTCAAATGCCACAAACATTTTTTTTCCTCCATGTGGCTTATGAGAGGCAAAATACTCTTTTTATATACTTTCTAAGGTATAACATAAAAAACAACTATTTACATAATTCTTACAATAGTTTGAAATAAAAACTCACACATTTAGCTTCCAAATGCATAACAGATATGTGATCAGGAGCCCCCTCCCCCCCCTGCCTGTTCCCTGTCTTTTGTGAAAAGTAAGTGTGAAACATATTCTTACACTATTCTTATCTTATTGAAAAATATAGAGTTGAAATCCTTGTTTGAATAAATGAAAAATGCAATTATTTTGATCGGGTCAGCGATGACCCAGAATGGTAATTCTAGGTATAAAGATGTGTATATAAAAAAATTTCATCCGATTTCAACTAAATTCGTACTAAGGCATCATATTACGTATTTAGGAAAAGTCAATCAGTTTCAAAGTTTTACTTTGTAAAGCAACAGTAATAGGAGCGAAAGACCACGTCTTGGGTCACGGATGACCCGCCTCGGTAATTCTAGTGATATTCACGGAAAAAATTGGGCTATTTTCTTCGATATTTTATTATAAAATGACCTTTTAAAGGTTTATAATGCCTATTTTAACTACTTTTTTAGATTAAAAAATAATATAATATGATTACAAAAGACTTACTAGCCTTCATTTTAGCAACATATGAAGCATTTTGCGCTAATACAGAATAATTTTGAGAAAAAATTAGCTTTGTTTCTAAATAGTTTTTAATACAATCCTTAAACAAAATAAGTTCTTTATAAAGCTGATTTTTTCACTAATAAAAACAGTTAAATTAAGCTTATAAGCGACTAGTGCATAATACTGTATAATATTATTCAAGAAGACATAAAAAAATACAGTCGAGCCTCTATAAAACGAAATCCATCGTTCCAGTAAAAAAATCGTTATATAGAGAAATTCGATGTATAGAGTATGATGTTAAAAATGGTATTTAATGTGTAAATTTTGAAAAAATATTATTTTTGATCTTTTTAATTAAGAATTTGAAATGTTTAAAAGTATATATTAACCTAACATTTTATTTCTTACTTATTTAAGCAGTTTCAAAAAAGAGAAAAGACATTTATTTGAAAGCTTAATGAAAATCAAATAAGGAAGACTAACATAAATTTCAGAGGAAGAAATCTGTAATTTTTTGTTGTTTTGATTTTAAAATTACAATTGTTACGCTCTCAAAAAGAATTCTCAAATTTTAGCAAGGAATGAAAAATTGTAGTTGATATTTTCCTCCATTTGAAGGTCTCTCTTATGTGCTCTCATTGATTCCTCTCTTATATGTGTAACTATTCAATTGACTGTGTTTCTAGAAGGATGTTGAAAGGTGTGTGGGAGGTGGGATGAACTTGTTAGGTTTAAAGAATAAGGAGAGAAGTAATATTTATAAAAAAAAAAAACCTCTCCACTGAACGATAAATCAAAAATAACTGATGGAAAATTGATTCCATATGATTTCGAAGCTTTTTTAAAACTGAATAAATTAAGATCAATTTATGAAAAAATTCGTTATATGGAGATAGATATTTCGCTATATAGAGTCTGTTTTTAATGTAATCATGCGAAAAGGAGACCGTTCTTACTAAAAATTCGTTATATGGAGAAATTCGATGTATGGAGTTTCGTTATATAGAGGTTCGACTGTAGTTTGAACTGTTTAATGTAATTTAAAATATTTTTGAAAATTCAAAAAATATGTTTAAATGCACAATCAATGATAAAATGTCATTCAAATAAAAAGTATTTAATTATAAAAATAAAAAAAAATGGAATTGAACTATAAAATATACATTGCTTAAAAGTTATTGAATGTTAAAAATATTTTTGAACTCAAAATTAAAAAATACATAGCAATTCATAATGTAATAGCAATATATAATGCAATAGCAATGTAAGAAATATTAAATGAAAAGTATTTAATAATAATGAGAACTTGAATGATGACTTAAAATATATTCATCAAAGAATATGTTAATACCTCTTTATTTATATCTTATGTAGAAAAAAAATAAATAAATAAAATAAAAATTAAAAAAAAATTAAACTCAGGAAATTCAATGTATCAAATAATAAATAACAATAAGAAATGAAACTTAATAATAATTTAAAATATACTTATCGCAAATGTCATTGATGTTAAAAGTATTTTTGAAAATAGAAATGTGTGTATGAGTAAATAAATTGAATTATAACAGGCAAAATTAATAAATAATTCGAAATATTCGCTTTAATGTATGCGCTCATTTATCAAAATAGTCAGAGTTAAATTATTATTTTATAATCACTAGCACTAAAACTTTTACTTTCTGAAGGCTACATATTTTTCACAATCTCCTTTATTTCATTCTTTGTCAAATGTATTGATTTTTTTTTTCATTTTAATGAATTTGGAAATTGTGGTACATAGATATTGATGATGTAATTTAAAATGGATTTTGTATTTGGATTTTGCATTATGGATTTGATATTTTTTACATTGAAACGAGATATAATATTGCTGAAGATAAAAATCAAAAATTAAAACCAAAATAACAAGCAAGTTGCTTTGCCGAAACTATTCCGAATGTTTAATACGAAACAATCCCACAATTGGTCACTTTTCATATTTTTCCTGTTTTGTTTTGTTTTTCTTTTTTTTTTTTTTTTAATTTTCTACTGCTCGAATTAATGTGCCGGAATAAAAGTGTAAGATACAGAGCGGCGGTAAATTGCAGAGTCAGCAATCTCGACGATCTACATACGAATAAAAATTTCAAACCTAGAGGAAAAAAAAAGAAAGAAAAAAATTAGGAAATACGCATCCGTCAAACCAGTAAGTAAGTTATTTCTATCGAGTTAAAAGTAGAACAAAGAAAAAAGGAACAGTATGTATGTATATATGTCGGCCAATTATCTACGCTGTGGGATATAGGCCCTAAGGGGTGGGGTGCCCTACCGTCTACCAGTTTGAGGTCAGAACCTCTCGGCCACTGGTGGGGCGAAAAAAGGAACAGAAACACGCATTAAGTGCGATAGTCTTAGTCAGAAGCATATTTATAACAAATAATATATACACTATATTGCCATTAATTATTGGACACTTGCGATTTTAGACATTTTACTAAATATCTAGAAAAATACATGAGGAATCATCTCGAAACTCTTAGTGTATAAATATAATAGTATACGTCATACAACTCCGTGAAGATTTTTTAACGAAACTCCATAGGGGACCGTCAACAAATTAAAAAGAATGAATATCTTTTGAATAACCCTGTCAAAACTAATGTTGCAAAAGCACTCAAACTCTAGATTATGATTGAATGCCTTATTGTAATACACTGTGTTCATTTTTATGCAAATAGCATGAATACTCGCAGAGTAATTAAGGTTTTTATAAAAATGGTCCCAAATTTTTCCAAGTTTTTCCCTTATAATTTTCAGAGTTCTTAATATAAAATAATATTTTTTTCAGAAAATATGACAAACAACATTGCACACAGTACCCTGTAATCAGAATTAAAATATAATAAAAATTGTATGAAAAATGAGTAGGTTTACTAAATAATTTTTTACTGTGCATGCGTCAAAGATATCAAAATTTCATTTGCATATTATGTTAGCTAAATGTGTAGAGCAACTTTTGTAAAAGTCTCAAAATCATAGCTTGAAAATTCTGAAAGTAATTGTCTATAGAAAAAGGACAAAATCCGTTGTTTCCAAAATGAAGCAAAAAAATGAGGGATTTTATCCAAATGTAGTTGTACATCCCGTATTGTGTATTCTATATTGACATTAATCAATGGATATATGGATACAACCCCTCTTGTTTTTGCTTCATTTTGAGAATAACGTATTTTCAACTTATTCAATTGGCGATAATCAATGGCAATATAGTGTATTTGCGTTCATCAGCTTATTCACCCCCCCCCCCACCACCAAGCACGATAATTATTCATGATGAGCAATTCTATTACACATGTAAAAGGTTTATGATCGCAAAAAGATAGAACTCAGAAACATAAATAGATGATAAAATAATTACTTTCTTTTGATTGCAGTATTTTTTTAATTAATTAACATTGATTAAAAAAATATTTATTCATCGATTCCATTTGCTTTCCTAGTTAAATGAAAGTGTGTTCTTTCCATATATATAGTCAAAAATGACTAAAATATGTTTTTTCGTACGGTATACATTTCAACACAAAACGTTCCACATACGCGGCACGAATACTAGTCGTTCGTGATCTGAGTGCCAAACAGGCTGTCGCGTATACCGGTCGCGTGGGATGTGAGTGCCAACGATGCCGGCTCGTATACCGGTCGCTCGTCCCGAAGGGGTTAATGAATCCCTATTTGAATATTGAAAGGTTTAAGAATCTAAATAATCAATAATACATTTTGTATTTACCATTCTGTGAACACATCGTATTTTAAAAATACATTGTAAATTTATCCAATAAATATGTATGCTGTATTTTCTAAAGGAATCCTAATTGTATGTTAAGTAAAATCTTTTTTTTTTTTTTTTTTTTTTTTTTTTTTTTTTTTTTGCAGAAATTGAGTAGGGCCAAATTGAGCCGGACTGAGTCTCTTTTCATTGATTTTTGTACAGGCAGGGCTCGGGTTGAACTTTTATTTTTTACTCCGGGTCACGGCAAAATAACTTTCCTTCGGGAAGGGTTGAGCCCGGGCCTCGAAATTCCTGCCCATGCAAATCTCTGACAGTATTCTACTACCCTTCGAATAAAATACATTATATAAGTGTGATGACAAAACCTTTTTGCACAAAGTTAGCTATGAAGCAGTAATCGGGATCAAAATTTTTAAAAAAAATGCCCAATTAAACTGATGGCTTTGCATTCACAGGCTGTTTACACTAATTGTGTAATACAGCCTTTTTTTTATTAATAACACCCTCGAAAAATAAAGTAAGTTGAATTACTTTTCCCATTTCCCCCAATTATACTTAACCATTGAACCGCCAAAACTAATCACAGATACGCTTTATAAAATTAAAAAATTATCCAAAATTTGAAGCAAATCATGTAATTCTGCTCAAAAAACATTTCATCTTATTTAAGGGAGGTAATCCCTCATTCATCCCTTTATCATTAAATCCTCAAAACAATTCAGGGATTCGTCTTATGAAGAAAAAAACTATATTCAAAATTTACGGCAAATCGGATAAATCTGCATAAAAACCCATTTAACTAATTTAAAGAAGGTGATAAAACGCCCACTACACCATTATACTTAACCAAAAGAAAAAACCCAAATTAATTAAAGAAGCGACTGATCAAATAAATTCATCTCCAAAATTTTAAGCAAATTGGATAGTTCTGTATTATAACCAATTTATCTAATTTAAGGAATGAAGTAAATTTGAAGTTCCCCCTTACATTTAACCAAAGAACTACCAAAATTAATCAGTGAAACGCTTCATCAGAATGAACAAATCCAAGATTTGCAGCAAATAGTTTAATTCTGCATGAAAATCCATTTGCCAAAATTAGGCGGGATCCCCCGTTCTTCCCGTTGCTCTTATTCAATTAACACCCAAAACCAATTAGGGAAGCGCTTTTCTAGAATGAATTTATTTCTAAAATTCGAAGCAAATCAGTAAATTGTACGTGAAAAAAGCATTTACAAAAATTATGGGGTGTTTCCCTTAACCCCCCCCCGCTTCCTTTATACTTAAACAATGAACACCCACAACTATTCATGGAGGCGTCTCAAGAGAATGATCCTATATCAAAACTTTGAATAAAATATGCTAATAATGCATGGAAATCCATTTATTTGCATTAAGGGAAGGGGCAAATCAGCCTTTCGTTCACTCTCCCCTTATTCTTCTCCAATGACCTCCCAAAATTAATATGAAAAGCTCCTCATAAGAATAAACCTATATTGAAAGTTTGGTGCCAATCGAGTATTTCTATCAAGAATTATTGCGTTACATACTTACGTACATACATAGATACAGAACCGACGAGCACATTAGTTCTCAGGCTTTGGTTGCCTGATGAGATAAAAACACGTCAAATTCCATCATTTCTATCAAGAATTATCGCGTTACGTTCATACGTACATACATGCGTACATACATATGTACATACATACATACAGAACCTGTGAGCCCATTATTTCTCTGGTTTTGACATCCGTGAGCTAAAAACACGTAAATTAACTTTGACCTAGGATAAACTAGATCAGCCTAGCACAAACAAGAATGATGGCGTTGAGGCGGTCATTGAAATCACGCCAAACTGAATTGGCCTAGGATAAACTAGTTCAGACCACTAAACAGCAGTCTAAACTAGTTTATCCTATAAGAGTTAGGCCAAACTAGTTTGGCCTAGGAAAATCTAGTTTGTCCTATGGGCCTTAGGTTAGACTCGTTTGGCATAGGAAAAACTAGTTTATCCGATGGGCGTTAGGATAGACCGGTTTGGCCTAGGAAAAACTAGTTTATCCGATGGGCGTTAGGATAGACCGGTTTGGCCTAGGAAAAACTAGTTTATCCGATGGACGTTAGGATAGAACGGTTTGGCCTAGGCCAATCTAGTTTGGCCTAAAATCGGATTTGGCCTGTAACATATATACATACATACATTATATGTATATATATATATTTTTTTTTTTTTGACCAATGTAAATAGTGTACAAAAAAAAGATTTAGTAAACAGTTGTAAACGATAAAACGCAGTTTTCTTTTTTTTTTCCCAATCTCAAATATTGCGTAAATAAAACCTACCCTGTCTTATTGCATGTTAGATTTAAAAGTAGTCACGATATGCAAAAATTAATTAATTAATTAATTAGTAATGTAAAAGATATAAAAAGATAATGCTTAATATAAAAAATTAAGCACTTTTAAATTAAAAAGTTAAAAATATCTATATTTTTTTTAAATAAAAACAGATGTCATAATTGTTCATAAGTAAAGTATTCTCATAGTTATGCTTTATGTTGTACTTCAATGTTATTTAAGGTGCATAACAATGGTCATGTCACTGTTTTTACAAAAAAAAAAATTCTTCAAAAAATATTTTTTATTAAATTTCAGACATTTAGGATTTCGAAAATGTCTAAATTAATTAGAAATGGATTTCGAAATGAATCAGATATGATATTTCTATAACCGAAAAGAACCGCTTAAAAAGCCGCAGAAATCTAAAGAATAAATTTTTATACTCATACATATAATATACAATCTATGCGCAAATGTATAAACACCTACAAATATGGTGGGTTTTAATGTTGTAAACTTTATATTGAAGACAAAAAAACTTCTTTAAAACACCATAAAATAAATAAAATTGCGCAAAGCCTTTCAATAGAACTTAATCTATCTTCATCAGGCGCAAAAAGACGTGCGTCTACTATGAATGTAGCGGCGCGACTGCCGCTACATTCATAGTAGCGCACATAGTCGCTACATTCATAGTCACGCTACATTCACAGTAGACGCACGTCTTTTTTGCGCCTGATGAAGATAGACTAAGTTCTATTGAAAGGCTTGCGCAATTTTATTTATTTTATGGTGTTTTAAAGAAGTTTTTTTTTGTCTTCAATTGTATAACATCAATTTTCAACTTTTTATTAAACTGTGTCTTTTCTGTGTCATTTTTCACGCTTTATTAAAATCTTTATTTGTATTTTCTGAAACACTGTGTTTTCCATTGGATACGTTTACGAAAAACTTCATTTCTTATTAGATTTTTAAGATATTGAAATAAAATTTTGTCACAAGTATGTGCTGATCTATTAGTATGTTATAAGTAAAACATAACTTGTAAGTTTGTGTATTTTAATTTAAGAGCTTTATTATTGAAAAATATTATTTAAAAATGATGTTTTGTATTTAAAATTTGGTATAAATTTGGTAACTACGCTGTTAAAATTAAATCTGTGAATTCACGGTGAAACTACTAGCAGCAAAGTAGCCGAACTTTTACTGTTCCGTTAGTAGATTTTCCGTTTTTGGAAATAAAAGAAAGGAAAACCCCGCTTGAAGAAGCAGTAACTTTCTGTTACAAGGTTTGATTTTTAATGATAATAATTTAGTATAATTTACGAATTGATTAATTGTCAAAGAATTCGAAATATTCTAGTGTTCATAAACTGCTATATCATTGATTTAATTTATTGATTTATTTTTGTATGTTTTACCTCAAGCCGTCCTGAGGACCGAACTCGAGACCTTGGGATAGCGGAACAAATCCTTACTGACTGAGCCAAAGCTGCGGATGGTCTTTTATCAGTTAGTGAGAAAATCTGTTGCACTTTTTAAAGATTTCATTTGAAATATATTTGTTAGAAAATTTGTAAATGGTTTATTTTATTTTATTTTAGAACGATGAATAACACTAAGACTGATGCATCATACTTATTATTTTTTTAAATCAAGTTTAATTTTTTAACTAGTTTAAATTAAAAAAATCACTGTTTAAAATCACTGTTTTTTTTTTTTTGAATGAATGAATGAATGAATTAAAAAAAATTATACAAAAATAATGTTATAGACATTTTTTAAGTTATCGCACACTATTTATTTATTTATTTATTGGCTAATTCATTAAAAGTTTTTTAATAAGAAATAAGAGAAAAATAAACAGAAAAAATGTAATTTAAAAGGGATTTTTTAAGTTTTCATTATTTCATGGTGCCAATATTTCAGTGGGATTCGAACCCACAATCTGCGTTCGCAGGCGATTAGCGGTGTGGTGCCTTGACCACTCGGTCGCAGAGCCTCCCCCATAACGAAGTGTCTCCGATTTTGGTTTCTATCTCCATTCGTTTCGTTATTTTCAGGAAATATGGTAGAGTTTTCTGATTTTTAACGGAAAATGCCCTCCCTAATAGCATGCATGGTCACAGTGACGTCACTGTGAGTCACTTTGGTCACATCACATCTGTGACGAAAATGCCAACACTCAGTGACGTCACATTGTGACTGAGATGTGACTTCCTTAAAAATTTTTAGAAATTTATAAATATCCTTCAAAACATGTTATTTACTTTAAAAAACATGTTTCTGGCAATTTAAACATCGTCGCTTTTGTCACAGTTTCGTCACAATGTCAATGTCAAATAAGTCACAAATGACACATTTTTCACAAATTTGTCACATTGTGACCACTTTGTGAAACGTAACAAAAGAGCTCTAAAACGGCCATAACGACTTAACATTTTAGTCACTGTGATTTCACATCGACGTCACGGGACGTCACATCGACAATCGATGGTCACAAAGTCAGAATGTGACTTCACAACGACGTTGCAGTGACGTCACCATGCTTTACGGGCTTTTGATGTGAAAAGTGACTTTTAGTGTGAAATTCAAGAAAAAATTATTCCTGAATTTCAGATTATTTTTAACAGTGTATAATAGGTGCTACAAATGCTTATTAACATAAGTAAATCGTTTGCTAATATATTCTTGAAATATATATATATATATATATATATATATATATATATATATATATATGTATATATATATATATAGATAGATATATATATTGAATAGATTTTGTCACAAAAGCTTTGGAATAAACCCAATTCTTCACCAAAATTTGACAAACTATTGCCATAATTTAAAAAAAATAATAAAATTCCAATAAAATTATGTATGAATTCATAGTTTTATTCCCCGTTTCAAAGTAAAAACAGATGTGTGTGATAAAACTTGATATATATACATATTTAAAATACCCTTAATCTAGGGGCATATCTCAAGAAAAAATGTTTTATCAAATCATTATAAAAACTGTTAATTACATAATAGTAAATTATTGTATTAACAGAAATATTTATTTATGAATTTATTTTATTATATATAACACTGGTAGAAAAGATTCGATTTAAATCAGTTCTAGAACTATTTGCTATTAAGATCTATGTATGTTTAAATTTTGAATAAATTATATTTTAATTTTTTAAAAAGCAACTTATGGTTTTTTTTATAATATATGTATGCATTAAAAAGTACATTTTAATAGATAGTTCTTAAACCTTCCTAAATATCAGATAATTAAACAAATTTATTAATTGTGTATGAACTACACCTTTTCTTTATACTACAAAAAGTAACTTCCTGACATGAAAAAACGAATAACAGTTCTTAAAAATAATGTTTTAAGAACCAAACTTGGACAGATTTTGAATTCATTCCCAAAAGACCTAAAGAAAAATAATAAAAAAAGCTAAAATACTTGGCAAATCGTAGTAAAGCTGGTTATGCTTCGATGCAGATTTTGTATTTCAGAAACTTTCTCGTAACCTCTTTCGTGTTTTTGTCTGTTTTCTAACAATTTTTACGTTTTCAAAAAGATTTCTTTGCTTTTTTTTCATCCAGGGATTAAACTTGAAGAAAAGAAAAACAACTCGAGCAATAAACTCTGAGATGCTTCTCTTTTTTTCTATTCCGTTTATTGTTTTATGAAATTATTTTTCTAAAAATGAAATGAAAGATTATTTTTTATTCATATTTAAATTAATTGTTCCTCCTTTCTCATTTTTCCAAATTTTGCAGGAAAATATTATTTAAATTACCTTAAAAAATAATTCCACCAATTTTTAAAGGAAAAAATGTAGCTTCAGTTAATCTTTAAAATTACAGTAGACCGCCCATTAACCGGACTCTAATTAACCCGATTGTCCAACTAACCGGATCGATAAAAGACCATACATATTTTCCCATTTTCTTCAAAATTCTTGAATTGAGTGTTTCTTAGGCGCGGTAAGGTAAATTCCTCTGTACATCACAAAAGTTAATCGTTAAATGCAATTTTCCAATTATTAAATTTTTTTATGTCTTCACGGATTTAGTCTTAACACATGCTCATAAATCACTTAAATTTAGCTATTTTAAATAAAATATTTATTTAATTGCATGATTTTTCAAATATTAAATTCAGAAAAACAGATTTGGTTTTTGTGTAAATTAGTTGGTGTTTTTATTTATATAGCCGTTGGTTTTGTTTTGTTACGTAATTTTAAATTTTAAATTTTAAATTGTGAGTTGTTTAATTAAAGTTACACGAATGGAAAATATGGATTTGTCATAATTTGCAAAACCTTTCAGGATATATATATCGTTTTTGTTTAATACTTTTTTCTTGACTTCTCCCATCTTCCAAAGAGCTTGTTTCCGCTGCATGTATGTATGGTTCTCATTTTAATCGTTTAATATTTCTATTGTTATACTGCTTTTCTCCCTCTTTCCATGAATTCTCATATTTTTCAGCTTAAAAACTATTTATGTTTAAAGCAAAATTTGAACGTAAGGTGGTTCTGTGATCGGGGAATTTCGATCGGAATAACGATAACAATACTTTCTGGTTCTAAAAATAATCTGAACTAAAAATGACAATTGTTAAAAAGTTACGCATGCATGTACATTCAAAATTATGTATGAAAACGAATTATTAAACATTAGTTTATTATAGCTTATTGTTATAAATAATTCTCAGAAAATGTTATTTTGGCATTAAAAAAACACTTTGTGGGTAAAAATTAAGAATTTTAATAAAAAAATTGCATGCTTCTTTTATACATTGCTAAACAGAAATGTTTGTCAGATCATTCTATTATTTTTTGTTCTTGTTGTTGATTACTTATTAATGGATATTTAATAAATTTTGGGATGAATTGCACAATGTAAAGAAAATAAAAATACATTGAATACGCTTGTATATTTTATTTCTTTCTCATAAACTAATTCATTAGTTCAATATGGATTCCTAATTTTACTACGTAAACTATATTAGGGATATCAAAAACTAATGGTGTGATTTGACAAATAATTTTACTAGTTTTAGTGTTTTAAATACTGTAATATACAGTGCTCAGGAAAAGTTTAGACACTGGTTTTTTTAACCTTTAAATAAAAAATACGAACACGTGAGGTTTAGAAATGATTATACTTATTTTCAAATATATTTTAAACAATGTACAGTAAAAATAATGGTTATAATTTAAGATAACATATAATTTAACTGAAAAAAGTAAAATTTGCATATTGCAAAAGTTTAGACACTTTTTTGATTTTTAGCCAACTGTTCATGGATAAATGCAAATTTCCAAGTTATGATGTCACATATCTGAAGTATTTAATTATACCTCGATATAGCATCGGTTAGTGAAGATGCCGCGAGCTAAAAATATTCATTTAGATGAGGTAATTGAAGTACGGACTCTGAAATTGGAAGGGAAGACAGTTGCAGAAATTTCAGCAGCACTAAATCGTCCAAAATGGTTTGTCTATGAAGTATAATCTAAGGATGACTCAAAAAAAAAAAAAAAAAAAAAAAAAAAAACATAATTTGAAAGACCTTGTGTGACAAGAAAATGCGATGACAAAAGGATCCAGAAAGTGACATTTACACAAATAATGATTGTTAATTACATTAAAAGTAAGTCAGGAATTTCTGTGTCGACGGACATGATGCGTAGATAATAAAAAAAAAAAAAAAAAAAGGTAAATCAATTTACATGACAATAATAAAACAATCAGCTTTAAAATCTCGCTATAAATTGTGCAGAATTCAATTAACTTGCAAACATACGTCATATGGACCCAAATGGTACGCTATATATTCAGTAACGAAAAAAAAAGTGGAATTTTAATGGCCCAAACACGTGGGCATGCTATTGGAATGACTTAAGCAAAGATCCTGGGACTTTATTCAGTCGACAAAAAGAAGGTGAATTTTAAATAATTTGGTTCTCACTTAGCTTTAATGCTCGTGCATCTGTGGAGTTATTCATTGGTTGCCAAGCAACACAAGACTACGTATATACGTTGGAGATTAACTTTTAGTCATTTGGGGAACTTTTGCTGATCTAAAGTATAGATTTTAGCATCTATTCATGTTGAATACAAAAGAAGGACTTCGCCTAACTCTGAAAATACTATTGATCTCAACTGGCCGGCGTGTAGCTCTGATCCGGACCCAATCAAAAACTTTTGTAGCATCATAAGTCGTAATGTTTATGCAAATTTTTGTTATAGTTTTCTTTTAATGAGTTTTGAGCTGCTGTTAAACATGTTTGGTACGAAATAGACCCCTAAGTGACGCAGCATTTAGTGTTTTCGATGAAAAGTCACATTCTTGCACTAACTGCAAACAATGCGGGTGCAACTCGATTTTAATTTGTAGTTATAATTGTAGTTATAATTGTAGCATAATATTTTGTAGCATAAACATTACGACTTATGATGCTACAAAAGTTTTTGATTGGGTCCGGATCAGAGCTACACGCAGGCCAGTTGAGATCAATAGTATTTTCAGAGTTAGGCGAAGTCCTTCTTTTGTATTCAACATGAATAGATGCTAAAATCTATACTTTAGATCAGCAAAAGTTCCCCAAATGACTAAAAGTTAATCTCCAACGTATATACGTAGTCTTGTGTTGCTTGGTAACCAATGAATAACTCCACAGATGCACGAGCATTAAAGCTAAGTGAGAACCAAATTATTTAAATTTCACCTTCTTTTTGTCGACTGAATAAAGTCCCAGGATCTTTGCTTAAGTCATTCCAATAGCATGCCCACGTGTTTGGGCCATTAAAATTCCACTTTTTTTTTCGTTACTGAATATATAGCGTACCATTTGGGTCCATATGACGTATGTTTCTGACGCATTTTTCTGTAAATACACAAATTGTCTATACTTTTGCCACAATGTTAATTTTTTTTTTTTTTTTTTGTCATTATATTTTATGTAAAAGGTAAAATTCAAAATCTATTGAGTGTAAGTAAAGGATAAGTCACAACTAATATTTGACAGAGGAATTACAAACATTCGGTACATACTTCGGAAAATAGAAGCATAATCGATCATTGTCTTAACTTTTGCTGAGCGGTGTATATAAAAAAAAGCAAATAAAAATAAAAATATGTTATAGATACTTTTTACCCACAAAATGATTTTTTTTCTTTTTATCAAATTTAGTTTTTCTAAGTATTACCTATAATATCATGTGTATATAATATGTCAATATGCATCAATAATAATAATAATAGTAATAATAATGAAATCTTCAAATTTCTTCTGAGGTACGGAATTCCTTTAAAAGAAAAGGAATTTTTTAATTCATGTGAGAAATAGACTTTGATTGGTTGCAAGTTTATAAAAAAAATTGAAATAGTTTTAAATATTTTAAAAATTGTTATTGGATTTATCATTTTTTTGTGATGTTTGAAAGGGAATTCAAAATTTCAACATACCGTTGAATGAATGTTGAAGAAAATTCATTCTGTGTTCAATTTTTATTTTTATTTATTCTATTTTATTTTATTTTATTTTTGCCTTAATTTTCCATGTGTTGGGTCGTTATATTCATGTTTTCAAAAGTTTGATTACAATTTTATTGGAAATATCTATCACAAAAATAACTTACAAGTTAACGCATGCACTCCTTTAGTAAGTTTTCAAAATTTTTATCGCAATCTTTAAACGAAATTTCATTCATATGCAGTAATATTTTTGTGAGAACTAATTTACGCATAAGTATTCAGTTATGTCCAGGTTTTGTCAAGTTTGATTAAAATTTAACTCAAAATATGCATTGCAAAAGTAACTTGCAAATTAATCCATTGTAGAAAAATACTTTAAAGTTACTGCAAAAATGCTGGCAGTAATGTTGCCGTAAAATTGTAGTAAAATTCAATATACATTTTTTTTTATTACATCCAATTTTATTGCAATTTTTACGGCAAAAACTGTTGGCAACATTGCTGCCAGCAGTTTTTGCAGTAAATTTAACGGATTTTTTTTACAGTGCACAGGCACTTTATTAATAGGTTGCTAACATTTTTATCACAATCCTTGAATATAATTTTATTCACAAACAATAAAATATTTATAAAATCTAAACTACTCATAATTATTCAGTTATTTTCAGTTTTTAACAAATGTAATTGCAATTTAATTCAAAATATCCATTACTAAAGTTACTTACAAATTAATACTCATATTTCCGTAGTAGTTTACTAAACATTTTATCACAATCATTGAATTAAATTTTATTGACATTCAATAATCTTTTGATAAACGCTACGCTACGTGTATATAATATTCACAAAATTGTACAAATATTTTAACACAATTTATTGGGTTGATTTGATTTTTATTTCTTTAAATCAAAAAAAGCTTTTTAATCGTTTCTGAACATTAAATATTATAAATACATCACTATTGTAATATATAAAGGATAAGAAAAAAATAATAAATGCAAAACTGAGGTAGTTAGATACAATATTTAAAAATTTGTAGTATAAGAATTTAATTTTCATTAAATTCCACTGAGTAATTCAAACCATTCATTGTAAACCTCATAAAAAGACTACAACAACAGATTAATTAAGGACTAATTAAATTAATTTTAAAATTCATTTAATACTGATTAAAAAGGAATTTAGGAAGCTGTAAATAATGCTTAGTTTACAAGTAGCAATTTCCCTACAGAAAGGTTTACTGGATATTCAACAATGCAAAAAGGTAGTTAAACATGTAGAAAATTCATAAATATTCAAAGAATACGCAGTAAAGTAGCATATTAGGATTAAAACTTTTAAAAAGTTATTTTTAAAAGCGCAATTAATTTTTAATTCTGACAAATCCAACATACAAAACTTTTCGGGATAAGAAAAATGCTGACATTAATAATAAATTTCCAGAAAATTACAACAGCTTCTAAAACATATGCTTCAGTAAAGTCCATTAGTAAAATAATTTTTGCAGCGCAGTGGTAGAGTAAAAATTTTGTCATTGGAAGCAATTATAAATACATTAGGGGCATCATTTTTTAAAATGTTTTCTAAAGGCTCTTTTAAGGCGAAAATGAACGAAAGTTACAGAAAATGCGAACATCGACAGTTTTTTGACTGTATACTTTTTTTTTTTTTTTTTTTGCTTTTTGCTTTTTCTTTTTTAAGTATAAGAATGAGGTGTTTTGTTCTTCAAAAATTGCATACAGACAAATGTTTTAATTTATACATGATTCTCATATCAATAAACGAATAAAATTTTTTGATACATTAATTTAGATGCAACGAAAATAATTCGCTTATGCTTGTTTATTCAAAATAGTGTATAATTAGAAAGATGTCATTTTACATAATTGTTAATGGTTATATTGTGTTTTCCTACTTTAAGAAACAAGTTTTTCGGTGTTTATCTGGGAGATGTGTAAGGAATATATACTGAAATAAGGAAAAATTCAAATATGAGTACAATGTACTCATATTAAATTGAGGGAAGAATTCGGATGCTTTTTCGATTAGCGCGAAGAAATGCAGCTTACCAAATTTTACCAAAATTTTCTGGAATGCAGTGAAATACGATAAAATAGTTGTAAACATATATTTTTAATCAAAAAAGTTATTATATGTACTGTATATTAATTTCATGTACGTTATGCATGTAGATATAACTTTAAATATATATATATATATATATATATATATATATGTATGTATATTATATGCACGCATAAATGAGTACTATGCACTGATATTAGTTTTTTGCGTTTGATATGTCAAGTATTTAATAAACATTTGAAATTATAAGACAACGTTATTGTAAACATTCATTTTAATTTCATTTGAAAGCATTTAAAAATGCAGATTTAATATATTACATAATATTACAGATACAGAAAAATATGAAAAAGAAACTACTGAAAATTACAAAAATTATACAATATATGTATGTATATTAGGGTGTATAACGAAAAACTTTTTTTTTAAATTCAAAATTTGAAGTTAATAAAAAGTTGAAATTGAAAATATTTAGGCTTCCCCGAAAAAGGATGAATATTAAATTTTGTGGCGTAAAATGTAATTTTTTATATATTTTTTTAAATATATGAATATAAAGTAATTGCTTTTTTGTAAGTACAAAAATATAAAGTTTAGATAGGCATTTAACATTTAAAAAAAATCATTTATGTCATTAAATTTATAAGTCTCGGGGAATCTAATAAAATTCTCATTATTTTACCAAATAGCCAAGATTTTTATTTTATTTTGTTGATGGTTTTAAATTTGTTGCAGGTAATTTTTTACATATGTAAACCTCCAAATATCATGTAAATAAAATGCATATTAATTTTTAATTAGTTTATTAGTCTCATTTGTTTTGTCTCATGACATTAGAAATGATTTTTAAAATATCACACACATACACAAAAAAGTAAAGCTTGGAAAGTTTAATATTTAAATGAAAAAGGTTACAAATTTAATAGTTAAACATTGAATTTGAAAAACGTTATTCAAAATAAATCTCTATTTCATTGTTATTTTATTTTGATAAGTTATCTTAATGGTTTTTTATTGAAAAAAAAATCTACAAATAATATTTTTAGTTGCAACGATTTTGAATTGCCTCACTTCTTAAATAAATTTAAAATTTTATATTAAATATATATATATATATGAGAAATTTCATCATGTCATGTGGTTTTCAAATAAATTGGTTGATTAAAAATAACTTTAATAACTTTAATTTTTAAAATAATTGTTTCAAAACCTTATTTATTTCTGTCTATTTAAATGAAAAAATCAATAAATTCTACAAAAAAATATCTCGAGTTACAACAATTTTAAATTACCCCACTTTTTAATTTAATTTTAAATTTTAAAAGGAAAAATATGTATGAGAATCTTTTACATGTGATTTTGTTTACAAATAATTTGATTAATAAAAAGAAAAAAAATCAAAAATTTACTATAAATATTGCTTTTTTATAAACATGTCTCGTATCTCTTTTACCTGTTGTCGTGAAATATTAATTTAATTAATCTAAGTATTTAATGAGTTAAAATTAACTTTAAAAAATCTTAATGTATCTAATAACATATTTATATCTAATATTACATTATATAGTGCAATAACGAAAAGAAATGTATAACATGTTTTGTAATATACTTAACTTATCATACGAAATATATTAAATTTATTTTTTAATGCGTAAAACTACTTTAAAAATATACTGATTTCCCTTTTTTCTTTTTAATATTGTCAATATTGTCAATATTGTCAATTCAATTATTTATAGTAATATTGTCATTCTAAATATATTTAATTTATATATATTTTTAATGTATAAAATTTCTTTTAAAATACACTGAATTTCTCAAACTTTTGAATGGGTTAAAATTAACTTTACAAAATTCTTAATATAGCGTTAAACATATTTATATCCAATATTACACTATGTAGCGCAATAACAAAATTAAAAAAATAATAATATAATCTGTGTTTTGTAATGTACTTAACTTATGTTATCATTCTAAATGTATTAAATTTATCGTGTAAAACTACTTTAAAAATATACTGATTTCCCTTTTTTCTTTTTAATATTGTGAATAATTCAATTATTTATGTTTCCGGAATGTACTGAAAAATATAAAAGAAACAGAATAATTTATATTCCCAATTCAATCTCTATAGTGTTTTATACAATATTATTTTCTATTAAAGAGTTAAATTATCATTTTTTATTTAAAACTACTTTCGAATTATGCTAAATTCAGTTTCTCTGTTTAAATATTGCTATCAAATTTGAAGTATTTCTTATTTCGGTGGATACTGAAAAATATAAAATAAATCGGATAGTTTTTTGCGTCAATCCAATTTCCAATATATTAAACTACAATATATTATAAAATTACATTCTACTAAATTAATAAATTACTAAACTACTAAAAAATAAATTTATGTTTTTAATGCAAAACTACATTCAAAATATAATAATTCAATTTTTTATATTATCATCTAATTTGAGCTAAATATTTTTCTGGAGAACATTGAAATATATAAAAGAAATCGGATAACTTTTATTGCCAAATCAATTTTTATATGTATTAGACTGCTTTCAATTGTATTACATGTGATATACCAATTAAATACCTGACAATATACCAATTAAATTGACTTTTTTTACATAAAACTACGTTTAAAATATACTAAATTTCTTTTTTCTTTTTAAATATTATCATCTAATTTGATGTAGTTATCTTTCTGGAGAACATTGAAACAAGTAAAAGAAATCGGATAATTTTTATTGCCAAACCAATTTTTATATGTATAAAACTACTTTTAGATAACTTATTAAATTAACGTTTTTTATTTAGAACAGCATTCAAAATATACTAAATTTCATTTTTTTTCAAATATTGACATGGAATTTGACGTATGTATTGATTGGTAGATACTGAAAAATAAAAAACAAAAAAAAATTTATTGCCAATACAATTCCTAGAGTATTTTTCTTTTCTATTTAAGCATTTTTAGCATTTACAATTTTTCTGCAGTGTTCCTATACAGAAATATATTCTTTTTCTGGCATTATTTAATTGAATGCCTCTTTAAGCTTACTATTTTATTATGCTACGCATGTCTTAGGAGTCTCAATTGCTATCAAGCTAAATTGCTTGAGTCAGTAAGTCAGCTGTCCTCTAACAGACATTTATACTTGTGACAGCTGCATTTAAGACACATAGCTTCAAATGCTGAGCTGTACATAATTAAATAAAATGAGTCTCCACAAATATCCGTCAGAGTAAGAACGGAGGCAAACTCCATTTCATAGACAAATGAGCGGTTATAGCGTTTTGTGTATTCTTTTGCTAAAAGATCTTTTTACAAAAAATTGCAATAATGCCTTTTCTGTTATAAAGTTATTTATTTATTTATTTTTTGTACATGCTTTAAAACCTTTTCAAATTTGATTATGCATTTCCCATAAATATTATCATAAAAATAACCAATATAAATTAGCCCTTTATGTATCAAACTGTGTATTAATTAAAATTTTATTTTCTAATTCATCTTCTGCCACAAATATATATATAAATATATCCGCTGCCTACCATTCATTACCTCTGATATTCCAGTCTCTTCATATACATTAATTTTTGTTTTCTAAGTGAATATATTTAGACACAAAATTCCTACTTCAAAAGTTTGTTACATTATATAATAATTCAAATTTTGAAAAAAGCGAAAAATTGTCGCAGAAAATAATTGATGATAATTTCAAAGCAAAGATGCAGTAAGATTTATGAATTTCTACTGGCAAAAAATTGTTTTTTGAGGTAACTTCGTCCCGGAAACGTCTAAAACGATTTTATTGTTTCGTCATTCTTTTCGTATTTTAATTAGCTATATCGTAGTAGTTTCATTCTTCGCAAAAACCCAAGCAAATTAGTTGTATTTATTTAATAAAAAGTTGTATTTTTAGATTATGTAATATTACATTTATTTTTCAATCTAGATTTATTTCTCATCGAACAACTTAACACTAAATCGTAGCAATAGTTAAAAAAAGGAAATTTTATATCTACTGCCTCCCATTCTTCACCACTACCATTTCCGTCTCTTCAAATAAATTAATTTTTGTTCTTTAGGTAAACAAATTTAGACACATAATTGCTACTTCAAAATACATACTTGTATGCAGAATGAATTTGAAAATTTATAGTACATGAACCAAGTAACTAGATTCGAGAGAGTAAAACTTCCATTGTTCGCTAGACTTAAAAAATTTCACGTTTCCATTGTTTCCAGAATTACAATTATTGAAATCCTCGATTGTGAAATACATGAAATATGAGCCCAAATCCTAACTTTAAAGGAATAAGTGATAATCTGAATTACAGCTTTACCGAGCTAATTAATCAGTTGCTTATTTCGAAATATAAATTAATATTTACGCAGCCTAGCTCATATTTAATTCTAGTGATACTAACATAAATTATGACCAGAATAACTTTGTATGCTAATAAAACGTAGTTACAATGTCTTATTCATGGAATGCAGGGTAATTTATGCACATGAATTTTAACAGCTATAATAAGAGTTCATTCATAACTAAAAATTATTCCTTATGCGTTGGCGAAAGTTATTACTTATCAAGAAAATTAATCATACAGAGACTCAAGCGTAAGCAGTAAAAGTTAATTAATTGTCTGATATATTATAATGTCTTTGAGAACAGTAAAGTTTTAATTCTTTATATTTAAACAAGTTGGATATGCATATGCCAAATCTTTTTTTTTAAACCACAAATCTTGATATTAAAAAGTGGTTACAATAGTTAATAATATTAAATGCTTAACTCAATGCTCTGCCAAATTTGGTTTTGATCTCAACATTCTTCTTCAGACAGCTGGTCAGAATAAAAATGAATTAATCTGTATCATGACATTTAATGAAAATAATATATTTCGCCATAAAGTTAACATAACGTTAAACAGTAAAGTTAACATTACACACAGGTAACATTAAAGTTATGCATAACTTCAATTACTTACTGGTGGTATGCCGACAAACTTACTCACGGACATTTTGCATAACCATGCTCTTTAAAGTCACTGACTCCTAAAATCTCTAATTGCATCAAAAACCGGAAATTCAAAATATATAGAATACTTTCATCAATTATATAAAGAAGAAAGTAAAAATTACGTATTAAAACAAATGATGCCTAAGATAGTATTATGAGCAAAATTTATTATGGTAAACAGGTAGGTTCTTAAACAGAATTGGAACCTTTGAAAATGCCGTGAAATGCATCCATTTTGAATCTGGTATTGATAAAAATATTTCTAGTTACTGTGTAAGTAAATTTTTAATTCTTTATGAGTTAAATTTTATTATATTTCCGTTCTACTATTAGATTTTTAGTTATTAGCAAGCTAATCTTCCTATGTATTTTTTACATCTGTGTTTATTACACGTACGAAATTTCTAATGTTTTATGCAGTAAATCATATTTACCTGCTCTTTTTCTGAAATTTCATTTCTCTTTTTTGCCCCCTTTTCCACTTCACCAAAATTTAATGTGTTTAAAACTTACTTTAAATAAAATTATTATTCTATCTGTTTTTTTTTTTCATAGTGAACAAATTTCATCAACCATTCGTTAAATCATATTCATTTCATTAAAACTTCATATGAATTTCACATTTAAAATTTTTGTTCCCGAACTTTCTTTACACAGTAACAGTACTCAATATTTAAAAATTCTTTAAAACTGCTTAAATTAAAATAACATAAAATACAATATGTGTTCTTATTTTATTGTCATAATAAATGATCAATTAAGACATTTGTTCCCACCCAAAAATATCATTTTCCCGTTCATTCCAAATTCTTGCTAAACATAAAGGACATACAGAAAGTCTTTAACATATTTTATAGCCCAGTGGTATAGGAAGGGGGAAAAACCGAAATCGGAATTAGTTAATGGAAAGCTGAAAATTATTTGACTTCATTTAGTTTAGATCTAGAATGAATGTATTAAGTTTCCCACCTCTTACTATGTGTGCGTTAAAAATAGGTACAAATTTTATAAATGAAAAACATGCTTTTATTAATTAACAAAACAATATCTAAAAAAATAAACTTATCAAAATATTACTGTTGCAAATATTTTAGAACTTAAAATTCTGAATAAAATGACAACTGATATTTAAAATTTTTGTTGAATTTTCACAATTTAACTATTAGATTCAACTATTCGATAGATGAGCTACGAACAAATTAACTTAAAAAGTACATCCTTTCATAAGTTTTAGAATATTTTAAAAATAACTCTTAAATGATGGGAAATATTGTTTATTATTTCCAATATGAAATGTATGAAGCACTAGTAACATATAATGTACATAGAGTGAACAACAGTGCGTATCTATTAGAATTAAGGAAATTGAAAATAAAGTGAAAGGATTGGAGGGGGGGGGTGTAGAGCGAACAAATGAGTGTGTATAAGACTTTTCCCAAGAGAAATTCAAGGTCAACCAATACAACGATTTTAAATGTCGATATTTTGCGTAAAGAGCAAAGATTGTTCTAATAAAATGATTTTTGACAAGTATATAAGGATCTTCATTTAAATACATAAAAGTTTAAAACTTTAGATATATTGAAATCTTTAAATAAAAAAAAAATTCATTTAAAATTATGGTTCAAGATTGGCGAAGTACATTTCGAAATGAAATGTAAACAACTTTCATTCATGCACCACTTTTTTGATAACTCTTAAATTATAATTCTCAAAATATACAAAATAAAATCCTAACATAAGTACAAAAATATCACGACAACCTCAACAATTAAAAAATATATACACGTATGTTACAAATGGAGAGGGCAGATGGGTAACTTGGTCTCTCCTGGTTCCAAGCTTTAGATTAGCGACTACGACTAAATTTAAAATAGAACTTATACAAATTTATGTTCAATTTATTGCGAATTTCAAACTCTAAGACATTTGTATTGACAAAGGATTGTATGGAGTTAGTTGTATTGAGATACTGTTGATATATTGTTTTCAAAAGAACATTTGCACTATATGTGCATATTTTCTAACGTTCATTTAGTACGTTGAGTAAAGCTCAGTACGTTAATTCCCTAAAATTGAAGGGATTAAAACAATTTCCCGTTTTATCCTAATTAATTTAAGTTAAACCTTCTGACCACTGCAGTTAAACCTTGAAATAAAATTGTGATTTGTTCAGCAAAAATACTAAATGTAAGTGTTCATTTTATTCAAAATTTTAAGTTTTACAACATCTGTATTGACAATGGTTTTGATAGTTAGTTCTTTTGAGATATTGTTATGGTATTTAGAAAAAAATAACTGTACGTCTAATATTTTTCTAGCGCTCACCTAGTATGAGGAGGAAAACTTATTATATTCGTTGTCGATCTAAGCTGAAGGGATTAAACCGATTTCCTGCTTTCTCTAAATAAAGAATTCTTCCAAATAATCACTAGGGTATTAGTATTTTACTTATTTGTAAATTATTCACTAATGTAAAAAAGTCATCTATTACTCTCCCTTTCTAAAAATAAAAAAAAATCACTAATATTTCCCCCTCATTATATAAAGTTTAAAGCCGGAAAGTCATTCCGTTTTAAAAAAAATCCTTGTCTATTATTTTATTGTAATAATAAATAATATATCATATGATTTCTCTTCCTTCCCCCGAAAACGCCGTTGCTCCCCCCTCTCCTTACAAGCATACAAAATTTAGTCTTTTAACCTGATTAATTTTCATTTTTTTTCGCTATTCGTAAGTTTTCAATAAGTTACATTATCAATTGTTTGGAAATATTCGCCCTCCCTACTTCAATAATAAAAGAAAATATCGTTATCTTTCTCTCCATCCTTATTCGTAATCTGAAAAATCTTTAAATGTCTATTTTTACCCTGCTGTATTTGATACTTTATTTTGACAGCAGTTAAACACCTAAAATCTTCATTATATCCCTTAACCCACGATTTTGTTACTTAGTAAGGGATAGTGGGGTGGAATGGGACAGTAGATTTTCTCCTTATATTTCATTTATAAACATTTCATCAATGACGTATTAGATTAAGCAAAAGCCTCCCCAGTTTTCAGTTGAATAAAGTATAGCAGAATTGTATCAGCTTGCAATTTTAAAAGAAAAAAGATTATTTCTAGAACCAAAAGTAAAATTGCTTTACATATTTTTATGCTTTCTGTCTATTGACGACTTGTTTATCTACAGAGTCAAACCTCGTTAACATTAACACGATTACCGTGAATTACTTTTAACATGAACTGTTTTCACAATCCCTTATAAAAACGAATACAAAGATTAACCCTTTCCGGCGCACTACTCTTTAAAGTTGGAATTTAAAGAAAAAAATTAGGCAATCTATTTAGGCCTAGAGAAGTACGCATGTATTTTTTTGTAAAGATTACACTAACCATTTTAATTATACAGCTGTTGAGGAAGTGGTAATCTCCCATAAGTAAAGCATTAATAAGCGCAGTGAGAAGAGCATTACTGTGAAGCGCGTATTACAATAAAACATTTAACCTATTATTTAAAAACAGTAGAGTTTGATCTCTGTGGTGCTGCCATCTAGAACTCATAAGAAATATTTAAAGTAGCCATTAAAGTAGTTTTTGAAATATTCACGGAGTTTTTGTGTCTCTAAACAGGGGGAACTTTAGGTGTTGCCTACCCGGCAACACTGCGCGTTAAGGGGTTAAAGATTTGATACTGATAACATGATAACACTGTTAACATGAACAAAATTTTGATTCCCCTTGAGATTCATGTGAACGAGGTTTGACAGTATATGTAATTATTTCCCTATTTTTAGAAAAATATACTCTATATCGTCAATAATTTAAACTATGTCTAAAAGCAGGATTTCTGTCTATACAAGAAGTTTAACATAAAGTGTAGAGAGGAATGGGACAATTCCATTTTTTTACTCTTTGTTTTCTTAGTTACAATTTCGTTAATTATAAAATCATTTCTGAAAATTATGTTTCTACCATAATTTCTTTTATATTCTGATAATTTCAGAGCTTTAAGCCAGTATTTCAATTGCCAATACAATATAGTAGCCGAAATCTTTTGTGTTTCTGTAAATGCAATCTGCTTTTTATTATAAAGGAAATAACTTGTAGTAATCAGTATCGTATATCATTTTCATAAAATATTAAATAGTTTAATTCAATTAAAACACGATCCAAACATGTTTTCCCTACATATTATATAATTGGATACTTTTGTGTGGTCCTGTTAATCAACAACAAATATTATTTGCACCACAGATTGTGCAGAATGTCTATTATAGTATATACTTCATAGATGCATATCAATTTTATCATGTTTGAAAGAGTGTAATACCATTAAAATACATTTGAAACTTTTTTTTTACTGAGCATAATGTATCAAAATACTTTTGATTGTCTCGGTAATTGAACTATTCATCCGATTTTCATAAAATTTAAATGACTCTAGAAAATTTTATAATAATTGTATCTTTTAAATTTCAAATGATTCGTTTGGGTAAATTTGCGTTGTTGTATGCGGACAGACAGACGAATATATGGACGGATTGAACGACAACTATAAGTGCTACGTATATTTACATAATTGCGGACGCACCAAAAAACTGTAGTAGATATTATCCGTATTTAATCATGGAATTATATATCAGCTTTGTTTTATGACTGGTTTATGAAACAGAATGTTTTTTACGATATTTAATTGTTGACTGAAAAAAAATCATATTAAGGAACTGAAATACTCTTTTAAAAAGTAACCAATAAAAACCATAGATTACAAAAATATCCGAAATTTCGGCTGGCAAAATTTTCTTTCTATGTGTTTATTTTAGTATTAGATGACGTATCATAATCAATGATTTGTTTGACATGGGACGAATTTCTACATATTTGTTTCTAAGATACATTCTTTTCCTCATTTTTAGATAGAACCTTCACAGTATTGGCTTTTCTGTGAGATGCACCGAATAACCCAATTTAAATTGGGTTTTTTATTGAATTTTCTTTTAGTTAGTAAAAATGTCTTACTTAATCTTTCAAAATTGCGCCCATATGTTTTTAATTATTAGGAGAATGTTATAAGCATTGATTTATCCCCTGAAGATTAGCCCCAGTTTTTAAGTAATATGAATTAGCCTTTTCATCTTTTATATGAAGACATTGGTTGTTGTAATGTAAATTTTATTTTGAGTTCGTCTAAAGTTTTATTTTAAAGTGCTCTAAATAACTATCAATGAAGTCAATAGTAAAATAACAATGCAAAATTTAATGAATATTTTTCCAGTATTTTTGTGCAAGTTTAAATATATTAAGGAAATATACATATATATTTCTTTATGAGTTACTAAGTACGTTTTTTATTTATTACAATAATATGCTTTTGATAAAATGATAAGAATATTTAGATAAATACTATGAGGGTGAAGACAATATTTAAATTTAAATACTTTTTTTGCATTTTGTACTTGACGCAAGAGATATGGTAAACATTTGTTCGCGAAAAAAAAAAAAAATGTGATTCTGTCTTTTAAAAATTTTACTCCAGCTAAAACACTAAGTGACACACAACATTCATTTATTTTTATGGGATTATGTAAAGGAAGCCCTCTTTTATATCTAAAATATTCTGATCGGCATCAGTGGTAGCGTCATATTAATTTTTGTTTTTTGTTTTATAAAAAAATAAAAAATAAAAAATAAAAATTAAAAATGATGATTGGGTATTGGATATAAGATCCATTTTAAAGTTCAAATTTTACTCCAACACGTGAGATGGCCACAAAATATCTAAAAAATCACAATTTTAATTATATGCCATGAATTTGGCTAATATGATCTCTGCTGCCTATCAGAAACATTCAAAAGAATTGAAAAACTTCAATCTTGTCCATATCAGTTGTCTGCACTATGCAAAATATAAAATTTGTTTTTAGAATACAAACAAAATTTCAAATAAGCTATTTAATGTAAGATTTATTTCAATTCTTTTTATTGAATACTTAAAATGTTAATGTAAAAAAGTTCCAGAGTTTTAAGCAGATAAAATTGAATAAATTGAGCTAATTTAGTTGTAAAATATTGCAATACAATATTTTATAATCCTTATTGAGTAGATACAATAACACCGTAAAAATATAAAATTTTTGGCTAAATATTTAAAAATTATTAATTTCTACTATTTTTACCAGTATTCCACTGACATATAAATTTCAAATATTTCTTTTCGCAAAAATGAAAAAATTGCGCTGTAAAGTGTTGAGATTTCTGTTCAATTTTTATAATTTAATACTCAAATCTATAAAATAGAAAAAAAATAAAGAAATTAATAGTAGTTTAAGTGTAATTTGTACTGCACTTTTCTACTCTCTTTTAATCAAGTTAATTTTAATTTACTGGCTTAGTTACCAGTCGAGAAAATAATACATTTTGATTACTTGAATAAATTTTCTTTCTTATACATTTGAAACAATAGCAAATTGTTTCAATAAAGATTGAAAATAATATACAATAAAGTGTTTGAAATATTAAAAGTTATTTTCTCATTTCCAATAAACTCTCTTGAACCCTGTTAAATAGAAAATTTTTACAAAATTAATGCAAGTCAGAAAATAAGCCTCACACTAGCTGCTTTTAAAGAGTGCAATAGAAGAAAACCAGAGCTCCCTAAGGAACTCGAATTTTCGATTAATAGAATTTCCCTCACATCTATTTACTTTGCTTTCACGTGATGTGTCATAATCCACGAATTGTTTGATAAGGGAAGAATTCCCTCCTCTATTTTCTTTGGGAAATGGGAATATATATTGTCTTGTTTTTAGATATAATTCTCTAGCTATATTTTCCCTATAAAGTAATATTAAAATTTTATAAATTGTTTTCAATCGTGAATGTATGATGTGCATTCTAAAATTAATAAAATGGTGTTTTCATTTTTGTTCAGAAATTTTAACTTAATTAAGAAACAATTTTCATTAACAATACCTAAACAACAATGCATTAATTTAATATATTTAAACGAATAAAAAATTTCTGTATTTTAAGATTCTCTGAACCCTTTAATCTCTGGTGGGTAAATTTCTTCAAAACATTCAAGTGCCAGATTGGCACCAGTTTTTTAAACAAAAATGTATTAATTTATTATATTTTGCATTTAAACGAATCAGGAATTTCTATGTTTTAAGTTTAACCTTTTAAACACTGGTAGATAAAATTCTGTAAAATATTAAAATGTCGCATTGGAACCAGATTTTTGCAAACAAAAATTATGTTCATAATATACCCCAAATATTGCATTAATTTATTCACCAATAAATTGGCCGAATATTTCCGTGCCTTCCAGGCATTTGGATGTTTAAATTAACTGGAAAAAATCTCCCACTCGATCTAAAAGTGTTAACATGTTATACGTGGTGTTCCAAATGCCAAATCCAAAATTTTGCTCGTTTTATTTTTATTAAAATATTTGAATGATTGTTGTTTTTCTTAAATAAGGTAGTACACTTTGTAAAAATCCCCATAAATAACAAATTTTGCAGGACGCGTTTCGAGCTAGAACAATAACTGTTCGTCATCAGCTGAAGATTACACGTGTCGTAAGGAGACAATCTTTGAGGTAAACTTACAATTTTATACTCAGACAGCATTTTATCCCTGACATTGTCCCCTTACGGACACATGTATCTTTCACCTGATGACGAGTAGTTATTCTTTTAGATCGAAATGCGTCCTGCTTTATTTTTTATGGTAGATAATTTTTATAAAGTGTAAAGAGACACGAAGTGTAAGAATATTATAATACTACCTTTATTTTAAATGTAAAAGAATCTGCGCAAATATTATTTACAAACTTTAATTATTTTTAGAAGTGTTGTCCATACTTAATTACAAACCTACTTATGCCAAAAGTGTTTTTTTTTCAAACTTTAACAACTGTGTGTACAGAACGTACTGATTTTCAAATTGTTCTAACTCCAAATAGAGCTTTGCCCAGAAAACAACCTTATTCTCAGGTGACGACTTGCCATCGCCACATCCTCACATAAACATTCTGCTATTTTTAGTATTAGGGGGGATTCGCACAATAGTAATGAAATTCCTGTTTTATGAAAATATTAAGTTGCGTTGTTCGAATACAATCGTTGAAAATTTTAATGAACAAAAAACTTTTTCATAATAAATATATATAAATAAATATTACAGATTTTTTTTTATGTTAAATATCTCCAATATTGAGAAAAAAAAGAGATAAGGTACGCAAACTTTGTTTTTGTTAATGTCTGTTTATTGTGTTTCTTTCTTAAAACTTTTCCTATGTGGTTAAATCACTACACGAATTAAAATACATCTTTTCCAATCTTTCCATTTTATGTGTACTCTCTTAAAATATCACCGCATAATAACTGAAGTTGAGCCAAAATCCACTCATCTCACGATTTGAAATTCAGCTTTTAGTAAAGAGTTCAAAAAACTGCATTTAAAGAGTTGTTTTGAAGAAATTTTTATCAAGATGAGTAATTTAAATAAACAACCCAGGTCAAAATTCATGCTTGTACCAGCAACAGAAATATGATAGTTATTGCTAGGTATTGCTATGCCTTGTAGATTTTCATGCTATTATATGATAGCTAGCATCGCATGCTATATCGCTAGCTTGCACAACAAAAGCATGGCAAGCTATATACAAGCATTTCATGCTTATTTCCAGCAAAGTGGGCCAAAACACACCATGAATTGCTGGATAGTCTGCTGGAACCAGCAAATATGTAATGCTAGTTTATGCTAGTTTATGCTATTTTACTTGTTGGGTTATAGCACTTGGTGCTTGTCTAGCAAACAAATACCAGAATGAATTTTGACATGAGAATTTAAACAAAGATGCGTAAAACGTTTAAAAACATCTTCTTTATTATCCAATAAATTACATCTCAATAGTGATTTTTTTTAAGTTTATTTTTCAGTTTATCTACATTTTATTAAAGGAAAGTGTTTACTTTAACTAAGAGACTTCGCTAAAGGGAAGTTTCACTGTATTTTGATAAAACTTTATAAATAATTGACCATAGCAAACCAAGCAAACCAATAAAAGTTTGAATATCAAATTACTAAAAACTACCCAGTTATCATACATTGAAGCTTCTATATTGTTAGCGTCTTCCAGCACGAAAAGTAGGAAGAAAGTTTCTAAGAAACCTTTTTATAAAAGTTGATTATGATGCGCGTAAAACAACATTAGAAATAATTGTACATCTCGAACGGCAAATCTATACAGTTTTGGAATTAGTTATTAGACTAAGATAAGCATCGACATTTTCTATAAATAGCTATTAAACTAAATTTTTATTACCAAAGATGATATTTTGTTAAAAATTTGATTGGATTTGAGGATAAATATTATGGCAATTTTGTTCCGATAATTATTGATATTTATATCTACAGTAATTAGTTATAAAGCTTTCAAAACAATGATTTTAGCTTTGCTTGTTCAATATATGAAACGATACATTTTGAAGAAATTTTTCTACAACTAATCCATTCTCTTAATCGTTAAAGATATTATGTAGTATCTTTCCCGCAATAACATAAATAATTTAAGAAATGTTCACGTTAATAATACAATTCTTTGAATCAAGGTCCTAAAACAATTAAAAAAAATATAAAAACGGAGACAGTATAAGTAAAATACTGTTCTCTTTTTAAAAATCTTTGTCGTTTCGAATTGCTTGCTTATTTTGTTTACATTAAAAAAATATCCAATTCGATAAAGAAATATTTTTCTTTGGGGCAAAAAATTTTCATTTAGAAAATGGGCACACATATATGATATAATAAGTTCAGCTGTACATAAGTTATTATTTTATTTCAATACAAACATTATAGTTTTTGGGAAATCAAGGTAGAGCCCGTCTAATTTCGACGAAAGAAAATGTTTAAGTAGGAACTGTTTTATTGAATTATAATAAATCTAGAAAATTATTACAATAAATAATACCTCTTGTATCGGTAAGTCTAATTCTTAATCAAATGATATTTAGTCTAAAGTAAACAAAATATTATTGCCATAAAACTTAGTCGTAGAAAGTGTTAAAATTAAATTTTAATCGTATATGAAAGCAGTAAAATGTAATACAGATCAGTTAGTTATAATGATATATTTGTTAATTAAGGCTCGTACGCTTTATATTTTAAAAAGGAAAAGCAGCAAAATTTATTCCACTTTGACTCAATCTTACACTTTTCCCCGGGAAATCTAAATTCGATATAATTTTCATCATCACAAAATTTACTTATACACACTCATATCTATATTTATCTTTTTTTTAATTGGCATTTTAATTTTATCATTTTAAAATCATTTTAATTCGAAATTTGAAGTGTTAATTTGTATTACCTAAAAACAGAAGCACTGAAAACAGTGAAACCAGGCACAAAAAAGTCCCGCAATTATTCTTTCAAATAAATTTTTGTAAAAAGAAAGTGTTGTATAGTGTGTAAAGTAAGTTTGTAATAAATTAAAAATCATTTAATTTATAAATAAAAACGACGTAAAACCACTAAACCTAGTTTAATAACACACGATATTTTTTAGAGTAGCACGTATGTCTCAAAATTATATATATATATATATATATTTTGTTTCTTTTTATCCTTTTATGAGAAAATGGCAATAAAAAGATACAATAATCTCTGGAATACAAGATTCACTTTTGATAGAAATGGAGTACTTCACTTACAAGGGCACCACCAAACATGGTGCACACAGATTTTGATAATTTCTAAGTATGTTGTAGGGGTCATACCACTAATTATTCAGCTGAAAGGATTCTTTCAAATGGGCCTTAGTTTTTGAGAAATTGGGGGGTCAAAGTTCAGTGTATATTTCAAATACCTATTAGTACGCGCACCGCATGTGAATCGGTGGCGTCGTGGTAACGAACGCGCCTGCAAGTCGAAAGGTTGCGGGTTCGAAGCAGTCATCGGCTTTTATTTATTTATTTTTGTATTTTTACAAATTACAAATTTTAAGTATTTTTATTACAAAATTGCTACAGCTTTTGATATTTTCTTAATAAATTACATTTACATTTTTAAATTTTTTCATGAAAATTTATTTTTTTTTCTGCAATTTTTAAACGAATATTTCTATTGACAAAACCACAAAACTAGTTTACGCCTAGAACTTTTTTTTATTAATTATTATTCGCGTTTTTTATTTTAAGCACAATCCTGAAATAATGATTTTTTTTTCTTATCGCTTTTTTATTTTATAACATTCTAAATGAAAACTTGCCTTTTTTTGTATACAGTGCGCGAAAAAAGTATAAGGACAACATTTAATTGCATGAAAATATGCTTTATTTTCATTTCACCTAAATGAAATTTTTATACATCTTACTTCTGCTACATAATTTTGTGATAACATTTATACCCGATAAAAAACATAATACAGCTTCAAAATACTGATTTTACAAAATTTAACATTAAAGGAAATACGGAAAAAATTATAAGGACATGTTCCAAAATACTTTGAAAATATTTCAATAATCAAGAAAATTACCTTTTTTTTCAATCACTTGAATAAGCCGAGAGGTCAGAGATCCTGACAGATCTTTTAAAATGTCCACAGATATTTTTTCCCAAGCGTCTTTGATAGCGACGACAAGATCTTGTTTACATTGATACTGTGTGCCATTTTTATAAACTTCTCGGGCTAGAAGTCCCCATAAGTTTTCGATTGGATTAAGATCGGGACTTCTCGCCGGCCAATCAAGTAACTTTACAGAATTAGCTTCAAACCAAAGTTTTGTGCTCTTAGAAACGTGTATCGAAGCATTATCTTGCTGAAAAATATAGTCCCCTGAAGTAATTAGTGGCGCTTCAGGTAACAAATTTTCTCCTAACATATCAACATACCTGTCCGAATTCATTTTATGATTGATAAATACAATTGGAGTGGTTCCATTTGCCGCAAAACCGCCCCATACCATAACTGAGCCACCACCAAATTGACGCCTGGAAAACACTTCCTTGGTCTTTCGCAAATCATACCAAAAATAACGAAAACCATCAGGTCCATCAAGATTGAACTTTTTTTCGTCCGAAAAAACTACATCAGCCCACTTTTGACCAAGAGAAATGTATTTTTTGGCAAAGTCAACTCTTCTTTTCTTATGATGATTTGTAAGAGGGGGACGTGACACTAATTTCCCATAAGAAACTTGAGGATGTTTACTCAAAACATTTTGAACAGTCCTCGTTGAGCATGGTAAACTCAAATATTGTCTAACTTCATTTGCGGTTTCTTTTTTCTCGCAAGCTCTTCTTACAATCATTCTTTTTTGTCGACGAGAGAGAATGTCGGGTCTCCCAGTTCGCTTTTTCATACCATACATCCCAGGATTTTTTAGAAAATTATAAACTACCGTTTTAGATCTCTTGATTCTTTTTGAAATTTCCCATCCACTTAATCCACATTCTCGAAAAGCAACAATTTTTCCTTTTTCAGAGTCAGAAAGTTGAGTTCCTTTGGGCATCGTTACAAATTTACACTGAAAGTCGCCGAGTAGGAAATTTTTTTCGCAAAGGAATCTTTTAACTCGGAAATGTCATTTGTTGCTTTCAAATATGCAAATTTTTAAATAATTACTGGAGAAAAAGCAATGTCCTTATACTTTTTTCCGTTTTCATTTTAGTTCAAAAATCAAAATTTAAATTTTAAAAGATTTAAAATGGAAAATT
Source organism: Maratus speculifer (assembly GCA_964019185.1). Lineage (NCBI taxonomy): Eukaryota > Metazoa > Arthropoda > Arachnida > Araneae > Salticidae > Maratus > Maratus speculifer. The sequence goes on from OZ025290.1 coordinate 96,417,613, forward strand.
TTAATTACTTTACGCATGAAATATTTTAGTTTTACATCTATTTTTGCTGCAAAAATTTGCATACGATTCTGATAACAAGGCTTCTAGATTTGGCGATTTTTCGCGTGTCCTTATAATTTTTTCGCGCACTGTATGTATAAATAATACAAAATAATTTTCGGGTGCAATTTTTTAAATGTCTTTAGGATTAGATTATTCAAGTAATGCGTATCTTCGAAAAAATAATAAAATATTAATGCAGTAATGTTAAAATGCAAGTTGTTGCCAGTTATCCAAGTTTTCAATTTTCCAATTTTCTGTAAATACATTTATCTCCAAAGTTCAACATAAACATAAGTTATCGTTTGCACAAATAAGAAATGACAGATTACATCTATTTTTATAACAAATCAAAACACTCTTTCCGTATCGTCTGTTTAATGAGATAAAATTTATAATACATATAAAAATACTTTTTTTTATCGTCTGCTTTCCTCCGTAATTATCAGAATAAATGAAGATTTCTCGTTATTGGTCTTATTTTTGCACTTTTACAAATGATAATTAAACCTTTTCTTTTCTTTTTCTTTTTTCTTTTCTTTTCTTTCTTTTTTTTTTTTTTGTACTTTTAATATATTTTTAAACATATTTATCACGAATTATGTATTTTAGTAATATAAATTACATTAAATGCAGTATTAAATTATCTAAAAATCCAAGCACAATATTGTGTAATGCACATTTGAAAAGAAAAAAAAGTGACTGATTAATCTAAAAATATTAATATTTAAAGTAGTGGAGATTTTAAAATATTGAAATTTTCTTATACTTTTTCAAAATTTTAATTAAATACAAATTTTTATTTATTTATTTGTTGCAAAATATACTTTTAATTGAACCCTGAAGTGCAGTCAGTTCACCACATTTTGAAAAAATAATAATAATAATAAAATGTTGACAATGTAAACTGTCCTCTTCAGAAAATATCAAAAGGTTCAAAGCTGTCGAATTTTCAATTCTGCTTATAATTTGCGAAGTGTAAAAATACAAAAATAAATAAATAAAAGGCCGAGGACTGATTTGAATCCGCAACCTTTCGACTTGCAGACTCGTTCGTTACCACGACGCCACCGATTCACATGCGACGCTCGTACTAATAAGTATTTGAAATATACGCTGAACTTTGACTCCTAATTTCTCAAAAACTAAGGCCCATTTGAAAGAATCCTTTCAACTGAATAATTAGTGGTATGACCCCTACAACATACTTTGAAATCATTAAAATCTGTGTGCACCATGTTTGGTGGTGCCCTTGTTAGTACTTACTTCACGGTATACTTAATATAATTACAGAAACTACAAACAATTTAATATCTCAAAAATAAATTAAAATACAGTTTTCAAACAAATTGCAATTGATTTTTTTCCTATATTTCGGTGGAAAAAAATGCGATGGCTAAAAGTTTAAAAAATTTCAGTAGCAAAAATTGTAAAACCGAAAATTCATTTCAAATTTGAAAGTGTTGCCGTTCCAAAAATGACGTGCAACCTGGAGCATAGTGAACGTATAAACACGGGCTTGTCAGTGAGAGGGATTTAGCGAAAGTTTCAGCTCATCTTTTAAGCATTTCATTAAACTAAATGTCATATTTTACTTGCTATGAGTGAAACATGCTATATATATAATGAGATATGTATAATTTCTCAATATCTGTACTTTTCATATCTACCATTTCTAAACATTAAAAAATATATAAAAATATGATTTACTGATGAATTGTATGAAAATATTTCATTATCGAAAAATATTGCAACAATAATGGAAAATAAAACCTATATCTGCACGCCTTCTTCAAAGATAAATTCACTAAAATAAACAAAATTTAGTTTTACAATAAACTAGTTCGATGTACCAATCACAAAATTTCCTTCTATTTCATACGTAAATTTTAATATTTCAAAATTTAGTTACACATGTTAATGTGTTAATATTATTAATTCAATACTGTACCAACTTTGGAATTTTCGATTAAATTTCTGCTTCAGTCAATCATCGGAGTAAAAACAAATTTCAGGCTCTACACGATCCAGTGAACAATATAACGATAGGCAGATTTTGTTTCAAATTCTAGTAGTATCTACTCGCCATACCCAAAAATAATCATACACACAAATATTAGTTCAGTTCTTGCATAACTTCAAACACTTTTTGATGGTAAAATAATAAAAATGACCCAGACATCCGATTATAGCGCCTCATTCCGGCGATTTGTTTTCAAATTCAGGAAGGGCCTGCTGACCATAGCCAAACACTTATACAAAAAGTTCATTTAATTCTATGCATAACTACCCACCCTTTTCTGTGGTAAAATATTGAAAATGGCACAAAAATCACTATTGCAGCGCCCCCTTCTGACAGATTTTTTTCAAATTCAGGGAGGACCAAGTAGCCATGGACGTACACCTACACTAAAAATGTGGTTTAATTCGATGCATAACTTCATACACATTCAGTCGGTAAAATATTGAAAATGGCACAAAAACCTGCAGCGCTACATTCTGGCGGAATATTTCAAAATTGAAGGAGAACATGCTTGCCGCGGCCAAAAGCATTCACAAACAATTTGGCTCAACTCTATGCATATTTTCATGATGGTAAAATTGCGAAATACGGACACCACAGACATTTTGTAAAAACATGTTTCTTGGAATCTCTGACTCCTGAAACGTGTAGATCCTTCAAAAACCGGAAGTCGAAAAAAATTTCGATTACAATACTTTCTTCTATTGAAGGTAGAGGAAGTAAAATTAACTATATAGCAACGTTTAAAAGAATTAGGATTATATAAAAAACATTATGTTAAAAAATTAATAGCGAATATATATGTAATCATTGAAAGTATTTATCATCGTTCAATCTATTAAGAATCCATTAAAGCAACAGAATTATATTACTTTAAATACTTCTGGTAAAGCAGTATTACCTGCAGCATAGTGAACGTATCAACAGGGGCTTGTCAGTGAGAGGTATTTGAGGAATGTTTCAGCTCATGTCTCAAGCGCTTCATGAAACTAAATGTCATGCTTTTCATGTTAAATATAATAAGATACATAAAATCGTCCAGTACCTGTACTTTTTATAACTTCCACTTCTAAGCATTATATGATATGTAAAAACATGTTTTAAAGATGATTCGTTCAACATTTTATATAAAAATAAAAACTTAATAAAGAATATGGATGTAATCATTGAATGTGTTAATCATTTTTCAATTTTTTATGAATCCATTAAGTCAATAGAATTATATTACTTTGAATAATGCTTCTGTAATCGTTAAACCTGGAGTATAGTGAACGTGAACACGGGCTTTTCAGAGAGAGGGATTTAATGAAAGCTTCAGCTCCTTTTTTAAGCGCATCATTAAACTAAATGTCATCTTTCACACGCTAAATATAATGAGATACGTACAATTTTTCAATACTTGTACCTTTCATAACTTCTACTTCAGGGCTGTGCAAATTTAACGTTATCATATTAGGGAGGAGGTAGGAGGCGTCTGTCAAATGATATCGTAAGATATGTGTAGGGCGAGGGGGTTTGTCTTTATATATCGATATCGTTTTTAGTGCAACTAAATTTCTTTTTTTTTTATTTGTAACATGGTTTTTGGTTAAGAATATTATGTTATTAATTTCTAGTCTGTTATCTTTATTTATGAATATACAAGATTTTTATTGAAACCATTAAATTATTATAAAAATACTAGCAGAAACGACAGACGTTGTCCTGGCACCAACTCCAAAAAATCAAATAAATGTACATATATATACGAATACGCATGATAAGTACTACGTTGTTGATTTAATTTCTTATTACAATTATGTAAGGAAATTATTTTTCATTTTGCAGTAGTTTTCGAAGTCGGTTCAATTTTTGAATAAAAGTTTATTTTTCTCTTTTTAGTTTAAAGTTAACGATTTTCTGAAGTCGGTTGATTAAAATTATAATACAGGAAAAATTACTGTAAATCATACATGTATGTCAGGAGTGGGGTTCGAACACACTATCTCTTTCTTAGAGAACGAGAGCTTAAATCTGGCGCCTTAGACCACTCAGCCATTATGTCCACATTCTATTCAACGAATTCATTCACCACTTTTAATTAGCAAAAAATCACTAACTTTATTAGTTTTTGCTTAATTACTAAAAAAGTACTGAATAAATTTCCATGAAACGTGAATCTAAACAGTTCTAGAGTCCACTGGAATCCAAAAATTTTTATTAAAACACAAAAATTTTCATTAAAATAGGTTCAGTTGTTTAGGAAGAGTTCAGTCACATACAAACGCACAGAAGAATTATATATATAAGGTTTGCATTGGATAATTTTAATTTTGAAATTGGCTTGGCTGGCACTGACTCCAAAAAATCAAATAAATGTACATAAATATAATAATACGCATGATAAATACTACGCTCTTAATTTAATTTCTTATTACAATTATATAAGGAAATTATTTTTCACTTAGCAGTAGTTTTTGTAGTCTGTTCAATTTTTGATAGAAAAGTTTATTTTTCTCTTTTTAGTTAAAAAGTTCGGAAGTCGGTTAATTAAAATTATAATAAAGAAAAAATTATTGCAAATCATACATGTATGTCAAGGGTGGGGCCCGACCACACGATCTGTTTCTTCGAGAACCAGAGCTTAAAACTGGCGCTTTAGACCGCTTGGCCATTCCGTCCGCACTTTATTTAGCGAAATTATCAACAATTTTAATTAGCGAAAAGTCACTAACTATTAGTTTTTTGCCTAATTTCTAGAAAAGTACTGAATCAGTTTCGATGAAATGTGAATCTAAAACATTTTTGAATCCACTGGAGCACACGCAAGATATTTCATTAAAATCGGTCCAGTCCTTTAGGAGGAGTTCAATGACACACACACACACACAGAAGATTTATACATATAAAGATTTATTTATAAAATATGGAATACCCCAACATTTGACTTTCATTTTCTTTATATGTACAGTACGATCACTATTTGCGTACCATATGTAAAGTATATTTTAAATAAAGCTTGTGCTTACTAATAAATACAAGAGCAAAATAAAGGATGTTGCCTACTTCTTTTGTTGATAACAGTTTCTATCTCTCCACCCTCATTCTTCGTGCTAGACAAGTGAAACAAGACATGTTTTACTGTTGAATACATTATGTAAAAAAAAATATATATAAAATACTTTTAAATAATAACAATTTCTTTGATACGTTATATGATACAAAGTAATATTTTATTGACTTTTCTCCATTTGAATCAATAAATTAAGTTAAAAATAAATGTAACCAGTTTTGTACATCCCTCTAATTAAAAGAATTAAATTTTAAAGATAACAATATCATTTCCAGAGGAGGAAAAATTCAGGAATGATAACGTATAATATCAAAAGGGGGAAGCGTGTCCTAAAATTATCAAAAATTTGATAATATTAAACAGGCAAAACCCCTTTTAAGAATTAAAATATAAGTAAAAACATGCTTTAATGATTAATGTTGTACATATAGTACATCATGAGATAATTTTGCAACAATACTTGAAAATATAACCTATAGCTGCACGCTTTTCAAAGATAAATTCACTAAAATAAACAAAATCAAGTCCCCCCCCCCAAAAAAAAAACTCTAGTGCAAATTTTAAAAGAATTAGTAATCAGGAAATATTAAAAAAATAAAAAAAGTATTTCAGTGATTTAAATCCACATTTTAAACTTTTTCTTTTTACAATTTCATCATCATACGATGTACGACCATATATGTTCGGGATGAAGGCAGGGAAAATCGATAGCTTTAGAGCCCCGCCCGCCTCTAACCGTCTTTCAATATCTTTAATTTGTTTATTTTTTTTTTGTTAAATTTGTCCGGTTTCAATTTTTTTTCTTTTCTAATTATATTATATTCCAAGGCTATTCGGGTCGTAAGTAAAGGATTTTGGCGCTATCCGTGGCCGCCTGTCGGCGACAGCGCTGTCGCGCAAGAGACTACGTCTGTTGGGGTCATAGGTAGGGGTCGTCGACGAAAATTGCCACTCACCGCGGCGGTTATTTGTATTAGCAAGCTGAGAAAGACCTCTCAACATTTTCAAGTTATAACTTTCTGGAATAAACATTGGGTCATACATTAAAAGAATTATGAAGTATTAAATATTTAAAAGCTTTTAAAAAATGTATATACACTCTAAAAAATAAAAGTGTAAATTAGACAAATTTACATATATATGTGTGTAAATTCCTAAAATTACACACTTGACATGAAAATTACCCATTTTTTTGCAAAGTTTTATGTTGTTATATGTATATACTTATAATACTAAGTATGTATTTTGTTATCACTTTTTTAATCACTAATTTTAGTTTAACTTCAGTTCGCAGCACAATATATGGTCCTATTCATGAACTACGCGAATCAAGCATCAAAAATTAAAATCATAATCATTGCCGACTTGGCTTCAACAGGTTTATGTTGAAAACTAATGTTTGGTCCAGTAACCTGAACTTGATTACGCCGGGATCGAAAATGAAACTTCTCAACCAAGCACGCATAGAAAGCATATCACGTACAATGTGGTGGCAAACTGAATGCAAGCACTCGCGTTGAGAAAAATATAGAAGTTATTCTTTTATAAAATATAAGGTATGTAATCTCACAGTTCGTATTACCTCCAATTCTTTTTATCTGATTTGTTTATATTTACGTATAAATGTATATTCTATATATTGGATTGTTTTTTTACATATAAGATTTTTTTCACGAGTAATTTACTTGCCTTAAAAAATGTCAACATTACCTAACTTTTGAAACTTACTCCTTAAAATAACAACTGTTGTATCTAAAGTTATTTATTTCTCGAAAAAGTTTCATCTTAAAAAGAATTTGTGAATGTATTTTAACAGTAGCAAAATAAACGTTAACATCATTTTGTGTGAGTGTGTGGGGAGGGGGGGGGGGTTAAATTTCGGGTAGGTTGTGTGAAGGATATTATAGTTTATTTATAAACTATTATGCAAATGTATATTATATCTATAAATTACATATTCGATTTATAAGCTATTAGTTCATCTGAGTTTTATTTTTTTAATGAAATTTCTTTGTAAGTTTTTTATTATGAAACTTATAATGTTAACTAAGTTTATCATCAATTAAAATTATAGCCTTGTTTTTGAATTTCTATGTTACATTTTCCAATTTTTAGAAATTTGAAATATTTATTTATCTTAATTACATTTAATTTTCAGTTGTGTTTTAAATTGAAAATATTACATCAGAAGAACTATGTTCCACTAAAATAATCATAGTAAAAACACATAATTTTTGCTTGTTAATTATAGATTTAATAAAAATACACAGAAGTAAATTGCAAAAGGGCACAAATACGTTGTTTTAAAATAACCCTAGACCAAAAATTCTGAAGAAAATTTTTATTAAAGTAATGGCTTTTTCTTCAAATAAACATTTTCCCATTGCAATTTTGCCTATTATTATAGAATTAATATGACCTAAAACGTATGATTGTATGTATATAAAAATTATAACACTTGTGTCATAATGAATATTCAAAATGGAACTTATTAGTCCCCCCCCCCATTACATAAATATTCCTCGACGGGTGAGTTTTATACACTTAAGACACAAATGTAATTGTCAAATAAATTCTACGAGCATTAATTTCGAAAATTTATAAGCGTCAATTGTTATTTGGATATAATCACAGTAATTCTTATTTTTTACTATAGTTGATAAACAAAAATACTAATTAGTTTGATATCTAAAATTTTAATTAGAATATCTGAAATTTTCATTTATGAAAATACGAGTCATTTCATTAATATTAAAATATATTTGTATTTTTTTAAAGACACTAATTTCTAAATAAAATCTTAAATGCAAAAGATGTTATTTTAATGATTCAACAGCCTTTTTGATAGTCTTGATAATTTTTAAAGGTAAATTCTTTGTAATGATGAATATTTATAAAAAGAAAACAATTCAACATATAATATAGGTGATTTATGTATATATAAACAAATCAGCTATAATTTTTGCAGGTAATATGTGTGTGTGTGTGTGAAATGAAGATTACATACCTTTTTCTATTTTTTATAGTATTTTAAATTTTACTTTTATAACTGTATGTAACAAAGAATCTTGAGTATAATTGACTTAGTATTTTGAGTCTGAAAAATAAAAAGGTAAAAATTTAGTCTGAACTCTGAAAATAAAATCTGCGAAGATTGCAAGTTTAGCAACTATCATTATTCCATCTGACTAATCTAAAATCTATCATTAATTATTTTTTTATCTTAATTTTTAATTGCATGTAGGGTAACATCCCCAGTAATTGGCATGCACCAGTGATTGGCACATCCTACAAATATGTCCTAAAATAAGATTTATATCCAGTCTTTTAGAAATGCAAGACCATATACCAGCTATATGCTCATTTACGTTAAAGATTATAACTTAGATTTTCGCTACTAGATGACAATAAGAAAATTAAAGAGAAACAATTATGACTTGTATCAAATTAGCCATTTTTGTTGCAAATGCTTCTTCTTTAGCTTAAGGAAGACATGCTTTTCAATTCATTATTGTCTTATTTATAATATATTTTAAATTTTAATTGACAACAGTTTTGTTTAGTTAAAAAGGGTTACTTTAATTGTGTAAAAGTATTTTCGTCACAAATACTTGGATTTCTGAATTAATGATAGATGCCAATAAATGGTGCTTCAATTTTGCTAGTTCCAAGTAATTGGCACCTATTCCAATTATAAGGAATTCGCAAGGAATTTGAGATTAAACCACTTATCTTGAAAGTACTTTTAAAGTTATAGACTAATTTTGTTTATCATTTGTTTTTATTTGAAAATATGAAATATTATTAGTAATTGGAATCTATTAAAGCTTCATATGACAATTACTGTGGACAGCATGACAATTACTGGGTATTAATACAAGTATATTCTTACTCTCAAAAACCTGAAATATGGCATCTTCATCTATGGTAAATTCATTTAAAGCGATTAAACTCAATGCAAAATGTAAAGTATTTTTTAATATAAACATATGCCAATTACTGGATCACAAGGTGACATACATTGGTGCTCTAGCTGCCAATTACTGGTGATTTCAGCAACTTTTTATAAATATATTTTTGTAAAAATACTTTTTCAATTTTTTTTGCTTTTAGTGGGCAAAATAGATGCACGGATATGAATCTTTGATTTAAAAATATTTCCTAGTAAATATCTTATTTCTTTGTAATGAATATTGAAGTAAGTTTAAAGACAAATCCTTAATGTACTGGGGATATTAGCCTACTAAATAATGTCTAACTGAAGGGAAAATAAAATTAAGAAGCAAGGAAGAATATAGAAAATAAAACAGCAGTTTTTATGCTTATATTTAGAGGAGAGTGAGGAGGAATGGGACACTTTTTACAAAAATAATAAAATCAGTTTTATTTGACACAAATACAAAACTTTTGATTTGTAGAATACAAAATGAAACACTTTCTAATGTTTTTGAACAATATAGAAACATAATTTGAAGAATCAGTTGTATATTTCAACTGTAAATTTCAAAATGTGTTCCATACTTTCCGATTAATAAAGAAGTAATATTTGTACTACGATGGCTGATGAGGAATATCGAAAGCTAATGTCTTAAATGGCAGCATTCTGAATTTTAGAACCGTAGCTGCTGTAATAACATAGTTTTAGAGGGAGGGGTGAAGTTCTAAAAAGCTATTTAGAGGGAGTTTTCAAGAAGGGGGGGGGGTGAGTGTGATAGGCTGATTTGGAGCTTATGAGGCTACACTTGTGGCAGTGGATGAGAAGTGGGATCACAATGATTCCGAGTCCAAACAACAGTAATTTTATCTCATCCACTGTCACAAAACTAGCCCCATAAGCTAAAAATCAGGCTTTCAACTACACCTCCCCCCCATTTCACTCCTCCATCCAAAACTATATAAATAATGCAGCTACGGTTCTGAAACTAAGCTTAAAATCAACTAAGACATTAGACTTCGATATTATGTCTCACCTATTGCAGTACAGATATTCTATGCACACTAGACACAATAGTTATTGAACCCCCATTGAATATGCGCATTTTACATATTACGCAAAGAACTGTGTAAATTACAATAACACAATAATGCGTGATTTTTGCATAATACGCATTTATCCGTGTGATCACTGATGATTACACAGATAAATGAGTAAGAATATTACGCAGATATGTGTTTTCTTGCGCAATTTACACATTAATGTGAATATTTCATGAGTGATCACTATAACTTTTACACACTTAGTGTTATCATCAAATTACACACTGAAATGTGTATTTTGAAATTTACACATTAGGCGTGTATTGTAACAATTTACACACAAATTTACACATATAAACAAATCGTTTTTGTATCATCGATTTGCACATCTTTGTGTGTAAATTTACACTTTTATTTTTTAGAGTGTAGGTGATCTTTAATGTGCATTTTAAAACTTTTTTTTACAATACCGATCATTTGATTTAATTTATATCAGCTAAGTTAGAAAGCTCTCAATATCCTATACTTTTCACTTTGTCGAATAATTCTTTTATCATGTATTAAATGTGTTAAGAATAACTAGAAATTTAAAAAGTAAAAATAAAAAGAGGGAAATATTTCAGCTTTCTCTGATGTGATTTCATTTTTTCTTTTTATTTTAAATTTCACCAACAGATGTTGTACAGAACATTTGAATTAGCGATGAGTTCTACACACCTGATAATTATAACTTTCTCAAAAAATAGCCACGCATTAAACTACACAATGAAATATTTATACAATAATAGCTTAAATAATCTATTATATAACTAAGTTATACAATTTATCTACAATATAAATAAAGTTATACAATATATACGCTGAATGTATTACAAAATAAAACAATCCTCAAATAATATGGTACTTATTATATATTGTTGTTAAACATCTAAATAATGCAATGATTATCTTTATCTCTTCCTATATATAATTCATAGCTGTTACTAATATCTTCAATGTGGAACAATAAAACTAATATAAATGGGGCAAATAAATACTACATCAAGAGAAAGAGTTATTAATGACAACATCTTGAATTCGTATATGGGATTTTTTTTATCCTTAACCAACCTAATCATGCTTTGTATGTTATATCTTACTCAGTATCATTCATAACTGAAACTGCTTTCAATATCATTCTGTTATAAATATTCATATATCATCATTAATATTAGCTTTTTCTTACTGATGGCTCTGATATGCACTGCATTCTGACCGCCAGATGTCACTAGTGGGCAGTATTCCCAGGATTCATCCAACTCTTTTCATCGATGTTCCTCTTGCATCCCAACTCATTCTATGTCCTCACGACTTTCAGAAGAGATCGCTCTTCCCCCGTTTCCCGCTTCGAATATTGTTGGGCGGACTGAGGGAAAAAGTTCGAAAGTTCTTTCTAGCATTACACTTCAGAGCAATTACTTTGTAAAAAAAGTAATAAAAAAAGAATACCGGAAATTCTCCTCGTCATTTGTAGAAATGGAAATTAATGTTTATCAAAAGCAAGTGATATTCTTTCAAATTATTCATTAGTGAAACATGATAGAGAAAATGTTAGTTTTATAAGTGGAACCAAGATAAAAGTTTTGAGTCGTGTAAATGTTATTGCATATTCTGTCTTCTCGAAAAAAGTAGTTTCAAAGTTAAATCAGTTTGATAAAATGAGTCTGACAATTTGCGATTGCGGAAATTATTAAATCGCATACATTTACACAATGTTTTTTATTTACGATAACATCAATGAATTTAAACTGAAACATTTATTTTCTTCTTTTTCAAAAAACAGTGTACATTTACAGTCTTTTTTATGCTTTCAAAAGGAATTCATGTTACTTTTAATGACTTATTTGTTCGTCACTGCTATTCCTGGATTGGAAGCCACTGAAATCATATCAGGTAAATTATTACTGTTCTATTAATGATTTTTTAAATTTTTCATGGCTACTAAAACACATTATTGTTTTTTCTACATTATTAATACAGAGGATCAATATACAGCCCATTATTTACATTTTCCTACATTAAATTTATTGTTCATTTAGTGCAGCTTTGAGAATTTTAAAAACTATGTTAGACATTTTTGTTTACTCAATATACACTTCTTTTTTGTCATTGTACTTTTGTTGGTTATTCTTAGTATACAATGTACAACTAATACTATACAATACAGAACTCATTATTTACGGTTTCAATATCAACTTTAGTGATATTTTAGTTTATGTATCATTACTATAACAAAACACGATGCATATTTTAGCCTATTTAATATAGGTTTATTTTTTGTCATCGTAGCTCTGTTTATTTTGATTTTGAATAGTATATATATCTCGAGTAAGAATCTTAATAACCATATATCCATAATTTCATTGCACTACATATTTTAAGAAACGATCTTATAAAAGAAAGATGTAAGACAGATTAATATATAAGAAATATAATAAGATATGTAAGAAAGATTTTATAAATAATATCTAAAATACATATTCAATTATTGAACTCCATAGATGCTTATTAGTTATATACATTAATAATAATAATATAAAAGAAAGATATGTAAAAACTATTGTACAAAATTACTTATACTCGATAATTTAACTACTTAAATACGTGTGTGTTATGTGCACTAATAAACAAGGAATAATAACGTGAATTGGAAGTACATATAATATTCAGTTTAAAGTTTATCGTAATTTAATATATTCTTCTGAAATGTTTTTATAAAAGTGCATTTTTAACAACGAGACTGGTAAATTATGCAGAAAACATATGTATGATAACGAAAATTAGATTAAAAAAATAATAAATATGTCGAAGGAATTTGTTCTTTAAGGTAAAATATGAAAAAAATATGCGAAGAATTTTTTTTTTCAAAATCATATTTAACATTATATAGGCTGCTGATTCATATATGCTGTTATTTATAAAAATATCGATAAAGAATTGCGAATTTTCCGCAGAATGTTGGAATAGGTAGTTTGGTTATTATAATGGTTATATGTTTCTTGAATAAAATGGAGGAAAATTCGTATTATTAAAATTAAATTTTTTTAGGTATAGACACGAAATTTCTGAATAAAAAATTCGCTTAATTTGGGAATACAGTTTGCGGTTTGCATAGTTTTAATTAAATAAATAAGAATTACTTTTTTTATTGTTATAAGCAATATAAGCTAAATATATATTGTTAAAAAATGAATAAATTTCTTTAGATACATTAAATTTTAAGTTCAGTTTTCGGATGTAAGAAATATGCTTTATCTCATTATTTAAAAAATAATGCTAATACTTACTAAAAACTGTAAAATATTTGTAATTTTTGGACTATTTACACATTATATAATTTAGGTGCGAAGTATATCCTCCCCTTCTGTCCAATATATATATATGTGTGTGTATGTGTTTGTGTATTTAGATAGATAGATATAATATTACGCATTATAGAAAACACATTATGTAATATATACATATATGTATTACATAACATGATCACCGTACTTAAAATTTTGATTTGAGTGGAGAATGTTAATTTGATATAATCTTTTTAAATTTCTTATAAAAATCTTTTTTTTTTTAAATATGACCGGTTTTATGATTTTAATAGCTAATGACATTTATTAAATTTAAAATTTAATTAATGTAGAATTTCCCCTTCTTTACCAAACATTAACGAATTTTTACGTTTTTAGGTGCGTTCGTAATTATGTAAATACGTAGCACCTATAGTTGCCGTTCAGTCCGTCCGTCTGTCTGTCCGTCTCTGTCCGTCCGTCTGTCTGTCCGTCTGTCTGTCTGTCCGCATATCACAACGCAAAAACTACCCAACCGAATCATTTGATATTTGAAATATATACTTATTACATAATTTTGTCGAGTCATTTAAAATTTTATGAAAATCGGATGCATAGATCAATTGCAGGGACAATCGAAAGTACTTCCTTACATTACGGTTAATAGGGAAAAATGTTTCAAATGCATTTTAATCGTTTGAAATTTAAAATGTATACTTATTACATAATTTTGTCGAGTCATTTAAATTTTTATGAAAATCGGATGCATAGATGAATTATAGGGACAATCAAAAGTACTTCGTTACATTACGATCAATGGGAAAAAATGTTTCAAATGCATATTAATCGTTTGAAATTGTAAATATATAATTATAACATAATTTTAGCGAGTCATTTCAAATTTTATGATTATTGGATGCATAGACGTGCAATTTCCAACTAGTTTGTATTACAGATATTCATGATAGTGTTTTAATTTCTCTAGCAATATTATAAATAGTATAATTAAATAGAAAAATATCTTAGAGAATATAAACATTTAATCTAAAAAATTTAAAATGTAGCATTTAATATTTCTCTTAAACTTATGCTTTTTAAACTGTTTAATTAATTTTAGATAAAAAAATACGCTATCAGAATGACTTTGGAATTTTACACAAAAACTGTCAGACTTATATTAAAGTAAAATTTCTGTTTTCTATACGAAACATTTCTTAATTGGATTTAACATTCACAAAGTGCAATAAGTGATTTATGCAAAAGATTATTTTATTATTCATTCATATTTGATTACGCATTTTTCGAATGAATAATTTTAATATGATAATTACAAGTAAAGTAAGATATGAATTTCAAAGCAATTTTTTAAACTCTAATTAACGCAGGTAGAAGATGTTAATTAGATATTTTTCTTTTTCATTGGCAGTTTTAAATTTTTTTTCTTTGTATTATGTTAGGATATGTTCAAAGGGATGGATATTAAAAAGAAACTGAAAATTAAAAACACCATAAATAATTTTAAAACATGCGATATCTTAATGTATCACGTTTTTCTTGTAAATGTCTTGTAAAATTTATGTTTCTATTCAGAATTCACTACACTTTAAATTACTCACGTTATACATGCAGTTATCCAATAAACTGAATTTTTGAGCGATAGCAGACAATTGTTTCATTAATTAATTACTGTTTGATGCTTATGATATCGAAATGATTATTTAATTACCGTTAAACAAAAGCCTTCTTGCATCCATGTGTTTAACATTGGTTTGTTTTTTATTTGTGTGAGTTCCATACGTTATACTGGCTTGCATTATTTTTTCTTAGGAATGCATGCTTAGATATTCTAAATTTTATGAATATTTTAGAGTTAGATTCACTATGGTTATGTATATTTATGAAAAAATGCATAAGTTGATCAAATTATTCCTTTTTTATGCCATTTGAATGACATATGGACTGAAAAACATAATGAAAAAATATTTTTATGTTATTCATTTTGGGAAATTGGTACCCACTGAACATTTTTTCTTAAATTTAAGCCTTTTAAGGTACATTTATGATCCTATGAATTAGATTCAATGTTAAATGATTCTAAGGAGAAATTGCTCGTTTTCTCGGATATATATATATATATATATATATATATATATATATATATATATATATAAGCAATTTTAAAATGAATCATAAAGTTTTGAACAGTTTGGGCTTATTATTTTAAACTTTTCGTAGAAGTGTGCTGTGTAGTCTTAAGTGTTGGATTTTTTATAAGTTTATTAATTTGGGAAAAAATAAAATATAATGTGCAAGTGCGTGTACAATTATGTAAAAAACTGAATTTGTTTTACACATTTATATGTATAAAAACCCTCCTTATAACTTTATTGGAAATCCGATTTCATCAAATAGAACATGAGAAGCAACAACAAGAAGAAAAATGTTAAGTAAACAATACTTAAATATTTTATCAATCTGAACTTATCTATTCGTAAGAAAAAAAAAAAAAAAAAAAAAAAAAAAAAAAAAAAAAACAGGAAGAATTACATTTATGTGAAGTGGATTCTGTCATCCAAACAGATTGTGACAGAGATGCAATAAAATCACTATCTCTATTTATCATAATCAGATCTTTGCGGAACTTCATCAGAATGCACGTGAGGCAACAAAGTATAATTTAGGCAACAAAATTAGAAAATCGATATTTTCGTAATTTTTGCACCGAATAAAGGATACTTAGCCTTTTTAAATGAAATTCATAAAAAATATTTATTTAATGTTTAATTTATAATACATGTATTGCTGTACCCTTATGTAATTTTATAATTACAAATATATAAAAAAATAAAAAATAAAAATTCACACATAGATTATATATGCATATATTTATGTAAAACCACATCCATCATATATTTTATTCAAGTGTGTTAAAATTGTTGCATTTCTTCAGGTTTGTAGATGCACCTTTAGAAAAACTAAAGATAATCATTTTAGGGGAAGAGCAATCAAAGATTTCCCGCTGAAAAATAGTATTTTCTTGTTTAATATAAAAACATACTCTAGTTTCACGTTATTTCAAGCAGAATTATTATTATTACATTCTATCTTGAAATGAATTAGGTTTCCTTTCATATGATAACATTCATTTAAAAGAGAAAAAAAAAACTCTATGACATAAATGTAGTAAAATATGTTCAACATTCAGATTTGATATTTTTGAATTTTAAAATAATGTGAAAAAAGTTATCAAATTACTTCAAACATTTCTAGACATTTTTGAATTTTTAGACATTCATTCTAATTTAATGTAAATGAATAATGTAGTTTCACGTTACTTCAAGGCTTATTACTATTATTATTTTCTCTTTTCAAATAAATTATATTTTCTTTCATAAAAGTATTATTTATCACTATACTGATGAAACGTGCATTGTGAATTATTTTGCAGAAAAAAAAGGTGAAGGGGAAAAATGTTTAAAGAAAAAAATGAAATTATTTTAAAAGATTATGAAATAAATGAAGTAATATCTATTCGGTTTTTTTATGTGCCGTTTGTTATTTTTAAAATAATATAAAAAAAAATATCAAAATACAGGGAGCATTCTTATACATTTTGAAAACGATCTGAAAAATTAAAGTAATGAAATGTTACGAAATTGTTTTCCAACTGGTATCTTACATTATGACATTTTGCGTATTACATGATTCATAAAAATCTGATAATACCTATCTCATTCATTTAAACACTTTTTATTAATCCATCATACGTAGGATAGCGTAAATCTTGTAATTGTTTTGAAAATCGAAAAAAAATGGACGGATTTACACGTTTCACATACTGAAGATTCCGAAAAACATATTTCTATAAAACAAAAATCGTCGTCCGTCTGTGTGTCTGTAAATGTAAACTGTGAGTAAAAATCTCCAGAACAAATTGAGATAGAGACTTGAAATTTTCTGTATGCTTAGTTTATAAGAATGGAACGAAACCTATTTAATATCACTAACCTCGATTTTCCGGAATTATTTTTTCATAGTCTTAAAAAATCCGTTCTGATGAAAGATATATAAAAATTTTCGATTTTTATTATTTTAATGAGTGGACGTTAAAGGAAATAAAATAACAAAACAATTGCATGAAGAGCATAGTCGATCGGATAGTTATTTGATGAGATATTTGTAATTCTGTTTTTCACATTCGCCGATATTTCATGACCCTGTATTTCATTCAGATTTCAATTCGAAATGAGACGCTTAATCCGACGCAGTAAACTGTTAGTTAATATGTTTGTTATTTTTGAAGCTATAAGGATGTTTCTTTCACGGAATTCGGTACTACTTGAGTACTTTTGCGTTTTATATAATTTGTCGAAATTGGTTGTCTATGGTTCATCAGCAATTCATTAATAGATCCATACTATGTATATTTAAAAAGTTTAAACCTACTTTTAAATTTTGTTTTAGTTTCTCTAGGTTTTATGTTTTATGTCTTTATGTTTTTTCTATATGTTATACTGTGCATATCCATGATGGGTAAGTATTACGGTGGCCCCCAGAGACTAGTTTAATTTGTATGCAATTTTCTTTTAATGGAAGAAAAGAAATATAGACAGATTTCATATACATAATTTTTAAAGCAATTTCAAAGCTTTGCGCTTTTCGATCTACACTTGCCAATATCGGTGTAGCTTCTGCGGGGTGAAAAATCACTCTAATTTGCTGTATTTAAAAACCTTTACCCAAATATGCGAGATTGCGAGAAAGAAAATCGACACCCGATGCGGTGTTTCGTAAACGGTTTGCCATTCATTTTCTTTCAGTTGCAGGATTTTTCGGGGTAAAAACCCTCATTCACCGCTTTCATGACGGCTGACGGCTGTTTTTCGGTTAGAGAAAGATCATTTACATATATGAATATCAGACTGTATGAATATATGACTTTATGAAATAAAAACTTTGTACCTTCCTGGGTTAATATGACATTTAGAAAAAGTGTTTTCTTTTAGATGGTAAAAGAAATGTTATTATATTTTACTCTGGACACATTTTTCCTAATTGTAGTTTTTGCCGTTGTGATGTAAGTTAGGATGAAATGTAGGATTAATGTAGGATCTATTGGACACCTTGTGTAGTATTAAATTGCTACTTAAATTAATTAATGGATTATTACTTGATATATTTTAATATATATCTGGTTAATCTCAATTCTAAAACATTATTTAGCTTTAAAATTTAGCGATTAACCAGTTGTTTTAAAATCTAGTTATTTTTTTAAAAAGGTTTTGTGCTATCAGAAATTGAGAATTCTTGTACTGTATTAATAAAATTATATAGCAAATCACTATTAAAATTGAATATGAAAAAAGTAAAAAATTAAAAAAATAAAAAACAGTAAAGGGAGAGCTCTAAATCATGGTCCATCAGTCCAGGTAACCAATGACTGATAGAAACTCTTACGCTCATCTTGCATTTAAAATTAAAAAAAAATACATTTGAACATCAAGTTTGGAACTTAAGTGTCAAGATTTTTCTGTTCCTGCTGGCTCTGAATATCTGATTCTAACAAGGAAATCACGTTACGTATAGTTCCCTTTCTTTTGCTTTTGAGAGATATAGTTTCTAAAGTATATGTACAATTTAAAGAATTGTAGAGATGTGATTAAATCTTAAATGTGGTTGCCCAAGCATTCAAGTTATAAGGAAACAAGTCACATCTAAAGAACAAGTTATTTAGACGTTCCATTAGAGGAGCGACGGTCATGCGTGCTTAGTAATTACATTACCTTTAATGCTTTCCTAATGAACAGGTGAGGACCAATATAGCAAACTTTTGAAAATACTTGAAAACTTTAGAATTTGTCTATATATAAAATCTGTATATATTCATCTTATATTTCAAAATTTTGTGAAATTCATGCGAAAGTACAATATGAGTTATCCCGGAATTTCATATAAAGGTTACATAAATGCTTTGTAATTTATTTTTATTTTTATAGAAATGTCTGCAATGAGTGCGAAATTTACCCAAAATGAATTTATGTAACAGTTTCTCTACGACTGAAAACATTTTATGGGTGTACGTCAATGTATCGCGAAGTTTCGATTAAAGGAGAATATTTTTGTATTATATTCGCAGAATTTTTTTCAGAAAATACATAGATTATTATAAAATTCATGCTACATAAATTCAGGAAATATAGGAAACTGGGATTCCTAGAATTTTTTATGTAACGATAATAGTAAAAATTCGTGTAATCGACTCGGTTACACGAATTTTCGCTATTAATTAACGTGAAAAGTTCTAGGAATCACAGTTTTCTAAATTTTTAAAAACTTTACATTTTTTTAACCGTGTAACATATTGTATATAAAGAATCCAGTTAGATTTAAACTTTTGAATAAATTAATAGTTGTGTAAAAAATTTGTCGGGTGTAGAAAAGCTTTTTTCTATATTAAATATAATATCTTTTTATTGGTAGTCATGAATAGAATTAATAAAAATTATAACGACGGTAAAAAAATATCATAAAACAGTATTCGATTGAAGTCACATATTAAAACCCTCTCACTGACAAGCCCGTCTATAGACGTTCCCTAAACTGCAGATTTCACTGCAATGCAAGCAATAATTAAAATGATATAACTCAGTTGATTTAATGGTTTTTTAATACATTGTGCAATGATTAACACACTCAAGGATAACATTCATATTCGTAAATAAGATTTTTATATAATTTTGAAAGAATCATATTTTTTTAGCAATTAAAACAAAATGCTGAAAAAATAACATTACAATTTTGCCCTTTTGCAAGATTGTAAGAGGGTTAAAACGTAGATGGTGGCTTACACGTATTGGATGCCATACTTAGGGGAATAAGGACAGTGTATTTCACTCCAATCATTTCTTCAAACGATTGATTAATTCTATTATTTATGTATTTTATGTGTATTATTTTTTATTTTTCCTTTAAAAAATATATTTGATTCCTTAATGGACATGCATAAAAAATACTGAAAGAATTATCCCTTTTATATTTTTCAGTATTTTCGATTTCTGTTAATGGATGACAAATTGCAACACTATGCATTAATCGTGTGCATATATTTCTTGTGAAAACCTTGCTGTTTTTTTAATTACTCTTAAATATATATATCTTTGAAAAATATTCTTTCGTCGAAATTCATCGAAAATATTTTTTTCATTTTTTCGGATTGATCACTTTAGACCAGTGGATCGTATAACGACACATTTAGTTTGTTTTTGTTAGAATCCGGGAATCAAAAATATCCGAGTACCACTGTGATTTTTTGAATACTTAAAATTTACTTTGAGAAAATCGAAAATAAATCTCTATCATAATTTTTGTCTGATATATAATTTCAGTGAATGGTCACATAAAATTTGAAATAGGGTAATTTTAAAAGGACAAAAAACGTAATATTTAACTTGTATATATAACGTGCCCGACAAGCAATCACATATAACCGAGTACCACCATATTTTTACAAACACTGGATTTTTTTTTTTTTTTTTTTTTTTTGAGCAATAAAAAGATATGCTATCGTAATTTGTGTGTAAAATTTCACTTCAGTGAATGGCGACGTAAAATTTGAAGTAGAATAAGTTTTAAAAGGAGTAAAAACGGTATTATTTAACCTTTGTACATAACGCGCGCGACAACCAGTTTAAAATAACACTGATAAACAAGGTTTCTGTTTCTAACTAAGTATGTGGTGACTTTTATATTTTAGGTGGTGCTGTGAAAGAATATGCCATTAAAATTTTTCATCAACCACAGATTTTAAAAAATTCAAAATCTTGAAAATCTGAATTTTATTATACTTATTCAACCCATATACCTTACGAAATTTACCATTTGGTATTTTAGTAATGACAAACTTTTAAATAAACACTTATAAAGCTTAAAATTAATATTTAAAACACTGAAAGTAGGCATTGTTTATAAAATTTCAGAAAAATATAGAAGAATTTTTTAAAAAAGAAATGATATTAATAAGAAATTTCATACTTTATGTAGCGGTAAATGTCTTATCTGTGGCCGCACTCTTATAGGTCATTGTTCCGAGTCATATTGACAATTTAAAGCAGACATTAAGCCAATTATATCATTACAATACCATAAATCATCTTTTCTTGAAAAAAGTGACATAAGAAAATATTTCTTATGTCAGTCTCGATAAATAGATATCTTTGTATTGTTTTTCAAGAGATTCCAACCTTGCAATCTTGATCGAAGTAATTCTGAGTTTTTGTTTGATAAATTGAAGTCTCTCACAAAATCATTTAATTATTTTGAGTAATTAGGTGAGGTTCTTCATTTATGCCAGGAGAATAGTTTATATCAGATCTAGAGGAAGTTTCAGTTTCATCTATTTCCATTTCTACTGTTGCATTGTCATATGTAAAATTCTCTGGAGGTTTCTGGAGGTTCTGCATCATTATGTAAAGCTGATCACATTGCTGAATCTAAGTTCGGGTACTTAATTATATGTTTACTTCTTGCAGAGAATCCTTTAATTTTTGTAATACATTAGTAGCAGTCAGTTATATGATTCTTCGACATTTGCCATATCATGGGTATAGCAAAGGACATGCACTTTTTGTACCTTTCATCTACGACCGGAGGTTTGTAGCACATCGTGTACAAAAGAATGAGAGGCCCATTTCTTATCTTGTTCACCTACTTTATATCCAAAGTACATATAATAGGCAGTTCTTTATTAACGGCGTGAAAGCGCATCGATGCTTTTTGTAAGTTAGCTTCCCGCACACGCTGCCAAAAGAATTGGGTTCATCAACGCATCTTCTAGACATATTTTACATATTGTACAGAAAAATAAGATAATTATAATCAAATCTTAATTAAAAAGTTTTACAGAACAAAGAAATAATGCTATACTCACCACGATAGTTTCAACTGTCATGGATTTGCGTTAAAGTAAAATACTGTGGGGGTGGCTAGAGCTGTCCGTTCAAGGTCGCTAACATAAAATTTATTAGGGGGACATATGTTTCTACTTTCTTGCTGTATCTTCTATCGTTGTAATAAGAAAAAATAACTTTTGTTTGAATCAAATACATGAAATAGAATAATGTAATGTAATTATAATGCCTATACCATGCCTACATACCCCAAAATAATTAAATGAAATTTCTCAAAATTGGAGGGTGATAGAAAATTTTTGCAAACATATTCTTTTACAGCAGCTTGAAATCTATAAGAAACACCCAACGTATATAGAGAAACAGAAAATTCGTTAAAATTTGTTTATCAATGTAATCTAATGATTTTAGAGTTTAATATTGACTAACTTTAATAGCAAATTGCTGTGCTAATTCGTTGTTTTCAAGAAGGTTTTTAGCTACAATTTCTGTTAAGACTTTAATATATATAAATATTATCAAAAGTTGTCATATTACTGGTGGATTCTTTTGTAATGATTGTTATTTTGATGCATGCATACAGTTGTAATATTTTTTATAATGCCATAGACAATATAAAAATATTTATTTCAAAATGTGTTTATATTTTTTATATAAAGTTTATATTATTATATATATATTTTTTATTTTAGTCAGAAATATAATTCCATCATATTTTTATAGATTTATGTATACGTAAAAGAAAGATCAAAATATAGTCCAAAGTAAAAAAAATAATACGAAAACTTTTGAAATTTAATGGTTTATTTTAGTTTGCAAAAGAAAAAAAATACATATATGTAGCGTTTAATAGAATTAAGAATATTAAGCTTATTTAAATTTTTATCTTTTTTTAAATTTTATTTTATTTAAAACATGTATTACAATACTTATACGAAAAAAATACAGAAACAGAAATATTTTTCTGAAACATTGAATTTTTTCCTTTAAAAGTCTTGAAATGTTTTTGAAAATTTATATTTTGGTCAGTAGAATTTAAATCATCTCTAGCATAACGTGCTACGTTTTTCACACATAAATGGGTCAAAATTCCATTATACTTCGCATAGGCATTTTTCGTGAGAAAATCAACATCTGGTATAGAAAAATACTTCTGTTTCTGATCTAGATAAATAAGAAAAAAGTATATGGTGTGTTCACAATGCTTTTTATTTTTCTATGTTTCAGAAACCCCTATAAAGAAATATAAGATTAAAAAAATAAATATATATATTTACACATATGCTTTTTAAGTCGATTAAATAAATTGAAGAAAAAATCGTGTTTGTATATCCGAAAAAAAATTACATCGTGAAATATGATAATGTATTTATATATTTTTTGAAATTACATGTGTATTAAAATGCAAATTGATGAAATTTAAATGCGTTTTTTTTTTAATGCGATTTACTAAATAGAATGAAAATTCATGCATGAATGTTATTTTGCTAAAGTTACAATGCTTTTGCATGTATCTTTATCATTGATTAATACAATGTTGAGGAGGTACATATGGATGTATTAATTCATAAATATTTTGGGTATTTTTGAAATGGTTATAAGTATTCTCACTAACTGTTACACTATTCTTGAATTTTTATAAGAGCGTAGTACGTAAAATTTTCAAAGTCGTATTTTAATTTCCGTTTACGCATGAATAATTAATTTGCTTAAAATAATAAATTGCAATGTGAAAATAAAGTTAAGTTGTAATTTTAAAAAGGGACATTATTACAGTGAAATAAAGTTGAAAGTCCAACAAAATAATTATAAATTTCCTAGCTTTAACCAATACTTATAATGTGCGTGAAGATTAAAAAAATCATTTAAAAAACACAAATTATTAAACTATTTACTAAATATAACAGATGCAAATCTTCCAAGTGTATGAAAAAAGTTCGGGCAAGGACTCGAACCAGGGATGTATTGGCTGAAGCCGCCAACGCTCTTCCAACCGATCCATAACGGACGAATACTGGAGGACTCACTCACCGACTAACCTCAACGATCACAAAAACTGGTCTGAAACTTTGGATCAGCGAAAAAGAATAAAACGAGGGTTAATATATATGAAACTGCAGCAAATGTTGCATATGGAATTATAATAGATTAATTTAAAACACGATTAATTTAAAATAATTTCGTAAGCCATTGTTTCACAGTAAAGGCCATTTATTTATTATCAATTTCAAAAAAATAGTGTAAATAAATTTAAAATTGAAAAATAGTCTTTTTTCAAATATGTTTGAACTTAATGTAACAGTATCAAAGCGTATTTTGTATTGTCTTTATCTTAAAAAGTAGCTGAGATATAACATTTTCAATTTACAGGATGACTAAAATTTTAAAACAATTTGATTGTTGTCGCGCTGTAACTTTTGTAGTTACAAACAAATTTAAATGAGATTGAAGGTATAAATAGTACAAACGAAAGTCTTGCCGCATTTTGGACAGCTTCTTCCGTCATCTTGTTACTAATTGGCGATCATTTGCAGCAACATGTGCACGGCTGCGCAAAGCAATATAATAAAAATGTGCTAGATTTAAATTCTCGCAAAGCGTGGCGGCACTTGACAAAGTATCGCCAAATTTGGCGATCAAAAATAAGTAACCATAATTGATGCCAACTTGGCTATAACTTACTAATTTGGCTGAATTCTCATTCAAATTCGATATTGAAAAATATCTTATTATTGAATTCTTTGCATTTTAAATTCTTAAAATTTGAATAAAATTAACCTCGAGTAATACTTGCAAAATTTTAAAACCAAGAAAAATAAAAGATTCTTCTTTCCTTTTCACTGACCGAAAGGACTAAATCTCATCTAACTTTATAATAGTATCTTTTAAGCATTTTATTTCATACACACAATTCACTTTAATAATGCAATAAAATGCATGCTAAATAAAAAAAAGGTATTAGAATCGGTATTTAAAAAATATTTTCTCATATGTTTCTATGAATTTCTTCTATGTTTCTTCATACTTTTTTTTTCTACGACTCAGTTATACAATGTACAAAGAGAGGTGCTTGAACCGGTTTTAATTTTCCTTTTCTTTGTTTAAGACCTCGGATTATTTCTTCAATTGTATTAATCATTTTTACATTTTCTTGAATTAGTGTTTCCTTAAAGTTTGAAATTCTATTTAGATTAATTGCTAGATATTTTTGTAGAAAATTACGATAAAGAAATATTACCCTTTACAAGTACAATATAC
Source organism: Maratus speculifer (assembly GCA_964019185.1). Lineage (NCBI taxonomy): Eukaryota > Metazoa > Arthropoda > Arachnida > Araneae > Salticidae > Maratus > Maratus speculifer. The sequence goes on from OZ025290.1 coordinate 96,443,191, forward strand.
AGGGTGCCCCCTCTCAACGGTGGCCAATGGCTAATTTCTAAACCGTTGGTCATAGACATATAGTTCCAATTGTAAAAATGCTTTAAAAAAGGCAAAGAATTGTTTTTTAAGCGATTTTGGTCAAAAAAATGTTTTACTAAAAAATTACGAAAATTAAATTTTTATACGGTCCCCCGGTCCTATAAGTGATATTTAGTAAAATTTTTTCAACACTCTAGCAAGTAATACAGAAAAGGTCCCATTCATGTAACATTAAAATTGACCGAGTTATGAAACTTTAAATTTCATGACTTAAACCACTTTTCTATAGCTGAAAACGGATGAGTTCGACGGAGCTTTAAGGGAACGTACACTAAGTGCTTAAAGTATTATAAAGGGAGTCCATTTCCAACGCTGTTCAAAGGCTACTTCCTAAACTATTTGTCACAGACATATAGTTCCAATATTACAAAATGTTTTAAATGAGCGATTTAACTGAAGACGCTGTCACCGTATAAGTTTTATGGTAGTGTTAATTATAATTAATTAACTTCTAGATTGGTTATTAAAATAACTGAAGACATGAATTTCAAAATTCTCTTTATCGAAAAAAATCAAATTTTGGGAAATAGCGAAAAAACTTTAAATGCATCTATTGGTTTTCATTATAAATTTTGAGATTGCATTGTTACAATAGTGGAGGTTTGTATAGACTGATAGAAAAATCAAAAAGCGATAAGTCGAGTTTTGAAATTCATATCCTCAATTGTATTTTTAAATATGTTTTATTTTGTAAGCAAATGAAGCTGATTCTTTTCGTGATTTTATTTTAAAAAGGTATGTTATTTTGATAAGCTTTTATTTTATTCATAGTTTTCGTATGCAAATTTTCCTAGTTCAAAACTTATATTCAAATTTTAACTCACTTCCAAATATCTGATTGAGGTTCAATTCCCATACTTATTTAAATCCGATGACAATGTAATATTAATACGATTTTAGGTGTGTTCCATTTATTTATTTTATAGGACTACATCAAATTCTATTAGGTTGAGTGATCTAATAGAGCTTTAAATATGTATCACTTTGTAACGATTTGTGACTGTTGCTTTTCATAGTTTAATTTAAAAAAAATTCTGTTATTTTTTTACTTATATTTTTAGCACAAATTGCATATTTTACTTTAACATGTAAATGTCAACATAAATTCAGAAATAACAGTGTAATTTTTTTTTTCTGATGTTTATTTTTATTTCCAGTAAATTTGTGACTGACCCCTATTTTGCAGCAATTTGAACAGCTATAACTCGGTCAATTTTGATCGCAGAGGAATGGGACTTTTTTTGTCTTACTTGTTAGAGTAGTGGTAAAAATTTTCTAAATATCACTTATAGGACCGGGGGACCGTATAAAAATTTAATTTCCGTAATTTTTTAGTAAAACATTTTTTTGACCTAAATCGCTTAAAAAATAATTCTTTACCTTTTTTAAAGCATTTTTGCAATTGGAACTATATATCTATGACCAACGGTTTAGAAATTAGCCATTGGCCACCGTTGAGAGGGGACACCCTGTATATATATATATATATATACTAGCGGACCCGACAGATGTTGTCCTGTCACCGACCGACGTTGCCCTTCTTGGCACCGACTTCAGGAAATCAAATAAATGTACGTAAATATGGTAATACGCACGATAAACACTACGCTCTTAATTTAATTTCTTATTACAATTATGCAACGAAATTATTTTTCACTATTTTTGAAGAATTTCATATATATTAGCTTTTGCCTAATTACTAAAAAAGGACTGAATCAATTTCGATGAAATGTGAATCTAAACCATTCTCGAATCCACTGGAACACACACACAAAATTTCATTAAAATCGGTCCAGTCGTTTAGGAGGAGTTCAGTGACATACACACGCACGGAAGATTTTTATATATAAAGATAAGCATTGAAAATTTCAGGTTTTTGCGCCGGAGATATCGCCAAGTCAGGAAAATGTAAATTATCTCACGAACTACTGAATTTAAACAAATTTGCTTAGTACCATTCGATTCAGAATGAAACAATACACCAAAAAAAGTTATCAGTCGAAAAATAGCTACAAAAGCCGATTTTTAAGGAATTTTTAAAACGTTCGTTCTTTTTTCTACTCCTCTTAGGGACGGAATCTTCGAAAATCACTTCTTAGCGGCACTCGATGTTATAAGAAGCATTTTTACCCCAATTTTCAAGATTTTTGGTTCGGTATATTTTTTTGTGCTGTGATTAATACGAAATCCTGACTTTCTTTCATATATATGGATAAGGATTGAAAATTTCAGGTTTTTGCGTCGAAGAAATCGCCAAATTAGGAAAATGTGAATTACGTCATGAACTACTGGATTTAAACGAATTTGCTTAGTACCATTCGATTCAGAATGAAAAAATGCACTAAAATATGTTAACAGTTGAAAAATATCTACAAAAGCCGATTTTAAAGGAATTTTTTTAAAGTTCGCTCTTTTTTCTACTCCTCTTAGTGGTGGAATTTTCGAAAATCCCTTCTTAGCGGTACTCGATCTTATAAGAAGCATTTTTACCCCAATTTTCAAGATTTTTGGTTCGGTATATTTTTTTGTGCTGTGATTAATACGAAATCCAGACCTTCTTTTATATATATAGATAAGCATTGGAAATTTTCAAGTTTTTCCGCCGAAGACATCGCCAAATTAGTAAAATGTGAATTATCTCACGAACTACCGGATTTAAACGAATTTTCTTAGTACTATTCGATTCAGAATGAAAAAATGCACTAAAATATGTTAGCAGTTGAAAAATATCTACAAAAACCGATTTTAAAGGAATTTTTTTAAAGTTCGCTCTTTTTTCTACTGCTCTTAGTGGTGGAATTTTCGAAAATCCCTTCTTAGCGGCACTCGATCTTATAAGAAGTATTTTTACCCCAATTTTCAAGATTTTTGGTTCGGTATATTTTTTTGTGCTGTGATTAATACGAAATCCAGACCTTCTTTTATATATATAGATAAGCATTGGAAATTTCAAGTTTTTCCGCCGAAGACATCGCCAAATTAGGAAAATGTGAATTATCTCACGAACTACCGGATTTAAACGAATTTTCTTAGTACTATTCGATTCAGAATGAAAAAATGCACTAAAATATGTTAGCAGTTGAAAAATATCTACAAAAACCGATTTTAAAGGAATTTTTTTAAAGTTCGCTCTTTTTTCTACTGCTCTTAGTGGTGGAATTTTCGAAAATCCCTTCTTAGCGGCACTCGATCTTATAAGAAGTATTTTTACCCCAATTTTCAAGATTTTTGGTTCGGTATATTTTTTTGTGCTGTGATTAATACGAAATCCAGACCTTCTTTTATATATATAGATAAGCATTGGAAATTTCAAGTTTTTCCGCCGAAGACATCGCCAAATTAGGAAAATGTGAATTATCTCACAAACTACCGGATTTAAACGAATTTGCTTAGTACCATTCGATTCAGAATGAAAAAATGCACTAAAATATGTTAGCAGTTGAAAAATATCTACAAAAGCGGATTTTAAAGGAATTTTCTTAAAGTTCGTTCTTTTTTTTAACCCTCCTTAGGTGGGGGGGGGGGGGAATTTTCGAAAATCCCTCCTTAGCGGCACTCGATGTTATAAGAAGTATTTTTACACCAATTTTCAAGATTTTTGGTTCGGTATATTCTTTTGTGCTGTGATTAATACGAAATCTAGACTTTATTTTATATTTATAGCACTTTTAATTAGCGAAAAATCACTAACTATTAGTTTTTGCCTAATTACTAAAAAAGTACTGAATCAATTTCGATGAAATGTGAATCTAAACCATTCTCGAATTCACTGGAACGCACACACAAAATTTCATTAAAATCGGTCCAGTCGTTTAGGAGGAGTTCAGTTACATGCACACGCACAGACGATTTTTATATATAAAGATTTGTTTTTTAGCTGTACCGTTCTGTCGCGTAGAATTCTTTTCGGTGATTTTTTTTCTCGCATTTGCTATGACTCAACTTCTGCACTTCGTAAAAAGTTTGAAACTGTACACCAAACTTGTAAGTAAGTAAATAAGTTAAGTAGTGTAAAATTAAAATTATGGTGAGAAACACTTTTAGCAAAGCTTGAGTGAAATACCTAGTAGTTCTAGTGTTAATATATAAAGCAGAATTCATAAAAATAAGTTTAAAAAAGTTTCAGGAACGTTTTTTTTTCTGAAACGTTTAAAAGTATCTTTAACAGTGAGCTAGTCTGAACATGGGTATAGATGGTGGGACATCTATGATCTGAACAAAATGCATTTATTTTATATATAACATTTTTGTCCTACGACATAATGCAGAATTTAATAATGAAACTAAAAAGTTTTGTCCGAAAAACTGATTTTCTGTGTTCTGAAATGATTAATGCAATGTAAAAGCTATTCGAAAACTTTTCCGAAAATTACGGGCTGTTAATTAAATTGTATTTTTATAATTTCTTTTCAAAATCTCGAAAATAAATTGTTTTCTGGGGTTTCTAAAGGTAAAGGAACACATTTCGGAATATTTATTTTATTGCAACTTGTTATCGAATATTTATTATCGTGATGTTTAGTAAAGTTTCGCAGTTTAAAAATGTCTGATTTTTTTACAGTGCAGTTTAACGTGATTTAAAAATTTTTAACCACTTATTCGTCGTGCCCGAGACATTCACGGACTGCCAGCTTCACGGCTTTTATTCAGAATTATTTGATTCCCACCAGTTTTATAAAATAGTGTAATTGGTTTTATTTTTGTATCATTTTATTTATCATTAAATAGGATAACTATTTTTTTAAAGTGGTGTCAATAATGAATTTGAATTTTTATACCGTAATTTAATGTGACCATTAAGGGGTTAACGTAAAATCTTTCGTTTTAACTAATCTCTTGTTTTTGTCGAACGAGAAAGAAATGATTTCGAATATATTAGTATATTAGGAATATAAAAGTGAACAACGGAAAAAGCAAAAATTATGTTAAATTTCAAGCAAACCAGTTTCGGTAGCATATAGCTTACCATCGCCATTGTACTGACGACGCAATAGTAAGCTATATGGTACCAAATTCCGTTTACTTGTAATTTAACATAATTGGTGCTTTTCATGTTGTTCTCTTTTACGAAGGCAATTCGGAAAGCAACCTCCGCTTATAAATTAAAAACATTTTTATTACTTACATATGAAAGACACGTTCTTCAGAATATAATTGTTGTATTAATTAAAGCAATTATCATAACGGTAAATCAGCTTTGAAATTCTATCGTCACATACTTCTGCCACTGGCCTATTCAACTGCGGTTATTTTTAAATTCAACTCGCACCACTCTTTCAATCCAAAGAATTTTAAGATATTCTTTTATTCATATTGACTAATTCCGAATTGCTGTAGTTGTTGAGGTCACTTGACCCACTATTTTTTTAAACATTTTTGGTAGTACATTTATCAGCAAATTATACAGAAAATATGTTAAAATTCTTTGGATTAAAAGAGTTGTGCGATTGAGTAAAAAAAAATAGTCGCAATTGAATAGGCCGGCGGCAGAAGTCTGTGACGATCGAATTTCAAAGCTGATTTACTATTATAATTGTTTTAATTAATACGTCAATTATGTTGAGAATTAGCTGAACAACGTATCGTTCATACGTAAGTAATAAAACATGTTTCCTTTCATTACTTTTTTTAAAATTCATAAATGGAGGTTACTTTCCGAATTGCCCTGGCATATTCGTCTTTTATTGCACCAAGCTTCATCTCAACAAATATAACAATATACAGGGTGATTAACAAAAATTTTGTGGACATATAGATATGAAAAATCAGTTATACGACAAGGATAAAAAATCACATAGGACCATAGGGTCGCAAATCACCTTAATGAGTAACAAATACAGGGTGTTTCATCCTAACTCAATTCGGTTTGATAGCAATATATTTCAGAAGTCTGAAATATAGTATAATAAAACATTTAACAGACATTCTTACTTTTGTTTTAAATGTGATAACACCAAAGAAAGTGGTAGAAGTGTGCATTATGCGCACCAGCAATATTCACTTGGCACCTCACATTTTGGACAGTGATAATCAGTTTATACGGTTTCATCGATTGCTTGAGCAATATGTTTTTCCGTTCTTTTCGTAACGTTATCACATTTCACTCAAAATAAGGTACATACCGTTGCATTTTCATTACAATATTTTAATTTTTCTCAAAATTATTACTTACAAACCGGGTATAGGTAGAATGAAACACCCTCTATTTGTGACTCAATAAATAGTTTTAAATTTGTTTTTTGTTGCTAGTTTCCAATGTGATTTTTTTATCCTTGTTGTATGCTTGATTTGCCATATCATTTAGTACACGTTTTTTTAATCCTCCTGTATATAAATGTTTCATCATTTTTTAGTATTTTATTATTTCTCAATCATATTAAAACTTCCATTTCATTAAAATATAAGTTTATGCAGAATAAATATTTTGCAGTAGACATAAAACTAAATATACTTATTTGAACCATTATTTTTTCCTCTCTGAAATTGTTGAAATGTTTATGAGTTTTTATTCCGTTTATCTGAAAGAAAAATGTTGGTCAGTAGAATTTCTCAGCGAAGAAAATTATCTCGGTCTTCACGTGCTGCGTATTTCACACGTAGGTGGATGAAAATTCCATTGTATTTTTATAGGCATTTCTCTTCAGAAAATCAACATCTGTGGCAGAAAAAACATTTTTATTATTTTGAGAAACATAAAAAAAAAAAAAAAAAAAAAAAAAAAAAAAAAAAAAACGTATACGATGTGTTCAACACCGTATATTTTATTGCATTTAGTGTTAAAAGAAAAGTATACAAGAAGGACTTATATTTTAACACTATTGTGAAATTTGTTATATATATATATACATATAGTCATACAATTTGTTTTTAAATTACTTATTGTATTAAGTATTATAAATGTAATTAATCAATTGCGTGCCTTGCTTGGATAATTTAAATCTATTATTTTAGCGAAAGACGCTAATTTAATATTTCAATACTCTGAATAACAACATTTAATTCTCTTTATTTTCTTAATCTCTACGGTGGATTGTTTATAAAATTTTACATTTATTGCCTCTATATTTTCTCATTCAATTTTATTAAATTATATTAAGTTTACATTAATTAAAATACAATGTAATTTATTATATCTTATTTTAATAAAGAAATATACTTCCTAAAAATTACATTCTATTATTTTTAAGAATACTTTTTCCATCCATAAACTATCTCATAACCGCCTATTATGTTTTTAACGTTAAATGTGTTATAACATGTGCATGAGTTTGGAGATTTTGAATAGTTCTGCAGATTTGGAAATTACTAGGTTTTTTTCTCTTCTATATATTTTACATAATATCCGTTTTTACTCATATGTTTCATTCTTCGATTTAATTTGTATATAGATTATACATGTCAAAATTTCTTTACTTATTTATGTTTTTTGTTTACGATTAATCGGGCAAATGCAGAAATTTGCATTAGAATAAGTGTCTTGTCTTCTATTTCAGAAATCATTCGTATATTTTTATGATCGCTTAATATAGCCCTTGAAAAAGAGAAAAAAAAACATAAATTCCATTTTTATTCATCACTGTCATACTTTAGTGCATTTCATTTGCTTAGCTCGTTCGATTTTAGTATATTTTCATTAAGTAATCCTGCATTGCGTAAAAAGAATTTGGTGTCCTGTACGGGATTTCAAAATTGGTCTTTTGCTATAGGAATGATACTTAATTATGAATTGTATTCATCATGGATGTTGATTTGTAGTGTTATATAATGATAATATATGTATATAATGATAATATATGTATAATATATGAAATATATATATAAATGTAGATAGATAGATAGATAGATAGAGATAGATAGATAGATAGATAGATAGATATACAATGATTTTTATGTATATTCTATTTTTTAACTGAGTTTGTTTATTTTTTTTTTTTAAATAATGTGCTGAAATATGTAACATCGCCCTTAGTTAGCGAATTATTTAAAAACCAATTTATTTTCAACGTTTTTTGCCAAGATATTTCAATTTTTTGTATTTTAAACTGTCGTTAATTTGACGCGTTTCATGATGTTTACTTTTATAAATGCATCGAATTAAAATACTTCATTCAGAAATTTATTTTTTCATGTTGCTTGGGGATTCCTGAATATTATTTTTTCTAAAAAATTCTAAACAAATTCAAGTAAAACGGAAAATGTAATTTAGGATAAGGGACGAAAAATGTTTGGAAAATGCAATTTAAGTAGTATATACAAAGAGTTTTCTATTGGGACTTGACTGTCATAGTCTTATTTCCAGTCTAATATTTGTTCTTTTCTCATGAGGATTGTGTTATCGTGTGTGTACGTTTTATAGATGTGGTGAAATAAAATAAGATAACAATCAAACTATATTTATACAACAGAAAATTTGATTTTGATATTGAAATAGAAAAAGACGAAGCTATCACGATTATCGAATATATTTTAATGGTTTTTGTATCTCTAGTGTAATTTCAAAGCTGGTATATCTTTAGCAACTGCTGTATGAATATCAATAAAAATGAAAATATGGTGATAAATACATTATATGTCATTGGACTAACAAATGTTACATTTTCCGATTTTAAATAAATATTGACGTTTTTGTATTTGTTTTTACATAGAATTTCATATTTTTTAAAATAAAATATTTTAATCTCTTAATAGAAGCTCTAATTTTAATAAAATGAGTAAATTATTTTCATGCAGAATTACATTGTACTGCGTTTCAATGTTTATTAAAAGAACTCAAATAGAGTGCAATGAGTTTGTAAAATGAATTTTAATGACCTGTGTAATGAGATATTGTGTTAACAAAGGCGATCTAAACGTGTTCTATGAAAATAAAAACCGTAATAAATATTCATTAATATAATCTAAAAGTGATACAAATTAGGCTATTTGTACACAAAAGTGTACTAAAACGGTCACAACAGTCTACTAAAAATATTAATGATTTGAAACATGCGCTTCTCTATTAAAGGCTTATTTAAAAAATTATATTTGCACTTATTTTCTCCAGAACATTTTTCGCAAATTTTCAAAGGACGCAAGGTAATCATAGTTTTTGTCAAAACATAACCGTGATATTGCTGTCCATCATTAAATATTAAATAATAAGTTTAATCTTGGTTTGCATGTATTTAAACAATAACTTAAATGGAATTTAAAAATAATTAGTTTACTCGCATAAGTAGCCGACAAGATTGTTCTGATTTGTTGATAGAAAAGTACTCATTTTTCTTAAAGAAAATTTCATTAAAAATGAATTAACACAGGCACATTTAACAACCATACAAAAATGGTGCATATATTAATAAATAAAAAGTCAAGAAGAAAACTAAAAATTTCTTTTAAATATAGATTAGAATAGCCACTACGTAGCAATGCGTATTCATGATTGTTACGAAAAAAATCCTATAGTTCCATAGAAAACCCGTATTGCAATAAATTGAATATTTTATTTTTCATTTTATTGGATGTGACTTTTGTGGTATAAGATGTAAATTTTCTGCATAGTGTTTCATTGAATGCAATTTCGTTCATATACCAATGATCTTCAGCTATATTAAGAACAGAATTTTCCATATATTGTTTCAATGAATGCAATTTGGTCTCAATAACAGTAGTTTTTAACTGTATTCCATTGGTTAAAATACTAAAAATGTTTTTAAAATAATACTTTGTTTACTGTTCAGATTATTTTTTTTATTTCAGTTATCTCAGTAATAGACATTGATTGACAGTAGCTTTTAACGTTACATTACTTACCTATTTCTTTGTGCATGTTAAGAAAATGAATTGTTCCTTCAATATGACGCTACTATCGAAATATATTCTGAGACTTTCGAGCCACCAATGTTTTATCGGTGTTATATGTGAACTGTAGTCCTTGGCGGTTCTGAATTGGCTCCTTAATGCTGGAGATGGCTGAAAGAATGCGCATTAGAGTTTATCGCGATGAGAGCCGGATATGCACGTGTTGTAACCTCCAAATTAAAAATAACGACTGCGTATGTGTTAATGCGTTGTGCTAAGGTTAAAAAAGTTTCTCACTACCTGAATATTGGGTCAGTGGAAAATGATCTTGGAGCGGACTCTCAGTTTGGTTGATTAAACTTAACAAAGACAAACTAATGAGATTCACCTAGTATGGACAACTTGCGTCTAAACGCAATGCAGGCATTACAGGCACCAGTGTCGGTAAAGACCTAGTACATATTTTGTATTAATAGGAGGATATGCTCACTAGTTTATTAGGAGTGTTGCTCATTCTTAATTTTGGTCGGCCGCAGTGAAATGGTGTGGACTTTCATCAGTTAAAGTATCAGCGCACACTGTGGTATTTTACTGAAATCCTGGCAAAATTATTTAAAATATTTTGTGCGTTCTATAGCAGATAAAATGCTTTAAGAAAACGTAAAATATAATATTGTGCTAGAAACAAACAATTTTTCGAACAATTTACGCAATCCTACTACCCATCATTCTTTCGAGCATAATATTCTATGTCATCCTCTTCAAAATCACTCGAAAACTTGATTCTGGAAATAACAACTGTAATGACTCTGAAGAAGTTTCTTTATGTTTTGTGCAGTTTTTACGCATCTGCAACTTAAATAAAGATCGAAACAAAAAAGTAAGCCATTAAGTACATTTTCATTGCAGTTTATGACGAAGTTTTTCTGGAAAAGTTTTGACTATATGAACGAAAATGCATGTTGCGGGCTTCAGTCACCATCTCTGATAGCTGCCGTATTGGGTGGTATGTATGTTCTTTAATAGTTGCACCGTGATTCAAAATTTTGTGTAATGTGTGTGCCACTGGGTGCTAACCGTAAATATTTACATAAAGGTTAGAAGTGTAATTCCGCAATTTCTTGAAATTTTTTAGTATCTATTTTAAAACCACTACATACCCCTTCTAGAATAGCTTTTAGATAGCGCATTAATTTTACCTCAATTCCTGTAATTTAAGCTGATGTTTCTCGATCTGAGAAAACTTTTTTGAGGTATTACCGAAACTAGCTTTTGCAATGTGTAGCAGTATCGTATCTCAGTTTAAAACATGCTTTGCATTAGTTTTTATCTTTTATTGACAAACTTTCTCATTTTTGCTTCTTGCTAACCCTTTTATTTATTGGAAGCTTTTTTTTTATTGCATTCAAGATGAAAAAGTGCCTCGAAAAATCTGATTCTTACATGGAATATTGAAAGACCGAATTTCAAAGAATCAGGATCTTTGATTCAGGGGTCTGATCTTTAATTCAGGGTCTTTAATAATTTTTAGCGTATTAAAATCTTTTTCATGAATGTTTGCAAATATAGCATCGCATTGATGATTTGATTGCTAGTAATAACATTGCAAAATTTAGCATCGACACTAGCCAGCACTAATATGAATTGAACGTGTAATAAACCATAAGATTGAACCAGATTGAAAAAGAAATCAAAGGTTTTATTTTCGGACGTAAAAAAATGTATTTAATTTTATAAAAATTTCGTAATTTTGATAATTTTCTCTTTTAGAATCTTTAACTTGTTAATTTTTCTGTGCACAATACTTTTATCATATCACTCATATATTTTTGATATCTCTACTGATTTTTTTATTTAATAGTATAAAAAAGTAATATATGTATGTCTAGTAAATTTCTTCTTAATAATATAAAACTTTCTTACGTCATTAGTGAGTAAAGAACGCAATTCCTTAAGGTTGATTTAAAATATATTATTCAAAAAGATAACAGATAATTCACATATTACAAACACTTGTTACAAAACCAAAATGTTACATTATTTACAAAAAATCATTTAGCCCAAGTTGTGGATGTACGATCAAAAAAAGTTTTACTTGAAGAAAAAAAGAAGCATCCAACTACTTAAAAAAATTATTTCTTCCCTTCAATTTGCAGATTTATCATCTGCACACCAAAGGGTATCCAGTGGGAATAAAAACCTACAGCATATATTAAATGTAGACAGCTAATAATTTTTTAAATTTAATAAAGTAAAAAAAACTGCTTTTCGGAAACTTTTTTTTTTAAATTTTGTTTTACTTATCAAAAAAATGGGAGGCAAATCGGGGCAAATTTTATTTCATGTCTTAAAATTAGAAGGTATATACTTTATGAAAACATAAGAGTTTTCACTGAACTCAGTTTAACTATTAAAATTATAATTTATCTAAAATATTTAACCCGAAAAAATCTATGATTTCAAACTTGAATATCATATTGAACAAGTACTGTATTTACAAAAATATTTATGTAAAAGAGAAAATATACCTTCGTCTTTAAAAACTGTAAAATGTTTCTGAAGTTCGACTAAAAATAGTTTTTTAGACGTTCGATAAAATGATGCATATATCAGAAGCATAAAATGAGAAATGTAAAAACCACGAATTCCAAGTAAAATTCCAGACAATTGGAGATCCTATAGAAAGAAATGAACCCGTTATCATATGGACAGGATAGTCCTCTTTCATTAACCAGAAAATTATGAACTAAAGCGAAATTTAAAATTTTAACTTTTGGCCAGCTTTTTGAACAAAATACCACACTGTGCAGCATTCGAACTAGATTCTTGACCGCCGGGTCGACGTCACATACCAGTCATGTATGCCTACGCGTAGTCAGAACATTTTCTGGCTTAGGATTAGTGTTTACACATAACTTTTGGTACTGCTACCTCAGAGAGTTCCTCTCCCCCGAGGCGCCTGGAAAGAATATTACAACAATCTTCAAGCTACGGCTAACAACGTCTACGGTTTCTTGATGAAGGACATATTGCTCGAAAAAATAAACGCTTCTGTGCCTGGAACCAATTATCTCTGAGGTAGAAGTTATTACGAAAGAAGAGAGAGGGTAGTGGTTCTCGTGACCTTAACATGACGCATAGGGACACGTGTCTGCTCCAAACCCGAAGTCCACGAAAGCCCGAGAGAGAGACTTTATTTGGATTTATAATGACCTTTTCTCGAGCCTCAGACCATTTGAAGTGACGCTTAGTCTTTCACCCATCTATTGCCGAAGTATCTCTCCTATCACACGATCTGATCTACGAAGTCTTCAGTAAATTAATAGCACCCCGAGAACATATTGGTTGCAGGCTCAGGATCGGCGTCCATTTTTATAATTGCATAACTTGGTGTTCTCTGGGCAAACCGGAATGCGAACACCGAACTGGTTGTATCATTACATTTAAACTGGAATTTTTCCTTCGTGCCGGCCAGATGCGTTAATGGCTTTGGGGCTGAAATCAAGTCACATAATCAAACCACTTTGATCAATATATGCGGCTTTAAAAAAAATGTTTTTTCATGGTGACTTATTATACTTAGTCCTTGAGATGTACGTCTCGCCGGCTCAGGATCGGCGTCCATCTTTATGGTTGCATACCGGTCAGATACGTTAATAGCTTTGGGGCTGAAATCAAGTCACCGAACAAAACCAGCCTGGTCAATACATGCGTCTTTGACAAAACCGGTTTGCCATGGTGGCTTATCATACCTAGTCCTAGAGATGTACATCTCGTCGGATGAACTTCTGACTTTCCGTGCAGTTATAGATTCCACAAAGATAATATCGTCAGACGAAAGCTCGACATGTTGCAGGGACATAAAATTTTACATCGGCGTTATAAACTACTGGCCATTAAAATTTCTACACCATGAAGATGACATGCTGCAGACGTGAAATTTAAACGACAGGAAGAAGATGTTGTGATAGTCAAATTATTAGCTTTTCAGCGCATTCTGACAAAGCAAGTGCCGGTAGTGACACCTATAATGTGTTTAAATGAGGAAATTATTCAGCCGGTTTCTCACACAGAAATTGCATTTGAGCATTGTTACCTGGTGAAAAATTGTTGTGATGCCTCGTGTAAGAAGGAGAAATGCGTACCAGTATGTTTCTGACCTTTGATAAAGTTCGAATTGTTGCCTACCGAAATTGCGGTTTATCGTATCGCAGTATTGCTTCTCGCGTTGGTCGAGATCCAATGACTGTTTGTAAAATATGGAATCGATGAATTCAGGACGGTAATACGGAACGCCGCCGTACAAAATCTCAACGGCCCCCTGTCACTAGCAGCCGAGAAGACAGGCATGTTATCAGTATGTCCGTAATGGATCGTGCAACTGCGTCATGACCCCTAAGTCAAGAAATTGGATCATTTGCAAGACAAAAAGTGTCTGCACGAACAGTTCGACAACGTTTGCAGTAGCATGGATTCTCAGCTCAGAGACCATGGCTGCGATTTCCCTTGACGCTGCGTCATAGACAGGAGTGCCTTCAATGGTGTAATCAAGAACAATACTGGCTGCACGAATGGCGAGGAGTCATTTTTTCAGATGAATCCATGTTATATTTCCAACATCATGATGGTCGCACTCATGTTTGGCAGCATCGTGGTGAACGAACATTGGCAGCGTGCATTCGTCATCGTCATACTGGCCCATCACCTGGTGTGATAGTATGGGGTGCCATTGGATACACGTCTCTCTCATCTCCTGTTTGCATTGACGGCACTTTGAACAGTGCACGTTACATTTCTGATATTTTACGACGCGTGGCTCTACCCTTTATTAGAGACCTGCAAAACCCTATATTTCAGCAGGATAATGCCCGACCGCATGTTTCCGGAATTGTACGGACATTCCTTGCGATGGAAAATGTTCAGCTATTGCCGTGGTCAGCACATTTCTCCGATCTCTCACCAATAGAAAACGTCTGGTCAATGATCGCCGAGCGACTGGCTCATAACCACATGCCAGTCACTACGGTTGGTGAACTGTGGCATCGTGTTTAAGCTGCATGGGCATCTGTACCTATACATGCCATCTAATATATGTTTGACTTAATTCCTAGGCGTATTAGAGTTTTTATTACTGCCCGAGGTGGTTGTTCTGGGTGCTGATTTCTCGGGATCTATGCACCCAAATTTCTTGAAAATTTAATCACTTGTTATTTCTACCATAATATATTTGTCCAGTAAATATCATTTTGTTATCTGCATTTCTTCCTGGTGTAACAATTTTAATGGCCAGTAGTGTATAATTGTTCTACAAAAAAAAAAAAAAAAAAAAAAAAAAAAAAAAAAAAAAAAAAAAAAATTAAATACATTGCACACTTTATTTGAAGCTTGCTGCTATCAATAGATATTTAAACATAAAATAAATATATATGATATGATAGATATGAGAAGTATAATAGATATGGGAAAAATCTGAAGAATTCTAAGTGTGGAAAGCATTTATTTCCAATACATAATTTATGTTTTACTTACTTTCACGTATTTTGTAACCTGCTCTTCGTATTTTGTTACACAAAACAAAAATAATGATCAAATGATTAAATTAATTCCAATCAAATGATCAAAATATTCAAGTTATACATTCATTTTTCAATTTAACATTTTATTGATTAGATTTAAAAGCTAATGTATAAAAAACACAGACATGAACAACTTTAGTCATTTTATTTTACTCTAATATAAAAATAAATCATTCAGTGCCATTTATATTTATGTTATCTTCCATTCTCACATTTTGGAATTTTCTCAACAAAAATGTAACAACTAATTAAGAAAAAAATCTTGATGAAATAAAATATGTAGATTAATTGAGAATAACAATAGTTTTTATTGAATTTATGCAGTTAATTTTCTTATCAATAAATTATATTTCAATCATATATATATAATCATATATAGTAGGGATATAGATAGAGGACATAGAAAAGTGGAAATAGAAGAAGTAATTATAAATAATAAGTAATTTCGAGAATTATCAGGAAAAAAAGGGACTAAATCGAGAAAAAAAACCACAATGTTATTAAAATGCATGCACACTTATTGATTAGCAATAAACTAAACAAATAATTAAGTTAAATTAAAGTACTGAAATTTACTCTTTTGTCAGATTTTACAACGATTAGCCAATAAAAATCCAATAAAAATATTACATTGCTTTTAGAGTTTAAATAAACATGATCTAATCGCTCTGAATTGGAAAAGTTAGTTAGGTTCCCAATCAACTTTCTCTACCGACCAATAATAATTTAAAAGTATGTTCATTTGTATTTAGCTTGTTTTTTTGCAATAACATTTGACAGTAGAAATTGTTATTTTGTAGAGAATGACACAACAGCAATAAGAGATAACAATAAAAAGAGTATTTTTTTAGCACCACATAGATAAAATTGTACACATTATCATTTAATTTCAAACAGGTGGAGCATGTGTTAGTATATGCTGAAATTAAAAATAATTTATTACCAAAAGATGTAAATTTATTTTTCATATATTTTTTATTCTCGTTTGCACTATTTTATATCGCTGAAGGCAAAAATATTATCTTTGAGATTTTATAAAGAAGGAAAATAATTAAAAGTTTCCACAAAATTTATCTCAATAACATGACCCAATTAAATGTATATATTTAGAATTATTAACTAATTATTTATTGTTGCCTCATGTTACCACCGGAGGTAAAATAGTTTTATTTAAATACCGAATTAATTTCATCTCATACGTTAATTTCTTATTAATTAGAATCAGCATTAATTTCTTTAATTAATGCTATTTTTTTATTCATGATAAGCTTTCAAATTTTTAGAGTGGAAGAACTGTGTAAAGTAATATTAAATCGGTTTATAAAATACCTAGGGTTATTAAATAAAAAACTAAACATCTGAAAAAACATAGCACTTAAATAATTACTCTGACGTCATAGAATATCGTAAAATAAATTTAATATAAAGGATAAGGTTGCGCAGAGGTTATTTTTTTTAAATACCAGAAAAAAGTCTTGACATTCATTGAAAAATGCGAAGTTTGTCACGAATGGCCCATACTGATACATTCATTAGTAATGTTTCTTTTTAGCACGTTTCAACTTTGTTTGAAAGTGTTAAAAAGAAACATTTGTGAATTCGGTTAGTCTGGCCGTCGGGCCGATTTCCCTGAAATTTTTTGGACATTAATAATGTTTACTCTGGCACAAAAGCTATTTCAAATGAAATTTCTATTATGATAAGTTTATTTATAAGGGCAATGAAAAGTTTAGCATTACATTACGGCCTATGGGAAAAATCGTTTCAAAGGAATTTTAAAGACGTTACACCTTGTCAAACATATTGAAATTTAATTGCATTTACGAATTGCACTAAAATATTCTTTAAAAAATATGCGATTAAAAAATAGCTATTATTCATTTACAGGGCCACACAAAAAAATTCTATTGCATAATGGTAAAATGGGACTTGTGGGCGATATATTTCAATTATATTAAACTGTCTTACGAAAATTAAAATTTATTTATGTCGTTGAGGTTTAATATAAATTATACGATACAGACGGGCATAATACAAAGAGCATAGCATCTACAGGGACACACAAAAATTTTCAAACTGTATATTCCTTCCGAAGTACTGCATATGTCTTCGATGATGAGTGATGGATAGATGAAAAACATTTTAATTCTTATATGTGCTTTTAAGTTTACCTAAATCTATGCATATTATATGGTGTGTATAAATGTTTTACACATGACATCACGAAAGAGTTCGAAAAATTATGAATATGGGCGTAAATTACCTAAAGATGGTTTTAAATAGGTTATGCCTTTTTTGCATTGAACTGCATTCATTTTACTAAGAAATGTTTCTAGAATACAGATAAAATGATTTACATGGACACGCAAAGAATTAGATACATGGATGCCTAAGAATATTAATTTCTGAGAATCTGATTTCAGGAGTTTTAAAAATGTTTTATTTTTAAATAATTTTTAGCTAAATACTGGCGTATAAGACAAGTACTAGGAAAACTACAGGGCTGAACTAAAGTATTCAAGTATATTTCCATCTATTAGAATAAATTCCTAAAAGAGAAATTTCAACCAGTCAGGCATTTTCTTGCTAAACTAAATGACAAATTATATAGTATATATATCAATTTAATAATCAAATACAGGGCTGTTCAAAAATATTCAAATACCCATTTGGCTATAGACAATAACTTTATTTCCCTAAATAACGAAGTTTTTTTATAAAGATTTCAGGACGCGTTGGAAAGTGTTTTATAATTTATGTTTAATGCAGGATTTTTCTTACTTGTTTGTTTCAGCACTTGCTATAGTTGGCATTAACAGTATATCACATTAAAATATATATCAGACTTGTCTAAAGTCTTTCTCGGTCTTTTTTAATAGTTTTTTCCCTTTTGGTGTACTGCTGTGTGGTAAATAGGGCTAGTCTATTACAGAACATATCGCTCACCCGCAAGAAAAGAGAAATATATCGACAAATGTAAATTTCACAGAAGAGGGAAAAGAAAATTTGTATCATTTTACTCGAACTAAAAATTCTATTTCTTAGCTCTTCGTGCAGGAGTAAAAGCGTGCATAAAATTGTAAAACCCTTAATAATGAAGACATATGATAATGTTTGAGGTTGTCTATAATATTTGCAAAATTTCAATTTTGAAAGCACTACCAGAACTAAAAATAACAGAAGAAAACTCAAAATTATTTTAAGCTGCAAGGACCCTAACTCCACGTTAACAAGGCGCTATCACTTTCATTAAATTTAAAAATAAACTATGTGTAAAACTGTATTAAATATTTTCTCTAAATTAAAAAAAAAGATTCATTAATGCACTGAAAAAAAGTAAGTGTTGATTTTACAGTATAATACTTGCAGCTATGGAGTCACTTAATAATTGTAAAATTTACGTTAATAACTAGTAAAATTAGCAAGCAATGTTCCATTATGCAGTAATACACTATATTGCCATTGATTATTGGACACTTGCGATTTTAGACATTTTGTTAAATATCTAGAAAAATACATGAGCAATCATCTCGAAACTCTTAGTGTATAAATATAATAGTATAAGTCATACATCTCCGTGAAGATGTTTTCCCGAAACTCCATAGGGGACCGTCAACAAATTAAAAAGGAATAAATATCTTTTGAATAACCCTGTCAAAACTAATGTAGCAAAAGCGCTCAAACTCTAGATTATGATTGAACGCCTTATTGTAATACGCCTTGTTCATTTTTATGCAAATAGCATGCATACTCGCAGAGTAATTAAGGTTTTTATAAAAATAGTCCCAATTTTTTCCAAGTTTTTTCTTTATAATTTTCAGAGTTCTTAATATAAAATAATATTTTTTTTTCAGAAAGTATGACAAACAACGTTGCACACAGTATCCTGTAATCAGAATTAAAAAATAATGAAAATTGTATACAAAATGAGTTGGTTTACTAAATAATTTTTTTCTGCGCATGCGTCAACGATATCAAAATCACATTTGCATATTATGTTAGCTAAATGTATAGAGCAACTTTTGTGAAAGTCACAAAATCATAACTAGAAAATTCTGAAAATAATCGTCAATTGAATAAGTTGAAAATCCGTTATTCTCAAAATGAAGCAAAAACAAGAGGGGTTGTATCCATATAGTCATTGATTAGTGTCAATATAGAATACACAATACGGGATGTACTACTACATTTGGATAAAATCCCTCATTTTTTTCCTTCATTTTGGAAACAACGGATTTTGTCCTTTTTCTATAGATGATTACTTTCAGAATTTTCAAGCTATGATTTTGAGACTTTTATAATACATTTAGTTAATATAATATGCGAATGAAATTTTGATATCTTTGACGCATGCGCAGTAAAAAATTATTTAGTAAACCTACTCATTTTTCATACAATTTTTATTATTTTTTAATTCTGATTACAATGTACTATGTGCAATGTTGTTTTGTCATATTTTCTGAAAAAAATATTATTTTATATTAAGAACTCTGAAAATTATAAGGGAAAAACTTGGAAAAATTTGGGACCATTTTTATAAAAACCTTAATTACTCTGCGAGTATGCATGCTATTTGCATAAAAAGGAACACAGTGTATTACAATAAGGCATTCAATCATAATCTAGAGTTTGAGCGCTTTTGCTACATTAGTTTTGACAGGGTTATTCAAAAAATATTCATTCTTTTTTAATTTGTTGACGGTCCCCTATGGAGTTTCGGTAAAAAATCTTCACGAAGATGTATGACGTATCCTGTTATATTCATACACTAAGAGTTTGGAGATGATTCCTGATGTATTTTTTTAGATATTTAGTAAAATGTCTAAAATCGCAAGTGTCCAATAATCAATGGCCATATAATGTATAGTGTTGAATTCATTCACGCGATAGTATAATATTGTTTAAATGAATATCATAAACTGGCGCCCCATCTTTCAGCAGTATACTGTAAAATAAACAACTATTTTTTGCAGTGTATTAAAAATTATCTGTTCAATATTTAACAAATAATCGACCAAAGTTGAGGCTTTAACAAAATGATGTAATAAAATACCATATTATTGTAGGAAAATGTTAACAACAACGAAAAATTAAGTGCAAGCCGAATTATGAAACAAACTCCCACTGTAACATAAGTTGAACATTTGAAAACGTAAAATATTATGTCTTAATTGGGAAGTCTTGAAAATAATGAAACATTTTTTGAAATTTCGTTTACTCATTTCCAACATTGTTCCAGGTCTTACACTGGAAGTGTACTCAAATATGCAACTTTTTATGCTTTTTAAAATAAATTTTTAAAATACAAACAGACTTCTGAGACAATTTGTATATGTATAATAAGAAATATAAATAAAGTTTTGGGAGCTCTGGCATTATAGTGAAGCTAGAAACATTGCAGTTGCAAATCTTTGATTCTACAGTGGTACAGTTGTTATTTTTCTGCCAATCTACTAATGATAAATTAAATTACTTCATTGTAGATCTGAGTAAAGCATGTTTATTGTAACTACTTATATGGTGAAATACAGTTATACACAACCGCCTAAGACGTACACGAACATGACAATAATGAAATAAAAACAAGTTGGCAAAAAGATGGCAAAATATTTGTAGCAGAACATCTTTGTAATATTTTAAATGTGATATAATTAGGGCAATGAGTGTGCAATTTATTAGTAATTCTTGATTGACGACATTGCTTTTTGTTACTTAGATACTCTAAAATGTCATTACTTAAAAAAGATATCGAAAAAAAGCTTTGGAAAAGAATGTAATCATGTTATATGAAAACGTTTCAACTAAAATCTTGTGCTATACAAATCCTAATTATTTTTTTCTTCAAAATAATTCTGACCGTTAATGAGTGATTATTAACGAGTTTTTCAAAAATTCGGTGCGAAAATAAAACGCAGTAACAAGCTGAATGTAGATTCTGCCATTGCAGAATCCAGTTTCGCCTCCGATTCAAAAAAAAAAAAAAAAAAATGTCGATAGAGGTCTTTTAGAAGGGCGACCCCGTTTAGAATGCAATGAACTAACTTCATTTTTCTTGTGTTTATCAATATAATAGCAAACAGAATGGCGTGAAATACCCAAGGGTCAATCCATTTCAAGTGGTCAAGAAAATATTTTTTTGGTCGCTCGACCATTTTAAAAAAATCTGAAATTTTTTGTACAACAACCCTAACATGACGGAAGTTCAAAATGACCGTTATTTTAATTTTACTATTTTTTGTTTGTGCATGGCGGCCATCTTTGTTTCATCGTGTTCAACGATTTTCTCAGATACTAGGATACACAAAATTGTAAATATCTCGTCTTTTTTTTTACCAATTGAAATAGGGTTTGCAGCATTTTGTTCAGAATAAAATAGGCTAAATGTACGGTGGCAGAATAAATTTAGGCAGTATAAATTTTTACAGGTGAAATTTTAGCACAAAATTTAAGATTGTTTCCAAAATCTATCCATTTACAACAGGATATTCTTTATGTAAGGAAAACTGTCACACTTACACAATTTTTTCTACAGGTAGGTCAAAAGTGCGTGTACTCATACACCAAGTCCCAGATCTGGGAGTTGATTTCTCTTTGCGAAAAAAATTCCGAAATTCGTCAAAAATTTCCAAAATCGCACATTTTAGGCTTTGATATCTCTGGTGGAGCGCGAGATAAAAATATGAAATTCTGGCCTTTAATAGTATTGTGTAGTAGTGTTATGTACAAAAAATTTCAAGAAGGAGATTTGACTACAAGCTGAGATATGACATGGACAATATGTGAAAACAATACTGCCAAACTATTGTTACCTTCTATGTAATTGTTCATACCTCCAAAATTTTAAATTAATTATCTATGGTACAAAGTTAAATGTTAATTACAAATATCTTCTTCAAATGCGTCTGTGTGATTTAAACAATTCAGAATGTATGCTAAGCCAATACACTATTTGTCCAGAGGAACAAACCTACTACAAATGCTATTGCAACAATTTTACTCGGTACACATTTCAGGAAAAGTAAATTTCAGACAATGGATTGCAACTGATCGAGTTGACATGGTTTCAATTATTAAACCTAGAGAATTTCATTCAAGTTAACAAGAGGTGGCTTCAAATAAAATTTTGAGAAAGAACAGCCTAATGGACTGACAACAGTAACTGGTCGAACTCATAACATCTCTCTTAAATAGTGTTAACCTCTTTGTTGAGCATATATAGTATCTTTGTAAATTAAACATTTATTATTAAACTGTTTTCAACAAACGATATTTTCTGTGCAAATATTGTAATAAATGAGACTAATCTCATTTCTCCTAATGTACTCATAATAGCATTTCTTAACATTTTTTAATCACCGTATCTCAGCTTATAGTCAAATCTCCTTCTTGAAATTTTTTGTACATAATACTATTACAGAATACTATCAAAGGTCAGAATTTCAGATTTTTATCTCGAGCTTCACCAGAGATATCAAAGAGCTAAAAAGTGCGATTTTTGAAATTTTTGACGAATTTCGGAATTTTTTTCCCAAAGAGAAATCAACTCCCAGTTCTGGGACTTGGTGTACGAGTACACGCACTTTTGAACTATTTGTAGAAAAAATTGTGTAAGGTTGACAGTCTTGTTGAATAATTACATAGAAGGTTAGAATAGTTTCGCAGTATTGTTTTCGCATATTGCCCATGTCATATCTCCGCTTGTAGTCAAATCTCCTTCTTGAATTTTTTTTTACATAACATTACTACACAATACTATCAAAGGCCAGAATTTCAGATTTTTATCTCGTGCCCCACCAGAGATATCAAAGCCTAAAAAGTGCGATTTTTGAAATTTTTGACGAATTTCGGAATTTTTTTCGCAAAGAGAAATCAACTCCCAGATCTGGTACTTAGTGTATGAGTACACGCACTTTTGACCTACCTGTAGAAAAAATTGTGTAAGTGTGACAGTTTTTCTTGAATGAAAAATTTCTGCAAACGGATAGATTCTGAAAAAAATCTTAAATTTTGTGCTAAAATTTCACCTATAAAATTTTATTTTCCAAAATTATTCTACCACCATACATTTAGCCTATTTTATTCTGAACAAAATGCTGCAAACCCCATTTCAATTGGGAAAATAAAAGACCAGATATTTACAACTTTGTGTATCCTAGTATTTGAGAAAATCGCTGAACACGATGAAATAAAGATGGCCGCCATGCACAAACAAAAAATAATAAAATTAAAATAACGGTCATTTTGAACTTCCATCATGTTAAGGCTGTTGTACAAAAAATTTCAGATTTTTAAAAAATGGTCGAGCGACCAGTGCTGGACCACTTGAAATGGATTGCCCCCCAATTGATTAGCAATTTCTCTCTGAGACATTAGAATTGCAAAATAATAACGAGATAAAATTTGACGTGCTACTTCTTCATTGACTAGATTTATCAAAAACAGGTTTTTTCTTTAGTTTAAATGCTTTTACAGACTCTGGGGAAAAGGAAATGCATTTTAACAATACAATTTTTACGAATGTCTCGTTTTAACGGCCAGATTACGAAACTAGTCGTTGGAGTCCACCATAATACTTACCCATCATAGATATGCATTATATAATATGTGAAAATAAAATATGTGAAAACTATTTATAAAATGTATTGCAATTCCAAAACAAAATTTAAACGTACATTTAAATATTCTTAATATACATAGTAATGTTCCATTAATGAATTGCTGATGAACCCATTTCGAAAAATTATGTAAAATACCAAACTACACAAGTAGTACCTGATTGCGTAAAAAAACCCATCCTTATAACTCCAAAAACAATAATCATACTAACTAATAGTTTACTGCGTCAGTTTAAGCGTCTCATTTCCAATTAAAACATATCTTTGAATTGAAATTTGAAGAAAATACAGGGTCATGAAAAATCGAAGAATGTGGAAAACAGGATTACAAATATCTCGGCAACTATTAATCCGACCAATTTCGTTCTTGATGCAATTTTTTTTTTTTTTTTTATTTATTTTTTTTTTTTTTGCGTTTTACACCCTTTTCTTAAAATAAAAAAAATCGTAAACTTTTATATACATTTAATCAGAACGAATTTTTCGGGAGTCTGAAAAAATAATTCCGGATAATCGAGGTTACTGATATTAAATAGGCTTCGTTTTATTCTTACTTACTAAGTACATAAAATATTTTAAGTCTATCTCCATTTGTTCGTGAGATAGAGCGTTTACAGACAGACACACAGAAGGACGGCACCTTTTTTTCTAAAAATATGTTTTTCGGAATCTGCAATATCTGAAACGTGTAAATCCGTCAAAATTTCTTTTCGATTTTCAAAACGATTGCAAGATTTACCCTATACTACGTATGATAGCTAAGTAAAAGTGGGCCACAATTTTTGACACGACCCTTTTTAGCTTGTCTGAAAGAAATAGCATCGGAGGCTAAAAAATATTTATGGATTGGAGAGATAAGCAGTTTTCAGATAAATATTCAGAATGTGGATTTTGTAGGACACCCACAAATGTTTAGTTCAAAATCTGAACAATATAGGAGCATACTGTAGTTAATTTCATATTTAATTCCACATTGTTCTCACAACGCAAGATGTGGATACAAATAGGCTTAAGAATTTTCAATGTATATTTTTTTGTTCAAAATTAATGTGTTATGTAATATGTTATCTGGAATTATTTCATGGAATTATCTGCAGTAGAATCCTCTAGATTGTCTAGATTCTGAATAACATTTTTGAAAATGTCAAATAAAATCACGTACCTCTTTGCATATTTATCTGCAAACCGCATGTCTCTGCGAACTATAGATCGTTTTTAATGCAAAATTACTTTCGTACGTGCGGTATTATACATATATATGCATATATATAGCTTAATGTTGAGAGATTTCAATAAAAGGTCTTCAAAATCATTGATTGTAGATGAAATAGATCCATAATTGTGTTGCGCTTTTTTAAAATAACAACTATCCTACAAGAAAAAAAAATTGTAGATTATTGCAGTAATAATCAACGAAACAACAAAAATAATTTCTAATCACTCTCACAGAATCTAGATGTGTGTTAATAGCTAAAAATAACATTATTGAAATACTAAGAGAAAGAAAGAAACTTTATCGGAATACTGAAAATTACGTCATTAATTACTATCTTGCTTCAAAATCGTACTTATATGTTTCTGTACTTTTATCTATAGAAAATGTAAATTATGCAAATTCTTTCCAATTGCTTCTTTTATTTCACGTAATTGTTTTTAAGCACAATTTAATCGTCATTAATTTAGTATCACTAGTAAAATATTTTTATACTATACCCAGGTCTAAATTCATGCTGATATTTGTTTGCTAGACAAGCATTAATTGCTATATTCCAGCTGGTTATAGCATAAACTACAATAACATATTTGCTGGTTATACCAGAATTACCTGCAAGTCATGGTGTGTATTGGCCCACTTTACTGCTTGGCCAGCAAACATAATCCAGTATGTCTTGCTTAAATATTTTGCTGGCCTAGCACTAACCAACACCATCATTTGGTGGCATTTTTTGCTAGTATAGCATATCATTTCTACCATCATTTGCTTTTAATTTTTGCTATTCTAGCATTAAATTTCTAGCATCAGTTGCTAGTTACAAGGAAGACAAATACGACACTGGCACTGCCATCTATTGACGCTACCGGAAGCGACTGTAGGTATTGTGGGAAGAAACTGTACAGGATTTTTTTTTTTCTCGGATGGGGGTAGAACTCACAACCTGTTGTTTGGGAGTCGAGCGCTTTTTTGACCTTGCCAGTAAAGGCGTGTTTTTGAATGTTTGTAATTGTAAGTGATGGTTAACGAAGCTGATAGAACTGTGCATTAATATTTTTATAAGGAAAAGTGTTAATCTATAAATGCAATTATAATTCCTCGAAATTTCAATTAATAAGGTTAATGTATTGTTAGAGTTTTATTAATGGTTAATGGATAGTTAGAATACGGTTTGATTAATATAATTCATCATTATTATTAAAAGAATTTTCTTTTCTTAATACATAAATGTAACATATTTTGAATTATTTTTTGAAGAGAAATAAATAATTTTGAAGTGTATTTTTGATAGAATAAATTTCAGATAAATTCAGTTTAATGTGGGGGATTTTAAAACTGTAATGTTTATTGAAAGGAGAGGGAATGAATTATACACATTGAGGAGATTGGCGCCGGTCGGTTTTGATCTGGGGATCTCGTGATCAAAATGCGAGAGCGTTAGCGTCAAGCAAAAGGCCAAGCCAGTTACTCGCTTTATACTAATCTAGATCGCTACAAGACTATCCCTCCAGTGAGAAAGACGTATTGCTAACGTCTGACGAGCAATATGTACTCGGTTAATGAATGCTATCGTAAGCATAGTGTGATGCGTGGACAGGCTTTGCGTTGAGATATTTTCTGTGGCACTGCCATCTGTTGATGATGAGGTGAGTTGATTTCTGTGCGCTGCTTGTTGATGAGAAAGTTGCTTGTTTGTCAGGGTCACCAATGAAGAAATTGGCGCCGATTGGTTATGATATGGGGATCTCGTGATCAAAAAGCGAAAGCGTTAGCGTCAAGCAAAAGGCCAAGCCAGTTACTTTCTGCTAGTAACTCACTTTATACTGATCGAGATCGCTACAACATTTTCGAATCGTTTGTTATAAACATATTTCTTAAATGAAAGAGTTCCTCTTGAATATTGAAAGTTAAATGACTAAAAATGAAAAACACTTTTTATTATCTTTTAATAACTTAAGATAATTAAGCACTAGGAAAATTGACAGCTAAGAATTCCCTAATGGAAAAAAACGCATATTATCAAAAATCTTTCATGGAATTTAATATTCATTTTGTTTTAGATCTCTGCGTTAATTTTTTTCTCAAACGGGTGGACAAAGGAAGTTTTGAATTAATGTGATAGTAGCCGAAAGAGAACATTTACAATCCTTTGATTTTGAAAAAAAAAACATATATTTTCCCTTATTTTAATAAACACATAAAAATTTACTTTTGGAGAAACTTAAATAAATTAAGTACTAAGAGAAAGTGACGGTAATTTTTCTCCCATTTCATGAAGGGGGGGTATATAAAAATTAATTGTTATTATTTTTGTTAAGTTTGTGTGTTAACGCATTATTTCAAGGAGTTCAAAAGACAGCGTTTTATTCACATAGTGATGCACAACTATTCTTCTCCTTGCCCAGCTTTTTAAATTCAATAAACAAAATTTTATTTTCATCCTATTCTTAAAGACATAGTAAATTTATAATTTTCATGTAAGTTAAAACAATTCAACACTAAGAAAAAGATGAGTTAAAAGATCAGTTAAAAGGACAATTAATTTTCTATTAGGGGAGAAGAACAGTTACTCTTATAAATCTGCTATGAAAAAAAATTAATTCTGTTTCTTTTATTATTTATAGTTTAAAAATTAATCTCAAATCGATGGTATAAGATAATCACGAATTTAAGTGGCGATAACTTCTCGAGTATTTTTAATATTAATGAATTAAATATTTTTTTCTCCAATTTTCAAAGACATAATTGCATATATTTTTCTTTTCGAGTTAAGCTAAAATATGTATATACTAAGGGAAAGAAGGAATATTTTTTCTTTTAAAGATTATGTGGAATATTTTTCCTAGAAACTTCCCACAGAAGGTAAATTCCTCACAAAATTTCCTATCCTCCATAGTTAAGCCTTCACAGAAAGAAAGTTCTATTTTACTTTATTAGACCACCTCCGAACAACGGAAAAAACTTGGCGCTCCCAAGAATTCGGTTATTCGGGGGTTTTATTGCACGGCCTTTTATTCATAAAAAATCACATGCTTTGCAAACATAGAAAATGCACTTATTTTATTCAAAAATATGTACACATATTTTGCAAACATCGAATATACACTTGTATTATGCAAAGAATGTGACCAGTTTTTGAAACATAAAATATGCACTGATATGAAAGCATAAAAAGTTCAGATAGTTTTCACAAAAAAGAATGTTTTTGCAATATTCAAAAATATTTACGCTTTATTCCTTTATTGTGCACAATCTCCCATTTTTTGCAAAACTGTGCAAAGTATTGCTTAAAAAGTTAGATTCTGCTATTCTAGCAGAAAGTCATAACCAGCAGATGTTGTTATTCTTCTTTAGTGAATTAGAATATTTTATTGGCGCATAGTGCGTTATGCTGTTTTCCTAGCATATCTTGTTGGCAAGAATTAAAAAGCATATAATGCTAAAGCATATAATATTCCTACCTCTCCATACTTTGAAAGACGGTTAAATAGAAAACAAGCAAAAAAAGCTTATACAAAGCGTGTAACGCTGTTTCTCCCTAAACGGGCTGCATAGCATTTATGCTGGCAAGCATAAAATGCATATTATAGCATGTTAAGGTATCTACCTCTGCATGCTTTGGAAAAAGCTTAAAGAACAAATAAACATAGGATGCTTGTACTTAGCTTGCCATGCTATTGTTGTGTAAGCTAGCGATATAACTGTGATGCTGGCTAGCAATTTAAGGCATATAATAGCAGGGATACCTAGCAGACAAAGCAATATATAGCAATAACTATCATATTTTTGTTGCTGGTACTAGCATGAATTTTAACCTGGGTATATTATCTCATAATAATAACATAAAAGTATCAGCATGTAGTAGAATAATTGCTTAAATAAATATTGAAAATTTTTTATGAATCATTAAGGCGCAAATCCACAATGTTTGAAAACACAAGATGTTTTTTAATTAGTTTTCCGTTATTAAATATGAAGAAGACGTCTTTTCATTATCACTTTTGTTAATGGTTCCAGAAATTTATGCCTATCAAGCAAGCACAGTTCATTATGGGAAAAAAAATCTGCAAAACAACAAATATTGTTATGTATTATTCTCACACAATCTACATATATAATGTAACATAAAATAACTTTATTGTAATAATTAAAAAAATTTATCTGCACATTCAAAAATACTTGTTTAATATTCGTGTTTATGCGTCTGTATATTTTTTTCCCTCTAAACAACATAAGTTGTACAAAAGCATAAATTTTATTTCCATTTATTTGTCGAGACATACATTTTATAATACAATTTACGATTTTTGGTTTTTGGTTTATTAACGCAAGTTAAATATATTTTTAATATTTATTATATCATTATGATAAAATTAATGCATCAGCGTAAAGCAGAATGACTGCTTAAAGAAACATTCAATAAACTTTCCAAATTATCAAGAAACAGAATCACAAGGTTTTAAAACACAATATACTTTGTTAATCAGTTTACCATCATTAAATATTAAGAAGTTGATTTCTCAACTGCACAAATATATGTATCTTTCCTTATATTATTTACTAAATAAGGCTCAAAGCTAAATCAATCTGGAACAACAAAATTTGTTTAAAAAGAGAATAAAAATATTAGAAAATCCTCGTACTATTTCAAAAAGTAGTTTTCACCGGAAATAAAGAAAAAATAAATGACTTTTATGCTATGTATATTTACAATGAATCTTCCATAGCGTAAACTTAAAAGAACATTGTTTGAATATTTCTTAGTAAAATAAGTTAGAAATAATCATTTATTTATTCGAAAACCCAAAAATGTCTAATTAAATAATCTTTTGATCCGAAATTGAGTTTACATCCATGTATGTATTTATTTGCATAGCAGCATAGATTGTTCGAAAGCATAAAACTTTTTCCCATTTATTTGTCATCTCTTATTCGGTAATGTTTAAGATTCATTAATTTAACATGACAAGCAGAATGGTTCATCTTTATTTGATTTTAATATGAAAAAGAAATTGATGAATAAACAATCATTATTAATGCAGTCTAAATAGAAATGCAGCTTTAATTAAATATTGATATAAAATGTAAAATAAAATATATTTCTTTATGGTTTGTGGAGATTATATATGTTGAACAGAAAATAATTTACATGATCTTTTGTGTTCATAAATTAAAATAGGATGTTTTTCCTTTTAATTCGTGCAGTGTATAGACCGCAGATTCGAATGAATGTAATTATGTTTAATAATGTTGATTCCTAAAATAGTATTCTTCCTTATTTGTGGAAAAACTCTTAACGAAGATTTAAAAAAAAATACATTTCTTGTTTTTGCTCTTATAGATAATGTTTTTTTATATAATTGGTTAATCATTATTTATAGCATTCCTTTTTCATAAACAGTTAGCAAAGCACACTTATGAATAATGTTTTAAAAATTGTTGTTTAGCCGATATGACTAGTGAAACTAATGACATGAAACTATTAAAATGCATGCTATAAACAAATGAAATGTAACCTAATTTTCATTAGCAACAAAGGAAAAAACACATAAAATGTATTTTATGTAATATTTTATATAAAAAAAACACTTGTGTTTTGGTTCCAAATCAAATGAAAAAATTACGATGCTTGCGTTTTGTAACGTTGTTAATTACCCATCATACGTAGTACATGGTTAATATGGCAATCGCTTTGAAAATAGAAAAAAAACCGACCGATTTACATGTTTTATACACTGAAGATTCAGAAAAAGATATTTTTAGAAAAATAAACATGACATCCACCTATCTGTGTGTCTCTAAACTCTCTATCTCCTGAAAATTTTGAGATAGAGACTTGAAATTTCGTGTGTGCTTAGTATGTAATAAAATAGAATGAAGATTATTGAGTATCAGTAACTCGATTATCTGGAACTATTTTTTTAGAACTCTCGAAATTTTCGTTATAATAAAAGGTGTATAAAAATTTATTTTAAGGCATAAAAGTAAAAGAGAATAAAAAAACATAAAGTTTGCATAAAGAACGGAGTTGATTGGATAATTAGTAGCCGAGATTCGAATGAATGTGCTTATGTTTAATAATGTTGATTCATGAAACAGTATTCATATTTCTTTGTGGAAAACGTCTGAAAGAAGAATAAAAAAATCCAGTTGCTTCTTTTTTTCGATTATATATAATCTTTTTTTATGTAATTGGTTAATAATTCTTTACAGCGTTCTTTTTCCTTAAGCTGCTAACAGAATACACTTATTGGAAACGCGTTAAAAATTATTTACCCGATGTGAGTGTTAAAACTAATGACATGAAGTTATTAAAATACATGTTTTTAAATAAATGAAATGTATGCGAATTTTCAAAAGTAACAGTGGAAAAATTGCATAAAATGTAAAATTATATCGTATTTGATAGAAAATAAAGTTATTTTTGGTATCTGAATCAAATGGAAAAAAATACGATTCCTGCGTTTTGCAATGTTGTGTTATATTGTAATGGCATCCTCAGCAAATAGTATATATCAACACAAACAATAAATCTCAAATCAATTTGAGGGAGTGTATATTTTAATGTTTTTGCCCCCAGGGGGACTTTAGTATTATAAATAATCTGCTAATGGATACATGGATGCGAAAAAAATATAGTAAATAACTATTCTTTTAACTCAGCGACAATTCTTATTGTACAAATGATAACACGAAATATTTAATATATATGTCTTAAGTAATGTTAGAACCTATGGTATTTCAATTTAGACACTTTATACACAAAACATTTTATGAAGACGTATATAGTTTATGTTTATTAAACTTTCATTAACATTCCACATGAAAAGAAATACTCAACAACCAATGTAAGACTTCCCTCAGACCAAATAATTTATATAGAAAGTTCTAATACTTATAATTATAGTTATATATATTTATAAGAATAACAATTACATTTAAAGAATAATCGTTTATGTCGCCTGGTTTTATTATACACCACACCACCATCGCGTTTCTTTCTAATCTTGTCTTTTCGAACTATTAATACTGAATGCACGCACTGATTTCGGCACATAAAAACTGGACCTTTCGAGAACTTAACATTACCCTATATGAAAAACATTTATATAATAATGAAACTGTGATGCTTGCATATCTATTGGAAAAATTAAAATAAGTTTAATTTGTATCATTAAAATCCTCCACATTCATATTTTCCATAATTTATTGACACTTAAATCATAAATGAAAAATATTTTATTTATTCGATTTACCTTTATTTATTGCACGCATCTGCTATCTGTATGTCTGTCTGTCGCGTCTGCCTGCTTCTCTGTCTCTATGCTGTCTACCCGAAATCGATCTCTATAGTATCATTATTAGCAGTGAAAAAAGATGTGTGTATTATTTATTGTTAGTTTACATGGAAACTCAAAGTAATCCCATTTTGTTATGATCTATCGTGGAATTTTTTCTGTATATTTTAATCATATAACACTATTTAAAACAAATTCATATTGATATGAGAGACTGAGGTACAATGGAAAATTCGTACTATTTAATTAAGTTTATGTAATATTCAACCAACATTTACATTTGCACAAAATATTTCGGTTACAGTACTGTCAATGAACAATAATTGTTGAAAATTCGTTTGCAGATGTGGTATGAGTTATTAAATGTAAATAACTTGTTCCATAGTAACTGATGTGCGTAACTAATATTTATCATTTATCGAACATATTTCCGTTTGTTGACAAAAATTATCTAGGGGAATATTCAAATGTGCTATGCATTTTCTAATGGAACCAAATTTTACCATACAGGTTATCGTAAAAGATTTTTAATATTTTAAAGTTTAATCTCTTAACAGTGCTGCTCGAATGATTCTCAGGAATGAAATTTAGTTTTCTTAATTGCAATGTAAAAAATCTGTATTATACAACAAAAGGTGCTGACACCCAGCTTCAAATGCAGTTGCTGGAAAATTTACAAACTTCTGTCATTACTAGTGCTATAAATTTTTTATATCGTTATTTTAATGTGCTAAAATGTGATACCATTGGCGGCGTGGATGGAACTAATGCACACGAGAGAAAAAAAAAAGGATTTTTACTTAGCTTGCTTCCTGAATTTGATTTCACGGCATCATCACTTGAAAAAATATAACAGAAAGGGCAGGAAATATTACATATTTTTTTCAATAAACTGAAAACTTTTCGAAATCATAAATTTTTACCCGAAATTTTTGCTTTATTAGTTGGTGATAATTTTTCAATAATATATGGTAGACATTTTAGTAAGAAAAATGCAGTGTTTTGCCCCTATTTTTTATTAATTGGGTAAAAAAAATGTTAAGAGGTTAATGACCAAAATACGAACACCCCTTCCCCCTCAAAAAAAAGTTTGCGTAAACAAATGAATGAATCTAACAGAATTTTGTTTTACCGTATCTTTCTATAGCTCTTCGTAAGCACCGTTAACCGCCTGAAAAGTGTTGATTATATATAGTAAATTTGCCACTAAGTATTCTCAACCTTTCGTGGTACAAAAACGAGTATTGTGATTTCTATTATTTTCTTTAAAAGTAAACTTTAGAAACAAGTGTTCGATGTCTTTAACGAAACACCACAAAATTACTTCATGTGGAGTTACGTTTTAACCACATAACCACATTCAGTGGTGTGATGTCGGTCGATCTCAGAGGCGAAGTTGTTCAATTCATCGTTTGGAAATATTTTAGCGCCATCTACCTGAGGCAACTTAACAAAGACGGAAAAAAACTTGTTCAATTATTTCCCCCGTAAAAACTGCATTTTATTTGACTTTTTTTTCTTTTTCGTTGTGAAACTCAAAACTAATAAAGTTCTTCCCCGGACTCGCTATATCTATAATAATCTAAAGATCATATACATTTATGTTCGAAAAAATTTAGATATTTTCCTGACAATACACATTAATTTTCTAAAACTCAGGTTTCGAATGTGATATGTGTTTTTAAAATCCCTTATTTAGACATAATTTTTTCAAACAAAAAAAAAAATGAACTGTGTAGTTGTATTACATTATTTTAAATGAGTTTGAAAATGTTTCATAATCTATGGTTAATGCCACACTTCACTTTCCTCCTTATTGTATTTTACTCAAACTGCAATACATAAGGTCATGTTTTATAAAAAAATATATATAATATTCTTATAAATGAAAATTAACAAATACTGTACCAAATGGAATAATCAGTATACAATTATGACAAATATGCATAATTAACTAAAACATATTTTTATAAGTTTCTATTGAATTTAGAGCTTCTGCCATTTGTTCATCTTCAAAACGCTCCAATGTGCCCAACTATGTGCTTAAAAAATATATATCTTTAATTTTAGAGCATTGATTTTTTCTCAAAATTTTAATAACGAAACAAGAATCGCCGAGCTCTTTAAATACTTCTTAATTACATAAAAAAACTATGATAGCATAGAAATAAGTTTTTTCATTTCTTTCTTTTTCTTCAACAAATCCAATGAAATGAAAAAGAAATCTTCAATTTACTTAATTTTTGTTTGTTTTTGAAACTGCCTTCTCAAAACAGATAACACGGTACTTACAATAGTGCCACTCTAAAAATAATCGACAATTTAACTTGGTGCCCATAGTTTATGCCCTAGAGTATGGAAGCTTGAGCTTTTTGGGGGGAAGCTACTTCGAGTCAATACCTTTCCAATTTCACGGTTGGCAGAATTCTTCAATACTGAAGAAAAATACTTCGCGATAAAGTTTCGGGCAAAAGTTTAATTAAAACAAAATTTTTGAATGTTCTTCAGGAAGCACTGCTTTTATTTTTTTTACACAATGCATGTTTTAATATTTATATATTGAAGAAATACTTTCATATTCGTTTTCTCAGATGACTGTCAGTCTTGTAAAATGTTCACGCTTGAATAAACGCGCTTTGATTTCACAGCCTTTAGAGCACCTCTTTGATCGATATGTTTGCAAAAAATTACATTTTTGGGAGCGTTGTAGGAAGGAGCCTCCATTTTTATTAACATCTATAAAAGCTGTTTTATTTTTAAAGTTTTATTTTTCATTATTCTCAAACATACATTAAAAATTTTTAAATAAAAACTAGGTAAAAAAATTAAAATTTCTTAACATGCAAGACAGTTTTCATATGATGAAATAATAAATTGGTATTTCATATTTTAACCTGAAAAAATAAAAAATTATGTACATGATATTTGAAATATTCCAATGTATTTTATAATTTTAAAAAAAATCGGATGGTTCAAATAAATATTTCGAGTAGAAAAATTAGATAAAATGAAGTAATAGATTACTATTGAAACTATTCAGCTTTAAATAAAAAAAATATACTTGTGATTAAATCAATAAAAATGATGCACGCACACATACAATAGTTCAAAAAGCAAACATGCAATTTTAATTCTGGTAGCATATAGAAAAATTCTTTGACATTTTTTCAAACTAAGAATTTTCCTACAATATCTTATACCTTTTTAACCATACACAAATTCAAGCATAAAAACTGTAACACTGATATGAGATCTTTTGTGATTTCTAAACATTTTAAGTGTAATTAACACATAGAAACTTGAATTTGGGTCTTCATATCTTGGAAAAATAAATTAACGATTATGTTTCTCTATGCAAAAACTTACTAGAAACACATACTTTGTATAGATTTCTTTTTAAAGTTCTTATATGTGTGTTAAATAGGCTAAGTTTCGTGCACTAAGTTTTAGCTGCTACATAATGGCTGGTTTGCTTTAAATTAATATACAGGTTGTACATATGGATATACAATTTTTGCAGGGATATTACCGTATTATCCCGCATTACCTGGCATGCCGGAAAAAAAACAAAGTTAATCAGCATGCCAGAAAATATGACGTTTGGTTGCTGGAGGATGGAAGTATCACTTATTTTGATTTTTCTATCAAAATTTTTATTATAAGGATCATATGGATCATATTATAAAGATATCAATATTTATTTTTCTCTCTGTCTCTCTTCATGTATTCATTTCATCACAAAAGATCTCATATCAGAGTGTTGCAGTTTTTTATGCTTAAATTTGTACACGGTTAAAAATAAGTAAGATTTTGTAGGAAAATTCTTAGTTTGAAAAAATGTAAAAGAATTTTATTATAAATATGCTACCAGAATTAAAATTACATGTTTGCTTTTTGAACTATTGTGTGTGTGCGTATATCATTTTTATTGATTTAATCAGATGCATACATTTTTTTATTTAAAGCTGAATAGTTTCATTAGTAAACTATTATTTCATTTTATATAATTTTTCTACTCGAAAAATTTATTTGAACCGCCCGATTTTTCAAAAAATTACAAATACATTGGAATATTTAAGTAATTATTAAATTTTATTTATCTTATTATTGTGGAAAATTTTATGTATGACGTTTCTACTCTAGGATGACGACATTAAAATAATTTAATTATCATGTAAAATTATTTTTTTGATATAAGGTAAGGACATATTTCTCTATATATGTAGGTAATTATTACATTTTTCTTATTTTATATATAGAAAGAATATTTCTGTTTATGTAATAATTTATGTGATTATATTTTTCTAAAATATAAATTTAAGATGAATGCTGGGAATAGAGGTTTGTGTGAAATGGTATGAGCATGAAAAACGTCTTCATTCTCTTGAATATATAAAAAAGATAAAATAGATAATTAGAAAACTTAGGAATAAACTTTACTTTGCAGCCTACGTGAATCAAAAATTGCTTTAACTGGATACAGCTAATGAACCTCATTCCTTCTCGATTTCAAAGACCCTCGCTTTTCCGGCATGCCGGAAAAGAGCGGTAGCTTATATTAAAAAAAAAAACTGTTCACTCTCGAATTTTGCGACATGTCGGGTAATGCGGATAATTACGGTAATAAAAAAATACTTTGTTTTTCATTGTAAATCAAAAATAATTGTTGTAAATTCACGAAGATGTTTATACATCGTCCAGTACCCGAAAAGTTTGCACTTCATCCATGACTTTCTACTAGCTCTGACATCACACCTTATTTTTTCAGGAACACATTAAAAATCAAACGTTTGTTCCACCAGTAACAACTGACGTTGACGGAAGGGCAGACTTGCATTCATTTAAACGGTCACAATGAAAAATGTGGAATGAGTTATCTCACCACTTAGATGCCACCCGTGTTTCTGGAGGGGCTCACAATGAAGACTCATATCTGTCTTAAATTTAAACTTTATTTTAAAACGAAGGAGTATAACAAAAAACATATTATAAAGAAAAAATCACAAGTTCGTGTGTTTTTCAAGCAAAAATAAAAGAGGTGAATAAGGAATTTTTAGATTTCATTCTCACATTACATTTATATAGTCTATTGGATTATTTATTTATTTATTTATTCATTTATTGTTTGAAAAAAAATCGTGAATTGTAAGCATGAAATTAGGGATGATTTTCACGAAAACATTTAATGTTTATATAAGTGTTTTTATTCTTTATTTTTTAACTATTTTTATTTTTATTTTTATTTATCCTGAATAACTTTCAAAATATATCCAGACGCTCAGTTTAAAAACTCCATTCCTAGACCTCAAATCCTTCAAAACTTCATTCATATTTAATTATAGACATTTCTTAATTAATTAACTAAAAATATTTAAAATTTTCTTGGAAAAATCAATTAGAATTACCAAAAGTTTTTCTCAAAAATACTTGGGAGGAAAACTATTGGTTTTAGATAGTATAGAAGAACTCTTGAGGTTAAAGAAAAAAAAAATCATTGAAGTAACTACTTTTTTAAATTAAGTACTTCATGTCCCTGAATATCTTGGGAGTACATTTGTAGGTACTTAAAAAAACATATTTAATCACAGATACTATTTCAGAATGTTTTTCTTATAATTAAGTATAAAAATATAAAAAGTTGATTTATATCCAAATTGAACATAGTTTCCTGACATAGATTCGATCTTTTTTTTTAATTACACTGGTTATAGATCTAATAGTTTTAATTAAAATGCAGTTAAAATATCTCATAGTGCATATTTTTTAAATAAATTACTCAAAGCGGCATCAATACAATTTATTTTAACTTTGTCTTTTTTTTTTTTTTTTTTTTTTTTTTTTTTTTTTTTTTTTTGTCTTCGACAATGAATAGGTGATACTAGAAACAGATGACTCATTTTTTACAAAATATTTTCTATTTTTTGAATATTAAATCTAGAATAAAGCCTTACGTACATTTTATTCGCTATACAATTAGTTAATAAAAATAAAATTGCTACAGAAATGTAAAATATAAGAAACTTAAAAAATGATTGATTTTAATAATAAGAAAATAATGGAGCAAGACTCTGCACATATAAGGGAATGACCCAGTATATGTGCGGCTTGACCCACTTTGCTTTATATTGAAGTAATTGTAAGGATAAAAAAATGAGTAGAAAACGTAAAATAGCTTAGTGCTACCTGCTTTAATTATAATAAAAAGTGTTTATGAAAATAGGATGATTAAATAAATTTGTTTAGACAGAATCGCAAGTCTTTAGAGAAAAAGTCCATTTTAAATAGGTTTTTGTTTGAGCAGGGAAATGGAGTTTTAAATTTGTGATAGTATTCCGTTGGAGACTGATTCTGTTTACATAGGATTTCATGTAATTTTGTGACATGAGCATTTTACACTTTCAGGGGGGCTGTTTACACTCTGCTATTTTTATGTCCATAATTTTAATGTCCATATTTTAATATTACCGTGTGAATTGATTATTTGAACCTTCTTTGTAACAGAAATGCTAACGTATCATTAACAACTTTTAAGACTGCTGTTTCATTATTGCAAGGCCTTTCTAGTATTTTCTACTGTTTTTATTTACCTACTGTAGGTAACATGTAAATAGTAAAAAGTTCCTATTAAATTTCCAATTCATATAAAAAAAAATTTTGCAGTAGATACTATAGCAGTTTTCCAAGTCTTTCTTAAATTCAGTTTTAAACATTTTCTTTTTCATCACCTCACTTTACCATTGCATTATGGAATTTTTACTGCGTTGTATATATTTTATATATAAGCTTTAACATTTCATTATGTAAAAGGTATAATAAAACGATATCTAAAATTACTTAATTAATGGATCCTTGACTAACAGGAGAACCCTGCCTGACGTAGATTGAATAAAACCTTCCTATGTAGCCCATTTCTAAAGAATAGAGCGTTATTATGTTTATCACAACTTACTGTACAATCTTTATTCCTGGAATAAAAACTCAATACTTCTGCATTATTTAAAACAAATTTACTTTAATTTGTGTGATGTATTTCATCTGGAAAAGCTTTAAAAATAAAAAAAAAAAACACTTTTTAGATTGAAAACATCTCACAAATGATTTTTTACGCATTTATTACGATAATTTTATCTGAAACAAAGATACTTGCTTGATAATTTCAGTAGCCTTTTCTAACACTTATTGTTAAAACATTTTTTTCTAAATAGGAAAATTTAGTGTGAGTCAAGCCCCCCCCTCCCGTATGATCAACTCTCCCTAATTTGTCCTGTTACGCCCAGTATGTTACATCATAATATGTTATATCTTGAGTGTTATGTGAAAGAGCCTGTAGATGGCGCCTGTAGTGAATCTGTTTTAATTCTGTATGTACCTGTACATATGCGCTCTGGACAGCGATGATGGAACATGTAAATAAATTGCGCTAGCGAAATGATTAGAGTTTGTTGTCATTATGGTGTTAATGTGTGGAATTAATTTAATTATCTCCCCCTTTCTTATGATGTGTTGTGCGAGTATTAACATGGTGTCACGAGTGCTGGTAAGAGCCACACGTTTTGATTTGTTTGTCTATAGAACGGCGCAGAATATTTGCGCGCTTTCTTTGTTGCGAAGAAAAGGGGTGAGTAATATGTAGTTTGGTTTTTCGGAGATTTAGTTTAGTTGTATAAATTGTGGTTTTGTGGTTTTCTTATGTTAATTAATTAGTGTTGTGTATTGAATTGTATATTTTATTCGCAACTAGTGATTTTGTATTTTATTCGTAACTAGTGATTTTGTGTCAGTTGTAGGAACTATTTTAAGAAAATTATTTTAGTTATTTCTGGTAGATTTGCAGTGTTGTTTCAATAATTTTGTGATTTCTTGTGTTATTAGTGTAAATATATTCATATATTTAATCATGTCAGTGATAGATAAGTTGAAAAAAGACGAGTTAAAACTCGTCGCTGAAGAGTTAGGGTTAATAATTCCTGAAGGAGCTAAAGTTGTTGAATTAAAAGAGTTAATTGAAAAAAGTGACTCTTTTTTAAATAACTTAGATTTAGTTAAAAGTGTTGTTGAATATGTGGTTGAAGAAATTAAAATTAAAAAAGAATCGGAAAAATCAAAATTAGAATTAGAAAAAATAAAGCTTGCTCAGTTAGAAAAAGAAATAGAGCTAGCTAATGTTCGTAAAGAATCTTCACAATACTCTGAGTTTGAAAAAATAAAATTAGCACAGCTAGAAAAGGAGTTAGAAATCGCTAATATTCGGAAGGAATCGCTTCAAAATAATTCATTTTCATCGGTAAAAAGTGAAATGGAGTCAATAAATAATGTAGAAAGTTTTATTAAGAGCATTAAAACTTTAACGATACCTGTGCCATCTAGGGTAGAGTCATTTAGCCTTTTCTTTCAGTCCTTAGAAAAAGCATTCAGAACAAAAAATGTACCTGAGGAATTTAAAGCTGAAATACTTTTGAATATGTTAGGTGAAAAGGCAAATAATATAATGATTTATTTATCAGAGGAAGATTTGTGTAATTATGATAAATTAAAAAATGTAGTGTTAAAGGAGTTTCAACCAACTCCACAGGAGTGTTTGAATAATTTCCGTAAGGCGCAAAAATTACCTTCAGAAAGTTATGTCCAATATGCGTCAAGATTAAGTGCAGCATTCGAATATTACTGTCAGTTACGTGAAGTGAATGATTTTAAATCTTTGTGTGAGCTAATTGTTTCGGATAAGATTTTTGGTTCATTAGATAGTGATTTAATGTCTCACATTGGAGCAAAACAGGGAGAATCATATTTTAAACCGCAACAATTAGGTCGTGAATGTGATATTTTTCTTTCTACGAAAAATAAAATAAAAACTGACAATAATGTGTTTAGGAAACAAAACGGAAATGAAAATAAAAGATTTTTTGGAAATAAATCGCCAAATCCAACGTTTCAAAAGAAAGTTTCGAATGTGTTCTTTTCTGAAATAAAAACTTGCGTTTTATGCAAAAATGAAAATCATGAACTGTATTTTTGTCCGAAATTTAAAAGTCTTACAATTCCGGAAAGAGTAGATGTTGTTAAAATAAATAGACTATGCTTTAAATGTTTGCATCCCAATTGTAGTGTAAAAGTTTGTAAGAGCAAAAATTGTTTTTGTAAAAAACCGCATAATAAGTTAATCCACTATCCAAAAGAAAATATAAATATTCAGTCGAGTAAAGAAAAATCGCCCAGCTTCACATCTGTTTCCAATAATGTAGATCAGAGAGGGGAAAGTAACGATGCGCTTTCTCCTTCCATCCCTCCTAGTCAGTCAGATAGGTCTGTGGTCGCTAGTAGTTTGGCAAAAAATAAAACAAAAAATGTTTTATTGAGTACAGCTTTGATTTTGATTAAAGATAAAAATTCTCAGTGGTATGAAGCGAGATGCCTGTTAGATGTCGGGAGTCAAACTTGCTTAATAAGCAGAGACTGTGTGAATCGTTTGCAATTGAAACCAGATAAAACGAGTACGGTAATATCGTGTTTAAATGATTCATCTTTAAGTGTGAATGGGTGTGTAAATACTACGATTTCTAACCGAGATAAGAGTTTTCAAAGAGATATAAATATGTTGGTAGTGAACAAAATAACAGATCTTATTCCACATAAAGTATTTCAAATACAGGTGGATGTTTCTGAGTCAGTCGCTTTAGCTGATCATACATTTAATATCCCTGGAAAAGTGGACGTATTATTAGGGGCCGAAATATTTTATGAGTTGTTGAGACCAGGGCAAATATATTTAAAAAATCCGCGACTTCTATTACAGAATACTTGTTTTGGCTACGTGGCTAGTGGAAGTATCGAACAGATAAATGATGGTAATATACATTGTGGGTTAATACGGGATTCAGATTTAAATGAAACAATGAAAAATTTATGGGAACTCGAGACTTTAGGTATTAAAGAAAATGAAGAATTAAATTCAGCGGATAAAGAAT
Organism: Maratus speculifer; assembly: GCA_964019185.1. Taxonomy (NCBI): domain Eukaryota; kingdom Metazoa; phylum Arthropoda; class Arachnida; order Araneae; family Salticidae; genus Maratus; species Maratus speculifer. Next base: position 96,485,719 of record OZ025290.1, read on the forward strand.
TGATAGATCAATTTGAAAGAAATCTAAAATTTGTGAATGGGAGGTACGAAACTGATTTATTATGGAAAATTAGTTGTGATGAATTAGAAAGTAATTATTTTTTGGCAAAAAAAAGATTTGATGAGTTAAATAAGGGTTTTTCTAAAAACAATTGGATTGTTAATGAATATCGAGAAATAATAAGCGATCAATTGAAAAACGGGATTATTGAGAAATGTCAGAGGGATCAGCTAGAATATTTTATGCCTCATAGAGCAGTTGTTAGAGAAGATAAAGAAACAACTAAGGTTCGGATAGTATTTAACTGTAGTTCAAAATCTAAAAATAATTTGTCTTTGAATGATTGTCTAGAAATTGGTCCTAATTTAAATCCTAATATTCTTGATGTTATTCTAAATTTTCGGAAACATAAAATAGCGTTTAATGCTGACATAGAGAAAGCTTTTTTAATGATAGGAATTTCAGAGAGAGATAGGAAATTTTTAAAATTTCTTTGGTATTCGGATGATCTTAATAAAGATTACGAAATCATGAGAATGAAAAGATTACCATTTGGCTGTAAAGTGTCTCCTTTTATTTTGAGTGCTACTATAAAACATCACATTAAAAATTTTGAAAATAGCAATCCTAAGTCATTTGAAATGTTAAATTCAGCTCTATATGTAGATGATTTATTTTTTGGAGGAAGTACTGTGAGTGAGTCGTTCGAATTATCTTCGGACGCTGTAAATATTTTAAAGAGTGGAGGATTTAATTTGAGAAAACTGAGGTCTAATAGTAGAGAGTTGGAAAAACTCTGGATAGAAAATGGCTTTAAGGATATAGAGAAAGAAAGTGTTCAGCAGTTGAAGATTTTAGGTTTAAATTGGTGTCCAGAGAAAGATGAATTATCATTGGAAGTTAAGGGTTTAATAGAATCTTGGGAAACGTTGCAAAACAGTAAAAGGTGTGTTTTGAAAACAGCAGCTCGTATTTTTGATCCCCTAGGCCTGATTTCGCCATTTGTTGTTCGTATTAAGTTATTGTTACAGGAAATTTGGGAAACAGGTTGTGATTGGGATGAAGAGTTGCCCGATGATTTGCGGGAAAAATGGTTTAAGTGGTGCAACGAAATTGAGAAAATATATTATATAACTATTCCCAGATTTTGTTTAGTTGATTGTAAAGATGAACAAGTAGAGGCACATGTTTTTTGTGATGCTTCATTAAGTGCGTATGGAGCAGTTCTTTATTTTAGATATTGTGATAATAGTGGAAATTATAAAGTGTCATTTATTTTGTCAAAAAATAGAGTAGCACCGTTAAAGAAATTAACTTTGCCGCGTTTAGAGTTGATGGGTCTTGTAATAGGTGCTAGAGTCGGAAATTATGTGAAGAATATTTTTAAGGATAGAATTCAAAGAGTAGTATATTGGAGTGACTCCACCATTGCATTATATTGGGTTAAAGGATGTGCGAAAAGGTGGAAGCAGTTTGTAGGTAATAGGGTTCTAGAAATCCAACAGAAAACCAACCCTAGTGATTGGTACTACTGTCCTACGGAAGACAACCCAGCCGATATACTAACAAGAGGAATTGCTGCTGAAAGTTTAGTTAACAACGAGAAATGGTGGCAAGGTCCAGCTTGGCTTCGAAGTAATAAGGAGAGCTGGCCCAAACAGATATTGAGAACGTCTACGGAAATCAATAGTGTAGATGTATTGAAAGAACAGAAGGTCAAGCTTGCTGAAAATTTGGTCGGTAAATTAGAGTTAGTTGAACAATTGTGGAGTAAATTTTCATCGTGGACTAAATTGCAAAGAGTGCTTGCGTGGTGCTTGCGATTCATCGATAATGCAAAGAGAAATAAAATTGCAGCTCCGTTTTTGCAAACAGAGGAATTGAAAAGGTCGCATGATATTATAATTAAGTTAGTCCAGAGAGCGAATTTTGCAAACGAAATAGCCAACTTGGAGAAGGGAAAAATTCTAAAAACCAGCAATTTAAATTCTTTAAATCCTTTTTTGGACAATCGTGGGTTTTAAAGAGTTGGTGGACGGCTAAGAAATGCCAACATACCAGAGACTGCAAAATATCCTTTAGTTTTGCCTAAAAATCACCCAGTTACGACCTTGTTAATTAAATTTTATCATTTAAAATACTTACATGGAGGAGTACAGCTAATAAATTCTGCCGTGAAGCAAACCTATTGGATTGTGGGTGCGAAGTCTCTTATCCGTAAAGCAATAAAAAATTGTGTTATCTGTGCACGATTTCGCAGCGAATTCTCGAAACAAATCATGGCTGATTTACCAACATCAAGAGTGAGCCAAGGAAGAGCGTTCATTTGTTGTGGCACCGACTTTTGTGGACCTTTTCTAATAAGTCTTCGACGTGGTAGGGGAGTAAAGCCAGTCAAAATGTACGTCTGTATCTTCGTATGTTTCTCTACCAAAGCAGTTCATTTGGAACTTGTTAGTGATCTGAGTGCCAGCGCCTGTATAGCTGCGTTGAAAAGATTCATTTCACGTCGAGGTAAGCCAATAGAGATCTTCAGTGACTGTGGTGCTAATTATATAGGAGCAAAGAATTATTTGAAAGTCGCTGCATCAGAAGCAATCGGCAACTACTTGCACAATGAGAGTATAAAATGGACTACGAATGTTCCATCTGCTCCCCATTTTGGAGGTCTTTGAGAGGCAGCGGTTAAATCAATGAAGTACCATATGAGACGAATTGTTGGGTCGCAGATCTTGTCTCAAGAGGAATTTGCAACAGTTTTGTCGGAAATTGAAGCAGTTCTGAATTCTCGCCCATTAGTCGCTATTTCGGAGGACCCAAATGATCTTTCAGTCCTAACTCCAGGTCACTTTCTCATTGGGTCAGATTTAAAGAGTGTTCCCGAACCAGACATTACAAATATGAAAATTTCAATTCGAGATCGATGGAAATTGATTACGAATATTTCCCAGTCATTCTGGAAAGCATGGTCTAAAGACTATCTTACACAGTTGCAAGTGCGCAACAAGTGGAAATTTCCGACAGAAGATTTATGTATAAACGACTTAGTGCTCATCAAAGATGATAATTTGCCACCGTTGAAATGGAAAATGGCAAGAATAATTGACATTTTCAAAAGTTCTGACAGCAGAGTAAGATCAGTGAATTTAAAAACTGCCATAGGTGAACTTAAAAGACCAATCCACAAATTAGTCAAACTGCCAATAAATGAAAATTAACTTTTCTTTGTGAAATTATTTAAATTTCTAGATATAAATGTGAATTTATTGTGTAATATTATTGTTATATATTTTTGATGTTTACATTTTGTATTGTATTAATGTGTCAATTTGTTATATATTTATTTTATTTATGATGATGACGTGGTCATGGGGCCCCAGTATGTTACGCCCAGTATGTTACATCATAATATGTTATATCTTGAGTGTTATGTGAAAGAGCCTGTAGATGGCGCCTGTAGTGAATCTGTTTTAATTCTGTATGTACCTGTACATATGCGCTCTGGACAGCGATGATGGAACATGTAAATAAATTGCGCTAGCGAAATGATTAGAGTTTGTTGTCATTATGGTGTTAATGTGTGGAATTAATTTAATTATCTCCCCCTTTCTTATGATGTGTTGTGCGAGTATTAACATGTCCTGTAAAATAATATGTATTTATATTTATATATTCTCAGTTGTATATAAAAACCTTGGGGTAGCCACATATTATAAGTCAACAAATCCATATCCATTTCTTGTGCACAATGAAAGTATGGTGGTAAAAAAAAGCCACCTTTATGTGATTGGCCGTGATCGCTATTTTATATTGCGCAGTACACCAGGTCCTTTTTAACTTTTTTTTTCTGGAACAAAATGATGTAAACATTGTTGATAAAGAAAATCAGTTCTTAAACATATTGACTAATTGTCTTTATTTTTTGAAGAATACTAGAAATATGAGCACATCTAAACATCATGACTGTAGCATATTTAAACAAACGTTCACTAACATAATAAAAGAACATTTTCATTTTCGACAACTGCGAATTGTGCGGGTTGACTTGTCCGCTACAAAACGTAATCTGAATAAATTTCCGCATTTCACAAAACACCAAGAGAAAATGTTTTGGCATACAATAGATTCCCAAGCCGAGCTAAAAAACGTACAGGTAAAAAGGACCGTTATATAGTATATCCCGTATATCCCGTAGCAACGGGAAACATTTAAAATGAGTGTTGTCAAGAATACAATAGTTATCGCTCGCGGCGAAAAAACGCGCAGCGCACAGTAACCCTAAAACAATGTTACACAATCGGTAAAAATTAAGTTCCTTATACAAGACAAAACGAGATGACAGGAAATAAAAATAGCAGTTATTTAAACAAAAAAAAAATATTTAATTCGTTTGATATTTAATCAACTGAAAAGCAAGAAAGAAAATCCAGAAATGAAGTGATATTTTAAAAAATAATTTATTATTTGTTAGGTAGATTTCGTAAGAAATACTACCTATTGCAATCGCACCAGTTTATATATCTGTCTATCTATCTATCTATCTATCTATCTATATATCTCATTTTTTTTTATGGACACGATAACTTCTATAACTTTTCACCAATCTCCACCAAACGTGTACATAAAATAAAAAGGGATAAAATCTGGGCTAAGTTCGTTAATGGGCAAAATCGGACCAAGGGGGTCGGAATAGGGGGCGTTTTTGTGAAAACCAAAAAAACGCCATAACTTCTTAATTAAAGTAGATATCGAATCGGTTTAAAGTTTATATTACTTCTTAAACATGGGCCAAAAGTATATGCATGGCAGATTTTTGATAAATTTAGAAGTGGGCTCAAGGGGCGAAAAAAACAGGGATTTTGAGAGAAAAAAATTCACAACTTCGTCAATTTTCAAGATATCAAGTCCAACTAAATTTTTTGTAAATGTTCTTAAAATTATCTAAAACTTTTGTATTTACAAGTTTTTGATAGGACCAAATTTTACCGTCGAAAAAAATTAAAAACGAAAAGAAAAAGGGCGCTGAAAAAAGAGAAAAATCCATAACTCCGTCAATTTTTAAGATATCAAATCTGATTAAATTTATTTTACATTTTCTCAAAAATATCTACAACTTTTATACTGACAAGTTTTTCATAGGATCAATTCGTATAGCAAAAAGAAATTAAACAAAAATAGGAGTTGGAGAAAAAACCTCAAATCCAAACTGCTTATATTCTGACTCATTTTTAAATTCATTTTTGATTCTAAACGCATCCAAATGGTAGATCCTCTTATTTAGAAACTGTATAAAGTGACGCATTGGTCAATTTTCTGATAAAGACAGAATATATTTCAAAAAAGGCTACCAAAAAGGGTATTTTGAACAGAATTTCCGAAAGTCATCCGGACTGAAAATTGAAGGAAGTATTCAAATAAGAAATTGCATTTTTTTCTGACTCGTTTTTAAATCCATTTTTGTTCTCAAACGCATCCAATTTACAGATACTTTATTTAGGAACTATATAATGTGATGCATTGATCGGTTTTTTGATAAAGACAGAATATATTTTTAAAAAGGCTACCAAAAAGGGTATTTTGAACAGAATTTCCCGAAGTCTTTGTGATTTGAAAATTTAAGGAAGTTTTCACATAGCAAATTGTGTTTTTTATGACTCGTTTTAAAATCCATTTTCGCTCTCAAACGCATCCAATTTACAGATCCTCTTATTTAGGAACTATATACTATGACGCATTGGCCAGTTTTTTGATAAAGATAGAATATATTTTTTTAAAATGCTGTCAAAGTGAGTATTTCGCACAAAATTTTCCGAGCAATCATGAATAAAGAATTAAGTATGTATTCAAACAACAAATAGGTTATTTTATGACTAAATTCAATTTTTTTCTCAAATGCATTCAACTGACAGTTTTTTGTTATTTAGGAGCTGTATAATGTACTGTTTTGGTCGATTTTTTTTTTAATAAATTCAGAATCTATTTCAAAATATGTTGTCAAAACGGGCATTTGAGCTGAATTTTTCTTAAAATGATTCTTATAAAACCAGTTTTTGAAGAAAAATGAAATTAAAAATTTTTCATAAACGGCTAAATGAAGTTATTAAACTGGGTTTACCTCTAATGATATATATTTTTTTTGTTGAATTGAGCACTCTTCGAAATCTACCTCCGCCTATAGGCCCAGCCGACAGGGATTTTTTCTATTTATTATTATTATTTTATATGCAATTTGGAGACGAGCACTCAATAAAAATATCTATTAAAAATGCTTTTCTTTTAAAATTAAATTTTAAAAGAAGAGGGGGGGAATAACACTTGAAATATTAATATTAGAAATATACATAATAAGATATGTGTTACATCACAGTAAGTGCAAGTTAAACCTTAATATTTTCATACTTCCTAAGAGCATTGATGTTTCCAAAATAAAGGAGAAATCAAATGTAATTAAATCGTAAGAAACACAAAATTACAATTGGAAAATTAAAAGTTGTGTTTTACACAGAAAACTTAAAACACCATATTTTTCTAAATAACAATGCAAAAATAAAATAAATTTCGTACATTTTGAAATAAAGTACTTATTTTTTTTAACACTAATATTCATAAAATTTTTTGGAATTCGATTTTCTTTCAATTTTAAAAACTATTGTGATTTATTAATAAAAAAGCATTTTAAAAATTCGTCCAAACAATAATTTGTATTTAGAAATTTAAAAATTTATTCTCCGCTATTTTTTTTTTATTTCCGATTTTCAAAAATTTGAAATGTTGAGTTTTACATTAATAATTTGATTTGAAAATTTTTAATTTGATTAAAATGAATAACTTTGTTTTAAAATTAAATTTATTGGTGCTGCAGTCAATGTAAGCTTGTAATATATATAAATTATCAATTTGAATTTATAAGAAGAATTATTAACCAACACCATCAGTGCGATCTGCGATCAGACTTACCGACTTATTTTTTATTTTAAAATAGCAAATTATATCAAATAAATGTATGCAACTGTTTACAGATTCTTTCAAATGTGCATGCATATATTATCTTTTATTGTAATAATTGATTAACCATCTTACAAATAATTGAAACACTACTATCATTATCAGCACTTCGAAAAAGTTTTTTACTACTTGCATATTGGATATTTAGCTACATATATCTCTTTATTTTATACATAAATCTGTAATTTCCAGCTTTATGTTCCACATTTTACCTCAAATACCGCTATGAGCAGAGTCATCAATCTATTTGATTAAAGAAAATATCTCGGCACACTTTCTTATGAAAATAAGGTAATTAATTTTATGACAGAACCAGTCTATTCTATATTTTCTCGGGGGATATGTAAATTTTCACAGCATTCTCTGTTTCTGCTTTAAAAATTTATAGCTTCTTGTTATAAACGAGAGATAAAAACTCCTTTATTGTTTAAACATGCTTACTTTTGTTATAATATGTTATGTCAGTGAAGATTAATGCCTGGTATGAACTCGCATAAATTAGATACAAAAGTCAGGATTGTTTTTGATATATAAATATATAAAAATGGATAATTCTGATTTTTTTAAAGTCACTTTTATTGTAAAGAATTTATCTCAAACGCAAGTTTGTAGTATACTAAAGAATGTTTTCAATAGCACTAATATAGTAAAACATGTTATTCGTTAATGCATAGTTCTTGTTACATTTTAGAATTAAAACTTATCTTTAAATAGTGTACGTAACAGATTTTTATGAAAATCGTACTGTTCATTTTTTGTAATAAAAAATGTTTTGTAACTTCACTTCAACAAGTAAAGGATAACAAATAAAGTATGGTTGTTTCAATGCAATTCAGAACAGTTTCAGTTTTTTACAGAATTTCATAAAAGCATAACTCAAAAAAATATATAATCTTATTAAAGTGATGCAAAATGTTTTAGGTATATGATCCCGTTACTTTCAAGCGTAAAATAGTAATCGTGTCATTTCTTTATAACCAGAAATTATTGAGGTGTAATACAGTGTATTTTATAAAAATTGCAGGTTTTTTTTTTTTCTAAAACTGCATTTGTTGGATTTTGTACGTTCCAAAATAACATTTACGGTATTTGTTACAACTTGAACTATATCGATAAAGACAATGGTTTAACAATTAGCTTTTTACAACGGTGTCCGAGAATATCCTTTTTTATAAATAGCAAAAACTTAAAACTGGATTTTTTTTAAAAAAAAAGCTTTCTTATTACATAATTTGATTAATTACTCTATAATAATCACTTGTCACAGAAGACGTCACAAGCATAAGTTTTATATATTTTATATACCATGACTTGATACTACATTTGAAGCATACACGTAAACTACAATCTGTAATTTTAAATGTAGTATGTATCTTTTTCCTAAAGTATATAAATTTGAACTTTTCACTACAACTAAAAGTGCAAGATTTTGCCTACAAATCAGCACTTCCCGAAAATGTTACGTTATTCTTCCATTTAACTGCTTATAAAAGTTGTTGGTCACAGGTGTAAGCTTCCAGTGAATATGCTTTTATATTGCAATAATTCGTAAAGAAAATTTTAGACACCTTAAGATTGGAATTTGAACTACGGGAGATAAAAAAAGACCTGACAATGAAAAACATGAAGACAAACAATTAAAAACATTTTAAAATCAAGAGCCATTAGTAGGAAAGGCAAAACTTTTCTGAATCTTTAGACCCAATTGTACTAATCACAGTAACCCTTTATTTTTTGAAGGTTGTATAACATTGGCATATCTAATAACAGCTATTATTAATAATAATATTACGTGTAATTTGTTTCATAATTATTGTTTAAAGCTTATTTTTATTACAATTTATATTTTTTTTTATTTATTTATTATGGTACATTTATTAAATATAATTAATTAAATAAACAGTTAATTTTTATTATTTTTCATTTAAAAAAGGTAATGTATTTCATGGTATTAAATTATTGCTTTGAATGTAAATAGTAACGATAAACAAGATTTGCTTTTGGAATCTATATTTTGGCGATCTATCCAGCTCCAGATTATACGTAAGAATTTAGTATTGAATGTGCCCAGGACTATCATTTTATAATGAATGTATATTTACTTATTTCTGAATAATTCTTACGGCTAAAAATTTTAACATTTTAAGACTTACTATAGTCGGCCGAGAGGGACACTGTGCTCTACAGACATCAATTACATATCTGAGAAGTCCATCTTAGGCATTCAAACTATACATAATGTGTCTGTAGATTTTCGGAATTTATGTTCCTTCAATGGAGAACAAAATCTTTAAATTTAGTTCGCTGGTATATTCAGCCTGATTTTGAATTATATATATATATATATATATACTACCTCTGACAATAAAGTTCGGTGAATGAATTCAGAACGACCGATCTGGCAACACTGGGGAAACTAAACGGTGCACCTGCATAGAGGCAAGTTTTGACCATCTTCCCCCACCGTTGTTCATTTGAGCGTCGTTTACGTTCAGTGTAAGACGTGCTTTACTAAGTGCTTGTTCAGTGTGTTGGTTCTTAACTAAGAACAGGAAAATGAACGAACAAAAGATCAGTTTAAAGTTTTGTTTTAAGTTTTGCAAGACACTGAAAGAAATTCACGAGGAGTGGTGCAAATTGAACATCCACCATACTCGCCAGGTCTCAATCCTCCAGATTTCTTCCTATTTTCATGACTCAAACTCTCTTTGAAAGAGATTTGACCATATTGTTGACATCCAACGAAGCGTGACGAAGCTTTTGAACTCCATTCCAAAAGAAGACTTTTTGCAATTTTCCCAGAACATGTATAGCAGATCTCAACGGTGCATATTTATGGGATATGACTATTTCGAAGGATGGCATGGTAGCTTTCGTTCATATTTTATCCACATTAATGTTATTGGACTATTCACCTAACTCTATTGTCACAGGTCCTCAATTATTCATCAAAGTTTTGGTCAGAATGACTTAATACAATAACATAGGAGAGGTATGAAACGATTATTAACCTTCCGTCTACCAGACGGGTCCATTGGACCCGACAGCAATATTTAATGTAGATAAATGGGTGTTTTGTCTGGTAGACGGAAGGTTAAATAGTAAGTTCATTCATATTTTATATGGTTTTAGAATATTAATCACTACGCCGCTGCCTGCAAAGAAAGCAGGAAGAAATAAAAAGTAGCGATATTGGGTACAACATCGAAAACTTATAAAACAAAAGATTTAATTCAAGTATTTAACCTCTTAACTGATAAATATTTTTGAAAAAAATACTTTAAAATAATGCCTCTTTTTTAACGTTTTTTTACAAATTTTTTAATCTTTCATCACCGATAATGCATAAAAGAAATTATTGACCAACTGAATTCTAAAAATGCTCAGATCAAATATTCTAAAATTTACAATAAAAATTTACTGGTTACAAAAATAAATCATTTTTGGCAAAATCACATTTCCTGTATGACGTATAGGCCAATCAGTGAAGTGGTTAATATGTTACATCAAGTGATTATATATCTGTTGTTATTAATATAAAAAGAGGTTTGAATTGTTTGCCATGTTGATTTTAAAGATTGAAATATAATAAAATATCTTCCATAATACTAAATTCTTTAATTGATCAATTAAGAAGTATTGTGAATTTTTTTTAACCTAGGTCTTTTTAAAATTTCATACAATCAATGTACCATAAATACCAGTTCATAGCAAAAATTACGGGAAATTAATACGTATTGTTTTGATTTTGATTATAATACATATTTTCAAAAATACACGTAATTAATTTAAATATCCTTTCACTGTGGGACGTTAGCTATTTGTTTTTCAGTCTTTGAAGTACTATTTTTCCAAGACATAGTAAAATCAAATGTGGCATTAAACTCTAATGTTGTAATCTACATGCAGTAGATTAGAATTCCACTTACGGAAGCAATTCCACCTACGAATAGTCATATAAAATAAACTGCAGATTTCAAGAAAAACTGCAAACCACGCGTTACTTTAATTTTAAGCCAATATTTGCTTAAAGAAACATATATAAGTCCTTATTGAGTTAATTAAAAAGAAATACTACGCTTTAGTTATGTGATTTTTCAAAGATAAAAACAAGTGTTGAAACATCATTATCCAATATTCTTCTATATTTATTTAAACCTACTATATGTTTTTTTATTTCTTGCGTCACAAATTAAAGTTTTAATTATTCTTGACATTTCATTAGTTGCATTTCAATACATTTTTCAATTAATTTTGTTCTATCTTCTTTTCAGATGACATTATAAAAGAAAGTATTTAATTTCTAAATGTTCTTTAGATCATTTCTTTTAATCAATATGGCAAAAACATATTTATATATATGTGTGTGTGTATCAGTATGTAGGTCATAGAAGGGACTTTCTTTATAAATAATCATTCAAATAAATCTTTTATTACAAAATCTTGATTTAAAAACTTATTTCATGTGTAAGAGAACTTCTATATTTTAATGAAATGTGCAAATACAATGCATAATTTATCAGAATTTTATTAAATCCTAATGTTTACATTTATTTATTTAATTATTTGGTTCTTATTCATTTAATTACCAGTATATACTTATACATTTTTTTAATTTTAAAAGTTACTTTTTTTAACTTATGAATAAACTTTTTGTATATACAAAACGTATCTTTTAATGACATGTTTTCATTAAAAAAATTTCATATACTGTTTGGCGAAAGGCAAGTAATTAATCATAAGAGAAATGACAGTTTATTATAAATTTTCCCTTGGGATATTGAGACTTTCCTAATTTACTATGCTTCAGCTTGATAAATATCTAAAAATGCGTATAATGGAAAATATAACTTCTAAAGTAAAATCATTCTTTGTTATTTTCCTGCAATTATACTTCTTTGAATATCCTGTAATTATGTCATACTTATACTTTTTTGATAAATAAAAAAAATTATTCAAACTACAGTATATACCTATTCTAAATTTAGATTTTGAAATTGTAAATTTATCTTTATAGTTGTTATAAAGTATATGTATAGGTGGTAAACTAGATTAACAACATCAATGCGTAGCATAATTTTATAAGACTTGGTAGACTAGTAAAAATTTTATTTGATAATGCAGAGTACTGTTTTAAAAGAATACTTACTAAATTTTTATTAATTCTATTTTTCTTGTGTGCATAAATGACAAAGTAAAGAGATGATTTTACTTACGGATATGGATTAAATTACTTCTTTCTTCGTGAGCTCAAAATATCATTGTGTTATACAAAGTTAAGTAATCAGTGTAGTACTACTTTGTATTAACTGCACGTTTTTTCAAGAGAAAATTTCTTGTACATGTATATCGTGCACACATATAGATATTAGAAAATATCTAAACGTAAATCATCCGTATGAAATCATCAGAATAAATGAAAGCCTGAAGTTCGTCGCTAGCTGCAGTGAAATGAAGCACAGTAGGTGGAGTTTTCTTGATAAGGTGATATACATATTTGAAATACATAGATATATCGATATCGATATAGTACATAAATATTAAAATCCATTAATAATTATGATGATGAGATCTAATGATAATGAGGGAGGAAGTCATATATATTTTTTAAACAAACTATTATAACTTAGAAACAGAATTTAAGATTAAAAAAGGCATATACATACATAAAGTTGGAAATTGTTCTTCTAACGTAGCTAATGGGGTGCGTTCGTACTATAACGATATTTTAAAAATATTGAGACCTTCGTATAATAGTATTCAGTACGTTGGATACAATACAGTAGCCGAAATCTTTTGTATCCCTGTAAATACGATCTGCTTTTTACTATACACATATGAAAAAGTGTAGTACAACGTATATTAATTTCATAAATGCAAAATAGTTTAATATAACAAAACGTGCCCCATGCAATCTTTCCTCCTATACCATTATGTAATGAAATGCTTTTGTGTAGCACTGTAAATAAATAACAATAATTATTTCACCAGAGATTGCACAGAATGTATACTTTAGTATACACTTAATAGATGCGTATAAATTGTATTATTTTCGGCACAGTGTACATCATTAAAATAATCTTTAAAATATTTATCCAACTGGCCGTAATGCAATGGATTTTTTTTATTATCCGTATAATTAAACTATATTTCCGATTTTTATAAAATTTGAAATGACTCCACAAAATTAAGCAACAATTTTATATTTTAAATTTCAAACGATTTGGTTGGTTTAGCTTTTGTTCTGTTATACTTAGATGGACGGACTGAACGACGACTATAGGGACAACATATTTACATAATTACTAACACACCTAAGAAGTGCCAAATAAGAGTAAGATTTTTTTTTCTGTGCCAAAACTTCTATTGCTCTGAAATCTTTGTTCACTGAAGATTTTTTTTCGATTAGTGAATAGAAAATATTCAATGGATGTCAAATATGGCGAATGAGGTAGATGTTTACGCAATTCGAAAATTAATTTGTAGATTTTTCATATAGCAATGACCTACTGAAATGCTGGAGCATTGTCATGGGGAGACAAGACGTTTCCTTTGACAAATGAAATTGATTTTTCTTTACGACGTCGCTCAAATTATGCAGTAAACCTGCGTATTACTCAACTGATCCGTGGTATTTTTACCGTTCTTCAAGTAATCAATATAAAAAAAAAAAAATTTCGTCCCAAAAATTCCCACCATCACCTTACTAGATAACGAATTTGGTTTCGCCTTTTTTGGAGCTGATTTATGCGGTGTAATCCACTGTTTTGACTGTAATTTTCCTTAGGAGCATAGAGTTTTATCGATACTTAGAAGCCGTCATAAAAATTATTTGGGAATTTTACGGTAGATTTCAAATTTTATTTGAAACGGTTTTCCGATGCAACACTTGGTCGAGTTTTAGTAAACACGACATTCCCCTTACACCGACTATGTGGAAGCCCAAAATATAAGTTTAAATATTACATAAACTTATTTTGATATGTTTACATCATCTGCTATCTCGAAGAAGTTTAATCTGCGGTCTTCTAGGACTATTCGAATAGATTTCTCAGCAATTTAAAGAATTCTCACTTCTACGGGACGTCAGAAGCGGGGCGCATCACTTGTGTTCGTCTGCCTCATTTTAAACTCTGCAACACAACTTTTAATCATTGAATATGATGGGGCTGAGTCATTCAGTGTAATGACCATTTCCTTTCTTATTACTTTGGGCTTGAAATCCTCAGTTGGAAGTTTTAGATTACTACTCATTTTTTTCAAATCTTCCATTTTCGTTAAAAAAATTCTAAAATAGTTTTGATTTAAATGTTGTCAATCAAACAGTAACCAAGCTATGCATTTGAAACTGTGGTTATAAACTAGCAAGTGATTACTACTATCACTGTCAGCACTACACTGACTCATACTAGCACTCCATAGTATGAGTCAGTGACTCATACTACTTAGTTCTTACATAAAAATGTCCTATTGTCGCCATTTCTGACCTGGAACTTTTCAGCCGACCCTCGTATTTTAAATATGTTTAAAATAAAAGAATCGCAAACGGTGCAAAGAGAATTAAACAGATATTTATTATTATTATTATTATTATTATTATTATTATTATTATTATTATTATTATTATTATTATTATTATTATTATTATTATTATTATGAAAGGCATAAAATTTAATGAAGTCATATAGTAGATGCATAGAGACATAATAACATTGCTTCATGTAAATAGTAACAGAAGTATTTATTAAAACAAAATAATACTCAATTAAGAGACATGTATCATTAATAATTCACCAGACCCGAAAGGATAATATTTAACACAAAAAATGTATATGTTACTAAATTTACAAACATTATGGAATTCGTTTTTTTTTTCCATCAACATGTTAAATATTAATATTTCAGTTTTGTCTATACGAATAACAGTTATAAATGTTTATGAAAATTTCTATTTTTTTCCATTAATGGAATGTTATGAAGGGTGATCAACAACAATAAAGTGTATACAATAAATCATTATACTGAAAAAATCTAAAACTTTTAAATATTTAAGAGATGATTTTAAAAATTAAAAAAAAATTATGAAATATGCTATTAATCTGTTCTAAATATTATTTTAATATTTATTGTTAATATAGAGATAATATATAGTTTTACATGCAGTAATTAATAGAAAACAAAACAGTTTATCATAAAAAATATATTTTACATTTTGTTTGAGGCAATATTTTTCAAACGTTTCTTTTAAGTGTTCTTAAAAACAATTTTTAATGAGAAAAGGATACTAATAATATGATACTAAAAACATGAATATTAAAATCATACATCAATAAGTAATATGTGGAAATTCATAAATATGTAAATGAGAAAGAGATTGCATATATTAATAATAAATTTGTATAAACATATTTTCTTCAGTGAACATTAATTACTAGCCAACAGCTTTTAATTTTGTACAATGATTATCTGCGTTTATTATCTTTTATAATTATGTTCATTTCCCTCCTCCTCCCCGCTATTATACAGCCACATTAAAAAACATGGAGTAATAATAAATTGTATATTGCTCCCACTGGCTATTTTCAAAACTATTTTTATAAACAGATATTCTTTATGTTTCATAACATGTGCTTTCTGCTTTATAAGTTATATATACTTAATTTATTATAACGCTAAAAAATTAAAATAAATTATTTTTCATATTTTGAAAGAACACAAAGTAAGAATAAAACAGTAAACAATTTTGTATTGAAAATATAATGGTGATAAATTAATTTCAAATAAGCCAAACGCATAAAATTGGAAATGAAGGTTGTAATATGAAAAGTGGAAAAAAAATTGTTGCCACGAGCTGTTTTAACAATTTCATTGACTGAATGAATTCTGAATCTGATAACTGATTTTTTTTTCAAAAAATCAGAATTAGGAAGATTGATTCTTTACTAATATCTACTTGGTGGATATTTGATATATTATTTTGGTGTTTTTTGTTGACACAAGCTACGATCAACAGTTTTATCTCATAATAAAATATGTTAACTGGTTAAAAAATTTATTTTTTTTTCAAAAATTAAAAAACGCAATGCATCACATCTTTTAGTTGTTTTAGATTCGTTTAAAAAAATATTTTTTCCTTTTTTTTTTAAGTTACAGATAGATGTTTTACAGCACAAAATCTGTGTATTCAAAATAGGTTTTAAAATGCGCTTTTTTTCTTTTTCATTTTCTTTCTCTCTCTCTTTTTTTTCTTGAGAAAGGAAATTTTTATTTTAATCTAACTTTTCTATTTCTGCATAGCTGGTAAATATTTTTACACGCTACCCCTAAAATCTAGGAACTGGATATTTGTAAAATATAAAAGTAATACAAAACCTGTGTCAGATGTTATACATATAAATACATATAAATATTTAATTAAATACTTATAAATATACATATAAATATATACATATAAACATACATGTAAATAGTTACATATGAACATACAAATAGTTATACATATATATAGTTATAAATAGATATACATATAAATAATTAATTTCTTTAAATCTGATATTAAATTAAAAAACATATGCCGGTTGTAACGAACTGTCGAATGTTGCGAGTATCTTTAATACTCATTAGGTCGCTGGTTCAATTAATACTACTAATAATACTTAAACTTCTTTATATATAAACTATTTACACATTATTTACATTTCTAATAAAGAATACAGATCTAGCGAACACACCATAGGCCCGCTAAGATCGCCGAAAAACAAAACAATAACAAACGATATTCCAATGTTGCCAAAACGGCAAACCTAAAGTACAGTAGAATGCGCCAAGGAGACGCGCGGCATCCTAGGTTATGGTGAAGCCGTTACAAAAGAATGTGCCATGGAGACGCGATATACAAGATTATGGTGAAGCCGTAACACCGGTATAGTTTCACTTTACAAACCTCGTGTAAATCAACCTGAAAAGTTATAGTTTAGAAACAATTTTAAATTTCCATAGATTCTTTTGTAAAGCTATACTTTTCTGCAGCTTTACAAAAATAAAAATTTCATTTTTTTTTTTTTTTTTTTTTTTTTTTTTTTTTTTTTTTGTACAGTGCACTTTATTCGAAAATAAACTTTTCCCTGTTTAACACTGTACTTTAATACATTGGTTGATTGAAAACTGACAAAAAAAAAAAAAAAAAAAAAAGAAAAGTCTAAGCCATGTCTAAAAGAATAAATATTTATTAAATACACAATGAAATTGTAAATTTAATGCGTTACGTGAGATATTATACATTCCATACTGATAGAATTAGATATATCGATGCTCCCAATCCTCAAAAGTTAATTGAATCTAAAAGGAGACATATCTTACTAATGTTACATAAAAAAATATTTCATAATAATTGTTACGAAACATTTCTCTAGTATTATATGAAAATAGTTTTATGCATGTTTTTCTGTTAATTTTAAAATGTAAGCATTTTCACGAAATTTTTATTAGCCGACTGAAAATTATATACTCGATAAGTTGAATGTATCATTTTTTTTAAATATTTAAACTGGAATAGGGAAGTATGGATCATTGAAGGATTTATCTAGCAGTTCCTCTTTTACCCCATTTTTATTTCTATAATACAAGACAAACAATATTTTTTAATCATTTACTACGCCTTTTAAAACCAAAATATTTTTAAGTAGTGTAATTACTTCCAAACAAATTCTCTAAAAATTCACAATTTCACGCATAATGACTCATTATTTTTACCGTTAGAATTTAGAAGTAGAGCAATATATATGCTTAAAATTAATTCTAAAATCTGAATTATACTTTGGATATGTAAAAAAATGAACAATCAGATGAAATGACCATGCATTCAAATTGTCATAACAATAATAAAAATATAATATACTCCTTTAAATTTCTGAAAAAGCATTTTTGTAAACTGTCTTTAAAAAATAGTAATTTGTGACTTTTGCACTAATAGATTACCTTGCGCTATTAGAATATCTTAGCGGTTTTAATACAAAACACATTTCAGTAAAATAGATCTTTTTAGAAATTTTCATATAATTAGCATTAACGCATTTCGTGATCAAGTGGAATTTAAAATTTTCGTAGTTGTAGAGGGGAAATGATCAGACTTTCAGAGATAAATCACTGTTTCCTTAATGATGGAGTAAATTCAAAATAAATTACTTTGTTTTTGAATGATCCAAATAGATGTTTTATTCTTATTCTAAAAAAAAATGTTTTTTATTTGATACGACAACCACAAAGATAATATTCTGGGGGTCGGGGGAAATGTTAGTTATTATATAATTATTTAAAAATATTTTCTGTAGATGAAATTCTTATTTTTTTCTTATATTTATCAGTTTATTTCGGCAAAAAAGTTTAACTAATTTTTCTTCGACGTTTTAATTTGCTAAATATACAAACAGCAGCGCTACACAATAAATTCATCCAATATACCCAAAAGTTTAATTTAATTACTACAAATAGAAATAGGTTTTTTTAAAAATAATACATAGATGCAATTTTTGTAAAATATAATGAACAAAAAATAAAACTGTTTTGAAATTTAAAAATATATATTTCCAGTAATATTTTGTTATACGAAAACTATAATGTGTATTAAAACAGTTTAACATGAAATGTCTGCGTTTCATATAAATACTTCACAAATATGATTCAAATTTAAATACAACTCTTAAATTAATATAGATATATTTATTTTATTAAAAAATATTTATAAAACAGAACAATGTAACTAAGCTTTTTTTCACAACAATTTATACATGTATATGTATATAAACAAACCAAGACTTACAAATCAATCTTAAATCACAATCACTAATGTAAAGTGACAGTCTTTGTAATTTTCCATATTATTTGAAAGACATGATAACGAATATTTTCAGTAAAATTGCATGAATTCTGAAGTTAAGCGTCTAAAGATATTTTCAAAAACTACATAAAGATCAGGTATATGCAATCTTTCTGTATTAATGTATACCAATTTTCAACAATGCAGGATACAACAACACACGCTACACAACAACACACATGACAACAATGCACGCTAGAATAAACATCTGCTTATTATCTTATCCTATCTCTTTTACGTTTTCTTTGATACACTCAATATTTCTGTACAACATTAAAATTAGCTTTGATAAGTGGTAAATTTAGAGATTTACCTTTTCTGAAAAGGCCTATATCAAAATTTTGAAGCAAATTGGATAATTTTGCATAGAAATCCTTTTATTTATTAAGTTTAGGAAATAAGGTAAAATGCCTTATCGTCCAATGTTACCCCTATATACTTAACCAAAGAACTCCCAAAATAATCAGGAAAGCGCCTTATCAGAATGAACGGATGAAATCGAATCATCAAATTATATGTGAGGAAAATGTCTTAATTCTGCATGGAAAACCCATTTGCCTGAATTAGAAGTTACACCGCTGCTCTCCAATTCATACTTAATAAAGGCCCAAAACTAATTAGAGAAGCGCCTTATCAGAATGAAACTTTGTCAAAAATTTTATGCGAATCGGTAAATTCTGCATGAAAAACACATTTACCTATATTATGGGGAAGTTACCTCAATTCCTCTACCTTTTATACTTTGACAAAAAAACCTACAACTATCATGGAGGTGCTTAATCAAAATGAACCTATGTCTAAAATTTGAATGAAATATGACGATTCTGCATGAGAAACCCATTTAAATAAGTTAAGGGAGGTTGTATTAGACCCCCGCTCCATCACATTTACACTTAACCAATGAACTGCTAAAACTAATCAGAAATGCGCTTTATATGAATAAACCTATATTTAAAATTTGAAACAAATCGGATATTTCTATCAAGAGTCATCGCGTAACGTACATACGTACATAAAAAAAACATGAAAAACTTGCATGCGCATTAGCTCCCAAGCTTTGATAATTTGTGAGTTAAAAACACGTAAAAATTACATTGACCTACGATAATGTTGATTAGGCTGGTATAAATTATTGTGTTGGCGCCGAGGTGGTCTTTAGATTCAATGAAATCATACCGAATTTGAATAAGCTTAGGCTAAACTAGGTCGGCCTAGGATAAACAGGCCAATAAATAGCAGACTAAACAAATTTATCGTATGAGCATTAGGATACACTAGTTTGGCCAGGGAAAAACTAGTTTATTCTATAAGTGTTAGTATTGACAAGTTTTGTCCAGGAAAAACAAGTTTATCCTATGGTCGTTAGAATAAACTAGTTTATCCGATAGATGTTTGGCGTAAAATTGAGTTTAACCTGTAACATATGTATACGTAGTCTATAAATTGAAAAATATAAGAATGTGTGTATATATTGCTTTTCATGCCTAATTTTTACGCAAAAGTCCAGCAATTTTCATACTTTATTAATAAATTTTACTTCTACAGAATTACCTTCATCAAGTTCTTCATGATAAATATGTTTTTATTTATTTATGTATTTCTTACCCTCTTTATATCGTTACTAATATTCCTTCAAAAAAATATATGTGGAGTTAAATTGTCTTTTGAGATAATTAATATTCAAAACATGCTGATATCAAATTAATTTTACATGCATTATTTTTCTCATGGTTAATTGCTTTAGACGCTTAAGAAATCGATTTGCATTTAAAAGGAGTTGCAAAGATTTTTTTTTTCCTTTCAGATTTTAATTTCGGACTAACAAATGCATTTATGAAAAATACTCTAAATTAGACATTAATAAAATGAATTATAGAATAGGCACTGAGGAGTTTAATCATCATTTTTTATGAAAATAAGGAATAATTTTTATTCTCTTCTTTTAATTAAAGTTGGTTTTTGCTTTTAAGCTCTGTATTAATGTATTCTGTTTTATACTTTTAATTTTGTGATTTATAATTTGAAAAGTTTTTATTCTTCTTTCTGTTATCCGCATGAAATAAGCCGGGTATAATTAATTAAATTATACTACACTTTTTAAATTAATAACAGATGATTTTTGAATGAATACACTGAGGTATATTTTTGTTTTATTCTCATCTATATATTATTTTTCCTTCGATAATGGTGATTCCTTATCTGAAACCGATTATAAACAATCCGAAGTAAGACATGAAACAGTCATTTTATTATATGCTGCATTTTTAATATGAAATTTAAATGATATAATTGTTCGTTATTTTTTACTGTTATTGTACTTGTTTTTTAAGGCATGTTAATTAGGTAGGCGTTTCGTTACACACGTTTCATTGCAGTTATGAAAAAGTAATATATAATTGACCAACTTTATCAATTGTTTAACTGATTCTGACAAGAAAAGCAATCTGTTCGACAACAATCGTAGGTTTAAATTCGTAGAATATCCAGTGGGTGGGACGTAACGGTGATACATAAATGTTCTCCAGCATATGAGTTACAGTAATAATAAAAACTTGAAAACACTACATTATGACGTCCATATTACCATCACTGTGAAGTAATTGTCATCGTCTTTTTTTCATGCCTCTAGCACTTTTTTTTAAATGAAACATATCTATATAGTATGATGCCAGAATAATCAATATTACACATTGCCTAACGACAATGCTGCCAACGCATTTTGGTTTGCGCTGGATTTTCAATATTTTCTCATGAAAGAACCATGAATCAAGTACACCATTTTTTATTATAATTTTAAAATAACATATCCGTAAACTATATAGAAAAGTTGCATTTGAATAAGGTAATATGAACACGCACAAGCAATTAAAAATTCGTGCAGTGCACTCATTTAAATCTAAGTTATGTTTGCTGGTAAACAAACATATGCGTACAAAGCCCCGAATAAAAAAGTAAGACAAGAAATTGGTGGATTCTTTTTTCCTATTTTATTTTTAAAACACTTTATTATTTAGAGTAATATTTGTATGTGTGTAATACTGTACCAAATCTAGCATATAAGTATAAAATCGAATGCATCGTAACTCCGTTCAGTCATGCGTGAATTCATCTTAATTCAATGAACAGTCGATACCTTGCTGACGTTACCGCAGATCATAAAGTGGACACATACAGACAGTAGAATGAATTTAATAAGGAGCTTCTTCATGAAAAAATAAAGAGTAATTTTTAGCTTTTATACTTTTATTAGCAATCTATCATCTAAAAAACAGTTCTCATCATTCTGTTTAAATCTCAAGACTTGATGCTACGAATCACAGTTGGTATTAGAAGAAATTAGGTTTAAAAACTGTCGTCATAAGAAAACTACCAGACAGGAACACTGTAAAACATTTGTGCAGTATTACTCCATAAAACTAGGGAAGCTTTGCTTCACCAGTGTTATGGTGTGATTTTTTTTTCAATTATATAATGGTGTAAATTAAACATATGCACTGGTGTAACATTACGTATTAATGTAATGTTACACTGGTTATCTTGGTTTATCGTTATTCAACCATAAACTTGGTGGAAACTTGGCTGCCACCAACTTTATGGAGTAACGTTACACAAATGTTTTACAGTGAAGGATGTTAGCAGGTGGGACATACAACAATTCTGTCTTTTTGCCGAATGTAGACACTTTATGTTGCAACTCGCATTAATGTGAATCCTGACGTCGCGCGTGTCTGGCCGAGGAGGAAAAATAACGGCATGTCTGAAGATCTAATGAAAATAATTCTGCAAAGAGTTCTGTCAAAAGGAGCATATGGACATTAGCAATAAAAAATATCCCAGCATGCGAAAGATTTCGAAATAAAATAATTCTTTCAAAAACATTCGAATTCACCCTAAATAATTGAAATAATAACAAATAGTAGAATACATAATGATAATTTAATTTAGGAATAAATTAACAGCATTGTTCTTAAGTAAATTGATCAACGGAATTAATTATTTAAGCGATAGATGTTATTAAATAACAGGAAATTAGCAAAATGCCGGTAATAAAGCATAATAAAAAGGAAATAAAAGCATATCACGAAGGAAAAGTTAATAATTTAAATTATATACAGATGTGTATGTGTATACAAACATACTCGTCTATAAACAAACTGTTTCAGACTTTCTGCAATTGTAAAAAAAATACAGTCATAATTCACAAAATATTATGTTTCTAAAACCCTGAAATTCGGAACCTATCGGAAATTTTTCATATTCTATTCTCTCGGCAAATGATGCTTTTTTCTTGTTTAACTTATGATGAATTTAAATAATATAGTACGTGATTCTTAGTATAACTAAAAGAGCCCAGTACACATTTAAAAATATTTTTTAAGTATTGAGTTCATATTTGTATTTTTTGTGATGGTTAACCATATCCTTTTTAAAAAAATCACATGATAAAACTTCCATAATTGATTTTAACTTTTTTAAGTTTAAGAGTTGTTAAAAATGGGGTGAATTATTTGTAGAACACAGAGCTGCCAACTTCTACGCCTTTTTTAAATCTTATTAACATGTTTGGAACCACAGAATTTTTAGAATGAAATGAATGCGAAATACATTTAATGTTATGTATTGCAACACATATTGTTAATCGTTAAGTAAAAGTTCTGATTCCAATATGTTTATTTGACTTGAAATTGGCTTAGTAGTTGGCAGCCATGAGAACATTTTGTTTCTATTTAAGTAAGCATAAATATATACATTTTAATTATAAATGAGCATTTTTAAAAATACCAATTTAAATAAAAATAAAAAATATTTGAATTTAATGTATGTACATATATATATTTTAAAATAAAATTTCTTTCAAATGTGCTGAATAAAAATTAAAGTGAATTGAAAAAAAGATTCCAAGTTGAATCATTTATCTTCAACGGTTCTTGACTTATAACAACTTAAATATAAAAAAAATTAAATAAAATTTTGATGACATTTAATCATATAGATGAAAATATTTAAAAAGTTTATTTTTAAGTTTCTTTATATAAATGAAAAGGAGGTTTGGAAAATTTATGGAAATGCAATAGGCTATTTCCATGCGAAATTGTTTGTCAGTTACATACTACGATTTTTGGCTAACAGTATTTTAGATCGCAAAAATTTGATTTATTTTATTGAACACATCTCATCAACTGAATAAGGCAAAGCTAACTTTTCGAAAAAGTGGTGTCTAAGAAGCATAGCGATTTTCCGCTGTATATAACAGACAAACAAGATCGCAAGGTAATAGCCAGTAGTAAAAAATAATGATAAATAACTTTTTTTTTATATATGTTAAAAGTTTTAGAAGACGACTTATTATAAAAATTTAGAAATCACGATTTTTTATTAACAACGAAAATTCCTTTTTGAAAATTTTGTGTGCAAAATAGAGGAGTCCTTTATCTCCAGAAAAATTGAAGTAGATCAGAAATCTACTATTTTATAAGGCTTGAAACTAAAATTCGTTTCCAAACGGTATTTTATGCTAAAACGAACATTTTATGAAAATAATTATAACATACGTATAACTATCATCAAACGTTTCCTCAATTTTGGGGGCACATACAATTTAAAATTAATAATTTTTTTATTGCGGAAGTTTATCGACCTAGTCTTCTTTTTAGCTTATGTTAATCACATGAAATTTCGAGAACTGCGGTAATTCAGCATATTTTAATAATCTGATAATCAATAATAATTAAATTATGTAACTACCAGTGAGCTTTTAGCCTTTAAAAATATATCCATTCTTATGTATTTAAGGGGAAAGTGGTCACTGAAAAACATCAAATTCGATTAAAAATCGAGTTTTCATTTTTTACATGTAAATTCATGTATGTTTTATTTAAATATGTAAGTACACATTAAATAAATGATATTTGATTACGCAGTTATAGTTTAAGTTACCAAATATAGTTTTTAATATTTATGCATTTTTCATTTATGAAATTTGTAATGTTCCATGCGCATACCTGTTTATCACATTCTATTAATTTTTTTACTGTGCAACCGTCATATAATAATAATTAAAAGTTAGTATAAATAGTTTGATTTAAGGAACATTTTAACATTAAAGTTTGCTGCATAAAACAAAATGTATCGTTACTTTGCACAAAAAAATGCATCATTGTGCGCGCGGTAGCGCGCAACAATAATATGATTGAGCGGTAATGCTTAAGCATAGGAAAGCGCAAAAACACGGATTTTTCAATTTTTCTTTTTGCAATAACTAACTAAATACTTATCCAATTTTGATGATTTTTTTTAAATGTTCGTCCGACCAAGAAGCACAACATAGCACAAAAATTATTTTTTTATGCATACTGTAGGTGTTCTGTAGAGTATTCTGAAAATCGGACAAAAATTTTGTGTCACAGCACTTTTCTCGGAAACTACTAAAGATAAAAACTTAATTTTTTTTAAACAAAAGACAAACTTTTTATCCCGGGGTAGTCATCGAGAAAACGTTATTTCGCTGGGCGGTTTTTCTGAAATTGCGTATTTTCCAAACTTGGTCATAAATGGGTATATCTAACGTTCTATTGAAGATAGAATGTTGCAGTAAAGTTTATTTTAAAGATTGTGCGATGCTAATTAATCCTGCAAAAATTCATAGCTTTACGTTGAACAGTTTTTTTTACAAGATGAAATAAAAGAATGGCAGTCATCAATCTAAGGTACTTGTGATCATCGGAGAGAAAAACCAGTTACACCATTCGATTAAGCATAAAAAAATACAGAATGCTTTTTTTTTCTCTTATTTTTAACTTAATTTTTTAACGAATTATGAATTTTTTTGAAATTTTTGACATGCTGATTTTTGTCATTTTTTAATGAATCATTTACTGAATAATTATGCACGGTGTCTAGCCCTGGTGGCTGTTAAATTTGATTTTTAATTTTAAATTAGGCAATTTTTTGCACCATACCAAATTTATATTTTATCCATTTTTTTCATTTATTTATATTTTGTTTTTAGCACAATGCCATCAATGGAAAAAATGCCTGGCATACCTGTCAAATATTGGGGCCCTGTACTTTAACAAAGTATATTTACTATAAGTATATACCATATTTATTCTAATAGAATGCGCCCTCTAATAGAGCGCATCTTCTAATAAAGTGCGCACCTTGGTGCTGATTGAAAAAATAAATATACGGAAACGATATAGTAGATAAGTAGAAACAATTACTTAAATGCATTATCGAGGAATCTCATCGATCAAAATAGAGATATTCTATCAAAGCGATGGAGTGGCGATGCAGCAAAAGTTTCAAATTTTGAACAATGTATTACTCCTGTAACCTATAGCGCCAAGGATATGCACACTGTTAAAAATCTGCTGCATTTTGCTGCAACGCACTCCCCTGCTTGTATAGAAAACGGTTACTTGGCCGTGAAATGGCGCTTTCTCATTGGTTGGAATCATTGTAAACGCGGCAGCGCCCAACAATAATATGATTGAGCGATAATGCTTAAGCACAGGAAACCGCAAAAACACGGATTTTTCAATTTTTCTTTTTGCAATAACTAACTAAATACTTATCCAATTTTGATGATTTTTTTTTAAATGTTCGTCTGACCAAGAAGCACAACATAGCAAAAAAATTATTTTTTTTTATGGCATACTGTAGGTGTACTGTAGAGTATTCTGAAAATCGGACAAAAATTTTGTGTCAAAGCACTTTTCTCGAAAACTACTAAAGATAAAAACTTAATTTTTTTTAAACAAAAGACAAACTTTTTATCCCGGGAACATTTTTTATTTCTATATATAAAATACAAAACAAGTTGTGCAGTATCCCAGTGGAATATGGAAAAATAGAAGGACTAGTGAAAAATGCTCCAAGGAGCAGTGCAAAAGCAGAATATGATTTTAATTGAGCATTAAAAAGTAATGGACAAGTGCTTCTGTTAATTACTGAGCATGGGGAAGGATAAGGGATCCCTTCTTGGCTACAACTCACTTCAATGCCAACTTTGAAAAAATCATATTTGCGCTTTTTCCGTGAAAACAAATCAGTCGCAGTTACTATAAAAATGTATAGTGTAAAGACGTAACCAGTAAAGATGCAGCTTAATTAGACATAAATGTAAAGGAAGGCGACATAATGCCAGATACCTAGTTCCTGCAGGTATCACATTCATGCACTGCTACCAAGCATGCCCTAAGTGTATAATTGCACAGAAAATTGATTTGTAGTATAGTGCAGAGTGAACAGTGCAGTTAACATCAGAGATGTAGTACAGTTTATACGCCGTACACCTTCTGGACTTTTTAATAGAACACCATATACCCTCTGTTTTTCAAGAAAGCTTATAGTATACACATTCTAGAATATCCCTCTGCTTAGAGCATATATCTTATGTTATTTTTATGACTACACCCCTGGTTAACATCTAAAGCACGGTGGAAAATTCTACTAAAGAACCGCAAATTTCTTTTGTATGGAAAAAGCGCAAATATGATTTTTTCAAAGTTGGCATTGAAGTGAGTTGTAGCCAAGAATGGATCCCTTATCCTTCCTCATGCTCAGTAATTAGCAGAAGCACTTGTCCATTACTTTTTAATGCTCAATTAAAATCATATTCTGCTTTTGCACTGCTCCTTGGAGCATTTTTCACTAGTGTAAAATGTATTTTGCCTCTTTACTCAATTAGTGAATTTGGACATTTCAAACCACCTTTCTTTCTAATAGTTGAAAATTATCTGATTCAAAAAATGTCATCGTATATGCAAAAGAAATGCGCATGAGGCATTTTAAAATATAACGATTCTTCAATATTTCAAAATTGTAAAACTTAATTAATAAAAAAATCGATGATTATTTGAACATAAAAAAATTTTAAACTCAACTGTTCAAACTTGCCTTTAACAAGTCTTTCATTTTTAAAATGAATCTGATGAAAATTTAAATTTGGCTTTTAATGTCCCCTGTCCCCTTAAAAATCAATTTTCGAATGTTACAGAGCTTTTACCTAATTTACATGTTAATACAATAGATTAATAGTTTTATAACGTATATTTTTACGAGCATCTAATCCGACGAAGTATCACTATTTTTGTATTATCTGCATTATTCTATTATGAATCATGCCGCAAAAAATGCAATACGTGTGAAATCAGAATTTTTATTAAATTTTAATGAAGGAGATATTAAGTAAGACTATCATATATGTATATTTTTTTTCACCTTAAAAATGAAATTGGATACCATCATGTCTAATTATTATCAAAATAATTACCTCAGAGAGCAATATAGCGCAATAAGATGATTATGATACACGAGTTTCAATTACCATATCTCAAGTGATTATCTATCTTGACACTTGTTCATTAGGGTGGGCCGAAAAAAAGCTTTTTTTCGATTTTCAATGATGGCGGATGCGGAAAAGTGGCCACTGGTTGCATTCAATTCATACAAAAAATTTGAGATTTTTTTGGAAATTTCCTTACTCTGCCGCAAACGGCTTGAAGTTTTGCAAAATTGCTCATTTTTGAACTTTTTTCGAAAAAGATTACAAAATGTTAAATTAAATTTATTTTGGTTGTATTTACTTCAAAAGACATATTTATTGTACTAAATGTTTAAATAAGATCTGATCATGCATTATTTAATATCTATGTCTATTATAATTTAGCCTATTTTTATAGCTTTTTCTCGTATAACAGGCAAAAGATGTATTTGTTTGAATCGATCGTTATTTTCTCTCTTATTTATGTCCTTTGGTCTTCTTTATATTTTTTCTATGTGTCAAAGGTCATATATTTGGGTAATGGACAGCAGTATACTTCAAAAACAAATCTGGAAGGTGAAAAGGGGGTGAAGCAGGACTCTAAGGGAGCGCAATGACTCGTCGTAATACTGAGGGAGTGAAGGACGAAATAGATGAGAGACAAAATGGTATAAAGTATTCTTATTTTTTATCCATGCTCAGTTACCTGCGACATGTGTTCAGTGTGAACGTGAAACCTTTTTCTAGTGAGATAGAGTGCTTTTTGGATCGTTTAATGTTCCATTATAGAGTTTTATTACGACGAGCTTAGAAGTGGCTATTATGAAGGACTATGGGAATGTAAAGACACGCGGTTGCGTGAAAAGTAGTTTTTTGGAGGCATCATGCTTATTGAAATTATTGCAATTGCCAACTTATGCTGATAATCATACGCCACTACTACTGGTTGGTTGCTTCACGATGTAGAAGTTGTGACAGCAGAGGATATGAATCTCGTCATCGATAAAAACAAAGTCAGAAGAGAGAAATACAAACTTGAAAAGAAGATACAGGTAGAAGAAGTTCTTGAAAGAAGGAAAATTTAAAGCATATTTTTTATGGTACAAAGGATAAAAATAAATTCAGAAGGGAAAAAAAGAACAAGCGGCTCCGTCGAGAGAAGGCAAGGAACACATAAATGTGTTGTTTGAACCTGGTTAAAAATACTTGGGTCACTTGATACCTCGTTCCGGCCTCGGAAAAGAAATAGCAAAATCATTATATAATCTTCCAAGTCACCACAAGTTAGACTTTTCTGAACTGACAGCACTTGGGTGTGATGGCACTACTCTTAATACAGGAAAACGCAATGGTGTCAATACTTGTCTTGAAAAAAAAAGTAGGAAGAGAGCTGCAACATTTGATATGTATTCTTCATATGAACGATATCCAACTTCGACATCTACTCTCTAAGCTTGATGGTTAAACCACGGGACCTAAGACCTTTGCCAAACCAATCGGTGCTAGACTAATGGGTTGTGAAAAATCTACGTGTCACTTTGTTCGAGCCTATTGCTGTTTCATGGATATCGGAAATGGAAAATATTGAAGATCTAAGTACCGATCAAAAGTGCTTATTTGATATTTATTCAGCGGTTTTAACCGAAGAATGTCCTCGAGAAATGGAGAACAGATAACCTGGACCAACTGTGAAATCGAGATGAATCACAACTGCTTGCAGAATTTTACACCCATGCGTTAGTAGTTTAAATCCTGATAAAGCGTTAAAATATCTCGCACAGGTATGTGAAACGAGTTTATGCGCCCGCGTAGTTTTCTGAAAGGAAAAGGCTAGGTTACGCGGACGGACCTAGACATATGTGATAGATAATTAAAATTTCAACGTTTTTACAAGATGACCTAAATGAGACAGTGCATTTAGTCATCCAATCGAATGGATACTATGGTCATCCCGAGAATTTATTGATAGCAACGGCAACCGATGATAGACAACATATTAGAAGAATGGCATGGAAAGAAAAAGTATGCTGCAATTTAAAAAAAATAAAAACCAACATAGTGCGAGAGTTTCAAGTTCCAAAGCTAAACTTTAAAGCAACGGAACACTATGAGTGTATCGAGTAGTTCGCCGTTGAAATCAGCGAACCTCTTATAACAAAAGCCTTTTCACTAGAAAAAAGTAGAAAAAACGTAATTTCATGATCCATGTTGGATGAATCAATAGTCTGCTCTCCAAGTCACTCCCAGGCTGTGGAAAGAGTCCTTAAAATTGCGGCAGAAGCTGCATCAAAGGTATGCGGGAATAAAGGAAGACATACCTTCATTAGAGCAAAACTGCCAGCAAGAAAAAGATACCAAAATTCATTTCTAAAAAAGACTTTGAAGCGTAAATGCGATTCAGTGAAATTTTGAACATAACATTCTGTGGATAAGAGGGCGAGTAAAACTCGGCGTGCAGCGACCTCCTCGTGCTGAGTTCTAGGTTGTTTCGCGTTGGTACCGAACGCAAAAAAAACTAAAATCTGTACATTTTTAAAGAACATAGCATTAAAATAATGCATAGTTAGAGGTTTTTTAAACATTTGACTCATTAAATATATCTATCCAATTAAATACAACCAAAGTAAATTTAGTTTAACATTTTTAAATTTTTTGCTAAAAAAGTTCAAAAATCAGCATTTTTTCTAAACTTCAAGCCATTTGCGGTAGGGTAAGGAATTGTCCGAAAAATCGAAAATTTTTTGTGTGAAGTGAGTGCAATCAGTGACCACTTTTCCGCACCCGCCATCATCGAAAATCGAAAAAAAGTTTTTTTCGGCCCCCCTATTGTTCATCGATGAGAAATATTCTAAAACACAAAACTTACAAAATATGAATAATTGTAATTCTGTTATGACAATCAGTGCATTTTGCTTCACACAATAAGGTTGAGCATACAAGTAGAAAATACTTTCTCCATTTTTCTCTGTAATTTGCGGCAAATTATACGTTGAGGCATGTAAAACATCATCCAAAAATTACAAGCTTTCAAAACTAAATATGGAATAACATTTACTTAATTCGTATTTCAATGTTTTAATACAATATTTATTAAAATATATTTTTATTAGTACCTTGTTTATCAAAATATCAATATTTATCTGCACACTGCATTATGCTTAATAATATACCAAGCTACATGTGGAATTACAATTTTTATATAGGTACTATGAGCAAGACAGTAAGTATGACTATTATATTTTCATATATTTTTCAGCCTTAACATGGAAACTGCATATCATTATCGCTAACTATAATTAATGTAATCGCCTGAGATATTAATTAGTATAATAAGTTATTATGATAGACATTTTTTGATTAACATATCTCAAAAGATTATCTCTCGTGGCACTTGATTACCGATAAGAGGCATTATAATATACAGAAATTATGAAATACCATTAAATTATTAATACGTAATAATAATAATGTGTATTTTGATTCACATATCATGTTTTTACATAATATCCATGAATATGACGTATCCTAATTTTTCTTTGCAGTTAACTGCAAATTATGCATCGTAGTATGGAAAAGATTAATTAAATCTTGTGTTATTGAAAAGAAATTTTAAATATTTCAGATATTTTGCTCAATTCACAATTTAGTGTTTTATATTAACCTTCTTATTAACTTGAACTAATATATCTGTTCACAAGGCTGTACGTTTCACTGCAATACAAGCAATTTTTAACCTTTCTACCCTGAATGGGTCTAATCGACCCATTTCTGTTATTTATTTCATAATAGCTCCGTCGGGTTTTAACTAAGAGCTCTTATGTTTTAAGTATTCCTCAAACAGATAAATATCTTCAGTTTATAATTTTTTCAGACTTCCGAAATTATTTTTTTTATCCAAAATAAAAAAAGTCACATTTTACCTGAATGGGTCTAATCGACCCATATCAATAATCGCATATAAATGCATGGAAAACAATTAGATAGTGTGTATTCCGAATAATGATCGGTAGATGGCGCTACTATACGAATATTCTAAAGTAATGTTCTTCTTGTGTTGGAGTGTTTCGCCATTTTTTATGCAATATGGCACGTATTAAGCGCGGTCTTACTGATGATGAAATTAGAAAGCTTTGGCAAGAGTTACCTAGTGATGAATCTGATGAAGGGAGTGATAATGATTTGATTGAAACAGATGAATCGGATCATTTGTCCATCGAAGAGGAGGAAGATAAAACAGATATTTCCGATACAGAAGATGAAACAGTGACGTCTCCATCCTGCTTTATTAGTCGCAACAAAACTGAATGGCGTAAATCCCCTCCATCTACATGAAAAGAACGGTATGTACTTATTCATAATTTATATTTATTGAATATGATATTTATTTTATATACTTTTTTTTCGTATTCAGGGGTTGTGCCACCTTTGGATCACG
The DNA here is from genome assembly GCA_964019185.1 of Maratus speculifer. Classification (NCBI taxonomy): domain Eukaryota; kingdom Metazoa; phylum Arthropoda; class Arachnida; order Araneae; family Salticidae; genus Maratus; species Maratus speculifer. The sequence goes on from OZ025290.1 coordinate 96,518,302, forward strand.
CCCCCCCCCACCTTCTACCATCAGGGCAAAAAAGATTATTTTCGAGGAAATTGATAAATATTTGTTCAAAATTTGCATGTTAGGAAAAGAAATAAATACCCTTTAGAGGAATCTTAGTCCCCCCCCCACCCCTGTCATGCATACTTTAGCACTACTCCTGTTCTTATATATTTTACGGAAGAACGGTATGTACTTATTCATAATTTATATTTATTGAATATGATATTTATTTTATATCCTTTTTTTCCATATTCAGGGGTTGTGCCACCTTTGGATCACGCCCCCCCCACCTTCTACCATCAGGGCAAAAAAGATTATTTTCGAGGAAATTGATAAATATTTGTTCAAAATTTGCATGTTAGGAAAAAAAATAAATACCCTTTAGAGGAATCTTAGTCCCCCCCCCCCACCCCTGTCATGCATACTTTAGCACTACTCCTGTTTTTATATATTTTACGGAAGAACGGTATGTACTTATTCATAATTTATATTTATTGAATATGATATTTATTTTATATCCTTTTTTTCCATATTCAGGGGTTGTGCCACCTTTGGATCACGCCCCCCCCCCCCCACCTTCTACCATCAGGGCAAAAAAGATTATTTTCGAGGAAATTGATAAATATTTGTTCAAAATTTGCATGTTAGGAAAAAAAATAAATACCCTTTAGAGGAATCTTAGTCCCCCCCCTGTCATGCATACTTTAGCACTACTCCTGTTCTTATATATTTTACATTCGTTTGTATTTTCTGGCTTCTATTATTATTTTAGAGCCAACATAATATTATGTAGTTAAATCCTGGTCCTACACGTTTTGCAGTTCAGAGGATAACTGAACACCCTCTGTCAGCAATGAAGCTGTTCTTTACAGATGACATGCTCAAATTAATTCTAGAAGAAACTAACAGAGAAATGCAGAGAGTATGCTAAGGAAAGAATAAAAAATATACATTGGTTTCTGCTGAGGAGCTTGAAGCTTACATTGATAAAAAAAATTAAACTCAAATAGAATAATTTATGGGCAAAATGAAAAAAATGCAAATGATTCCGCGGTTCGAAATTTATCCATTCTTTTCCTTTTTTTATTTAGTTATTTTTGTATTTTTTTACAGGTTTGCTAATTTTAGCTGGTGTATATAAGTCAGCAGGGGAATCTCTGAAAGAGTTATGGAGTGAAGAAGACGGCCGCGACATTTTTCGTGCAACAATGTCTTTGCAACGTTTTGAAATTATTAGAGAGTTTCTTAGGTTTGACAACAAAGAAAGTAGAGTAAATCGGCGTCGTTTAGATAAGCTAGCTGCAATAAGATCATTGTTTGATATGTTTGTTATTCAGTTGCCAAAGATATTCATTCCGTACGAAAATGTTACAATTGATGAACAGCTTGTTCCTTTCCGTGGTAAATGCCCATTCGGGAAATATATACCGTCAAAGCCAAGACTGAAATATGGAATTAAAATGTGGTTGATGTCTGATGTCAAAACAGCTTATGTTTGCGCTGCTGAGATCTATACTGGAAAGCCTTCTGATGGTGAGAGAGAAAATTATCAAGGTAGAAAGGTTGTGTTGCGCCTAGCAAATTCTAATGAGGGTACAGCCCGAAATATTACGGTCGATAATTTTTTTCACGGATTATATTCTTGCTAAAGAATTATTGGGGAAAAAATTAACTATGATTGGTATTCTTAGAAAAAATAAACCATTTATTCCTCCTGAGTTTCAATCATCACGTGAGCGAGAAATATTTTCTTCATTATTCGGGTTTCAAAAAGATATCACACTTGTCTCGTATGTGCCGAAAAAAAAAAAAATCTGTAATCTTCAACTATGCATGATGAGGCCAAAGTTTCAAATGAGAAAGAAAAGAAACCGGAAATAATCTTATATTATAATGAAACTAAAAATGGAGTAGATACTACTGATAAATTAGCTGCTGCATATACATGCAAAAGGGGCACTAGGCGATGGCCTGTGTGTTTATTTTACAATTTAATTGATCTAGCTGCAATAAATGTATTTGTTGTTTTTATGCATGTAAATCCTTCTTGCAATCAAAACAAACTATACAAAAGGCGGCTTTTTCTAAAGGAACTTGGGAAACAGCTGACCGAACCTCACAGAGATATCAGGATGAAACAAAATATCCGAGTAACCAGAAAGAAGCAATTGGCTAACGCAGCAGGTGAAAAAAAAAGAAAGCATTAATTCAGCTAATCGTGGAAGATGTAAAGAATGTGGTCCAAAGAGAGATCGAAAAACGCAGACGACATGTACTTTATGCCTAACTTTTCTTTGCCAGGATCATTTTAATGTGTACTGTAAATCTTGTTTATCATAAAAAATGTATCAAAACAATGGAAATCAAACAAATTTCTAATGTACATTTTTTATTATTTCTTTCCAAATTATTGCTTATACAAACAAGGCATTGCAAGGAAGAGGGAGAGGGGGTGCAGTTAAAGTGGGAGGGGGAGGGTTATAAAATATGTTGGTCTCTAATAGTGAATACAAAAATAATATCTAAAATAAAGCTAGTTGAAAATACTTGTTTTGAGGTAGAATAAATAAAAACAAGTAAACGGGGTCTAATCGACCCATCCAGGTAAAACGTAACTTTTTTTACAACCGGGTAGGAAGGTTAAATTAACATTAATTCTGCTGTTATACTTCAGCTTTGAAGTTATAGTCCAATTTAAGAAGTGATAATCAATAGTTCCAAGGCTTATTTTCTAGTGCATAATTAAATACTTTAAATCACATCGCAAAAAAAACTTTTCTTAACATATAATAAATTTATAGAAACGTTAGTATTGTAATTCTGCCCTTTTCTACGACGGTCAAACATTTAGTAATATTTTAAAATATATGTTTATGTTTGTCTAATTTATCTAGATATCGTTATTTTCATATAATCTTCATTATTCTTTATTATGAAGCATGGCGCATTTAATATAACACTCATGCAGTGAAAATCTTAGTAGACTTTTTATCCAGATATTAAGTAAGACTAAAATATTTCGGTACATTTTTTCGCCTTAGCAATGAAATTGAATATCATCATCTCTAATTATCATTAAAGTAATCACTTGAGATAGTAATTAGCATAATAAGGCTATTATGATGGGCATGTTTTGATTACCATGTCTTAAATGATTATGTGCCATGACACTTGATCACCGATGAGGGAAATTACAAAACACAGAACTTACAAGGTACTATTATGTTGTTATTCTATAATGATAATAATGAACGTATTGCTTCACATATTGTGGTTTACATAATATGCATCAAAGTTATTTAATAATGCAAAATGATTAAATACTGCAATAAATTAATATCAAATGTTTTAAATAAAAAAAATAAACTTTATTTTATGCTTGTATATTACAATTTTCTATTAGTTGATTTAGTTATTAGAAAAAACATCTTTCTTTATAATATAAGAGAAGTGTAAGCTTTAATTCATCAATAAAATTAGTTTTTAAAAAGTCTATACTAGGTTGAACATGGATAATAATTATTCAGTTATCGAACTTATACTTCACGAATTAATCTAAATTATTATCGGTTGCCTAGTAATGACTGCATGCGTTAATAACTGCAATAATGATTATAATTCCTCAAAAACATGCACTGTACGACTGTTTAAATTTACGGCGAAAACTGCTGGAAGCAACGTTGCCAGCAGTTTTTCCGTAAAAATTGCAGTAAAATTAGATGGAATTTTTTAATTACAACTAATTATACAGCAATTTTTACGGAAACAACTACTGACAACATTGCTGCCAGCAGTTTTCGCCGTTAATTTAACGAATTTATTTTAAAGTGGTAACATTTGTGGCACATTGTGAGTTATGCATTGCGAAGGAAATCATATTTGAAAGGCATATTTTGTCCGATTAGGATTTCATTTTTCTCATATTTCCAAGTTTTTTTTTCAAAAACGTTTTTAGCTTCGTGTTGCACTATAAAACATTTGTGAAAGTTACTCGATAAAACTGGTGGAAGCCTTGCTGCCTCTAATTATATGGAGTACTTCAACCGATATTACGGGTAAACTACCACTGTAACGTTTCATCAGTAATGTATGTTTTAATTACACTATTATATAAGAGAATGAAATTACTCCATAAAACTGGAGGTAGCATCTGCCACCAATTTTATGGAGTAACGTTACATAAATGTTTTACAGTGTATAGGAGAAAATACAAACGATTCGTGCTGTAACTGCTTAAATAAAAAATAGTTGAAATTAATATATATATATTTCTTGTCTTTTATACAAGATTTAGGAGTTTAAAAAGCGACACAAAACTCGTTTATACATCCCAGATAAATGGCGATGTCAAAAGTCCTTTAATCACAATAATTGAGAGATTAGTGTATTTAATGTTTTACGAAAATTGATAGAAAATTAAGTATTTTCGTCCTTTGTAGTACAAAAGTATATTTAAACATGAATCAAATATATATAGTGTGCCCGCTAAACTCCTGCTGTGATCCCAATAATTTAATAAGACCAAGTGCTATATTCATAAATGTGAGGTCTAAGTACTGTAAATTTGCCGTGAACTACTGAAAGAACTCATAAGGATATCACATAAGGTGGTCTGGTGTACTAACGCCAAGTGCTAATATTATGCATAATTATGAAATAATCTGGCATATGACACCCATGTGCTCTGCGCAGAAGGGTTTTGAGTCATATAAATCGCAAAAAACAGCTTCAAGTTAATTTGTTTCATTTTTAGGTATTATTGTTTTTTCAAGCAACTAAAATTAACCCTTGATCTGAAATTTGCGAGATACATTTTGTGATGTGAAGACTATTTTTTTTATCCGGAAATACTTTGTTAATTACATAAATTTGTAGTACATTTCATGGACTTTCAAAATGTTGTTAAAGATTTTGTATATCTTCTAGAGATAATTTGTCATTTAAAATGTACAGCGCAATAACTATAATGGGGTAATAACGCAGATCCTTGGCATTAATACCCCGGTTGATTCCCTACAGTGGCCGAGCTACATCCTAAATACTGATTCAAATAAACACAGTTAAAACTGTGCAATGTTTCTAATAATTCTATTTAAGCGGTCCTTTTTAAGCAAAAAGAAGCTCACGGTCTGATATTCATTTGCCTCATCCTCCCCCCCAAACCACACCTTTATTTTTCTTACACTTTCACAAACAATTGAACATTTTCAATAGCTTAGAATGCAATTTGTCAATTTCTAAGATTGTAGAGTTTGTATTTTTAGAATTGGGCAATCTACATGCAATTATTCCATCTTATTTCATAGTTTTGTTTGCATGGCGTTATTACCCATATAGGTGGGTAATAACGCAAAATAGCATTGGTCAAGAAATCACGCCATAATATTTTATGAATAGATATCTGCTAAATTATTTTTTTTATATAGATAATCAATGAGTTCCTGTATCAAATCATATATTTGTTTGAAAAATACAATCTAAAACTGAGCCGTAAAAATTGGTAGAACCTTAACGTGGCGTTATTTCTCCAGGGTACCTTAAAGAAAATTGCTGAATTAGCAATTCTATTGTGGAAACGGAGAGAGATGGGGAAAGGTAATTTACAAAGCTGTAGAGAATCATCGATTGAATGCGTAAAGATACTTCGTGAATATTATTGCTATTAAAAGAATAAACAATTTAATGCGTATTTGTTTTCATCGTGATTTCCTGCACTGCGACGTTCCAAAACGTGAACGGAAGGAGAAATGACTATATTTGGAAAAACGTGTATTGAAATGTGCATTGCAATTGACGGTGCGAAATTATAAACATATCAAATAATGGTACATGAATTTTTTTTTCCAAGATCGTTCCTTTTTTCTGAAATTATTCATTCAGAAATTTAGTATATATTACACATCACGTGCTATTTAAACTCTTCTCATAGCATTATCAATATGCGCACATTTGTCGATGGAAACAATTTTTCAGATGTATTTTTAAGTCATTCTAATTCTACTAGATGACGGTGAGAAGTTTTAAACATCTCAAGTAAAGTTACATTAGAATAACTAGAGGTTTTTTTTCTTTCTAATATCATTTTTGCATTGTAACATTTTTTTACATTAAGCACGAGATGACGTTTTTCAGAAATCACAAATCCTTCACATAAAACACGTATAAAAAATACATATTTCTAAAATAAAATTATCTTAAAGTACGTTGAAGAATGATCTTTTTAGTTTGTAGAAATATAAGTAAATTTTAATGTAGCTTAAATTATTTAAAAAGTTGTAATTTTTACACAATGTATTTCATTATAAATGCATAATGATGATACGCATATAATTTCTTCTTTTCTAGAAATTCACGAGATTTTAGTAGCTTCATTATTCCTCAGAGCATAGCATTTTATCTGTTTAATTAAGAATGGAAAACATTTGATTTTTAAAAGTTTTGCGTTTCGAATATCAATTAGTACAGTTTTATCCACTGTGCGAAATTTAATCTTGGATACTTTAACTTAGAGATTAACTTTAATGACTGATAAAATGTAGGATTTTTATTATCATAGTTCTGATCATAAAATTTCAGTCTAATTTTTTGCAAAGGAGAATAAATTATAGTTTGCTAGTCATTCTCAGCTTTGTAATGTATTATGAGCTGCATGCTAAAAAATAAAACTTTAAATTCTACCGAAGAAATAAAAACTAAACTTAAAACTAGTTGTAGATAATTTTTGACAGTTTTAAAATAAAATAACAGTAACATTTATGTTGCACAAATACCTACAAATACGAGCAATGAAACCTAAGAATAACGTATAATTGCATGAAACTTATAATAAAAAAATCATGTTACCGGTTAATATAATACAATATAATTACAATTGAGGACCCCAGAAGCCAAGGGGTATAAGTGACAAAATTGAAAAAATTGAGTTAAGTGCACAGGGTATCTGGAAATATGCTTTTTTCATTTCAGGTAAGGAAATATAGGTCATTTTCTTATTGTTTGTTGAATTATAGAGATAAACCACTTTTTTCGAAAAACAAACAATATTGATTAATTATACATGTAAAGAAAATTGTACTCTATTATTTTAACAGTTATTGAAATGAGAGTTCAAAAATTAGAATGCAACTAGCAGATGTTTCCTATTTCAATTTAGTCAATTGTTATTGATGTTCCACTTTAACATCAATTATCTTTAAACTCAATTTACTCCAAATCGACATTTTGTCACTTGGGCCCCTTGGCTCCTGAGGTCGTCAATTATGCTGTATTATTTAGATTTTTGTACTTTTTATGAGTAATACATTAACCTGTGTGTAATAAATAGAAAAGCGAATTCAAGCAACATGTATTGTAAGAATCAGATCCCTTCTGTCTCCTGCAACACACAGCCAATTGCAACGCGAATGAACTCTTAAACACAGCAATTTGTAAATGTTACAGCAACTCTGTCAGCAGATTTTGCTGCAAAATACGGTGAATTTTGTGTTGTAATTTGTACCGTATTTTAATTTGTGGTATGTTCTGGCAGCTATAATGTAAAACAGAAAAAAAAGCATAGCTGTGAAAGCAAATTCAAGTAATAAGTGAAAAATAAATTGGATGCTTTCTGTTACCTGCTACACACAGGTACGCAACTTTCCCCAGATTCGTGAAATATTTTGAGCACTCTTAAAGACAGTAGTTTGTAAATTTTACTAGATCTGTATTAATAGTCGAGGTGCCAGCTCCTTTTGTTGTAAAATGCACATTTCTTTGCTATTTAACTTAATTTAATTTATTTATATATATTTTTTTCACTCAGGTAGCAGCTAGCAGTATGAGTTGGCAGCCGGTTTCACAGCCTCTTTTGTTGTAAAATGCATTTTTTTCGGACGACGATTGCGGCGAGAATAGCTGTATAATATTAAAAAAATGTTTATAGTTAATAGTAGTTACGATAAATTTAATTAAGTCAAAAATTTCTTCTATTTAAATTAACACAGATTTTACGCATAAATAAGTTAATCTGATATATGTAATAGTTTTGTGATAAATTCTTGTTCACTGATGTTCTGCTGAAAAATAAGAAAATTATCTGAATCTTGTTCTATCCAGAAAAATTACATATATAAGAAGAAAAGATATGCAAGTTTTAACTTATTTACTATTACTTTTCTTGCATTTTTTACACTGATTGAATTAGAATTTATACAAAATATTATTTAAATAAAAATGATTTATATTTTTGTTTGTATGTTTAAATATTTATATATCATGCTTTGATGGAGGCCTTGAATGTTTTTGCAATTATGATAAAAGAGAACTATATATTAATCTTTGTTGTGCTTTCACATTTTGACATAATGTAACAATAAAATGATATTTTTCTCGAGTCCTTATTTTTTACTAAAATATTTTGAGACAAAAATGTCACGCAAGCCCATCATTTAACAAAATAGATGTAGTGTAGCAACATCCTTGGGCAGAAAATGTTTTTTGGGTAAGCAATTTATTATATAAAGCAAAAACTTGTTTATAAACAGCATTTTAAAAAATAAAAACATTTCTTTTAACAAAAGCTTTTTTTAATGTATTGAAAAGTAAATATACGCCGATTTTTTTAAAATAATGTTTTATAAATAAAAATTTGTGTTTTTATGTAACTTTTCATTCCCATATATAAATCAAATAATAAAATTAAAACAATAACTCAATTAATAATTTCAATTCTAAATATACAAGTAATTAGTAAAATAATAATAATATATCGTCTTTACTTAAATATAATTTTTTAAACTATAGCAAAACTGAAGATACGAAGTATTTTTACATCTCAAATAGCAAATGTTACTTCGGCTATTGTAACAAGTAAATATTCATTGTTTTATTACATAATGATAGATGTAAAAAAAAAAAAAAACTAAAAATATGAAGATTATTTATGCTATTTAAAACTCCTTTACTGTTTTATTAATTTATTATCAAAGCATAATTAAGTTTCATTTATTGACTAAATGATTATTAGATTCTGAAAAAAAAATGAAAAGAAAAAAAAAATAAAACATCCGAAGCACACAACAATAATGTATTTCTAGACTCTAACACAGCGGTTCCCAACCTGGGGTACACGTACTCCTGAGGGTACTTTGCGGGACTGCTGGGGAAGCATGAAAATAATTTCTCTAATACCGGAAATCACAAAAATAGTTTGTTGAGAAATATACCGGTAGACGGCATCGAAGACAATCAGCTTATTGAATTCATGGATGAAAGTCTAGAAATCAATACACTTCGATTCGCATTTTATAACGCAATCGTTTTGCCGTGTCTTAGGCGAAAAACACCTAAAAATCTTATTTTACCGGTTGATGCTTTAGTTTGCCATTTTCGTTTCATAATCCAAAAATTATGAAAACATGCAGGTCAAGGTTAAATTAAACAGAAAAACTACTGTAAATTTCAGAAAAAAAATGGAATCCATCGTAATTTTTGCATTAAAAACAGTCAATTGTACTGACTTCCTGATTGCCATATCTTCATAAATTCGTCCGTTTATTTACGGTATACATCCGGTGTCACTGAACAAATTAGACTAAACTTCGGTACATGTTGAGATATGATACAACTTTACACAAAGGAAATTTAGTGATCATTTCAGTCTAAAATACTATTGCTATCGTCAGAGCTGTGACTGAAATTTCAGTCTCAGTTTATACCAAGGTAAACTTTATACCAAGGTAAACAGTTTATACCAAGGTGCATCGTAAATTGCAAACCCGTTTTATTAAAAAAATTAAAATATAAGGTGGCACAAAAATGTTACTATAAAATTAAAAATATAATCAATATTTAAATAAAAATTTCTTCCTTTATTTTTATCATAAACTGAAAAATAAAATGCTTCAAGTATGTTTCGTTATCAATACATGTAAAATCCCATATATTTTTTACTAAAAAGCAACCGCTAATGTATCTAAAAAATATTTTAGTCGCAGAATTAAAACTAAACTAGAACAATTGACTTTGCAGCCTTTTCATTCTTCTGATTACTTTGATGACTCTCATCGTTAGCAGACATCGCACTGATTCCGAACTATCTGTATCCTTTATTACTTCTTTCTTTTATCTTAATGATGCTGGATATATTGCTTACATTGCTGTCTTGAACAGATTTAGCGGACTTCTTATCATTAATGTTAAAAGAAGGTTTTGTCAGTGCAAGATAAGTTGTAAATAAGTTATTGCATATTTGTTGTATGAGAAATTCGATAAAATATTTAAGTTTGTTCACAAAATAACAGGAGTACTGGAATATACAATGAAATTTTTTCGTTCCTTTAGTTTTGATACATTTATTTAAAATATGAACAAATATGGTTTAAACAGGATTACCAAAATATCTGAAATATCCAATACTACTAATTTCTTACAGAAAATTTGCCTTACTTAATACAGAAGTTTTAATATTGGAAATAAACTTCTAATAATGTCTCTTATTCAGTGCTATTCATTTCAACAATTTGGTTATTTTTTATCACAGACACCTTAAAATTCTATTCTATGCTCTGCGCCCGGTGTCACTGACCGAATTAGAATAAACTTTGGTGCACTTAGAATTGTCACACTATTTGACAAAACGCAAATTTGGTGACATTTTCGTTTAAAATACTATCGTCAGAACGGTTACTGAAATCCCAGTCTCAGTGTAAACTAAAGTAAATATTTTTTTATCGTGGTGAATTTTAATCTTAATTTATTATTATAAAGTAAATTAAAATATAAGACTGCGAAAAAATGTTAACTATAAACTTAAAAATATAATCATTATTTGAATATATATATTTTTTATTATTTATTATTTTTTGTAATGAATTTTTTTTCATTTTTTTTTTTTTTTTATAATTGCAAAATAAAATGCTCCATATCTGTTTCGTTACCAATACATGTATGAAATCGTTACAAAAATTTAGTATATTTTTGCTAAAAAGCAACTGTTATTATACATAAAAATATCTTAGCCGCACAACAAAAACTAAACTAAAAGTGTACTAGAATATATAATAGAATTTTTACATTGTCTTAGTTTTGATATTTTTACTAAAGATATGAATGGATATGTATTAAACAGGATTATCAGAATCTCTGAAATTTCAGATACCACTAATTTCTTCTAAAAATTTTCCTTATTCAATACAGAAATTTTTTGATTATATTTAAACTTCTAATAATGCAATTTATTCAATGCTACTCATTTGAATTATATAATTATTTTTTATCATGAGTATCTTAAAAAGCTGCACTTTGTATCCGGTGTAACTGACTGAATTAGAATTGACCAAATATCACATCGCTTTACACAATGAAAATTTAGTTTTATTTTTTCTCTAAAATGCTATTTTTATCGTCTAAGCTGTGACTTGAATTTCAGTCTCGGTGTATTCCGAGACACACTTTTTTTATCATCATGAATTGCAACCCTGATTTATTATTAAAGATAAAAAAGAAAAAAAAAAAACAGTTACTTGTAAACTTAAAACTATAATCATTATTTAAATAATAAAGTAATCTTTATTTTTATCATTAATTGTAAAATAAAACGCTCCATAACTGTTTCATTATCAATACATGTAGAAACTAATTTTTAGTAAAAAGCAACCGTTATCATATCTAAAAAATAGCTTTGTCGCAGAATAAAACCAAAACTAGAACAATCGGCTTTGCTGACTTTTAATTCTTCTGATTACTGTGATGATTTCAGCCTTGGTGTATTCCGAGACACACGTTTTTTTATCATCATGAATTTCAAAACTTATTTATTATAAAAAATAATAAAATGTAAAACGACAAAAAAATATCAACTGTAAACTTAAAATTATAATCATTATTTACATAATAAAATAGTGTTTATTTATTTTTATCATTAAGTGTAAAATAAAATGCTCCATATCTGTTTTGTTATGAATACGTGAAAAATTCTTATATTTTTAACTAAAAAACAACCGTTATTTTATCATAAAAATATCTCGGTCGCAAAATAAAAGCTAAACTGGAACAATTGACTTTGCTGTCTTTTCATTCTTCTGATTACTTTGACGACTCTCATCGTTAGCAGACATTGCCTCGATTCCGAACTATCTGTATCCTTTATTACTTCTTTCTTCTGTATTAATGGTGCTGGATATATTGCTTACATTGCTGCCTTGTCGGAAAGATTTGGCGGAATTCTTATCATTAATGTTAAAAGAAAGTTTTGTCAGTGCAAGACAAGTTTTAAATAAGTTATTGCATATTTGGCAATGAGATATTCAGTAAAATATTAAAGTTTGTTGACACACAAAAAAAAAAGAGTACTGGAATACATACTGGAATTTTTACGCTGTTTTAGTTTTGATATATTTACTAAAAATACGAAGAAATATGTTTTGAACAGGATTGGCATAATCTGTCAAATTTCAAATACCACTTATTTCTTACAGGAAGTTTGCCTTACTGAATACAGAAAATTTGCGATTGTAAAAAAAAAAAAAAAAAAAAAAAAAACTTCTAATATTGAACCTTATTCAATACCACTCATATGAAGTATTTGGGGTTTTCTTATTACACGGACATTTTAACATGGTGTACTGTACAACCTATAGTATTTTCCGAATTAAATAAATTTCGGCGAATGTTGCATGTGAGACATAATACACATCTGGTGATATTTTCCCTCTAAAATACTATTATTATCGTCAGAGTTGTGACTGAAATTTCACTCTCAGTGTATACAATTATAAACATTTTTTTTAATTATCGCAAATTGCAACCCTGATTTATTATAAAAAATTTAAATGTAAGATGGGGAAAAATGTTAACTATAAACTTAAAATTATAATCATTATTTAAATTAAAAAAATCATTATTATTAATTGTAAAATAAAAAGCTCCATATCTGTTTCGTTATCAATTCATATAAAACCCCATATATTTTTACGTAAAAGCAACCGTTATTAAATCAATATATATATATATATATATCATTTAGTCGCAGAATAAAATCTAAACTAGAACATTTGACTTTGCTGTCTTTTCATTCTTCTGATTGCTTTGATGACTCTCATCGTTAGCAGACATCGCATTGATGCCGAACTATCTGTATCCATTATTACTTATTTCTTCTATCTTAATGATGCTAGATATATTGCTTACATTGCTCCCTTGTCGGGCAGATTTAGCGGACTTTTTATCATTAATGTTAAAAGAATGTTTTGTCAATACAAGACAAGGTGTAATTAAGTTATTGCATACTTGGCGTATGAGAAATGCTATAAAATATTATTGTTTGTCGACTTAAGAAAAGGAATAGAAGAATACATAATGGAATTTTTACTTTGTTTTATTTTTGATACATTAACTACAAATTTGAACAAATATATTTTTAAATGGATTGACAGAATCTCTGAAATTTCAAATATCACTAATTTTTTACGGAAAATTTGTCGTCTTTATAAAGAAATTTTGAGATTGTAAATAAACTTCCAATAATGTACCTTAGTCAATGCTATTTATTTGAATTATGTAATTATTTTATATTATTTACATCTTAAACTGCTATTCTATACATCCCGTGTCACTAACTGAATTAGAATGAACTTCGGAGTATGTTGCGATGTCACACCACGTTATACAAAGCAAATTTGGAGATAATGTTTCTTTAAAATATTATTTTTATCGTCAGAGCTATGACTGAAATTTTAGTCTCCATGTATACCGAGGTAAGTTTTTTTTCTTTCCTTTATCTTTTTTTATTGTCGATTGTAATGCTGTGATAAAAAGTTAATTAAATCCAATTGATTTTTTTTAATCATCAGATTTTAAAATATTCACCTTTTATATAAACTTTTTAAGAGAAATTTTTTAATAAAAATTTTTTAATAAAATTTTTTTTAATAAAAATTTTAATTATTCTTAAGAAAGGTGTTATAATAAAAAAACATAAATAATGTATGCAAACCTCGATAATCAATGATTTTCCCACAAAAAATTTCGTTTTTGAAATGATCAGCCCAAGAGACCAACATGAGTCCAATAGAAAATCTTTGAAAAGATGTGGTAATGTTGATTAATGATAAAATAAATAAATAAATAAAACAAGATATAAGATGGAAAAAAACTATAAACTTAAACATAATCATTATTTTAATGAAGAAAAATTCCTCTATTTTTATCATTAATTGTTACATAAAATGCTCGATATCTACTTCGTTATCAATGCATGTTAAAACTCATGTATTTGATCTAAAAAGCAACCGTTATTATATCGAAAAAATATCTGAGTCATAGAATAAAATCTGAACTAGAACAATTGACTTTGCTGTCTCTTCATTCTTCTGATTATTTTGACGACTCTCCTCGTTAGCAGACATCGCATTGATGCCGAACAATCTGTATCATTTGTTACTTCTTTCTTCTACATTAACGATGTTGTATATATTGCTTACATTGGTGCCTTGTCGAACAGATTTGGCGGAATTCTTATCATTAATGTTAAAATAAAGTTTTGTCAGTGCAAGACAAGTTGTAAATAAGTTACTAAATATTTGGCGTATGAGAAATTTGATGAAATATTAAAGTTTGTTGACAAAAGAAAAGGAGTTTTATAAACTTACTATAAATATGAACAATATGTTTTAAACAGGATTGCCAGAATCTCTGAAATTTCAAATACCACTTATTTCTTGCAGAAAATTGCCCTTATTTTATACAGAAATTTTGAGATTGTAAATAAACTTCTGATAATGTACCTTCTTCATTGGTACTCATTTCAACTATGTAGTTATTTTATATCACAGACATCTTAACATGCGATGCTTTACATCCGGTATTACTAAACAAATTAGGATGACCTTCGGCGCGTGTTGCAATGTCATACCACTTGATAGAAAGTAAATTTGGTGACATATTTTTTCCTTAAAAATATTATTTTTATCGTCAGAGCTGTGACTGAAATTTCACTCTCAGTGTATACCAAATTGAGTATTTTTTTTTCTTCTTATCATCGAGAATTTTAATCCTGATTTATTATTATAAAAAAAATTAGTTCGAAGATGGCAAATTTGTTAACTATAAACATAAAAATATAACCAGTATTTAAAATAAAATCTTCCTTTACTTTTATCATTTATAAAATATAATATTCCTTACCTACAGTGTTGGTCAAAAGTTCCAGGCCAGTTAGCTTCTTCGATTTATTTACCAAAAGGTATCAGCAAAGAAGAAGCACAATTTCTTCAAAAGCAAGGAATATGTGAATGATCTCTGATCACGTGATCATTTTGATTGGATACTGAAGATGCTTCATGCAAAGGGAAAAAATTCGAAGTTTGCGTGTGCAAAAGTTTCCGGCCACTTATCATTCCTTAGTTTTTTTCTATCGGTAAACTGTTTTTTGGTTGTGTTTATGAATGCATCAACGTATATAGCATAGTCTGAATTCAAAATTAAAAAGTGCAACAATTGTTGTTCATAAATGAGTTATTAGTCTGTCGCTAAAAGGACAATCTTCTCGAGATATTGCGGCAAAGTTATCGATCGGTAAAATCTACCTTAAACGATATTTGAAAATTGTATAAAGATGGCCGTGGCCTTCAGCATTTTCAGAGGTCCGTGAGATTCCGGAAAATTACTATTCTTGTGGTCAGAATAATTAGGAGAAAAACAATTGTTAATCCGCATAAAAATTCCGCTGCAATATACTGTGATTAACGGAATGAAAATATTGCTGAAATAAGTCCGTATACCGTATCAACATGCTGATGTGATGCATAACTTAATGGAAGAGTCGGTGTTAAAATTTTTTCAGAATTAAAAAAAATACAAACGTACCCGACAGACGTTTTCCAAAAAACATAAAGTCTGGTTAAGTGAAAACTGGAAAAAGTTCTATTTTTCCATCAATCGAATTCGAAACAGTTTTGTAAGTGATGGTAGACACAACGTCTGATGACCTAACAACAAAAGATATTATTCGACCTATGTTGTTCCTACAAATAAGCATGTCGTAGGACACGTTATGCCGTGGGGAGTATTTTCTTCAAAAAGTGTCGCTCCGTTATTTGAAATCTACAGCCAGGTGAATGTAAAAGGATATCTTGCAAGACTTTTTTCTGCCTTATTAGAGAAAAAAATTTGGTCTCAACTATTTTTCTTAACATGATAACGACATAAATAATGTATGCAAACCTCGATAAGCAATGATTTTCCCACAAAAAATTTCGTTTTTGAAATGATCAGCCCAAGAGTCCAACATGAATCCAATAGAAAATCTTTGAAAAGAAGTTGACAAAAGTCTTCGGAACTATAAATATTCCAACTCAGCGGAAATGTCGCCAAAATTGCAAGAAATATATATGGGAAAAACGTACCATAGACAGTCTTTGGCCATTGATTGCTTGAATGTCACAACATCCTTCTCAAAACAGTGTCAATTGGATTGATACACAATTAAGAGAGGAATCAATGAGAGGCACATAAGAGAGGCCTTCAAATGGAGGGAAATGTAAACTACAATTTTTCATTCCTTGCTAAAATTTGAGCATTTTTTTCTTTCAGAGCGTAACAACAGCAAAAGATTGCAGATTTCTTCGCCTGAAATTAATGCAAGTCAATAATGCAATAATGCCTTTTTTGATTTCCATTAAGCTTTCAAATAAATGTCTGTTCTCTTTTTTAATACAGCTTAAATAATTAAGAAATAAAATGTTAGGTTAATATATACTTTTAAACATTTTAAATTCTTAATTCAAAACATCAAAAATAATATTTGTTCAAATTTCACATATTAAATATGATTTTTAACATCATTCTCTATACATCGAATTTCTCTATGTAACGAATTCCTTACTGGAACGGTGGATTTCGTTATATAGAGACTCGACTGTATATAATTACACAATTTTCAAAATCATACATTAAAAAATATTAAATTAAAAACAATCAAAAATTATACATTAAATAAAAATCACTTTAAAATGGATTCAACAAATGTTTTAATGCTTTAATATATATATATATATATATATATATATATATATATATATGTAATAAAAAAAAATTGCGCCATTTTGTTCTCTCTTAGCTTCAATTCTAAATTTGTGGAACATATTTTAATCTTAGTTTCGTAATGTATTAAGTTGTAACAGCTAAAATTCTTTTTCTTATTTTATTTATTAATAAATTATTGCTTGCTTCTCAAAAAAGGTGGGAAGTATTTCGTAACCTTTTTACTTTCTGGAATATTCCCGGGATTTTAATATTATTTGTTATTTAACAACGCGGATTAACACCTGTCAGGCGATGTTAAAAACATAATTTAATAAGAGCGAACAAATTGGCACAATTTTTTTTTTTATTATAAATCCCCCCTCCCAGAAAGACGGGTGAAAATGTAGGTCTGAGACCTGCAATTTCACAGAAAGGGAGATGATGCAGTCTTAGCTCATGAAGTTGTTGATATAAGTAATATCATTTAGATACTAAATAAAAGAAATTTTTTTATAAATATAGAATTCAAATTTAGGAACACTAAGATGATGCGTGGAATAACTTTGTATTTACGTACAATAAAATAGGCATCAATAAAAATACAAGATATGATCTGGTTTAAAGCACACATCATAAAGTAATTTGAAAATATAAGCAATTACTCATAGTATATTTTCCCCAAAAAATGACAAATACGAGTTTCACAGTTATGACTGGTTACTAAGGCATGCCTGACGGTGTTGACCACCTTTAGTTAAATAAAATAGTTAAATAAATTTAGTTAAATAAAAAATAAAATTAAAATCCCGGGAATAGTCCAGAAAGTAAAAAAGGTTACGAAATACTTCCCACCTTTCTTGAGAAGCAAGCAATAATTTATTAATAAATAAAATAAGAAAAAGAATTTTAGCTTTTACAAGTTAATACATTACGAAACTATTATTGAAATATGTTCCACAAATTTAGAATTGAAGCTAAGAGAGAACAAAATGGCGCAATTTTTTTTTTATTTTATTACATATATATATATATATATATATATATATATATATATATATATATATATATATAATTTTTCAACAGAAAATTCACATATATCCTTATAAATGCATGTGAAAACTAACATCATACTCTAATTTTAAAATACCGTTATTATAACTAAAATATGCTTCACGTAATGAATAAAAACTGAAGTAAAAGAGTCAATATTTGTGCCTTTTCATTCTTTTCACGCTGGGTTCGAACCCAATCGCGGCTGTCGGCCTAACCGTTCGGAGTTTTCGTGGTTTTCTTCGAACCTTGCGTAAATACGGGTTAGGTTCCCTTAGAAAGACCCCCACGAAGGGCACTCCCCCCCGGTCCTATATCCCTAGCGCAGATAATCGGACGTCAAAAATCAACCAACCAACCAACCAATCATTCTTTTCACTACTTTCTTTGCACTCATCGTTAGCAGGCATCTTATTAAATACGAACTACCTATATTATTTTTATTACTGTTAAATACTGCTTTCTTCTTTCTAATGATGATAGAGATATTGCTTACATCGCTGACTTGTCAAACAGATTTAGGAGACTTTTTTATCAGTAATGCTAAAAAGCAAATATAGTTAATGCAAGATAAAGTTATAAATTACTAACGATATATTTGTTTTATCAGAAATGGGATAAAATCTAAAACTTCGGAGACTTAACTCAAGACGCAAGTTTCATAAAACTTCTAATTTCAGTAGTTTCTATGCTATGCTATAAATACCTAATTTTATGTACTTTAAGTGTCAAAATTATTTGTACATATGATAATACGTTTTATATGATATGAATATCACATTTTTTTTAAAGTCGAATAACCGTTTTGGAACGCAGTTTTTTTTTTTCAAATAAATAAGCCTTAAGTAAATTATTTGATTGTAGATATGTTTTTCACTTGAAATAAATCAAATCATTGCGCCCGTGTAATTCCCTGCTTCTCTATGTATTTTCTAAATAGAAAAAAATAGTTATATGTATATAAATATCTCTTATTTCATTTCTGTGTACCTCTGTGTTGTTTGTACGAATTCAAAAACATTCTTACAGCAGTTAAATTTTCGCTGCGTTACTCCATTATTGTTTACTGATTTTTAAATTATCTGCATGATTACATTCAAAATTCCGTAATGACTAGCATTTTTACTAGCAATCACAAGCAATTCCATCACAATTCATTCAGAATTTAAGTCCTACCTTAAATGTTTAAACAAAGCCAAAAATAAAATAGTCGGATGCGGCAATCCCAAAACTTTCTTTTACTTCATATATCTTAATACGTCCAGAAAAGTAAGCATAGCAGCGTTATAGGTCAGGCTATTTACACCAAACCTTAATTAGCAACAATTTATGTCAAGTTCTAACTGAATCTGAAATTTGAAGAAAAACAATGCGATAGTTTTTGAAATAAATCTTTGCAGAAATCGTAAATAAATCTAGACAGAAGCGCCGCCTGTTTGGTGATTTACTCCAAAATCGAAAGAATACAAATTTATATAAGAAACTAACTGAATCTGAAATTTGATCAATGAATTAGTTCCTCACATAGAACTATTGCGATAATAATGAATAATGTTGCATAGCACCTTTACCTGTAGCTATATTAATAGCAAAAGGTAATCTGTATCATATTATATCATGGACGGAAAGAAACTAAAATTATATGAAAATCCGTCCATTAGTTCTTGAGATATAGATACTGCTGAAATCGCGAAGAAGGTGGCATAGCAGCGCTATCTTTTGGGCGATGTGCACCAAGAAATAATAAGCTCCAGTTTATATGAAGTTCTAACGGAACCTCAATTTTTGGCAATTTCCTTCATTTGTTTTTGAGATAGAAGCCAGCAAAATTTTTGTCACATACAGAGTGGCAGAGAAACTCAGTGACAGACACTTTGTAAAAACATGTTTTTTGGATTTTCTGACCTCTAAAACATGTAAAATACGTCAAAACCGAAATTCGAAAATTTGCACGAATCCAATACTTTCAACGTATAAAGTTAGAAGAAAATAAAAATTCAGAAAAAAACCTCTTCTTAAAGGCTGGACTTCTTTTTCTAAGTTCTCAAAATATTTCTAAATGCTTTGCTTAATTAAATATTTAGGTTTTGTTGAAAGGCAACAAAGTGGGAGTAAAATTGTAAAACTTCATATAAATTTGGGTGTAGCTTTTATTATTTTATTTTTTTTAACTAAGAAAAATATATACATCCTTCAAGAAGTGAACATTGAAAAAAAAATTAAAATATTAATTTACTGAGGAGATACTTATATTATAAAAAATTATCAAACGTCCATAGACATAACATTACAGAGGGGAGTTTTGAAATTTAAAGATCATCAGCCTTAAGAACCGATTGCTTATAACTGTATTGGTCATTTTAAAAAGGATTGTGCAACAGCATATTTAATTAAAAAATCAATTAGTTACTCTCTATGTGAGTTACTAAAAAAATTCACTGTTCGATGTAATTAACATTCCTGTATACCTTATTTTAAAATTCCTTTTTATTTTATATAAATATATCTATGTTCGTTTTTTTCTAACATTTCTTTAAAAACATTTTTCAAAGGAATGTTTCAGGGGAGATGTTTTGACAACATTCTAAGTCCAAGTAAAAATGAACGAATTTTTCTCATAGAAAAATTTAAATTATAGAATTGCAATAACGGTTTCTAAATTTTTAAAGACGATAGCCTAGAGACACACAGAAGTTTTAATTAACTTGTTTAAAACAATTAGTTTTCTGTTTCTGTCAAATTTGAGAATTAATTAACTATTCTTCGGAGAGAAAAAAAAAATTCCTTCTTTAGTTCCTTTATCTGGGGAGTAGATAAAGCACAATGAAGATTAAAGGAATATTAAACTTTTATTTAAAATATCAATATTTTACTTATCTTTCTGTATGTATTGTTTTAGATAGTCATTAAATAAACAACGGAAAATATCTTTGTAACGCATCATATACAGTAGTATTTTTTTAAATTATGGTCGCAAGAAATGTGTGTAAACTGTTTTTGGTTCGGAATTGAAAATAAACTGGTTTTAGGTGAAGTTACTTAACATAACTTTCCCCTTATACCGGATGTCCCAAAAATGACTGATGGATTTTAAAATTCAATAACTTGCAAACGGTGGCAGCTATTTAAAAAATTTTTGCAGGAGAATTATATATAATGTTAGGAGTATTTTTACCGTATTTTTTATTTTAGTTCGATTTTCAAACAACAGGTGGCGCTGACGGGGATTGAAGGCCAGGTCGACGCTTCACTCAGCACTGATCACCTGGCCTTCAATCGCCGTCAGCGTCACCTATTGTTTGAAATTCGAAATAAAATAAAAAATTACGGGAACAAAAGACTCCTGACATTATATATAATCCTCCTGCAAAATTGTTTTAAATAGCTGTCACCGTTTGCAAGTTATTGAATTTTAAAATCCACCAGTCATTTTGGGGACACCCGGTAAGTATTTGAAAGTATTCTTCAAAAAACTTAAGGCTTTCTCCCACACTTCATATTAAAAACCTCCGACTAATGCAAAAATACTATTTCTGACACCTATAAGTTTTAATTAAGTAGTTTAAAGCACTCACTTTTTTGGTTCTGGCAAATTGCAGAATTATTTAACTGTTCTTCAGAAATTATTTTTTCCTTCCTTAGCTCCTGTGTTTAGATAATAAATAAAGTACGATGAAAATTAAATGAATATTTAACTTTTACATAATAAATAAATATTTTACTTATTTTACTGTATGTATAGTTTTAGTTATTAACTAAACAATGCGCAACGGATAGAAAAGATGTTTTCTAATGCATTTTTTTGTGATGCATTTTTCCATTTATGAAACAGAATTTTTTGTGCTTCTCGTCAGACGAAATATGGATAAACTGGTTTTGGTTTTGAGATAGAAAATAAACTGTTATTAGAACAATTTACCTAAGATAAATTTCCTGTTATAAATATTTGAACGGATCATTTTTTAAAAAGGAAAGACTGTCTCCCACACTTTAAGGGATAGTCTTGGGACTATCGTTGACTGACAATTCCCGTTTAGTAACATAATGCAAAGAATACTATGATAGGAATACAAAAGTTTTAGTGAACTTGTTAAAAACAATTAGTTTTCTGTTTCTGGCGAATTTCAGAATTAATTAACTATTCTTCGGAGAAAAAATCTTTTTAATTCTTTAGTTCTTGTGTTTAGCGAATAGATAATGTCCGAAGAAGATTAAAAGAATGTATAACTTTTATCTTATAAATCAATATTTTAATAATTTTACTACATTAATTATTAACTAAATAATGAAATGAAAAGATGTTTCATAATGCATGTTTTTTAATGCAATTTTCAACTTCTTGAGTAGATAAATTGTGTTTCTGTTCACAAGAAATTTGGATGTTTTGGTTTTGGATATTAAATAAACTAGTTTTTAAAGAAATTAACTATGATAACTTTCTTGTTATAAGTATTTGAACGGATTGTTTTAAAAAGTTGAGGTTCTATCCCAAACTTTAAGGGAGAATCTTACTCTTCCGACTGTCAATTTCCGTATAGTAACCTAGTGTAAAAAGTACAATTATAGACACCCAGGAGTTTTAATTAAGTTGTTCTAAACAATTAGTTTTCTGTTTCTGGCGAATTTCAGAATTAATTTTTTCTTTGGAGAATTTTTTTTTAATTCTTTAGTTCTTGTGTTTAGGGAATAGATAATATACGATGGCGATTAAAGGAATTTTTAACTTTTATATATTACCGTATATTTAAGTATATAAGCCGATAAATTTTGGACCTTTTTTGACTCAAAAATAATGGGATCAGCTTATAAAACAGTATAAGAAATTTTCAAAAATCGATGTTCTAAAATTAAGAAGGAAATAATGGTAAATATTAAAAAAACTTTAAATGTACTTACAAACTTCTAGAAAATACTTCAAAAGTATATTATTTTACGATGAAAAAATTTACCAATCATCTTTCCTTATCCAAAACATTATCAGAATTTTCAAACAATTCATGAAAATCCCTTTCTGGCATTTGTATATCAGTATGAATATCGGCAGTGACTAATTGAACATCACAACTGTCTCCTTTTTAAAAAATGACAGCATCTTTAATCCATCCATTGCGTTATTGATGCAATATTTTTTTTTAAGATCAAAGGATTATTTCTTGAGATATTTAAAGAAAAAAATGGACATTTGATTTTTATGAACGAGGACGTAATAGCTGTGTAAGTGGGGCTTAAATAAACAGATTTGGTAGCACGTACAGGACTAAATAGGCGGAAATCAATAATTTCAGAGAGCGCATAACTATATATGTACAAAAATGTGGTAACTTCTCGTTCGCTGAATTATTACTAGCCATTTTTTTTAAATTCGGCTGCTACACGTGTTTCTGATTTTGAGCGAAAAAAAAATCTTTACTTTATGGAAGGGAAATGTAATGATCCATGTCTCTCGGAAGTCAAGTGGTGCATAAGTCAAAAACTAATACCACTAACGGCTTACTCGTAGGTTTATCATTGTATCTTACTTCTTCCAGTTTTGCATGTTTTCATTCCTTTGCTTGTACGCCAAATACAAAGTAAAATCTACGTGTAAACCTCTAGTGGAATTAATTTTTGGTTTATGCACAACTTCACTTCCGGCAGACATGGATCATTAAATTCCCCTACTATACCTCTTCCATAAAGTAAAGGTTTTTCTTGTACTCCATAATATAGGTTTTTGTGTGTCGGCTCTTGGACTATATTTTAATGTATGAACAGTTTTAGGAAGCTATTGAATAAACAGCGGATAAGATAGATCTTTCATAATGGATGTTTTTGTAATGCACTTTTCTACATAAATAATTTTTTTCGTGTTCCTAGTCATGAGAAATATGGATAAATTGCTTTTGGTTTGACATAGAGAATCAACTGGTTTTAGACGAATTTACTGGAGATAATTTTCTGTTTTAGTCCAAGGAGGCTGATATCTGAAGCCCAGTCATCCCAGAATTGAAAAATAATAAAAATTAAATAGTCAGAGTTTTGAGACTTTATTGTATGTATTTTGTGCTTCTATTATGGCTGTTTACCTGCATGAGGATTATAGACCAAAAGCGGGTGTAAGTTGTCCTTATTAAAGTGTCTTAATACTATACCGTATCTATGCAAGTAAATTATAATTTGAAGAAAATTAATTAAAATTCGGAAGGATTAGTCCCTCGCTTGGGAAATGGGTTTGGTCCCACTATTTATTCCCTACCAGTTTTTGAGAGTACAACGTTTAAGACACTGGTGGTGAGAAATATATAAAAGATTATATTTATAATTTTCCATTTCAATTCCTTCTATTTGATTTCCTTATTTATGAAGTCCTCAAAATAAACATATTTAACACAATGTATAATTTATCTTTATATGAATCATCCGTTTTAAAGCTTTCAAAATATTTTATAGTGTTAATTTTTACAATTTTCGTTTTCAACATGTACAAAATTCTCAATCGCAGACAGCAAACAGCATCAAAATACTGTCATTAAAAGCAGAGTAATTTGAAATTGCTGGTTTGTGTTATATTACAGTCTTTAAATTCATTTTTAACTAAATGATATTTGGATCCCTTAAAAGAAAAAGTATTTGCAGATTGTAGCTAATTATTTTATACATATCGATGCAATATTTAATAATTTGTTTGCTAATATTTTTTTTCAAAGAGGATGAAAGTTTCAAAACACAGTTACTAGAAAAATGCAAGCAATTAAAGTTAAAAATTAAAAAATATATTTTTTGAAACTTTTAATCCGATAACCCCCATTTAAGATTATGAAATACTATTTAAATTTATATCAATATAAAAAATTATATCAATATGAAGTTATTTAAAAATGTTAGTTACTAAACTTTTTATTATCGTGTTTTATTTTAATAATTTTAATATTTAAAAAATAATTTTAACATTATCAATAACTCTTAAAAAATCAAACTGATGTAATGTAATTTATTACTGTTTCATATAACGCTTGAGATTTTAATTAATGCATAATATATTGGTGTATTTTATTAAATGAAGCTTATGCATAAAAAGTATATATGAGAATATGAATTTAGAGAGAGTTTTCGAAATTTCATAAGTAAAAGAAAAACATAAATATTCATAATTTCCTTTACAATGAGTTTATAAATAATAAAATAACATTCATAAACATCTGGGATCGCAGTGTTTAAATAATTCTATAGCTATTTCTAATGAATGGATATAATAAATCATTGAGCAATTTTATTGCAAAAAGATTAATTATTAATATCCAGTATTTCTTTTAATTCTCTTTTTTAACTTTTTTTAAAAAGTATAATTTTTTTCTACAACTAATCAGGCTTTTATAGATCAAATGTAAGAAATAATTGGGAAAAGCAGTTCCGTTTTACAACAACATTTTTTTCATTAAATGAATAGATTTAGATGT
Source organism: Maratus speculifer (assembly GCA_964019185.1). Classification (NCBI taxonomy): domain Eukaryota; kingdom Metazoa; phylum Arthropoda; class Arachnida; order Araneae; family Salticidae; genus Maratus; species Maratus speculifer. Next base: position 96,543,789 of record OZ025290.1, read on the forward strand.
AATTAGGGAGGTGAATTTAATTAAAATTCCCTGGAAATTCTAAATTCTTACGGCAATATTAGGATAAAATGAAACAAGTGAGATGATTAATTTGTTTTTATTCAAACATTTACTTCAACTGTATCAAACATGTGTGCGTATGCTAATTATTAATTTTAAAACATTTTGCTTTTTGATCAATTTCTTTTATTTATTATTTTTAATTTTTGGGGTAAAAAAGAATTTTTTATTTTTAAATCTTCGTTTCATTTTAATTAAGAAAATGTTCAATTATTTTTCTTTTAAATGAAATTTATGTATGCAGATAAACTGTTTTTATGAAAAGTGAATACGTTTTAATTAAAAATGCGTATGACTATCTAAATTTTTAAGGGGAAATTACATACATTTTGAAAGCAATAAGATAATTCGGTAGTTTAATGAAGGAAAAAAAACTTTTAATTCTTATTTTTTCTATTGTTCAGCTTCATTTTTCAGTAAAATAGAATGCGTCATCACTGTTTTGTACATAAAAGCGTTGAAATTAAGAAACAACAAAATGTAAAATCATTATGATCTTTTAGGTGCTGATATAGAATTCATGTATAAAGTAATGCTTAATGGTGATATAATAATACTTATACGAACTTTTTACCTGTATTGTATCCTAATTTTAAAGTTATTTTATTAGTTAAACATTTCTTAATTATGGAATTCATTTAATTTAATCATGGTTCCATAGATTATTTATTAATAACAAGTAATACCGCACCATATCACACCATATCACCACAGCTCTCTATTTTTTCTAACATCTGAAATCGGGGTTACCTTTAACCACACTCTTAAAATATCATTTTATGTATGAATTTGAAGTTGTATTGGATTATTTTAAACTTCCGAAATGATTAAACAAGGAATACTATTTTTTTTTCTGAAAATCGTGCGGATTATTCTGCATGTCAGATCTTACTATGCGGAATTAAAGAATGTTTACTGTACTATTGAGTACTTATAACTGCATCTTTTTCTTTTCTATTTTTATGAAATTTACAAGTAATCTGATTTTTTATTAGTTCAAAAAAGTACTGGATACAATTAATTCGAATTATCGGTTACTACTACACACACACACACACACTAATTGTAACATCACTGAAATGCATAATACATTAGATGTTAAGTATAATGAAACGAAGACTTATCCGCCAAAACACTGGATCGGTGCCATAGCAATCACTGTTAAAAATAAAGGTGACAAACCAGTTGCATTTGGCACCCAGGGGTTAAAAGGTGTTACCATTTGACACCCTCGGACTTGAAAATATGTTTGGTGTGCCGTTTGAGCCCTAAGTGAGTGACTCACTCTAATTATGGTGATACGCAATGCATACCGTTGGAAGATTTTCACCCCTTTCTCGTATGCGCTTGCTCTGTGACGTATGTGTTTCCCCTTCATCTCGCCGTCACTAGTGGATAAAAAGAGCAATTTCTCTCTACGAAGACTATCACCGCGCATACGCTATCTCAATTTCGTTTAGAACTTCGTATGACTAACTTTTGGCGAGTTTTTTATATAAAGCAACCTTTGAGTTTCAGGATATTTGAACTTTTCAGGGAGATTTTGAAGGTGAGCTCGATAGCCGAACGATTAGAGCGTTGAGTTTGAAACCAGACGTTCTGGGTTCGAATTTTTCGCGGGCAAAAAGTCGTTTTATAATTTCTTTTTATTATTTGGCATTCCGGATTAGGGGTGCCATCTTTTCACCCTAATTAAGTGTCCTATTCTCGCACCCATAGGAGTGTCACCAGTGAGACAAGCCTTTCACCCCTAAAACATTCAATGTGTCACCTGCAGTTTTAACATTGATATCTTAAAGCTTCCTTCAATGAGGGAATAAAAGGAATTCCAAATACTTGTGTTACATCGGATCGAAGATATCCTTAATAACCACGTTTTCAACCATTTCACATTTTAGCGAGAATGTATTATAACTAGCCTAATTCAGTTGATATGACTAACAATTTCGTTATCAGTGCCATCTAACCTACCATATATGAGGACCCCAGAAGCCAAGAGGTATAAGTGACAAAATTGAAAAAAATGAGTTAAGTACACAGGGTATCTGGAAATATGCTTTTTTCATTTCAGGTAAAGAAATATAAGTCATTTTCTGATTATTTGGGGAGTTATAGAGATAAACCACTTTTTTCGTAAAACAAACAATATTGATTAATTATACATTTAAAGAAAATTGTACTCTATTTTTTTAACAGTTATTGAAATGAGAGCTCAAAGATTAGAATGCAACAAGCAGACGTTTCCTATTTCAATTTAGTCAATTGTTATTGATGTTCCAATTTAACATCAATTATCTTTAAACTCAATTTACTCCAAATCGACATTTTGTCACTTGTACCCCTTGGCTTCTGGGCTCCTCATATCTGAAATATTCGATGTTATTTTTATTATTTTTATTTTTTTTATTTTACCAAAGAATGTGACAGTACATCCTGGATTATCATAATGATAAATGCATTTATTAAACTGCTATTTCTTTAAACTTCTATTTGTCGAGTTTTCCCACTAGTATCTGAAATGCCTAACATTTTACTAAATAATTAAAGGGGTCAGGTACTTTTTGAACTAACAAAATACGTGAAAAAATGACCTCTGTAAGAATTGCAGTCACTCTGTGTCTAATTGACTTTTAACTATAAAATTGAAAACACTTATTAAGATTCATTTTATTAATATTCATTTTATTAGATAAAGTTGTTAAAAAAAGTATACACATATTGCAATGATTTGTAAATGATTTTGAAAGATAATACAATTTTTACGAATGAATAATTCTTGTATGCCTTGCGCGCACGATTTTTCAAATTTGAATGGCTAAAACAATCCAAGATTTTTTTTATGAGTAGAGATACAATGTGTTTTCAAAATGACCTACGATGAAAAAAATAAAATTTATAGATCCGGAAAAAGGAAAATTATTTAAAAAAAAAAATCGAAATATTGTGATATTTTTTACACAAAAGTAGTCGTGAATTCTAAACTTCTAATTTGAGGAACATAATAGTAGGTCATTTTGTGCCTGTATACGTTTAATACATTCAGCGAAAATTTTGTGAAATTCTACCCAACCATTTTTCAGAAAACGTGCGCGCAATGATCAAAATCGCTGTTTTGAGAAAATTGAAGTTAAAATTTTAATCACCCATTGATCGTATAGGAAGAGCGTAAAGTTTTTTAATCATAACTCTTCTTCTAATGCGGATTTTTGATTGCGGTTTGTTTTAAAATGATCCTAAAGAATCATACTTAATTATAAGCTATTTTTTAAAAAAAATCGATTTTTGGATTCTTCAAAGAATACCTGACCCCTTAACGTGCATCAAATGTATTATATATGTTTAACAGAATACACAGTGCAAGGAAATGTGTGCAAGAGTACACACAGCAACTATCTAATTCCAAAACACTGCTTGGATTTTTCCTACAGTTGGAGGGCTGCCACTTGGTAGGCTTTTTAAACACTCTTTTATTTAAAGAAAGAAAATATTTATAAATTTCATAGGAACATACCAGGAAGAGTTGTTTTTTCGGACTTGTTGTTAATCTACCACGAAATTCTATAAAAAAAAAATACTGATTTAAAAAAGATTTACTAGTGGGATCCCTGCAGTTGTCAACTATGTGACATAATAAATTTTACACTGAAAAGAAAATTGCATGTTTCGATGTTAATTTGAATGATTTAAAAGAATAAAAATTAATTTTTCTCTGCTCGTTATAAAATTATGCTATTTGAAAACACGATAATAATGGACATTAAATAGCTTTTTTTTATTTTTTTTTATTTTTTAGATTATTGTTATTTATTACGAATCATTATTTTCTTAACCTATCATCCATATGATTTGGATCTGTGTATCAGTGGAAGACATTACTTTGGTTTCAAAGATATTTCATTACAATAATGCAAGAGCACGCAGTGGCAAAGTGCTCAAAAACCTGCTTTTGGCAAAACTGCTACATTTGCTAAAGCACGATTAAAACTAACGATTTTGCAACCTTTAAAAAAGTACATTTCTTATATAGGGGCTTTTCAGCAAGAAGCGTCACTGGAAAATCGTTTGAGTCTAAACTGATTGAAACACGTGTACATTGAACTACAGAATACTGAAAATAAGGAGAAGTAGATATCCTTTCAATGGAAAATGATATTTCAGAAAACGCATTAAAAAGGTGTGAAAAAAAAGTCCCACGCTCAGTGTGAAATAGACCCAACCTGTGTTTCGCAAGGTATAGCTTCTATTTTGACAATTTCTTCTTACGCCAAATTAACAGAGTTGTTTTTCTATCCAGAATCATCTGTATTACTATAATACAATAAAAAGAGCGGACATCTTCAAAATTTAAGCTGTTCACCACACAAAAAGCAGGTTGAAAATGATCGATGGGGAAAAAATTCAAAAACATTTACCAAAAAGTAATACAAGAAAATTTAAAAAATAATAATAAATAGGCCCAGATTGCTTAAAAATTTATACAGAATCAATCGTAGAGCAATGGATCAAGTGACTGATGTCATGAAGTGTACATCAGTTCGTGTTCACAAAATGTGACATTTGCAGGTGAATTATTTTCTTTTTCTTATATTGCGCAATTTTGACACTTTACTTCGCACTTTTGTCATAAGCAGTAACACAAGAGGGTGAATTTACAGACCAGGGGACGGCATCATCGACAATTACCTCATCGAGTTCAGGAATGACAAATGTAGAAATAGTTAAATTTTTATTCGCATATTAAAACGCAATCGGTCTGCCAAGTTATATCTTGTTGTGAAACAACTAAAAATCTGATTTCAGCGATTGATTCATAGATTACATTCTGTTTCCAGCTCTCAATCATCCATGTTGTTTTTATACTTTTATGGGCAGAAAAGCACAATTGTAAACCAAAGAATCAATTATTAAAATCGGGATTTTAGATGTTGAGAGATACCAAGATATAACATGTCAGACTGATTGCGTTTAAATATGCAAATCGATGTATAAGTATTCCTAAATTTTTGCCCGTGATCTCGATTGGGTGATTGTAAGTGCTGCCACCACCCGGTCTATTAGGAGAATAATATTTTTACAAGTTATACAGAAAATATTTTTTCTAAGTTGGTGAATATATTTTTTAACTTAATAATATAAAATTATGAATAAAATATAACATTATCCTCAAATTTCGTCATTTATTGTTAGTTAATGTAAAGCTAAATTGCGAATTCCTGCATCACTTTTCTTTAATTTAGTGAATCATTATTTTCTTAAAAACATAAAAGTACTCACCATATTTTTTAAAAATGCAAACAATATGTTCTAAAAATAATTTATTTCCTTTAATTAAAAAACTGTTTACAGTAAAAAAAGACAATAAATTACATTTTACACAGTTATTCGGAAACGAAATCTTTAGTACTCTCCGAACCAAACATTTAAAAACATCATTTTTTTTTTCTTCTTTTTGCGCAGTTCCTTATTGGCTGAAAAAACTTCTAAAATTAGTGTTCATGTAATTAATACCTGAAGCAATGCCTTGTCTGCATAAAGAGTTTTGCATAATAAAATTAGTTTTTTGAAACTCTTATTGGCAATGGAATGCTAACCGCAGAGAAAATTAATTGTGGAAGGAATGTGGTCAAAACAAAAGGTCTTCAGCAATATGTGAATAGAACTTTTTCAAATTCACTTATTTTTTAAAAAAAAGCGCATATTCAGAATAGAAAGCAATGTGGTATATTTTTCTTTCTTTCTTTATAAATACTTATCAAGTACTGAAAATAATGGAGTTTTTTATCTGTTTAGAAAAGCTTGATTTTTATTTAGTAAAATAATTTTTTAAATTTTTAAAGACTGTATAGTGAATTAATCTTTTATATCATATGAAACAATAGAGTTTTTTTAAAACTATTTTGCCGTCAATATTGTTAAGGGTGAAGAGAAAAATAACTTTAATTTATCCATTTAAGTTATTATAATATCCAAAGAAGACACATTAATTGCTTAAAACTGTGTTGAAAGAGTCTTAATTTGCTACAGACATAGTATGGAAAAAAAGAAAACAAGGTGATAAATTTAATTACAAAGTAATAAGAATTGAATTTTTATATAAAAAACATGACGTATTAATTTCAAATGGTTTGTCACCTTCGTCGATATTTCTATAGTATAATGATTTAAAGAATTCTTGTAAATATGTACAAGACCAGGGAAATTTATAAAAAATAAGAAAATATATAAAAAATCCATTGGATTTTTTGCTTTTTAAACTTTTGTTGATTCTACGAGTTACATATTTATTAATTACTCCATTTTTAACTAAATGTATTTCATTCTCACACATTAAAGGCAAATGGAAGTCCAATATATAATGTGAAGTTACGTAAAATATTTTAATAAAAAAGCAGAGGATTACAGTAATACATTTATGTATGACGAATACATGATGATATTTATAGATGAAAATCAAAAAGCATGATTTTGCTTAAAATAAAAGAAACTTATAATAAATCATCTAAAAACTTCACAAACAATTATATCGACAAAAATTAAAACAAGGCTGTTAATAAATGTGCTGCTATGGCAAAGCAAAGTACATCTGTTTCCTTCTATCATTTATAGAAACAAGATACAGAATTTACAAGTATAAAAAGTAAAAAAGTGCTTGTATAACAAGTGCTGCCATTCCTGAAAGTGAATCTTAAGTAAAATGTCATTGGCTGAAACGTACTAGCAGTGGTTGCATGCCCGACCACATAATGTCAAACATAGTATCGTTGCTTTGAATGGCGAAATAACCGAAATAACTGTGAATTTAACAATGATAGTTAGGAATGTTACAATGTTCTGTATTTTGAGATGGCGCATCATGTCCCTAAAAGGATTTTGCGCCATTAAGCCATGTACACAGCGAGAAGCAATGGCACTTTAACGTAGTTTGCTGTTGACTTGAAGAGGATAATAAAAGAAGTTTGTCATGCTACTTATTTTAAACTTACTTTAAAGTAACTTTAATTAGGATTTGAGGTCAACCATATCAACATTAAAAATAATTTTAAGAAACTGCTTCCATCAGAGGAAAAGGCACCCTCGCTGATGCTGATTCTTTTAAAGAAATATATAAATACACCTCGTTTGCATTTTACAATTGTTAAACGATTTTTTTTTCCATTTGCATTTATATTTGTTAGCTTAGATAAATTTTTAAATTTTTACAAAGATCGTTTTTTTCCTTTTTGTTATTTTGCGTAATTTTTTTATGAGAGTGGTTTTATTTTTGAAACTGGTTTCAAAAAGGAAAATGAATCATTAAAAATACCTGTAAACAAAATCTAAAAATTAAAAAAACAGCCTTTGTAGGGATTGGTCTCAGATAACTAATAGCAAAAAATTGCTTAAAAACATTAAAATGTAAATTATATCTTTATTTCTATAGAATTATTATTAGCGAGCGTTTCCTCTCGTTTGACTGAAAGTAGCCTGTAAAGAATTTATTCATTTATAAGTTAAAACTATATTTATATTTTCATTCTTGATAGATATTTTTTTGACTGATGTTGTATCGGGAGGTTAAAAACATGTTATTTAGTTATGCGATTCAGTAAATTGTATATGTGTTACATATCGTAAGATTTAGATTGAGGGAAAAAAAACCTTAAAATGTACTAAATAATTTTACATACCAACCAGATGTTTATAATGTCTATGTAATTTTTAAAGAAAGTAAATCCAAAGTATTTGCAAAATAAAAGATAAATGCTTTCATCTAAAGAAAGTGTATTCACTGATAGAGTGCGTTTATGGAAACACAGTATAGAATGTTAGGCCCCACATGCAGCTACAGAATGGCATGCTCCACAAAACCGAAAATATTGTTCATGTACTTGAATTAACATAAAAATAGAACAGAAAATTTTCACCGACAAATTCTAATTGTACTAAATAGGAGAGATGGGACAATTTTTCCAAATTTTTACACTTATTTATTTATTTATTTTATTTTTGTCTGCTATGAGATCTTATATTTCCTAGACTTATCACTACAAACTGGCATAATTATTTTTCAAAAAACTAAACATAGTTTCTTATATGAAAAGATTATGCATTTTACACTTCAAAACGAAGGTCCAAAAATCTTCCTGGCTAGGATTGAATTAATTTTTTCTCGCTCTTTTATCTAATTCCTTTTGAAGTTCCCCATTTTTAGATATTTTTTTTTCAATTTTTGTTGATTTTTTATTAAAGAATAAGTCCATATAGACAATATCCTATTTTTCTTTCCAAGCCATGTTTGCCTCTTTGATGATGAGTTCCCAAAAAAACCTAAATTCTTCTAATTAATTTTTTTAAGCACAGAAGGAAGTTTATTTTGCATTCATGAGGCAGTATTTTAACAAATATTTTTCTGCAGATCTAAACATTTTCGTATTTCTTCTAATTTCAAATTTCCACTGACAAAAAGCTTGTGTAGAAATAAAAAAAAATTACGTTGGAGCAATATCTTCATATTATTTCGTCATCATGTGATTTTTACGTATTAACAGGAAATTTTAAGGAAAAATTTGAAAAATTAAAATGTGTATTTTATATAAATACTACAATATATTAATATGCTGTCAACAAACGGATCTTATTTTAATATGAAAATTTTTATAAATTTCTTTTATTTTAATAAAATTTTCAAGAAATATGTTAATAATCATTTTGCATGAGATTTTTGTAACGATTAATAAGGCATATATATTATACACTACAAGTATTATTCATACATATTAAAAGCAAATTCTTAAGTACTTCGTAAAATATTCCTCAATGCATAAACATGAAAGCTAACAATTTATCTACTTAGCCGAAAAATGTGGAATTAATGAGGTAGAAGCCGTTTAGTGAGGAAAAAATTTCTATATTCTTACTTAGTCCTCCATTATTTAATATGATAGAAAATAATGTTAATTATAATCATGCCAGCCTAAAATAAATTATATTAGTAATTCCTTAACAAAAAGGGAAATATTTCAGGCAACGAAATCTCTGACCGGAAGTAACTATCTCTTAATATAATTGGCTCTCAAAGACTCGTCCAGATTGTTGTCCTAAGCCTGCCTAAGCTAACTTATTCGCCAAACAGTTTGTGTATTTGCTTCATGTGCTTTTTCTCGAGAAAATCGTTTTTGTTTAATAAACAAATATCTTTTGCATCAGTCATTGCTTAATGACTGGAATTTCGGGGTGTAATTAAGTAGATTTTCTACGAATATCTTTGTTTTCCTTATTAGTAAAATTAGTTATGATTAGTTTATTTAGCCTGCGTAATTCCTGTAATACTTTAATCGGATATTTAGGGAGCAATAACGAAAGTGCCTGATGTATTTATTTCGTATCTAAGATGATACTTAATTTAGTATTTCTCGTATAACTCATTTTGATTACTTAGTATATATCTAAGAAGTATATTTTTGCGATCGCATTTTGAGACTAATAGCGATACATGTAAAATAAAAGAAATATAACTGGCTTGTTTTACATGATTTGAGGATAAAACTTATATCTCATTTAAAACATAATTATAGGATACTGCTATAAACATATTTCATAAGACATATTCTATAATAGGCACTTCATTCATTCTATAAAAAAAGATAATTCCCAAATGCATGGAAAAATTATTTCGTATTTTTCAATCCAAATAATATCATTACACAGCTGTGAGACACATTTACAAAACAAACGGACGCCTTTTTCTAAAATATTGTAGTTTATTCTTACATCAGTTCCTGTTTGTCTGTTAATGGCATTTTTGATGTTTTTATAAAATAATAATAAATTGAATGTTTGAATCAATAGTGTTTAATGCGTTGAATTTTTTTTATCAACAAAACTTTTCAAAACTTAAATAAATGTTTTTTATTGATTTCGCAAATTAAAATGAAAAAAAAAAAAACTTTTCTGTAAAATAATTTATACTGTAGGAAAATATCCAGGTACTAAATATTAGCGTAGGATTTAAATAAATGGATGTATTTTAAAATTTTTCATTCGGTTTTCATGAAATTTTAAATGGCTTGAGAAAATTCCTCAACGGTTGTACATACTAAATTACAAACATTTCGGTTGGTTAAATTATATGCGGAGAAACAGACAAACAGAGGAATCAGATGGCGACTATACAAATGTAAATATTGATACAATGTCTTTCAAAATTTTATGTCAGTATTCTAAAAGCAGTCAGAGAGAACCTTACTAAGTTTTGGAATTTAAGTATGGATTTAACTATTGAATAATTTAGGATTTTTTTTAGGAATATGTTTGCGCAAATACAGCGTTCAGATGGTGTGTGGCGCTGTTAAGTTCATTGGATAAAAGCATTTCGCTCGCTTGAATCCTCCTTTTGTAAATGATTTTGAGTAACATGCGTCGTTGCTACAGTTGCATAGACTAGAAAAAAAATGGTTTTAACGAGCTTTTTCCTTTTTATGTTTGAATATAAGTTATATAATCGATTTCCTTTTTTGTAAAACATATTACACTTTATAATTTTCTTGTAGTGACCTGTTAACTTTTTCACTGTTCTTCTAACATTGAAGAAAGCTTGGAAATATATTTATAAGGTTATAATTATTACTTTAAATCTTTTACCTGATCAGATTTCATTATTATTATTATTACTATTATTATTATCTTTTAAATTACGTTACAATTTTAGCCAAAGAATTACATTTAGTTTACAGAATTGACAAATATTTTGCAATGAAATATTTATTTATTTTTCTTCTGATTTACTCAACTTTCCTTTTAAGTAATACGAAATATTAATAATTTATGAATAAAAGAAAGTGTGTCGTATATTAGTTAATATTTGAAACACTCTATATATATTAGAATTGGGTAAAAATAGAGTAAATATAATGATAGTTCTACATTCCAAGAAACATTCATCAGATTACGAATTTGAAAAACAGTTTTATTGGTTTCCAATTTAAAACTTTAACGAATAGTTCTAAAATTTATTTCGTCCAGACATCGGCAAATGTCTACAAATATTTCTTCATTAAATACATTTTGATGTACTTTAAAGGAATTCCAGGAAAATAGATCTTGCTGAAATTGTTAGGAGAGCATTTTTGAAAGGAGTTTGTGCTTCTTCGAATCTTAAAGAAGTAAATATGTCGCGTTCAATTTAGGTTTAATTTAAAGCTTGAAATGAAAAGAAGAAATGAGAAAGACACTTAAATGCACGTCACGAAATTCTGTTTCCATCTTTTTTTTCTACCAACATTTTACAGGAAATTTGTTTTTTAAGAGCACAAAAATTCCATTCTAGCCTGTATGTCGTAAATTTATATGCTGCTTTCCTTCTTGATTTACTTATTATAATTTTTTCTCATCATGCTATTTATTTTCAAAATACCGTATTTACTTGTGTATACCGCGCCTGCGTGTATAATGCACATCCCTACTTGGTAAGAAAAAAATGAGGATTTTTAAAAATCTGGTATATTAAGCGCACCATACATTTGATATGCAAATCAATGAATGACTAAACGAATTATAGTAAAGAAAGTCGATAAAATCATTATATCAGGCCAAAACAAGGCAAAAATACATTTTTAGGCTTCGGGTAGAGAGTGAATTACGGGGGGTAGGAGTGACTGAAGGCAGTGAGTATTGCTAATTAGCGTTTATGTAATGCCGATATATAAACTAGTCGTTGGGGGCCACCGTAATACTTACCCGTCATGGATATGTATATAAAAATAAAACATGCGAAACTATTTATACAATGCATTGCAATTTATAAACAAAATTTAAATATTGTTAATATACATAGTAATGCTAAATTAAAGAACTGCTGATGTACCAATTTCAAAAAATTATATAAAACGCCAAACTACTCGAGTAATACCGAACTGCGTAAAAGAAACATCCTTATAACTCCAACAATAATAATTCCATTAACTAACAATTAACTGTGTCTGATTAAGCGTCTCATTTCCAATTAAAATGTACTTCTGAAGTGAAATTTGAATGAAATACAGGGTCATGAAAAATCGAAGAATGTGGAAAGCAAGATTACAAATATCTCAACAACTAATAATCCGATCGACTTCGATCTATATGCAAAATGTGTGTTATTGTATTGCCTTTTACGTCCATTCCTTAGAACAAAAAAATTCGAAAAATTTTATATACCTTTCATCAGAACGAATTTTTCGAGAGTCCGAAAAAAATAGTTCCGGATAATCGAGGTTGCTGATATTAAATAGGGTTCGTTCCATTCTTACATACTAACTACATACAAAATTTCAAGTCTCTATCTCAATTTGTTCGGGAAGTAGAGCGTTTACAGACAGACAGACTGACAGACAGACGGACGGCAATTTTTTTTTTCTAAAAGTATGTTTTTCGTAATTTGCACTATCTAAAACGTGTAAATCCGTCAAAAAAAATTTTCGATTTTCAAAACGATTGCAAAACTTACCTTATACTACGTATGATGGGTAAGTAAAAAGTGCAAGGAGTGAAATAAAGATGCAGTAATAATGCAATTAAATAAGATTTTCCGCAATTATATCTTCTTTGAATATCTTCTTAATTCATATGCATATCGTGTGTGATTACATCCAGCAGTAAATAATTATTCAGTGCATAACGCAAACCTAGAAGTTTTTCTCTATTTTTTTTAAGTGCGCGTTATACACGAGTGAACAGGGTAGTATAAATCTACACGGAATTTATTAACGCTGTACATCTTTAAAATATATTAATTTTGAAAATAAAAATAAAATCAATAAATTTAAATCAAATTCTTAATTTTTATTTTTTTAATGTAAATAATAGTACTTTTTGATATTTCGTGTGTTTCTATTATAATATCATTTCACTTCTAACTGTTAAATTTACACCTTGATGGCTGAGCAAAATGGTAAAATTTTAATGTTTTTTTTTTTTTTCTGTAAATTTCGATAAATGCTAAAATAATTTGATATAAATACTTTAACTGCATATATGGATATAATCTCTTAAAATATTGATTATAACACAAGCTTTGAAAACTGTATTATAACTGTAGAATTATAATAATTAAAATAATGCTTCTACAGCAGTGAACCTTACAGCTTAGTAAATTGATCTGTGAGGTCACAGCGCTGAGAATTTTAACCTTTTCGGACCTGAGGTAATGTGTACTTCCATTCTTTTCCTCATAAAAACTAAACTGTTCGAATTTTTTTGCATTTTTACTTTACTTCTATACAGCTGAAAGGTTTTTGCTTTAAAACAAAACCAATAAATGTCAGCACTGATTAATATCACCTCATAAAATAAATATTATTTTCATCCGAGTTTCGAAAATAACTTCAAGACATTTGGCCAAGAAAGTAAGAAATTTTCACGATTATTTATTTTAAATGCTTTGCAATAAAAAATTTGAAGATTTGCTGATCATTTACTTCTTTAAAGACCTTAATTTTGTTATTGTGTAAATATATATTACTAATAGTTAATCCGATGTTTTAAGGGAATTAGTACTTTTATATCCATATTTGTAAACTTAAATTGCCAGTCCCCTTAAGTACTGATTTCATCAAAATGACTCTTTTTGTCATCTATGGTGTCATTTCAATTGTGCAAAAGCAATAAATATATATTTGTAGAGTTATTTTATGCTCAGGTCTGAAGAGGTTAAATCTCTTTCTTACATAAAAACCACATAAAACTATTAAGTTAAATTATTACAAAAAATATATTTTTGATTAATTTACATTTTGGTAATTTTTTTATGTATCCAAACTGCATTTCTTGCATTAATTACTTTTCTGTGTATCAAAAAGTTCATAATAATACTTTAATTATACCAATTGCAATTAAAATTGTCTGTAACCTTACCACTTCAATTTTTGAATAACATATTAAATATAGCTATTGTTACGTTACACTAATTTGTATTACTACACCAGTTACATTGTTGGGAAAATATCTAAAATTCACAGAAATATTTTTCCTGAATTTCACAGAAAAAATCTTTTTTCATGACAAAAGGACATTTTTCGTTAAAAGTCGGGAATTATAATCATATTTATTGAAAATACCGAAAGTAAAAAGATGGAAAAAAATTAACAAAGATACACCGTTATCTAGCAATATTTATTTTCAGTGTTTGCAAAACTGACATGTTGTTGCAAAATAGTCAATGAAAGAATGTTGGCTCTTTTCTAAAATTTTTATGGTGTTACTGAATTGCAGTTACACTGATATCAACAATTTCTTGATCAATAAATTAACAGTACCATATTCTATACATTTATTGAGACGATAAAATTTCTCTTTTAAATTATTTAATCAAACCATACTATAATTAGTCATTACATTATTTTAAATTGTTGCTATTTTAATTAGTTCAGATTTATTAAAGATTGTCTTCTAATTGGATTTACATTTGCACAATAAAGAGCAATTTTTTTTTATAGTTTTAAGTGTTTTTTTTATTGTTAACCTTGATATTTAGTTGATATTTGAAATTAATTATTCATATTTATTTTATTTATTTTTCATATGAATTTTATTACTTTGTTACACTTAGGTATGTCTCTTTAATGTAAATCTATCTTTCAAAATCGAAAACTTTCTCTTGATCAGCTATACTTATTTTATGAATAATTCAATAACATCTGGAAATAACTCTCAATTTCCTCTCCCGATCATTGTTCAACTTCACAAATTTTAATAATGATGGCAAAATATGCGGTTAAGATGGCACAATAAGTTGAAATATATGGAATAAATTTATGGTTTTGAGGATTTACTGCTCAATGTATATGTATTACGAGTTATATAATGCGCTTTGTAAAGTTTTAAAATATATTTTGAAATATCTTTCTGCGTTTTAATTTATAAAATATTAATGTTACTAGATTCTTGATCTTAGATTTCTTTTTAATTAAACATATTTTAATTAATGAAAAAAAAACGTTTCTAATGACCATGTTTGTTCACAACACAGTGAATTGACAAACTATTAAATCAGTTTGAATTTATTATAATTCTGAATATTATCTAAAACTTTTATATTGACAAATTTTTGATCGGACCAACTTGTATAAAAACAAAAAATGAAGGGAAAATATTGTATTAACATCATTCTAATAACATCATTCTCTTACAGAAAAATAAAATTAAAAACCTACCAAAAGCCCTTTTAAACTCAGTTAATAGTGTTAAAATTGGTTAAAATGTATATAAATTTTAGTTTTTATTACTTAACATCGAAATCTACATGTAGGGATAGACCGATGTGGCAAGGCTTTTTTTTCTCATAAGTTGCTTACATATGATTCAGTTTTTGAAAGTATGGGTATTAAATTTACTAAAATAATATCATGGTAAACATTATCGATTTAAAAACTTTAACAATGGTAATGGACGAAAATGTGTAATTTCTTTTCAATTCTGTGCTGAAAACGTTCCTTTATTTTGTCCAACATATTATTTATTAGAAGAACGATTGCTAAACTATGTATTTCTTTTTATCCTATTCAAATGTACTGTAATTTTGTCAAATATTTTTCTAAATAATTATGAACAACATTGAAAAACAATAAACATGATAAAATCATATATAAAATAATAAAATAAAAGTATACTTTTAAAAACGTGTCTTATAAAATTTGAGATCAATTTCAGCAACTTCAGTGTATATTTTCAGAATTTTTTAAAAAAGAAAATCATTTTACTTTAACTTTATAATTACAGTACCTTATAAATGAATATACACCTATAATTTAAGTATAATATTTTTATAATTCAGCATTTAAAAATGTATTTATGCTTGTAATACTAAGCATGCGCAAAAGAAATAAATAAACAAACAAACAAATTACATTAAATTATAATTACACATTTTGAACTCAAAAATTTATAAATGAAATCAAGTTTGCTGTCTCGTCAAATCAACAATTTGCAACAAAAACTCCACAAATTACTGCCAAACAAAAAGTTTTTTTACATTTAAAAAAAATTATCGACCAATAATAGATCTATTTTTATTAATGAGAGGAAAATTCTGGCTGAACTGCTGTTTATTAAGTTGTGTAAGCATTCTGACTTTATATCAAACCAACATAATTCGATTTCTTCTTCTAAACTCAAGAAATTTGAAAACTATGTTCCAGGTGCACATAAACTGCGGATGAAAATGTCCCAAACAATTTCAACTGGCTAGAAATCAGGGGTACGTGCGGGCATACCATGATATGGACATTATTATCAAGAAACCATTTTTTGTGAGTCTTGATATGTGAATCAGTTGTAAATCAGTATATCCTGTTGGTACAAATAATTCCAACCACCAAAAGAATATTCAGCATTTCGAATAAATGTCTTTCGAGAAGTTCTATATATTCTTAAATGCATGTTTACCTTCCAGAAAAGCAACATCTGTTTTTCTATCACAAGATATTTCATCCCAAACCCTCACATAATCGCCTTGTTTTCTGCCTAACGAAAAAGGTTCGAGGTTCGCGTCTTAAATTGCGCCATTAGGAATTAGAACCATCTGAGCTATCCAAATTAAATGTATTTTCGTCTGAAAAAAAAAAAAAAAAACTAGCTGCATTCATTCCTCTTTCAAATGCATATGATTTTCAGACGGTCGTCTCCATTTTTTGTGTTCGCTTTTTTTTTTCTTTTTAGAAAATAAAATCTGTATATATTCGGCACACAATATTTTTGCTTACTTTTATACGACGATGTACTTCGATGCTATATAATCAACTCGCTTAGAAATTTGTAGGAATGACATTTTTTGGCCTAATTATGTAGCATGATGTTTCACTGGTTTTTGGTAAATCTTCATAAACTGCAGCTGTACTAGTCGCTGTTTTTTACATATTTCGGAAACTATTAAAACATTAGTTTAAAACCATCGAATATTTCGCCCCACCAGTGGCCGAGAGGTTCGGACCTCTCAACTGGTAGACGGCAGGTGCTGGGTTCGAACCCAATCGCGGCTGTCGGCCTAACCGTTCGGAGTTTTCCGTGGTTTTCTTCGAACCTTGCGTAAATACGGGTTAGGTTCCCTTAGAAAGACCCCCACGGAGGGCACTCCCCCTGGTCCTATATCCCATTAGCGTAGATAATCGGACGACAAAAATCAACCAACCAACCAACCAACCATCGAATATTTCAAATCTCATCTTTAGAAGTTTCAATGCTCCGTGATATGTTTGCAATTAAAACAATACGCATTTCAATACGCACTCAATCGGGAAAATTTTGCATAATGCAGGCGTATTAAATTAGTCCTAATATTTACGAGGCAGCGTAGCAAAATCTACAGCATGTACGAGGCTCAAACTTTTTTTGAGAGTAGTCCCAAATCTCTCCGGATGCTCCTGAGCTTCAGAATTTCGAAATTCTAATTATTAACTCAGTAATTATGTAAATTCCAAAAATCACTCTTATAAAAAGAAATTGCCTTTTTTCGACTTTTTTCCATTCATTTTTTATGGTTGGTTGGATGCATAAAATTTTCGCAGAAATAATTAAAAAAGCTGGAACAGAATTAAAGAAACAAATTTGAGTGTTTAACATTTCCAAAGCGAATTTTTTCAAAAGATCTTTAAAATTCATAGACTGGCAAACTGTCAGTTTAACTGAGGATTTTTTATCACATCAGTTGTATGCCATGGAGAAAAACGTTAGGTAGAGGTGAAGCAAGCCGCAAAAAAGGTTTGCAATATGAAACCATTTATTGCTCAAATTTTAATGACCCAATCAATAGTATGAGGAAGGGACTTTATATTAATAACATGAATTGAAAGAAATGAATTACAGATGAAGCACATTTTATGAAGAAATAGTAATTTTTTTAAATTGTCTTTATTCTATCATATTATTTAATGTTTGCTTTTAAAATAATTGAAATTGTAAAATTAGAAATAATTAAATGTCAGAATAAAACACAATTAAATATTGAAAACATGTATATAACACTTTTAGGAGGGTTTTTTAAAGTCATTGATTAACTTTAAATGTATTCTATTGAATTTAAAATTTTATTATGGCTTTAATTTGTTTTTAAAACAAAAATAAAATGGCTGTTTGGCGTATAATTATTCGAATCCGCAAACGATTCATGCACCATAATAAATCGTCAAATAGCAAAATAAAACTTTTACCAGAAATTGTCAAAATAAGAAAAGGAGCAAAACTGGTTTAAACCTTAATGTATAGACTAATTAAAACATAACCCGATCTCAACAAGAAAAAAAAAAACAGACTACATGCCGATTCGTGACAGACAAAATTTCCGTGACTATCAACCCGACCCGAACATAAAAATTCGACTTAAAAAAAACTATGGATTAGATAACTGACCCGAACCAAATCTGAATCCCACATGATATTCAAATGAAGTATAACCCGATCCGATCGAGGAAAAATAATTTTCGTGGGCATAAAACCTGACCTGAACCTAAAAATTTTTTATAAAAAAACCCGATGTATCACCCGAACGAAATCTGAAACAAATAAAAATATTTCAGAGAAATATAACCCGATCACAGCATGACAAATTAATTTCCGTGGTCATAAACCCGACTCGAACCTAAAAAATTTCAGTTAAAAAATCCTGAAATTTGACTCAAACCACATTTAAATTCGACCAAAATATTCGAAAGAACCATAACCGGATACGAATAAGACAAAATAATTTCCATGGACATGAACGAACCTAACGATACGAACCTAAAATTTCCATTCGAAAAAATACCAGAAATTTGAATCGAACCAAATCTGAATCTGACAAAACTACTTCAAAGAACCGCAACCAGATCCGAATAAGACAAACAATTTCCATGAAAATAAACCGAATCTGAACCTTTTTTTTTTTTTAATTTGATATCTGAACTGAACCAAATCTGAACTTTACAAAAATATTCCAGTGAAGCATGTTCTTATTCAAACAAGGCAGAATAATTTCCGTGGACACGCAACAAGACCCGAACCCAAAAATTCCATTTGTATAAAAAGCCGAAATCTGAATTGAACCAAATCTGAACTTCAAAAAAATATTCCAGTAAAGCATGTTCTTATTCAATCAGGCAGAATAATTTCTGTGGACATGCAAGAAGACAAGAACCCAGAAATTCCATTTGAATAAAAAGCCGAAATCTTAATGGAACCAAATATGATCCCGATAAAAATATTCCAAAGAACCATAACTAGATCCGAGCAGGCAAAATAAGTTCCATGGACATTCATTCGACCAGAACATTAAAATCCAATTTCAAAAAATACCTGAAATCTGAATCGAACCAAATTTGAACCCGATGAAATTATTCTAAAGAACCATAACAAGGTCCGAACAAGACAAACTAAATTCCAATGACATGAATCCAATATATGATTAGATGACATTTAGGTTACGATTTGGTTGCAATTACATTACGGTATGGTTGTTATGGTTAGATTAAGGATAGATTGCAATAAGGTGACGGCTAGGTTACAATTACGTTATATTTAAGTTACGGTAGGGTACTGTTAAGTCACAGTTAGGTTAGAGACAAGTTATGATTATGGTACAAAAGTTTGCGGTAAGGAATTTGTCCACAGAGTGAACATTACGCATGCTTTGATTAAAATTATATACTTATTTTTGTTAAATGGCTCTGAAATTATAATATTATATGCATACCTTTTAGCTAACATCAAGTATCGATTAAATTAACGGTATAGCGGATTTAAGAATGATATAATTAGCTTGAAATTCAAAATATTTCACTTGGGATTTCTAAGTGAAAAAAAAAATAATTGGTTACGTGACTTAACTGTGAATTTTACGGATAAATACCAACACTTTCGCACATAAATCACGAAATTCTTGGATACATATTCCCTCCCACGTTTCCCATTGTTCATTTTGAGTATTTTTAGAGCTTAATGTTAGTTGTTGTTTTTTAAACCGATTTTTCACACAGTCAGCGGCCCCGTATTTCAAACAATGCATTTCTGAATGTTTCGAATTAATGATAAAATCATACAAATTTCAAGTTCGTTTAATATTGTTAATACGGACCCGGGCAACGCCGGGCGGGTTAGCTAGTACAATAGAATTTCTTATGCTGAATTAATAAAATGTAATTTCTAAAACACCTCTCTTTATATTTATGAGACGCACTGTAATTATTTTGAAAAACCTAAACTTTCCATCTCACAAAGTCATAATTATTGAATAAACATATCGCATAAACATTAAAAATTAATAATTTATTTCATGATGTTTATATAGTTGCATATGTTTTACTATTTTTTTTCAAACATTACATGCATTAACACTATAAACATTAATTTATTATTTTGTTCACAAAAATAAGCTTTATCTGTCGTTGTAAGGGACTCATTAAAAAGGTGAGTTTTTAATATTATACAAGCATAAGAATGTTCATAACTTTTATAAGATGTGTTATTTAACTATCACTTGATTAAGCTTTTAAAACTTTTATGTCTCTAACGGCGTTTATTATGATGACAGAAGCATTATATGAAACCAGAAGTCATAAAAGGTAGATTAATATATCCGCTCTTATCGCTTATGGAATGCTAAGTCTCCTTCAAGAATTTAACGACTGCATACTTCATGCTTTTGCATTTGAGTGGTATTATCCCATTAAAAATTCAAAATAGATTAAGTATGTGGGATTAAGCTTATGTGATGCCATTATTCTCTGAATTGCATTTTTAAAAATATAGAATCAATGATACAGGAATTATTTACTACAAGAATGATTAATATTGTAATAAAAGAAATTGTGTGTTAGTTTGTTGATGAAACTTTGCTTGTATGAAGCAACAAAATTACACTTTATTACTTATAGCTTCACAAAGATTGAATTAAATAATGAATTAATAAGTTATTTAATGTAGATATGTAAAGCATATCAATGCGCTTTAGACATGTGAAAACACTTTTATACGAAGTGCTTTAGCTCAAACAACTTCATAAATTTATCAATTCTTTCCATATTTTTATTCCATTTTCAATTTATTATTTTTGTACAATCTTTTGTTCAACTAAATTAAAGTGCATTTCTGCGCTGGTACATTATATCTATAAGCGCGCATTAAAAAAATTGCATAATTAACATTATCTCGCTTTGTAAGGGACTCATTAAAAATGTGAGTTTTTAATATTATACAAGCATAAGAATGTTCATAATTTTTATGGGATGTGTTATTTAACTATGACTTGATTAAGCTTTTTAAAACTTTTATGTCTCTAACTGCGTTTATTATGATGACAGAAGCATTAGACAGAACCATTCTCTCTTATCACTCATAGAATGCTAAGTCTCCTTCAAGAATTTAAAGACTGGATACTTTATGTCTTTGTATTGGAGTTGCATTATTCCAAGGAACTTTAAAATAGATTAAGTAAGGGATTAAGCTTATGTGATTACGTTTTTCTCTGAATTTCATTCTTCAGACTATAGAATCAATGATACAAGAATGGTTTATAAGAAGAATTATTAATGTTGTAATAAAAGATATTTCAAGTTAGTTTGTTGATGAAATTTACATTTATAAAACAACAAAATTATACTTTATTGTTTAAGGCCTCTGAAAGATTGAATTAAATGCTAGATCGCTAAGTTATTTGATGTAGATATGTAAAGTATACCAATGCGCTTTAGAAATGTGAAAACACTTTAATACGAAGAGCTTTAGCTCAAACAACTTCGTAAATTTATCAATTCTTCCCATATTTTTATTCCATTTTCAATTTATTATTTTTGTACAATATTTTGTTCAAGTAAGTTAAAGTGCATTTCTGCGCTGGTATATTATATCTATACGCACGCATTAAAAAAATTGCATAATGAAACAGATTTTTATTTGTTTTTATAGTTATAAAAATATTTTTTATTATTATTTGAAACGAAATTATATTGTGCAAATCTATCCCCCGATAAGGGATTCATTTCATTTATTTTTATATGTGGTATAAAATTTCTTATACTATATCTGCGTCTTTATAATTATGAGACGCACTGTAATTATTTTGAAAAAACAAAATTTCCCATCTCACTAACTCATAATGATTGAGTAATTATATTAAATAAACATTGAAAATTTATAATTTATAGCATGATGTTTATATGGTAACATATGTTTTATTATTTTTATTCAAACATTACATGCATATCAACACTATAAACATTAATTTAATATTTTGTTCACATAAATAAGCATTATCTGTCGTTGTAAGGGTCTCATTAAAAATGAGAGATTTTAATTATTATACAAGCATAAGTATGTTCATAATTTTTATTTTATGTGTTATTTAACTATGACTTGATTAGGCTTTTAAAACTTTTGTGTCTCTAACGGAGTTTATTATGGTGACAGAAGCATTATATAAAACCAGAAGTCATAAAAGGTAGATTAATATATTCGCTCGTATCGCTTATGGAATGCTAAGTCTCCTTCAAGAATTTAACGACTGCATACTTTATGCTTTTGCAATGGAGTGGTATTATTCCAAGGGAAATTTAAAATAGATTAAGTAAGTGGGATTAAGCTTATGTGGTGCTATTCTTCTCTGAATTGCATTCTTAAAAATATAGAATCAATGATATAAGAATAGTTTATTAGAAGAATGACTAATGTTGTAACAAAAGAAATTTCGAATTAAATTGTTGACGGAATTTTCATTTATGAAATAACAAAAGTATACTTTATTAGTTAAGGCCTCACAAAGATTGAATTAAATAATATATCTCAAAGTAATTTAATGTAGATATGCAAAGCATATTAATGCGTCTTTAATAGTCATGTAAAAGCACTTTGATGCGAAGCGCTTTAATTCAAAACACTTCTAAAATGTATCATTTCTTACACAAATTTTTATTCCATTTTCAATTTATTAATTTTGTACAAATATTTTTCCTGTCAAAGGATCTAAATCATTAACAGTAAAATTATGCTCTTTTACATACTTCTAACTGGTTTATAATAATTGATTGATGTGTAATTTAGGAATAACTTGTTTAAGTTGTTATAACTGGTCTATAATTATTGGTTGATGTTTCATTTAGGAATAACCTGATATAGATTTAAAAACTTTTTATTGCTAACGGCATTCATAATGATGATTGAAGCTTTATATAAAACTAGAAGTCATATCATCATTAATATCCATTACTATGATCTTTTAAGGAATGCTTAGTGTTTTTCTAAGTGTTTAACACTAGAACTATCGATGTTACATATATACCTAGTTTTACCGCACCGTCAAATTGACGGATTCATGGCTTTCATTGTAGCTTTTGATTCAGTTAATGTAAATAAAAGAATATAACTTAATAAAAACTAAATTTAAAATAATAATTCATTAATTATTAAAAAACAGTTCTTATTTGCATTTATAGTATAGCACGTTTGATAAGTATGAAATAATTATGAGACACATTCTTTACAAGTTTATGTTGTCTTAGATGAACACTTACCACAAGCATATTTGTGGCATACATTGCAGGTATAAATCGCTCTGTTTTTGTTGCAGAATTGAATTTGGCAAGATTTGTGTTCATAATGACTAGTTTTTGTAGTTTTCTAGAATACAACCCAATGCTTTTCATTCTTGTTCTTGGGATGCGGCTTCTTTTCTACAGCACTTATATTCACTGAAAAGTTCTTCTGTTAATTGAAATTTTAAAAAAAAAATCTTGTTATATTTTCACTAGAAGTTTCTTTATATAATATCCGATTGCTGTCAAGTCCAAAATACATTATGAAATACCTGCAAATGCCATCCACATCACCTTGTTTTTACGCTATAATTTGGTCAACTACCTCTACTCCAAACTTAGTCTCATCATAAAAAGACACATTTGCAGGAATTCGTTTTCGATTAGATTTTTTTTTTATCTCTGGTTAAGACGTTGTACTTTTTTACGAGGTTTACTTTTGTAAATTGTTAGAACAATATCATTTGGATTGTAGAGATTTGTGGACTCAGCACTGGAGCTCTTTAAGGAAATTTCATATTCACTCATCGAATCTTCACTTACATATTCATCTTCTTCAATTTCTTCAATTTCTTCTATATCATCTTCAGCTTCTTCAGAATCTGGAAAATCCGTTTTATTTTTCGCGCAATATATGTCTAAATTATTATTACTTGAATTTGTGTCCGAACAGTCTTCATTTATACTATCGAGTTTTTTTTTTTTTTTTTTTTTTTTAATTCTTCGAATGTATTTTTTTTCTTACTGGAAATCGTTTCATTGTTGTTCAGAATTTACAATATATATATATATATATATATATTTAAATAATTTTTATTAAAATATATTCATACAATTTTCTGAGAGTGAAATTTTCGCAGGTTATTCTTTCCAAAGATTTCACTTTTCACCAAGAAATTTATCACGTTACAAGCACAACTGATAACGATTGCGTCCTGATTACATTTACCAATTATTAATTTACCACATTTTATGGAAACCTGGAGTGAACTACGCATGGGTTAAAAGGACTAGTCCATGTCGAAAATGAGGAAATCCGTACTACCTCGGGATGAGTTTCTTAATTGTTAAAGCCGTCATTTTGACGGTCTTGGTATAAATAGGTATAGGTCATACTGATTATGGAAATTAAAAAAGGTGAGAAGAAATTGAATAGGAATATTTAACTATTTTTATATTTCATTAAAAGTCGTATCATAAAATTTTATAAAAATTCATAAATTATATCTAAATTTGTAACGGTTGGGTGCTCGCACTGGGTGTTGAATGCAGACATAACTCAGAACATAAGATAAAAACAGTTTATTTAAAACGATAAAGGCTCAAGGGGAGTGGAGCAGTTCTGTAATTTTAACAACTGATAACAATATTAACAGATAAAACTCATACTCACAGCT
Source organism: Maratus speculifer (assembly GCA_964019185.1). Classification (NCBI taxonomy): domain Eukaryota; kingdom Metazoa; phylum Arthropoda; class Arachnida; order Araneae; family Salticidae; genus Maratus; species Maratus speculifer. Next base: position 96,568,753 of record OZ025290.1, read on the forward strand.
CCGGCACTAACTCAATCGGGGCACTTCAGATTACTTCTCCTTTAACGTCAGCAAAGCTGCTAGATAAAATTTTATTAGACAGCTCCTGGCTGTATAGAAATTCTTTATTAACTTTGACATAATCAACGTAATTACTATTAACTTTTACCACCGGCCAACTTCTCGAGTCGAATTCCAAAACTCCTTGTCAACTCACTGGAGGCTCGCTAATCCTATATATCACTCGCTTTAGATTCACTACTAGCTGGCCAATGCCACCAGACACACACTGCTAGACGCCACTAGCTGGCTAATGCCGTTAGACACCCTCAAACACACTCAAATACCAAGTTTTTATGTGCTGCAAACTGAGATATTACAAATTTACATATTAATTCTATCCGAGACATAACTGTAGAATCCGAGAAAGACACACACGCTCTAGAAAGTTAAAGTAAAAGAGAGGACAGATGTCGCTTTCACGCTTACACATGTTAAATTATTGACGTCACGATCTCAAAATTGCTAGAGTGCCTTTATTACAAAGGTCACTCCCTCAAAAACCCCCTCGGACTCTACAGAGAAAAAGGACTGAGCAAAATACATGCCCAGGACTTTTTCTTGTTATTAAATTTCAAACCGTACAAAACAAAGTGATGGGCGAAATTTGGCACCGAAACATAACTTTTAAAATATTAACTTTAGCCCACCACTACAAAAAAATCAGTTTGCATCAAATATTCACATATTCAATCCAATCATTCTCCTATCTTAAAAATAACCTCCATACTTCCAAAACCAACTACTTCTTTTTAAGAATAACCCACTCCACTGGGAGTGCTAAAATTCATCAAAACACTAAGCTTACGAAATTTTCCTCAATACTGAAATACAACTGTAACTTTACCAAAAATTTCTCCATAAAACTTTCCTAATACTAGAATTTGCACCAAGTCCAAAAAACCCAATGTGCAAAAATTTTCCTCAGCAAAATTCAGAACTCATCTAAAATTAAATTTACTTCATACTACAATAACTCTATGCTACAATAACTCCGTTCTACTACGTAATACCTACATACCCATTAGCCAATGAACTAACTCCCAAAAATTCGTCAGAACTAGCTCCACTTTAACAATATTTGGGGTAACATACGTACAGCTTCACATAGCTGTGCTTATGCAATAATCTAAATGATCAAATTTACAAAGTGACGTCATCACATACTCTTCATCTGTATAAACTAAAAGAAAAATAGCAGTATCAATATATAACACAGGTATACTTCCCTGCAAGAAAATCACATTAAACATTCAATTTTAATACAATACAATTTCATATTCAAATGTAACATAAAACTTCGCAACTTGCGGAAACCACTCCCAACTGAAGTACAAACGCAACGTATAAACTCCAAACGATAAGAAGAAAGTTAATTCATTAAATGTTAGTACAAGAGATAGAAACGCGTGTCAAGGACTTCTTGACCGCAAAACACGTGCCCGCCTGATTCGCGGCGCGTGTTCATAATAACCGACATAACTGTAGAATCCGAGAAAGACACACACGCTCTAGAAAGTTAAAGTAAAAGAGGGGATAGATGTCGCTTTAACGCTTACACATGTTAAATTATTGACGTTACGATCTCAAAATTGCTAGAGTGCCTTTATTACAAAGGTCACTCCCTCACAAATTTTAAGCATGAAATTTGAAAACCGTCAAAATGACGGTCTTGGTAGTTCTAGTGTTAACTAATGCATAGTTTATGATGCTGTATTGAACAAAAATTATTTAGGGATAGCTACAATAGATTAAGTGCGTGGAGTTAAACTGATATGATAACATTTTTCCTTAAATTCTATTCATCAATATATAAAGCAATTATTCATTGAGGGTTTATTAACAGCGTGAGTCAGGTCATAACAAAAGAAATTTTGAATTATCATAATCACAAAATTGACATTTGTAAAATTGAAAAATGCAGTTTTTACTTGTTTAACTGAGAAACTTGATTGATATGAGATTAACTGAGAAACTTGATTCATATAAAACCAGCAGGCTAGATTAAAATCCGTTACTTTTATCGTTTATGGAATGCTAAGTCTCCTTCTATTGGTTTATCTAATGCTTACTTTAAAATGCTGCATTAAAGTAGTATTATTCAGGGCCGCTAAAATAGACTAATTGCATGGAATTTACTTAATATGGTAGCATTATTCTCTGAATCGCATTCATGAGCATAAAGGCAATTATCCAAAAAAAAAAATTTAACAGTGTGATTCGGGATTTAATATTTTTTTAATTAGTTTATTCACAAAACAGACACTTGTAAAAATAAAAATATTTAATGAAAAAAAAAAAAATTTTTTTATGTAACTATTATTTAAAATTTTAGAAATAAATTTACCATTAACCTATTGTAACTTGCATATAGGCATCAGGATATTTAGCGTATTTTGCAGTTGCAAAAATGACCATTTTGAGAGTCTAATTATTTAAAGTAAAAAATAATGTGTACATTGAAGTGCAAGTGTATATCTAATTTTTTTTAATTAGTAAATCAGAATTTTATTTTTTTAATTGTAATCATTTTTTCTTATTGTTTAAATGAGAGGCAATGTATTTTTACCTTATAAGTAATAATTTTTTTTGAGTCGTACAACAATAACGTGTCTCTAAGTCATTATTAAAAAACAATCTCATAAAAATTAATATTTAAAATAAGTAAAATATATTTCACAAAATTTAACAAGTTACTGCATAATTTTTATTTTTGTGGTCTAATGTTTCATATTCTTCTTTAATGACTACTTCGACATAAAGAAAAAATTCAGTGTAAATAATTCAATACAATTATTAATTAGTCCTTTATTGCATTATTTATTAGTCCTTTATTGCATTTATTAAATATTTGTTTTTTGTTTTTCATCCTGTGTTACTTAATTATGACAAAGATAACCTTTAAAATTTGTTATGCTCATAACAGGAATTACAAGTAAGACCGATGTATTATATTAAACTAGAAGTCCATAAAAGCTGGATTAATAAGCTTTGTGTGACCATTCATGGCGTACTAAGAATATATCTCTTCCGAGATTGTAATGGCTACATACTTTTATGACGCTGAATTGGATTGGAGTCATTTTAAGGAAATACTAACTGAATGAACTGAGGGATTAATCTCATATTATTACATGTTTGTCTAAACTGTATTCAGCATGTATAATTAATCATACAAGGATAGTTTATAGAAGTGTGACTAATGTAGTAATAAAATAAATTTCTAGTTAATTTGTCGAGAGAAATTCTCCTTATGAAATTTAAAGATATTACTTTATTACCTAAGGCTTCACAAAGAGTGAAATAAATATATGGACTGTAAGTTATTTAATGTAAATGTACTATGCGTTTTTAATGCAAATGTAAAAATGCTTTAATACGAAGCACTTCAATGCATTTTTTATTTGAAAACAATTAATAAGTTTATCATTTCTTGTTCCTTAATTAACTTTTTAAAATAGTATATATGTACAAATATGTTTTGTGTCACCAAAATAAATCGTTAGCAGTGCATTTTTCTTCTATTACTCAGTTACAATAGGCTTATAATTTTTGGTTGATGTGCCAGTTATCAATGAATTGGGTATGATTTAAAACGCTTTATGCAATTATCGGCGTCCATAACATGGGTCGAAGCTTCACATACAACCAAAAGTCATAAAAGATAGATTAATAACTCTTATTTTGATTATTATGGAATGTCAAGACTCCTTCTAGGGATTTAACCATTGATGGAAATTTCTTAATTATTCTGGATTCTGATCCAAGGCAATGTTTCAGGGTATGTTTGTTTGTTTTCAATTAGGAAATTTTTTTTATTCAAAAATTTGTAAAAAGAAATATAATAAGTATCTTACACAGAGTAAACTAAGATCCTTACATTTTCCGGTTTTAAATATGGTTGTCCGGGATCAACTCCGGAATAATTAAGAGATGTTGAAACGTGTGCTTTAACAAATACATACTTTATGACGCTGCCTTAAAGTAGGATTATTCGAGCTTCACTACGATAGATTAAGTGCGTGGGATTAATTACTGGTATGATAATATCATTCTCTAAATTACATTCATCAGCATATAAAGACAATGATCTAAAAATTGTAAATTTACACTGAGATTCATGACTTAATAAGGAACGTTTTAAATTAGTTTATTCACGAAACTGACATTTGTAAAACTGTAAAACAAATATGCTAATTGAAAAAAATACAGTATTCTGGAAATTATTTTAAAATTAAATAAATTTTAAATTTAAAATTTTAAACTAAACAACATACATCTGACTTGTGTGCTCGACATGAAAGCCTGCTTAAAAGCCATCGTCAATATACAGGGGCGAGATAGCACACAAGGAAGTATCACAACACAACAGAAGTACAACCAGGAGCTCCACACAAAGAGTGTGTGCAATGGAGCCAGTGGGATTCGAACTCACAACCTCCTACACTCACAAGCGATTAGCAGCGTGATGGTCTTAACCACTCAGCCACGAAGGCCCCATTATTTTGAATTTGAAGTAATTGAAATATATTTGCGTATACATCACAGCTTTTATGCATCCATCAGAATGTTTAATAATTTTCACAATTCAACTGTAAAAATATCAGTATTTTCCTGCATCGTCACTCCCCCGCTTTTATAGAATATTACTATTTTGGCCAGTGAGAATGCTCCATGATAGCCTAAAGTAGTCGTTTTCTATTAAAGCGGTGGAGTGACGATAGAGCAAAGTAGTCATATTTTTTACAGTGTGTATAAATGGCCTCATTTGAAATGATGATAATTTTAAATAGAAGGTAAGAAGAGCATTTCAGTGCAAACGTATATCTACATTTCTTTGATTAGTTAACTATTGTTTCATTTATAAAATTTTTACTATTTTTTAAATGATTGAGGCAGTTAATTTTTACCGCATGAGTAATCAAAATTTTTGAAATGTATTAAATTAACATGTCTGTAAATAAATACTATAAAAAATCACATGAAATAAATATAAAAAATAAGGAAAATACGTTGCACGAAATTTAACAACTAGCTGTATAACTTTATTTTTTGTTATCAAATGTTTCACACTCCTCTAAATTTACAACTAAGAGTATAATTAAGCTTATACCATGACATCATTTTCTGAATTGTAATTTAATGGTTTTTTGTAGCACGTTTAAATTCCCATTTTAATTTATTATTTTATTACGAATATTTTTTCTGCCATTTCACATAATCCTTAACATAGTGCATTTATTTTTCTTTTAGGTAGATTTCGTTTTAAATTCACCTATTATATTCTATTTTTTGATCACGATTTCTAAAACCCAAAAACACATTCAATTAAAAAATATATATTTGTCTATCAATGTATTTCATTTTTGATGGACAGGATAACTTTAATAATTCTTCTGACATCTCTTCCTATGTAATACACAAAATCAAGGGGCATAAAATTTCGGTTAAGTTCATTAATGGGCAAATTCGGTCCAAGGAGGTGGAAGTAGGAAAGCATTTTGTGAAAACCAAAAAAAAAAAAAAAAGATACTTCTTAATTAACATAGATATAGAATCAGTTTAAAGCTTTATTATTACTTCTAAAAAAGGGCCTAAAATTTAGCTATAGCAGAATTTTGAAAAAACTAAAAGTGGGCTCTGTGAGCGAAAAAAAATGGATTTTCGGGAGAAAAATATTATCCCTTTGTCAATTTCATTATATCATATCATTAAATCTTTTATAAATCTTCTCAATATTATGTACAATTTTTATTCTGACAAGTTTTCGATAATACCAACTCTTAGCGTTTCCACACCCCACTACCCCACCCCTCGAAAAATCTATAACAAAAAGTGGAGTTGAAGAAGAAAAAAATCCGTAATTTCGTCAATTCACAAGATATTAAATCCGCTCTTTTACTTTAAAACAGTTATAGAATTATTATTATTTCTAAAGAAAAATTATCTATTATATGTTTTTAAAGCACTCAGCTCGTCTTTTTAAATATTGTTACATATACTTATTTCATTATCCCAATTCCTTTTGTTTCCTACCATTATTTTATTACTCTATAATTAATCTGTATTTTTTAAATAACCATTGCTGGGTGGGGCTAGATGAGCTGAAAGAAATTGGTAGGCTTCCCCGCCCAGCTGAGTCTGAATCTGAATTTATTATAATCTTCTGAAAAATATCTGCAACTTTTATATTGACAAGTTTTTGACATAACCAATTCTTATAGTAAAAAAAAAAAATAAATAAATAATGAAATAGAATAAAATGTCTTCAAAGAAATAATTATCGTATTAAAGGTGTACTCAAATCCAAACTGCTAATTTTACGAGTTATTGTTAAAGACATTTTTATATTAAACCCATCCATTTGACATGTTATTGCATTTAAAAGCTTTTATAATGTATTAGTCGTATTAGCCGATTTTTTGATAAAGACAGAATATACTTTTAAAAATGCTGTAAAAGTAGGCAGTTTATCCCAAATTTCAAGAAGCAATTGTGCTGGAAGTATCAGTGTTTTGCTTAAAAACGAATTGTTTTCTTTCCGACTCATTTTAATTTCATTTTGCTCTCAAACGCTTCTACGTGGAAGGTTATCTTACTTCTAAGCTCTTTAATGTGCCTTATTGGTTAAAATTGTTAAGGGAGAATATATTACAACAAATGCTGTAAAAGTGAGCATTTTAAACCGAATTTCCCGAAATGATAGAGTTGGAAACTACAAATATGATGGAGAAAATAATTGTTTATAAATAAATTCTAATCAATAAATCGAAAAATAAAATCGCTAGGTCACTTATAAATATCTTCAAAAATCGCGTCAGCAAGTTTCACATTTCTTCTTTAAAAAATGAATCTGAAACAGTGTCAGAAAATTTTGAGTTACTGAGCACGGTAGAATATAATTTCTTATATTGCCTTGACGTGATTCTGATAAAGTCAGAACTATAGAAACATGAAATTATAAATATTCAAAACCAGCCAAATAAAATTATTGAACTGAATTTAACTCAAATCATATTTTTTTTGTAGTTGTTGTTGGTGGTGAAAATAACACTTAACTTCGAAATCTAACTGCGACTGTAGGTCGAGGCGGCAGGGATTTTATATTGTTATAACGGGTTTAGAATTCTTAGTTGATGATTAATTTAAAAATGAATTGAGGAATCTTTAAAAATATTTATGCTATTATCGGCAATCTTATTGTTAACCGAAGGTTCACACAAAACCAAAAGGGATAGAAGGTAAATTAATATTCCTTACTGTAATCCTTTATGGAATTCTGGCGCTCCTTTAAGGGCTTAACAAATGCATACTTTATTATGCTGCGTTGAAGTAGGATTTTCCAGGGATCGCTACAATAGATTAAGAGCGTGGGATTAAACTGATATGATAACTCTGTTCTCTGAATTGCGTCACATAAAGGTAATGACTCAAAGAAGGTTTAGTAAGTGTATGATTTATAGCGCAATATACACTAGTGTGCAAAACTTAAGGACGGAGTCCCAAAACGCCAATTTTCAAAGGGATTTTCAAGCGATAATTGTAACGCGAATATTCAACAGGAAGTAATATAATTCGAATAATTACTATCTCTGCATAACAGCTAGTCCATATAACATCTTATTCAGCTCACCCATGGTCACAAGAGTCACAGTCACTACGGCGAAACAAAAAAAAAAATAGGAAATTTCACGCGTCTCTTTTATGAGTCTCAAATGACTACTATATGTGACTCCTCTTTCAGGTCACTGCGACTGCTACTTTGTGACGAGTCATCAGGTGACTTTACAGTGTCGTTTTATTGAGACTCTCGTGTGACTGTCATTTGGAGGCTCAAGTTCAAAGTTATTGTGAATGTTGCATTATGATAAATTACCAAACAATGTCCCATTAAAGTCACATGGTGCGTTTTCACCACTTTTCACAAATGGTTACTTTGCAGTAGGGTCTCTGTTACCATTTGACAAAGTCTTGTGACAGAAAGTCACCATGTGACTTTAATGCGTAATTATTTGGTTATTTATAATGATGCAACATTCACAATGACTTTGAAATTGAGCCTCCAAATGACAGTCACATGAGAGTCTCAATAAAACGACACTGTAAAGTCACCTGGTGACTCGTCACAAAGCAGCAATCGCAGTGACCTGACAGTGGAGTCACCTATATTAGTCATTTGAGACTCATAAAAGAGACGCATGGAATTTCCTATTTTTTGTTTCACCGTAGTGACTATGACTCTTGTGACCATGTGTGAACTGAATGAGGTGTTATATGGACTAGCTGTTATGCAGGTATAGTAATTATTCGAATTATATTACTTCCTGTTGAATATTCGCGTTAAAATTATCGCTTGAAAATCTCTTCGTCCTTAAATTTTGCACACCAGTGTATATATATATGTGTGTGTGTGTGTGAGGCTATACAGTACTCTCTTAACATTCGGGAGTTTAGGTTCCTGAAAACATCCGAGAATGCTGAGACTACCTTCCCGTACATTTAAGAAAGTTAGATTCCTTTTTTTAAATCGAAGAAAAGCAACTGAAGTTAGACTAGTATATTTATTAAACATTATCTTTTAAAAATTCATTCTTTAAATAAATATGAATATTTTTAAACATACTTGCACAAAATTTATTTGTTAATACATGGTGGAAAAATTTTTGTGATTGTTTGACAAAACAGATTTTATGTCTATAAATTTCCAAGTAAATAAATTGCGTACTAGTTTTCTGTTTTAAAATTAAGACTCCTCTCCAATAAAGAATCGCGTTCTATTGCTTTTTCAACAAGTTATAGTTGATAATTTCATCGACATTTTCTTAAAATGTCCTTGACATATTTTTCAGAAAATTATTCAATAAATAAATAAATAAATAAATAAAATTTTAGAAAATTGAAAAGAATCTGCATAAAACATAAAATAAGTTAGCTATCTATATTTTCCCTCAATACAAGGGCTGAAGTTCTCACAATTTATACCTTACAGCAATACAATAAGCTAGATCGTATATAAGTGTCCAGTGTAACGTAATTCACAGAATTGGTAAAGCAAAGTGAGTTTACTTTGTAAAAAAATATTCTTTATGAATCAAAATTCGCGACTAACGAAGTTCTTTGTTCGTGAATGTGGAAATGTTTCGCATTTTTTATTTTTTGAATAATAATTATACGTAAATGTTACACCCACGAATTTTAAGGGATTACTGTACCAGATATTGACATTTCTAAAACTGAAAACGAATTATGTTAAAACAAAGGGTTCTTCTCGAATTTTGACAGTTTCTTGTTTATTTTTTTATCCTAAATGAATTTATTATTAACTTATTATAGGTTTTAGATAACCATCAGAATATTCAACGTATGTCACAATTATAAAATATGTGCTTTTGAAACAACTATTATCTGAAGTGAATTGTTATGTATGCATTTGTTTCCCAACATATATTTATACATTTCTTTTGTTATTTCATTAAAATTTCATTTGAAAAATCTTACCTTTTTTGTTCATTTTTAAATAAAACACAGTGAATTTTTATCATATGATCCATCAAAATTCCGAAATGAAAAGATTATGTTAAGAATTCTCTAAATCATTTTTATAAAATAATCTTATAAAAGTAATATTAGAAAATAATTTAAATACACCGCATGAAATTAAAAAAGTCACTGGATAATTTTATCTTTTATTAATGAACATTTCATAGACCTCTTAAATTAATATATCTTCAGATTTATTTTTAATTTTTCTACAGAATGATTACTAATTTAAAATAATATCGACCTTTTATGCACTTTCAAATATACAAAAAAATATACATATATATATATTTGTAATGTGTTATTTAATAATGACTAGAATAACATTAAACATATTTTATGTCCCTAACGGCAACTACAAGGATTATATAATATAAAACCAGAAGTCGTAAAAGCTAGATTAACCCGCGAGTAGTCGCGACTTTTTTCTCATCATCATTAGTCGCGCTCGGTCTTTTCGCCCCTGGCCCCCCGCATACCAAATATGTAAAATAAGAAATATTTTTCACCTAATATACGAAAATAACATTACAACGAAGATATAAATTTGCAGTTTTCTTAAATTATGCATTTTTTTCATGAGATCTGGAGTAATTGGAAAAAATAAAAATGAACTCGCATTAATGACTTTTACGTAGACTTTTTTGCCAATTTCAACTTTGTTTCTAAACATTTACCTGAAAGAAAAACAGAGGTGTCCTGTTACTTCACTAAGGTGCTCGAGAAAGCTTCAAAGTCAGCTACATGGTAGATCTCCGCTGTATTTGTAATGTGATATAAGTTAGGAGAAGATAAGTTATACGGGCGGCGAAAAGACCGACACGCGACTACTGACGGGTTAATAACCTTTACTAGGATCGTTCATGGAATGCTAAGTTTCCTTCCAAGAACGTAACGGCGGCATACTTTATGACACTGCATTGGAGTGGGATCATTTAAAAGAACTTAAAAGTAGATTAATTTCGGGATAAAGCTTATATGATGGATTATTTTCCGAACTGAATTTACAATAATATTCATCAATGATACATGTAAAGTTTATAGAAATTTGATTAAATTAGTAATTTAAAAAATCTAGTTAATTTGTTATTGTTAAAATTGAGGATAATAAATAAATTAATAAATAAATAGATAATAAATAAGATAATAAATAAATTATGAAGCTTGAAAGATATTCTTCAATGCTTAAGACATCACGAACATACTTAAGATTGAATTAAACATAGGATCTAGTGGCCTTGCATTTAATGCAAGTATGTACTCTGTTATAAAGACAGCCACAAAATAACTCAGGTTGAGACGAAATCCACTCATCTCACGTTTTGAAAGGCAGCTTCTCGAAAAGAGTTGAAATAACTTGAGTGAACGAGTTGTTTTTAAGCAATTTAAATTAAGTCGAGCTATTTAGATAACCAAATTAAATCAAGAAGATTCAATCGTTTGAAAAACAGCTCATTTATGATCCTTTCCTGAGAAGCCAAATCAACTCTTTCGCTTTAAGAGTGTAAAGCATTTCAATATGCTTTAATTGCAAATGTGAAAATACTTTAATGCGAAGTCTCTTAGTACTGTTTTATTTCAAAAGGCTTAATAGTTTAATCAATTCTTGCTAAAAGTTTAAATTCCTTTTTTACTTTATTGTTTTCGTTCCCGTATTTTTTTGTTATCGCATCTAAATCCTTAATTGTGTCTATCTTTTTTTTTTCTTGTGTATAGTTATAACTGATTTATAATTTTTACTTCATGTGTCAATTAAAACTGAATTACGTAATCTTTATTTTTTTCTTTTTTTGTATCGGTATTCTTAATGATAATAGAAGCATCATACAGAACCAAAAGTCATAAAAGCTACATTAATAACCCTTATTATAATCCTTGTAGGGGTGCACAATCTGTAGCCCGCGGCCAAACTGATACCAGTAATTTTATGCAGAATAATTTTACTTATAATAATGACAGAAAATTTGCTATGAAAGAAAACAAAAGTCACTTTTCAAATATTCTGGTGTCAATCGATTTTCTGGCAAAAAGGTTGTACATCGCTACTTTATGGAATGTTAAGTCGGCTTCAAAGGGTTTAACTAATACATACTTTAAGACGCTGCACTGAAGTAGGGCTATATAGATAATGTGCATGTTTGTAAACAAACTGGCTTTTTCGTGACAGCTTAACTTGTGGTTGTCAAAAATTCGAATTAAGCTGCATTAGAAAATTCTAATTTTGCCAGCCACAAGTTGAGAAGTACATCCTTTTTCGGGTGCATGACGTCACATGAACATTATCTGTAGGGATCACAACAATAGATTAAGAGTGTGAGATTAAACTGTTATGATAACATTATTCTCTGAATTGCATTCATCAGGATATAAATCCATGATCCAATGATGGTTATTAACAGTGTAATTCAAGAGGTAATGAAAGAAATTTTAACTTTGTATATTCACGAAACTTATATTTGTAAAACTAAGAACCAGTTATGTAAAAAAAATTTCTTCCAGCATTTAAAAGAATTAGTTATTTTAAATAATTAATAATAAAAAAAATCAGAAATGCATTCTTTTAAACTTATTATAACTTTTATATCATCATCATCATCATAAAAGCATTCTACAATTTTAAAATTCAACCTTAATAAAAAAAAAAGTATTTGAAGAAAAATGTTAAATGTGCATTTTAATGTACACATATATTTATATTTATTTATTTATTGATTGATTTTGTTCGTTAATGATAAAATTCTTTTTAAAAATCATACTAGTGTCTATCCATTTCTTAAATAAGGGGCAATGTATTTTTACCATATGAGCTAATAAAAGTTTAAAAATAAAGAAAATATGTTTCATGAAATTTAAAATACTTTTATCTTTTATTAATGAACATTCCATAATCCTCTTAGTTTCATTTTTATGCAAAAAGACGAAAAAAAAAAAACTATTGCCGTGGTTATTAATTTAACAAAATTTCTGCCCTTTCAGTCATTTATAAAATATTTTTGTTTCGTTATGTGATATTTAATTATGAACAGAATAACCTTTAAATATTTTTGTCGCTAACAGCAATTACAAAGATGACCGATGCTTTCTATAAAACTAGAAGTCGTTAAAGCTATATTAATAACCGTTACTAGGTTCGTTCATGGAATGTTAAGTCTCCTCTCAAGAACGTAACGTCTGCATACTTTATGACACTGTACTGGGGTAGGATTATTTCAGACGACTATACAATAGATTAATGATAGGATTATATAGATATGATTAAATTTCACTGAATTGCCTTCGTCAGTATATAAAGGCAATGATACAAAGATGGTTTATTAGCAGTGTGGTTAATGTTTTGGTTATAAAAGAACATTTCGGTTTCTACATAAAACATTGATCAAATCTAAAATATATACTTTTATTTGTGATTATAAAATATCTAAGTTAAATATGTGATCTGCAATAATTTTTAATAAATTTGTGGATTTTATTTTTTTTTTCTCTTATTCCATATTACAATTTTATTCCGTATTTACGATATATTCTGTACTTAATCAAAAGAACATTTTTTTTTTTACTTTAATTATTAACTGTTTTTTTTTTCTTCGTTATGTGTTATTTAGTTATGACCTGAATAACCTTTAAAAATTGTTGTCGCTAACGGCAATTACAAATATGATCACTGCATTCTATAAAACCAGAAATCGCTAAAGCTAGATCAATAACCGTTTCTAGGATCATTCATGGTATGTTACGTCTCGTCTCAAAAACTTAACGTCTGCATACTTTATGATGCTGGTCTGGAATAGGATTATTTCTGGGGAATATACAATAGATTAAGTATAGGATCAAACTGATATGATGACATTGTTCTGTGAATACCCTTCATCAGCATATAAAGGCAACGATACAAAGTTGGTTTATTAGCAGTGTGGTTAATGTTTTGGTTAAAAAAGAAACTTTCGGTTTGTATGTAAAACATTTATTAAACCTAAAATATATACTTTTATTTTTGAATCTAAAATATCTAAGTTAAATAAGTGAGCTGTAATAATTTTTAATACATTTGTAGGTTTTAATTTTTTTTTATTCCATAGTACAATTTTATTCCGTATATGTGCGATATCGTCTGTACTTAATCAAAATAATATTGTTTCCCTTTTACTTATTAATTGTTTTTCTACGTTATGTGTTATTTAATTATGACCAGAATAACCTTTAAAATTTTGGTCTTAAAAAGTAATTACAATGGTGACCGATATATTACATAAAACCAGAACTCGTAAAAACTAGATTAATAACCGTTACTAGGATCGTTCATGGAATGCTAAGTCTCCTTTCAAGAATATAACGTCTGAATACTTTATGGCGCTGCATTAGAGTAGGGTTATTTCAGAATTATCCATTTAGGGGTATTCTTTATAGCAATATCTTCCCTAATTAATCAAAAGAACGTTTTTCCACTTTTAATTATTAATTATTTTTATTCGTTATCTGTTACTTAATTTTAACCAGAATAACCTTTGAAAATTTTTCTCGATAACGGCAATTAGAAGGATGACCGATGCATTTTATAAAACCTGAAGTAGTAAATGTTTTTAGCAATGTGATAAATGTTTACATAATAAAAAATCTTCGAGTTAGTTTGTATGTAAAACATTTATGAAAACTGAAATGTATACGTATATTTTTTAGTCTAAAATATCTAAGTTAAATATGATAGCTGTAATAATTTTTAATACAATCATAGGTGTTAATTTTTTTAAATTTCATATTACAAATTTACTCCGTATTCACGCTATATTTTATTAATCAAAATATCTGATTTCCCTTTTTAATTATTAAAATTGTGCTTTTTTCTCCATTATGCGCTATTTAATTATGACCAAAATACCAATTTAAAAAACGTGTCGCTAACGGCAATTACGAGGATGACCAATGCATTCTATAAAACCAGAAGTCGTAAAAGCTAGATTAATAAACTTTACTAAGATCGTTCATGGAATGCTAAGTCTCCTTCAAAGAATGTGCTTTCTGCATGCTTTATGACGCTGCACTGGAGTAGGATTATTTCAGGGGACTGTACAATAGATTAAGTACAGGATTAAATTGATATGATTACATTATTCTCTGAATTGCCTTCATCAGCATAAAAAGCAAATGATACAAGGAGGTTTTATTAGCAATATGATTAATGTTTTGGTTATAAAAGAAACTTTCGGTTTGTACGTAAAACATTTATCCATAAATGTTAATCTATCCATATATATCAACCACTAAAATATATATACTTGTATTTGTGAGTCTAAAATATCTAAGTTAAATATGTGAGTTGTAATAAATTTAATGAATTTGCAGGTTTTACTTTTTTTTTCTTTTATTGATTATTACATTCTTTTCCGTATTTGCGATATCTTCTGCACTTTATCAAAAGAACCTTTTTTCCTACTTTAATTATTAACTTTTTTTTCTTCGTTGTGTGTTATTTAGTTATGACCAGAATAACCTTTAAAAGTTTTGTTGCTTATGGCAATTGCAAGGATGACCGATGCATTCTATAAAACCGGAAGTCGTAAAAGCTAGATTAATAACTGTTACTAGGATGTTTCAAGGAATATTAAGTCTCCTTTCAAAAGCGTAACGTCTGCATACTTTTTGGCGCTGCGTTGGAGTAGGATTATTTCAGGGGACTATACAATAGATTAAGTATAGGATTAAATTGATATGATGACATTATTCTCTGAACTGCTTTCATCAACACATAAATGCAATGATACAAGGAGGGTCTATTAGCAGTGTGATAAATGTATTGGTTATAAAAGTAACTTTCAGTTTAGTTTGTTCATAAAACATTTATCAAAGCTGCAATGTATATTTTTATTTGTGAGTTTAAAAAATCAAAGTTAATTATGGGAGCTATAGTACTTTTGAAAATGAAATATTAGGTTTTAATTATTTTTCTTTTATTTCACATTATGATTTTCTTCTGTATTCACATCTTTTGTACTTAGTGAAAATAATATTTTCGCCTTTTAATTATTATTATTATTTTAATTGGTCCGTTTATTTATTTATTTTTAGCTTTTTTGTTTTTATTTGTGTTTTTGATTTTGATATATGTTAAGATTAACAGATAACCAAACCGCATATCAGCTGGCACATTAGCAGGGTTATTACCACGGCACCTTCGCACTAGTCCACTAATATTAAATGAATGGCAACCTGATAACTGATCATTGTCCAAAGTTTGGTATAGCATCAGTAATTGGGTTGTCATTAGTTTCATATTACATGAAGCTATTCGATTTTCCTATGACAACTCACGCGAAATGACTGGCTGTATCGTTATCTGAAACACTACTTCGAGGACTATAATGTCAGTTATTATCCCGTATAACCATAATTGTAACGTCGTGGAAGTGAGACAAAAAGTAAAGGGTTTAACTAATCATCTAAAATTTTCTAACGTTTAATATATGTAAAAAAATATCACTGGGCTATGATAAATGTATATTAGTTGAGGACAGATGAAAAGATTTTATATATAAAAAGAAATGTACTACATTTTACAAAGTTTTTAATATTATTATCATTATTTCTTCTGTTTGCAATAGTCGCGTGTAAATATATTTTTCATTTGAAGAATATATTATTCTTTGATTATTTTTGGTAAAAATTTAAAATAACAATTTTTTTTAAATATACAAGAAAAGTCGCTCAAAACGGTCAAAAATTTGAAATTAAAATGCAAACAAATAAAAAATGATAAGTCAAAATAAAAATATAAATGATAACTGCACACCTGGAGCTTATTATGTATCTAAAATTATTTAAATGCCTATATATAGTTGTTACTTTAAAATTCTTTTGAATGAAACAATTTTAGCCAACTGTAACATTAAAATTTTCTAATTTAAATAAGTTTAAAAACATTGCTTAAAATAATAATTCGATTTAAAAAGTGTCTACATCAGAGTATTTATCAAACAATTCTCAATAATACCATTTTTTTCGCGTACAGTACTTTTCTTTATATTAGTAAAAAAACATCCTATATATATATATAAAGTCAGCGGCAGTGACAACGTTATTTACATTTTTTAGAATACTAGTGAGATGTTATTACGCGTAGAACGATTTTTGTTGCCTCTATAATGCAACATATTTAAAATTAAAATGTTCCTTATATACTTTTATTTCAATTTAAATTATTTTTCTTAGAGACTATTGCTTGTAATCCACAAATATACTTACTATATGCACCTATGTTGATTTTTGCATTCTTGAAATACTGTGGTCATATTTTATAATCAGTTAATTATCTCATTGAATGAAATGAGAAATTAGAATAAATGTGTATTTTGAATCACATGTTACATTTAAAAAAAAATACTAGTTGCGATCACAGATATTTAAAATCATTAAATATTATGCAAACGAGTATTTAATTTAATAACTAATAATTTGTTTTAATGGAAATAAAAACTTTTTTCTCAACTGGCTAAGTAATATTCATGATTGGGAGAAGCAGAGTTGAAGTTAATTCTAACAAAACGATAAATGTAAATACCAGGGATCGAAAGTGGATACTTTGGTTTGCCGCGCCAATGCTTTACCAATTAATCTATCCGACTGATGATGCCTGACTAGAAAACATTACTCTTATTTTTTGCACATGGATCGTCTCAAATATATATAGCTCAGTTAAGTACTCTGTAAATAGCTACGTCCTACTCTATAATTAGCTATAAAATTAGCTAAATTGTAGGACAAAGTTGTGGGACAGAGGAATGAAACTAGTGCTGCAGTTCGCAGCCCTTTCATACACCTAAGAGAATTGTGTCAACTAGGTATCACTCGGATAGTATACTTGATAAAACATTGGGACGACAAGCCAAGGTATCCAGGTTCGATCTCTGGATTGAACATTTTAAGCTCTGTTTATAAAATCATCAGCTATGCTACTCCAACAGCAAATATAACTTGAATATTTGCAGGGTGTTTATAAAAACATTTCTGCAAATAATTATTTCGATGCACTTAATATTTAGTTGCTGTAATATTGCTGTATATATTTAGTTAGTATCTGCAAAAAGGTATTTACTTTACCTACAAAAGTACGTACTCTGTACCAAATCACACTATTTTACACTGGAAAAACAATAATGGATGCAATCGTACTGAAAATATTTGAGATTTAAAATATGTTTCCACGAAAACTAACCAACCGATTTCAATGTAATTTTGAATCCATACTCACTAGATTATGCTCAATACTTAAGGTAGACAGTTTTTTTCTGCTCAATATTTATGGCAGACAGATTTTTTTTCGGCTAAAGCTTTTTATTTTAGAACAGTGGTAATTTTTCAATATTTTTTTTTCTAATTTCAGAAAAAAATCTGAAACTAATTTTTTTTTTTTTTTAACTGTCTGCCACATTATGATCATATATTTGTACACTACCACATTTCTTTAAAATTGCTTGAGTAATTCTGATGTTAGCTGAAAAGTATAGTTTTTTGGGAAGTTAAATACCTTAGACAGGTCTTGTTTGAAGATCTTGCTCTGTGTTATAAAACACATGGGATAGAATACACCAGGTGATCCAAAAGTCAGGACGAACTTTAAAAATGAATAATTCGAAATCGAAACAAGATACAAAGATACGGTTTGCATCGAACGGATGGAGAAGAAATCGGGTTTTGTGTAACAGCGAAAAAGAAAATTCCTGTCGGCTTGGCCTATAGGCGGAGGTAGATTTCGAAGAGTGCTCATTTCAAAAACAACAACAAAAATGTATGATTAGAGATGAACCCAGTTCAATTAGAGATAAGCTATGAAGAAGATTAGAGATAAACTTCATTTGGAAGCTTATGAAAATTTTTTGATTTCATTTTTCTGCAAGAACTGTTTTTATCAGAATCATCTTAAGCGAAATTCAGCTCAAATGCCGTTTTTGACAACATATTTTGAAATATTTTCTGAATTTATTAAAAAATTGACCAAAACAGCACATTATGTAGTTCCTAAATAAAAACAAACTACCAATTGAATGCGTTTGAGAGCAAAATTGAATTAAAAAAATGAGTCATAAAGTAACCGATTAGTTATTTGAATACATCCTTAATACGTTAATCATGATCGCTTCGGAAAATTTTATGCGAAATGCCCACTTTGACAGCATTTAAAAAAATATATTCTATCTTTATCAAAAAAATGGCCAATGCGTCACATTGTATAGTTCCTAAATAAGAGAATCTGTAAATTGGATGCGTTTGAGAACGAAAATGGATTTAAAAACGAGTCCGAAAAAACGCAGTTTGTTATTTGAATACTTCCTGAAATATTCAATCACGATGACTTCGGGAAATTCTGTTTAAAATACCCTTTTTGGCAACATTTTTTGAAATATATTCTGTCTTTATCAAAAAGTTGACCAATGCGTCACATTATATAATTCCTAAATAAGAGGATCTGTAAATTGGATGCATTTGAGAGCAAAAATGGATTTAAAAACGAGTCAGAAAAAAACGCAATTTCTTATTTGAATACTTCCTTAAATTTTCAGTCACGATAATTTCGGGAATTTCTGTTCAAAATACCCTTTTTGGTAGCCTTTTTTGAAATATATTCTGTCTTTATCAAAAAACTGACCAATGCTTCACTTTATACAGTTTCCAAATAAGAGGATCTACCCTTTGGATGCGTTTAAAATCAAGAATTAGTTTAAAAATGAGTCAGAATATAAGCAGCTTTGATTTGAGGTTTTTCTCCAACTCCTGTTTTTGTTTAATTTATTTTTGCTATATGAATTGGCCCTATGAAAAACTTGTCAATATAAAAGTTGTAGATATTATTAAGAAGATGTAAAATAAATTTAATTAGATTTGATAGCTTAAAAATTGACGGAGTTTTGGATTTTTTTTTTCTTTTTCATCCCCCTTTTTCTTTTCGTTTTTAATTTTTTTCATCTATCAAAAACTTGTAAATACAAAAGTTTTAGATAATTTTAAGAACATTTATAAAAAATTTAGTTGGATTTAATATCTTGAGAATTGACGAAGTTATGAATTTTTTCCCCCAAAACCCAGTTTTTTTTCCCCTTGAGCCCATTTCTAAATTTATCACTAGCCAACAAAAAAAATATTTTTGTCAGTTTCCTGGTTCTAGATAATCAATTTTTACTAATTTTGGGTTGAAAAAAGCGAATATGTAAACGAAATTTTTTTATTAGCTCTTGTTTTCAAGATACAATACAGCCCACTGGAGAAAGACACACAATATCCCACACATCGATTGCAGAAGCAAATTGAAGAAGAAAAAAAAATCCTATGAAATAAATACAATTCAATAGGCATGTTTTATTAAACAATGTTTTTTTTTCAAAGTGCCGTGGTTGTTTCTAGCCTATTCTTGCAAAAATTTCCTTTAGAATTGCCTCTTGTGTGTTAAGAATCTCTTGTAACAGTCCAGCAATAGTCAGCCAGCATTGACTCATCCCAACGATCCCGATATCTTCGTTCCATTACAGAGATATCTTTGTGAAACCTTTCACTGTACTCAGTGATGAGAGTGGAGTAAATAAATCTTCAGACACATGTTGCATCCATGGTTATGGTACTTTTGTAGGAGTTCTTTCACCAACTGTTGGTACTTCTCGGCTTTTCTGTTGCCTAGAAATCCTCGTACCACACCTTTCAAGGCTTCCCAGGTACTTTCTCTTTCCCTTCCAAAACTTTATCAAAAGCAGAATCCTTCATTATTGTACATATTTGAGGGCCCACAAAGATTCTCTCTTTAACCTTTGATTTACTCAGTCTTGGAAAATTCGCTCTAAGGTAATGGAAAGCCTCTCCATCCTTGTTCATGGCTTTCACGAAGTTCTTCATTAATCCCAGTTTAATGTGCAGGGGTGGAAGCAGAATGTTTTTGAATCAACCTGAGGCTCTTTTTATACATTTCTCTCCCCGGGACTTAGATTTCTTGAAGGCTTTATGTCTTTTATGTAGTGAGAGTTTCTATCTTGATTGTCCCACAAACACAGAAAACAGCAGTACTTGATATAGCCTTATTAGAGTAAATCAATTACTTTCAAGTTAGCCACAAATCTGCCATTATGATCCTAGTATTTGATTGATTCGAGAAGTAATTTCACATTTCCGTGAATTTCTTGCATGTGAACGGAATGTCATGTGGGAATGGAAGGATAATGTTGCTGTTGTGTAGTAAAACTGCATTCAAACGAAGTTTGGAAGAGTCTATAAATAACCCCCACTTTTGTGGATCATGAGTTATGTTCATGGAACTCATCAAACCATTAACATCAGTACAAGCAACAACTTGATCTTTCTTCTCAAAGAAATGAAGAAGATTCTTGTGACGAGTCCTGTGTTCTGTGATCTTAACTTCTGCTTGGAATAGATGCCATTGCTTCAGTCTTGATGCGAGAAGTTCTGCTTGGAATAGATGCCATTGCTTCAGTCTTGATGCGAGAAGTTCTGCTTTCTCCTTTAGCAAGTAAAGATCGCTTACGAGATCATTCAATTCTGTCTGATTTAGTTTGTGAGACTCGTTCAAATCTTCTGCTTCTAAATCTGGGCTATGGGAAATCCCAGGTCTAGTGACTCCTCTTCAATCTCATAATTTTAGATGGTTCAGAAATTGGCAGATTAGCCAAGTAAGGAACTGGACGAATGGATGATGGGGAAAAAGAATGTAAAAAAGATTCTACACTCACTGAGAATGCAGTTGAGGGGAATTACTATTAGGAGTACCAACATCCGAACATTCGATTTCCTATATAATAGCCATAATGGGATTTCTCAAGTTGGCTCTTATCTTGAAAACAAGAGCTAATTTAAACTTTTTATGTTGATTTTCGTGTTTAGCGAGACAAAATACTTTGGAAACAACTATTTTTGAGTCCGAAACATTTTTGATGTTGGGTAGTGATATCTGTCACGCAGAAACTTTTGGCCAATTTTTAAGAAGTAATGTAAACTTTAAACTGATTCGATATCTATTTTAACTAAGAAGTTATGACGTTTTTACGATTTTCACAAAACCCTCCCTATTTCCACCCCCTTGGTCCGATTTTGCCCATTAAGGAACTCGACCGAGATTTTATGCCCTTTGATTTTATGTAAAAGTTTGAAGAAGATCTGAGCATAATTATGGAAGTTATCGTGTCCAGAAGAAAGTGATATACACCGATAGATAGATAGATAGATAGATAGATAGATAGATAGATAACATTTTTTACTGACTGTAGTTTTGGGATCTAGGAGTCATGACCGCTGTAGATCTGCAATAATTTTTCAGAAATTCCAACATGGGAGAGAATGCAATAGGTAGTATTTCATACGAAATCTACCTAAAATAGTTTTGTTGGCGACAATCAAATGACGCTATAATGTTTCATTGCACAAAAGATGATTTACAATGATAATAATATTCACAACTTACAGTTCAGGTTAATTACAGTTAATTAATACTACAGTAAATGTTCAATGTGCTGTCAATCATTCATAATTGCAGCTGTGAGACTAGGCACACCATTCACAAAATTAAGTAGCATTTCTTGCGTTATGGCAGACACATTTTGACGGATGACATCTTTCAGTGCTGCTAGTGATGACATTAGTCACCAACGGAGCTATATTTTTTTTGCCTTTACACAAAACCCGGTTTCTTTTCTATCTGTTTGGTGAAAACCGAATTTTTGTATCTTGATTCGTTTTCGAATTATACATTTTAAAAGTTATTCCTGACTTTTGGATCACCTTGTATATAAATACCTGATAAAATTTAGTTACTTTAATAAATAAATAAAAAATATTAGAATAAAATAAATGTGAGCGGTCGAATCTTTTCTCATTCAGAAAGAAACAGAACACAAATACTTTAACTAATACACCACAATAAAGACAGATAATTACCATTGCATTATACCAGCTATTTACACACAAAAAGAATGCAGACTAGAATACATTTGCATTATATGTTTTTATTTCTAAATGTTCTTGTAACATCGTAAAATTTAATGACCTAACAAGAAAGAGTATCTCAGCGTGAATTATTTATCTAACAAATTTAAAGTTGTGTGAAATTTCTTCATTCTCTTTTCTTTCGAAATGTGTTTATCTTAATCATTTTAAATAATTCTGTAGTGTGATATTTTTTATATTATACATTTAGTAGTGAATTAAGGAAATCAAAGCACTCATTTAAATAATAATAATAATAATAATAATAATAATAATAATCAAGAAATGTAAATTTAAAAACGATATTACTTTAATAATTAAAAATCATTAATACTTTATGCAATTTTTTATTTTAAACCTATACAAATTTGATGCAATCAAACATTTTTTCTTGAGAAGTTTCAATAGTCAGAGATGAGAGCAAATGTCTGCTTGCCGAGGGCTGTGCATATATAATGTTATCATTTTAAGGAGGAGGTGGGGTATCACAAATAACTATTGTAAGATAACTCTTTGAGAAGAGGAGGGCTTGTCTGTTGATATTGATATCATTTTTCTCCAACCAAACTCCTCTCTCTCTCTCCTTTTTTTTTTTTTTCGTAATATGGTCTTTACATTAAAATAGTATGTATCCTTTTTTAGACGCATACGTCATTTTGTGAATGGCGATACCTTCACATGCAATTCGGTTTTGCAATTTTCGGTACCACAAAATTTATATTTCTAAATATTGCACATTTTCAATTTTTATATCGTCGTATTTAAAAAAAAAATTGCTTTTAAATACAATTTGTTTGAAAGTTATACCTCAATTTATTTATGAGTTATTATTTTTTTATAGTTTTTAGTACGAATTTTGTAATTGTGGCAACAGAAATATGCTATTTTCTCTTAAAATTGGTAAAAGCTGGAATAAAAATAACATCTCAAAAGAAATCGTCTGATATAAAATCCGATGAATTTTGGTTTTATTGCGTGTTTATTCATCAATTAAATGTTTTTTTAGTTTATAGCAAACTTAATTTACAAAGGATACACCACATTCCTTTTACAAAAATGTATTTTAAATAATATTCGAGTGATTTCGCCGCATTTACTCAGTTCGTATCGCAAAGCTAAACGAAAGCGATTTTATTTATCCCTGTGTATGTAATGATATTTTCCAAATTTTGAAAAAAAATTACAAATGAATGATTTCTGATAAAACATGGAGCTATTATAAATAAAGAAGTGAAGATTTGTGAATCATCAGATATCAGAATTGTTTTTCCCAGTGTCTTGAATATTGTTTTTGCTACGTTTGTGTAATATTCCGTCCTAATGACATCATATGCATACATTCTATAAATGCTGTTTAAGACTGGATCTGTAAAAATGGAATGCTTTTAGCGGATGCAAATAACGTTATATATATATATATATATATATATATACATAAAGCAAGTGATTTTAAAATGATCAAATTAAAATACTATAAGAAGTGAGTATGTGAATTTCGAGACGATGAAAATAATGACGGGTATAGATTTCACATGGGAATTCTATGATCATGTCCATTTAGGAATAATTTTTTTTCATTCGTTTTATACCAAACATAAGATCCTCAACTGATTATTTCATCATAATAACTGACATTTGTTATACTCTACTGATTACATATGTAATTAATTGTTAATTTTAATAATTTGGACAACTGAGTTTTATAGAAAAAGTTTTTTTTCTTTTTGTTTGTTTAGCTTAAAATAATATTTGCTTGAGAATTAGACTCACCAATCTAAGATGATTGTTTTACTGTAGCTAAATTTGTGGGTTTATTATAAAACAATGACACAGCTCCTTCCTAAACATTTTCTTGCGTCGAAATTCGACGGGTTCCACCTCGTTTTTATAAAAATAAAAAGTTATTATTAATCCCTAAATTACTATAAAGTTATTTAATTCCAAAATATGAAATATCGCAATGCTTGACATTCTTATTCTTCTTCATAAGTGTACAATCACTTTTTAAGAAATCATATGTGAAGTACATTTGAAATGAAATTTGTTTTTACTGTGAAAGAAAAGAGAAAGAAAGAAAATGTTGTACTCTTGTCTTGTTGATAAGAACTTTTATCTGCCCCGCCCCCCTTTTCCTGGCGGATCAGAAACAAAAAAAAACATTATAACTATTGAATGCATTTTGTAAAAAAAAAAAAAAAAAAAAAAAAAAAAAAAAAAAAAAAAAACTTGTAATAAAATGTTTAAATAGTGTTTCTTTTAAGTGTTTTTTGATATAAAATTATTTACTTTAAAAAATGATATCTCATTAACTTCTCTTCACTTGAATCAATAAATTATGCGACAAATAAGTGTAACTGTTTTTGTGGAACACACCAAATAATAAAAATAAATTCCATACATCAAAAAACTTTTAAACATTGATAACTTTATTGGGTACTTCTAGGTTATCTCGTAGACCAATTTCGCCAAATTATACAAATCGTCAAACTAATAGCCAAATTATACATGCTGACATACTTTTTATTTTAAATAACGAAAAAACAAATAATTAGTAGAATATTAATAAAAATATTAATAAAAAGTCGAAATAAAAATCACTTAATGACATTTGAAACACGTAAATCGCATTTAATGTCATTGAATGTGACATTCACGATCATCCATTATTGCCATTTAATCTTATAGTTTGGCGATAATTTTTTGGTCGACATGATAATCTAGAAGTACCCTTTATTGTTACGGAAAGGGAATGGTCGGATCAAGGAATGATAACGCAGAATATTAGAAACCGGAGAGTCTAAAATAACCAAAACGTCGATAGCGTTATGTATGCACAGCCTATTTCTAATTAATTTTAACAGTATTTATCGTGTTATCTAATGACAAAACTTCTGTGATTTTGTAAATTAACTAGCGGGGTACCCGCGCTTCGCTACGGTAAATTGTCACGCTTTCAAAACTGCTTTTTATGGATTGCACGTTTTTTTTCTCTCTTTCTCTGATTGTGATTCTAATTTTACACATTTTTTTTTAAACTTTAAGTCAACCTAGTTTTTTTATGTAAAGATGGGATTTTCCAATCTGTGAGCCCACAGGCTAGTCATACTAATTGTGTTTTGTACTTTTATTTTAAAGAAAAAAAAATACACATCGAAAAAATAAATAAATCAATTAAAAATCCCATTTAGCTAAATTAAGGGACCAATTTGCTCCCTCATTTCCCTCCTTTTACATTTAACCAGTGCATTCCAAATATAATCAGGGAAGAACCTTATCAGAATAAACCAGTACACCATCGGATAATTCTGCATGAAACACCCAATTATTAAAATTAAAGTAGGGTTTACCTCCGAATTTCCCTTTTTTTACCTAAGGAAGGTATCCCCCAAACTAATCCGGGAATTGTTATATTAGAATGAACCTATATCCGAAATTTCAAGAAAATCGGATAACTCTTTAAGAAAATCTATTTATCTAAATTAAAGGGGGGAGATTAGCTTCCTGTTACACGTAACCTATGAACCCCCAAAACTATTCAGAAAGCACTTCATCGGAATGAATCGTTATACCAAATTTGTAGCAAATAGAATAAATTTGTTTGAACACAAATTTACCTAAAATAAATAGGGATGAGATCCCGCCATTGTTGATTCCAGACACTTTTCTTCGGGAAGGATTTTTATGGCTTCGGAGGGGGGGTATTGTATAATTCCGGGGGGTGGTATTTTTTTTAATTAAAGAAAACACAAAATCGCAAATCTTCCGGGTGGGATATCCCGTTGCTCTGAAGGGAAATAATTTCCCCCTTAAAATCAACACTAGAGCCCTACATGCTTAACAAATGGACCTCCAAATGTAATCAGTAGGGGAGAGTGGGGATGAATGGAACAAATTTTACATTTTTACTAATAACTTAAGCTGCATACAGTTGTTAATTAAAAAAAAAATACTTAAAGAATACTTCAGCATTTAGCAACTTATTGACATTCTAATTTCAATCAACAATTGTTTTTTAAATTTGTAATAATTTTTTTAACATGCATACAGATGCATACTGTCCCATTCATCCCCGATCATGGGTATGAATGGGACGGTTAAAAAAAAATATTCCAAATATATTTTATTTGAAA
This sequence comes from Maratus speculifer, assembly GCA_964019185.1. Classification (NCBI taxonomy): domain Eukaryota; kingdom Metazoa; phylum Arthropoda; class Arachnida; order Araneae; family Salticidae; genus Maratus; species Maratus speculifer. The sequence goes on from OZ025290.1 coordinate 96,595,428, forward strand.
ACTGGGTGATACTTCCTATTTTACTACATATACTGACTGAAGATAATATCAAATGACAACAGTCCTTTGGTTCTGGCAGATCCCAGAGGTCTAGACTTGGTAGTTTCATTAAAATATCCTCCAGATTTACAGAATAAATTTCTGGTGGATCGTTATGATAAAATAAGGAATTATTATCCTTTTCCTCAGAAATTGTACCTGAAGGTTATACTTATTGTTCTTTAAAACCCTAGCAATATAATGATAATTATTTTTCCCACATGTCTTTGTTAGGAGAAAGTCGTCTTCTATTATATTATCCTAGCTGAAAACTTAGTGGTCCATACCATTTGAAATCATGTTCAAATCACTTTCATCTTCATCATGAAGTGATAAATTGTCAGATTCATCACTACTATCCATACCTTAACTAAAAATATTTCAGTCAATTCTTTTTTTCTTTTTTGGTTTCTGTTTTTTTACAATTTCCTTTTTCAAATATTGTTTTTCTGGTGTATCGATTAGGACATTACAGTGGCCTCGTTTCTCCTCTTAACAACTGGTTTCTAGGTAATTACTAAATGTAATTTTATTTAATATGGAATTGCCCTGGGGATGAATTTGACAGTCCCATTCATCCCCATAGCCACATGGTTACATAAAACAGTGATTAGGCTTAGTAAGCACTGCCAATATTGTTCATTTGCATCATAAGTATAACAAGCGATTATATCATTTTAACATAAAAAAATTATAAGGTTTTGAGAAGGTTTTGAGAAGGTTAACTATCAATTAAATACTAAAAAGATAAAACAGAAAAAACAACTTTGGTTCTTGGAGAATACACATTGTACAATAGCTAATTTTTTGTTATGGATATTGCTTTGAAACTATGTATGTTGAATGACTTCAATACTGCCATCAGTCAAATAATTTATCAAATTATTTATGTGGGGGGAACATATATAAATTTCTATTGTCCCATTCATCTCCACTCTCCCCTATGTAATTATCAGAAGGAACCTACATCCAAAATATGAGGCAAATCGGATAATTCTGCATGAAAAAACATTTATCTATATTAAAGGAGATTACACAGGTCAAAATTTATGCTTGTACCAGCAACAAAAATATGCTAGTTATTGCTAGGTATTGCTGTCTGCTAGATTTCCATGCTATTATATGCTAGCTAGAACCACATGCTATATCGCTAGCTTGCACAACAAAAGCATGGCAAGCTATATGCAAGCATTTCATGCTTATTTCCAGAAAGGTGGGCCAATACAAACCGTGAATTGCTGGAAATTCTTCTGGAACCAGCAATGTGCAATGCTAGTTTATGCTATTTTACTTGTTGGGTTATAGAACTTGGTGCTTGTCTAGCAAACAAATACCAGCATGAATTTCGATCTGGGTAGACTCGAGTTACCCGTTTTTATGCTGAACAAATGAATCGACAAAAATAATCATGGACTTTTCTTAACAGAATAGAGCTCCCATGTGCCCACATTGTTACTTTACGGAACTCATCATTCATTATATTTTAACAAACTGCTCTGCACTTAGACATTTGTACAGGGACTACTTTAAAGTGTCATCACCTCATTTAATACACCTCATTGGAGAAAAGCCCAATGACAATATTTTTATGTTTTTAAAACATGCTGATTTTTACCATCATATTTAACTTTTTTTCTTACTTCTCATTTTTTTTCAACAATTTACTTTAGTTTTCAACAAATTTTTACCTACTTTTTAATTTGTAATAATAATGGAGCAACGTTAATCTGGATGGATATCTCATCCAGAGAAGTCTGTTTACTTACACACTTTGTATTTTGTTTTTATTTATACATTTATTTTCTCTACTTTTATTGGGCGCAGCATGTCCAAATTTGGACTTTGTACCAATAAACCCAACAAACCAACCAAACTTAGCAAGATAGACTTATAGCCAAAATTTAAACCTTAATTAAATTGGATAACTCAACATAAAAATCCATTTATTCAAATTATCGGGCAGGAAATTAGCACCCTTCCCACTTTATAAGGTAAGCGTCTGGTCGAATCAGGTAAGCGTCTTAGGAGAATGAACTTATATTCAAAATTTGAAGCTAATCCACTAATTGAAAATCCCTTTTATATATCTTATACGAGAAGGTTAGCCCCCTTTACACTTAAACAATAAGATTGCAGAATTAATTAGGGAAACGCCTTTTCAGAATGAAGCTACATCCAAATTTGAATGAAAATTGTAAACTCCGCATGAAAAACCCATTTATCTAAATTAAAGGGGGATTAGCCATCATTCCCCCTTTATACTAATATATATATATTTTAATATTGAGCCTCCAAATCTAATCAGCTACGTGCTTTATCAGAATAAACTTAATTACAAAATATGAAGCAAATCGAAAACTTCTATCAAGAGCTATTGTGTTACATACACTGTTAAAAATAAATCTGTGAATTCCAGGTGAAACTACCGGCAGCAATGTAGCCGAACTTTTACCGTTCCGTTAGTAGATTTTCCGTTGTGGGAAATACAAGAAGGGAAAACTCCGGTGTAAGAATCAGTAACTTTCCGTTACAAAGTTTGATTTATCTATACTAATAAAAGAACAAAACGCTCTGTCTGTCTGTGTGTGTGTCTGTGTGTGTGTGTGTGTCTGTGTGTCTGCGATGGCTAGAAAAATCTACAGCACGTACAAAGCTCAAAATTTTTTTGAGAGTAGCCCAATATGTCTCCTGATGCACCTGAGCTTTAGAATTTCAAAATCCCAATTATTAACTGAGTAATTAATTAAAATCAGGAGGTCACTCTCATAAAAAATCATCTATTTCCCAATTTCCTTCTCTTTCGTTTGTTTACGGTTGGTTGGTTGTGTAAAAATTTTCGCAGAAGTAATAAGAAAGCTGAGACAGAATTAAAGAAACCCATGGAGGAATAAGATAAGTAGAGGTGAAGTAAGCCTCAAAAAAGGTTTGCGATATGAAACCATTTATCGCTCAAATTTAATGTGGCAAACAAAAGGACGAGGAAGGGATTTTGTATTATAAGACGAATTGAAAGAAATGAATTACAATTGAAGCATATTTCAAGAGGAAATAGCAAATTTTTAAACTGGTCTTTGTTCTATTATTATTTATTAGAATAAATATTCGCTTTTAAAATGAAGGAAATTGAAAATTAGCAATAATTAAATATCAAATTAAAATTAAATAAGATATTAAAAACATTTGATAAGAACTAAAAATTGTATAACTAAAAGTTTCCTTCATTAATGTAATTTTAAATACTTAATAACGTCTATTAAAAATGTTTATGACTTAATAATTGCATGTAAAAAAAACATTTAAAATATAATGACGAAAACATTCTTTTAAAATCATGTATGAAAACTTAAGTAATAAATATTAATCTAAAATATAAATTTCTGACTGCAGACGATTTTAATGTACTAACAAAATAATGTTATATTTTCAAGCAAAACGTTAAAATAATTTTCTATATTGATATTTAAAACACATATGATAAAATAATTAATAAATCTTTACCGGTGAAGCGATAAATTAGTTCTTTTTTTTAAAAAAAAAAAGGGAGAAAAAAAAATACGGTTTTAAACCTGTTTCAATTGATAGCACGTGCTTTTGTTGGTACTTAATTGACTTAATGTAGGGTTATATTTTAAGCATCATCTCCTGAGATAATACTTCCACTCTATTAATTTCTTTTTACTCTATAAAAGAAACGAATTTGAGATTTTGACATTTCAAAAGTGACTGTTTTTTCCCCAAAGACCTTTAAAATTCATAGACTGGCAAAATGTCAGTTTAACTTAGGATTTTTTAATATAGCTGTTACGTCAGACCGTGTGTACTTCGTACATTAGAATGTACGGATATTCGTTTATAGTTAGTGTTAATTTAGAACTTGGTTACGGTTAGGTAACAGTTAGGTTGCAATTACGTTCCGGTGACCCCTTTGTTATATTTATTTTCCGGTTAGGTTACAGTTAGGTCATGGTTAAGTTACAGTTAGGTTAAAGTTAAGTTGCGGTTAAGTTGTGGTTAGATTATGAGTAGGTTATGATTAGGTGACGGCCAGGTTACATTTATGGTATATTTAAGTTACAGTTAGGTAACTGTTAAGATACAGCTAGGTTACAGGCAAGTTATGATTCTGATACAATTAGGTTACGGTTAGGATTTGGTTCACAGAATGAACATTACGCATGTTTGATAAAAAAATATACACCTATTTTTGTAAAATGGCTCTGGAATTATAATACTGTATACTAACCTTTTAGCTAATCATCGAGAATCGATTTCATTCACGGTATAGTCGGATTTAAGAGTGATATATAATTAGTTTGAAATTCAAAATATTTCACTTGGAATATCTATGTGAAAAAAGTATTTAGTTAAGTCACTTAACAGTAATGTTAAGGATAAATATCAACACTTTAGCACGAAAATCAAGCAATCGTTGGACACATATTCCCTCCTGCGTTTCCCATTGCAGTCATTTTGGGTATTTTTGCAGCTAAATATTACTTTTTTTTTTAAACCAATTTTTGACACAGTCAGGGGGCACGTATTTAATATAATGTACACTGTAAAAAAATTGAACCTGTTGCTGCATTGTCACTCCCCCGCTTTTATAGAATATATCTCTTTTGACCTATGAGAATGCTCCATAATAGGCTGAAGTAATCATTTTCTATAAAAGTGGTGTAGTGACGATGCAGCAAAAGGGTCAAATTTTTAACAATGTATTTACACATATTTCGAGTTAAAGATAAAATCATAAAAAATTCAAGTTCGTTTAACATTATTATTACGGACCCGGGCAACGCCGGGCGGGTCAGCTAGTAATAGTAATAATTTAATATAATTTTTAAAAATGATTTACCGATTAATCTTCAAAGAATTCGAAATCCCCAAGGGATTTTAAGCTGCTATGTTATTTTATTTAATTGTTATTTTGGATAATTTAGTTCACGCCGTCCTCAGGATCGAACTCGGGACCTTCAGATTGCGGAAAATTTTTTTATGAACTGAGCCAAAGTTGCCGATGCTAAACGGTACAAAGTAAGTCTTTTATGAGTTAGTGGGAAAATCGGTAGTGCTTTTTAAAGATTTCCTTTCAAATATATTCCTTAGAATGTTTGTAAACGGATTATTTTAGACTGATGCATAATACTTATTATTTTTTTAAATCATTTTAAAATTTTTAAATATTTTAAATTAAAAAAATCACTGTTTAAAACTGTTTTTTTTTTAAATAAAAATTTTTATTAACAATTTTTTTTACAATATATATATATATATATATATATATATATATAGAGAGAGAGAGAGAGAGAGAGAGAGAGAGAGAGACTTTTTTTAAATTGTCGTACACTATTTATTTCTTTCTTTATTTATTTTTCGGCTAATAAATTAAAAGATTTTTAATAAGAAAAAAAAGAGAAATATAAATAGAAAAGATATAATTGAAAAGGATTTTTTTGTTTTTCATTATTCCATGGCGCCAATGGGACTCGAACCCACAATCTGCGCTCTCAGGCGATTAGCGGTGTGGTGCCTTGACCACTCGGCCATGGCGCTCCCCGCACATCGTAATGTCTCCGTTTTTTGTTTTTATTTCCATCCGTTTCGTTATTTTCAGGAAATATGATGGAATTTTGTGATTTGTAACGGAAAATACCCTATTGTTGTTAAAAGGGAGCTTTTCTGTAAAATTCAGAAAAAAAATGTTCGTGAATTTCAGAATTTTTTTTAACAGTGTACATATATAAGTACATAGTAAATCAGCGGGCACATTAGCTCTCAGGCTTTTATAGCCTGTAGACTAAAAATGATCCATGGTGGTTCAAAACTACTGATGTATCATCCTGTTTCGTACTTCATCATTTTGTCCAAGTTTTAAACGGTGAACGCTGCCTGATGAGATCCTTTGTTAAGTTACTCGGAGATATATTTTATGCATTCTACTGAATTGCAATGCTTAACATTTATATATACTGAAACTGTACGTCTAGGGAACAACAGTAAATATCATTCTTCACCTTCACGCTTCATTACTCTGTAGCTGTAAAAAACAGCATCAGACACCATCTTATTAACCCGCCGAAAAGCGCATGGGGTTTATTTACCCCAGCCCTACGCATCCTTTCTAGTAACTTTTCTTGACGTGTGTTCCGCCGAGTTAAGAATTTTTTTTTTTTTTTTTTTTTTTTTTTTTTTTTTTTTTTTTTTGCATCGTGTTACGGTGTACTTATATCTTACGTCAGCATAGATGTTAGTGCTGATTACTAAGGGGGTACACTTACAACGATAAATTACCTTTTCACTGGTGGGAATGTTATTATCACGTCTGCGTAAATATTTACAAATCGGAAAATGATCTGTATTTCATTTATAACAACAATTTCTTTATCCATTATATTAGCTTACATCTTTCAAATCAAAAGAATTAAATATTCCATGCAACAATATGTTATTATTATAAAAAAATATTGCTTAGTTAAATGATGCAATTCAGCTTACAGGATATTTACATTAGTTGTATATTACAGTCTCTTTTTCCTTCGAGGAATAATGCTCTTCAAAAAACAATTTAAGAGTGGGGATTTGCCCCTTCATACCTAATGATTGAATCACCAAAACTAATGAGAGATATGCCTTATCATAATAGACACATACAAAAAAATTGAAGCAAATCGGATAATTCTGCATAAAAATCTCCTTATTTAATTTTATAGGGTTATCTTCTGTTGCCCCCTTTATACTTAACGGTCAAACTATATAGGGATTTACATTATGAGAAAGAACTTGCATCCAAAATTTAAAGCAAATCGAATAATTCTGTACTAAAACCCATTTATCTGATTTAAGGAGTGCGTTAGTCGCCCCTTACCCTCTGTATACATAACAAAAAAAATAATAATCGGGGAAGCGTCTTATCACTGTGAACATTTATTCAAAACTAGTTATTTCTGCATGAAAAAACCATTTACCTAAATTATGATGAGTAGCCTCCGAATACACTCTTTATACTTAACCAATGAATTCCTAAAATAAATCAGGGATGCTTATCGCAATGAATTTATATTCAAATTGTGAAGCGAGTTTATAAATTCTAGGTAAAAGACCTATTTATCTAAATTAAGGGGGGAAGAGGGGGTTAAACCCCATTCTCTCCTTTTATATTTAACCAATAAACACCCAAAACTAATCATGGGGGCACCTCACCGGAATTATCCTACATCTAAAATTTGAATGAAATCTGGTAATTAAGCATGAGAAACACATTTATCTAAAATAAGAGAGAGATTCTCCCCCCCCAATTTCTCTCTTAATTCGTATTCAATGAATGCCCAAAACTAATCAGAGAAGCGCCTTATCACAATAAACATATATCTGGAACTTGAAGCAAATCGGATGTTTTTATCTGAAGTTATCGGTTTACATTTGTACCAACCTGCATACAGAACGGGTGGGCAGTTAAGCTCTCAGACATTGATAGCATATGAGCTAAAAAGTAAATGAAATACACACATACTGTCAAACAAAATAATATTTTATAACAGTCACCGAAAAAAGTACCGGAACGATAATATCTTACTTTTATTTACTTTAGAATTCCATTATCATAGTTTACTTTTATGAAATTCACAAAATTCAACGGCACAAATGTAATATACATACCAATAATACTTGGCACGAGTTTTTTCTATTGCTAATTTGGCAAAAACGTCTTTTTCAAATACCTATTACATAAATATTTTTACATTGCTTTCTATTATTTTAAAAAGGAAATGATAATAAATAGAAAAAAGTTAATAAATAGCTATAGAACAAAACAATCTCTATCATTAAAATAAATAAATAAATAAAAATAAATAAACAGTTTATTTATAAATAAACAACAACCGCCGGAAAACCATTTGAGGCATAAAATTGTCATTTTGATGCAATCGCGCCAACTTGATGTGTATATGCAATCTGTGCCAATTCAATCTTATGCACGACATAATCCTATTAGAAAAAAAATCTACTGTGTAACAACATAATATTTAGTGATACAATGGAACGATCACTAAAAATATTGACGAAACAACATATTAGCATTTTCATTTACACTCAAAAAGAAGTAAAAAAATAAATTAAATTACTTTTATTACGTTGACATACAAATGCAATGCTTCACAAACTAGTTATGTAATGTGCTAATCCTCCGGAGCAAATAAACCAAGTACATTCTTTTGATTGTTATTTTTCCTCAGGTATCGCACAATTTTTAGTTTGACGGCAAAATTTCTAACATTACGATTGCTAATTTCATAAAATTTATACGTTACTATAGCAATGAACAGCCCATGCGTAAAAAAACTGTGTATATTTTGTCAAACCATATTGTAACTATATATAAACAAAACAAAAAAATCATGCTTAATTTATTGACATTATTAAATTCTTCGATTTCATGCCTATAATTCATGCCTTTTACTCATTTCATTTAAAATGCATACATTTAAAATGTATGTCTTTAGTTAGATTCATTTAAAAGGAATAAAATAGTAATAAAAAAGGGTAATTTAACAAATTGCAATGACTATTTGGAAAATAATATTTTCAATGACTATAATATTAGACATATTAATGATTTCTATATTTAGAAAAACATTAATTACATCACTTTTATGATGATCAATACGTAGGTTAAGTAGTAACATAGTCATATTAATATTCCTAGACAATTACAGTTATGTTAATATTCCTGGGCTACACATAAACAAATATTAAATGAAATTTCAGTTTAACAATTTTCGATGCTGTAAATGTTTAAATTTATAAACATCGCACATTTTCAATTTTTACACCATCGTATAAAGAAAAAAATTACTTTTAAACGCAATTTGTTTGAAACCTGTATCTAAATTTGTTATTTTTTTGTGCAATTTTTAATATTTTTTTGTGAATGTGAAAACAAAAATATTTCATTTCTAGATATTAAGCGTGGACCAATCAGAAAACGAATTAAATAAAAAACAGAAGCATTCCATTTTCGGATATTAAACATAGACCAATCAAAAAACGAAAAAAATGTGTTAGATGAAGTTTCGGAATTTAACCAATGAAAACATTCAGTTATACTTCAGATTTTTCAATTCTCTACCGACGACAAAAACTACACTCTTAAAACGAAAGAGCTGATTTGGCTTCTCATGAAAGAGCTGTAATTTTTCCGATTATAAAAGAGTTGTTTTTCAAACGATTAAACCTTCTTGATCTAAATTGGTTATTTAAATAGCTCAACTTCATTTAAATTGGTTAAAACTCGAGTTATTTCAACTCTGTTTTGAGAAGTTGCCGTTCAACATTGAGATGAGTGATTTCAACTCAACTTGAGCTATTTTGTGGCTGACTTTTTAAGAGATTACTTTCCAAATAGTTAAAAATATCATAAACCAAAAAACAATCATTTCATCAACAAACAGTTTTTTGTAATTTACACACGCGAAATTTAAATACTACTATTGACGCAAGTTTCTCATGGCTATTGGGTCATTCCACGTCAAATGAGCAAAAATGTAAAAAAAGCCGTGGCTGCATAGAATCCGATTTTAATAAAATTTGAGATACGTGTTCATTTCATATTCAAATGTATGTGTGCACAATATTTTCACGAAAAATTAATTATTTTATGAATTTTGAACATTTAAAAAACTTGTGATATAGAATGGCTTGCGGATAATCGTCGAAAGTTGCAAGTTTCAAGTTCTATATTTTGAAAACTATTTAACAAAAATGAAGTTTTTTTATGATATTGAAATCTCTGGATATCAATCTTTATATTTATTGAGTAACAATAATTTGGTAATATCATAATTAATCAAAAAATGGTTGTAAATATTGAAATTTTGTAATTTTTTAAAAATTTTGAAATGTTATAAAAATCAAAGGATTTTAAAAAAATCTCTGAAATTGAAGCAAGATGTAGTACTATGTATGAAGATCGAATTCTCAAAGTTTCAAAGTTGTTATTTATTTCCTTCATCTTCAAAAAAACTTCGAAACTTTTAAAAAAATGACAAAATCATAATTATTCCTCTTATGTTACCTCAAAAAACAATTAAAGGACAACTCCTACATCAACAATATTACACGTACATAAGAATTAATAGGTCCATGACACACTAAAAAAGTTTCAATACTGCCTTTTTAATTTCTAACATAACAAAAATGGGTTCAAAAAACTAATATTTGAGACATTTTAAAGACAATCTTTCTTTGAAAACACGCGCTTATTTGGAAATTTCTTCCTAAAAATAGACGTGTGCTTCCATCTTTGTTTGTTAATTGAATTTAAGATTAAAATACAGTTATTTTAAGAAAAAATAGTTTCTCTTCTATACAAATTTAAAATATTCTTGAGACAAAAATAAACTGAAAGCAAGAATAAAACTCCGTATACTTAAAATATACACTTTTATCTGTAATATCAAAGAGTTTAAAACTTTAAAAGTTTTTATTCATCTCTAAAAAAATGAAAAAAAAAATTGACTTTTTAATCAGCAGTTTTCACTATTTATTTTTTTTCTCATAAAGGAATGAAAAAGGCATGAATTAAATTATAGATGTATTAAATATATTCAATTAGCTATAATGGCAAAAAAAATTGAATTTGGAATAAGTGTCCTTCATTTTAAAATATATAACTGAAATATTTTATTTTTTCCACGATTTTTTTTACAATTTATTTATTTTTAAATTATAAAATAAAAATACAATTACTAAATTATGCTAATCTGTTACTTATAGTTCATTCTTAAGTGTAAATAATTTTTATTACAATCTTTCCATTCCTACGGCAAATAATCAAACTTGAAATTTAAAGCATGTACACAAGACCTCGATTTCGTCCCAACTTTAATGTAATTTTTTATACTGAAATAAACTAGTCTGAACTCTACTACTTTGCGTTTCCTCGTAAATGATTGTGATCTAATTATATGATGATTTTCAATAAAATCTGTGACATGTCAGCCACACCTGATTTGCTCATTTGGTGTGGAATGACCCTATTCTCATATTTTCTTCTAACTGAACTGCAATAAAGCGCCAAACATTAGTTGAATTCCAAATTTTTGATTTTTTTTTTCGTTCAAACATTACTTTCATATTTAAATTAATATTCATATTTTTTACAATTTTTATTACACTTTTCATTTTTGCATCTATACTAATAAAATCCGTGCGCCTCTGTCTGTCTGTCTGCTTGAAGCCGATTACAGTTCGCAACGCGGGCGAGTTGGAAGTCGCGAGAGGTGTCTTTCGATTCGAAAAATTCCGGGAAAGTCATTTCGGGCATTTTCGAGACCGTGGGACCAAAATTAAAAAACTTATGAATTAAAAACCGGTCGGGAATCGGAACGGAAAACGTCTTATTTCCCAAACAGGTCTCAAACGGAGCTCTGAGGCAGAACACTGCGCTACCTTGCGGGGAAGAACAGGAACTTTTCCCCTTTGGCTAAAAGAAGAAGCAGCGGAAAACCTATTTTTCTCCCGTCAATTTGTCAAAGAATGTATAAGAGAAAAATAAGTAATTGGTAAAAAATATTAAACACTGCTTAATTAATATAATAAGTACAACTATTTAAGCACTGCAAGATCTGTTCACTAAGAGGTAACAGTGTTGCTAATTAGAATTTTGAGGATCTCAGATGTAACTGGCTATTCATATATTTATTCTGTATATGAGTATTAATCGTTGTAGCTCATTTTCATACTTTTTCTTTTTGGTAGCATACACGAATATTGTGTAACCTAAGATTTACGCGATTAATACTAATTTCTGTTAGTACAAACGGAAAACGAGCTGCCAAAATTATTTGTTAGTTATGTTCTTTGTGATATTGATGAAATTACTTATTTTTTTTAATAGCAGTCTTTTGCAGTTTTTAATAAACAAACTTTTTTTGCGCGTTTTTTTCTTAAACCATCATGCAGATAGTTTTTAAAGTAGAAAAAACTGATTACATATTCAGAATCTGCGTAAAAGTGTGCTTCTGATGATCCAAAAAATACGAGAATATGTATTATGGACGCGCAGCGCCAACCGTGCAAAACTAAATATTTTTAACGGGACAATGGCGACCATGGCGCGTACCGCCGGTGGGCCGGCTTCGCACGATGGGCCCGTACCACCCACTGTGCAAAATCACATATTTTAACGGGATAATGGGCGCATAACAACCATTATCCATAATAGGGCGCATAACAACAATAGCTCTTTAATTTACTTTTTTTGTGCTGAGGATTCGAACACCAAGACTTGCTTATTAAATAAATTTTTTTGTTTATTATGTATTGTTTAATATCGAGGTTCGTTTGGAAAAAGTGGCCCAGCTAGCGGGCGTAGCTCGCTAGTTTTAAATAAAATTCGCAGATTTTTTTTTTATTATTTTTCTTTCAATGCGTTTGTAATTTTATTTTTTCTAGCTGATATAGCCGTTTGAATTCTTTACCCAAAAGAATTCATTAACAAAAACATTTTCTAAATTTTTTCTACTACTTATAGTAACGGATATATTTCTGGACATAATCACTTGAAATTTGAGGCTTTGCGCCGAAGACACCTTTAAATTAGAAAAATATAAAATATCTCACGAACTACTAGATTTAAAAGAATTTGCTTAGCATCATTCGATTTAGCAGGGAAAATGCACTAAAATATGTAATCAGTTGAAAAATAACTACAAAATCTGATTTTTAAGGAATTTTCTAAAAGTTCATTCTTTTTTTTTATTCCTTTTAGGGGTGGAATTATCAGAAATCCCTTCTTAGCGGCACGCGATGTTATAAAAAGTATTTTTACACAAATATTCAAGTTTTTAGGTTCAGTAGTTTTTTTTTCTGTGCGTTGATTAATACGAAATCCAGATTTCATTATATATATAGATAGATAAAAATAATGTTAAAATTTAGTTCTGAAAATGAACAATTTGGGTTGGAAAGTTCTCATCCTTATATAATTAATTACTTAAAGCAAATGTATTTCATTTTCACGAACACTTCTGTCAATGCAGTTGTCCTTAGATTAACAAGAGCAATGTTCACTATGTCTTTAATCACACTATTTAACTCAATCTTAATCGGAAAGAAAGCTAATACAAATAGCTTGTTAACTATAAGCCACAATGGGGATAGATAGTTACGATGCCACTATATCAGCGATTTACACACTAGAAGAAAGCAGAAAGAGAGACATTTGCGTTCGATTTTTTGTTTCTTAGCGTCCTTGTTTTCGGATAAATACCATAAAAGTTAATGGCTTAACAAGGAATAAAATCACAGCGCACATTTATCTAATAAATTAAAAGTAGCGTGAATTTTCCAATTTTGTTTTCATGCTGTAAATAATGGCGAACGTTCAAATTAAGGATTTTCTCTTTTAGTTTAAAATTACCGCTTCCATAAAGCTTTTGTACGTGCATGTAATTTGTTTTAAAGTAAAAAAAAAAAAAAAAAAATTGAAAAAAAAAAAAAAAACTTCTTAAAAAATTGCAGATAAAAATTTCATAATGCAAATTCTCTATATGATTCTTAAATTACTAAAAACGAACGTTTACCTTTAACTATGCTATGTAAATAAATGTTTAAATAATAGTTTTTTTTCTCAAAAATATTCATTTTATGGCATATGACTATTAGTTTTGACTTAAATATATTAATAAATCTATTAATAATAAATAAAGAAGTATATTTTGTTAATTAATTAGAATTTTAAAATTTTCTTCTTAATACTGCATCTGATACTTATAAATGATCGCTCTATTTAATATGGATTATTCATTATATAACGTAAAAAACTTTAGATAACGTATTTGAATTATAGAATCACTAACATATTTAGAAATTCCATATGGATAGGATAAAATATAATTAATATAGATCTTTCTATCATTGGTTACGCAAGAAATTTTAATTTGCGATAATTCATAAAAAAATTAATCCAAATCCAATATTTGTTTATTTTTTTAACCTTGCATTGCATCTAAATTAAGTAATCCTTGTGACATTTTTATTTCGTCTAATTTACACTATCTCATTTTTTAACATTATGCACTGTTAAAAATAAATCAGTGAATTCACGGTGAAACTACCGGCAGCAAAGTAGCCGAACTTTTACCGTTCCGTTAGTAGATTTTCCGTTGTGGGAAATACAAGAAGGGAAAATTCCGTTTGAAGAATCAGTAACTTTCCGTTACAAAGTTTGATTTTTAATAATAATAATAATTTAATATAATTTTAAAAATTAGTGAATCGATTAATCGTCAAAGAATTCGAAATTACAGAGTGATTTTAAGCAGCTATGTTATTTTACTGAATTATTATTTTGTATAATTTAGTTCACGCCGTCCTGAAGATCGAGCTCGGGACCTTTAGATTGCGGGACAAATCCTTACTAACTGAGCCAAAGCTGCTGATGCTGGATTGTAAAAAGTATGTCTTTTATGAGTCTGTCTGACGGAAAATCTGCTATGCTTTTTAAAGATTTCCTTTCAAATATATTTCTTAGAATATTTGTAAACGGTTTATTTTATTTTATTTTAGACTGATGCTTAATACTTATTATTTATTAAAATCAATTTTAATTTTTTAAATAGTTTAAATTAAAAAAAATCACTGTTTTAAACCACTGTTTTTTTTTTTTTTTTTTTTTTTTTTTTTTGAATCAATGAAAAACTTTTTATTAACAATTTTTTTACAAAAAAAAAAAAAAAAAAAAAAAAAAAAAACAGACAATTTTTTGAAATTGTCGTTCACTATTTATTTATTTTTTGGCTAATAAATTAAAAGATTTTTTTATAAGAAATAAGAGAAAAATAAATAGAAAAAATGTAATTTAAAAGGGATTTTTTATGTTTTCATTATTCCATGGCGCCAGTGGGACCCGAACCCATAATCTGCGCTCGCAGGCGATTACCGGTGTGGTGCCTTGACCACTCGGCCATGAAGTCCCTCCACACAGTGGAGTGTCTCCGTTTTTTGTTTTTATTTCCATCCACTTCGATTTTTTCAGGAAATATGGTGGAAATTTGTGATTTGTAACGGAAAATGCCCTTTTGTTGTGAAAAGGGACCTTTTCTGTGAAATTCAGGAAAAAAATGTTCGTGAATTTCAGAATTTTTTTAACAGTGTGGCGAAAATAAAACACTGCAGTAGAATGCAAGAAGATGGATAATTTAGGGTTAGCTTTTGCTGATATTCAACTCAGTACTCAATTTGTGAACTCAAAAATACAAATTTAAATCTTTAAACAAAAATATATGTTAACGTTTAACCCTTTCAAGTGGAATTAGAAAAATTCAACTGATGAAACATGTTTGTTTTAAAAAAGATTAAAGACTAAAAAGTCAGAAACGTTTTAAAACAATCTTTATAATTGATATAATTGATAGAGAAACCTTAATTTTCTCTAGATATAATAAAATCTTCAAAGTAAATTTCAAATTAAATTTCACAATTCGCTTACATTTACTTATTGTTAAGTCACAAGTGTCAAGAAGAAAAACAACTGATTTAATTTTAACCTTAATGCCTAAAGCGCATTTTCTTTCTTAAGGTAAGCTGCATAATTTAACGAAGTTAAAAAGGTTTTGATCTAGTTGAATTGCAAATTTTGAAAGCTGCAGAAACGAGATTTGCTGAAGAGAGTTAACGTAATACTTTTCTAAATTTTTGGAATAAATTCACACAATATACTTTAAACTGCGTTTTCATTTAAGTAAACTAAAATAAAATAAAGATGCTGTTATTTTGGTAAATGTTGAATAAATTTATTTATAGGGATTACATTAAATACAAATTTTTTCAATGATAATATTTCTTTTAATGATAATCTTTTTGGAGCAATTCTGAAAAACGATATAATGAGATAAAAAGCATTATGTAGTAACATATAGAGAACATTAAAACATTATTTTAGTTGTGTTCATAATCATATAAATGTATAGCGCCTATAGTCGTTATCAGGTCTATCCGACTGTCTTTCTGTCCATCCGTCCGCATACACCGCAAAACTATCCAACTCAATGTTTTGTAATTTAATTTATATATTAATAAAAGTGATAATAGCTTCAGAAATTTGTCGAATCATTTCATATTTAATGAAAATTGAATCAAAATTGAAAAAGATAATAACAAATGTTTTTCTCATTCTCTTAAAACTTATCATGTAATTAGTTCGGTGATATTCCCATGATACGGGTAACGATTCTTGTTTGCCATGATGATAAAGTTATATTTAAGATGGAGTCATGCTATTTTTGTATATTTGAAATCATATAGTATTGTGATAGATTTCGTATTCATGCTTTTTTCATTAATAGTGCAACACATATTGCACCAATATTTTGATACTTATAAAACTAGTTATAGTGTAATCATTTGCCCCGTTTTACATACTATTTCCTAATTGTTTAATTTTTGTTTTAAGAATATTAAAAGTGTAGTATAATTTTTTTAGAAAATCAAGGGAAAAAAAACACGAAAAAACTAACAAAGAGAAAGGTATTTAAATAAAAAATAATGCTAAACTTGTAAAAAATAACAATAAAAATAAAAATAAAGTATGATACAATGATACAATGACACAATTTGATAAGGGCTATTGCAGCATTTAAATAAATACATTATTTTTTTAAATTTTTTAATAAAACTCTTATCTTACATTTATATTGTATAAAAAGTCATTTTACGCTAAATCACTTTGAATTACTGTACTAAATTTACGGAAAATATCGCGTTTTCCGAGTAAACAGTCTTTTCCGCAAACTTCATGTTTTTGCGGGAAAACTCGTTTACCTAAAGGCAAAGTCAGTTAATGTAAAAACGAAGTTTTTTTTTTTTTGAGTCTCTGTTGAAGTAAAATTACTGCAGAATTATTTTACAGCGTATTACTTGTTTTGTCAGAAGTGCCAAAAGAAAAGTACTATTTTCAATTTTAAGTTTTATGTAACCTAAAAACATTAAAGTGCATTTTCATTTTAAACTTAAACTAAATGTTTGTGCTAATTTAAAAGTTTTAAATCTGAAGTGTGATCTAATTGAATTTCAAACTCCCAAAGAATGAACAACGATCTTTGTTGAAAATTCTCTTCTGAATTTATAGAATAAATTTACACTAGAAACTATGAACACTGATTTAAATAAAAGAACTCGTATACATAATAAAAATTATGTAAAGCTGAAAATTGGAAAAAAGTACTTTTCTTTTGCACTTCTGACAAAACAAGTAATATGCTCTAAAATAATTCGGCAGTAATTTCACTTCATCAGAAACTCAATAATAATAAAAACGAACTTTTTTCCTACATTTAGGCATCCATAATAAATATATGCTATGACTGTTTTTGAATTTGCTGCACAAAGTTTACCTATCTATATTTCAGAGATTACAAGTTCTTAAAATTACGTTAATGAGACACCTAAAATACATTACAAAGTGATAAATTTAAAGAGTTAAAATAAATAAATATAACGATATATTTTTTTAATCTTATATACAGAATATTATTATTTTTTTCTTTTTATTGATAAATGACAACACGTCATCTGTGTGCGCGGATAGATGAATATAAAGCGTCCTTGTGCGCATTCAGGCGATGACGGTTGAAACTATTGTATTTACGATAGTAGTTTAGCTCCGAAAAGGAATTGTCTTAGCTGGTTGGGAAGCAAGTTTACTTTTGGCTATTACTTTATCGTCGATAAGGGTTAGACTATTGGAAAGTTGGTAGAAGTTGAGGGCTTCTTTGGCCCGAATATCTCTCTGCTCATAGCCTAAGATGTCTACGTGGGCCGATATACAGTATAGAGTAAAAACTCTATGGGCTGTAAGTATACTGTCTATAAGAGAAATTATTTCTTGAATTAGCCGAGAGTTTACTCTCAGGATTGCTTGGAGTTTAGATCTAGAATATGTGAACAAAAGGATGCCACAAGTAGAAAGGAAATAAAATATCTTTCGCAAACCAACAGGCAAAAATCCAATTTTTTGGTTCTGGCAGTTCATTTCGATGGATAGTGCAATGTTTAATGTAATTTCAGTATTTATTACTATTCAACTTTTTAATGAAACACAAATATGGGAAAGCAAAAAGTCTGACTAAATTATGTCAGACGGCTGTTCATCCAGCTCTTAAACACAGCACTATCAATATAAACCGCAGATCTTTGGTTCGAATCATGGTCAGTAATTTTTTTTCGCTTGAGTGGAAAAATGACAAACGGTATGAAATACATAGCAATCGATATATTTAAATTTAAAATAATAAATGTATTTTATATTGATTATATAAATATTCTACAATTTATGCGTACTTTATTTAAATTACTTTCACGAATAAGAAATGCAATTCTGCATGGTAAAAACCTATTCAATCTGAAAGGGATGGCAGTTTGATTACGGAAGATAACTGCAATATTATGCTGAAGATATTATTTAATTTTTTAATCTAAAATATTTTTTAATCAAAGAACATCAGTATATTTTCAAAGGCATTGATGGCTGAACTGGTGTTGACGGCTGTAGTTTGTAGGGTACTGAACTTTCTTGAGCATATATAAATCTGGAAACTACTCTGTCCTTTATTCTAAACCGTTTGCAAACATTATCTTTATGTATTTTTTTTCATAGATACATTTTGGATTAGTTAGATGTTTAGTTTATTTTAAAATAGCTGCTAACCGTACTAATCTTTTAATCACATAAACACATTTTGTAAAAAAAATTTCTGTAGAAACGAAATGAAATAAATACCATAAAGACGAAGTTCGAATTATTTCTTAATTTTATTATATGAATTTTAGTGTACGCGCGTTCACTAAAAAGGAAAAGAAGCTTGGCTGATCCTGTACTTATATACATGCAAATATTTAATACAGTAAAAATAAGGCTACCTTATTTGCCAAATTATAATGCTATTTCTTTCTTGAAGTTAGATGTGCTTTATGTTCTTTATTGAGATTAAATACCTTTGTGCAGTGGAATTAGATACTAAATAGAAAGAAACATGTAGAGGTCGAAAGAGCGGAATAATCTTTTTAGAATCGCATTTAATCCTTTTACTGTGGAAGAAAATCCAATTCACTTTCTTACGGCAAACTTTTATAGTTCCCGATATTCTGAAAACTATTTATTCAACAAGCTTCATAAAACAGTCTGATTGCTCAAAATTGCTTCAAAATAGAATTATGCATAATGGATTTCTGAAGTAATATTTGAAGTATGCTAGAATAAATCGTTTAAAGATAAGTATAGTAAATATTTCATTTTTGGTCACTTGTAATGAAAATACATATGTTTTTGTATGTAAGCTGATGTATAGTTATTTATCACTCTTTCAAATATATTAGAAAATGTTGTATTAACACATGATTGTAGAACGCTTTCATTTTGCTGAATACAAAAGTTATATTCAAAGATGAATGCATAATTATGTCTGGATAATATTTGTCAATTAAATAAAATATTTAACTTCAGAAATCCAATAATAAAATACTCTAAAATATTTTAAATACAGTTATAAATGATTATGCGTAATTTTGTGGCATGAGGTCCATGTTTATGATTAAAGATTTCGTATATAATTACGGCTGGATAACAATTAACCATTTAAATAACAAGTTGTAACTGTGATTCATTGTTTTGTTTGTTCGATATGCTATGATTTAGTAGGTATGCTGAGGAAAAATACAGATATTTATAAAAATCACTATATTACTTTGTATTTGAAATGTTTTTGGGGTATTTAATTACAGGATATCTGTATTTAATATGTTTTATTTAATAAAATTTTTATATTTTTAATAAATATTTAATTCTGGTTACATATATTTTGGAATCAATTCATTCCATGAACATTTCATATTTCTACGAATTGTTAGACTGAGTAAACAGTAGCCAAGTTATCTGTTGAACTCAAAAATTTTCACTTCATTTGATAACCCTGTGTCTGTGCGACTTACAAGAGAGAATTATTTCGAGCTTAATAGAAAACATATGACTGAGTTTAAAATAATAAATTTTATCTACTTATCTAATATTTAATGTAGGTGTTTTCGTCTTGTCCATGTAGTGCAAGAATCAAATAGCTCCGAAAGTGTCCAAAACAGACTTGGCAAAGTCAAAGACCTTCGGCGAATACTGCAGATGACAGTCAGTAGGCTTTAGATCTATTGAGTATAATTTAGTCAGTATGGAGGGACAATTAAAAACATGAGTTAGATATAGTAAGATGTCAGAGCTGTGAGGTCGAATATTGTAATTTCTTTGACTATTTGGAGACATTTCCATTCATTCCTTTTAAGTGTCTTGTGCGCATTCAGGCGATGACAGTTGAAACTATTGTATTTACGATAGTAGTTTAGCTCCGGAAAGGAATTTTCTTAGCTGGTTGGGAAGCAAGTTTACTTCTGGCTATTACTTTATCGTCGATAAGGGTTAGACTATTGGAAAGTTGGTAGGAGTTGAGGGCTTCTTTGGCCAGAATATCTGTCTGCTCATAGCCTAAGATGTCTACGTGGGCCGGTATACACTATAGTGTAAAAACTCTATGAGCTGTAAGTATACTGTCTATAAGAGAAATTATTTCTTGAATTAGCCGAGAGTTTACTCTCAGGATTGCCTGGAGTTTAGATCTAGAATATGTGAACAAAAGCATAGGTAGGTATATTTGGCATAGGTAGAAAGGAAATAAAATACCTTTCGCAAACCAACTGGCAGGAATCCAATTTTTTGGTTCTGGCAGTTCATTTCGATGGATAATGCAATGTTTAATGTAATTTCAGTATTTATTACTATTCAACTTTTTAATGAAACACAACTATGGGAAAGCAAAAAGTCGGAATAAATTATGTCAGACGGCTGTTCATCCAGCTTTTAAACACAGCACTATCAATATAAACCGCAGATCTTTGGTTCGAATCATGGTCAGTAATTTTTTTCGCTTGAGTGGAAAAGAGACAAACAGTATGAAATACATAGCAATCGATATATTTAAATTTAAAATAATAAATGTATTTTATATTGATTATATAAATATTCTACAATTTATGCGTACTTTATTTAAATTACTTTCTCGTGGTATAAATAAGCATAATCATTATTTTCTATCTTCAATATTTATTATAAATTTCCAAATCATGTTTTGGTTTTATTTATTTATTTATTTATTTATTTTCATTTGTTTGAGTGATCTTTTTACATCATATTTTTGATAGTCTGAAATATTTCACTCGAAATATAAATGTTGATTAAACATTTCATATAATAAAACTATATATATATATATATATATATATACAATATGTAAAACAATCAACAATAAACAATAGAAATTCATGTGAATTGCGCCGAAACGCTGCATTAAAACACATAAATTAAAAATATAATTTCAAATTTATCAATTTAGCATGAACCAGCACACCCCCCCCCCCCTCACAAAACAAAAATCCCGTAAAACTGAAAATTCAACAATCAAAATACAAAAACAATATGCTGCCAGCCTCATCAGCAAAGGGTTTTATTAGACAAAAGAAGCCGGACACTCGAGTTTACAAAAACAAAATATATTTAAGTGGCAGTGGGTTTCGTCCAGAGCGGTGAATAGCAAAAAATCAGATGTTAAACACCCGATGGCTATAATTCACGCGCTCCCCCACCGGACCCTACGCCACATTAGTAAACGAATGTTTCACCTGGAACATTGTAAACGATGTCAAAATATGTTGTCTGAATAAAAACCACATCCCCAACTTAGCTGCAATGCCACAACTCAAAACAAATTAAACAGAACAAAGTAGAAACCGTATTCCAAACCAATCCAAAAACAATCCAGGTCTGTTGCCACTCAGTGCAGCTCATCATCATAAAACCGTCCTTAAGCAGGTAATGCAGCTCATCATCATAAAACCGTCCTTAAGCAGGTATTGCAGGTCTGTTGCATTTGGTGGCAACAGACCTGGATTGTTTTTGGATTGGTTTGGAATACGGTTTCTACTTTGTTCTGTTTAATTTGTTTTGTGTTGTGGCATTGCAGCTAAGTTGGTGATGTGGTTTTTATTCAGAGATTATATTTTGACATCGTTTACAATGTTCCAGGTGAGACATTCGTTTACTAATGTGGCGTAGGGTCCGGTGGGGGAGCGCGTGAATTATAGCCATCGGGTGTGTAACATCGGTTTTTTTGCTAGTCACCGCTCTGGCCGAAACCCACTGCCACTTAAATGTATTTTTTTGTAAACTCGAGTGTCCGGCTGCTTTTGTCTAATAAAACCCATCGCTGATGAGGCTGGCAGCCTATTGTTTTTGTATTTTGATTGTTAAATTTTCAATTTTAAGGGATTCTTGTTTTGTGAGGGGAGTGTGCTGGTTCTTGCTAAATTGATAAATTTGAAATTATATATATATATATATATATATATATATATATATTAATTTCAGATTAATAACAGAAAATTTAAATGTAGGGGAATTTTCAAGCGAGATTGAATACTATAGTGTAAACATTGTCCAAGATATGTCCAGAATAGACACCATTAGTTTTTTTAGGTGCGTTTGTTATTACTATCTCGTCTGCTCTGTCTTTGTGTCTGTCTGTTCTTCTGACCCCACAAAACATTGCAAAAATTACTACACAACTGAATGCCTTGAATTTTAATGAACGTAATCGTAGAAAAATTTTATCAAGTCATTTCAAATGTTATGAAAGTCGAATCAAATCTAAAAAATATAATTGTAAATGTTTTCTTTTTTCTATTAAATTTTTTCATATTCATTTAAATGATATCCAATGATGGTAAATGATATTAGGTTATCATAGTGGCTATGCCATATTTAATATGGAGTTATTTTATTTCCTTATTATAGAATCTGATATATAATTTTAAATTCATGCATTTTTTCATAAGAGTACAGAAGCAATTGTACGAGATCAGAAAATTGATAAAACTAATTATGGTATGAAAGAACTGCATTTAGCACGTATACCTCTCTTTCATATTACCCGTGCAGATTTCCTTTCCTTATTAGAGAAACTGTTGCACAGAGATTAGAGCAGATTTCTTCTCCTTATTACAGAAACTATTACACCGAGGTCAGAACATCGATAAAACTAGTTATGTAGGAACGCACCTCATTTGGCACGTTTGACGTAAAATTTCTGATTTTTTTTCAGAATTTAGTAAGAGATTTAGTATTTAATTAAAAATAATGTATAGTATACTTTGCATTAAGCAACAGATATGGTGTCATAATAAGCAAGTATTGTTTTATATGTTCTTTTTATTGTTTTCATTATGCCTCTATTTCACATTGCCCGTGTCGATTTCCTTTTCTTATTGACACTTTATTTTGCTAATTACAGAATGAAGCTCTTTAAAATCTATTCAAATGCGTCACATAAATTTGTATTGTTATTTTAAATAAAAGCAAGTAAATATTTATCAGCTTAAATTCTAAACATATGAATGAAATTTAAATTTTAAATTACTGTCTTTTTTTTTCTAAAGCGGCACAAAATATAACATTAGATATTCGTTTATAATTTATGCAAGAATCGCCTTACACTTGAAAATATACTGATTTACGAAAAACAACTATTTAAATAGTTTAAAAGCTTTTTCTTTTGAATTTAAAAACTAATGCATACTTCTCTTTCATATGCAAATGTAGATTCTTAGGCCGAGCTGCAAAAAAGAAAAGAAAAAATCGAAAAATTATGCTTTAAGGTTTTTTATGTTGCATATTTTATGTAGTTTTAACAAGTATAGATAATATTAAACATATTAAAAGCTTAGCATTCAGAAAGCCACCTGGGATTAATTTTCGTATATTGTAGAATTTCGTTAATTTTACTTTATATTCCTTTATTTAATTTATAAATTACAATATTATGCTATAAAAAATTATGCTTTAACCTCAAAGGTGAAACATACATATATTGCAAAATTGTTTTTTAAATAGAAGCAAATAATGCGTTTTAAAATATGCTATTTGTATAATATGTAAATTTAAGTACATAAATGTGAATATGAATTATTGTCCTTTTTAGACGACATTTGTAATTATCTTATTATTAGGTGCGTTCGTAATTATGTAAATACGTTACACCTATAATCGTCGTTTACTCCTTCCGTCTGTCCGTCCGTCTGCATATAACAGAGCAAAAATAACCCAAATCAGTCGTTTCAAAGTTAAAATATATAATTGTTGAATAATTTTGTCCAGTCATTTCAAATTTTTAGAAGATTAGATGTATATTTTAATTACAGAGAATGTAAAGAGTACTTTGCTACGTTACGGTCAATGAGGAAAAATAGCCTCAGCTGCATTGATATATCAGAGCAAAAACTACTCAAATTAGTAGCTTGAAAGTTAAAATATATAATTGTTGAATAATTTTGTCCAGTCATTTCAAATTTTGCAAAAATTAGATGTATACAGGGTGAGTCATAAATATCGAAACAATAGGCTATCTCCTTAAATATTGCCCCTAGACCCATACTTCCAATTGCAAAAATTCATAAAAAGAGGTGAAGTTTCTGATAAGATAAGTCGCAACTCCATGTGGGGTCTATTTGAAAAAATACGAAAATTAAATTTTTATACGGCCCCCGTAGGGCAAAATTCCCAATTAGGAAATTATTCCTGATCCATTCCTAAATTGAACAAAACAAATTTCATCTCCGTATCTAAAAATCCAACAGAGATATTAAATCTCAAAATCCTCAAAAATTCCTGACTTACACCACTTTTCCCTGCTTCTAAATTGTGTTTTCTTGACCCAATTTCAACAATTGTTAGGGAACATTCACAAATTGCAATCTAATAAAAATCGGTTTGAGATAGCGCTTTTTCTTTATATATAAAATAGCAGCGTATAATTATTAAGCTAAATTGGTATACCAGACGTTCAGCCAGGGTCAAAATATCTAGGTCAGGTCCCAAACCGACCCATAGGGGAAAAAGTTCGGCGTGGCCTGAAAAAATGTCAACATCATAACCCGGACCGGTCTGGGAAACAGTTTAAACCATAGCCCGGTTCAGTCGCAAATTTCTACACAGTTTTTTAATTCGGCGTGGGAAAAAATGTTTCATATGGAGGAGTTCTGACCAAAAATTTTTTTTTATAGTTTTTCATTTTTAGCACTTTCCAACAAAATTGAAAAGTGCTTATGCATTCGGTTTGTCTGTCCGTCTGACCGGATGTCCGTCTGTCCGCGTTCTAACTCCCGTAAATATACTCGGATTGCTATGAAATTTTTATACGTTATTGAGGTTTACTCTACGACGAACCCTATTGAAAATTAAGTATCTACCACTATTAGTTTATCTACAGAGACAATCAAAAGTTTCCCATTACATTACGGCCTATGGGGAAAAATCGTTAATATACACGGATTGCCATGAAATTTTAGGACGTTATTGACGTTTACCCTAGCACGAACCCTATTGGAAATGAAATTTCTACCATGATTAGTTTATCTACAGGGTGAATCAAAAGTTTTCCATTACATTACGGCCCATGGGGAAAAATCGTTAATATACTCAGATTGCCATGAAACTTTAGGACGTTATTGACGTTTACCCTAGCACCAGTCCTATCGAAAATGAAGTTTCTACCATGATTAGTTTATCTACAGGGCGAATCAAAAGTTTTCTATTACATTACGGCTCATGGGGAAAAATCGTTAATATACTCGGATTGCTATGAAATTTTAGGACGTTATTGACGTTTAACCTAGCACAAGTCCTATCGAAAATGAAGTTTCTACCATGATTAGTTTATCGTCAGGGCGAATCAAAAGTTTTTCATAACATTACGGCCTATAGGGAAAAACCGTTTCAAAGGAATTTTAAAGATGTTATACCCTGCCAAACATATTAAAATATGCATTCTATTAAATATAAGGTGAAAATGTAGCTATTATTCATTTACAGGGCCACACAAAAGAATTCCATTAGATAATGATAAAATGGGGAATTGTGTGTGGCATATTTTAAATATATTAAGTTGTTTCATGTATAATAAAATTGATATATGTCACTGAAGCTTAATATAAATTATACGCTACTGTCTTGCATAATATGAAGTACATAGCATTTACAGGGCCACACAAACGATCTGAAATAGTATATTCTTTCCGAAGTACCATATATGTGTCCGATGACGGCTGATGGAGGGATGATATGCGCGTTTATATTTCGCGAAATATATGCACATTATGTGGTGTGTATAAATGTTATAGTTCATGTACAGGGCTACCCAAAAGAGCTCACCAACGTTACTGAATATGAGCGTAAATTATTTAAGCGTGGTTCTTAAATAAGCTATGGATTTTAACGCTGAGCTTCATTCAATTTACTGAGAAATGATTGCAGAATATAGATAAAAGGATATACAGGACCACGCAAAGAATTCGGTACATGGACGCCTATGAATGATAATTTATGAGAATGTGATTTCAGTTGTTTTAAAAGTGTTTTAGTTTACAATAAATTTTAGCCTAGTGCTGACGTGTAATAAAGGTACAATGTAAACTACAGGGCTGAACAAAAGTATTCAAGTATGTTTCCATCTAATAGTATGAATTGCTGAAAAAGAAATTTCAAGCTATTGGGTATTTTTTTGCTAAACTAAATTTCCCCATTATTTCAACTGACATATGAAATACAGGACTGTTCAAATGTACTGGAATACGTATTTGGGTGTATTTGGCTACACACTATTATTTCCTTAAATAACAAGGTTTTGTTAAAGATTTCATTAGGTGTTGGAAAATGCTTCATAATCTATGCTTAACGCATGATTTTTCTTACTTGTTCATATTTATACTTCTTATTATTAAAGAAGCGCCAAAGGTTGCAATATATTTATTTTATCAATGAAACCCTCATTTATATGTAAATAATTGGATAAATAGTAAAATTGCAAAAGTAGAAGATAGTTTTGGAAGACAATTTGCATTAAACAATAAAAATATGAATATCCATGTCTATCTTTTGAGTAATAATAACAATGCAAATTAATAGCTTTTCCTAATCAATATCAAACATAAGTCGCATTTTGCTATTTTAAACCATTCTGTTCCTCTTGATGTTAATATCTATCTTAAAAAACTGAATTAAAAAATCTTTATTCCATTTTCTTTGTTTCGTTACTTCTTTCTCAGGTCTAATACAATGAAATGTGTTTGTTGTCAAATCTCACAGATTAAAAAAAGGTTACTTATCAATCAATTCTATGTTCATCATAATAATCAAGCTATGTTATGATAAACAATCAGAGAAGATCTCGGAGAACAATATAAGTTTTTTTTATTTATTTATTTAACTTTTATTTATTTTCCTAAAAACGGTAATGTCGAGTAACCGTCAACTATATTTATAATAAACGATACAAATCATAAAACGCTCAAAAATATGTACAACACATTTAAATATCTTTCTTCGTATAAAAGCCATAAGTGGCTTTCTTATTTTTTTTCTCGGAATATATATTTAACTAAAATGGAATAACAATTTAATGGTAAATAAAACTTTAACAAATATTTAAAAAAATATATAAACCGTTTTCAGTTTTTTCATACATTGAAGAACATTTCTGTTCAAATTCATCTTCAAAGTTAACTGCCTCGTAAATAAAAAAGAAATTCCAATAAAAAATTATTACGACCCTTTTTAATGTTTCCTACATTCATATACTCAGGTTTAATGCTTTTAGTTAAATGTCATTTTATTCGTTAACGATATTTTCAAGTAAAAAGAAATAAATAAAGATAGAAAAAATATAATTCTTTTTTTAAGATTATTCTGGGAGATTCAAAAAAGAAAATTGAAATTTTGGCATTCAATTTCACACTTGAAGAAATTCTGCTCGCTACTTAATGTCTTAGTCAGGCAAGTTATTGACAACCAATAAGTAATAAAATAGTTTCAAGTCATTTCTACAGATGATTTAAAAAGGATTGTTACAACGAAAAAGTTTAGGTTATTTTGTGGTATAAAAGTGAAATATGATCCCATTACAAGAGTACAAGTATATTTATTAGTATGCATCGGACATATTTTGTAAGTGCAGTAAAAAGATATATAAATTAGGAATGTCGTTTCACTGAAAAGGAAATCTGGTATCGTTATTAAGAGTAAAAAGATTGAAAAAGTTTATTTCAGGAGTAAACTATTTTTTGTCTGTCAAAAAAAAACGTTTTTATGGTATTTTTTAAGGTATTATTTCATAGACAGTTTACGATAATACCCATATAATGAAACAAATCATCATAAAAATAAGTTATATAGAATCTAATCCGGTATTTACACTTCTTAAAACTGCATTTTTCTAAATATGATACATTCTAAATTGTTCCTGAAATATTTTAATAAAGATTTATACTGTAAAAAACGTATTTTTTTCTTTTTCTTTATAAATATTAGAATACAATTTAGATATAGCTGTACGTTGCATGAATTTCAAAAACTAAAATAAAAATGCAAAATAAAAATTTCACTGGAATCCAAGCGTTAATGCGCAACCAATCCTTTGTAAATATTTTGAAAATACTTAAGTTTTTCTGAATTTTAAGTAATTTTAGCATAAACCATGATTTACAATCAAATATTCTTTTTTTGCAAAATCATATTATTTGTTGACCAATAAATAGATAAATAAATGGATTTTATCAAGGAATTTGTCCATTTCTACTTGTATTGCCTTGGGTGCCATCGACTATCTTTTTGCATTGTCAAACATAAGAATGGGAAGCAGTGTTATATAGAAAAATTTTTTTCCAGCTCATATGATGACTTTTGAGAATTTAAATACCCAACTTTTTGACCCAGTAGACTCAAAGATTTAGTTTTGGATTAACATCCGAAGGCTGAGCTGGCCATTGTATTTCCTAAAATCATTAATATTCAAGGTATTGATCAACAAGCCTAGCTATACGAAGTCAGGCATTATCTCCATTAGAAATAATTCATGCCCAACAACTATAGCATATTTTGCGACTCACGTAGAAATGGCCGTTTCCTAATGTATTGCAGTCATGGTTTATCATTGCATACACGCATGTCTGTGAGCCTATCCACAAAGAATTCAGAGAAAACCATTTCACCTCCATATAAATGTATCTTTTAACTATATTAGTTTGAAGGTATCTAGTGCTTTGTTCTACATAAATCTGAAACACCTTTTAATGCAAACTAACATAACTCGTCTCTAAAAACAGCACAGGCCTATTTCTCTCTGATGAAGATAATATGCTCTGCCTTACAATATAAATGTAAATGTGGTATCATTACTTATTCAAATAAATTCTAAATTAGCTGCATGTTATTTAACATCTCAACAAAGTAAAAAGACAAACTTAGCAGAAATTATTTTATTTTTAAACAACAATGTATGTATTTTTTTAGGTAGATTTGCTAATGATGTCTTTTATAAGTTTATAAACTGTGTCACATTTATTTATTTTTTCGTATAAAAAGGAAGGGAGCATTTGCAATTGAATTACTTTTAATTTAAACATATTTTTTTCTATAACATGCAAAGTGCACAACGACGAATGTCCTATAATATGTAAGATTTTGAAAAAAATTTCTGACATAATACATTAACATTTTATCAAACGAGTTATTTAATTAAATATTCCATTCCTTTAAAAATGAATAAAAAAGCACATAAGAAAATAATCTCATAGATTGCCGTGCATTAAGTTGTCCACCTGAGTATTGGTATAGTAAAATATGTGAATAATATTCATTGTATTAGGATTCAAAGATGGTACATTTTCCCCCACAAAATGGAAAGTATCTAGTACGGAATTTGAACGCCGGACCTCAGCCATAAGTGCCAATGCTTTAATCCTAAAGTTATCCTGATGATAGCTGGTATTATGTAATTCACTCATATCTTACTATAACGTTAGAGCTGCTATTTTGTTATCATTTTACTGATTTACAATTAAGTGCATATGGAGTTTCATCAAACCATGAATACTAATGTTAATTTACATACATTCGAAGTTTCATCGTGATATATTATATTCACTGCAGCTGGATGCCAAAGTTAGCCCTCGCATACGGGCCTCAAATGAGGACAGAAAATTATTGCATTTTTAATCAAAAGTGCTTTGATCATTCATTTATGGAGATCTCATTTGTAAATAGATAATAGCAGCACCATGATGAAGCACTATAATGAAGTTATTGTATAACGTGTCCTCATTTACACAATTTTTTTGTGAATAATGAAAAATAGAGAAAAATGATTTATGCATGAGAGGGTTAATGTTTTTCTTTAACAGAGTGAAATGTGTGGGATCTATGTACTTATTTATATATTATACATTTCATTATAATATATGTAAATATTTTGTTTAACTTTACTGAAAGGAACTTAATTTAATTCAAATTTCCATTAATTTTGAAAGCACAATCTGTTAGACAGTATCGAAATCTACTTTTATTCCAAGTGAATACGAGTTTAGAAACTTACACTCTACAATCAACATATCAGTCTATTAGGGAACAATTGGAAATTTCAGTTGTCTAATTACTGTTACTTAACTTTGACAGCAAGTTCAGAGATTGAAATCCTAGATTTCAAAATCAGCATAGTATCGCTTGACGAGTAACAATCATTGATTCGTAACTCCAGTTTCATCTGTTATCCAACATTTTAATAGGACCACTGATAAGATACTCGTAATATAAATTTCATTTAACTTCATAACGTTACTGATTAAAGTATTATAATATTTTATAGTAATTTTCATATGTATGTTATAAATATTCACAGTAACTAACTTTTTAATTTAATATTACTAACAACGGAACGTAAAATAGTAATTGACTACACTTAACTTGTAATTCAAGTAAAAATATTAACAAATCAAGGGAAATTATATTGAATGAAATTCTTAATACAAATATAATGTATATTATATTATATAAATTCTTAATACAAGTGTAATGTATATTATATTATTTATATTAGCGCCGTGTTTTAATAGATGGTTTCAAAAGTAGAAAAAAATATATGAATCTTAAAAATTATATAGATTTCTTAGGATTAAAACCTGAATTTTTATGAATGTAATAAATTGCTATCTATATGATACAGATCTCTTTTACATAATATGATATTTTATTGCAGTAACAGGGTATCCATATTCAATTTTCAAATCATGATTATACATTATTTGTAGATAAGAATATCCTCCAATGTCTTTTCAAATTTTTTATGAGATTAAAATTTATTTTAACGAAATAAACTTCTCCTTTAAACTGTTAAAATGCCATTTCTGAAACAAACACTTAAAATGTAGAATAATTTAAATATTTTTATCGATGTAATAAATTGTAAAGTTGAAATTTATGTACGTCCGTAAATAATTCTTTCATTGCCATCCAAATAATGGACACAGATAAATTTTGTGACAACTGGTGCTCATGAATAAAATTATTATTACTAAAAAGAATTCCCGATTGTAGTTCCGATTGTAATCCAAATAATGAACAAAGATAAATTTTGTAACAACTGGTGCTCATAAATAAAATAAGTATTAAAAAAAATGGATTCCAGAAGATATTTTCAACAAAGTGAAATAAAAAATTCCAGCTTCAGCGAAGTCGTATGTGAATGCTTTCGTTTTGTGTCCATTGAAAAATATATCTGTGCCGAGAGAGTTTCAACGAGACGTAACTTGTGAAACAGTTTTCTACCATAACCACTACTATGATTTTTTATTAAAAGTTATGAAGCCACTTGGAATAAAAGAAAGTGCTTTCATTTTAATACATTTATAAGTGGTATGAAATATATTTATTATTTTTTTCTTGTCTACGAATTAGAACTAATCGGATTTTGTACGTCAAACGTGGCAAATGAGGTACATTCGTATAAAAGCTAGTTTTACAAATATTCAGAGATCTTGATGCAAGAGTTGTTGTACAGAGTTGTTGAAAGAGTTGTTACATAATGACCATATAAACACTGAAAAAAATGTTTCTCAAAATTGAGTAAAAAGTATTAAATTTTAATAACTTTACATACTCAAAATAGCTCCGATCCAAATGCACTCAAAAATTGAGTAACACATATACACATTTTTGATTCCATTTTTGTGTTCAAATATAAATCGCCATCAACTGTCCCCTTAACTTACAAATTAAAGTAAAAATTGACCAGCATTTATTTCTTGCTCAAAATTATTAACAATAAAAGTTTAATTGATTGTTTATTAAGAAAAATAGCAAAAATTACTAGTAAAACACCCAAATTGAGCCTTTTTATGACAAGTGTAATGTTTACAAGTACTTTGAAATTATTTCTAATTAATAATAGTGTTTATAGTTTAATGTTTACATTAATAAGCATCTTTCATGCCACCATAAATGAAATGAACGATTACAGGGTCCAAATTATCGTTAGTTTCGATTTGATAACATGTGATGTTTCAAAAGTGAGAAAGAAATGTGATCATTTTTGATCCAAACGTACTCAGTATTAGTACATCGATGTACTCATTTTTGAATATTTCATTTTTTTCAGTGAACCTAAAATGATTACCTACCGTGGTATAGCATTGAATTAATTAGATATGATAACATTTAATAGAAAAGAGAAAACGTTTTTCAGAATATTGTTTAGAATATTCAGAATATTTTGAAGTTTTGATTCGATGACAGACAGACGGATGGACGATATATATATATATATATATCCGTGGCTTCCGACAATAACCAGGTAAGGCACATTTTTAATATTTTGAGTAATAAACGTTTAAAGTTTTCAAATGTCTTTTTATCATTACTTTTATAAAATAGATTAGAATCTAATAATTTTCACTACATTCAATTAGGATATAAGAACCTCTTTTTTGACAAAATAATTATATAAAAATTGTTTTTATTAATTGAGAACCAATTATTTTTTTAAATTTTTAAATGAAAATTTATAGTCGCCTTATGACGGGATGTATTCGATTTTCATTTTTCAGTACTATGGCTGACGAAAGTAGGGTAATATCCACAATAATTGGCACTTTAAGAATTTGTCTTTAAACTTACTTCAATTTTCATAACAAAGAAATAAGATATTTACTTGGAAATATTTTTAAATCAAAGAATGCATATCTGTGCATCTATTTTGCCCACTAAAAACAAAAATAATTGAAAAAGTATTTTTATAAAAATATACTTAAAAAAAGTTGCTGAAATCACCAGTAATTGGCACCTAGAGCACCAATCTATGATACTTTGTGATCCAGTAATTGGCACAAGTTTATATTTAAAAAAAAACTTTACACTTTGCATTGGGTTTAATCGTTTTAAATAAATTTACTGTAGATGAAGATGCCACATTTCAGGTTTTTGAGAGTAAGAAATCAGCATATTAGTTTGAAATGTGAACACTTTAAAACAATAAAATATACTTATATTAATACCCCGTAATTGTCATGCTGTCACCAGTAATTGTTATATGAAGCTTTAATGGATTCCAATTACTGATAATATTTCATATTTTCAAATAAAAACAAATGATAAAGAAAATTAGTCTATAACTTTAAAAGTACTTCCAAAATAAGTGGTTTAATCTCAAATTCCTTGAGAATTCTTTGTAATTGGAATAGGTGCCAATTACTTGGAACTAGCAAAATTGAAGCACCATTAATCGGCATCTATCATTAATTCAGAAATCCAAATATTTGTGTCGAAAATACTTTTACACAATTTAAATAACCCTTTTTAACTAAACAAAACTGTTGTTAATTAAAATTTAAAATATATTATAAACAGATAATAATGAATTGAAAAGCATGTCCTCCTTAAGCCAAAAAAGAAGCATTTGCAAAAAATGGTTAATTTCATACAAAGCCATAATTGTTTCTCTTTCCTAGGCACTATTGTCATTTAGCAGCATAAATCAAAGTGATATCTTTAACGTAAATGAGCATATAACTGGTATATGGTCATGCATTTTTCAAAGACTGGATATAAATCTTATTTTAGGACATGTTTGTAGGATGTGCCAATCACTGGTGCATGCCAATTACTGGGGATGTTACCCTACTCTTTTTAAGTTACATTTTCCCAAATTATCTCAATATTTTCAAAAATGTGCCTTACCTGGTTATTACCGGAAGCCACAGATATATATATATATATATATATATATATATATGTTACAGCCAATACCCGAAATTGGCCAATTCTAGAACTGTCCGGCTAATTCCCGAATTGGCCAGCAACATTAAAAAATGACTGGCCAATTCTAGAATTGGCCATCCAATTCGCGAACTGGCCAGATGCATTTGGCCAATTCGTGAACTGGCCAGATGCGATTGGCCAATTCGCGAAATAGATATAAGCACTCGGCTTAATCCTTTCTAACATAGTTGAAAGTGTCTATGAATTCAATAATCTAGCCGTCAGCCTGTCCGTGATCTAATTCGAGTAAAGTTTCCGGTTAACTTGTAATTGTCATCGTGTTTGGTTTATCAATTAATTTCGACATTGAAAGAGAATTGTGTACTATTTTTGGTTAATTTAGTTAGGTAGAAAAAAAATATTTCGTTTCAATATAATGAATGGGAATCTTTTTTACTGTACATTTTAATGTTACATTATCTTAATTACAAAAAAATTGGTACCTATGCATCATAGTTCGGATGTTGGCCAAGGCTTCCCGGCCAGTTCGCGAATTGGCCGGCCAGTTCTAGAATTGGCCAGGCTCCGGGTATTGGCCGCAACATATACACTATATTGCCATTGATTATGGGACACTTGCGATTTTAGACATTTTACTAAATATCTAGAAAAATACATGAGGAATCATCTCGAAACTCATAGTGTATAAATATAATAGTATACGTCATACATCTCCGTGAAGATTTTTTACCGAAACTCCATAGGGGACCGTCAACAAATTAAAAAAGAATGAATATCTTTTGAATAACCCTGTCAAAACTAATGTAGCAAAAGCGCTCAAACTCTAGATTATGATTGAATGTCTTATTGTAATACACTGTGTTCATTTTTATGCAAATAGCATGCATACTCGCAGAGTAATTAAAGTTTTTATAAAAATGGTCCCAAATTTTTCCAAGTTTTTCCCTTATAATTTTCAGAGTTCTTAATATAAAATAATATTTTTTTCAGAAAATATGACAAACAATATTGCACACAGTACCCTGTAATCAGAATTAAAAAATAATAAAAATTGTATGAAAAATGAGTAGATTTACTAAATAATTTTTTACTGCGCATGCGTCAAAGATATCAAAATTTCATTTGCATATTATGTTAGCTAAATGTATAGAGCAACTTTTGTAAAAGTCTCAAAATTATAGCTTGAAAATTCTGAAAGTAATCGTCTTTAGAAAAAGGACAAAATCCGTTGTTTCCAAAATGAAGCAAAAAAATGAGGGATTTTATCCAAAAGTAGACGTAACATCCCGTATTGTGTATTCTATATTGACACTAATCAATGAATATATGGATACAACCCCTATTGTTTTTGCTTCATTTTGAGAATAACGGATTTTCAACTTATTCAATTGACGATTATTTTCAGAATTTTCAAGTTATGATTTTGTGACTTTCACAAAAGTTGCTCTATACATTTAGCTAACATAATATGCAAATGAAATTTTGATATCTTTGACGCATGCGCAGTAAAAAATTATTTAGTAAACCAACTCATTTTGTATACAATTTTCATTATTTTTAAATTCTGATTACAGGGTACTGTGTGCAATGTTGTTTGTCATATTTTCTGAAAAAAATATTACTTTATATTAAGAACTCTGAAAATTATAAGGAAAAAACTTGGAAAAATTTGGGACCATTTTTTTAAAAACCTTAATTACTCTGCGAGTATGCATCCTATTTGCATAAAAATGAACGCAGTGTATTACAATAAGGCATTCAATCATAATCTAGAGTTTGAGCGCTTTTGCTACATTAGTTTTGACAGGGTTATTCAAAAGATATTCATTCTTTTTTAATTTGTTGACGGTCCCCTATGGAGTTTCGGTAAAAAATCTTCACGGAGATGTATGAAGTATACTATTATATTTATACACTAAGACTTTCGAGATGATTCCTCATGTATTTTTCTAGATATTTAGTAAAATGTCTAAAATCGCAAGTGTCCCATAATCAATGGCAATATAGTGTATATATATATACACACTATATGGCCATTGATTATTGGACACTTGCGATTTTAGACATTTTACTAAATATCTAGAAAAGTACATGAGGAATCATCTCGAAACTCTTAGTGTATAAATATAATAGTATAAGTCATACATCTTCGGGAAATTTTTTTCCCGAAACTCCATAGGGGACCGTCAACAAATTAAAAAAGAATGTATATCTTTTGAATAAACCTGTCAAAACTAATGTAGCAAAAGCGCTCAAACTCTAGATTATGATTGAATACCTTATTGTAATACACTGTGTTCATTTTTATGCAAATAGCATGCATGCTCGCAGAGTAATTAAGTTTTTTTATAAAAATGGTCACAAACTTTTCCAAGTTTTTCCCTTATAATTTTCAGAGTTCTTAATATAAAATAATGTTTTTTTCAGAAAATATGACAAACGACATTGCACACAGTACCATGTAATCAGAATTAAAAAATAATAAAAATTGTATGAAAAATGAGTAGGTTTACTAAATAACTTTTTACTGCGTATGGGTCAAAGATATCAAGATTTCATTTGCATATTATGTTAGCTAAATGTACAGAGCAACTTTTGTAAAAGTCTCAAAATCATAGCTTGAAAATTCTGAAAGTAATCGTCTATAGATAAAGTACAAAATCCGTTGTTTCCAAAATGAAGCAAAAAAAAAAAAAAAAAAAGAGGGATTTTATCCAGATGTAAGTAGTACATCCCGTATTGTGTATTGTATATTGACACTAATCAATGAATATATGGATACAACCCCTCTTGTTTTTGCTTCATTTTGAGAATAACGGATTTTCAACTTATTCAACTGACGATTATTTTCAGAATTTTCAAGTTATGATTTTGTGACTTTCACAAAAGTTGCTCTATACATTTAGCTAATATAATATGCAAATGAAATTTTGATATCGTTGACGCATGCACAGTAAGAAATTATTTAATAAACCAACTCATTTTGTATGCAATTTTCATTCAATTTTCACTCAAGTTATTTTTTAATTCTTATTATAGGGTACTGTGTGTAATGTGTTTTGTCATATTTTCTGAAAAAAAAAATATTTTATATTAAGAACTCTGAAAATTATAAGGAAAAAACTTGGAAAAATTTGGGACCATTTTTATAAAAACCTTAATTACTCTGCGAGTATGCATGCTATTTGCATAAAAATGAACAAGGCGTATTACAATAAGGCATTAAATCATAATCTAGAGTTTGAGCGCTTTTGCTACATTAGTTTTGACAGGGTTATTCAAAAGATATTCATTCTTTTTTAATTTGTTGACCGTCCCCTATGGAGTTTCGGGAAAA
Source organism: Maratus speculifer (assembly GCA_964019185.1). Taxonomy (NCBI): domain Eukaryota; kingdom Metazoa; phylum Arthropoda; class Arachnida; order Araneae; family Salticidae; genus Maratus; species Maratus speculifer. The sequence goes on from OZ025290.1 coordinate 96,632,996, forward strand.
AATCTTCACGGAGATGTATGACGTACACTATTATATTTATACAGTAAGAGTTTCGAGATGATTCCTCATGTATGTTTCTAGATATTTAACAAAATGTCTAATATCGCAAGTGTCCAATAATCAATGGCCATATAGTGTATATATATATATATATATATATATATATATATATATATATTAACACCAGAAAATACCATGCACAAAATTGTTGGAGAATCTTTAAATTTAACACCTTTAAATAATGGCTACAGATTTAAAATCATAATATACTTTTTTTCAATCATATTTTCTGTTATTCAATTCCCTTTTTTTTTTCAGACAGTAAATTTATTTCCTGTTTTATTAGCAATAATTTTAGTTAAGCACATAACAAGTATGTTTACTAGGATCTAAAACTTAACTTAATACCTATATATTTGTCTATTAGGAAATAATCCCAAAATTCAGTTGCGTAATTATAGGTTCTTAGCTTTGTCAGTAAGTTCAGAGATTTAAACGGACCGCTTCCTAATCAACTTCGTCTCTTTTGACTAGTAGCAATGCTTCATGTGTAATTCCAGTATCCGTAGTTAAACAACATTTTAATGGGATCACTGATAAGATACTTCTAAGACAGGTTTCATTTAATTTCTCGACATTATCTATAAATGCTTTCTGTTCAGTTAAAACTCATTCCATTTTATGACATTTTGAAGTATATTTATTTTATGAAATAAGCAACAGTTCCATAAAATAATGAAAGCAAACAAATGTTTGTAAAATTCGAATTTATAAGTTAAATAAAAGTATTACAGGGATTTCGATATATTCGATTTATGAGATATAATCTGCATAAATCTAAAAATTAGGATAATACGAAAACTGTTGTAAAATTTGAAAATAAATATTCTGAACTGATTCATATAAATTTAAAGTAGAGATTAAAAGCTGCTAATTTTTACATACTCAAATAAAATGCGGTATAATTAGTTAGACAAAACATTCAAACATTTTTAATATTATTAACCCGGGAGGACACGCGCAGGATTTAAAAGTCCCGGAATGTGTATGGTTTTTACAATTGTAACCACTAATTTTTTAAAAGTAATCTTCAACTTATTCTATCGCAAGATTTCTAAGAATTGTCTCCTTCTAAATAAAGTGACATTAATAATTTGATTTTATTGGTGACAAAGTTAAAACCATTCATACCCTGGGTAAGCGCGCGTTGTCCCGGGTTAAAAAATAGATACACTGTTACAAATAAATGTTTTTAATGTTGTTCTATCCTTTTGAAAATATTTTGCTAAAAAAATATTAACTATAATGCTTAAGCATAAATGATAACATATATCTAATATAGATAATCCAAAGTAAAGAATTTTTTTTAATAAATGCTCTATAAAAAATTAATATTGAGTTTATTTATATGAAATTTAACTTTTGCATTTTTAATTTAAATTTATGTTTTCCGGTTGCGAAATCTGTTTATTACTAAAGGAGACCATTTTGAAAAAGACTTTTTAAAGCCCGTTCTATATTATCTTGGTCTTCTATATAACTGCTCATTTTTCCTATAATTTTTATTATTTTTTAATTCTGATTGCAGGGTATTATATACAGTACTATTTGTCATACTTTATGAAAAGAGATTTTTGTTTTTTTAAACTCTGAAATTTATCAGTAAAAAACTTGGGACTGTTTTTATAAAAAAATTAATTCCTCTATAAGTATACATGCTATTCTCATGAAAATGAACACAGTTTATTAGAATGAGACTGTTAAACATAATTTTTTTTAATTTGGATGCTTTTTCTACATCATTTTTAATTGCGCCTTTTATATATTATTTTTTTTATTTATATATATATATTTAATTTTTATGTAAATTTCGCGATTTATAACACATTTAGATTTTAAAGAATATTCAAAATAACACATACCATAAGGATGATTAAAATATTTAATAAATCATTTTTATCTGATATCTGCATATAAACAGATATATCATGCAGAATGTTTAAAATAAGAAGCAGTTGTTTTTAAATTGAATATTGCTTTATAAAATGTTCTTACATGCACGTTATTTACTTGTACATTATATAATTTGTAAGTTTTCTTTATTTTTTATATCCAAAGAATATACAATTTATCTATTTTTCTAAATTAAAAATACAATACATATATATTTGAATATATTTAAATGGGCTTTCAATGACATTCAAATATTTGGCATACTATATATATATATATATATATATATATATACAGGGTGTTTAAAAAATGTCCGGTATATTTGAAAAATTTATAAAAACTAATGCAATATGCTTGGGACAACAGTAAATTTTCAGGCAGACAAACTTTCGAAATTAGTTACAATTTTCAAAAATAAATTGCGCTGTAAGAGATTTGAAAGATATAGAAGAAAGAGCAGTTTGTGAGTTCGCGTCACCTTTCAGCTGTAAGCGTGTGCTGTTCACAGATTGCAAGTTTACTGAGAAAAATGGTTTATTCGTCAGAACAGAGGATTTTTGATTTCAAAAACCACATGTATAGCCACAATACAAAAAAAATTGAACAACTGACCAAGCACCTCTCTTCTATATGTAAAGCCTTCCCGCCTCACACATTTACAAAGTTTTCTGGTAATTTCGTTAGAGACTACGCCATATTATTGCTGTGCATGGTGAATCTGTCGAAAACAGCATACTTTAGATTTTTTCCAGACTGCAGCAAATAGAATATGTATATATAGAGAGGCATTATACAATACTACAATTTAGCATCAAAACATAAATCAGAGAGTGATGAAAAACATGTAGTAAACGAATGAAAATTCTTAAAGAAAGGTGTCAAATGACTACAAAGTAGAAATCCAAATATAATACACTATGAAAATGACCAGTGCAGCAATACACTTAGTATGTAAAAATTAACTAATTTGCTAATGTTAAACATATAGCTAATCGATTATATACTAAATTTATAACATATAAGATACCCATACTAAGAATTGGATTTTCAGAATGAATTTTACAAATCACAGGTAAATAGAAATAAAAAAGCATACATTCATAATTACTTGCGCTTTTGCATCATAACAATTTAATTGCTTATATAGAACCATAATACAATACTACAATTTAATATCAAAATATAAATCACACAGTGATGAAAAACATGTAGTAAAGAAATGGAAATTCTTAATGAAAGGTACCAAAGGACGACAAAGTATAAATCCAAATATAATACAATATGAAAATGTGCAATGTAGCAATTAACTTAGCGTATAAAAATTAACCAATTTGCTAATGTTAAACATACATATTTGCATGCATTTAAATGTGATTTCAATAATATTCAAGTATTTGAAAACTTTTTTTTAAAATTGTGCATATATTTGGCCAATTCAATATATATATTTTTATTTTTATTTTACAAATTGTATGTTTTCTAATGGAAATCGATTTTAAAAAACATCCAAAATAATGCATATGATAAATACTATTCAAATTTTTAATTAATTACTTTTATCCTCTATATCTACGTAATATATATCTGATGTAGAATAATTAAAATTAAAATAAATCTCCTTTAAAAATTTTACATTTTTCCCCTAAATGTACTTAATTAAACATTATTTACTTGCAAATTATTTACTTTTTAGTGTTTTTTTTCTTTTTTGTAGCTATCGTTTTACATACATTTTTTAACTAACATATATTTAACCATATATATTCACTGTGCTCTCAATAAATTTCAAATATTTGAAAATCCTTTATCAAGTTTTGCATATTTCTTGTGATTTTGTTTTATTACACTTTGCACGATAAGTAATGGAAATCGATTTTAGAGAATTTTTCGGATTTCATTAAACGTACCCAATCAAAATATCCATTGTTATCGCATTGATAGAATTTCATCAAAAAATCAACTCCAGCTCAAACTGATTCATTTTCTGTTTCTCATTCGTCATTTTCAACCCAGTGATTTTCGCAACCCCTCAAAGACTTTTCAGATAAAGTGGTGTTCAATTCGATTATCAGCACAATTTTATTTTTTTTTAAATAAAGAACTACGACAGCTTTTTTTCCGCGCCCTTTAATATTTGGTTTAGATTCTGATTAACGCCTCTGGAAAATATATATATAATTATCTGTAAATGGATAAGTATATCAAACTTTTGTTTTCCCATTTACAAACGTACTCCTAGCTTAGATTTGAAAAACGTTTTTTAACTATTGTTGTTATTATTATTATTATTATTATTATTATTATTACTCAAGCCATATTAATTAATTGTTTGTATTTTATTTATGAAAAGTATGAATACATATGATGCTTCAGTCCAGTTTTGTTATAGATTGCAGTTAATGAAAGAACAAAGAATTGATGTTAATTTTTTTCCAATTCAATATATCTATATCTATATATCTACTTATAATAAAATGCGTTCTTTAGATTTGTGTGGAACAGTTCCAGGATTCGCCACTCCTATCTGTGAATGGACCCTAGCAATACGCCACGTTAGGCTTAATGGAAAACAAATGCAGACATATGACAGCTAAAAGATAATTTCTTTTACTTAAAATAACGTTTAAACAGCATATTTTTCTATAAAACATGCATATCATATCCAATTATAATGTATTAGGCTCCAAATTAAAAATAAGTAATTGTAAACATCAGATTACGATATAAACAAACGAACTCTGTTGCCATTCAGATTTTCCAAATCTTGAAACAAATGAATGACTCTTTGAACGCTTTATTAAAAAAATAGTTTTTCCAGAGATTCTTTTCAGAAAAATACATATGCCAATAATTTGTATGAATTGCAACAAAAATCAAAGCAAAGCAGATTCTTCCAGTGTTGCCAAACTAGCAAGCGAAAGAAACAAGAAACAACCTATCCAGCGTAAAATACGATCTACGGAGAAAAAGAGGTTTATTTCTTACTCCCTGAACGCACCTGCTTTTTTATGACGTCATATGTTAGCCAATCAACGCCGATTCCAAATAAAGGTCTGTTGGAAAAAGAGCGGAAAAGTGTGTTTACGTTCAGATGGACGATAAAATCGACAAAAAAAAAGCTGGATTTTCGTTGAATTTTACACTTACTACAGACATGTTATTCACACATTTTTGTTTTCATTTTTTGTGAAGAATCCGTTTTTATAAAATTTATTTTTGTGAAGAGTCCGTTTTCGTAAAATTTATTTTTGTGAAGAGTCCGTTTTCGTAAAATTTATTTTTGTGAAGAGTCCGTTTTCATAAAATTTATTTTTGTGAAGAGTCCGTTAACGGACTCAGTTTTTCCCCTGGATAGATCCCTGAGTATTCTATTATTAATGAAAAAAGTGTTTTTATTGCATCTAAATTTTTGTGGCTTTTGAAAGGTTCTGCTATTTGTTTAATATTTCGTCATTATGAAAACTTTGCTATTCAAAAAACATTTAAATTGAACTCTTTTCTACTATTGTATGAGAAACAGTACTTGCAACAGTCAAGTTTACAATATATTTGTTATTATTTGAGGTAAAGGTACATACAATTTTTTGTCATATTTGATGTACTAACATTTTAATTTTTGTTTAAAGTTTCTGCTGAACTTTACACTAAAAGATAATTTTTCTTTTTCCTAACCTATATCATGTTAAATGAAAACACTGATAATAAAGTGTTTACAAAAAAATATCATTTTTCTAGAGATTCTTTTCTAAAAAAGTTTTGCATCTATTGTATTAGTAATGGAATAAGTGTTTTAATTGCACCTAAATTTCTGTTATTTTTGATAAGCTATCTTTCTTTTTCTTTTTTTCTAATTTATATATATATAGTATTATTTAATTGTTGCAACACTTTGCCATTCAAGAAATGTTAAAATTTATATTCTTCTATTAATTAAAAAATATATACTTGCCAATATTCAAATAAAAAATATTTTTGTCTTTATTTATGGAAAAGATATTTTATGAGAAATAGATACTTGCATTAATCAAGTTTATAGTATATTTGTTATCATTTATGGTAAAGCTGAGTGCAATTTTCTGTTGTATTTGATGTGTTAATATTTTGATTTTGTTTAATATTAATGCTGAACTTTATACTAAAGGGTAATTTTTTTTTTCATAGCCAGTATTATGTTAAATGTAAACTTTATCAGATAGTAGTGTGTTTACAAAAAAAATATATAATGTTTCTAGAGATATGTTTCTAGAAAATATTTGTTGTAATTGTATTACAAATGGAATATGTTCTTTAATTGCACCTAAAGTTCTGTAATTTTTGATGTGTTATCTTTTTTTTTTCCTTTTTTTAATAAGTTTTATTTTATTACTGGAATGCTTTGTTACTCAAGATACATTAAAATTTGTTTTCTACTATTAACTATTAAATAGATGCTTGCCAATATGCAAATTTACAATAATTTTGATTTATTCATGGAAAAGCTATAAACAATTCATAAGCATGAATTTGCTGTCAAATTTTTTGGCTAACTCTTTAATTTATAAATATCACTGCAAAACTTCATCATAAAAAACTAACTTATATAGTAGTAAGTGTTGACTTACCACAAGCTTGGCAGCCCTTTTTAATTAATTAATATATCCAGCGGCTCTTTTTCATCAACTTATGTACATAATGGCCCTTACTGTTTTTTTTTTTTTTTTTTTTTTTTTTTTTTTTTTTTTTTTTTAATAACAAACATGATTTTAAAAGGAGGGTAGTTTTCCAAGACTTTTTGACACTCAGTCGACAACATTTGGATTTTTTCTACAGGCAGTCAACAAATCTCACGAATTTCATGTTCTTGATCTACGAAAATCATATTTTCTCTGTGCATGATAAGTAAAATTCACATTTTTTATCTGTATGCAATTGACAAAATTCATGTCTTCTGTGAGCATGATCGATGATATTTAAAATATTTTTAAAACAGTGACTGACAAAATTCTCAACTTAAGAATTTCCTATATAAATAGCTATGGTATTGGTTACCTATATAACAAAATTCATAATTTTTAACTGGCTCGATAAAATTTGCAATTTTGCCATGAGAGAAAATGTCGAAATTCATGATTTTTTTTCTGCCATGAAAAAATCTGCAATTTTTTAAAATTATAAATTTAAGAAATTTGCAGACCACATACTTACATAACCCATCGTGGGTCACAGGTTCATCCCTTCCATTGTACTATTAACCTAAACAATTACTTAAAATAACATAATTTTAATCGTTAGTGTAATCGTTAAACTATTTGTGAAACTCATTTTGATTTTGCTTATGCAACATTATGATTAACAATGTGATGTGTTAGAAATTCATTGATAACACATTTCAAAAAAACTTTTGTACATGTTTTTTTTTTTTTTTTTTTTTAATATTTTGTCCATTTAAATTTGTTGAACTATATCGAAAATTGAATGTTTAGTTAAAATCCTGTCATTTTTGACAGGGGTTATATACTAGTCTATATATATATATATATGTATATATATATATATATATCATAATTATATTACAGATTATATGATTTCTAAGGGAGATCGAGTGCAGAGAACATCCAAAATAATACATATCATGGAGATTATTTAATTTTTAAACATTAATTTTTATTTTCTATACCTGTATTGTATATACAGGGTGTTTCAAAATTTATAGTCCAAACTTTAAGGGTTGATAGTACACATCAAGACAAACAATATTTAAATAGGAAACCAAGGGTCCCAAAACTTCCGAAGGAAATAGGCGCCATTAAAGTTTAGGGTCCAAAAATTCAAATGATTCTGAAAAACAGAAAAATTGGTCGATTCGTTTGCGGTTTTCACTAAAATTATTCTTTATGTCAGTATTGTCTTGAAAATAAATTATAAAGATAAATTTCAAAAAATGTCGATAGAGGGCGCTTTAGACTTTAGAGTAACGAATAACTATTTTTTACCGTTATTTTTTGCATCTCATTAAAGGTTTCGTAAGCTTAGACTTAAACTTAAATTTTGAGCTCAAAATCTGAATAGTTGGAAGCAGTTAAGTAGCACAAACTTAACTGTGTTCAGAGGGTTTTAAATTTAAATGATTATAAAAAACGGAAAAATTGGTCGATTGATTTGCGGTTTTCACTAAAACTATTCTTTATGTCGGTATTTTATTGAAAATGAATTATAAAGATAAATTTCAAAAAATGCCGATAGAGGGCGCTTTAGACTTTGGAGTAACGTACAACTATATTTTACCGTTATTTTTCGCATCTCATAAAATTTTCTTAGATGCTTAGACATAAACTTAAATTTTGAGATGAAAATCTGAATCGTTGAGAGTGGTTAAGTAGAGCAAACTGAACTGTGTTCAATGGGGTTGAGGAGGTTGAAATTTCAAATTATTTTAAAAAACGGAAAAATTGGTCGATTCGTCTGCCGTTTTCGCTAAAACTATTCTTTATATCAATATTTCCTTGAAAATAAATTTTAAAGATTAATTTAAAAAAATACCGATAGAGGGCGCCTTAAACTTTAGAGTAACCAACAACTATTTTTAAGCGTTATTTTTTTGTATCTAATTAAATGCTTGAAAATGCTTAGATTTAAATTTTGAGCTCAAATTCTAAATCGATGGAGGGGTTAAGATGCGGAAACTGAAGAGTGTTCAGGAGTTAAAATGTTACCCTCCCCACCCCTCGAACACATTTCAAATTTCCGCACTTAAGTACTCAAAACGATGCAGATTTTGAGCTCAAAATTTAAGTTTGAACTTTTACAAGCATTTAATTAGACAGAAAAAATAACGGTTAAAAATAGTTGCTGGTTACTCCAAAGTTTAAGGCGCCCTCTAACGGTATTTTTTAAAATTAATCTTTAAAATTTATTTTCAAGGAAATATTGACATAAAGAATAGTTTTAGCGAAAACGGCAAACGAATCGAACAATTTTTCCGTTTTTTATAATCATTTGAAATTTGAACCTCCCCACCCCTATTGAACACAGTTCAGTTTGCGCTACTTAACCACTCCCAACTATTCAGATTTTCATCTAGAAATTTAAATTTATGTCTAAGCTTCTAAAAAAATTTTATGAGATGCGAAAAATAATGGTAAAATATAGTTGTACGTTACTCCAAAGTCTAAAGCGCCCTCTATTGGCATTTTTTGAAATTTATCTTTATAATTCATTTTCAATAAAATACCGACATAAAGAATAGTTTTAGTGAAAACCGCAAATCAATCGACCAATTTTTCCGTTTTTTATAATCATTTGAATTTAAAACCCTCTGAACACAGTTAAGTTTGTGCTACTTAACTGCTTCCAACTATTCAGATTTTGAGCTCAAAATATAAGTTTAAGTCTAAGCTTACGAAACCTTTAATGAGATGCAAAAAATAACGGTAAAAAATAGTTGTTCGTTACTCTAAAGTCTAAAGTCTATTTATCTTTATAATTTATTTTCAAGACAATACTGACATAAAGAATAATTTTAGTGAAAACCGCAAACGAATTGACCAATTTTTCTGTTTTTCATAATCATTTGAATTTTTGGACCCTAAACTTTAATGGCGCCTATCTCCTTCGGAAGACTTTGGGACCCTTGGTTTATTATTTAAATATTGTTTGTCTTGATGTGTACTATCACCCCTTAAAGTTTGGACCATGAATTTAGAAACACCCTGTATATATATATATATATATATATATCATACAAGATATTTATAATTTAAAAAAAATCTCTTTTAAAAATATAAAAAATTAACTTTGAGTTAGTTTATTTACTTTTAAATTATTTATTTTAAGAGTTATTATTTTAGTTTTATCGCTACAGGCTTACATGCATTTTTAAACAAAAAATATATTTTCATATAATTAACTGTGCTCTCAATCAAATACAAATATTTGAAACTCCTTTCTCTAATTTTGCATATTTTTGAGAATTTATTTTCAAAAAATGTTTATATTACACATTGCACAAAGAGTAACGGAAATCGAATTTAGTGTTTTTTTTTTAGAAATTCATTAAACGTATCCTATCAAAATATCCATTGTTATCGCATTGATAGACCTTCAGAAAAAAAAAAAAAAAAAAAAAAAAAAAAACAAGCTCCAGCAAAAAACTGATTCATTTTCTGTTTTTCTTTCTTCATTTTCCGCCCAGTGATTTTCGCAGCCCCTCAAAAGCTTTTCAGATAAAATGTCTTTGAAAAGTTTAATGTGATTATCAGCACAATTTTGTTTTTCTTAAAGATGAAGAATTGGAGAAGTTTCTTTTTTCCCCCGCACCTTTTATTATTTGGGTTAGATTCTGATTAACGCCGCTGGAAAAATATATAATTATATGTAAATGGAAAACTATATTGGAGTTTTGTTTTTCCATTTACAAACTTACTCCTAACTTGAATCCGAAGGTTTTTTTTTTACACGCCAGTCATATAAATAAATTGTATTTATATAAAACTTAAAAACATATGATGCTTCAAACAAATTTGGGTATTGATTTCAGCTAATGAAAGCACACTGAATACATTTTTAACATTATAAAAAAAGTTAATTACAAATATGAATTGAAACCTGAATAGCATTAATCATTCTAAAATGTATTGAAAATACATTAAATCTGGGGCAATACATTACTTTAGTTATTGCTTATATTGCAGTGAGTCATGGAGCTTACTGAACAGAATATTACGTTCCAAACACTTAAAAGGATATCTAACTATCTATCTATACCTATATCTATCTATATCTATATCTATATATCTATATCTATATCTATTATCTATATCTATATCTATATCTATATCTATCTATATATATATTATATTTATGTTACAGATTGTATGATTTCTAATGTAAATCGAGTGCAGAGAACATCCAAAGTAATTCATATGATAAAGATGATTTAATTTCTTAATTAATCATTTTTATTTCCTATACCACTATTAAATATACCAATTTTAAATGCAGAATATTGAAAATAAAAAAAACCTCCTTTAAAAATTGTAAATATTTTTTTAATTACTTACTTAATTGCTATTTACTTAAAGAGTTATTTTTATATATGTTTTCGCTATAGTTTTATGTGCATTTTTAAACTAACATATATATTTGCATATATTTAAATGTGCTTTGAATCACATTCAAATATAGGAAAATCCTTTCTTGAGTTTCGCATACTTTTTGTGAATTTATTTAAAAAAATGTTTATAAATACAATATTTATATATACAACTATATATATATATATATATAAGTTTATATATGTGTTTTGCATATTTTTAGCGAATTTATTAAAAAAAAATTACATATACACATTTCAAGAAGTGTAAAGGAAATCGATTTTAGAGAATATTTTAGAATTCATTAAACGTACCCTATCAAAATATCCATGGTTATCGTATTGATAGAACTTCAAAAAAAAAAAAAAAAAAAAAAAAAAAAATACCAGCTCAAACTGATTCATTTTCTGTTTTTCTTTCTTCATTTTCCACCCAGTGATTTCCACAGCCCCTCAATGGCTTTTCAGATAAAATGTCCCTGAAGTGTTTATTGCGATTATCAGCAAAATTTTGTTTTCCTTAAAGATGGAGAATTGGAGAAGTTTCTTTTTTTTCCCCGCACCTTTTATTATTTGGGTTAGATTCTGATTAACGCCACTGGAAAAATATATAATTATCTGTAAATGGATAAGTATATTGGACTTTCTTTTTTCCATACACAATCTTACTCTTGGACTTGGAGAAGTTTAATATGTATATATATGCTACCATATAAGAAAATTGTTTCTATTTTATTTATGTCAAATATATATAAATGTTATTATGCTTCATTGATTATCGATTGAATTTAATGAAAGCACGCAGAACAGATGTTATTTTTTACACAAATACAATTCATCTATGTATTACAAAATTTATGCGTATATAACCTATCATAATAGTTGAAAAATCTAATTAAATAAATAGCTTTTATTCATAAAATGAAAAAAAAACTGTTAATATGTATATATGTGTTACAGATTGTTAGACCCTTAACGGAAATCGAGTTTCAAGATAAAACATATCATAAAGATGATAAAATTTTATATCAATAATTTTTATCCTCTATATCTACATAACATATGAGGACCCCAGAGGCCAAGGGGTATAAGTGACAAAATTGAAAAAAATAAACTAAATACACAGACGACCTAAAAATATGCTTTTTTCATTTCAGGTAAAGAAATATAAGTGATTTTCTTATTATTTGCTGAGTTATAGAGGCAAACCACTTTTTTCGAAAAACAAAGAATATTGATTAATTATACATTTAAAGAAAATTGTAATTTTTTAACAGTTATTGAAATAAGAGTTCAAAGACCAGAATGCAACTAACAGAAATTTCCTATTTCAATCCACTCAATTGTTATTGATGTTCCAATTTAACATCAATTATCTTTAAACTCAATTTACTCCAAATCGAAATTTTGTCACTTGTACCCCTTGGCTTCTGGGGTCCTCATATATCTCATACAAAATATTTAAAATTAGTATCAGTCTCCTTTATAAATTATATTTTTTTTCCTAAAATGTACTTATTCAAACATTATTTACTTACAATCTGTTTACTTTAAGAGTTATTTTTTTTTTATTGCTACATGCATTTTTAACATACATTTTACATGTAATATTAAAATAATATATATTACGCGTATTTAAATGTGTTTTTAATCACAATCAAATATCTGAAAATCATTTATCGAGTTTTGCATATTTTTTGTAGATTTATTTTTTAAAAACTGTTTATATTAGACATTGCACGAAGAATAATGGAAATCGATTTTAGAGAATTTCTCCGAACTCCTTAAACGTACCCTATTAAAACATCCATTGTTATCTCATTGATAGAATTTCAACAAAAAAATAAAAATCCAGCTCAAACTGATTCATTTTCTGTTTTTCTTTCTTAATTTTTCACCCAATGATTTTCGCAACCCGTCAAAGGATTTTCTGCTAAAATGTCTCTGAAGTGTTTATTGCGATTATCAGCAAAATTTTGTTTTACTTAAAGATAAAGAGCTGGTGAAGTTACTTTTTTTCCCGCACTTTTTATTATTTGGGTAAGATTCTGATTAACGCCGCTGCAAAAATATATATATCATTATCTGTAAATGGATAAGTATATCAGACTTTTATTTTCCATTCACAAACATACTCCTAACTTGAATTTAGAAAAGTTTATATGTATCTCTCTCTCTCTCTCTCTCTCTCTCTCTCTCTCTCTATATATATATATATATATATATATATATATATATATATACATATATACTCTAGCCATATAAGTAAATTGTTAGTATTTTATTTATATACATAAATATTATTGTGCTTCAACTCAGTTTCATTATCGATTGCGGTTAATGAAAGCGGGCTGAATAAATATTTTTTTTACCTAAATACAATTAATCTATATGATTTAAAATTTATGCGTATTTACTATATTATAAGAGTTGAACAATATAATTAAAAAATTAACTTATATTCATAAAATAAAAATGTTAAAAAGTATATTTGTGTTACTGATTATTTGATCCTTAACCGAAATCGATTTCTAGAACATTCAAAATAAAACACATGATAAAGATGATACAAATTTTTAATCAAATATTTTTATCCTAGATTTGTGTATAATATGTATCACATGCAGCATATTTAAAATTTGTATGAGTCTCTTTTATAAATTACATATTTTTACTGAAATGTACTTATTTAAACATTATTTACTTTAAATTATTTACTTTAAGAGTTATTATTTATCTTTTATCGCTACAGTTTTACATGTATGTTTAAAATTAACTATATACAGGGTGTCCAGTAAATGACTGACCCATTTTAAATGTAAATAACAAAAGAACGGTTTGAGATAAAAATGCGCGGCTTGCTGTATTGTAATTAGAATATCAATAAATTTTAAAACATGAACTTTGTTAATATACTATAATAATATTTAAAATTATATCTCAGTCTCCGGACTGAGGAGGTTAAATATAATACAGATTGTTCAATCATAAATATTATTGTAAATCTCTTTCCAACCAACATGCCCTATTTCTGAAGCTGAGTCAAGAGTCGATTCAACATATAGATTCAGATTCGACAACATATAGACTCAGATTCAGCCGAAAAAGCTCATACCTATGGAATCTAGTGTCATTTCTCTATTCAAACAGCCTATTGCCGCCAGCGCTACATTTTGGCAGAATTTCGAACTATGTTAATAAAGTGCATGTTTAAAAATTTATTGTTTTTCTAATAACAATAGAGCAAACCGCGCAGTTTTATCTCAAACCGTTTATTTGTTATTTAAGTTCAAAATGGGTCAGCTTTTTACTGGACACCCTGTATTTACGTATATTTAAATGTGCTTTCAAATTAATGAAATCCTTTCACGAGTTTTGCATATTTTTTTGAGAATTTATTTAAAAAAAAAAATGTTTACATTACACATTGCACGAAGAATAATGGAAATCGATTTTAGAGAATTTTTCGGAATTACTAAATGAACCCTATAAAAATACCCATTGTTATCGCATTGATAGAACTTCCGAACTCCAGCTCAATCTGATTCATTTTCTGTTTTTCTTTCTTCATTTTCCACCCAGTGATTTCCGCAGCCCCTCAAAGGTTTTTCAGATAAAATGTCCTTGAAGTGTTTAATGCGATTATCAGCACAATTTTGTTTTTCTTAAAGATGAAGAATTGGAGAAGTTTCTTTTTTTTCCACGCACCTTTTATTATTTGGGTTAGATTCTGATTAACTCCACTGGAAAAATATATAATTGTCTGTAAATGGATAAGTATATTGGACATTTTTCCGTTTAAAATCTTATTCCTAACTTGGAAATGGAGAATTTCTTTTATGTTTATAAGCCAGCCATATAAATTAGTTGTTTGTATTTTATATATGAAATGTATGTATAAACTTATTGTATTTCAATCTAGCATGGTTATCGATTGCAGTTGCTGAAAGAATACAGAATAGATGTTATTTTTTTACGCAAATACAATTAATGTATATATACTAAAATTTATGCTCATTTACAATGTGATAAGATATATATATATATATATATATATATATATATATATATATATATATATATATATATATATATATATATATATATATATATACGTATACATATATATGTGCATATAGTTAAATGTGGTTTAAATAATATTCAAATATTCGAAAATCATTTTTTCAGATTTGCATATTTTTGCCTTTTTAATATTTACACACAAACACACACACATATATATATATACATTATATTTATACAAATGACTGTACGATTTTTTATGAATATTGATTTCAGAGAACACCCAAAAAGATACATATGATAAAGATGATTAAAATTTTTATTGAATCATTTTTTTCTTCTACATCTATATTTTATATCTAATACAAAATATTTAAAATTATAATCAGCCTCCTTTAAAAAATTTTAATATTTTTTAAAAAATATGCATTAAAAAGTTATTTTCTTGTGAAATATTTACTTTAAGAGTTTTTATTTATTTTTTATCATTGCATTATTACAAGGATTTTTAAAATAACATACATATTTGCATATATTTAAATGTTCAAAATCCAATTCAATCATATTCAAATATTTAGAAATCCTTCGTCGAGTTTCGCATATTTTTTTTGTGAATTTATTGTTAAAAGAGCGTTTATATTACACGTTGCAAAAAGTGTAATGGAAATTGATTTTAGAGAATTTTTTCCGAATTCATTGAATGTACCCTATGAAAACATCCATTGTTATCGCTTTGATAGAATTTCAGCAAAAAAAAAAAAAAAAAAAAAAAAAAATCAAGCTTCAGCTCAAACTGATTCATTTTCTGTTTTTCTTTCTTCGTTTTCCACCCAGTGATTTCCGCAACCCCTCAAAGGCTTTTCTGATATAATGTCCCTGAAGTGTTTAATGCGATTATCAGCAAAATTTTGTTTTTCTTAAAGATAAAGAACTGAAGAAGTTTATTTTTTTCCCCCGCACCTTTTTATTATTTGGGTTAGATTCTGATTAACACCGCTGGAAAAATATATAATTATCTGTAAATGGATAAGTATAATTAACTTTTGTTTTTCCATTTACAAACATACTCCTAACTTGGATTGGGGGAAGTTTTTTTTACTCCAGCCATATAAATAAATTGTTTCTATTTTGTTTGTGTAAAATACAGTTTGTTTATTGATTGCAGCTAATGTAAGCACACAAAATAGAGTGATTTTTTGTTGTTTGTTTGTTTGTTTTTTGTAAATACAACTAACGCATATATTATAAAAATTATGGATATTTTTATATATCTCAGTATTGGGACAATATAAATAAATGTTTAACTTTTATTCATAAAATGAAAAACGAAGAAGCTGTTTATATGTACATAAATGTGTGTGTGTGTGTAGTGTGTATTTGGATCGAATATCGATTCCGGTTAAGAAATGCATAATTAATATGCCGAATATTTAATTAATATTGGCTTATATATGCGTAAATTAACTTGTATAATTAATTTATATAGTATGTCGACATAGTTCATGAATATTAATCATACTACTGGTTTAGTAAAAAGTTTAAAAATTCTTGAGGAACTAACAAATTACGCTATATGAGCGCGATTTACACCATAAGTGTAAAACATGGAAGTTTCCTTGTAAAATAAAATGTAAATAACACACATTAAAAAATAAATATCTCACATTTTACTACTTATCAATTTACATTTAAAAAACTCATAAAAATAAATGCTTTCTTGAAATACGATTTATAAAACAAGTTTTATAGTGAGAACTTTAATTTCCAAAATTTGATCAAGTAAAATTTTAACCATTTATTTTCTTTTACTACAACACATTAAGTACGTCTTATTATATATTCTGATGTGCTATTTTTTAAATAATAAATTATTAAAAAATATTTGATGTATTGGTCATAGAAGCGATTCTATACATGTATTTATTTAGTTCGTAAAGAGAAAATAT
This sequence comes from Maratus speculifer, assembly GCA_964019185.1. NCBI lineage: Eukaryota > Metazoa > Arthropoda > Arachnida > Araneae > Salticidae > Maratus > Maratus speculifer. Next base: position 96,649,988 of record OZ025290.1, read on the forward strand.
TTTATAATTCAAACGTTGTTATAAAAGTTCCGTTCTAATTTCACATTGATTCATTCATTATTTATTTAAAAATACGTTAAATAACAATATTTTTCATGTATATTAAATGTATCATAACAACTCTTAAAATTTCTAAATTTTTACTGAATTCTGTTAATGAGTAAACGTAAAACAGTGTTTTTTTTATTATTTATATAAAATTAACTTATGAACATGCAAAGTTAATCAGCGATATATTTTTAAAGATGCACTTGATATATAGAAAGATGGGTTATTAGCTTAAATTAATAAATTTTGAAAAATGAAAAAAAAAATATTGAATTGACATTTTCCGTTGAATAAATATTTAAATAAAACTGGATATTTAAATCAATCTATCAATCAATTGGTATACTAAAGACTACAAAATTTATTTCAAAAATCGAAATAAGTACGCTACTGAATAATATTTTTCGTGCATATTTCAAATTTTTTCTTTCAAAATATTTTTAATCCATACTTAATAGACAAAGTTTTATCATTTTCTTCTTTTTGTGTGTCTTATTGAATTTCATTTTTTTTAAGTGCCGCCATATCGAAACATAATGGCCGATGAAGCTGGCATTTTATATGAATAACAAAAGTGCTTTCGACATGTGTCGGGATGAAACAATGGCTTCCATAATGCTTCTTTAAACTCCAGCCTATTTTATTCAAACACACGAAACAAAAATTTGTAGAACCCGATTATAGAAGATACAATATCAGAGTTTTTCAATGCTGAATTGAATGAGGATGTCATGTCTCAAAACGTTATCGATTCTAGAAAATTCAATCTGATATACCACGGGCATTTTTGTAAGATAATGATAAAATTGAAAATGCTTCCCACTCCAAATATCAGCGTTAAACAAAAAAAAAAAAAAAAAAAAAAAAAAAAAATCTGGCAGAAATTGTAATTTTTTTGTCCCTAATTTTGAATTTTAAATATTACATTACTTAATCTCAAATTTTTGAAAAATGATAGTAGACGAAGATGTATTGCTAATTTAATCGAGTCTTTTATCTATCATGCACTTATACTTACTACCATCTAAAACGGATGAAATATTCGCATGGCAAAATTCAGATTGTTTCAAAATGTCAGCCACACTAATTAAAAATTGCCCCATCTCTGCTCTTTTTTTTTCTTTGATAAATATTAAATGAAAAATGCTCTGTACTCTTTGTATGAAGATTAAATACTGAAAAGGCAAAGTTTTCTTTTATTCTAATTTTGTTTAGTTTGTACTTAATTTAATATTTGTTTATGGCCTCCATAAGGAAGTAGGTTAGCCGTTAAAGCTGCTTAATGAACTCGTCCGAGACCTTAATACGTCCTGCATACATGCAAAGTCACATCCAAATTGGTTCATAAAAACGAAAGTATTTTTCTATCAAAAAAAATATTTTTAATGACTTTTATGTTTTTATAATACGAAACTTTTAAAAATATCATGTTATTCGTGCGAGTTGAGTATTAAAAAATACGGTAGTTCTACATTTGCCTAAAATAAATGACATTTATCAATGAATAGTATTGTCTAAAACTTAAAACTACTATAAATCTACTATATCCAAACACTATTTTTCATGAATTTTTCAACGATACCGTTTGGTTACGATACCGCTTGATAATTTATACACATAAATATGTGGTTTAATAATTATTAAAATTATCTAGACGTTTTTGAGATACCTGCTCGTTATGCTCAAAAATGTCATTTTGAGAAAAATTTCTTCAATACGACTGTTTTAGTTATTGAGCGAGACTAATTCTAAAAGCTGTAACTTTTATGATAATGGGATTTTGAAGGAAAAAATTATATCTAAATGTTAAAAAATGTAAAATTTTAACACCTAAAAGAAAATGAAACTTTCAAAAATTTTGAAGCTTTAAAAGTTTAGAGACCTCTAAAGATAGAATGTTATTTCAAATAAGAAGACAAAATGACGAGTGAAAAATATACACCCTGGATATCAAGGCAAGGCGAAATTAGTTTTGAAATATTCTCTTTGTCGCATTATATTTAAACTTTAGTTATTGTTTCTATAAATAAACAAATGTATTGATTCTTTATTTCATAACACAAATTAATAAATATAAAATTGAAGTAATAAAATAACTTAATCACACGCTTGTTTCACAATCAAACTTCACTTCAGAATTCGACATTTCAAATCTTTCAAATTGCCTTATTTTAATTAAAATATGAATAGCCGCTGTAGTTTAATGTGCTGACATGAGGGTTGATCACTTCCTTCAGAATTTAACAGCTTCTCAGAATTCACAACATTCCGTAGTTTTCTCTGTGTTGGAATGATTACTTCCGGAATTATTTCACTTAGATTCATTCCGGCTTTTCCCTTAAACCTCATAGACTTTTAGTCAGATAAGAAGATCTCTGGAGTATTTAATACGGTTAGATTCATTAATCTGATTTTTTTTGCCTGTTCTGTTTTGACAAGGCTGTTTTTTTCTAGTCGTTTGCTCAATTGCTGGTATGCAAACTAATTTCAGTTCAAAAAAGTCCTTCCGGCAATGCCGGGAGGAAGAGGTAGCTTTCATATACTTATATATATATTTATTTATTTTAAAGTAAGTTACATCATTCAAAAATACTAAGCTCAAATTAGTGGAAATAATCTTATAAAATTAGTGATTTTATAAGATTGAATACTAATTTTTGTCAAGACTGAATATTAATAGGAATTTTTAGAAATTAGCCATCTTTTATTCAACCTGGTTTTATTTTAAGCGATTTAGAGAGTCACCAAATTCCACGATGTGATAAAGTGTATGCCATTTTAAAGCAACATGATGGATCGTTCATATCAGACCGTTTCAAAATGTCAGCCATAAGCAAAATTCAAAGTGCTATAACTCAATCATTTTTTAAGATATAGGCAAAATAAAAAGTGTTCTGGGATTGTTGTTTTACGTTTTAACACGTAAAAGAAAGATATTTTTCAACTTTAAGTTTTTTTGCATTTAATTTTAAATTTTAAATTTTTTAAAAAATTTAAAATGGCCACCATTTTGAAACAAAATGGTGGATGATGCTGGTCAACAAACTCGGTCAAGACATTTGTATGTAATATATACGTACCAAGTTTCATTGAAATCGGTTCATAAATACGCGTGTTATCACGTGACAAAAATCAGATCGTTTCAAAATGTCAGCCATAAGAAAAATTCAAAGTACTATAACTCAATCATTTTGTAATATATAGACAAAATAAAAAGTGTTCTGGAATCGTTGTTTTAAGTTCTAACACGTATAAGAAAAATATTTTTCAAATTTTGATTTTTTCGCATTTAATTTTAAATTTTAAATTTTTCAAAAAATTTAAAATGGCCGTCATTTTGAAACAAAATGGCGGATGAAGCTGGCCAACGAACTCGGTCGAGACAGTTGTATGTGCTATGTACATACCAAGTTTCATTGAAATCGGTTCATAAATACGCGTGTTATTATGTGACACAAATCAGATCGTTTCAAAATGTCAGCCATAAGAAAAATTCAAAGTGCTATAACTCAATCATTTTTTAAGATATACAGAAAATAAAAAGTGTTCTGGAATCTTTGTTTTAAGTTCTAACACGTAAAAGAAAAATATTTTTCAACTTTTAATTTTTTCGCATTTAATTTTAAATTTTAAATTGTTTAAAAAAAATTTAAATGGCCGCCATTTTGAAACAAAATGGCGGATGATGCTGATCAACGAACTCGGTCGAGACATTTGTATGTACTATGTACATACCAAGTTTCATTCAAATCGGTTCATAAATACGTTAGTTATCGCATGACAAAAAACAGATATATATATATATATACACAATTTTATTAAATCCATTCAATTAATTTTTAAAAAATGAAGAAACAAATAAACAGTTTTTTACAGACCAATGCGCAAAATGCTACAAAAGGAAATGTAAAAAATGTATATAACAAAACCAAAAGAAATTCCATATCCCCAAAATACATGGAAGTCTTCATCAGGGAGGCCCCTCCATGTAGGGGTAAATAAAGAGAAGTTTCTGAAAGGATGTAGGCTCATAAGGTAAATTACATCCTTAGCCCCCAACTTCTCAGATTTCAGAAATCAAACTCAAACCTTCAAAAATATTATAAATATATACAAAAATTTTTTAAAAATACCAAAGGACAAGACCAAAAATTACACAAACAAAAAAATTACACAAACAAAAAAGGAAAATTACCTACAAAACTAAATATAAAAAATAAAATTGTAAAATACAAACCCCCAGGAATACAAAACCCTCTTCAGCTAGTGGGGCCATTCACTAGCGCTTCAATCTCGCCCTAAATTGAAATCAAGCATCCGCAAGTAAAGAAACACTGAGACTCAGAAACTTTCAGTTAACATATAAGATGGGTAACAGTTAACCATTAAAATCTTTTTTAAACCACTCATAGCCAATTCTAGATCTGTTTTGTTATTGCAAATCCTGCGGATCCTATTAACTTGTGAATACATAATATTTTTTAAAACTTTATTGCTAATACATGAAAACCAGTAAGTGAGGCTATTAACTTCAAAATTAAAATCTTTCCTTTTATCATAAAGTCCAATCAACCATTTTTCCTTGTTTTTCTTAATTTTAAGATCTAAGAAAGTAATTTGTTCACCATCATCGGTTCGGTTCAGGACGAGCTCTTTAGGGTAAATGTTAAGACTTATTTCCTCAAAATTATTGCAGTTAAATACTATAAGATCGTCTACATATCTAAAGAAGGAAATATTATTGAAATTTTTTTCGTAAAAATATAAAAATAGATTAGAGAACGCACTTGAAAAACTTGTTCCCATCGGCACCCCCTTATTTTGTTTAAAAAAATTAATTCCATTAAATAAAACATTTTCAAATAGGCAAAACTTAATTAAATCAATCCAAAACTTCTTATCTACTTTTAAAACATATTCAAATTCAACATAAATATTTTCAAATACCCCCACAATCAAATTGTGAGGAATGCTGCCAAACAGATTCTCAAAGTCAAAAGTGTTTACAGAAGTAATTTTCCATGAGTTATCATTCAAAAAATCTAAAACTTTAAGGTTATTGCCAATGATTGTATTGCAATCAAAAGTTTCTATTTCTTTTAAAATTAAATTCAGCAAACCAAACAAAATTTTGCCCGCTTTGCAATTATAACTATTAGTACCACAGGTAACAAAGCGAAATTTTACTGGTTTCTTATGAAATTTAACAGTCGCAAAAAGGTAAGGAAATACAAAGTAATTCCTACTAATTCCAAATTTTTTATCAAAATCCAAAATACGTTTTTTTATTTTAGAGGGGTTTTCAGTTAACGTTTTATAAGATTCATTACAGGTATATTCCTTCAAAAGAAGATTCCTATAGAAAACTTTACAAATTAAGGCAAAGTTACTACTTGCTTTATCAACAGTAGCAATAACAAACTGTTCTTTTAATTTAGCTATACTGGTTTTTAAATCGAAATTATAATGAAATTTTTTAGAACAACCCTTATTATAATAGTCTCTAAAAAACAAAAAATCTTTTTTAAATAATAGCATAAACTTTAATTTCCATTCTCTAAAATCCTCAAAAGGCCAACTATATTTATATGAATCTCTTAAAATAAAGGCATCCAAATCCTTTTCCATAAATTCTATAATTTTAAGATTACTATAATTAAAGTTTAATCTAAATCCAGAACCCAAACTCATAATATTCCTTAACTGAACATCTTTTACAATATTTAAATCTCCTGAAACAATATGTCCAAAATCTGGATTAATATAATCTTTATAGCAGTCTAAATCACAGTAACAATCATCCCCTTTAATTAAATCAAGATTCTTACTATAATCATTATAGTTACAAATAAGATTTTTTAATGTCCTGTCATAACTATAAGTAATTCTAATTTTAAAGCTATTTTTAAGAGGGAAAAGGCTATTACAATCTTTCAGAATATTCTTAAATTTAATAGAATCAAAAATCTTATCTCTAAAACACAAAACAAAATTTTCAAGAGTTTCTTCACTTATAGATTTTATTTTATTTAAATCACTGAAACCAGTTTTATATTTAAATAAATCAATAACAATATCCTTTATATACTGATTTTTAAATTTATAACTATCAAACTTACTCCTCAAAAACCATTTAATAACTTTATTTTTTAATCTAAAAATTTTATTTTTTATTTCATTAATATCATAATATTCATTAATATCATAATATCAATCATTAATATAGTAAGAATCTTGATTTAATTAAAGGGGATGATTGTTACTGTGATTTAGACTGCTATAAAGATTATATTAATCCAGATTTTGGACATATTGTTTCAGGAGATTTAAATATTGTAAAAGATGTTCAGTTAAGGAATATTATGAGTTTGGGTTCTGGATTTAGATTAAACTTTAATTATAGTAATCTTAAAATTATAGAATTTATGGAAAAGGATTTGGATGCCTTTATTTTAAGAGTTTCATATAAATATAGTTGGCCTTTTGAGGATTTTAGAGAATGGAAATTAAAGTTTATGCTATTATTTAAAAAAGATTTTTTGTTTTTTAGAGACTATTATAATAAGGGTTGTTCTAAAAAATTTCATTATAATTTCGATTTAAAAACCAGTATAGCTAAATTAAAAGAACAGTTTGTTATTGCTACTGTTGATAAAGCAAGTAGTAACTTTGCCTTAATTTGTAAAGTTTTCTATAGGAATCTTCTTTTGAAGGAATATACCTGTAATGAATCTTATAAAACGTTAACTGAAAACCCCTCTAAAATAAAAAAAACGTATTTTGGATTTTGATAAAAAATTTGGAATTAGTAGGAATTACTTTGTATTTCCTTACCTTTTTGCCACTGTTAAATTTCATAAGAAACCAGTAAAATTTCGCTTTGTTACCTGTGGTACTAATAGTTATAATTGCAAAGCGGGCAAAATTTTGTTTGGTTTGCTGAATTTAATTTTAAAAGAAATAGAAACTTTTGATTGCAATACAATCATTGGCAATAACCTTAAAGTTTTAGATTTTTTGAATGATAACTCATGGAAAATTACTTCTGTAAACACTTTTGACTTTGAGAATCTGTTTGGCAGCATTCCTCACAATTTGATTGTGGGGGTATTTGAAAATATTTATGTTGAATTTGAATATGTTTTAAAAGTAGATAAGAAGTTTTGGATTGATTTAATTAAGTTTTGCCTATTTGAAAATGTTTTATTTAATGGAATTAATTTTTTTAAACAAAATAAGGGGGTGCCGATGGGAACAAGTTTTTCAAGTGCGTTCTCTAATCTATTTTTATATTTTTACGAAAAAAATTTCAATAATATTTCCTTCTTTAGATATGTAGACGATCTTATAGTATTTAACTGCAATAATTTTGAGGAAATAAGCCTTAACATTTACCCTAAAGAGCTCGTCCTGAACCGAACCGATGATGGTGAACAAATTACTTTCTTAGATCTTAAAATTAAGAAAAACAAGGAAAAATGGTTGATTGGACTTTATGATAAAAGGAAAGATTTTAATTTTGAAGTTAATAGCCTCACTTACTGGTTTTCATGTATTAGCAATAAAGTTTTAAAAAATATTATGTATTCACAAGTTAATAGGATCCGCAGGATTTGCAATAACAAAACAGATCTAGAATTGGCTATGAGTGGTTTAAAAAAGATTTTAATGGTTAACTGTTACCCATCTTATATGTTAACTGAAAGTTTCTGAGTCTCAGTGTTTCTTTACTTGCGGATGCTTGATTTCAATTTAGGGAGAGATTGAAGCGCTAGTGAATGGCCCCACTAGCTGAAGAGGGTTTTGTATTCCTGGGGGTTTGTATTTTACAATTTTATTTTTTATATTTAGTTTTGTAGGTAATTTTCCTTTTTTGTTTGTGTAATTTTTTTGTTTGTGTAATTTTTGGTCTTGTCCTTTGGTATTTTTAAAAAATTTTTGTATATATTTATAATATTTTTGAAGGTTTGAGTTTGATTTCTGAAATCTGAGAAGTTGGGGGCTAAGGATGTAATTTAGCTTATGAGCCTACATCCTTTCAGAAACTTCTCTTTATTTACCCCTACATGGAGGGGCCTCCCTGATGAAGACTTCCATGTATTTTGGGGATATGGAATTTCTTTTGGTTTTGTTATATATATATATATATATATATATATATATATATATATATATATATATATATATATATATATATATATATATATATATGTCAACATTTGAAAGGAGGGTGGTTTTGGGGTCTGGGGGTCATGATCGGTGAAAATATACCAAAATTTTCCGGAAGTGCTTTTCTCCGGACGGCTGCAATAGGTAGCTTTTTACTTTTTGTAATGAAAGCTACCTAAAAGAAAGAAAAAATAAAATAATATTTAATTTATTTTAATCATTCAAAATTATAAGCCCGGATATTTAATCTCCGACATTTCGCAAAAATTATTTATAACGTTATATGAATTTAAGATTAGCATTACGATTGAAATATGTCACTGATTATCGACGCCAATACTTATTTTTTATAAATACTGCTTTTCAACATGTAAAGTTTTATATACAAATTTTAATATTGCTTTATTTAGTTTTCTTGGTGGCTACAAAAGAAGCAAATGTACATGAAAATTAAGAATATATATATTATAAATATAAATTATTACATGGAATTTAAATGGGCCTAAAGAGCTGTTTAGAGAATTGTTAATATTGAAGAAAAGTTCTATTTTGACAGATAGCTGGACGATAAGTAACTTTTAATTCATTCGGTCGATATTATTACAAAAAAGAAGAAAGATAGAGAATATTAAACTCTTGTTTGTTAGGGAGCCATATTCTCTTGTAATTTGAAGTTGTTCGAGCCACATAACCAAACCAAAGATCCTCTATGCTTTATAATGGAGTTTTTGAATGAAATTAAGGAATAGTATTCTTTTAAAAATATTTAATATTTTTTTGAAAGATATATACCCATACATACACACACACATATCTATATATATATACATACTTAGGAATTGTGTGTATAATTTTATTGAAAACAACATATTTAGAAATTTTCCAATCCATTGTAGTACAGAAAACGCACGTATTACGAATTAGACATATTGTAATTAATTATAACTGAATAAGTGTGATTTATCTAAAAATTATTTAAATAATTATTGGTCTCACGTCTGTTAGCAATAATTTTCATCTGACATTATAAATATTTGCTAATTTATTCTATTGAGATCTTTCTCAAATTTGCATACATCTAAAAGTCAAGGGTATATGCTGATTTTATACCTTAATTAATAGATTTTTTTCTGCAGTGAGTACCTTATCTACTTTATTCATCTATTCTACATTTGAAACAAGTCTCAGTGATTAAAAGTTATATTAATTTTCTTAAATCTAAACCTTAATTATAATATAGATTTTAGCTTAAATGTTTTCTTATTCATTCAGATGTATTTAAATATTTCACACTATCAAAATTGTTTCTTTCCATTTCTGGAAAAAAAGCACTTAATTGGGGATTAATGTTCTAAAAAATAATAAATAAGTACAATGATAATAATAGTAATAATAATAATAATAATAATTTATTTCAACCGAAAACAAAGAGTTAAATAAGTGAAAAAAATAGTTCATATTTAAATGTAAAATCGTTATGAATGATTGAAAATATTGAGTTAGTAGGGGTTGTTTACTTTTTTTCATGATGGTACCTATATACTCAAAATTGTATGTGGAATTTCATAAAAAGCGTAATATAAATACCAGATAAAATGGATTTTTTATAAAAAAAAAAAAAACTTAATGATTTGTTTCCTGCTAGTCGGGATATCCCATTGGATCGGAAGATATGCTCCAGCCAGTAGCTCTCGAAGAAGGAAAATATATGGCAGAAGCTTATAAATTAATACATTATTCGATACCAATTTCAACAGTAGTGACTAAACATTTCATGAAAAATCTCTAATAAATGTATTATATTCCATATTCAACTGTCACAAGTTTATGAGAATATGCAACAAATACCAAATTTAACTTTTTTTTTATAAATAAAAATTTTGTTAGAATAAATAACTAACAATAATTTCGTCCACTATGTATTAAAAAAAGTCTGAGAGTAGTAGAATGTCGTTAATTCCAGTACATGTTCGTTACCTGAAATACAATGCCTGGGGGTAATTAACCAGATGGTGCATCTGTTGAGAATATTCTATATAGATAAAAATATACACTTAAATATCATGTGAATTACTATTTTATGATTGTTTAATTCTTTAAAGGTCAACTGTACATTATAAGTATTGGTTAATTTTAAATTCCTTAATGTCAAATTGGCACAATGCATTTGAAAGTAAATTTTGCTTTATTGAATATACGGAAAGATAAGCTTTTACTTATTTTTATATAGCTCTTCTCTTAAATACTGATGACAGCGAATCATTTTTGGATTTTTGCATCAGAAGTACTGGCGAGTAAGCATGTTGTTTCCCTTACAACATGTTTAGAAGTATTCTAATTAATTATATTATAAACGTGAAATATAAACTTATTATTAAGTTGTTCTTTAAAAAAATGTATTCGTTATTATTGTTTACGTCATGAAAATGTTAGTAAAAATAACAACAATTCCTAAATAACAAATCGTCGCACTGTTGAACGCTACATTCAAACACGGATAATCAACGGATAATCATCTTTTAGATAGATATAGTGAATCAATGAAATTTTGTGGTTAAATTTTAATTATTTAAATCACTGAATTTAAAAATAGACCAATATGTAAGTTAGAGGAGTATATAAAATAAGAAAAAGCAAGAAAAAATTTGCAGTAAATCACAGTAATGTTTTATTCGTATTCTGAGAATAATGCTTAAAAGAACTGTTTAAAAATAAAAATGTGTTGCTAAAGAATTACTTTAGAAAATCTACTGTTTAAAAAAATAAATCTAGATAATACAGATAATTATTTTATTATAATATAATTTTAAATATATTTTCAAATGCGATGAACTCGTAATGAATTACGTTATTATATACCTTATTAAATAAATCCACATCATGTATTTTCTCTCTAATCTGCATTTTTTTTTTCAAAATAAAAATGTTCTTCCAATTCCTCGCATATTAAATAATTTAAATTGTTTATGTACATTATCGTAATTTAAAAGTTTTTAAAACTTATTAAAAATATTCCGAACATAAACTGTAGTATGTTCAAATATAAAAATAAAATAGAATGCCTTTTTTCACGAGTAAAATATTTTAATAAACCTTCAAAGTTTTTGTTTCAAATCTTCAGAAAATATTGTACTTAAACAAGGGCTTGAAATTTTATAAAACTAAATGCGTATTATAATATCCCACGTAACATTTAGTTAGAATCCAAAATAATGCTTGAAAAATAATTGCATTTTAAAACTTTTTGGAATTCATTCTTGAATTCCCTGAAGTTTCGCGAAAGACAATTTAATAATATCCGAATATCATCGTTTCATAATTTCCCGAATTATTTGAAGGAACTATTTTAACTTTATGGAAAACTGTTTAAGTAATTGTTTTTGGTTCTATTGTGTAAGTACTTGAGGTTCTTGAATAATTGATTGGAGAATAAAACTTGGAAATATAAAAATCTTCCCTTACACTTACTTCCTCTTCTGGAAATAAAAATATCAGCACATCCTCTGTTTTGAATGAATTGAATTCGCAATTTTAGCATTTCTCTTACCACAAGTGCTTTTGCTGATTGAAGAATCCTTTAAGTATATAATGCATTTATCTTCCCCTAATAGCCACCTCCTTTATTCAATTGGATTGGTGCAGATATTTCATTTCCTTGCGATGGCTCGTTGATAAAAATAAATTTTCAAAAGAACGGTGGAAACAAAAAATCAAGATTGATTTTTCTTATTGATCAAATGATTAAAACTTACTGAATAATCGATACTTTAACCCTTTCTCTAAGGTACTGTGTTAATATTAATTTGAGCTTAAGAAAATTTTTTTCCAATATTTTATGTTTGATAAAAATTTCTGAAACTATGATATAAATCGTTTATTACCAAAAGAGTTGAAATTTGAAAGAAATAATTTTAACAACATATCTTAAAAAAGAATAAAATACATTATGAGGATAAATAATGACATTTTCTGATGAAGAGAAATCAATAGATTTTATAAATTCAAATGGAAGTACGTCTTCATCCATCTCTCTAATCTATCAAATTTGTCTTATCTATTTATTTATCCCTCTCCTATTCTTCCTCTTAATGTATGTTATTGATTGCGTATTTCGTCATAAGTAGATTATTTATATGTATTAATTTAATCTATAAAATTGTACGATATTTTTTCAGAAGAAACAAATGTATTTTTCTATATGTCCAATTGCTAGATAATTACATAATATTTTAATATATATTTGCATAAAATACATACAAGATTTACGATTAGAGACCTCCAATCAATATAATTTAATTAACTCACATATAACTGAGTTTATTTATTTATTAAATGAACATATATATTAATAATACTTGAACACAATTAATACAAATAACCCAACAGGAGTGAAAAATTAATCGGTGCCAGGACTCAAACTCGGGTCCACAGAATACCGTGATGTTATTTTTAACGTTATGCTAAACTGATACAGGATATATTATAGATACACAGAAAAAACAACGATAAATTTCGGCAAAAACTGCTGGAAGCAACATTCCCAGGAGTTTTTGCCGTAAAAATTGCAGTAAAATCAGATGCAAAAAATCAATTTATACTAATTTTACTGCAATTTTTGGCGGCAATAATAGCTGGCAAACATTACTGTCAGCAGTTTTAACCGAAAATTTAATGGATTTTTTATAGTGTAGCTTAGATGTAAAAGCAACAACACGGAGCTATCTGGACTCAAGTTCCTTAAATATATAATGTATTTATCTCCCCCTCATAAGCACCTCCTTCATACAATTGAATTGGTGCAGCTATTTCATTTACTAATGATGGTTCGTAGATAAAAATAACTTTAAAAAATAGAGGGAAAAAAATCAAGATTGATTTTTCTTATTGATCCAACTGATTAAAGCTTACTGAATAATCAACACTTTGACCCCTTCTTAAAGGTACTGCCTTCTGATATTATTTTGAATTTGAGATAGATACTTTCTAACGTTTTATGTCTGATAAATATTCCTAAAAGTTTGATATAAATCAGTATTAAGGTAAGAAAATAATCAGTTTAATAGTATTGTAAGAAGGAAAAAAATATTATGAGGAAAAATAATGATATTTTGTGATGAAGGGAAAATAATAAAATTCGTAAATTCAAATAAATGGAATTTCATATACTCTAATAAATGAAATGAAAACAATAAATTTAATAAATTCAAAGAATAACTTTAGAAAATCTGCCCCTTTTCGAAATAAATAAATCTAGATAACAAAGATTTTTTTTATTATAACCTAAGCTGAGAACAATTTTCAACTGAGCTGAAGTCGTAATGAGATACGTTTTTATATCCATCTTCATCCATCTATGTATCTATCTATATCTAAATAGCATTCTTTCTTTCTCCATCTCTCAGTTTATCCCTCTCTCTTGCTGTATTTTATTCAGTGTGTATTTCATAATAAAACATGATTTATATGCTTATAGTTTAATCTATATGCTTATTGCTTAACAAACAAATATATATATATATATTTATAAGTCAAATTCCTTTATATGCATGTAGTATGGTAGCATACGTTCGTGTAAAATGGATACAAGACATACATTGCTAAACTTCCAAACTTTATAATTTAATTAAAGCACATATAAATTAGTTTATTTATTTAACTATTAAATGTATATACATATTAAGACAGACTTGAACATGGTTATTTAAAATAACCCAACATGACTGAAAAATGAATCGGAGCCTGGACTCGAACCTTGGTTCACAGTGTACTGTGATGTTATTTTTACCACTAAGCTACCCGGATACATGGTATGATATCTGAAAACTTAGTGGTCAAAACAACAAAACGGTACGCTTTGGACTTAGGTTCGATAATTCAATTGTATGGTAATAGAAACTCGCGTTAAACAGTTAAGTAATAAGTTAGTTAATAAGACTTCTAATCAAAATAATTTAATTAAAGCATACATATATTAACATTTAAATTTATTTATTATATTATTAAGAATACATACATATTAAGACAGACTTCAACACAATTTATACAAATAAATGCTAAATATATTAATTTTTATGTAGCAAATAAATTTTTTACATATACAGCGGTAATAAAATTTTGTTTTCCCTAAATTTCAAAATCTTGGTTCTTAGCATACATGCTAATTATTAACTTTTTCGGGTAAAGGGGTGGAGTAACTGAGTAATTAGATCCACTCAAATAACAATTTTTATTTAATCAGTTTTAAAACCTTATCTGCGTTTATGATAAATGTTCAGAAATCCTTAGGAATAGCGAATATTCTTGAATAAGAATATGAATATCTCCATAAAATTGAGATTAAACTTAAATAAGGCATAAAACAGAGATAAATCATTTTGAACATCATTTATAATAACAAAAAAATTTAATGCATAAAGTATGTTTTTAAAGATTGGAGTGTTCAAACTACATGTTTATGAACTAAACATTAAAAATAAAAATTCATGCTATAAAAAACATTTTAATATTTTGGGTACAATCTCCATTGAGAAAAAACTGGTATATCGTATGAAATGTTCCATTAAATCAGTGATCTTTTTAGAAAGAAAGAAACTAGTATCTATATCAAAAACGAATGGCCACATAATTCTTTCATATTTAAATTTGAATGGAAATTTCACATTTGGTAAAAATAAATAAATAAATAATAAATATGGCAATTCGTTTCGATGTGCAGATTCACATAAGTTAAAATATCATCAAAAGTTATATTTTCTAGCTTACATTTAAAACATAGATGCCTTTCCATTATAATTAATGGATTTTTTTAATTTAAAGTAATACCGTAGTATTTAAATATTAATGAATGTTTTGAATATAATTCAAATCCAGTGAAATTTATGCTAAACGCAAAATGAATTCTGGAAATAGGATAATCTTATAAGTATTTAATGCTATTATCTACTCAAGTGTTTTTAAATTGAAAGAGGAAAAAAAAAAGACTGCATATATATTAGATTTAATTTCCTCCCTCTATTGATGTATGGGTGTGATGTAGAATCACATATAGTATTCTTAAATTTTACATTTTTCTAAATTACAGTTAAAAATAATCTTTAATTAATATCTATTTTATCTTAACGCTTATTCTCGATCCCACAATAACTTTCCGTTCAAAAGAAAAGAAAGAAAAACACCTAGCATCTGCTTTATTACTGAAAAACGGCTGTCAGATAAAGAGAATTCATTAAGATGCGTATTTCACCCTTGCTGGAAACAAATAAAAAAAAAGAATAAAGATCGAATGTGTTTGCGGTCAGTGAAATTTCATTTTCCTCTCTGCGTAATTTTAAGTCTAACTTATTCGTTGCATAAGAGTCTTTTCATGTAGATAATGTTTGTTATGTCTTTTGAGAACATTTTCCCAAAATATGCTCCTAACGTACGAATTGGCAGTCGGATTCCTTTTTGGCGTATTTTTTAGGACTGCTGTTTTCTGGTTGCCCTGCTATTAAATTCAAAATCCTTTTATTGTTTAAGCGTAACAGACAATTTTGCGGAGATGATATCAGTCATTTTTCATATGCTTAATGTCGCCAATTGTGTGATGCCAATGTGTGAATTTTTCAGTGAGGAATTAATTGCCTCCCTCTCGCTTCATGAACTCAGTCATGTGAAGACTGTTTTCTTAAAAAAATGCGTTCAGGCACCATCCCTAACTTTTCTGTATGAAACCCTTAAATTTTGAAGTTTACTGCAAATAAATAATTTTTCTTAAAGTGCATTTATTGTCTTAAGCGATCATAGCCTATAACTAGCGAATGCATTTTTAAAAAGAACCTGTCAACATACTTTAAATTACAGATCTACAATATATAAATTTATGGTGCCTACACCAGGCATTCGCAATTTTTTTAAACGTCAAGGGATGGTGCCTGCTTTAGTTGCCTGCTTCGATTCGCTTGAAAGTTTAGTTTCTGGACTATTTATTAGCACTTATCTGGACTATATCTGGACTATTATCTGGACTATTTATCTACCTGAGTAGTATGACATTATCTTATTCATTGGCTGTTTACAAGATTTTTGAAAGCCTATTTCCCCGACAGATGACTAACTATTACGTTTGCGGAATATAGAGTATTAGATACTACGAGTGTTCTTAGTTCATAGACTATCGTTTACGGTGCCTATAGAATGCGGACTGTCGCTGCCGGATTTTTCCCTGATGGATCGCATTGGAGTTCTTTCCCGGCGCCGAACCATTATTCATGTTGGATGCGGCTGATTTTTCTGATCGAAAAAATTTCATGAGGCTCAGCGTAAAGAACTCCTGCTCGTTAACGCCTGCTCCTCCCGATGTACGCCTAAGAATCTGCGGTAGACTGTAGTGACTCCTATTTCGCCTCCGTTAAACTCGCAGCCTTGCTTTCGGCAATATAGTGCATTTTATTTCCACTTTGTGTACTTCAGAAGTTTTTGTTTACTTCAGAGATGGATCGTGCGCAGTGTGCTCCGTGCTACAGATTTTCGTGTTTGATCTGCAATTTAATCTACATTCATAGATTAGGTGTTTTTTTCCGCTGGATTTTGTGTCTTCGATTGTCAACGTGAATATATTGCATTTCTTCAATTTTTTTCTAAAAAAGGGAAGTGTCGAAATCTATTATAAAAAGAAGTAAAAAAATTAGCACACTCGTGAGAATGTTGCCAAATTAACACAGTGGAGTGATTTAAAAAAAAAAAGAAAAAGAAAGTGAAGAAAATAAATAAGCATCTACGGTATAAAATGTGAGTACGAGAAAATATATGCATTTTATACTTTATGATTTTAATGCTCAATCTCTATTTTAATTACATGACTTTTTTGTTATTATTTTAGAATAATATGATGAGTGATTTTATTTCAGTTATTGTTTATTATGCATTTTTTTCTCATGCTCATATTTATTTTTGTGAATAATATTAGTTAGAAGTTTTCTTAGATTACGTCGAAATATTTCATAGTTTTACAAATGCTATTTAAGAAATAAGACGCCAAATATGAGAACATGATAAAAAGGATATTTTTCATATAACTAAGTATCTATCAACTGTGCACTCTTACTGAAATTTCATTCAAAGTATTAAGACAATCTTAAAAAAAAAAGAATTCAGAATATTGACTTCATAAATCGTATTTTTTTTGGATGATTGTGCTAAAGAAAAAAATCTATTTTACTTATTTTCTTTAAATATTACATTTTTATTTACTTTGCAATGCGATTCTTTTTGAACTATTACAATCTGACATTCATATGTATACATTTACAGTTTTATATATTTCTTTACCTGATTTTATAAGATAATTAAAAAAAAAAAAAAAAAAAAAGAGGTTAAAGGTAAGTTAATGGTGCATCTAAAACATTCATGTTTCCAGATAAATAAGAGAGAATGTTTTTGTGTCAGACTATTATTTTTGCATGTTAGGAAAGTTAAAAAAAAAAAAAAAAAAAAAAAAAAAAAAAAAAAAGGTATGAAGAAAGATAAATATGAATACTTGTAATAAATAAAGATGTATGCACCTCTCTAGATATTTGACACTGCCTTCCTCTTAAGATACATAAAATTGTATCATTTCAATTATATTTTATTATGCTTTGAAAATTCCATAATCAAAGGGTAAGTTATGTTTTACTGTGTTTCTATTGAGTATTATTTACAGATAATACATTATTTTTATATTTGTACTTAAAAGTATTTACCATTTTTCTTTATTGCATAATTGAATATATGTAATCAATATCTTTAAAGCAGCATTTTCTATTAATTATATCCACTTAAGTAGAGCTATTTCTTGCAGCTAAATATTAAGGAATTTTGTTTCTTTATTCTGAGTATATAAAGAAGATGACGGTCTTATAACATATAATATTTAAACGTATGCGCATGATTATTCTTCATCAGTAATTATAACATTATAAGAACTTTCATTTTAAAGGTTATTTCATAAAAATATATCTAGATAATTTTCTTTAAATATTATAGTATTTCTTAGACATTTATTTGATAATATACAGAATGGTCTTACAATTTTTATATAATCAATGTGTATGTTTGTTTTATTACATAGATATAGGTAATTAATTTTATATGCTTTTTACATATTTGTGTATAGATATCTTATTTTAATGTTCATAACATATAAAGTTCATTATGTGGTATATCACGTCATACCATTATAAAAATATTTTATGTGTTGTCATGTTGACAAATTTAGAAATATAATAAATGAGGCGAGAAGCTTAAATTTGTTTTCGCTTATGGTAAATTTTCACTTGTTTTTTTACTAAACTTTAAATTATTGACAGCATTAGACATTGCATAATTTATATTTTAAAATATTTTCGCAAATATAATATGCTTTTATATTTGGAGATGTCATATGTGAAATATCATATTTTCTTTAGTTATATTATCTCAACCTGTCACAAGCTTTCCTCTTAACATTTTAATGCCTGCTCGAGTCATCAATATTATTATTAATAATAACAGGAAGAGAGATTTTATTTATTTCATTAATGCAATTAAAACATATAACGTACCAGTATATATTTTAAGTCAATTGTATGCCGTGTTGTTGCATACCAGCACACATTTTTAGATGTGAAATCTCAGTATTTTTAAAATTCAGTTAATATTTTTATTTTTGTTTCTAATATTTAGTGACTGTTTTCGATAGATTTCTTCTTGCATTGTGTTATTTTCTAGAGGTAGCACAATGCCAAGAATGTTTTTTCCTGAGGGGTTTCTTTTCCTTTTGGGGGTAAGATGGCCACTTACCTACAAAAAGGGAGAGAATGTTTGTCTTCATTTACAAAATTCATTAATTCATTTTTTAAAATTTACTATTATTCGACACTTTGCTAAATTCTCACCGTTTTTTTCATGTGCAGAACATTTTTAATTTTTTATTTATTTAGGCATGTTATTACTGAAGTGTGGTCTCGCGCGACCTCGCGGTTTTCAAATTAATTCGTTAGAATATATTTCACAGAGATTTCCTTTTTCTTGCAACTCTTGTACATGTTTGTTGTGGTTTCATATTCAACCAGGCTTTACATGCATACACATACTTACACTTCATTCTCACAAAATTATTTTTGGTTATTGTTCAAAGATATCACTCGCCTTAGTTGAATTCAGTCATAATTTTTATGTACTTCTGTAATATTTTTTCTACATACTGTGTCATGATCACATTCCTTTTAATTTACTCTGCAGACAAAAAAACTATTTTGTTTTACATAATTTTACACTCATTCATGCTGGTTGGTTGGTTTACTGTTAGGAACAGGCATTTTTCCTCTTTTGAAGTTTAAATTGTTATAAATACACATTATTTACATCTTCAATTATTTTAAACACGTCATATAATGTATTAGTTCCTGGTACACATAAGAATTTTGTTCATAGAAAAAACACAAGAGTTCATCGCACATTCTTTGTTCATTGATATTACACTAGTTCATCGCTTTACTTTCCATTCTTGTTGTACATGGGGAACTAGTTAAATTCATTTTTTTAAACAAAAAAATCGCTTTCTTCCTGGTCATTTTAGTTCGCCGAATAAACAACTTAGTTCATAGCATATTTACATGATTAATTATAGAAATTCTACACAGTAGTTCATCGATTTTTTTTTCCACTTTGGTTCATAGAATATTTACACGTTTAGTTATAGAAATTTTACACATTAGTTCATCGATTTTTTCACATTAGTTCATAGAATATTTACATGTTTGTTTATAGAATTTTACACGTTAGTTCATCGATGTTTTTCACATTAGTTCATAGAGATTTTATACATGTGTTCAGTCATGTCGTACGTTGTAGTTCATAGAGATGTACACTTTAGTTCGTTGAAGTTTTATATTATTATTCATAGATTGTTTACACATTAGTTCAATGAAAATACACATCTTTGTTCATAGAATATGTAACACATTACTTCTTAGAAAGTAAACCACATTTTAATGTACATTATCTTTAAGATATAATTTGGAACCTCTTTTTAATTATTTTTGTTAGATAAAACAGTAGTTTTTTTTAATGTATTTTTTCTAAAAATCCATACAACACTCAGGAAACTGCCAGCACATACGTTAAGGATTTTAATATAGGAAATAAATTATAATATGTACATGCCTTTCCACATACATTTTTCTTTACTGATAAAATTTGACTGATTGGACGCGGATGGTGACTCGATGCTAATTATATCATTTCACAAAATGATTCTTCTCAAAATAGTATAATATATCTTTAAAATTGGACATGTTTCTGATACAATATTATTTTGGTTCTTGTCACTAGTTAGATATACTTTTATCTTTAAAAGTATATATGCTAGAACAGGTATGACCATTACATCATTTGTACTTTCCTCTATTTTAAATGACACTTTAAATTTTCACACATTTAAGCTTTTAGAAATACATGCACTTACTGCACTTTGTTTAGATCATCATGTACACACAAAAATATTGTAAGCATTTTTATTATTTTACAATAATCACAATTGTTTTGGCATGACTCTTAGCTATACCTTAAACATCAAGAGTATATAAATCGAGGAAGTTAAATACTTTTACAGTTTTAATAGTACATATTTGTCACATTTGATATTCCGGTAATATTTTATGCCTATACACTTAATTTTTAACCTTTTGCTAACCATAGTATTCGACAGTTTTTTTTTTTCACTTCACACATAAATCATAGTTAAAACACGTAGTTCACTGTAGCTGGTTTAGAGTTTAACCAGAGTTTCTTTTTACATAACAC
This sequence comes from Maratus speculifer, assembly GCA_964019185.1. NCBI lineage: Eukaryota > Metazoa > Arthropoda > Arachnida > Araneae > Salticidae > Maratus > Maratus speculifer. Next base: position 96,671,009 of record OZ025290.1, read on the forward strand.
ATGTAGTTCATTGAGACAAGTTAACTCTTATTCATTGAGTTGTTTAATGATTGTTAATTCATTAATTACGTAATTGAATGTCACTCATTGGTAGGTGTTTTTGGGTTCTTGTACACATACTGTCTGTTTCTTACGTTAGCAAAAAAAAAAAAAAAAAAAAAAAAAAAAAAAAAAATCCTAATTTGTTTTTCTACACAATCGCGAGAGCGTTGCTTGGCATGCGGCAATGGTATTTACAATGGTATTTTATTTTACAAAGGTTTTACAATGTTACTTTTGCGGCATGCTACGCGGATGAGCTTGTGGTCTGTGGATAACAATTTTGTGGGATTTCACCTTTCTTATTTTTCCCTCATCAATGGCATTCCTTGTGGTCCAAGACATTTCACGTGAATATATATATATTTATTGTTCACGAATTTTCTTATAGGTAATGCACAGGTTTTCATTTTTCTTATTACATACATGCAGCCTTCTCCTGGTTTATACCAGTTAATTCTTTAGCACATATTAATTGAGGCTGAGTTCACACACACACACACACACAATTTTTCTCTTCAGTATTACCTGTTGTACAATTCACTTAAAATTTCATTTTTCTCATACATTTTTACATTTAAAAGATTACATGATGGAATAACTCAATTTTTTTTTACACAAGTAAAGGCTTATTAAATCACAGTTTTATTTAAACTACATTTATATTAAGACAGGGGAATACAGTTGTCACATGGAATTAAATGGCTTATGACAGTGTTTGAGGTATTTTTTTATATCCTGATTTTCTACAGTTTTTATTACTGTCTTCTTTACCTTATATCTATCTCATGAATATAGATTTGTTTAATATTCATGTTGCGAGATTAAAAAAAAAAACTTTTTAAAAAAAGACAGAAACTTACAACTTATACTTTCGTTCATTATTATGGGCATTATTTCTGGATTTTTAGTTATTCATATTACATTTTTGTTTCTCTGTGTTATATTATACCTTTTTTGCATTATATTAATCGAGTATCTTATTTTATTATATTATAATATTGATCAATACATATATTTAATGTTTATTATTGAAAACATTTTGAAACTTATAGCCAGCTGGTAAGTGACTTGTTTACTTAGGTCTAATGTATTTTTATTTTGTATGTGCACATTTCTGATACAGGTCATCGTCTAAATAAGACGAATTGAAGAGTGATCACAAATTTTATTAATGAAGCTGCAGCTGTTTCTAAATAGAAACAATATATGTTGTCATCTGTATGACAAAATTTATGGTACCAATATATTATATCATGATATAGATACTTTTATTTGGGATGGTTGTCTACTTAAAGAGAAGTTCAAATGCTGTTTACTTTATTTAGTAAAGGTTTGGTTTGTTTTCATGAGCATTTTACACATTATTACTTGTAAGAGCATATGAAAATTGATTTTTCTCCCTTCATGTACATTTATAGATTTTTTTTTCGCCTGTGAAAGGGGTGATATATGTGATGTAGAATCACATATAGTATTCTTAAATTTTACATTTTTCTAAATTACAGTTAAAAATAATCTTTAATTAATATCTATTTTATCTTAACGCTTATTCTCGATCCCACAATAACTTTCCGTTCAAAAGAAAAGAAAGAAAAACACCTAGCATCTGCTTTATTACTGAAAAACGGCTGTCAGATAAAGAGAATTCATTAAGATGCGTATTTCACCCTTGCTGGAAACAAATAAAAAAAAAGAATAAAGATCGAATGTGTTTGCGGTCAGTGAAATTTCATTTTCCTCTCTGCGTAATTTTAAGTCTAACTTATTCGTTGCATAAGAGTCTTTTCATGTAGATAATGTTTGTTATGTCTTTTGAGAACATTTTCCCAAAATATGCTCCTAACGTACGAATTGGCAGTCGGATTCCTTTTTGGCGTATTTTTTAGGACTGCTGTTTTCTGGTTGCCCTGCTATTAAATTCAAAATCCTTTTATTGTTTAAGCGTAACAGACAATTTTGCGGAGATGATATCAGTCATTTTTCATATGCTTAATGTCGCCAATTGTGTGATGCCAATGTGTGAATTTTTCAGTGAGGAATTAATTGCCTCCCTCTCGCTTCATGAACTCAGTCATGTGAAGACTGTTTTCTTAAAAAAATGCGTTCAGGCACCATCCCTAACTTTTCTGTATGAAACCCTTAAATTTTGAAGTTTACTGCAAATAAATAATTTTTCTTAAAGTGCATTTATTGTCTTAAGCGATCATAGCCTATAACTAGCGAATGCATTTTTAAAAAGAACCTGTCAACATACTTTAAATTACAGATCTACAATATAATGGGGGTTACGGAGATTAACACGGGAAAGGTTTTATATCGGAGAAGAAAGAGATTAATAACATTTTTTGGATTATTATGTAAAACATTCTCAAATATAAACATATGAAATGTTAATTTATTAACGGGATATTGTTTTACGTTTAAAGTGTTGTATTAAGTGGAAAAATAAAAATAAAATTCATTGCGCTAAAATTTACAAGGAATTTCATTATTTTGTTTTCAAAGTTAGACCCTTTTTTAAATAAGTTTTAAAATTCAAATTCAATCATATGCGCATACAAAAACAATTAAAATGAAAATAAAACATCATATATTTTTTTCCTACCAATATTGTTTTTGATTGAACTACTGAGGTAACAAAGTAATGAAGATAATTAAGATAACTAATTGATAAAAAAATCACGAATTCACATGAATTTTCTGCATTTTTATTTTTCAAACATTTAGAAATCGATTTTTTTAAATCTTTATATGTTATAATATATATTTAGCTTAATGTTATTGTCATATGTTAAATGTTAGGAAATTAGACTTTTTAATGTAAAAATTTAACAGAAATTTGAACTAAGATCGATTTCTACAGGCTTTAAATTTGTAACAGATGCATATTTGCACTGAAAATCAAAAAAATCTGCAAAGTTACTAAGAATACTTTAGGATACTGGGATTCCAAGAATTTTTTATGTAACATAAACGCTGGTTACAGATAAAATTTTAGTAAGATAACTGTCATTTTAGTAGACTCGTTTGCAAAGTTACAGAATTTTGTAACTTTACAAAAATTAATTTTGTCTATTTACATTTTTTCTTGTACAGAGTACAGATAAACTATTAGTAACCATACATATTTTGGCAACTTCAAATTTGTAGGATTACAGTTTTTTTTCAGTGCAGATGAAATTTTACGGCACGAAGCTCCATCATGCATGAATATGCAGTCTCCATTTGGAAATCAGTCGTTTTTTTGTGGAATTAATCTTTGTTCAGGCACTTTTTTATACTAATAATGGTCCACTATGTCTTCTAATATGTATAAACGCCCAGTTTCTTGAGGAAGACATGTTCCAAAATATTACTTTAGTAGCATGTTTAACCATTTGTGCTTTTCAATTTGGGAAAAATTCTTCACTGGTAATTTTCCTCACATATTGACTGCTTTCTTTTGCAATCATAAACATTGATTTATAAGAAAAATATACCTAAATGATAAAAATGTCTTTAAGGTTTTTTAATTTGTAGAGAAATATTCTTATAAAGAAATATTTAATCAAATTTATAAACAGTCTTGATCTTTAGTCAGCATGCAAAAAGCACGATTTCAAGAAAAGAAATGAACAGCTTAAGTTCAACTGATTAATTAAAAGAAAATTATTATTTCTCATCTTGCTCCAGCCATTTCCGAATTGTACTTGCTTGACTTTTGCCCAGACAAATCCCTTTTTTGACATACAGATGTGATTTTAGCCTTCTTTCGAGAACGATTAGCGCCGAGTCCAGCTGAAATAAGTTTTCTGCGGATAGAAAAATCATGTACATCTACTCTATACTCTTGCCAAAACATTTTTAATTCAAAATTAGTTGCTTTTCTGTAAACATTAGCTATCTGAACAAATTTCTTTTTCTTTTTTGCAGCATTCATTGATGGATTCATTTTCCATCCGCGTTTTCCTACTCTTGAATTTTGATAGTCACATTTGGAGTCCAAAGATCTTTTTATTCTACACACACATGCTTCTGAAATTTTTGCTGTTTTAGCAATTTCATGCTATATATAGTTATTTTCTTGGGTAAGACACTTTACTAAAGCTATTTCTCTTAGTGAAATATCAATTTCTATTCCCATATTCACACAATTATCCTTTGTCAATCAAAGAAAGGTACCAATTAGTATAAACTAAGCAAAACAGCAAAAAGATTTGTTTTAAGAATAAAATAATACTGATCCCAATCAAGAAAAGAAACAAAATACTAGACCAGCAAGACAGCGATTTAAAAAATTTATTTTAAATTCGTTTTTTAATCAATCAAAATTTTTATGCAATATAAACAATTTGATTACTTTGGATCAAATATTTTTCTTTTTAATAAATGGCAACATTTAATAAAATTATATCCCAAAAACTATTCTAAAGGATTTAAAAACTGACTAAATCAACAAATCAAATTACTTTTCATGAAACATTGCAACTATATACAATATTAATCAAGAAAAACTCAAAAAATCACAATTATTCTAACAATTTTCACACCTCTGTATATATATGTATATATATTTATATACAAAATTGTAATTATGTTAATGTAATGTTGCGGATATCTATATGCTCATTAAAATTTTATCTGTACACAAAGCTACAGAATCTTGTAGTTTTACTAAAGAATCTACTAAATTTAGAGTAATCTTACTAAGGATTTTTTGTAACTGGGGAGGTACATAAAGAGTTTTAGACAACAAAGTTTCCTAAAAAATTCTGACTAACCCAATAGATTTTCTTTTCATTTCGTATTTCTATTTCAGGTATGTAACTGTTTCCAGAATCTTTATTGTTGCCGTTACACAAAATGCTCTAGAAATACCAGTTTGCTAGAAAAAATTATTTTATTATTATTATTATTACTGTTTTTAGTATTTTTTTACCGGCATACATTATGTTGTTGAATCGAAAATGCATATTTGCTAACAAAAATGCGCACATTTTACGATGGTCTGTAACATTTAATTAATATTTTTTGTAGCTGTGTCCTCAGGTTACTATTTCACAAATTAATAAATCTAATTGATTAACATAGTAGTATTCTTTTTACAAAGCTTTTCCTTCTTTTATTCTCTTAAGCGAGTTTTAGTTTTATTTGGAACAATGCAATTATATATACATATATATATAATTTTTACTATTTCATTTTTTATGATTTCTTATTGTTGATTGCTTGAAGATTTTTAAAAAACATTTTGAAAAGTTTAGTCATACTTACTGATAAAAACTGATACAAAAATTTTTTAATGTAATATTTATTGAAATAATCCGTTGACTTATTATTGTACATCGATTTTTAAACTTAAAAAAAAAAGAATTCATTTATTTTTTTGCTTATTTCAAAACTGGAAGAAGAACCTTCTTAGGGTATTTTGGAGTGTAACTAAGTGACTCTGAATCACCCATCATTGCAGTATCAGAAATATTATTCTAACAAGATCTTGTTAGAGGCTGAATGATTGTGAGTGTAATTTGATATTTAAAGACTTTAAAGAAAACTTTCTGATAATGAAGTTTCTAGAAGTTTTTTGCCAATGTGTCTGGCTCTCACCATCCACCGTTTTGCATGTTTTAAGTAATAGGGGTGTTATGAAATGGCGCATCTTTGTTACTATCCCGAACGTCCCAAAAATCTTCGAAATGTTATCGAATCCAGGATGTGGTCAAATTATGAAACTTTGGGGAAGTTTATTATTGGGAAAGCCATGAAATATTTTATGCTTATTGTCTTTAAATGTCGATTTGCTATCTCAATTATTCAATTCCTCCCTCCTACCTCCCTTCCGCTATCTTATTTGAATTGGATTTCCGACTCTGCATTTCTATGTGATTCTAAATATCCTACGCGTACTTCATCAATCCTAGAAAGTTATTCTTACTGTTTTGAATCATCCTGTATATCCTTATAATTCAAAGAAATTGATTATTTTAGAATAAGTATTCTGTAGCGAATTATTCAGTCAAGAGCAGTTAAATGAATAACTTCGGGATCATTGAGAATTATGTTTATACTCTTAACACATCGTAGCCAGGGATATTGAATCATTATTGGACAAACATTGTAAGTACTATTTTTCAAATCTTCTATTAAGGAATAAGAGAGTCATCAACTAATTAAACAGAAAATGCCGAAATTAACTTAGATATTTTTATTACTATTAAATACCATTAATTTGGAATTGATTTTACATAGAAATATACTTGATCACAAAGTTCCTCATATTTTTTTAGCAACAATAAAACTGAAAATGTATTAATAAAATAACATAGATATTTTTATAATTAATTTTTTCCCAAAGCTAGTTCATTAAAAGTTTTTTTGACGCAAAAACTAGAAAAATATTTAAATAGCTTCACAGAAATATTTTTTATTTTAAAATCCCTAGAGCTAGTAAATTGACATGCTATGTCTGTCTTTCAGTTAATATTTTCATTTTTTAAATTGAATAACCGACAATACCGCAATATATATATATATATAAAACAACTTCTATGTATCTCTTATATCTTTGCCTTGAGCAATTTCAAATGAAGATGTCTCAAAAGTGTTAAATGGAATTATCTTCCCCAGGGAGGAAAAAAAAATCTAAAAAAAGTATTTTAACAGATTTTTTGGTGTTAAAAATAATTTTAAAAACACAATTTGAATACGAAATGAAAAAAAAAATGCTGCTCTTGGAAATGTTTGCTGCATACATTTCAAAATTATGCTACACTTTCACAATGAAAACATGTTTAGGAAAAAAATTACAAAAACTCGATTAAGTTTAGAGTACTTAGTTACATTACATTTAGCCAGAGGCTTTGAAACGATTGCAATTAGTTATGCAACGATTTATTTAGCCATGAATCATGTGTTTAAGATGTTTCTTAAATTAATTTATTTTTTTCTGAACGATTTTATAGCTTAATTAGTAAAATTAAAACAGTACAATTTTTATAGCCTTCAGCGCAGTTAATTTTGGAATTTGCTAATTACGCTCGTAATAAAATGTATTTCGAGTAAAAGAAATAAAAACATACTTATTTATATCTATATATACTTTAATTGCGTAACTTAAGATTGTTTTTGTATCCTGGAATCGGCCCAGATAATTTAAACTTCTTTGTTTTCTATTTCAATTCACTTTTAAACTGTGGTATTTTGAAAGGCCTCATATCTTTAATATTATGCAAACATATTTTAGTATTGTGATACTTATATTGTGATTTCTTTCATCATTATAAAAATTAATTTGATAATTCTATGAGATTCGTAAGAAACAGAAAAGTACTATAAAATAGTATTTGAGTTCTAATGTCACTATTTTAATATCGTCTTTCGTGTCATAGGTTGTAGAAAATGATGTTAAAATCTGTTCATAATTGTTTTACAGATGCGGTTGAGTTAGCCACGGTATAATTAAGTTTTTTTTTTTTTTTTAGATATTAAGCATATATGGTGTTCAAAAGTTCAAAGTTACGTTTCAATGCGCCTTTTTATGTATTTATTCAAGTAGCATTGATTGATGTGTCGTATAATATTTAAATAATTGAATTGTTTATTTCAGAAAACGCTCAATTCACATTTTAAAAAATACATCAGATGAAAAACACTTTTTATATAACAGGATTCATTTTGCATTTTTTTTTAAATTTTTTATTGCATGTTAGGAAGAATAATAAAATTCACCAAATAAATTTCCCTCTAAACATAATTTATGGAAGGTGTAAAAGAAAAAAAAGGCATGTGTGTTTTCTCACGATGCGAGAGTTATGGAAAAATTGTATATAGTTGGCACACCTCAGGAAAGTACATGCAATTTTCAGCTGTGACGTATAAAATACCAAACAAAAGGTACACTGAGTGATCTTATTCCACGCTGAAAGTAAAGTCAGGAATTGCTTATCAAGCGTAGCAAGCGTGGTGCGTTCTTCCTACAACGAAATTTTAAAAATATAGAGATCTTGGTGTAATAGGATACAGTACTTCGGATAGAGTATTTCAAAATATTTTGTATGTCAATATAAATACTGTCTGCTTTCTGTTATACAAGAAGTAACTTGTAGGAAATTTCAACAACGTATATCAATTTCATAAAATGCGAAATAGTTTAATACAATTTAAACGCCTCCTAAACAATGTTTCCTCTATACCATTATGTATTGGAATACTTTTCCGTAGACCTGTAAATTAATAAAAAAATTGCACCACAAATTGTACAGATGAATATTTTAGCATATAATTCACTGATTCATATCAGTTTTATTGTTTTCAGAAGAGTGTGACATCATTAAAAGACACTTGAAACTATTTTTTACCATTATCCATCATGTAACGGAATTTTTGTATTGTTCCTGTAATTAAACTATGCATCCCATTAAAAAAATTGAAATGATTCGACTTAATTATTCAGCAATTATCTATTTTAAATTTTAAACAATTCGGTTGCTTTGTTTTTGTTCTGCCACATGTGGACAGACGGACACATGGACGGATTGAACGACTACTATAGGTGCTATGTATTTTCACAACTAAATAACATAATGAATAGGGTAGTACATGTTAACCGGACACTTTTTTTCAAAGTTTGAAATTCTTAATAAAAAAGAATAGAAAAATAACTATCTTTTTATCACTTGATACAACTTTTTATATTATTATGAAATGATATGCAATAATGATAAAAGCAGTGTATCTGAGAATAAATTGGTACCATGTAACACGGATTAATTAGAACCACCTTGGAACAAAAGTCATTTTGTAATAACCTCTAGCGCATAATTATATGTAAGGATTTCATGAATTGGACAATATGTAATAAATGGTTAAATTTGTATTCACATAGTATCATTTTAGGTAATAAAGTGGATTCATCACCTATGATATTTTAAGTTACTTATTTTTCGCGTATTTTGCAACATGTGAACCAATTTGCGCTCGCAACTTTTAACCTCTTCAGTCCCTGAGTACCCAAATGGGTACATCAATTTTGTCCCATTTTATTAATGATACTCAAATATAAATGAAATTTCGATATAAGAATAATATTTTTCGAATTCTAAGATTCGAGCTAATGAAAATAAAACAAAAATCTCGCTCTGAAGTCAAACAAGAGAAGAAATAATTCAGTAATAATTAAAAACATTGTAATAATCGCCAGTAGCGAAGAGGTTAAAAATGTATAAACAGCTATTTAAATTATGTTTTTGTCTTTGTAATTCTGATAGATGACCCTTACAAGATTTTATTTTAAATGATGAATTATTATTATTATTATTACGTGAATGTTGCTGTGTTACATCTTTATGATATGGAGGAATATAGTATAGATGGGGAAAGAACGGTTAAACTATGGCTCACGTGCTCTAGGCGATACGAGGTATATTATTTTAATCACGGTGGATATCCAGATTCTAAATTGAAATATAGGAAAATTTCACAAAATGTATCATGAGATACCCAAAATGTTTGTCTGAATTTGATTCGTTCGGTTTTCATATCAATGTTATACAGATAGAAGAAACAAACAGAATTTACTTAATCGCGAAAAGATTATTATGTGTAATAAGCAAAAATGCAAATTGTAGAATTGTAAAAAAAAGATAATTTATTTCTAGATCCAAAAACTATTTAAAGAGTCTGGTATTTGTAATTTTCATAATATTTTTAGCGAATCATTCATTTCGAAAAACAAAAGTTAAAAAGATGAAGTAGAAAAATCTTATACGATTACTCCAATTCTTATCGTTTTCCCTTAAAAATTATGGAATATGAAGCTTGTTTAAACATTGGACATCTAAGATGATACAACAGCATTTTTTAAATTAAATTCTAAAACACGACACTAAATATCGAACTGTTTTTTCAATCGTTAAAGAAAATTTGAAGTAATTTTGGATTATTATTATTTCATCCACTAAATGTTTTAGCTGCTGATCAGTTAGTATCACGCACACACGAAAAAAAAATTATGTAAAATTTGGGGAACCAAATGTGAGAATATTATTAAAAGCAAAAAGATTATATTTTCACGAAGAGTTTTCCCCGAAATCAAACTGGGGGCCGTCAACAAATTGAAAAAGAACAAAGATCTTTTGGATAACCCTGTCAAAACTAATATAGCAAAAGTGTTTAAACTGCACATTATGATTAATTGGCGTCTTGTAATGTACTGTGTTTATTTTTATAAGGATAGCATGTACACTTGTAGAGAAATTAAAGTTTTTATAAAAACAGTCCTAAATTTTTCCAAGTTTTTTGCTTATAATTTGCAGAGTTCTTATTATAAAATAATGTTCTTTTCTGAAAATATGACAAACATCATTGTACACAATACCCTGTCATCAGAATTTAAAAACAATAAAAATTGTATGAAAAATGAGTATGTTTAGTAAATAATTTTTCGTTGCGCATGCGTCAACGATATCAAAATGTCATTTGCATATTGTGTTAGCTAAATGTATAGAGCAACTTCTGTAAAAGTCTCAAATACATAGCTTGAAAATTCTGAAAATGGTCGCCTATAGAATCAACTCAAAATCCGTTATTCCTAAAGGAAGAAAAAAAATCAGGGGTTTTACTTAAATATAGTTGCACGTGCAATATTGTGTAGGCACTAAACAATGAAATATGGATACAACCCCTCATCTTTTTGCTTCATTTAGGGAATAAAGGATTTTGATCTCATTCTATCAACGATAATTTTCAGAATTTCTAAGCTATGTTTTTGAGACTTTCACAAAAGTTGCTCTATACATTTAACTAACATAATATGGAAATGAAATTTTAATAGCGTTCAAGCATGCGCAGTAAAAATTATTTAGTAAACCTGCTCATTTGTCATACAATTTTTATTATCTTTTAATTCTGATGACAGGATATTGTGTACAATGATGTTTGTCATTTTTTTCAAAAAAGAACGTTATTTTATAATAAGAACTCTGCAAATTATAAGCAAAAAACTTAGGACTGTTTTTATAAAAACCTTAATTTCTCTACGAGTATACATGCTATCCTTGAAAAATTAACACAGTACATTACAATAAACCAATTAATCATAATGTGCAGTTTGAACGCTTTTGCTATATTAGTTTTGACAGGGTTATCCAAAAGATCTTCGTTCCTTTTCAATTTGTTGACGGTCCCCTGTTCGATTTCGGGGAAAACTCTTCGCGAAAATATATGACGCGTACTATTTTGTTTACACACCTGGAGTTTCAGCACATTCCGATTCATATTTCTTTCATTACTTAAAAATAATTACTTAATTACCAATTATGCTTAACTTTTGGACACCAGTGTACATATATATATTGGATATACTTTTTATTTTTTCCCCAATATATTTCTTTTAATGCATATATTCATAATATTCGAAGATATTTTTTGTCCGAACTTGTTCAACTTTTTCAGTCAGATAAAATTCAGATCATTAGATCTTTGAGATTTCAGAGAAGATATCACTTGTGTTGTTAATAACCTGTAGTATTCGTATTCGTAATGTTGTAGTACCTTGATTAGTTAAACAAGTTGGAAATTGCATGTGAACGTAGCAAATAACGTGAAGAGTCCCAGAATCCTTGATTATTTCAAAAGTTATTTTTTACAAGAAATTTTGCCTTATTTAATCAGGCAAAATTTTCATTTTGAAAAACTGATGATAAAAGATTAAAAATACTGTAAAAGCTGCTCGACGCGAAAGAGTTAAGATAACAATCTACTTATTGAAAGCATGCAAAAAAAAAAAAAAAAAAAAAAAAAAAAAAGATCAAAAATTGTTTTGTCCGAAGAAGTATAATATCCCATTTACGACGCTTTCTGAAGAAAAAAAAAAATATTTAACTAATCATCTGCAGGATGTAATGCTTTTTTGAGTATTTTTCTTCGGTTGGTAGAAAATATTAAATCTGCTGCTTACTTTGAGCATAACTGGACTACTGTCGTACATTTTCATAAACCATACGCACATAAAGTACAATAAATCCACGTGTAAAAATAGGTTAATAAACAGAGGAAAGGAGAGACAACGATCAGCGTAAGATATAGCTTCAAAAATTACTGTATGGTTATCACAAAGTGTTTCAAATGTTTCAAAATTGAATTTACGTATATATTCTTTTATAAGTCCTTTGAGTATTCGACAAATTACTGAATATAACGAATCAAAATAGTACGATAACGAAGTTTTAAAAATATTCAGATTTTGCTGATATAGTAGAGCGTACTTCGGATATAGTATAGTAGTCGAAATCTTTGTGTTTCTGTAAATATGAAGGAAGTTAATTTTTATTACACCTCAGCAACCTATTTTTCATGAAATGTGAAATAGTTGAATATAATTGAAACACGCCCCAAACAATGTTTCCCTGTATATCATTATGTATTGGAATACTTTTGTGTGGCCCTGTAATTTAATAATAAAATTTTTTTGCATCACAGATTGTGCAGAATGCATATTTTAGTATGTATTTCATAGATTCATGCCAATTCTATTATGTTCGAATGAGTGTCACATCATTAAAATGCATTTGAAATTTTTTTCCCATTGACCGTAATGTAATGGAATATTTTTGATTGTCCCTGTAAATGATCTATGCATCCGACTTTCATAACATTTGAAATGACTCGACAAAATTACATAATAATTATATGTTTTAAATTTCGAACGATTAAAATGCTTTTGAAACTTTTTTTCCCCATTGACCGTAATGTAATGGAATATTTTTGATTGTCCCTGTAAATGATCTATGCATCCGACTTTCATAACATTTGAAATGACTCGACAAAATTACATAATAATTATATGTTTTAAATTTCGAACGATTAAAATGCTTTTGAAACTTTTTTTCCCCATTGACCGTAATGTAACGGAATTCTTTTGATTGTCTCTGTAATTGATCTATCTATCCGATTTTCATAAAATTTGAAATGACTCGAGAAAATTATGTTATAATTATGCATTTTAAATTTCAAACAATTCAGTTGGGTAGTTTTTGTGTTGTTATATGCGGACAGACCGACAGACAGACAGACAGACGGTCAGACAGACAGATGGACAGACAGACGGACAGACAGATGGACAGACAGACGGACAGACAGACGGACGGACTGAGCGACAACAATAGGTGCTACGTATTTACATAATTACGAACGCACCTAAAAAGAAAATTAGTTAAAATAGGAAAAATAGTTAAATTAGTTAAAATAGGAGATTATGCTTATCATATTTACAGTGTTTTATGTAGGTAATTAATCACAAATAAAAACTTATTTAAATAAAGCATCCTGTCTATAAATTGAATACAGTTTTATATTGTTAGGAGTTATGGCGGCGAATTTATATCGGATTTACTTTTGTTTATGATTAACTTTTGACATTGAAGTATACAATAATTAAAAAGAAATTTGATCATAATTACAACTATTTTTATAGTACATAGAAATACATTATAAGTGCAGTATTTTTACCTTTCAAAACATAGAAGAGATCTATAACAAAATGAATTTTTGCTATTTCATTTTAATTTCTTTTCTTGTCAAAATCCCTTTCAAGAAATACAAAATCACCTTAAGCAATAAAAACTACTTTATGTATCAAGTGAAAATAACCACAAATGAAAAGTCGAAGTTTGGAAAATGAATCTATGAAAATCCCAAATGAATTCAATTTCAATTTTATTTTCTTTCGCTACTTTCACAAGTGAAATTCTTGTTTTATTAGGAAAAATTTTTTATCTCACAAAAATATTCATGTTTTTGGTATATTTTAAGCTTTATTAGCTTTCTTAAAATGTGATAAGCCCAATTCAGTATTTTTTTAAATCAAAGTAAAATTAAATATATGTATATAAATATTAACAAATGTGGCACAGTGCATATAAACAAATTTCTTTTTTTCTCTAATTTGCTTAGTAAAACCTGTTTGGAAATATACTAAATCAACAATTATGTTATATTTTATATTTTTATCGAAAGAGAAGTTTTGTGAATTGATTTTTTCTGTGTTTTTATTTATGAGTCACTTTTGGCAGTGAAGCGTAGAATTAAAAATCTGATTATACTTACAATTAACTTTAAAGCATATGGAAATATATTACATATACGATATTTTTCCTTTTGAAAATATAAAATGAATTTCTAACAAAAAAAATTTTTGCTATGTCATTGTAATTTCTTTTCTTGTCAAAATAACTTTCAAGAAATATAAAAGCACCTGAGGTAATAAGAATTACTTTATGTATCAATCGAAAATAACCACGAATGAAAAGTGGAAATTTGGAAATTGCGTCTCTGAAAATCCAAAATGAATTCAATTTCGATTTTATTTTCTCTCGCTACTTTCACAGTTGAATTTCTTGTTTTATTAAGACAAATATTTTTCTGATAAAAATTTTCATGTTTTTGATATATCCGGAACTTTATTAGTTTTCTTAGTGTGATAAGCACTATTTAGTAATTCTTTAAATGAATGTAAAATAAAATGAATATATTTATGTCAACAAATGCGGCAAAGTGCATATATACAAATTTGCATTTTTTATAATTCATTTAGTAAAACATGTTTTAAAATATTCTAAATCAACAGTTCTGTTCCATTTTGTATCTTTATCAAAAAACATGTTTCGTGATTTTTTTTTTTTTTTTTGTGTGTGTGTGTGTGTGGTTTGTCTCTGGATTTATATTAGATTTAGTGATTTAGTTTTTGTTTATAAATCACTTTTGCAATGAAGTATACAATGAAAAACAAATTTGATTGTACTTACAATTAATTTTGAAGTATACAGCAATATATTATGTATACGGTATTTTTCTCCATAAAAACATAATATGGATCTAGAACAAAATAAATTATTCGTATATCATTGTAATTTTTTTCTTATCAAAATCACTTTTAAGAAATATAAATTCACCTGAAATAATAACAACTACTTGATGTATCAACGGAAAATAACCACGAATGAAAAGTCGAAGTTCGGAAGTTGAGTCTCTGAAAATTCTCAAAAAATTCAATTTCGATTTTATTTTCTCTGGCTATTTTCGCAGGAGAATTTCTCATTCTATTAGGAGAACAAAAATGTTCATATTTTCCGACAAAAATATTCGTATATTGGGTTGATTTCTGAGCTTTTTTTAGTTTTCTTACAAAGCGATAAGAACTATTAAGTAATTAATAAAATACAATTTACATATTGGCTTTACATAAATTAATTTAACATCATTTTACTAAAACACTTTGAAAATCCTAAAAATTTCAAGAACATATTTTCGTTTATTATTTGCACATTTTTGGAATACTTCAAATAATTACGTAAAATAGTATTTTAGAGAATTTTACAAAAATATAGAATAAAATACACACCGACAATGCTTTAAAATATATTTTTATAGACTTACAGCATCATAGCCTTTTATATTCATGATCGTTTATCATTATGATCTTTTAAATCTATATTTGAAGCCGATATTTAAAAACTCAAAAAAATTAACCATTTTATGCTCCATTTGCCCTTAATGTGAAATCCTAAGAGAGAAAATAGAATTACTTGTCTTTCAACTAACAAGCACTTGTAAAAAAAAAAAGCTACATAAGTACTAAATACAAGTAATAAAAGTAAAAGTAAAGAAAATAATAAAGACATAAAAAATAGCTGTAAATTTTCATATGTAATAGTTATATGCAGATAAATATACAAATACCGCCAAAAGTGATGAGCTGGAATTCGCTTTTACGTTTTATTTTGTAGAAATGTATACTATATATATATAAAAAAATATATATTTTTAACTGAAAAAACTATTTTTAAACACCACACATATTTTTTGTATATTAAAATAGTTTTCAAGTGGCGTCGTGATTGACAGTTTTTTCTCCAATTTGAGATTTTTTTTGTTCATATTATTTAGAGCAATTACAGAAATGTCTGTTCTTAAAAAAAGTAATAAATGTTTATTTTACAAACTTTTAAACGAAGTATATGAAAGCACGAAAATCAGAAACTGTTTAGTTTGCCATTTCTGACCATCTGCATTTATGTTTCTGTTTAGAAATGACTTTCGAAACGAGTATCGACTTTCTTCAGAATATCATCATTTTAAAGTTTGTAGTCTTATCCAGTAAATCCTTTTAGCTTCCATATGAAAGGGAAAAAAAATACAAATTTATTTAAAATGTATCAAAAAGAATTTTGTGAAGCGTTTTTTTATGAATTTTTTTCAATTTAATCTAAAACTGATCGTTTATTTCAACAATACTTCTAGTAGAACTTTATTTATTCTTATAAAAGACTCATAAAATGAGTATATTATGATATTTTGATTTTTTTAAAGCTAAAAGTGATTAAATTTGTCAACCTTTTACTGAAATATAAATTTGTTATTTTTAATTCATCGTGTCATTTTCATATGTACTAAGGCTAATTTTAAAATAGACTGTATTTTTATATTGTTATTATGTCACAGTAATCGTATTCTTTTACAGTTAACGTAAGAAAAAATATATTTTTTGGATAGCATTAAGTAAATTACGTATTATAGCATTTAATATTATGAAAAAAAAATTATTAGTATCTTATTAAATTTTGATTCGATTTTCTATAGTTTGAAATACACACATGATTTAACGATTATATATATGTATGTTAAACTTCAAACCATTATGTTTAGTAGTTTTTATGCTGATATAAGTCGACAGACGGACATATACGTAGAAGAACAATACGTAGATTATAGATATTATGTATTTATTTAATTAAACGTATCTAAAAATCTAAAAATACAAAAATACGGTTGTTTCAAAAGTTCTCAGTAATGTTTACGATATTTATAAAAAAAATAATTACTTAAATGTAGTTTTTTTTTAAATTTCATTTTTTAATTTATTTTTACCAAATATATTTTTATTTTAAAACTAGGTAATGTTTCTTCGTATTTGTTTTATATATCCTTGTAAATAATTGGTATTTAAATTTCATTTAAGATACAATGTTATGTAATTTCAGAATGTATTTTGTACAGAGCACATTTGAAATATATTGATTTTTAAACTAAATTTTAAATAAACAATTCTACCTCCTCCCTTTTTTTTGAATTTCCATCAAATATATATTATCTCATCATTTCCTCTTAAATCGATTCTTCTTTTAGGGAAAAAAATCAAATCTTACAATCAAATCTATTTCGATTTAAGGATAACCACATTTATTTCTTCCTCCTGTTTCTCTTTTGTAGCTTTATAAAATAACGCATTTGAGGAATCAATTTCGCTTCCCTTTCCATAACATAGAATAAGAAAGAGGTAAGGGATAAACTGTAATTATGCAAATTAAGCCAGTTCTCATCATCTCACGTGATTTCGTATCCAAAATGTTTAAACTCTTAAAAGAAAACGTTTTCCCTGGAGGAATCTATCCGAAGTTTTTGAATTGGATCCAGATGTTTTGCATATATCAGACTTAGCAGAAGCTGAAGCGTGCTCGAATGAAAAATGGAAGCCAAGATGGAACAATTGATTAAGTGAAATATGTTCGGTATCCTGATTTTGGACTGAAAATTAAAATTTTTAAGATTTAGCTGTGCATTGTGGAATATTTTAATGTAAAATTCCAAAATTTTAGATTCATAAATAAAGAACAGTAATATATATATATATCTGTATATTACAAAACTTTTTTTTTCGCAAAGACTGCCTTACATTATATTCATTTCCTTTTAATAATATTCCGTACTTATTTTTTATAAAATTAAAATCCAATTATTAGATCAAATTTATCATTTTCTATGAAAAGATATCTATTCTTAATCCATTTTAAAAATATTTATTGTAATACGCGTACATCTAAAACAATGGCTATAAATTAAAAATATTCTCAAATAAACCTTATGTCTTAAATTCCTAATATAATTCCAAATATTTTTTCCCTGTATTTATACACCGCTTTTTTAAAACTTTACTAAGTTTATACCTATATTAATTTATTCCGAAAAAGAATACTTGTTAAAAAGATCATTTATTTTTATTTTTAATAAAATTATCGTTTGCGGATTAGATTCGATTTAACTACATTCTATTCTCGATGCCAGGAACTCTCATTTTATTTACTAGCTATGCATCTGTTTGATATTATAAAATATTTCAGAATAATCTTTTTCCGCTAGGAAATTTGGACATATTATGTGCTAGTTAGTTTTTGAACGGTTTGTTGACCAGTTCACAGGTCGTATGGAGAGGGTCGAAATGGCTAATATTTTGATATAGAATGGTTTTTAATGCAATTAGATTTATTTCGCTGGTCAAAATAGAGAATTTCTAACTCCAACAAATGTTGGAATTAAAAAAAATATTTCCCACTGCCAATATTTATTCTTCCTAAAGCTTTTACACTGTTTATATTTTTTAAATTCACTCGGCGCGTATTCAGTGTCTAATATCAGACATTTTTCTATTTATTAAATACGATGCATGTTACGACTTTTCTCTGGCTCCCAATGTCACAACATCACATATATATAATTAAATATACCACACATTACACATAAATGAAGAACACGTATGCATATATTGTAACGAAGTATGTATAGATTATAATTAGAAAATAATAATCTGAATGAAGTCGAAGTCGAATAATTTTGACTTAGTCAAAATGATTAAAGGGTAAATTTTAAAAGTTTTGGGTTCATTAAAAGAAGACAGCATAGTAAAAGATAGAGTACAAACATAATATATATCACAGATATGCAAAATAACATACAAATCGACTTCAGGTAAAATACATCGAAGAAATCAAAGAATGGCTGGAATTAATTGGATAAACAATGAGTAGATAGGAAATATTGAGAAAACGCATACGAAAGCTAAATCCATGAACTATATAAATAAAGAGAGAGGCAGGATAAAATTTGTTTAAATGGAAGCGCGCCTTAAACGGTATTTCACATGCAAAACAATACATATATAAGAAACTATGTAGCTGCTAAAATGGAACGTGTCGAATCATGCCATTTATCCCATTTCCACGCAAAAGCACTCATGTACTATGCATATATAGCTAGAATATAATTTTATACACTCTGAAGTTATAATCATCATTTTAACATTTAACAAATTAAATTTATATGTATATAAACACACACACATACATATATATACATATATATATATATGAGGCGGAGAAATATTAATATATAGATACTGATATAGATAACAAATGATACAGTACAAAAATATGAAAAATCTAGGAGCCAGCGTGAAATTTAGAATAATCAGATATGAACATTGGTTTTTCGTACTTCTTCAAACATTATACAGTGTTCCCGTTTATCGTTTTTGAAAACCAATATTATTTAAAAAATATACATATTCGCGGTCGGTTTCCGCAACAATTATAAGAAATGGACGCTTCAAGTAGGTCTATACGATATTTATAATGTAGATTTTTAGTTGAAATTTTTTTTTTCAATCGACATATTGAATCAACTCTCGACTCACCTGGAGAGATAGAGTTAGTTGGATGGAAAGAGGTTTAAAATAACATTTATGATTGAATAATGTATATTATGCTTAACAAAACATAATTTTAAGTAATCATTGTCTTTTCACATAATTACCATAAATAAATTGTATTCAAAAAAATTTTTTGTAATCGGTTAACTGATTCTCTGTTTATGTACAATAAATTGAAAATGTGAATTAAGTAATACATTTTTAAATTTAAAAAATCTTAATATTTAACCTAAATATTTCTTCCATTAAATAGAATGAAATTGTATTAAAAAAATTAGTGGTGTCAAAAGCTTTAGGCGGTGGAACAAGCAAACTCTTCTTGCCTGTATGTTGTGCAGTGAAATAGTAAAGTGGCAAAACAGTGGTACGCAAATAATGTTGGCGAGTTCCCTGTCCAAAAAAGTGGGGCAGTGGCACATAAATCGGCACATAAAAATACATTAAATCTCAGAATAGTGGTTCGTCTATATTTCATCTATAAAAAATCCTGTCTTAAACATAAAAAATATTAATCACGACGAAAAAAGTAACATACGAAATTACCTGATAAGACGAAAACCTGCCGAAAACGAAACATTGTTCATTTTTCCGAAAACCGATTACATGCCTATGCTATATTTGGAAATTTAGTATATCTGGAAATTTTATTACGAAAGCCACGAGAGAATTTAAGATTATTTTTACACACAACTGAATTTCGAAAGCCTGTTGCCGCTAGGGCCAATTGTTGGCCGAAATTTGAACTATTTTCAGTGCATTTCTAAAAAATTGATTTTCTAATAGCAATACAATAAACCGCGCATTTTATCTCAAACCATTTTTTATTATTTATATTCAAAATGGGTCAGTCACTAATGTTAAGTTTTTACATTACAAGTAAACGGTATTGCAACGATTTATTCATTAGTATAACTGATCAGTATGTGATGGTTGTGTACTCGTAATTATTATCTAAAGCTCAATATCACCCAAATCTTTAAAATATATTTCTCAATAGCTACAAAATTTAAGTATTGCTTAGATATATCTTTATATGTAGATATATATTTGACAGATTGAATGCTGAATAAGAAATAGAAAAATAGAAAAAATGAATTATGTCATTTTAAAAAAGCGCATAACATTATGTATGTGGCTTCAGAAGAAAATTTTAATATAAAGGGAGTGTAATAAATCATGTAGAAGTAATTTTATTCTAAAAGTCTTTATTCTGCTCTTTTCAGATATAGATTTACGACTATTGTTAGAATTTCTTACTTTCTTGAATTTAAATGATGTTTAAAAATATATACATATTTTTTCGAATTTATGGCTTCTACCGTAAAACATAGTTTATGGTACAAGGCGTATGAATTAAGTTTAATGCAGTTTTTCCTCCATAGATATTCGTGTTTTTTTATTACCATTCTCTGTGTCAAAATGACAATTCTGCCTTAGTAAAAATACAAAAGATTAAAGTAAGATTTTTTTTTATTTCCAAATTAATATAATTTTGCATGTATGCAAAGAAAAAGAGAGAAAGAAGGCTAGAAAATTAAAGTTTACTTTAAAAAAAGTTGACATTTAGAAATACATTTGTTTTTTTAATTTTTTCTTCTTAAATTGAAAGTGACAACTGCAAAATTTGTAAAATTAAGCAAATAGAACAAAGCAGTGTTGATATACCAAATTTTAGGAAATTGTAAGCTCAAAATGAGGGAGAAAACAATATAACATAATTATAGTGGTATATGAGATGAAAACTAACACTTACATTACATAATCCGTTAAAAATATAAATATTGGTCTACATAGCCTTTCTGGCACAAATTAATAAATATTTGCTTTGCAATTTATTGTAAAATATCTTATTTATTATTTAGCATTTCTCTTATTAATAATTCGGCTGCATTCCTCTATTAATAAAAAAGGTTTAAACAATCATATTGTGAGTTCTAAGCAGTTTATAAATATGATGCTTGGTAAAACTTTTCCTTACAATATGCTGTTCATTTTTATCATGGCATTTGTTAGCTTGGATTTTTAATAACTGATTATGATAAGATTATAATATGCAATAATATATATATACTAGCTGACCCGCCCGGCGTTGCCCGGGTCCGTTATAATAATGTTAAACGAACTTGAAATTTTTATGATTTTATCTTCAACTCAAAATATGTGTTAATACACTGTTAAGAATTTGACCCTTTTGCTGCATCGTCACTCCATCGCTTTTATAGAAAATGATTACTTCAGCCTATTTTGGAGCATTGTCATAGGTCAAAAGAGATATATTCTATAAAAGCGGGGGAGTGATGATACAGCAAAAGGGTCAAATTTTTTACAGTGTACATTATATTAAATACGTGCCCCCTGACTGTGTCAAAAATTGGTTTTTAAAAAAACTAATATTTAGCTGCAAAAATACCTAAAATGACTACAATGGGAAACGCAGGAGGGAATATGTGTTCAATGATTTCGTGTTGATATTTATCCTTAAAATTACTGTTAAGTGACTTAACTAAATACTTTTTTCACATAGATATCCCAAGTGAAATATTTTGAATTTCAAACTAATTATATATCACTCTTAAATCTGACTATACCGTGAATGAAATCGATTCTCGATGATTCGCTAAAAGGTTAGTATATAATATTATAAATTCAGAGCCATTTTACAAAAATAGGTGTATATTTTTTATCAAACATGCGTAATGTTCATTCTATGAACAAAATCCTAACCGTAACCTAACTGTATCGGAATCATAACTTGTCTGTAACTTAGCTGTATCTTAACAGTAACCTAACTGCAAGTTAAATATACCATAAATGTAACTTGGCCGTCACCTAATCACAACCTACCCATAATCTAACCACAACCTAACCGCAACTTAACCTTAACCTAACTGTAACTTAACCATGACCTAACTGTAACTTAACCGGAAAATAAAATAACAAAAGGGTCACCGGAACGTAATTGCAACCTAACTGCTATCTAACCGTAACCAAGTTCTAATTTAACATTAACTATAAACGAAATATTTTAACCATCTCGCGCTAAGTACTTAGTTTCACTTTCCACCGCTACGGAGCGCATTATGTTTTGTAGAACATCCGAATTTTAGGCTCGGATTGGATTAATGTTCATGGAAATTATTTTGTCTTCTTCGGATACGGTTATGATTGTTTGGAATATTTGTGTTCAGTTTAGATTCGGTTCAATTCAGATTTCGTGGGGTTTTTTTTCCCTTCAAATGGGATTTTTAAGTTCGGGTCGGGTTGTACTTATATGGAAATTATTTTACCTAGTTCCAATGAGGTTATACTTCACTGAAATATTTTTGTTAGGTTCAGATTAAGTTTGGTTCAAATTTCGGGATTTTTTTTTTTTTTTTTTTTTTACAAATTTTTTGGTTTGGAATGGGGATTATGTCCATGGAAATTATATTGTCTTGTTCATATCTGGTTATAGTTATTTGGACTATTTTCGTCGGATTCAGATTTGGTTCGATTCAGATTTCAGGTATTTTTTTTAAATTGATTTTTAAGGTTCTGGTGGGATTCATGCCAGGGAAATTATTTTGTCTTGCTCGGATCGGGTTTTGGTTCTTTGGAATATTTTTTTCGGGTTCAGATGTCGTTCAATTCAGATTTCGGCTTTTTAATGGAATTTTTAGGTTCAGGTTGGGTTGCGCATCAACGGAAATTATTCTGCATTGTTCGAATAAGGATATGCTTCTCTGGAATATTTTTGTCAGATTCAGATTTAGTTCATTTTTTAGGTTCGGATTGGGTTCATGTTCATGGAAATTTTTTTGTCTTGTTCAGGTCCGGGTATGGTTCTGTGGAATATTTTTGTCGATTCAAATTTCAGGTATTTTTTTCAAATGGAATTTTAGGTTCCGATCGGTTTCATGTCCACGAAAATTATTTTCTCTTATTCGAATCCGGTTATGGTTCTTTCGAATATTTTGATCGGATTCAGATGTAGTTTGCATAAAACTTCAGGCTTTTTTTTCAAATGGAATTTTTTAGGTTCGAGTCAGGTTTATGTTCATGGAAGTTTTTTTGTCTTGCTCTTATCAGGTTATAGTTCTTTGGAATATTTTTATTGATTTCAGGTTTCATTCTGGTCATTTTTTGGGTTTTTTCAGAGAAAAATTTTAGATTCGGGTCGGGTTGCATATACACGAACATTATTTTTCCTTGATCGGATTGGGGTATGCTTCATTTGAATATTTTTGTGGGATTCAGATTTGATTCGGGTCAAATATCAAATCCATAGTTTTTTTTTTTTTTTTTTCAAATGGAATTTTTAGGTTCGGGTCGCGTTTATGCTCATGAAATTTTTGTCTTTCTTGGATCGGAGTATAGTCTGTTTTTTTCTGGTTGGGATCGAGTTATGTGTTAATACGCCTAAACATTATGTTTTGCTACTATTCTTTTAGTGACTATTTTTTATATATAATTTATTTTGCTATTTGATAATTTATTACTGTGTATGAATCGTCTGCCTATTCGAACAACTGTACGTGAAAGAGCCATTTCATTTTTGTTTTAAAAACAAATTAAAGTCTTAATAAAATTTTAACTTAAATAAATGCATTCAAATTTAATCAATGATTTAAAAAAACTGCTAAAAAGCCTCATATATACATATACATATATTAACTGCAACATAGCCAACCACAAATATATTCTAATGTACGAAGTACCAACGATCTAACGTAATAGCTATGTTCAAAAATCCTAAGTTAAACTGACATTTTGCCAGTCTATGAATTTTAAAGGTCTTTGGAAAAAAAAACAGTCACTTTTGAAATGTCAAAATCTCAAATTGGTTTCTTTTATAGAGTAAAAAGAAATTAATAGAGTGGAGGTATTATCTCTGGAGATGATGCTTAAGATGTAACCCTACATTAAGTCCAATTAAGTACCAACAAAAGCACGTGCTTTGACACGCCTATCAATTGGCGAAATTTTAAAATGAAGGGCCAAAATCACAGTCAAGTGAAATCCAGCCACCCCATTGGTCGTGTGGTAAGGGTGAAAATCACGAACTTGTTTCTCCATTTGAAAAAGGTGAGGGGGAAAGTATTTTTTAAGCGATTGTTACCGTCTGTTCTTATTTAAGATAAACCATCGAAATTAACTCAATTAAGATATTTTGATGCCATTTTATAAAATGAGAGTGAAAAATTTAGATTATAAATGAAAAGAGATAAGATTTACTTCAAAACTGCCGCTACGAATTTTTTCTCGGAAAAAGGAGTATGACAACATTTACCCAACTGCTAAGAGATTGTTCCCTGAAAAGGACGCGGCTCAATGACCAATGAGGTGTTTGGATTTCATGGGACTGTGATTTTGGCCCTCCATTTTAAAATTTCGCTTTCAATTGAAACAGGTTTAAACCTGTATTTTTTTTTTCTCTCGTTTTTAAAAAAAGAACTAATTTATCGCTTCACCGGGAAAAATTTATTAATTGTTTTATCATATGTGTTTTAAATATCAATATAGAAAATTATTTTAACGTTTTGCTTTAAAATATAACATTATTTTGTTAGTACATTAAAATCGTCTGCAGTCAGAAATTTATATTTTAGATTAATATTTATTACTTAAGTTTTCATACATGATTTTAAAAGAATGTTTTCATCATTATATTTTAAATATTTATTTACATGCAATTATTAAGTCATAAACATTTTTCATCTACGTTATAAAGTACTGAAAATTACATTAATGAAGGAAACTTTTAGTTATACAATTTTTAATTCGTATCAAATGTTTTCAATATCTTATTTAATTTTAATTTGATATTTAATTATTGCTAATTTTCCAATTTCCTTCATTTTAAAAGCGAATATTTATTCTAATAAATAATAAGGGAACGAAGACCATTTTAAAAATTTGCTATTTCCTCTTGAAATATGCTTCAACTGTAATTCACTTCTTTCAATTCGTCTTATAATACAAAATCTCTTGCACGTCCTTTTGTTTGCCACATTAAATTTGAGCGATAAATGGTTTCATATCGCAAACCTTTTTTGAGCTTACTTCACCTCCACTTATCTTATTCCTCCATGGGTTTCTTTAATTCTGTCTCAGCTTTCTTATTACTTCTGCGAAAATTTTTACACAACCAACCAACCGTAAACAAATGAAAGAGAAAAAAATTGGGAAAAAGATGATTTTTTATGAGAGTGACCTCTTTATTTTAATTAATTACTCAGTTAATAATTGGAATTTTGAAATTCTGAAGCTCAGGTGCATCAGGAGAGATATTGGGCTACTCTCAAAAAAATTTTGAGCTTTGTACGTGCTGTAGATTTTGCTAGCCATCGCAGACACACACACAGACACACACACAGACACACACACAGACACACACACAGACAGAGCGTTTTGTTCTTTTATTAGTATAGATGTATACATACGTGTGTCTGTGTGTAATTGTGTAGATAATAGTAACAAATATGTTACGTTTTCTATTTTACGATGGTCAATATAATATGTAAAGGGTTTTTGGCCATACAGAGCCTGAAATTACGGCAAGTGTGGTGGCGCACATAAGTGTTGTTTCTGTCGATATAAAATGATTCCCACTAAGTAGAAAAAGAAGAAAGAAAAGTCAACAAGTTAATACATGAGTTATTCTTCGTAATTCCGAAACGAAAATACTTCAGTTGTAAATGCATCCTATTTTTGCGAAAAAGGAAAATCAAGAAATATAATTGCATAAAGATTTTGCGGAGTATAAGACAGCAATTTTCAAACATCTGTTTCAGAAAAAAAAGTCTATAACTAGGATTAGGATGATTTTTTTTCAACTAAGCCTAACCTCAGAAATATATCGGCAATATACAGGACAATAATTTGTGGCATTATAATCGTTTTTATCAATTGACACATACTACGCCATCTTACTGTGGATGAAGCCTTTTGCGCTTGTTTCTTGGTTAATAAAAATTACGTATATCAGCGTAAACAATTCTGATTACATTAGATCGTTAAACTTAGTTAATTGAAATAGTCCTCAAGTATTCGTCCGAGATGGCTCAGTCGGAAAAGCATTGGCAGCTTGAGTCAATACATTCCTGGTTCGAATCCTGGTCCGGACTTTTTTCACCCACTTAGAAAATTTACACCTGTTACAATTCAGCTTATTTAATATAATAAAATATTACATATATAATATATAAATTATACCATAATTTCACCGGCGTAACGAGGGTGGTAACCCAATATCAGCAATATTGAAAAGTTTTCTTCTCCTTCAACCAGAAAATTTTCTGGTTAGGTAAAGTGAATAAAAGTTTCAAAATTCACAGGTATTTAAAGGTCTTGGACGCCCACCCTGGTTACGCCACTGTATTATCTTCGGTAATATTCACTTATTGGTTATTGGAAAATTTAAGAAAAAGAGAAATCTTCAAGTAAAGCACTACACACTTTTGAAGCAAGCTGGTAAAAGTCCAGATTTTGCGATTATCACGTATTTTGGAAGCTAAAGTAGATAGTATTTTTTCGGGATGATTCAACCATGAACTTATTGTGAACATAATTAGAGTATCAACAAATTCATGTTATGTTAATGTTAATCCCATCAAAAAATACATATATATTTTATGTAGTAAAAAGTTTTTAAATGACAAATGGAGTTTTTTTCGAAATTTTTATATTGCACGGCTGCCACAGGCGACTATTTTTATATTTTTTAATGATCAGTATTTTTTTGACATAAATTTTCGCGTATATTTTTCTCGCAAATACTGTCAAAGTATCTGTTAAGGATTTCGATTTAGAGAAAGCGGTGCCAGATAGAATTAAAATAATCGCCTGTGACAGCACTCATATTGTGTACAGTTACGTTCCGGAAAATTTCCTATATGTTTAATTGACTTTTATATTTGTAAATAGTCATCTTATTTAATTTTATTCATAAATTCTTTTTAGTTTTTTTCAATTATAAAAACCTATTTTTATGTCTTTTCTAGGTAAGAAATATATACTTGTTGAAATTATTGAAAAGCGTTGGGTAAGGTAAATTTGTATTCTTCATTTCCTTTATAATTTGATATAAAATTGTTATTCTTCATTTACAACAAAAATTACATATTTAGAACAAATGAATGTAATAATAGTTAAAAGAGATATATATATATATAACAATGCATTTAAAATATATTTTCTCTATACATAAACTGGTAAACAAAATGTAAAAAATAATTAATTTTGATTTTTATTAAAACCATAGTATTTATAAAAAATCCCTGTCGGCTGGGCCTATAGGCGGAGGTATATATACTGGTGTGCAAAATTTAAGGACGAAGGGATTTTCAAGTTATGATTTTCACGCGAGTATTCAACAGGAAGTAATATAATTCGAATAATTACTATCCCTACATAACAGCTTGTTCATATAACATCTCATTCAGGTCACACATGGTCACAAGAGTCACAGTCACTACGGCGAAACAAAAAATAGGAAATTCCATGCGTCTCTTTTATGGCCTCAAATGACTACTATATGTGACTCCATTGTCAAGTCACTGCGACTGCTGCTTTGTGACGAGTCACCAGGTGATTTTACAGTGTCGTTTTATTGAGACTCTCATGTGACTGTCATTTGGAGGCTCAATTTCAAAGTCATTGTGAATGTTGCATTATTATAAATAATCAAATAATGACACATTAAAGTCACATGGTGACTTTATGTCACAAGACTTTGTCAAATGGTAACAGAGACCCTACTGTGAAGTAACCACTGTAAAGAGAACTGGTGTAAACGCACCATGTGACTTTAATGGGACATAATAGGACGTTGAATATATATATTAAGTTTAAAATAAATGTTATTATAAAAAATGGATAACAACAGAAATTTTCAGAATTTTCAAAAAATCACTTCTGAAGGTATGCGGATACCTTAAAAGCAGGTAATATTCTTTTCAAAAATTAGACAATCTGTTTCATATATTTATGTTATGAAAGTTATAAATTTTCAATCATATCGAATTTGAAACATAGCAAGTTTGGCATTTATTTTACAAGTATATGCATCTTTAACAAAATAATTTTCACACTTTTTTGTCATGAATGATTATGATACTTGCTTAAAACTAGTTTCATTTATAAAAAACAAAACAAGAATAAATTTAGCAAGTTATTTAAAACTAAAAAAAAAAGTAATATGTCTTTAAAAAATTGAGTGATTCTCACGTTGGCCAACATTCCAACATGTTACAAGAAAATAGCATACTTTTTAAAGTGAATTTTATCATGTACAAGATGATTACCTGTAAATAGTATTTTCTTGGACATACAGGATGCTTGGCTGATGAAAAAATAGGTAAATAAATGCTGAACCTATAAGGTTTTGAGAAATTAATTTTTGTATATTGTCTTTATTCATCCAACTTTTATAGCATTTACAGTAATTTGCAAAAAATATATTTTTACAACCCAATATAAAAATTTGAAGCATTGCCTAAAGCATAAGTTGCGAAATTTATATAAAACAAAGTAAAAATCCTATAGGTATATATATACATTTTTAACTTCTTTTCGGGATTGAATAAACAATTGCAAAATTTATTATTCTTTAATAGCCAAACTTCTAATGCCTTCAGTAGTGTATAATCGAGCTTCCTCCGTCTGTCTCTTGATTTCATATGAAAACAAACTTTAGATTCATGGTCAGAGTCCAGTTATACGGGAAACGTAAATTGCATCTAGTTTTAAGTTGGTATTAGTTAAATAAAATTTTAACTTTATATACGAAGCTGGAAAAATAATCGATACTCAGTACCTATGATTTTTAAAATAACAACCAATTACTTTCATTCAACAAATTTTTTATTCAACAAAATCTTTTTTAAAATAGGTTCATAATCACTAACCAACAAAAAAAATATTTTTGTCAGTTTCCTGGTTCTAGGCAGCCAGTTACTACTAATTTTGGGATGAAAAAAACGAATATGTAAATGAATTTTTTTTTATTAGCTCTTGTTTTACAGATACAATACAGCCCACTTGAGAAAGACACACAACATCCCACACCTAAATTAAAAAAACAAATTAAAAAAGAAACAAATTCCTATGTAATAAATACAATACAGTAGGCATGTTTCACTAAATAATGTTCGTTTTTCAGAAAACAATGGTTGTTTTTAGCCTATTCTTGCAAATGTTTCTTTTTGAATTGCCTCTTGTATGTAAACGCCAGATCATCTTTTGTAACAGTCCAACGGTAGCTGGCCAGCATTCACTCATCCCAACGACCCTCATATCTGCGTTTCATTACATAGATATCTTTGTGCAACCTTTCACCGTGCTCACCCTTACAATTTCACAGTTTTTAGGGGAAAAAATAAAGATAGAAGTGGAGGAAATGAAGTTTCAGAGACATGTTGCATCCAAGGTCATGGTATACTTTTGTCGGAGTTTTTTCACCAACTGTTGGTAGTTCTCAGCTTTCGTGTTGATTAGAAATCCTCGTACCACACCTTCCCAGCAGGCTTCCCAAGTTTTTTTCTCTTTCCCTTCCAAAACTTTATTAAAAGCAGGATCCTACATTATTGTGCGTATTTGAGGGATTAGAAAGATTCCCTCTTTAACCTTTGATTCACTCAGTGTTGGAAATTTCGTTTCAAGTTACTGGAAAGCTTCTCCATTCTTGTTCATGGTTTTCACAAAGTTCATTAATCCCCCCTTAATGTACAGGATGGAAGCATAATGTTTTTTGGTTCAATCAGAGTTCCTAATGAGTTTGGTTCAACTCATTTTGGACATTTCTGCCCTGGGGACTGTCTTTCATCTGTCTTTCATGTAGTGAGAATTTTTATCGCAACTGTCCCACAAACACAGAAAACAGCAATACTTGGTATAGCCTAATTGCATTCCCAGGAATAAAGCAATTACTTTCAAGGCAATACAAACCTGCCATTTATGATCCTCGTATTTGATTGACTCGACAAGTAATTTCACATTCCCGTAAGTTTCCTGCATGTGAACGGAATGTTCATTGGGAATGAAAGGAATAATGTTGCTGTAGGTTGTAAGACTGCTTTCAAACTAAGCTTGGGAGAGTCTATAAATAACCTACACTTCCGTGGATCATGAGTTATGTTCATTGAATTCATCAAACCATTAACATCAGTACAAGCAACTACATGTTCTTTCTTCTCAAAGAAATAAAGAAGATTCTTGTGACGAGTCCTATATTCTGTGATCTTGACTTCTGGTTGGATTCTATACAGAGAATGCAGCTGAGGGGAATTACAGCTATTAGGCGTACCAACTTCCAAACATTCGATTTCCCATATAACAGCCATAGTGAGATTTCTCAAGTTGGTTCCTATCTTGAAAACAAGAGCTAATCTCAACTTTTTATGTTGATTTTCGTGCTTAGCGAGACAAAATACTTCAGAAATACCTATTTTTGAGCCCGAAACATTTTTGATGTTGGGTAGTGTAATTAGATAAAAATTTTATAATTTTTTTTCTTGTTTGATAGTACTTTTTATGCATTAATTAGTTTCTTTGTTTTTAATTTTGAAAACATCATTGCAAATAATTTACATCCACGATATTTTTTCAAAGTTTTAAAAATACCGATTTTTCTGGCTTTTATTTTGAAAATCGTTTAAAAAATTCCATAAAAAAATGATGGTGAGACACTTTGTAGCATTTTCAAAAATTCGCAATATGTAAACAAAATGTAATAATTAAAAAACGTTATTTTAGAAAAATCCGGTTTAAACAGCATGATGCAAATGATCAATATTATTTTCTTACAAAAAGATTTCCAAAGGGAGCTATAAAAATTGACCAACATCCACATGAACGGTGAATGCTATACTCTGACTGGCTAATTGGTGAATGACGCCAAATGTGATCAAAATGGCATTTAGAAATATAAATATATTCTAGAAAGGAAACTGTTGCCAATTGCGGTTTGCCTTAAAATGGAAGTGGTTAATTACATATAAGTCGTAGATTTTTTTTCATGTGCATCGGCAAATCATCCTTAGTCCTCAATTATTGAATCACTAAGGCGTTAATCCTCTTTTCGCGCCTTTTTTTACATTTCCTAACATTCGGTTGATTTAATTTGAGAAGAGATATCTCCAAATATATCATTTTTCCAATAATGATATATTATCATTATTCCAGTCTCTTACTCTGTTTTTTCGAAATTGAACACTATTGGGCAGGTTTTGCGTTAAATTGTGTATTTTTTATTCAAATTAAAAATATATTACAATATGTACATTGAACTATAGTATATTAATATATTTTAAACAGATATTCATAAACAAAATCTTTTTAATATGCATGAAACTTTTTTCAGTATTTAATCAATACCTGTATAACTTAAAGTATTTGATACAGGTTACAGAAATAAAGTATATTTCATTGAATTATTTACACTTTCTCATAATGGAACCTTCTTTAAGGTAATATAAAATTTTAAGATACATCAACGTTAAAAAATAACAGATTTTATTTTGAAAATTAAAAATATAGCAATACATAAAAGAAATATTCACTAATTTTCACTAAGTAAACACTTTTAGAAAACGAATTATCACACAATCCATCTATAACATAAAATCAATGTATCCTTTTTCATACAAAAACATTATTGCAGAAATTTTTACTAATTTAATATTTATACAAGTTTGATTTCAGCTAAAATTTATCTTAAAATAATGTAATCTTACAAAAAATTAGATTATGTAAAAAAATGAGAAAATTATGCAAAATAGATTACTCCATCATCAATACCTTCGTCTTTAAAAATAAAACTTGCTGATATCAATCAAAAATTGAGTTAAAATAGAATATAATAAAATTGAAAAATGCATTCTAACAGATTAAAGATAAAGAAAAAAGAAATAAACTTTCCATCGTATTAAGTTTGAGAAAAAGAGATTATGTCGTTAGCACTTTCAGCTTGATCAATGAAATCAATATTTTACTTCTACCTTTAATAAGTTTAGTAAATTTTTGGCATGCTGAAATTGAATTTCACTTTTATTACATTGTTGAAATTTTCACATAATTTCTGTAAGCATTTTTTGCTTTTGTTTGCTCAAAATATTATTATTTTGCCTTTCTAAAACGATCGATTTATGCTAGACATGTTTTCGGATTAAAGTTTTTTTTTAACAAAATGCTTGAATTCCTTTAAAATGGTTTACTTGCATTTCCTTTTTTAATGCGTAAAATCTGTACCATTATATATTTATGTATAAAATTTATATAAAAAATGAAGAAATAACCAGTTATTCTGAACTCGATCACATATTAAAATTTTCTCTGTATTAAGAAAAATGTTGTTAATAATGTCTTACAAGAACATTACGAATAAACTTTGTATTTATTTAAAATGAATTTTTATTTTACAAGATGTTTTGATCATAATACGTATTATACAAAAATCACATTATTGATATTTAATTTTTATGCAGACATCAGTCGCTGATTTCGGTCAGTTTTATGAAATCTTTCTAGCACTATAAAAATAAAATCTGATAAAAAATAGTTACGGTTTAAATCAAAGCCATTCATTTTAAGCTCTGAATTAAATCATCGTATAGTGTTGTAAAGTATAATATATATCATAAAATAAAAAATTACCAAAGACACCTGATCAATCTGCAAAATGGAGTTCATCTTAATTCAAGAATTTTCGTATGTTGAGTTGTAGTTTTCCATGTCAGAATATTTCCAATATTCCATATATTTATTGAGTCCTAAAAAGTGATACAAGAATTACGTCTAAATACATTACGTAAAAAAAACATTATTACTATAATTTATGTTTATGCTCTCTGTTTTCAAATTGGTTTTCGAAAGAAGCTGTTTTATTCACAACTTTCTAGAAAACTCTGCAAACTTAGAGAATATTATAAGCAAATAGACAAATTGCATGCATAAGCAAAATACATTTCTACTGAAATTTATTTTTATTCATCATTTAAACGAACTTTTGCATTTTCATTTTTAATACCTTCATAAATTCTGTGTACACTTTTTTCATTATATACAATATTTAGCATATTATCATTTTATTATTGTTATCCCTTAGATAATATGTGCTCATCGCACTGTATTAGAGATTAAAATTTGGCTATATATAACTATACATTAATTATTTATCGAAATAACGAATTTATTATCATCTTATTCTACGACAAATTAATAGTCAACATAAGTGAACTATTATAAAGGATTTAATATTCATCATTTTCTTACGTAACTTTATTGTTTCTAAATAAATTCATATCATTATATAAATAAGGTATTACGTTAGATGTTTAAAGGAATAGTGTCTTGATTATTGTATGCATATAGCCAAATTAAAGGTATAAAGAAGATACATTTCTACTGAAATTTATATTTATTCATCTTTTAAACGAACTTTCGCATTTTCAATTCTTTTAATAATGACATAGATTTAGTATACAGTAACAGATTCCAGTGTATATAATCCTTAACACATTTTGTTTTTATTATTATTACCACTTAGATAATATGTATTCTTCTCACTGTATTAGAGATTAAAATCCGCCTACATTGAATACGATAAAATGATAGTCAACTTTGGTAAAATATCAAAGGATTTAATACTAATCATTTACTTACGCATCCTTGTTTATTCTAAATAGGTTCATAACATCATATAAATCAAGTATTATATTACATGTTTGGAGGTATAGTTGGTTGGTTATTTTGACAAATGCTTCTATGGTAATTCGATTATTCATAATTCAATATCGATTGTAATTCGACAATTCATATTTATGCGGCATTTATTGATTTTTATTAAAAATCATGTAAAAATTTGCTTTGAAAATTGAAATATCTGAGATGTCTACTTGGCAATAAACTTTGAAATTAATACAAAAATAAAACTGAACAAAATAAGACATAGGTTAAATATAATATAATATAAATATGCACTAAGGGGTTTTTCGAATTTTCAAAATTTTAATCGTAGTGTATCAAATAGATAACACGTGTTGCGAGAGAAATTTTATTTGTGGAGATGCACATGCAAACGATTTATATTAGTTTGCTGCAGAAGAAATATAGGAATTCAAAAGTAAATATTTTAAATAAATAAATAATATTTATGATATCAGACATTATTTTCATTTTTCTGATCGGTCTTTTGTTTCTTTAATTGGACAAAATATAACGTTTTTTTTTTTCATATTTAAATATTTAAAAATTTTCGTTTTAAAGGCAAAAAATAATTTTTCAAAGAGAAACTTACATTTTTATAATTTTTATTTTTCATTTTTCAAGAACACATTAACATCAAAGACAGAACACACACATTTAATTCAAACAACAGTGAAGAAATATGACTTACCCTCCAAGAGGAACGAACAGGGAATAGCCCTCTTGCATCTACCAAAGCCCAAGGGCTAGAAAAACTATGATGCCAAATGTTTTTATTATTTTCCGATATATACTATAAAGCAACATGTTAAACACGGGAATTATTTTTGTTGAGATGAAGTTTTCCTATTGAATATACAATTCTAAATGTTTTACCGATTTGCTTTCCATAATTTCTAATAATTTTAGCTTTTTATTTTTATGCTTTATAAAAGATAAATTTTATCCCTTAGTATATTACATGCATGAAAGAATGTACTAAAAGTTATGTTCCTCTTTTTTCAGGATCATTTTTTAGATTTTAATGTAATGTTAGAAATTTTTACTTGTTTATTTTTGAAATAATACTAATATATATATATATATACACTGGTGTCCAAAATTTAAGCATAATTGGTAATTAAGTAATTATTTTTAAGTAATGAAAGAAATATGAATCGGAATGTACTGAAACTCCAGGTGTGTAAACAAAATAGTACGCGTCACATATTTTCGCGAAGAGTTTTCCCCGAAATCGAACAGGGGACCGTCAACAAATTGAAAAAGAACGAAGATCTTTTGGATAACCCTGTCAAAACTAATGTAGCAAAAGCGTTCAAACTGCACATTATGATTAATTGGCTTATTGTAATGTACTGTGTTAATTTTTACAAGGATAGCATGCATACTCGTAGAGAAATTAAGGTTTTTATAAAAACAGTATTAAGTTTTTTGCTTATAATTTGCAGAGTTCTTAATATAAAATAGTGTTCTTTTTTGAAAAAAAATGACAAACATCATTGTACACAATATCCTGTCATCAGAATTAAAAAATAATAAAAATTGTATGACAAATCAGCAGGTTTACTAAATAATTTTTTTACTGCGCATGCGTGAACGCTATTAAAATTTCATTTGCATATTATGTTAGTTAAATGTATAGAGCAACATTTGTGAAAGTTTCAAAAACATAGCTTAAAAATTCTGAAAATTATCGTTGATAGAATGAGATCAAAATCCTTTATTCCCTAAATGAAGCAAAAAGATGAGGGGCTGTATCCATATTCCATTGTTTAGTGCCTACACAATATTGCACGTACAACTATATTTAGGTAAACCCCCTGATTTTTTTGCTTCCTTTAGGAATAATGGATTTTGAGTTGATTCTATAGGCTCCCATTTTCAGAATTTTCAAGCTATGTTTTTGAAACTTTTACAGACGTTGCTCTATACACTTAGCTAACATAATATGCAAATGACATTTTGATATCATTGACGCATGCGCAATGAAAAATTATTTACTAAACATACTCATTTTTCATACAATTTTTATTATTTTTAAATTTTGATGACAGGGTATTGTGTACAATGATGTTTGTCATATTTCCAGAAAAGAACATTATTTTATAATAAGAACTCTGCAAATTATAAGCAAAAAACTTGGAAAAATTTAGGACTGTTTTTATAAAAACCTTAATTTCTCTACGAGTATACATGCTATCCTTGTAAAAATTAACACAGTACATTACAATAAGCCAATTAATCATAATGTGCAGTTTGAACGCTTTTGCTACATTAGTTTTGACAGGGTTATCCAAAAGATCTTCGTTCTTTTTCAATTTGTTGACGGTCCCCTGTTCGATTTCGGGAAAAACTCTTCGCGAAAATATGTGACGCGTACTATTTTGTTTACACACCTGGAGTTTCAGCACATTCCGATTCATATTTCTTTCATTACTTAAAAATAATTACTTAATTACCAATTATGCTTAAATTTTGGACACCAGTGTATATATACATATAAATGTGTGTGTGTGTGTGTGTGTGTGTAGAAACATGTATTTTAACAAGTTTTTTGTGCGACGATCTACTGTAAATTCAATAAAGATAATCTTTAAGGGGTATTACAATAAATTTACTTTATTGCTTCTTATAACTCAGACAATCGTCAGTATTATAATAATTTCGTTATTATATTTCAGATATGTTTTAAGTTTTTTGTGCGAATTTATTTAAGTGAATAGATTAAAAAATATTAACATTAAATTTTTTTGTTCATTTTAAAATGTCTATAAAATACTTTCTTAATATGAATCTTTTCTTTATAATATAAAGTACTGCGTGTAGATTGATACAGTGTACCACAAAATTACGGTTTTAAATTTTTATTATTTTCAAACAATGTGAGTTTACTCATTTTATTTTTTTAATTATCCCCAAATTACACAAATTTCTATATGGGACTGATTTAGATCAGTTTTAGTAACAAACACTTACGCTTATTAATGAAAAGGTCATCAAAAATGCTCTGTTATGCTAATTTAAAAGATGCAGTGCCTATACGTCTAATGATTATAATTCTAATTAGTAAAAGTATTTTTTAGAACTATGTTTATTTGAATTTTATGTAACAAATCCGACATTTCATGTGTAACAGTCTAATGTTTTAACAATTATAAACCAAACAGTTTAACCAGTAGAGTATTATACTCTGGTTTATCCGATATGAAGTCCGATCAAATTTGAGTATATTCTGTTGTACGGAGTGTAGTAGGCTGCTGTTTATTGATATTGATGAAGATACTGTTGACATTCTAATTTCATCCTTCATCTGAAATGAAATTTAATACAATTTTACCGTATATAGGTAGTCATCAATGTTGATATGGCAATAAATTTATTTAAGTATAATTTAAAGCGTTATCACAATTCACATTAAAGGTAGGAAATATTTAATAGTATATAATCTCGTTCTCCCTTATAAACGCAGATAAGAAGAGAGGCATTACTTCACCTAAAATGAATTCATTAAGAATTAGGTATAAATAAATTATGAAATCCACAAAAAATTGAGATATAGTGTAATTAGCAATTTAGTGAAGTTAATGTTTTTTAATTGTGTTATAATAGCTCTATTTTAAATTTAAAATATAAAAAAGAAAACTCATTTTATCATTATTTTTTAGTATTTGTATTTTTAAATCAGAATAATTTAGAAAGGAAAAAATCATCTCCTCGTTGTTACTGGGGATTTCTATCTATTATTCCCTGCTGAATCATAAACTACACATTTTGTGGACAAAAGGAGCTTCTATAAAAACAACAGAAGCTCTTATAGCTCAGTCAGTACGATACGTTTCTACTATCAAGTAATCTCCTGTTTAAGCACCAAGAAGTATAGAAACAAATTGTTTAAAACAATTTTAGGATACAGTAGGTCCAAATTACTCGAAAAGTTCGGATTATTTTAAGATCGCTGAAAATTTAGTGATTTACTGATTTTGAAATATTAATTAAAAATAAATTTACAGATTATTGTGTATTTTTAACAATGTTAATTTACAGAGTCTATTGTAAATCTAACGAATAATTTTTTGTTATTCAACAGAATCTCTGTTTTTCTTATCTCTGTAATTTTACATAAGAGTAAACATAATGGGTTAACCGTAGATTCTCTCTAATGCAGATGGACATTCTGCTGCTCAAATCCACTCAGTGAACTCTCTGAAGAGTTTCTAAATCCACTTTATACAATGTCATACGAGACGTAAAATCCTGTGTACAAAAAAAGGAAGAAAGAAAAAACGCAAGTTACATTTGTTTGCAGCATCGATTGTAGCGGCCAGGGTCAATTCTCCGAACCGCCGCGAAAAATGCCTCAAGTGTTTTGGCGATTATGTAGAAAACAGAGTGAAGCTTTTCTGTAATCGCAAAGAAAAAATAATTATGATACGTGAATTTGTCTTTATAATCCATCGTAATTCGTAAAAGAAAAAAAAACTTTGTATATCAACTTTTTATTAAACAACATGCATAAATCTTATTTGTATACTCAAATTACAATAAACATTTCGTGCATATCGCACAAATTAGAGATCATAGTCTAAATCCTTGATTAAGAGAAACTTTAATGTTATGACTGACATCAACATACACAATGCTGAAAAATACACAGCTGTCACATTGTTGCCTACTGTCAGCCACAATACAGAAAATGCACCTATCTAAAGTAAACATTAGTTATAATCTTGAAATTCAAAGTCGCATTTTTGCGAACTCACAGATTTTTTTTTTCTGACAACTGTACTACGTTTATCTTTCGTATAACTGTTCTACCTCTTTTTGGGTAATAATTTTTTGAACCTTAAACTTATTCTCTTTTCTCACAAACCAAAAAAAAAAACTGCGAACCCAAATTTAATGTTTACTATAAGTATTTAGTTGAAATTTGAAATTTCTTCAAATAACATCAATCTCACAGAAGTATTACGGAAAATTGTTGCCTGTATCTTTTACTTTTGTAACCACGATTATTTATCTAGATTTTTTATTACTATGAAACAAGCTTAAATTTTTTTGCATTCGAATGATGTTATTTTTAGATATTTAATGTATAAACGACATGTTTACATTTAAATACACAAATAATACGTAATTATTTATAATTATGTAAAATATTTTTAAAATTGATAGATCCGCGTAAGACAGAAAAATGAAATCTCTGAAAGTGCCAAATATAGCGCGGACAAAATAGTTTAATTAAATGCAAAGTAATTGTTTCTCGTTTGGTTGATATAATAAGCAAGAATACAATATTTTTCAGCATAAATACATTGAACAGAAGTACAGAATTATATTTATGTTAAGAAAACGCATTATGAAAAGACATTTAATTTAAATTAATTTATGAAAAGTCATTTATTTTATTTACAATTTTCTCCATTATTTGACATATGTATAGATTTTAAATATTTTTTTTTCATACAAGCAGAAAAATTCGTACATTAAAGGGTTAATCGTTTTAAAGTAAATAAATTACCAGAAAAATTAACGTATGAACACAAGATTTCTCCAATGACTGTCTTGAAAATATTTCAAAAATACAACCATTGCTTTTACTCTTAACTCAAGATGCAATATCTACTGAAAGCTTAAAATAGATTACATGAAGAAAGTTTCAGTGTTAATGAGCTTAAATAATCTAATTTAATATCATTTATTTACAAAGCATACAACATAATATTTTAAAACCCAAACTGTGTAAATATCGTACGCACCATAAAATATCAAATTTCAGTTGAAAATCTAATATTTTATTTTATTTTATTTTTTCCCCATTATTAGACTTGTATATAATTTTCGCCATTTTTTTCATAAAAAGAGAAACTTTCCTGCAGTAAATGGTTGAGAGTTTTAAAGTAAATAAATACATTTTAAAATTCTGGTAAAATTCGTTTAGCAGAAAATGATGTCAAAATTCACGTAAGAGGACAAAATTTCGGGAAATGACTGCCTGTAAAATATTTCAATAATACAACTATCGCTTTTACTCATAACTCAAGGTGCAATATTTATATATATATATATATATATATATTAAAGGAGCAGTGTTGTCAAAGCTCTTGGCAATGAGAAATTTAAAATTGGTAAGTGGGAGGTGGAAATTATTGAAGATTGCATAAAAAATTACAAACGATATTTGTTTCCGAATCTCTTCTACAGACGATCATTCCAATTTCAATGAATTTTAGAAATAAAATATAAAGAAGAATTTCTGATTGTGACTAGAAGCTTTTCAAAAGCACTTTTGGGTCATTCATTGCTGTAAATTTTAATATTAGTCAAGTGAAAATTATAAAATTTTTCACGAATAATAAATTGTTGTGTGAGGTTTAAATATAAGCTAATAATAAACATTTATATTGCAGCACCATTTATGTAAATAGGATATATAAACATACGTTTTAATGAATAGAAATTGATCGACAGACGTATAGTACTGGTACATGTAAACTGAATACTATATAAGAACATTTTATACATGTTTTATATTTAAGATAAAAATAAATGAAATAAAAACACTTCCTACTCTCTACAGGTACACAATGTGCCCCCCCCCTCCACCCGAAAAAGTGTAAAACACTTTTTGGTGGAAATTATTGATATTCGTTACTTATATTTTAATGCCTTGAATGCCCAGCAAAAAGGCAAAATTATAATACATTTTTAAGTATTTTAGATAATGCTAAAAAAAAGCTTTTGCAAATACAGTCAAACCTCGTTAACATGAACCTCAAGTGAAATCAAAATATTGTTCATGTTAAGAGTAATTCATGTTATCAGTATCAAATCTTTCAATTCGTTTTTATAGTGGATTGTGAAAACAATGCTTTTTAAAATTAATTCATGTTAAGAGTGTTCATGTTAACGAGGTTTGACTGTATGATAGAAAAAACTAAAAAATTGTATAAATGTATTCCTTTAACACTATAAATTATTATTCAATCTTTAAAAAACTGCATTATATCTGTAAAATTAAATACATTTAAATAATTCTTCGAATGTCAAACGCACAGATTATTTAATGAATATACTCATGTGAAGGTTTTAAAATAGCTTATTATTTTCTGTTTCTATTAATGACGTATCTTATTAAATGCAGCGTTCGTTTTCAGGAGA
This sequence comes from Maratus speculifer, assembly GCA_964019185.1. NCBI lineage: Eukaryota > Metazoa > Arthropoda > Arachnida > Araneae > Salticidae > Maratus > Maratus speculifer. Next base: position 96,712,407 of record OZ025290.1, read on the forward strand.
ATTTTAATTTAACGTTTTGTACCATGATCTTCTCGTTTTAATAAATACGAAGCTTTAAGTATTTATAAATCTATTACAAATCTGGTGTTTGAGCAGCATGTATCTATAATTAAAATATTAACGGGATAAACTTTTCAATTTATGTTTAAACAATTTCCTCAACATGAGATTAGTTCAGAAAAAGCATCGATTCTCCGTAAATTTTAGAAATATATTTTATAGAATTCTGCATCATGTGTATTTATATCAAAAATAATATTGTTTTCGTTTATAACTGTATAAATAACGAAAATAATTATCAATAATTTAAGCAAAGTGATTAATACATTTATATGTGAAGATTCAATAAATTTAGCAATTTGAAACATTCTTTTAGTTATTTTTTTAAGTAAATGTGTCCTTAAGTCGAACGTGGAACTTCATTGGCAAAAAAGTTGACTAAAATGTAGTTTATTCTTTCTTCGTTTATTAATACCGTTTATTTCCATAAACTGAGATTCGTTCAATAAATGTATCGATGCTACTTCAATTTAAAATATATATTTCAAGTAATTTACGCAAGACGCATACCAATCTTTGTTATAATAATATGAAGCTAACATTTAACAAAACGTATTTAACATTTTCATAAAGCCAAAATTTAATGCGCATAGAGAATTTTTAAATAAAATAATTAAATAACCTATTGAAAATAATAACTTCATTAATTAACCAAATTTTCGAAAAAAATCTCATTAATTTGCTTAAAATTGTATGAAATATTATGCATACTGAAAAAAATGGGTTTTCAAAATCGAGTAAAATATACTGAATTTTAAATATGTCACATACTCAAATTGATTCCATGGCAGTGTTTAAATATTTATCGTTATTTACTGCACCTCTGAACTTACAAATTAAAATGAAAATATACTGGCATTTATTTCTCGCTCAAAATTATTAATAATAAATGTTTAATTGATTATTGATTGAGAAAAAAAACGGAAAATTAGTACCAAAATAACAAAATAGAATATTTTTATAACAAGAGCATTTTTTGCAAAAATTTTCGAATCATTTAAAAATATTGTTCATATTTTAATATTTACATTAATAAACATATTTTAACCCGCCATCAATGAAATTACTTAATACAAAGTACAATATTAACATTTGATCACATAAGATGCTTCAAAATTTAGAAAGTAGTGTATTCATTTTTGATCCAAGCATACTCAATTCGATGTGAATATATCAATTTACACATTTTTTAGTACTTCATCTTTTTTCATTACTTGCACATTATCCATACAATTGACTGAAAAATTAAAAATAATGATTCTGATCTCCATCTAAGTCCATTGACATTTTAAGAGAAACATTTTAACATTATAAATATAGTAAAGGGCATTGTTTTATCATTAATTATATTTATTTACCAGAATGTGCTTTTGCCATAATTTAAATTTAAATCAAAATATAGGGCAGCTAGTATGCATGGGAACATTTCCAGCTTAGCGAAACCTTATTATTACTGCAGTCAAAACATCACGTCTAACTATTGAGGCATGCATTTTGTGATTAATTGCGATTCCATTCAAAGCAATCAAATGTAAAAGCACTGATTTGAGAGTAGAATTGTTATGAAATGACAACTCTGTTGCATTCATTACACATGAGTATGACGTATCGTTGAAATGTAGAAAATAGAACAAGTCCTTACATTTGTGAAAATGCAAATGATTTGTCACTGACGTAAATGCTATTATAATACATTTGATGAATATAAAGTGTATTTGTATGGTTCTTGAAGTTCACTAGGTGCCAAAACCATTTTTTTGTTTGTTATTGTTATTTTTAATTCCTTTTTATTGATTATTACATAAATACATACTAAAAAAATAGAAAAGAAGATTAATTCAAGGATGAAAAATATATCATATTTTAAAATGACACATACACTTATTTAATTTACTTGAATTTTTAAAGCGTTGTTATGCGTAATAGAGCGAATTAATCAGCTAATAAGAAATATTTAAAGTTAAAAAATCAAGAAAGAGTTTTCAAGACTCGTAAATATCGTAACTTTTGATACTTTACAAAATTGACTATGGGAATAATATTGTAAATGTAAATATAAGTGCTATAGTAATAATAATGATGATGATGGTGATGGTGATATAGATTATAGTGGTGTTTATGATGATGATTATATAATAATATTGCAACTCCTATTAATTATTATTATTATTATTATTATTATTATTATTTTATTATTATTACAAATGTATTTTTTTTTATAAAGCTGGAAAATTTATAATTTTTTTTTCATTTTTTTAGTGCTGAATTTGTACAGTTTACACTAGGTCTAAAAATTTTTTGGAATACTTAAATAGCACTTTAAATATGATAGAAAACATTTAACATATTTAAAAAATTTAAACATTATTTGGAATTCTTCGTGAAAACATTTGAATAATTTGCTAACTATTTATGATGTACTCTTTATGATAACTATTTATAAAGAATAAAAAGTAAAAATTTTGAAAGTCCATTGTCCCCTTAAGAGAAAATTTTAACATTATAAATTTAGTAAGCGGCATTATTTTAGCATTAATTACATTTATTTACCAGAATGTTCTTTTGCTACAATTTAAATTTAAATGAAAATACAGGGGCAGTTAGTGGCAACATTTTCAGCTAAGCGAAACCGTGTTATTACTGCAGTCAAAACATCACATCTAACTATTGACTCATGCATTTTGTGATTAATTGGGATTCCATTCAAAGCAATCAAACGTAAAAGCACAGATTTGAGAGTAGAATTGTTATGAAATGATATCTCTGTTGCGTTCGTTACACATGAGTATGACGAATCGTTGAAATGTAGAAAATACAACAAATCTTTACATTTGTGAAAATGCATGTGATTTGTCACTGACGTAAATTCTATTATAATTCCTTTCATGAATATAAAGTGCACTTGTATAGTTGTTGAGATTCACTAGGTGCCAAATGCGCATTTTTGTTTGTTATTGTTATTTTTAATTCATTTATATTTATTTATCTATAAATACATACTAAAAAAATAAAATAAAAAGAAGATTAATTCAAGGATGCAAAATATTCCAATTTTAAAATTACACACCAATTTATTTGATTTACTTGAATTTTGTATGCGTTGTTATGCATAATACAGCGAATTAATCAACTAATAAGAAATATTTAAAGTTAAAAAATTAAGAAAGAGTTTTCAAGACACGTAAATATCGTTGATCGTTTGATACGTTACAAAATTGACTATGGTAATAGTAGTGCAAATGTAAATAAGTGCTATAGTAATGATAAAGATGATGATGGTTATACTGATACCGATTATAGTGGTGTTTATGATGATGATGATGTAACAATATTACAACTCCTACTAATTATTATTATTATTATTATAAATAAATAAAATTTTCCATAAACCTGGAACTTTTATTATTTTTCATTTTTTTAAATTCTGAATGTGTACATTTAATAGTACGTGTAAATAATTTTTGACGAATTTAAATGTCAAAATAAATAAAGTACGTGTTCAAAAAAATTAAGTCATGCAAAAATAAAGCTTGTGTTCAATTTTGAAACTATACGATACTTGAAGAGTGAACTCCAAATTAATATATAAAAAATAATTTAATAAAACTTGTGTAGACCTTCATACTTTAAACATGATACAAAATATTTTACCTATTAATAAATTTTAAGCATTGAATGGAATTTCTCGTTAAACCATTTGAATAATTTGCCAGCTATCATTATCATAAGTTATAATATTGCAAAATCCACATTATTGCCATCATAAAGTAATATTTAATCTATTTAAAATAAAAAAAAATATTTTACACTATTAATCTATTAAATAGACATTTAATTTTTGAATATTCTTATATCTATTGATTGTGTAAACAATAGAATGTTCAAAGAAAGAAAATTTGTATTTCGTTTTTTCTACCATTGTGGATGTAGACCGAGATGCGGCTGCACAGACCATAACTTCACTGAATTCGCGGATGAAAATCTAGGGTTAGTTAAAGCTTGATTTGCAAATGGAAATGTGACTGGTCTACCAAGTCATATCTTGATGGAAAACACTTGAAAACCCGATTTTAATGATTGATTGGTAGGTTTATTATTTTTCAAACCATTGGGAACAGGAAAGAACAACGATAAACCTACCTCCCGATCATTCATGATCATCATAAAGCACGTGTTCAATTTAGAAATTATACGATACTTGAAGAGTGAACTCCTAATTAATGTATGAAAATAATTTAATAAAACTTGCGTAGGTCTTAATACCACAACTTTTGTATGTTAGCTTATAAATATTTTAATATACAGTATTTTATTATAATCCATTGCTTTTTCACTTGCTTGAATCATTATTACATTTTTGCATCTTTTGTAATCACTGTTTCAATATTGAGAAACGCTTAAAATGTATTTTTATCTTAAACCTAAGAATAAATATTAAAATAACAATGTCAGCAATGAATGACAAGCCGAAAGTAAGTGAATTTAAAAATGAAAATTTGTAGTTGATAAATTAAACATCAAATTTGAAACTATATTTAATAATTCACGTATTGTGCAATAAAATATTTTGTTAATGCTGAGTGTAAGACGATGAAAATAACGAAATATTTAGATTTCACGAGAAAAAAATTTATGATTATATCAAAACCAATTCCTTTTAAATATTTTTCAATCTCAAACTCCAAAAATAACAGTTTTTCAATTGGATAATCGATGATCTCATCATAATTTATTATTCCAACGATTTATATGGTTACTGATTACGTAAATGAGTAAAAGTTAAAAATTTCAATAGTTTTAACAGTCACAGTTTATTGAAATAGTATTTAGGTAACTTTAAGTTAAAGAAAAATATTAGTTTTAAGAGTCAGACTACTCCGTGTCAGATGGATATTTTATAATAATTAATTTTCTAGGTTAATTTTAAATAGAACAGTTCCTTTTTTAACCGACTTCAAAGAGGAGGTTATGATTTCGACCTGTATGTATTTGTTGTTCACGCATAACTTTTGCAAATATGAACCGATTTTGATAATTATTTTTTTGTTTGAAAGTGTATAAGACCCATGTGGTCCCATTTGAATTTCATAAAAATCTGATAATTAGAACTTTTTAAAAAATAAAAACTCTAAATTTCAAATTCATTTTGAAGCAATCGACCAATTAGAAGTGTTCATTTTGAATGCTTTTATGTTACACTTACATAGACACACGGTCTTTTCACTGTTAGAAGTTTGAAGTTTTTGCTGCATCGTCACTCCACCGCTTTTATGGAATATCTCAATTTTCACCAATGAGAATTCCCCATAATACAATGAAGTAATCATTTTCTATAAAAGCGATGGATTGACGATAAAGTAAAAGTTTCAAATTTTTAACTGTGTTCAAAGTGCAAAATCCTAACTAGACGAGGGCCAGGATTCACATAAATTTTGCGCTGTTTGCGAAACGAGATTTATTAACAAGAAAATTTTTTAAAACATTGAAAAATTTGCTAAAATTTAGGCTTCTTATTCGTTAATCTGGTTTCGCTAACAGCGCAAATTCTACGTGGATTCCGGACAAGTTCTCTTATGCAAGAAACCGGAAATATAGCATCTAGGGGATATAGTGTGGAAATCGGCCATCTCAGGGCGTGGTCAGAGCAACTTTCAAAAGTAACTAATGTTACCGACCGATTGCAGGGCAGTACGAAAGCAAATTGTGGCATCAATGAAAACTATAAACTATTCTGTTGAATTGTAGCTTACATCACACTTCGCTTTGATTTTCATTTCGGACTTGTCTGCAATCGGTAAGTGGTCGGTAAGTAACCGGTAAGTAACCGGTAAGTTGTGCTGAACACGCCCTCTGTAATACTTAAAAAAGCGCTAAAATGTTCTATTCTTTAAATGTGCACAATGCTAATGAAATTTAAAGATAGAAGCGACATCTGCAGGACATTTTCTAAAAATGCATGAATTATTGCTAGTCTAGATAATGTATCATGAAAATGCCGCAGATGTCGCTGTGATCGACACTTTGGAATTCAGTAGCATCGTTGCACATTTAAAGGATAAAAATTTTTAGCCCTGCTTGCATTGTAAAAAATTGAACCCTTTTGCTGCATCGTCACTCCATCGCTTTTATAGGAAACGATTACTTCGCTCTATTATGGAGCATTATCATTAGTCAAAACAAAGAAATTATATAAAAGAGATGGAGTAACGATGCAGCAAAAGGATCAAATTTTTTACAGTGTTGATAGCAGATTTTCACTCCATGTATTCCAGACTCTCTCCTTCAAACAATGAATAGTTCTCAAAAATGAAGGCTTATGAATGGTCAATCTTGTTTTGCTTAACAGCGAATAATCTTTCTGGATCCTAACCACTGTTGCAGAGATGCTAGTTTTTTTTTAAAGTACGAAATCTTAGCTGGAACAATTCTCTTATCCACCAAAGTGAAAGATCCACATCGATCCAGACATGTGAATTCGATATCGAAAAGCTGAAAATTCATCTCTAAAGAGCCTTACACGTTAAAGCAAGAGTATCTGTGTATCAGGGTGCTTGTTATGCCGGATTCACAAAGTGATTAAAGTACATTGCTATGTGCTAGATTTACATTTGGACAAATATAAATGGCGAAAAATTTTGATAAGCTTACCATTAAAGTTAAGCTAGTTAACTTCTTTCACCCATAAAACAAACTCGTTCAGGCGACTACCGCCAAGTTCTGGAATAAAAATTCTTAAATTTTCTGTACTTTGGAAAACCGCGTTTATCAAAGAACATTCTTATCTTCAAATATTGCTACATTCATATAGACGCATGATAAATCATGGTATGATTTTGATAATATTTTCCTTTTTAGTTTTTATGACTGAAAAGGGTATTTTAATACATACGAACATTTAGAATTACTTTGCTATGCATTGAATCATAGAAGCAACTTGACGCGCTCTGATTGTGTACGCGTACTTTAAACTGTAAAAAATCTGTCCCTTTTTCTGCATCGTCACTACCCCGCTTTTATAGAATATCTCATTTTTGATCCATGAGAATGCTCCATAATAGGCTGAATAATCGTTTTCTATATTAGCGGTGGAGGGACGATGTAGCAAAAGGGTCAAATTTTTAACAGTGTGCCCTGTTTAAAATACCTTGAAAAATTACCTCTGTTTTTAAAGACTATTTTCTGACCAATGAAAACGCTCCATAGACGTTTTTAGATCGCTCTCATTACTCAGAAAATAGATAGCTTTTAAAACTAAGGTAATTTTTCACAATAATTTTAACGTATACTGATGAATTGTCAGCTTTTCAATGCCCATTTACGAAGTCTGTAGATTTCAATGTGGACCTTAAGGCACTACACTAGTCTCAGAAAAAAACCCGGATGATAGTGTAAAGACTATGGGGTGTGTTCTTTTCAAATATCTCACTCAAATTTTAATATATTTACATGATTTTTTTTGCATAGGATAGCCGAGGATGATCTACAACCGGCTTAGTTTTTACTTCTTCGATTTTGCTTATGTATGTTTTATATAATGATAGTTTCAATTTCAGAACCGTTTAAACCGGTTTTGAAATTTAAAATATTTTTTTATAAAAAATCTGAAACCAAAATTGAAAAAGTAAAAACTAGGCCGGCTGTGGAATATCCTCAGCTATCCTATGCACAAAAAAAAAAAAAAAAAAAAAAAAAAAAAAAAAAAAAAATCACGTAGAAATTTTAAAATTTGAGCGAGATGTTTGAAAAGAACGCCCCCATAGACTTCACATTATCATCCGGGTCTTTTTCTGTGGCTAATGTGCGGCCTTAAAGTTTGCTGGATGCGATAAATTTCCGAAATGTTAAAGCTTAAATAGACAAGTTCTCGCATCCACTAAAGCGAAAATAGACATCGATACCAATCGACATCCTTAAGTTGTTGAAAAGATGAAAATCCTTTAGTATATATTTTACTCCGGAGGAAAAAATTATCTCTACATATCAATGCAAAATAAAGTACATAGATATGCGTAACAAAATTATCTTTAGATTCAGATTTGGTTAGCGGATTAGACACCAGAATGATTTCAGATTTTGTTCATGTAGAATTCCTTGATGTGAATATGACGACACATGGAGCACAGTATATGACTGATTCAAAAGATTCTGGGCAAAAATGAGTCATCAAGTTTAAATTATTAGATCATTATGTTACGAAGAGACACATGCATTGTTTGCAAGACGAATACGTCAAAGTTATTTCATAATTCTTTCATAAATTTCAAAACAAGAAGCAGCAAGCCGTCGCTGTATTTTTTTTCCTTATCATTTGTCTCCAAGGAAGCGATGTTTCGCCGAATTAGCAACCTCTCTTATGTTATGATCGTAGTTTCAGAGTGGTCCGCTCGTGTCGCTACTGTCTATGCGTAATCTCATGTTAAACAAGTTGCCATTACACTGTATGAAAGTTGATTCTCTGTTCCGTACTCTGTGGTCCGTACGATTAGATGTTGACTGTAAGATTTCATGAATGCGGTAGCTTTTCGTCGTGCTAGATCTGAAGAAGTTACCACATATAGAAAACCTAAAGATTCACAACGATACTAACCGATATTGTAAGTGTCTTTTGAAAAGTTGACAACCAAACAGTGACAGCGTTGCAAAGAGCCATCATATGTCAGTACACATAATTATGTATTACGGTAAAAATAACTGAAAAGTAGGAAATAAATTTAACTTTTTCGAAAAAATGTATAACCGACTCCAAAAAAAGCGCTAAAAGAATTAAATAATTCTATAAAATTCTCTAATGGTAAATCGTTATCTAATAACCACACATTGACTATCATGTAACGGTATAAAACGGTTAAATTTAATATATAGAATTTAATATCCACCAAACATAGATTTTCCAGAGAATATTTTTTACAAGAGATTAATTTACATATTTTTGATTTAATTTTCGAAAATATACATATAAAAAGTAAGGAATTACTTTTTGAAGTTGGTGCCAAACTATCTTAAGTATAGTAAGAATTGAGGATATATACCATAAATAAAATGGGGAAATCATTATCGACTATGATTGTTTGGCACCAACTTCAAAAAGTAATTCATTACTTTTTATATGTATATATCAAAAAATTAAATCAAAAATATGTAAATTAATCTCTTGTAAAAAATATTCACTGGAAAATCTATGTTTGGTGGATATTAAATTCTATATATTAAATTTAACCGTTTTATACCGGTACATGATAATTAATGTGTGGTTATTAGATAACGATTTGTCATTAGAGAATTTTAAAGAATTATTTAATTCTTTTTAGCGCTTTTTTTGGAGTCGGTTATACATTTTTTTTGAAAAAGTTAAATTTATTAAAAAATTTTTATGTTAGATATTCAACGGGCTTTCACTCGATTCCATTAAACTAATTGTCTCAACTGTGGAAACTTTGAATTTAAAATACAATGTGAAATAAGAAAACTGTAATCCGGAATTCAATACATAAGTCACCAAAAACGTATATAGAAATAACATTCGCATCCAAGTAGATTTATTTTTTGCGCATATCATCTTTATGATTATTGTCCTAATTAAATTTATTGCGAAGTTTTTAAAAATGCTAAAAAACTCCGTATAAAATTAGTGACAATTGATCAGAAGGATTAGATTATATTTTTCCTTAAATGTTTGGATCGGCTTATACATAAAAAATAAGGTAGGGGGATCTGGGGGACATTGATACAGCTTTTTTTAAAAAACCTTTTGGTGTCTAGAAAGCAGAAATTTCAAGTTATTTTTCTATGTGATGTCAGCAAAACCTGTGTAGTGTGTTATAAAAACGTACAATCGTTGTTTTATGCATTATTTTTGCATGTAATGTTTAAAAAATCAAAAAAAGTAATTTGTTTCAATGTGCCCCATCCCCGGGGCAGATTGATACACATTGACACATCTGGAAAAAATGGAGACAAAATAACACCAATGCATATTTTTCATAGAAAAATAGTTAGGTAACCATTTTATATATATTTATAGACATTAAAATCGCGCACAATTTATTTGTAAGCGATATTAAAGCAATCAAAATGAAATGCATAATGACCGGATGTTCTGGCTGTTCCTTGTCTGTTTGTTGGCTGTGGTAACTTTGTCATATCTGGTACTTTAACCTCAGAATTATCTTCTTTCTTAGGAAAGGTGAAAGAATTACCAGGTTTTCTGTTTATAAATCGGTTTGCAAACAGAAAATTAAGGATAATTATATTAAAAATTATGTTTATAATATAATTATCCTGTACTCTTCTGCAGCTTGTTTCTCTTACTTAACATTTCTCATGTCGATAATACTTTTTTCTCTGGAGAATGGATATAAATTTGAGATTTGCCAAGCTGCCGTTCATTTCTTTTGTTAATTCTACTAGCACTAGATATTGTGTAAGTTTGTACGTCTTCTGTTTATAAAAATACTATAAAATGCTCTAATATAAACAAATTAAAGCTATTTAACTTCAATAAAAACTAATAGTAGCATTTTTTGACGAAAAATGGTTGAATTAAGGAGTGCATGGTAAAAAAAAAATAAAATAAAAGGTAATGAAAAAATGAACTAGAAAAGGATTTAAGTTGTATCAATGTGCCCCGAGAATGACTGAACGTGCTCCATACAGCCATTTTGAATAAAATGAGTCGCAAATCCAACACTTCATAATTTATCTAACAATAAAGAATGAGGAACTGATAAAGAGTAGCTTTACTTGCCAGGGAATGTATTCTTTTCGGTTGAAAATACTGGAACAGTTGTATAATACCATTTCGATTGTACAACTCGAATTTACTTTTGACCTACAAAAACAATTAATCACCGATCCCATTTCATCAAACTATTGCATCATTCCAAAACTTTCTGTATGTAGTTAATTTCACAAATATCACCTTTTGGAGCTGTTGTGAAACTTCCTGTAATAACCCTCTGTGCTGTACAGGGAGAGTATCAATGTGCCCCAGTTCCCCCTATATTATAAAAATGTTAGTGCTGGTCCATTTCGAAATTTTGAACTTCGAAATTGTTAAGGATTTTTTAATTTTGTTTAGATCAATTCCCAGTGCTGATAATGAAAAAAGCTTGCATTTTATGTGTATAACTAGCTGGCCCGCCCGGCGTTGCCCGGGTCCGTATTAACAATATTAAACGAACTTGAAATTTGTATGATTTAATCATTAACTCGAAGCATGCAGAAATGCATTGTCTGAAATACGTAGCAGCTAACTGTGTGAAAAATAGGTTTGAAAAACAACAACTAATATTAAGCTCTAAAAATACTTAAAATGAGCAATGAGAAACGCGGGAGGGAATATGAATCCTACGATTACGTTATTTTCGTGTTAAAGTGTTGATATTTACCCGTAAAAATCACTGTTAAGGCACGTAACTAATTATTTTTTCACACAGAAATCCCAAATGAAATATTTTGAATCTCAAACTAATTATATCACTCTTAAATCCGACTATACCGTGAATGAAATCGATACTCGATGATGAAAGGTTGGTATATAGCATTATAATTTCAGAGCCATTTAACAAAAGTAAGTGTATATTTTTAATGAAAGCATGCGTAATGTTCACTCTGTGAAAAAATTCCTAACCGTAAACTTTTGTACTGTAACCATAACCTGTCTGTAACCTAACTGCGACTTAACAGTACGATACCGCAACTGAAATGTTACATAAATGTAACATAGCCGTCAATCTATTGTAACCTATCCTTATTCTAACCATGACATAAAGGCAATTTAAATTAATCGTGATCTAACTGTAACCTAACGTGAAATTAAATAAAATCAAAGACTTACCGTAATGTGATTGCAACCTTATTGCAACCCAAATGTTACCTAACTATATATTGGGTTCATGTCCATGGAAATTAATTTGTCTTATTTGGATCTGGTTACGATTCATTAGAATATTTTCGTCGGATCAGATTTGGTTCGATTCAGATTTCAGGTATTTTTTGAAATTCGATTTTAATGTTCGGGTCGGATTCATGTCCATGGAAACTATTTTCGCTTGCTCGGATCCAGTTATGGTTCTGTGAAACATTTTTTTCGGGAACAGATTTGGTTCAATTCAGATTTCAGCGTTTTCTTCAAATGGAATTTTTGGGTTCAGGTCTTCCTGCGTGTCCATGGAAATTATTCTGTCTTATTCGAATAAAGATTGCTTCACTGGAATATTTTTGTCAAGTTCAGACTTGGTTTAATTCAGATTTCGGCTTTTTCTTCAAATGTAATTTTTGGGTTCTGGTTTTTATGCGTGTTCACGGAAATTATTCTGCCTTTTTCGAATAAGAACATGCTTCACTGGAATATTTTTGTCAAGTTCAGATTTGGTTCATTTCAGATTTCGAGATTTTTTCAAAGAAGTTTTTTAGGTTCAGATTAAATTCATGTGCATGGAAATTTTTTGTCTTATTCGAATCCGGTTACGGTTCTTTGGAATATTTTTGTCAGGTTCATATTTGGTTCGATTCAAATTTTAGGTATTTTTTCAAATAGAATTTTTAGGTTTGAATCTCGTTCATGTCCACGGAAATTATTATACTCGAGTCCGGTTATGATTCTTTCGAATTTTTTGAACGGATTCAGATGTGGTTTGGGTCAATTTCAGGTTTTTCAAATCAGATTTTTTAGGTTCGAGTCGGGTTTATGTCCATGGAAATTATTTCATCTTGCTCGGATCGGGTAATAGTTCTTTGGAATATTTTTATCGGGTTCAGATTTGGTTCATTTCAGATTTCGGGTTTTTCTTCAAACAGAACATTTCGGTTCTGGTCTTCTTGCGCGTTCCCGAAAATTAATCTGTTTTTTTTTAATAAGGACATGCTTTACTGGAATATTTTTGCCAAGTTCAGATTTGGTTCTGTTCAGATTTCACAATTTTTTCAAAGAAATTTTTGGGGTTCGGATTGGGTTCATTTCCAGGAAAATATTTTGTCTTGTTCTTATCCGGTTGCGGTTCTTTGAAATAGTTTTGTCAGATTCAGGTTTGGTTCGATTCAAATTTCAGTTATTTTTTCGAATGGAAGTTTTAGGTTCGTATCGGGTTCATGTCAACGGAAATTATTTTGTCTTACTCTAATCTGTTTATGGTTCTTTCCAATATTTTAGTCGGATTTAGATGTTGTTTGGGTGAAATTTCAGGATTTTTCAAATGGAATTTTTTAGGTTTGAGTCGGGTTTATGACCACGGAAAGTATTTCGTCTTCCTGGGATCGGGTTATAGTTCTCTGGAATATTTTTATCGGTTTACGATTTTGTTTGGTTTACATTTAAAGTTTTTTAAAGAAAATATTTAGATTCGGGTCAGGTTTTATGCCCACTAAAATTATTTTTGCAGAATTTTTAGGTTCGGCTCGGGTTTGTACTCAAGGATTTTTTTTTTTTTTTTTTTTTTTTTTTTTTTTTTTTTATTATCATGGATTGAAGTGTGGTCTTTTCTTTTCTGGTTGGGATCGGGTTATGTGTTATTTAGTTACATTAAGGTTATTATCAGTTTTTTTACTGTTCTTTTTATAGCTATTTCTGATAAGTAATTTACTTTGCTATTTGATAATTTATTATGCTATATGAATCGTTTGCGGATTCGAACAATTGTTCGCCAAACAGCTATTTAATTTTTGTTTTAAAAACAAATTATAGCCATAATACAAATTTAAATTGAATAGAATACATTTAAATTTTATCAATGATAAAAAAATAAACTCCTAGAAAATATTTGTGCGATTTTTTTACTGCAACACAGCTAATGACTCATACATTCTAATTTTCGAAATGCCAAAAATTTGTGTACAACCATACAGTAAAAATAAATTAATAGATTGGAAGTATAATGTCTTGGGGTGACACCAAAAATGTAACCCTAAAATATGCTACATTAAGTCCAAATAAGCACCAACAAAATCATGTGTTTTGACACGCCAATCAATTCAAACTGGTTTAAACCCGTATTTCTTTGTTTTTATTTTTTACCTTTTAACCTGTTATTGAATAGATGCCTAAAATTTCGTTTAAAAAATAACGTTTTGTGCCATTATTGGCTGTAATACACGATCAGAATGCATAAAAGATACAAATGCATCAATCATAGGCAAGCATTATTTGATTTTTTTATCATATGACTTTAAAATATCAATATAGAAGCATCATTTAAGATTTTGCTCGAAAAGTTAACATTCTTTCGTTAATGTCTTATTATCATCTGTACTCTGAAATCTAGATTTTAGATTAATATTTGTTATTTAAGATTTCATGCATGATTTTAAAAGAATGTTTTCATCAATATATTTTATATATTGACATAGAATTAGTAATATGCTGTTAAATAATAAACATTTTTCCTCTACGTTATAAAGTATTACAAAGTTCTGGAAAAAAAAAAAAAAACTTTTAGTAATACAATTTTTAGTTCAAGTCAAATGTTTTCAATATTTTACTTTATTTTATTTTGACATTTAATTATTTCTACCTTTTCAATTTCAACTATTTTAAAAGCAAACAGAATAAATAATATAATAGAAAAAAGACAATTTAAAAAAATTACTAATTCTTCGTAAAATATGCTTCAGCTGTAATTAATTTCTTTCAATACGTCTTATTAATACAAAATCCCTTCCGCATGCTTTTGTTTGGGACATTAAAATTTGAGTGATAAATGTTTCATACTGCAAACCTTTTTTGCGGTTTACTTCACCTCCACCTAGCTTTTTCCTCCAAGGCGTACAACAGCTGTAAGAAAAAATCCTCATTTAAACTGACAGTTTGCCAGTCTATGAATTTTAAAGGTCTGTCCCAGCTTTTTAATTATTTCTGCGAAAATTTTATGCAACCAACCAACCATAAGCAAATAAAGAGGAAAAAAAAAGAAGAAAAAAGCGATTTTTTATGAGAGTGAGCTTTGGAATTTAAGGGGTCTCAGGAGTCTTACTTTTTACCTGGTAGTGCAACTTAGCAACATGTCACATTTGATTTTTTTACTCAGTCCCTATAAAACGTAAATGCATAAAATTTTGAATATAGACACCTTACTATCTCTTCTATAAAAAATAATATTTTTAATATTCTACAATGAAATTCTATTATATTTTTTTAGTGTTTACTTTTGATAAAAAAAAAATAGACTTGTATCCATTGCTCGCAGGATTCTAGCAAAACTATTAGTTCAAGAACCAAGAAAAAGTTGATAATGGTGTAAAATTAATGTATCTTGAATTTATACCTCATTTTAAAGCAATTTATGCATTTATTTGTTTAAAATTTAAATTAAAATTGAAAAAATTAAAAAAAATCATTTTTGTATTAAAAAAAATTGCCAATTATCAATAATTAATGTAATTAAAATTCTAAATTGGAGGTATAAGATGTTCTTAAACTTAAAATGAAGATATTTACCAAGTGTCATAGAAATTGCTTTATTATTTTTTGAGAAATGCTGCGCGCAGTCAAAGAACAATTTAAATTTTAAATCAAAATTAAACATAAAAAATATATAATAAAAATTCAATATAGAATGTTAAAAAATTATTTTAAATAGAAGAGATATTAAGTTGTGTATATAAAAAGTTTTATGCATTTAAGTTTATTAGGGACTGAGGAAAAAAATCAAATGTATATGTTGCTAAATCGCACTACCAGTTAAAAAATAAGACTCATGAGACCCCTTAATTAATTACTCAGTTAATAAATAGAATTTCGAAATTCTGAAGCACAGGTACATCAGGAGAGATTTAAGGCTACTCTCAAAAACATTTTGAGCTTCGTACATGCTGTCGATTTTGCTAGCCATCGCAGACACACAGACACAGACAGACAGAGCGTTTCGTTCCTTTATTAGTATAGATTGCTATTTACATTTTAATATTTATAATTCATTACATTCGCAATACTCAACGATTATTTTCATATTGGATTTCGCATATTTATTTTATAACATCCCTAAAAACACAATGTCTGTATCTGAAATCGGTTTGTGGAGTATTTGTACGCATCCCAGTATTATTCGATGAGTCTGTCAATATTATGACTACCATTCTAGATATCACGTCGAGTTATTGATCCATGCGTGTTGTGATTAATTACAATTCTGTTAGAAGCCATCACTGACAAGATTCTTGATTCATGACTGCTGTCATTCATATTTGCTATTTTGCTGCTAAAAAACTATTTTGTCTCGGGAAGTTAAAAATTGCAATTTTATGAACTCGTTGTCTCGAAATTTCACAGAAATATCAATGTTAATCACCATTTCTTTAAGTAATGTTATTTCATGGAAGTTTACCATTTCATAATATTTATAAGAAAAACGCGTTTTCACAAAAAGACATTTCATAAACAAACATTGCTTGAAACCAAAATTTCGAACACAAATCAAAACAAAAAATAATTATTTCCTCTTCTTTTTCAGGTAGAAACATGAATCATACGTCATTTTAAGCAGAAAAAGAACAGAGAAATTTTGAATGCCAAATTTTTTTTTACTAATTTTAAAGATTTTTGTATCCCGGACCATTTTAAAATAAAAAATAAAATTAGAAAACCACATTTATGATTTCCAATATACAAGCCACTTCAAAATTTTGTAGAAATAGCATTCGCTTTCCTGTAGATTTATACATTTAGGCATATTATCCATATATATATTGTCTTTACAAAATTCTTTATGAAGTCTGAGATTTAAAAATGCTAAAAACACTATGCAAAAATACTAACAAATGGAAGGAAGAATTACATTGTTTCTTTCTCAAATCTTTGCATTGACTTAAACATAGAGAATGAGGTTACAAAATTATTAGTACATATTCATTTAGAAAGTTTAATTAAGAAAAGATTTTCCAAACTCCGTTTAGTTGAATTCCTAGTACAGATAAAGGAAAGAGCATATATTTTATGCATATGGTTGGTTTTTTACAATTTAATAACATTATAATTCATATAATTCATTTTACTTGCAATATTCAACAATTATTTTCATATCGAACCTCGCTTATTTATTTTACAACATTCCTAAAAGCACAATGGCTGTATCTGAAATCGATTTGCGGATTATTTGTACGACCAGCAAACCAGTATTATTTGATCAGTCTGTCAATATTATGACTGTCATCCAAGATGTAACACCAAGTTATTGATCCATTTGTGCTGTGATTAATTGCAATTCTGTCAGAAGCCATCACTGACAAGATGCTTGATTCAAGACTGCTGTTACTCATGTCTGTTATTTTGCTCTTAAAACAACGATTTTATTTCAGGAAGTTATAAAATTAAATTTTATGACACGCGTTGTCTCTGAACTTCAGAGAAATATCGATGTTAATCAACATTTCTTTAAGGAATGTTATTTCATGGAAATTTAACATTTCACAGTATTTGTAAGCTGAATTTAATTAAAATAACTAATCTTTTTCATTGGATTTGTAATACTTTTGCTTTATTTTTTATAAGAGTTTTGTTATTTAAATAGCGACACTCAGATTACTGCTGTCTGAATCTACTCGTAAATTTATATATAAACAATCAAAAAAATAAGAATTTTTTTTTTTTTTTTTTTTTTTTTTTTTTTTTTTTACTTTCTTTTATATTAACAAGAAAAAATTATTGAATTCGTGGAAATTTTTGAAATCCGGTTTTCAATTGATTTACACGTCTTAGTGATCAGAGAACTAGAAAAACGTGCTTTTAAAAATGTCTGTTTGTAAGTCTATGAGTCTGACTGTCTGTATTTTTGAACTTCCATATAGAACAATTCCAGTACAGATAAAGGAAAAAGCATGCTTTTTATCTGTATAGTTCGTTATTTACATTTTAGTAAAATTATAATATTTATAATTCATTTCATTCGCAATTTTCAATGATCATTTTCATATCGAATATTGCATATTTATTTTACAACATTCCTAAAAGAAGAAGGGCTGTATCTGAAATCGATTTGCGGATTATTTGTATGACCAGCATACCAGTATTATTAGAACAGTCTGTCAATATTATGACTGCCATACTAGCTATCACGCCAAGTTATTGATCTATTCGTGTTATGATTAATTGCAATTCTGTCAGAAGCCATCACAGACAAAATTCTTGATTCAAGACTGCTGTCATTCATATCTGCTATTTTGCTCTAAATCAACGACTTTATCTCAGGAAGTTATAAAATGCAATTTTATGACACACGTTGTCTCCAAATTCACAGAAATAGCGATGGTTAATAAAATTGCTTTATGATATGTTATTACATGAAATTTAAATACTTCATAAAACTTAGAAGATAAATTTAATTAAAATAACTTATTTTCATTGAATTTCTAATACTATTGCTCTATTATTTACAAAAGGTTTACTTTTTTAAAAAAGACGTTCAGATTACTGCTGTATGAATTAGCTCGTAAATTTATGTATAAACAATCCAGAAAAAAATGTTTTTACAGTAGAACGTATTGGATTCGTAAAAGTTTTCGATATCCGGTTTACAACGAATTTAGATGTTTTAGAGATCAGAGAACCCGAAAAACATGCTTTTACAAAATGTCTGTCTGTGAGTGTGCAAGTCTGCCTATATTTTTAAACATCCTTTAGAAGAATTCCAGTGCAAATAAAAAAAACGAGCATGTATTTTATGCATATAGTTGACTTTTTTTTTAATAACATTAAATTTTTTTATAATTCCTCTCATTCGCAATATTAAAAATCAATTTTACATCGAACCTCTATATTTATTTTACAACATTCCTAAAAGCACAATGGCTGTATCTGAAATCGATTTGCGTATTATTTGTACAACCAGCATAAGAGTATTTTTTGACGAGTCTGTCAGTATTATGACTGTCATTCTAGATATCATGTCAAGTTATTGATCCTTTGCATTGTGATTAATTGCAATCCTGCCAGAAGCCATCACTGACAAGATTCTTGATTCAAGACTGTTGTCATTCATATCTGTTTTTTTTTTTTTTTTTTTGCTCCCAAAACAACGATTTTATCTCAGGAAGTTATAAGCTGAATTTTATGATACACGTTCTCTAAGAATTTCTTAGAAATATCGATGTTCAACAGTATTTCTTTACGATATGTTATTACATGAAAATTTAACACCTTATAATAACTAAACTGAGTTCAATTAAAATAGCTGATCGTTTTCATTGAATTTGCGATACTTTGGCTTTATTTTCTATAAAGGTATTATCTTTTAAAGAATGGCATGCAGATTACTGCTATATGAATCTATTCATGAATTTATAAATAAACAAACTATAAAATCAAACCAAAAAATGTTTTTTAAATTATCATTAATCATAAAAATCCATGCCATTTGAAGTTACTTATTTTTAAACCCATAGATGGGATGCCTGGGTTTTTACTGAAACATCATGATATTAACATTGTCACTATTGTATTTACTTACGTATTTTTATTTATTTTAATGACAATGGTTTGGTATAATAGAATTTTATAGTGTATGATTGATGAATTTTCATCGTATATTCAATTTAATCGACATTCAATTTAAGATACTTTGCTGCCTACAGAATGCTTTTATAATTAAAGAATTCCCGATGCATTCTGAAAGTGGATCCCAAAATTGGAATTTCTATCCATTTTGTGACAGCACACATTCTATAAAATGACAGTATTTACCAGAACATTCAGAAATGTATACTCAGATTTCACGATTTTTTTCCGTTTTTTACGAAACCGCTTCTTGAGAAATACTCCAAGCGAAACTATCGTTGAATTGATGAATTACTTTCTTCGTTTTTTTAAAGATACACATATCATCAAAAGTTTCGTCGAAAAAAGCTTGTGGCGCCATCTGTCTGAAAGGTTAGAATCTCCCGTATTTATTGATAAAAGATGAAATTAATGTTTTTGAAATTAATGTAATGCGATTCGAACTAACAACCTTAAGTGTCTGAATCCGTTACTCTAGTTACACGCTATAAGATACTCGAACAGAACTCTAAAGCCATATAGTGGACTCTACTGTATGTTTTGATTTTTTGAATTAGATTGTAATTTTATCGATACTGTTGTAATTTGCACAAGTTTTAATTAATAAGCGGCCCTCTAAGTGGCCTAAACGTGTTCAGGTACTATTTTAATTCAAAGGATAATTTGCACATTATTGACATTAATGTTAATTTTTTGAATTGTATAAGATAAAAAGAAATGTAAAGTTATCAGATACAAATCTTTATAGCAATACTTTTCACAGTTATTGTTTGATGAATTATTAAATCTGATTGAAAAAATCTACAGGACGCTTAAAGAGTTATGCAAGAGATCTTGTCATCTATCTGGCAGTACATGAATCCCGCGGTTAAAAAATTCCTTTGTATTAGAATCAAAATACTGTTTCTACGTCATTTTCACCGTCTCTACGTCATTGAAAGTTTGTCATGCAAATGTATTATACATCGATCAAAAAAGGGATAAATCGATATCAGGATAGAGTTATACGCTTCGAGAGGTGAAACCCCACTATCAGGTTCCAGGATTTTTTCCGAATCCTTAAAGTAAACATAGGCATGACTTTATCAAGATGACGGAGAACATCTCTGCGATTGGTAAAAGTTGTTTGCTTGGACATATATTTTGCTCACAGTCTTTCAAATTGTTGGTAGTAGAGATCTGCACTGATCGTCTGATTCGGTGCAAAGATCTCATATCTCATTATTCTTTTACCATCACATCATACACTAAGCAAAACCATTTTGGGATGTTTATGTCGGTGGAATAGTATATGCAATACTATTATATAATATATACTGGTACCGAGTCTTTCATTGCTTTATAATACTGTACAGTATCCACATAGCATAATATGTTCGATTTTGGCTCGAAAATGTTTTTTTATTGTTACAAGGAATCAAAGAAACTCGGGTGTTGATCCTCTCTTCTTGATGCCTTACTGTGTGGCCTAAGCTGGTGTGATTCCCACTGGTTGAGCTTTATATTGAAGCCGAGCGAATATATTCATCCTTTGACTATTGTTTCGTGTTCCGAGAACGACTATTGTATATAGGGAATTTGTTATTGCTGTGTCCAGATCCTCGTCAGAAACAATTGATGGACGTACAAACGGTAATGACTTTTACAGCTCCAGTCTCCTCCCGGAATTTCATAAATCAACGGCAGCAGGTGTTTATGCTGCATTTGTCCATGGCGTTGTACGCATGCAATTGATAAATGCAGCGGCAACAGCTTTATCATACTCGTACGGTAAAGAATATCTCATGTGGTCTACCTTGCTTTCCATATTGTTTCCAGTTTGGCATGTCAAACGTTGTTGCCATGCATACTCTACTGTTCTACACGCATTTTCCTGTCCTTGAAACTTCATCTATAATATTATCTATACCGTACGTGACATTTACATGTTTTTAAAGGAGTAGAACATTTGCATTCACCCAATATAAATGCCACTTTCGAAACTTCTCAAACTGTATGGAAAAAATACAAAAAATAACTTATCGAAAAGCAGTAGATATCTTTTTAAAGTTGTTTTATAAGTTTAATATAATCATTTACTCGATCATTAAATTGGTGATATTGGCATTAAATATAAAACATATAGAATATTTAAAGCTGTGTATATTAACATAACTAAAATAAATATTTTTTAGAAAGTCTATCACAAACAAAGCTAAATATGCTAAAAAATACTGAATCACAATATCTATAAATTTCCTTTGATCCTTAAAATGTCCGCAATAGCCTGAACAGCCTTTACAGGAACATTTGAAAAAAAATCAGACAAACTACTGCTAGAGAAAGCCTGCCCAATTAAAATGTAATGTAGTATTGATTGGAGAATATTATACCTTATTTAAATTTCGATAAAAGAGTTCTAACCACTTCTTTACGCGGCCAGTTTGCAAATTTTTTAATTTTTAATCACTGGATTTTCTTAACAGAAATTTTTCTGCATTTGAATTACGAAAATGCAATGATAAAATAAGTTAAACATTACAATAAAAATTAACTGCTGAGAATAATGAAAGATTCTAAACACCTTAAGTGGCACACATATTCCAATTACTCGTTCCGAAAGGGTTAAGCTAAAACAACAAACAATTATAATTAGCGATAAAATACATGCTCATTGCATGTATTTTTTTTTTTCAAAAAAGTTGATTTCTAATGCAATTTATTTTAATAAAAAGTAAATTGAAATCTTTTAAATTTTTATAAATAAAAAAATAGATATAATTATTTTAATTAAAAGATTTATCGACTGTAAAATTTATAAAATCACAAATGAATAAAAAAAAAATTATATTTAAAACAAAATTAAACACAAAAACATTTTATTTTCTGTTTGAAATATAAATATAGTTTATAAAATTTATAGAAAAGTCTTATTTATAAATTTTCAAATAGATTTGAACTTTTAAAATACAGCGTTTTTTACATTTTGCAACAAAAAATTAATTTTGATAAATGCTTTGCCCTTCTGTTAGCTTCATTCAGAATTGTACCAAGTCTTACGAAAGCCACGCTTTCTATGTTTATTTAATTAGTAAGTGATTTATATTAAATATTATTTATAATAATAAAAAAATCAGAATGTATCTTGATAATTAAATTGATACTTATGTCTCTTACATTACATACAATACATACATATACACTTATGTATGCATTAACAATTTTATTTCATATTAAGATTTAAGAAATTATATTTATTAACATTTTGGCTTTAATATATTGGATTTTAATAACAAATTAATGACATATCTCCATTTATTTTTAGCTCACAGGCTATAAAAGCCTGAGAGCTTGTGCTGCCCGCCCGTTCTGTATGTATGTATGTATGTATGTATGTGCGTGCGTACGTTCGTACGTAACGCGATAACTCATGATAAAAATATCCGATTTACATGATATTTTGGATTTATGCTTATTATAATAAGGCGCTTCCCTGATTAGTTTTTGGAGTTCATTCGATATGTATAAGAGGGGGAACGGGGGGCTCATGCTCCTCCCCTTAATTGATATAAATGGGTTTTTCATGCAGAATTAACAGTTTTCTTTCAAATTTTAGATATAGGATCATTCTGATGAGGCAATTCCGTGACTGTTATTAGGTATTCATTGAATAAGTATAAACAGGGAGAACGGGGGTGGGGGGTCATGCCCCTCATCTTAATTGATATAAATGGGTTTTTCGTGCAGAATTAACAGTTTTCGTTCAAAATTTAGATATAGGATCATACTGATGAGGCGATACCGTGACTGTTATTAGGTGTTCTTTGAATAAGTATAAACAGGGGGAACGGGGGGCTCATGTCCTTCCCCTTAATTGATATAAATGGGTTTTTCAAGCAGAATTAACAGTTTTCGTTCAAAATTTAGACATAGAATCATTCTGATAAGGCGATTCCGTGACTGTTATTAGATGTTCATTGGATAAGTATAAACAGGGGGAACGGGGGTTCTAATGCCCCTCCCCTTAATTTATATAAATGGGTTTTTCAAGCAGAATTGACAGATTTCATTCAAATCTCTTAATAGTTTTGGAAGTTTAATGGTTAAGTATAAAAGAGGGTGATAACTCCTATTAAATTATATAAATACTAAATGGGTTTTTATTAAGAATTATCCGATTTTCTCTGAATTTTGGATATAGATTTTTTATATGATAAAGAATGTCCTTGATAGTTTAGGACGTTCAATAATTAATTATAAAAAAGGGTAAAGGGGTGAGCTGTTTCCCCTTCTTAATTTTTTTTTCGAACTTAATTAACCCTTGAAAATATAAGGCTGTAATGTACAATCAGTATGCGTAGGCTGTGAGCCTATTGCCATCAGTTTAACTGGGCAATATCCTTTTTATTGTTTTCACTGCTACACTTTTTGTTTTAATTAATTCCTTTACACTAAAAATTTTTATTTATGGAAATTATAAGTATCACGTTTTATATTGATATAATGTTATTAAATTTCTTTAAAATAATTTGTCTCAGTTTACGAAAACTTTATGAACTCTATAAATAAGTTAATGCCTTTAAATTTTCGCCATCTCATGGTTTTAAATAAATGTAACAGCCAACTAAAGTACTGAATTTTCAACTAAATATTTTATTCTATCATCAGCATAAAACACTGCTACAAATCAGAAATGTGAGCCTTATTTCGATAAAGTATATCCTTTTTCATTCGTTCTTGTTCTTAACTAAAAAGAAAATGGAGTAGAGAAAAAGTTTCAAAAGACAAAATTCCTGAAAGAATGAATATTTAATACGAAGCACGAATTTCGGAAACTGATTTCGAATGAAATGCATGTTATCTTTTTTTTTCTTTTACTTACTAAATTTATGCTCATTTGTTACCCATTGGAGCGCTTCCATACGTGTACATAAGACGGGAAAAAATCAAAGAAAAAAGAAGAAAGATTTAAAAGACTTCGTTTTCTGTCAAAGAAAATTAGAAGAAAGACATTTGATTCGGATGTAATGAAAAGGCAGATAAAACCGATGCAATTACTTTTCAGTCTCAAAAAGGTTTGTAAAAGGATATAAAAAAGATATGTATTGATTGGTGATATTCTGGGGGAAAACATCGCTTCTCATCTTCAATAATGTATGAAGAAAAAGTAAAAGTCCTACCTCCAATTTCAATGAGAAAAACATTTTCTTTACTGTTTTTTTAATATTTCATTTGAAAAATCTTCGGGAAGGAAATACAGGGAATAGAAAAATCTTTATTTGCACGTTTGATGTTTAATGAATAGGCACTCCTTATGTGGAATTTTTTATCACGAGAAAAAGTAAAAAAGAAAATATTAGCTATTGAAAAAAATGTTTTTTATAAAGTTTTCGAAATTTTTATCGTCAGTTTTTAGAAAACTAAAGCAGAAAGAAATGAAAAATATTTTTAATTAGGTTTGTCAAATTTTAACAGAAGAAAGTGGTGCTTTTTGTCATTATATGTATATGTGTGTGTATGTGCAATTAACGTTTTATTTCAAATTAATATTCTAAAAAATGTTTTATATTTCTTAACATTTTCCCTTTAACAAATTGGAATCTAATAACAAGTTAATGTTATATATTCTTATATTTCGTTTTCACTTACACATGTTTTGTTTCAAACAATTTATTTAAGCAAAATAATATACATTTATGTAGATTATAAATATCTTGGTTTATATTAATGCAACGTTATTAAGTTTCTTTAAAATAAATTGTCTCTCTCTTACACATAAAAGAAACTTCCTTTTTACGAAAACTTTATCTACTCTATAAATATGTTAATGTCTTCAAAGCTTCGCCGTCTCATGGTTTTATATAAATGTAGCAGCCAAACTAAAGTAATGAATATTTAACTAAATATTTTATCCTAACATCAGCAGAAAATACTGCTACAAATGAGACATGCGAGCTTTATTTCTATAAAGTATTTCCTATTTTATTTGTTCTTATTTTAACTATAAAGAAAATGAAGCAGAAAAGTTTCAAAAGGCAAAATGCCTGATAGAATGAATATTTAGTATGAAGCACGAATTTCGGAAACCAATTTCCAATGAAATATATGTTATCTTTTTTTTCTTTTTCTTACGAAATTTATGCTTATTTGTTAGCCATTGAAGCACTTCTATGCGTGTACTTACGATGGAGGAAAAAAAAATGAAGCGAAAAAAGAGGAGAGATTTAAGAGACTTTGTTGTCTGTCAAAGAAAACTTTAAATTAGAAGAAAGACATTTGATTCGGATGCAATGAAGATGCAGATAAACCTGATGCAATACTTTTTCCCTTTCAATCTGAAAAAAGGTTTTTATAAGGATATAAAAAAGTATGTATTGATTGGTGATATTCTGGGGGAAAACATAGCTATATCCAAGTCTCATATCCAAAAATGTATGAAAAAATAAGTAAAAATCTAACCGCCGATTTAAATGAGATAAACCTTTATTTACTATTTCTTTTTAAATATTTCTTTTGGTAAATCCTGGGAAAGGAAATACAGAAAAAATAATCTTGATATTTTTGTTTGCTCGTTTGATGTTTAATGAATACACACTCTTTATGTGGAATTTTTTTATTATGTGATAAAGTTAAAAAAATAGTTAAAAAAACATTCTTTTAAGTTTTCGAGTTTTTTATCATTTTATTTCCGAAAGTAAGGCCAAAAAAATAATTACTAGATTTATTAAATTTCAACAGAAGAAGATGCTGTTGCCATTATATATATGTTTCGCCATTATATATATTTATGCATATATATATATATACTAGCAGGGGAGACCGAGCTTAGCTCGGTCAAAATTAACTTTGTGTTCAACTCGATATAGTATTTTCACTGTATCATTAACTCTGTATTATTACTGTAAAACATGTTTATAATAGTATTATTTAGAAAAACAATCAATAAGAAAACTATGTTTTTATGCGCATATTTATAAATTTTATTTTATTTTAAATTTTACAACGAAAGGACATCGATCTAAATCACTTTTTTAGCTCGACTCTGATTGGTTTAACCATGCATCTCGAATCCTCTTAAGAATGTATAAAAAAATTCTTTACATTCTGAAAGACAATATATTTTGCTAGATATAGCCAAATTTGGAGGCATTCTTTTCATTTGGCTCCAAATACGTGTTTTGGTTTTCGTAATTTTTTTAGTCGATTTTTTGGCCATATGTCGCCAATATTTTGTCAAATATCACGAAGTTATTGGCTTTTGCCATATTCTCGTGACCCTGACACGTATTACCCAAAATGAGCCACTAATCAAATTTGATCAAGCATGTGACATAGCTCAATCGTCTTCAGGTAATCAAAAACAGTAGAATATAAAATTGAATCAAAATCGTTCAAGCCATTTTTTAGGTAAAATTAGCTTGGCAGCATTCAGCAATGAAGCGAAATGACCCACTAATATAATTTTGTTTAACATGCGACTCAGCCCAATAGTCTTCTCGTGACAAAAAACGTTTTGTTTCAAAATTTAGGTAAAATTGATTGAGTCGTTATTGTATATAATTAGAATGACCCTAGCTCATTAAGACACAAAATGACCCACTAATAGAATTTTCGCGAGCATGTGTCCAAGCCAAATGGTTTTCTCTTGCTCAAAAACGATATAATACAAAGTATAGTCAAAATGGTGAGTACCATTTTCTATATAAAATAAGCATGACCCATCATGACCAACAAATGACCCTTATAATCGAAATCTCTTAAACGTGTGGCCTAGCTCTTTAGTTTTAGCATGCCGAAAAACATTAGATACAAAATTTAGATAAAATCGATTGAGCTGTTTTTTAGATATAGTTGGTTTGACCCTGACCCCTTATAATCCAAAATGACCCATTGATCGAATTTTCACAAAAATCTGTCCTAACCCAATGATTTTCTTGTGACCGAAAACGATAAAATACAAAATTTAATCAAAATTGCGCGAAACGTTGTCAAGATAAAATTAGAATGACCCAAAAGTGGCCCACCAATCGAAATTTCTCGAACATGTGACCCATCCCAATGATTTTCTCATGCCAAAAATATGTTGTATACAAAATTTCGTTAAAATCGACCCACCCATTCTTTAGATATAGCTTGACCTTGACCCATTAAGACCCACAAATGACCCTTATAATCGAAAGCTCTCGAATATGTGACTTAGTCCATTAGTTTTCTCGTTTCTAAAAATTGTTACATAGAGAATTTCGTTAAAATTGATCCTGCCGTTCTTTAATTATACATAGCTTGACCCAGACCCTTTATGATCCAAAATGACCCATTAATCGAAATTTTTCGAACATGTAACCTAGTCCAATGATTTTATCGTGCCAAAAAAATGTTGCATACAAAATTTCATTAAAATCGATCCACCTGTTCTTTAGATATAGTTTGACCATGACCCATTATGACCCATCATGACCCACAAATGACCCTCATAGTCGAAATCTCTCAAGCATGTGATTTAGCCCATTAGTTTTCTCATGTCAAAAAACTGTCACATACAACATTTCGTTATAATCCATCACGCCGTTCTTTAAATATAAATAGCTTGACCCAGGCTCTTAATGACCCAAAATGACCCATTAATCGAAATTTTTCGAACATGTAACCTAGTCCAATGATTTTATCGTGCCAAAAAAATTTTGTATACAAAATTTCGTTAAAATCGATCCACCTGTTCTTTAGATATAGTTTGACCATGACCCATTATGACCCATCATGACCCACAAATGACCTTCATAGTCGAAATCTCTCAAACATGTGATTTAGCCCATTAGTTTTCTCATGTCAAAAAACTGTCACATACAAAATTTCGTTATAATCCATCACGCCATTCTTTAAATATAAATAGCTTGACCCGGACTCTTAATGACCCAAAATGACCCATTAATCGAAATTTTCCGAACATGTAACCTAGTCCAATGATTTTATCGTGCCAAAAAAATGTTGCATACAAAATTTCGTTAAAATCGATCCACCTGTTCTTTAGATATAGGTTGACCATGACCCATTATGACCCACAAATGACCCTCATAGTCGAAATCTCTCAAACATGTGATTTAGCCCATTAGTTTTCTCATGTCAAAAAACTGTTACATACAAAATTTCGTTATAATCCATCACGCCGTTCTTTAAATATAAATAGCTTGACCCAGACTCTTAATGACCCAATATGACCCATTGAAATTTTTTTCTCGAACATGTAACCTAGCCCAATTTTTTTCTCGTGCCCGGAAACCATAGAATGCAATTTTTAGTCAAAATTGCGTGAGGAAATCGCTAGATAAAAATAGCATGACCCACAATGACCCCAAGAATGACCCACTTACCGAATTTTCTCGAACATGTTACCTAACCCAATGGTCTTCTTGTAATCCAAAACGATACAATATAAAATTTGGTGAAAATCGTTAGAGCCGTTTTTTAGATAAAAATGGCTTGACCCATAATGACCCCAAAATGACCCACTAATCGAAATTTTTCGAACATGTGACCCAGCCCAATAGTTTTCTCGTGCCAAAAAACGATTGGATACAAAATTGCCTTAAAATCCATCCAGCCGTTCTCTAGATATAAATAGCTTGATCCTGACCCATTGTGACCCAAAATGACCCAGTAATCGAATTTTCTCGAACACGTGACCTAGCCCAATGGTCTTCTCGTGCCCGAAAATGGTAAAATCCAAATTTTTGCGAAAATCGTTAGAGCCGTTTTTCAGATAAAATTTACCCCCCCCCCCACACACACACAATTTTTGCTCGCATTATAGTATAAGATATATATATATATATATATATTTAGTAGAACCTCTATTATCCAAAGTAATTGCACTGTAAAAAAAAAGGGTCGATCTACAAAAAAAAACTTTAGTGATCCTTGTAATTAATAAAAAATTTTTAGTAATCTTAGTCGGTTACAGGAAAATCTGTAAGAATTACTAGAGAAAAGTTAGCAACGAAGAGAGTTAATAGTTTTATATTTTTAATAACTATTACTAAAACTCACTTGGTATGGCCTTGATAGCATAGTAGTTATAGTAACGGACTCCAGACTAAAAGGTCCCAGGTTCGATACTAGCCGCTACCAAATACGCCAAGAATGTATGTAGTGTAAGTACTCGTTAGTAAAGGATTATGAAAATCCTGTCAGAGCAGTTAGCAATATTTCGTGCTGCCATCTATTGCAGTTTTGCCGAAAATCTTCCGCTTCAGAAGTCTGGAAGCAGCTCGAAGGAACCTCCTGCCCTTCGGGCGCACGTAATGGTTATTAAAAACAATTTAGGAGTTATTACTAAAATTTGCGTGGTGGCTCATACGAAAAATTTTTAAGTTGGTTATACAAAAAATTCTTTTGTTCAGTTTACAAAAGAAATGCTTGTTTCACTTGCAAAAAAAAGTTTGTAATGGTTACTAAAAAATTCTGTGGAATACATATTTACTAAAAAATTTTTAGTAACCTATTGTATTTTTTTTTAGAGTGTGGGACGATTACCCTACTTCGGATAATCGAAACTTTACGATGACCGAAAATTCATCAATAATCATCTAGTTTAATATTTAGTATCGGCATTGAACTGTTATTATGACTTATTTTAACTTTTAAAATACTAAATTAAAATTATAAATGAAAGTAAATTTATTTCTAAAACAAAAACTTTTTACTTTTACTAACTTTTTAAAATTTTTGTTAATTTTCTCCGAGTTTCTTTTCATTTCACTGACTGTTGACACGCCAACGTGAAACTCGTTTGCAAGTTTTTCGCACCATTTCCCGATTCTAGTCTCATAACAATATCATGTTTTTCCTGTATGGTTAATACGATTATTTTTCTCTTAAAAGAAGCCATGATAAAAAAGAAAACTTGATTATGAAAATTAGAAAGATAATGCGTAAGCACTATATGATAGCACTCAAGAAAATTCTGATCGGAACTGTAACCGTAGAAAAAGAAAACAAACAGGAATGCTGAACAGCTTCCATAAGTGACCATACTTAAAATATCGTCCTAGTAGGTGCAGAAAGAAAATAGCAAACTGGTTTTTTCTTCCTTTTCCCGTTTCTTGCATAAAATTGCCTACAAGGAATAAGTGACACAAAGTGACTCCTCCTCTTTTTTAAATTCTGCTGCAATGGATATCTGCTTTCTCTGTTCTTGCATCTGCTTTCTCAGTTCTTGAGATGACAAAATAGGTTAGGTTCTTTGCACTTGCTTACGATCACAGGGCGCAATAACATTCGATTGTTCTGGGACTCGGTAATATAACCTTCCAAAATTCGAAATGGGATATGTGTTTTTGTGTAGAAAAGGGATGTTTGAAAGTGGGGAAGAGTACACTCATACCGAGAGCTGAGCTAGCGAAAAGAAATTCTAAAAAAGGGAATTCCAAAATATTTATCTGCCCTCGCAGTTTAGAAAGGGCGGCTTGCATACAAAAGGAAGTGAGAAAAAAACATTTAAAATGCATGTTTGTTTAGAGAAAATTTTGGATGATAGTAGAAAGGAAAAAAAATACAGAAAAAACCGACTTCGGTTAACTTAGAGTTTTGGTTAAACGACGTTTGGATAATCGAGGTTCTACTGTATGTATATAATTAACGTTTTGCTTCAAATTCAGTTTTTAAAAATTACCTTATATTTACTAACATTTTTATTTTCATATACTGGATTTTAATAAGAAATTCATGACATACCTCCTTATGTTTTTGTTTACACTCCTATGCATTCTGTTTTAAATGAACCATCTAAGCAAAAAAATATTTACTTATGGAAATTATAAATATCTCGGTTTATAGTGATACAACGTTATTAAATTTCTTTAAAATAAATTGTCTCTCTCTTACACATTAAAAAAACTTCCTGTTCACGAAATCTTTATGCACTCTATAAATATATTAATGCTTTCAAAGCTTCGCCGTCTCAAGGTTTTAAATAAATCTAACAGCCAAACTAAAGTACTTAATATTTAAATAAATATTCTATCGAAACATCAACAGAAAATACTGCAACAAATCAGACATGCGAGCCTTATTTCGATAAAATATTTCCTATTTAATTCGTTCTTTTTCTTAACTATAAAGAAATGAAGCGAAAGAAAAAAGTTTCAAAAGACAAAATTCCTTGCAGAATATATATTGAATACGAAGCACGAATTTCGAAACCGAATTCCAAAGAAATATATGTTATATTTATTATTATTATTATTTTGCTTACAAGATTTGTGCTCATTTGTTAGTCATTGGAGCGCATCTATACGTGTACTTACGATGAAGGATAAAATATCAATGAAAAAATGAGAGATTTAAAAGACTTTTTTCTCTACTAAAGAAAACTTTATATTAGAAGAAAGACATTTGATTCGGATGTAATGAAGACGTAGATAAAACCGATGCAATAGTTTTTCCTTTTGAATCTCTAAAAGGTTTGCAAAAGGATATAAAAATTATATGTATTGATTTGGTGATATTTTGGGGGGAAACACAGCTATATCCATGTCTTATCTCCTATAATATAAGAAAAAAATCGTACCTCCGATTTCAAGGAGAATAACTTTTTCGTCACCATTGTTTTAATATTTCATTTGATAACTCTTGGGAAAGACAATACAGGGCAAAAATTATGTTTATATTTTTGTTTGCACGTTTGATGTTTAATGAATATGCATTTTTTATATAAAATTTTTTATTGTGAGAAAAAGTATAAAAAATATTAGCTAATGAAAAAAAAAAGTTTTTTATGAAGTTTTAGAACTTCTATCATTTTTTTCGGAAATAAAAAAAATATAATAATAAGAAGATATTTTTAATAGACTTTAAAAATTTCAACAGAGGGATATGCGTTTTTTGCTTTTAAATAATAGGAATACAGTAAATATACTGGTAATATACCGAAATAAAAATAAATTAAAAGGACATACGCAAAGGAAAAAATAATAATATAACACACACATATGTGTATAAATTTTTTTTTCAAATTCAGTTTTTTGAAATTATTTTAAATTTATTAACATTTAAGCTTTAATACATTGGATTTAATAACAAATTAATGACATATCCCCTTGCATTTTTTTCACTTTTAAACGTTTTGTTTCAACCATCTCATGTATACTGAAAATATCTATTTATGGATATTATAAATATTTCGGTAATTACGATAACGTGTAATTACGATGGTGGATAAAAAATCTAAAGAAAAATAAGAGATATTTAAAAGACTTCGTTGTCTGTCAACGAAAACTTTAAATTAAAAAAAAAAAAAAAATTGATTCGGATATAATGAAGATGCAGATAAAACCGATGCAATACTTTTTCCCCTTTCAATTTCAAAAAGGATATAAAAAAATATATGTACTGATTGGTGATATTCTGGGGGAAAACACAGTTATATCTATGTCTATCTCCAATAATATATGAAAAAAAAGTAAAAGTTGTATCTCTGTTTTTTAATGAGAAAATTATTTTCTTTACTATTTCCTTTTAAATATTTCATTTTATAAATGTTGGGAAGGGAAATACAGGGCAAAATATTCTTTATAATTTTGTTTGCATTTGATTTTTAATGAATACGCATTCTTTATGTTGAATTTCATTATGAAAAATTTTTAATAAATCGCTAATAATTACAAGGTTTTTTTTATATAAAACTATGAGCTTTTTATACCTTTTATCGAAAATTAAATATAAAAAAAAAGATATTTTTCATTAGATTTATCAAATTTCGAAAGATAGAAATACTGCCTTTTATTTTATTTTTATTTTATTTTATTTTTATTTTATTTTTTTATTTATTTATTTGTTTTTTTTGCCATTAGATATTATTAAAAATAGGAAATTGGTAAATATGCCGGTAATTTAATATAATAAAAATTAAATAAAAGATAATATTGCAAAGGAAAATTAATAATATAACATATATGTATAATTAAAATTTTGTGTCAAATTCAGGTTTAGGAAATAATTTTATATTATTTATTATTTTTACTTTAATAAATTCTGTTTTAATAACCAATAATGAAAGATTTCTTAATAATTTTTCCCTTTTATACGTTTTGTTTCAAATGGCACAGATTTATAAAAAAATATTTATTTATAGACATTATATATATTTTGATTTATATTGATACAACGTTATTAAATTTCTTTAAAATAAGATAATTTTCTCATCTCTTTCAGATGTAAAAAAAAAAAAAAAAAAAAAAAAAAAAAAAAAAACTTTATGCATTTTATAAATATGTTAATGCCTTCAAAGCTTCTCTGTCTCATGGTTTTAAATAAATGTAACAGCCAAACTAAAGTACTGAATATTTAACTAAACATTTTTTTATAAATCAGCAGAAAATAATGCAACAAATCAGACATGCGAGCTGTATTTCGATAAAGTATTTCCTATTTCATTCGTTCATATTCTTAACTATAAAGAAAATAAAGAAGAAAAAAAATCAAAAAGCAAAATTCCTGACAGAATGAATATTTAATACGAAGCACGAATTTCGGAAACCGATTTCCATTAAAATATGTATTATTTTTATTTCTTTTTTTTTTTTTTTCGAAATTTATGCTCATTTCTTAGCCATTGGAGCGCTTCCTTACGTGTACTTACGATGGCAGAAAAAAACATCAAGGGAAAAAAAGAGAGCGATTTAAAAGACTTCGTTGACTGTCAAAGAAAACTTTAAATTAGAAGAAAGACATTTGATTCGGATGTAATGAAGACGCAGATAAAACCGATGCAACACTATTCCCCTTTCAATCTCAAAAAGGTTTGTAAAAGGATATAAAAAATGTATGTATTGATTGGTGATATTCTGAGGGAAAACATATCTATATCCATATCTCAACTCCAGTAATATTTGAAAAAAAAAGTAAAAGTTGTACTTCCGATTTCAATGAGAAAAACTTTTTGTTCAATATTTCTTTTTAAATATTTCACTTGATAAATCTTTTGAAAGGAAAATACAGGGAAAAATATTCTTTATATTTTTGTTTGCACGTTTCATGTTTAATGAATATGCAATCTTTATGTGGTACTTCTTATTATGAGAAAAAATTAAAGAAAAAATATTAGCTAATGAAAAAAAATGTTTTTTTTACACAATTTTCGAAATTTTATCGTATATTTTTGGAAATTAAAGCAGAAAGAAATAGGAAGATATTTATCATTGGGTTTATCTAATTTTAACAGAAGAAAATGGTGTTTTTGCCATTATATATATTAATGTATATATATATATATATATATATATATATATATATATATATATATACTTTAAAATAAACTGTCTCTCTCTTACACATAAAGAAATTTCCTGTTTGCGAAAACTTTATGTACTCTATAAATATGTTAATACCTTCAAAGCTTCTCCGTGTCATGTTTTTTTTTAAAAAATGCAAGAGCCAAACTAATATACTGAATATTTAACTAAATATTTTATCCTAACATATGCAGAAATACTGCTACAAATGTGAACCTTATTTCGATAAAGTATTTCCTATTTCATTCGTTCTTATTCTTAACTGTAAAGAAAATGAAACAAATAAAAAGTTTGAAAAGGCAAAATTCCTGACAGAATGAATATTTAATACGAAGCACGAATTTCGGAAACCGATTTCCAATGAAATATTACTTTTTTTTTTTTATTTATGCTCATTTTTTAAACATTGGAGCGTTTTCTTACGTGTACTTACGATGGGCGAAAAAAACAAATCAAGGAAAAAAAGAAGAAAGATTTAAAAGACTTCTTTGTCTGTTAAAGAAAACTTTAAATTAATAGAAAGACATTTGATTCGGATATAATGAAGACGTAGATGAAACCAATACAGTAGTTTTTCCCTTTCAATCTAAAAAAGATTTTTAAAAGGATATCAAATGTATAGGTATTGTTGGTGGTATTAAGGGGAAAACATAGCTATATCCATGTTTCATCTCTAATGAGATAGGGAAAAAATGTGAAAGTTTTGCCTCCAATTTCTATGAGAAAAACTTTTTCTTCAGTATTTCTTTTCGAATAGATCATTTCATAAATCTTAAGAACGGAAACACACAAAAAAGATATAAACTTCATATTTTCGTTTGCACGTTTGATGTTTAATGAATATGCACTCTGTATTGGAATTTTTTACTTTGAAAAAAAAGTATAAAAAATATAAGCTATTGAAAAAAAGTTTTCCAACTTTTTATCATTTATTTTCGGAAATTAAAGTAAAAAGAAATAAATAGATTTTTTATTAGATTTATCAAATTACAAATAGTGTGAATGTTCTATTATTTTCAACACAATCTAACTGATTGGTAAAGTAATCATACGAATTGAATAATTTCCAACTGAGCGAAAAATTGCCCTGGTCGGGAGTCGAACCCGGATACTTGGCTTACAAGGCCAGTGCTTTACCTGTTAAGCTACCGAGGCGACAACCGGCTGGGATTTTTCGCTCAGATAACCTTATTGGTCATAGCATCTGGTCTGTCATTTAGACAGTTGAACAGAATAGACCGCAGGTAATGGACCTCCATATGACGATAGATACGTAGATATACTATTATTTTCAACACAATCTAACTGATTGGTAAAGTAATCATACGAATTGAATAATTTCCAACTGAGCGAAAAATTGCCCTGGCCGGGAGTCGAACCCGGATACTTGGCTTACAAGGCCAGTGCTTTACCTGTTAAGCTACCGGGGCGACAACCGGCTGGGATTTTTCGCTCAGATAACCTTATTGGTCATAGCATCTGGTCTGTCATTTAGACAGTTCAACAGAATAGACCGCAGGTAATGGACCTCCATATGACGATGGATACGTAGATATACTATTATTTAATAGTATATCTACGTATACTATTAAATAATAGTATATCTACGTATACGTTATTTATTATTAAATAATAGTATATCTACGTATCCATCGTCATATGGAGGTCCATTACCTGCGGTCTATTCTGTTGTCTACAGGTAAAGCACTGGCCTTGTAAGCCAAGTATCCGGGTTCGACTCCCGGCCAGGGCAATTTTTCGCTCAGTTGGAAATTATTCAATTAGTGTGAATGTTGTTTTTTTTTTTTGCTATTATAAATCTATTTGTGTTTCATTATATATATAAAACCCCTCCGTGTATAACGTTTCCGGGGTTCACCGATCCATGAGAAAAAGAAACTTATTGCGATTCGGCGTCCACGTTAGGCTTAGGTATTCCGAGCCGTTCACAAATATTTTAATCTTTGAACTTATGGAAATATACATGTAAAAGATTTATTCATCACTCATTTTCTTTAAAATCTACAAAAACTATCTAATTATACCTACAAAAACTATCTAATTATAATGTTTAAGTTCTAAATAAAACAATCCACAATTACGAGATAAATAAACGATTTAAGCAAGTTAATGCGGTTGCCATTCAAAAATGACAAATTCCAAACCTATGGAAAATATTGTGAAAAGTTACCTCAAATTTTAAAGGCTATCTATTTCCTGACCAATGAAAACGTTCCACAGTCGTAATGGAGCGTTCTCATTGGTCACATTTACAGTAGGAGCTGTAAATGACGTCATTACATTTTAATGCACTTTGAAATCTTTTCAGGATTTCAAAAATAATATTTAATTAAAACTGTTTATTTAAGGAAAGCGAAGGTGCGTTTTAATGCAATATTGTTAAATTTTTTATATTCGGGTTGCTTTAATGTTTTTTTTTCTGCCGTCAATGATTCTTGAGAATGACTCCTTTGTCACATCACGTTTCACGTGTGGATATTTACTCTTCACTGTGTTGACATTTGTTTTCGATAGTGTAAAGTGTTTTCTATTAAGTATTGGTTATAAAATATAAAATTTATACCGTTAGGTTATTTTTTAATGCAATGAACGTAGACGAAAGTCCTATTGCAAGAAGACGACGCTTGAATAATGCACGGCAAGCAAGGTGGTTAGCGTGGCAAAGCCAGGAGTCGCGTGATAGAATTCGGGCTGCAAATGCCTCAACCCAACAAGTTCGGCGCGAAAGAGAGGCAGAATTCCAAAACATTTCTCCAAAACATCGCAAAAAATCTGCAAATTTTTGCAAAAGATTGTGAAAAAACACTAATTTTGCCAATCAAGTGAAAAAAAAAAAAAACATAGTGCCGGAGTGAATTTTTTTTCCTTTTTGGATTATGTATGATGGTGTTAAAAATTAAAAGGATAAAAGTAACTTTTTTAAAATTACTTTTCGTTTATGTTAATCACAAATATTTGGGATCTTTGATTGCATGTAATTCAATGCGAGAGACTGGCAAGAGCAGTGTTGAATTCAGACACATTTCTCTGGAAGGGACATTCGTGGTTCTGAGGGTACATTATAGAGTTCCGGGAGGGAGAGATTGCACTTTTTGACCATTGAAAACACAATCTTAAGATTTCCTAGGGCGGGGGGGGGGCATATTCCATCCGGTCACCTCTGCATTCAGAAAGAGGGCATTTGTCCTTAAGTTCTGCAGACTGTTTTTTAAGTTTCTGCTTGCATTGCAGATTACAGGGGAAAATCTACACTTTTAAAAATGCAAACACGTCATTTTGAAGGGCTATCTTCTAGTTAATATTAATTTTCTTAAAAATTAGCTAATGGATTTAAAGGAAAAAAATAAAAAAATCAATTCTAGTAAAATAGAGAAGCTGTTGCTCCCCTAACAGGTAAAATGGCCTTTCAGTGGCATGTAAAAATTTTCACACATACTACCTGTAAGAATAATGTAAAAACTAGTTAAAATTTGTATGGAAACCAGTAGTTTTTTAGTTCTGTCTTAACACACTTTATGATGTGAATTAGAGTGCTTGTAATACTGAGAAATTTGTAAAAAATGCCAATAAAAATAATAACAATGATGCAGAGGACTTTTCACTAAACTCGTCGAAGATATCATTCTTGTTAAGCAATTGTATATTTACCTGTCCAATGCTTAGATTTTCAATGGGATTATACCAAGTTATTCAATATAATTTGCCATATTTCTGAAAAACACTCTGAGTTGGGATAATTTGCGTATTCCGCAACTGTTTCTATTTGAAGGTATTATACTGACAAAAAAGTAAATTAAATTGAAAGTAGAAAAATGTGTCAGACAGTACAAAGATCTCAATTTGTGAAGTTTATATCCTCTATACTCAACAGATACTTATTTCATAAAAAAAGAGAAAAAATGCAACTTTATGAAGAATTTTTTGAAATTTAGATGTAGAGACATAAGCGAAGGAAAAATTCTATTTTAAACACTCAAAAATGAGACCTTGAGATATTTCGAGAATGTGTAGACATTGTAGCTAAGATACTAGTCGTGTTAGAATACAATTTTCTAGAAATAACATTTTTTTCTTATAACCTATATTATGTCAAGGAAAGATTATGGTGTCTAGTTTCTATTATATTGGTGGAGTTCATTATTGTATCTATCAGATCATTTCTCTTTGATATATATAAGATTAAGAAGGGTTGATCCACACTTTACAAAATGATTTTAGGGTTCCGTACTTAAAGACTGAAAACCGAACTGTATGAAATCACTCCTGTCTCTGTCAATGGGTTGAACCCACATTTTCGATCCTGCAAAGAATTAAGAAATAGTTGTTGGAGGTTTATGTCATTTACATTTAAAAATCACTTGTTTTGAAGATAATTCTGGCATCAAAAATAAATTGTGAGATTTTTTTCTGTAATAAAACACTCTATATACAAAAATAATAATTAATAATATTGAACTATTGTATTTGAGCATGATTATTGCAAGAAATTTAGATTAATATCCACAATACGAATTTTATAAAAAACATGCTGCAATTTATTGAGATCCAATGTTTAAGTCTATAAAAAATAAATAAATGTTTAGTGTCATTTTATATCTAAAAAAATACAGATTTGTTTCGAAGAGCCTTCTTGCATCAAAAGAATGTTGTTAGTGTTTTTTTCTATAATAAAATAATTTCTATACAAAACTGGCAATTAATAATTTTGACTTTTCTTACTTTAGCATAATTATTGCTGAAAATTAATCTTCATAATAATCATTTTCTTAAACCCCATATAGCTGTAGATTGTTTTCTATCCGGCACCATCCATTATTTTTCCATTGTATGAGAGAAGACTATTAAAATATAAGATTCTGTGAATGCATTTAATAGCATTTAATACAGAACCAACTGTCATAAATTCGTACACGAGGCTATAAATAATCTAATGCTCGTTTATATGTCCTCAGAATTAATTGTTTTTCATCAAGACTTATAATTTCCAACCCCACACAACTATATCAAAATTGTTTCTTCATGTGTAGTTTACTTTCGTCTTACACTTACTTTAGTAACAAACGAGTACGTATTCAGTTAATACCCTTTTAAAAACAATATTTTGTGTTATAGTAATCAGTATGCAAACAAAAGCTCTTTTTTATTTCCTCCGCATTTCTTGTTTTTTGCGAAACTTTTTCCTTATCGGACCCACAAGGTTATACCAAAATTGCTTCTTTATGTACATTTGATTTTCCCTTACAGTGCTCCATAATAATTCATAGACACCTTGCATATCAATATACAAACATTTTTAACATTAAAGCATTAAGTTAAATCAAATTTTGTGTCACACTGTATGTTTGACGACAAAGTAGTTCCAATGCCAGAAGACACGTCTGTAGACAGTGCTTTAAAAATGTTTGAGACTGTTTCATTCATGTGAAAAGAAAAAAACTAAAATTTCGAAAGAAATCAATAGAAAGAAAACAAAGTTTCTTTCAAAGAATAAAAAAAACACAACGTCAAAAGATGCAACGATTCTTGAATCCTAAATACAGTTTCTGACTTTAGTTCTTAAGTTGAGAATCAATACAAGTAAGAAATGTCAAGCCACAAAAATAGGCACCATCGCACAGACGAGTTAACGGTATTTTTATTGTTAGAGAATAAAATAAAATTATTAGAGGAAATAAAATGCACGTTTTACATTCATTTTCTAAACTTAAGGTGTTAGGGGTAGTCAGAGGCATGAAAAAAATTAGAAAGTTTAATTATTTTTTTGGTCGGTAACTCAATTTATTAAATGAAAATAATAGTATGATATGATTACATTGTGTTTCGACTGGACTTTACGAAAATAACGCAAAAATTAAAAAAGTTATCGATGTTTGTGTTGGGCCATGTTCCATAAGGAGTGCCTTGCAGTGACCGTCACAAATCCTTGGAGATTTACCTAAAATCAATAGGATAAGAATAACTTGTTATTTTAATAGATAATCTAGTGCCTCATTGAAGCTTTTTTTAGGGAAAAAAAAAGAACAAAATGGCAGCCTCAGAAAACTTATTTACAGATTTTCAAAAAAACACCAACAGTTAATTGTTTATAAAAAATCAAAGCATATTTTTTAAAAATAAATCCTTTGATCAGGCACTAGCTTCATATATTTTTCAAAAGCTGTATCAATTTCATTGAAATCTACTGAACCGTTTTCGAGTTAGAGTTGTCACAATTTCAAAAAAGATAGTTTCGGCAAAAACGCATATAAAGTTTTACACTCAATTTATGCACCGTAATATGATTTATTTAATTACTTACATCAAGTACTCTATTCCTAGGCATATAACAGTTCTTCAGTCGCTGTAGAATCTTCTACAATATCGATTTACTGTTGTCTAAGTCGCATTCTAAATTCTCGAGTGTTATCATTAGCGCGTTTATTTGTCAACTTCACAGTTACAGCATCCCTTTTTTCGGCTTACCAATGAGATGCCTTCAATAAAGTCCGAGTGTATTCGTTATTATCAATAATGATGCATACCTTCATTAAATATGCCAGTAGCTATGTATGCAGCAATTTGTACGATAGTATTACATGTATTTATGGTTTTTTGGGCATATTTTCCACAGTAGGTGATTAAAGCTTTTATTATTATTTTGATTGAATTCACCTACACATATTGAATGTAAATTGTCGTTATTCAAATCTTCATAAATTGGCGAAAATCTTCTGAAACATCTGAAGCCATGCACGTAGCCTTTTCGTTACCTACCTGCACTGGAGCATTCTCGAGAGTCCGGGAGACCTTTGTTAATTGCCAAATAACTTGAAAAATATTTGCCGGATTGACTTAAAAATTTCAGTATGTATTTTTAAGATGTTATACTTTAAGAAACTACAAAAAAAAAAAAATCGATTTTTTGAAATTTATGACTACTCCTAACATCTTAAATTAAGAAAAAGATTAAAAATGAAAGGGAATTTTGAAAAAATAAAAATAATATTTAAAAACAAATATAAAGTCATTATTTGAAACATTAAAAAATATGTAACACATTATTTTGCACTCATGCATAACAAAAAAGAATATTGTGTTAAAAATGTTATTTTAATTACGTACATAAGTAAAAAAAATAATTAAAAATACAACAAAATACAAAACATTTTATAAAAGGGCCAGGTACCTTTTAACGTGTCAAAAATTATATCTTTTAATATCTCTTAAAATAATTTGATTCTTTTAATAAATCCCATAAAAAATTCGCTTTAAAAGAGAACTTTAATAAAGTATAATTATGTATTCAGTTAATACAATTTTAAATGCAGCGCTCTTGGTCTTACTGTAACCGTTATGCTCACAAAAACTCTTTTTTATTTTTTCCGTATTTCTTGTTTTTTCCTCTAATGTTTTCATTGTGGTCCACACATCGCTATACCGAAATTGCTTCTTTTTGCATATTTTACTTTCCCATACAGTGTTACTCATGAATTCGGAGATATCTTATATATTAATATACAAACATTT
Organism: Maratus speculifer; assembly: GCA_964019185.1. Taxonomy (NCBI): domain Eukaryota; kingdom Metazoa; phylum Arthropoda; class Arachnida; order Araneae; family Salticidae; genus Maratus; species Maratus speculifer. The sequence goes on from OZ025290.1 coordinate 96,754,740, forward strand.
TTAACACTAAAGTATTAAATTTAAAACAAGTTTTGTATCACACTGTATGTTTGACATCAAAGTAGTTCCACAACTAGTCTGCTGATAGGTCTTTGAAAATGTCTGAGATTGTTTCATTCATGCGAAAATTTAAAAAAAGTAAAATGTCGCAGGAAATTAAAAGCGTAAAAAAAGACAAACTTTCTTTTAAAGAAAGAAAATAATGCAACTTTAAATGACGCAAAGATTCTTGAATCCTAAATAAAGTTTTTGACCTTAGTTTTAAAGTCAAGAATCAATAGAAGTGAGAAATGTCAAGCCATAAAAATAGACTCCATCGCATAGACGAGTGAATGGAATTTTTATCGTTAGAGACTGAAAAAAACTGTTAAAGAAAATAAAATGCACATTTAAATTTTTTTCTAAACATAATAGAAGAATAAGTTTAAAATAAAATGTAATTTATAGAATTTAAGAATATTATTTTAAAATTAATGGAAAACCAGTATTTAAAACATTTTAAACAATTAACATATTATTTCATTATCGTACATAAAAAAAGTAAAATTTAATTTAAAATATTAATTTATACTCGTACATAAGAAAGAGAAAATTAAATTAAAAATATATACACAACATTTGATAAAAGGGCAAGGTTCCTTTTAACGTGTCAAAAATTACATCTTTTAATATCTTTTATTAAAATGTTGTTCTTTGAGCTAATACATATAAAAAATAAGAAAAAGTCTTAAAAGGGAAGTTTAATAAAGCATGAGTATGTATTCAGTTAATACAATTTTAAAAACAATGTTCTTCGACGTATTGAAAACATTAAGCTAACAAAATTTCGTTTTCATTTACACCGCATTTTTTGTTTTTTATCACATGTTATCATTAGAGACCACACATTGCACTGTAACTTCAAAAGATGCAACGATTCTTGAATTCTAAATGCAGTTTCTGAACTTAGTTCTAAAGTCGACAGTCAATAGAAGTTAGAAATGTCAAGCCACAATTATCATCACCATCTGACACACGAGTGATCGGAATTTTTATTGTTTGAGAGTGAAATAAAATTATTAAAGGGAATTAAAATACATGTTTTACACTTTTTTCTAAATTTCAAATGAAAATAAGATTCAAAATAAAATGGAATTCTTAGAATTTAAAAATAATGTAATATAAAACTAATATTTAAAATATTTATTTTTTTTAATTTATTATTTTATACTCGTACATAAAAAGGAAAATTAAATAAAACATATTATTTTATACTTGTACATCAGAAAAAGAAAATTACTTTAAAAATATATACAAAATATTTTATAAAAGAACCAGATACCAGTAAAAGTATTTATTCAGTTAATACAATTTTAAAAACAATGCTGTTGCACTTACTGCTACGACTATAGCAACAAAATTTCGTTTTTATTTCATCCGCATTTTTTTCTTTTTCATCAAATATTTTCAGTACCGACCCCTCATTGCTATACTGGAATTGCTTCTTCATGAATGTTTTAATTTCCCATACAGTGTTATCCATCAATTCAAACACATCTTGCATATCAATATACAAGATTTTTTAACACTAAAGCAGTACGTTTAAAACTGTCATATTACATCTTTGACAAAAAAATAGTTCCATCGCAAGAAGACACGTATGAAGAGGGAACTCAAAATGTCTGAGATTGTTTCTTTCATGCGAAAAGAAAACACTAAAATGTCGCAGGAAAGCAATAGAAAGTAAACAAAATTTCTCTGAAAGAAAGAAAACAATGCAACTTCAAAAGACGCAGCGATTCTTGAATCATAAATGCAGTTTCTGAACTCAGTTCTAAAGTCGAGAATCAATAGAAGTAAGAAATGTCAAGCCACAAAAGTAGGCACCGACGCACAGACGAGTAAACAGAATTTTTATTGCTAGAGAGTGAAAAAAAATTATTACAAAAAAAAAAAAAAATGCACATTTAAAATTTTTTTTCTAAACATAATATAATAATAAGATTTAAAATAAAATTTAATTTTTATAATTTAAAAAGTAAGAAAAAAACCATATTTAAAATATTTAAAATGTTTGAATATATTATTATATACTTCTACAAAAAACAAATAAATTAAAATAAAAATTATTTTTTATACTCGAAAAATGATATTAAAATAAATATGAAATATACAAAACATTTTATAAAAGTTCCAGGTACCATTTAACGTGTCAAAAATTATATCTTCTAACAGCTCGTATAATCATTTGATTCGTTAAAAAAATCCTCATAAAAAATTCGTTTAAGAAATACAGTTTAAAAAATTTAGAGTACATATTCAGTTAATATAATTTTAAAAACAATGCTTTGCATTTAATGTAATCATTATGTAAACAAAACATTCTTTTTTATCTACTCCTCATTTCTTCTTTTTCGGCAAAAGTTTTCATTGCTGACCCCAAATAGCTATACTTAAATTGTTTATATATATATATTACTTCCCTAAACAATAAAAGAACAAATCAGTGTTTAAAACAGCTCTTGTTGGAATTTTCACCTTGCATTAATTAAATTAAAAATTACATTTATTTTCTTAAAAGGTGAAGTTAAAAAGATTAAAAACAACAGATGTTAAATGTCCCGAGATCTTTCGGACCATTGATGGACATGTGTATGTCCGAAAGATCTCGGGACATTTACCATCTGTTGTTTTTAATCTTTTTAACTTCACCTGTTAAGAAAATAAATGTAATTTTTATTCCCTATACAATGTTACCCATGGGTTCAAAGGTACATTAAATATGAAAATACAAATAATTTTAATAATTTTAAATTTTTAATAATTTTAATAATTTTTTTATAATAATTTTAAATAATAATAAAAGTAAAATGTGGCTGGAAATTAATAGAAAGAAAACAAATTTTCTTTCAAAGAGAGAAATTAACGCAATTTCAAAAGATGCAACAAATCATTAATCCTAAATATATTTTTTGAGCTTAATTCTAAAGTCGATAATCCTTAGAAGTAAGAAATGTCAAGCCACAAAAATAGACACATCTCACTAAGAAGTGAACGGAATTTTTATTGTTAGAGAGAGAAATAAAATTATAAAAAGAAATAAAATGCACATTTTACATTTTTTTTCTAAACTTAAATTAAGAATAAAACTCAAAATAAAAGGGAGTTTTTAAAATTAAAAATAATATTAAAAAACGAATTCAAAACCAATATTTAAAACATTAAAAAATTTTAACATATTATTTTATACTACTACATAACAAAACTAATTAAAAATATTATTATTATGCTAGTAGATACAAAAAATAAAAGTAAATTGAAAATGCACACAAAACATTTTATAAAGGATCCAGGTATCTTTTAACGTGTTATAAATTATATCTTGTATCTCTTATGATAATTTAATTCTTTAGATGAATCCCAATAAAAAAAAAACTCATTTTAAAAGCGAAGTTTTAGAAAGCATGAGTATGTTTTCAGTTAATACAATTTTAAAAACTATCCCCTGCATTTACTGTAACCATTATGCTAACAGAAACTCTTTTTCATTGTGTCCGCATTTCTCTTTTTTCATCAAATGTTTTCGCTTGGGATCACACATTGCTTTTATAAAATTGCTTCATTATGTACGTTTTACTTTCCCATGCAGTGTTGCTATTAATTTCGGAGATATCTTGTATGTAAAAATACAAACATTTTGAACACTAAAGAATTAAGTTTAAAACAAATTTTGTGTCACACTGTATTTTTGAACCCAAAGTAGTTCCAATTCCAGAAGATACGTCTGAAGACGAGACTTTGAAAATGTCTGAGATTGTTTCATTCATGAGAAAATAAAACACTAAAATGTCGTAGGAAATCAATAGGAAGTAAACAAAACTTCTTTGAAAAAAAAAAAGAAAACAATGCAACTTCAAATGACGCAACGATTCTTGAATCCTAAATGCAGTTTCTGAAATGCAGTTTCTAAAGTCGAGAATCAATAGAAGTAAGAAATGTCAAGCCACAAACATAGGCACCATCGCACAGACAAGTGAACGGAATTTTTATTGTTAGAGAGTGAAATAAAATTATCAAAGGAAATAAAATACACATTTTACAAAGTTTTCTAAACATAATATAAGACTAAGAAATAAAATAAAATGTAATTTTTCGAATTTAAGACTATTATTTTAAAATTAAGGGAAAACCAGTATTTAAAACATTTAAAACATTTGACACATTACTTTATACTCGTACATAAAAAAGAAAATTTAGTTTAAAATATTATTTTATACTCATAGATAAGAAAAAGAAAAATTAAACATACATACAAAACATTTGATAAATTGACCAGGTATCTATTAACAGAGTGAACAATTACATCTTTTAATATCTCTTATTAAAATTTGATTCTTTGAGTGAATCCCCATAAAATAATTCGTTTCAAAAAGGAAGTTTAACAAAACATGAGTATGTATTCATTCAATACAATTTTAAAATTAATGCTTTTAGCCTCGCTGAAACAATTATGCTAACAAAATTTCGTTTTTATTTTCTCCGCATTTCTTCTCTTTCATTAAATGTTTTCATTATGGATCACACATTGCTATAAAAAATTGTTTCTTCATATATGTATTATTTTCCCATGCAGTTTTGCACTTGAATTCAAAGATATCTTGTATATAAAAATACAAACATTTTGAACGCTAAAGCATTAAGTTTAAAACGAATTTTGTGTCACACTGTATATTTGACGGCAAAGTAGTTCCAATGCCAGAAGACACGTCTAGAGACAGGACTTTGAAAATGTTTGAGTTGTTTCATTCATGCGAGAAGAAAACACGAAAATGTCGCAGGAAATCAATATAAAGTAAGCAAAATTTCTTTGAAAGAAAGAAATCAATGCAACTAACTACAAAAGTCTCGACGATTCTTGAATCCCAAATATAGTTCCTGAACTTCGTTCTAAAGTCAACAATCAGTAAAAGTAAGAAATGCCAAGCCACAGAAATAGGAACCGTTCGGTCAGGCTAGTGAACGGAAATTTTATTGTTAGAGAGGGAAATAAAATTGTTAAAGAAAATAGAATGCACGTTTTAAATTTTTTTTCTTTAAATTTAGATTAAGAATACGATTCAAAATAGGAAGGGATTCTAAAAATTAAAAATAATATTTAAAAAATAATTATAAAGTAATATTTAAAACATTAAAAATTATTTTAACACGAGATTTGTATACATAAAAAAGGAAAGAAAATTAAAAATATGTACTTAAAATTTTATAAAGGGGTCAGATACCTCTTATGCAGCCTAAAAATGTATCTTTTATTAGCTCTTACATAAATATAATATTAAACGGTTTTTTAAGGGAATCCATATAGAAAAAATCATTTGAGAGGGGAAGTTTACTGAAGTAAGCAAGAATGTATTCTGTTAACCCATTAACGCCCAGCGTCCTCTTTTGAAGACGGTTACAAAAACAGCAAGAAAGCGGTTTTCCCATCAGTAAAGAGGAAGATAAATATATACCTTCTTTCACGAGACAGAATCCTCGATAAATTTAGATAAACGTTTATTTGATTTTAAAAGTGGTGGGAAATACAAAATTTAAATTTTAGCGAAGAAAATAATTCGGGCGTTAATGGGTTAATACAATTTTTAAAAATCTAGTTTTATAAAATAATTGCTTCTTAAATTTATTTATATTACATTAATACTACAACGGCCGTGAGCGGTCATTTTGGCTGCTACCAGATTAAGGCGCAACACTATTCATAGAAAAAACCCGGATGATGATGTAAAATCTGTGGGAGCATTCTTTTCAAATATCTTGCACAAATTTTAACCTGACCTGAATTTTAACCTAATTTTTATATGTTTTTTTTTCATAGGATAGCTGAGGAAGATCCACAACCAACCTAGTTTCTATTTTTTTATTTGTTTTCAGATTAAAAAATACTTACTTTAAAATTCAAAACCGGTTTAAACCGGTTTATTGGTTAAAACCAGAAAATTTCATTTTAAATCAGGTTTAAAAGAAACAAAGAAGAAATACGTTCAATAAAAAAGTTAAATTGTTTTAAACAAAAATCTGGTGAGAAATATTTTTATAAAACTCTACTAAAATTTCCTGCTTTTCTAGTGTTATGAGTTTTGGAATGTCAAGAATGTTTTAGTAAACGGTTATGTGAAAATGTATGTACAGACGTATTCCAAATGAAAATTTAAACAAGTAAGAATAATCATGCGTTAAGCATAGAATATGAAACACTTTCCAACACTTCCTGAAATCTTTAACAAAATTTTGGTATTTAGGGAAATGAGATGCTACTATTCGTGGCCAAATATGTATTCCAATACTTTTGAACAGCCCTGTATTTGATCCCTCGGTTGATATATATATTCTACATAATAGGAAAATTTAGTTTAGCAACAAAAGGCCTATTTTGCGGAAAATTTTCCTTCAACTATGTATTCTTGTAGATGGAAAATACTTGAATACTTTTGTTCAGCTCTGTAAAATACCTAGTACCTTAATTAAACGTCATTATTTTGTTAAACTTTAGCTCAAACAAAAACACACTTAAAACTCTTAAATCACATTTCCAGATATTATCATTTCTTGTTTCCCATCTGGCTAAATCTTTGCGTGATCCTGTATATCATTTTATCTGTATTCTACAAGCATTTCTTAGTAAACTGAAAGCAGTTCAACGTAAAAATGCATAACTTATTTAAAAACTACATTTAAGTTAATTACCCTCATATTCTGCAACCTTGGTAAGCTCTTTTGTGTAACTTTGTATATCAACTATAACATTTATACACACATATATACATATTTATAATTTCCAGATATTTAGTAAAAATTAAAAACGTTTATCATTATTGAAAATGTATTTCATCCATTCATCATATATCATCGATAATATACAGTACTTCGGATAAGGATATAAGATTGGGGATATTTTGTGTGTCCCTGTAAGTGCTTTGCACTTCATATTATGCTTTAAATATTAAGTCTCAACGGCGTATATAAATTTCATGATACTTGTAATCGTTTAATATAATTAAAATGTGTCGCAAACAATCCCCCTCTTTATTATTGTGTAATGGGATTTTTTTAGGTGGCTTTGTAAATGAATAATACTTATTATTTTTACTGCATATTTTACAGGATGCATGTGTTAACGCACTTTGCTAATACATGCAAATTTGAATATGTCTGACAGGGTGTAGCACCTTTAAAATTCATTTGAAACGATTTTTTCCCACAGTCCGTATTGTATCGGAAATTTTTTTACTATCCCTGTAAATAAACTAATAATAGTAGAAGCTTCGTTTTCAATAGGGTTTGTGCTATAGTAAACATCAATAACATGCCAAAATTTTACACCAAACATGATATATTTACGGGAGTTAGAGCGCGGGTAGACGGCCATACGGACAGACCTGCAGACAAACCGAATGCATAAACATTTTTCAACTTTGTCGGAAAGGGTTAAAAAGTGTATGTGGATAAACATTTCATGCAGGAATTTTTTATTTTCTTAAAGGAAGTGGGCTAAATACCTACCTATCAATTATTCTATACATGTATTAAATACATCTAAGTTATTTTCGGTACAAATCGATCTCTTATATGTGTGAATTAAAGACGTTATCTAAATTTTTTGACACAAAAAATTAAAAAAAAATTCTTTATGGTGTATAATATAGCCAAATAAAGTTATTACAAAATAACTGAGTAATTGACAATCCAATTTCAGTTTATCTAAACTCTTGAAGCAGTCAATCATAGAATAGTTAATCTAAACATCCTATCGCAAAATATTTACATTTTGCTAGTTACTGATACATTAAATTATGCCATTTGAAATTTATCATAATTATTTCTCAAGGTCGGTATCTCTAAAAGTTAACTGAGCAGGAATTGCTCTTACGGAATGTACTGTTATTAATTTTGGAAATTTAGTTATTGATCGACGCTGATATAAATTATCACAATTTTATAATATTTTAATACAAGAGATTCCAATATCACATTAAGACCCAACATGCACGATCGTGCAGGTTATACATTCTTTTAAATTACTACTTCTGAGTTGTATGTAATAAAAACGCAAATCGAATTATCATTCTAGTTTACAGAAAACATAAAGTATCATTTTTAACAACACATAGTGGTTGTAGTGCATGTTTTATTTTCAGCCAGCATGACTACTTTTCTTTAAAATCTCATCGAGTCATAAAGGGTTATGGATTTAACATTGCATCATAAGCCAGTTATAGTACAGTAAAGTATAAGTGTGCTAATTATATAAATTAGAACGTCCTTAATCTATGAAATCAACTCACAAATAACATATAAATCGTGTTTTAATGTATTAGGATAGAATGATAAGTATAGGCTAATTCCAATTGAAAAGTAAAAAATTGCATGTACATATTTTTCCTCGGAGGATTTTTTATTTACTAAAAGGAAGTTACATAATTACCTGCTTATCAATTATTTTATAAATGTATCAAATAAATCTATGGATTGTCGATAGGATTCGACCTCTTATGTGTATGTCTGAAATAAGTTTTGTAAATTTTGTGACGTAAGAATCAAAATTTCTGTGGCGTATAATATAGTCAAATATAGTTATTACAAAGTAACTGAATAACTCACAATTCAGTTTCAGTTTAACTAAACTCTTGAATCTGTCAATCATAAAATAATTAATCTAAACATTCTAATACAAAATATTTAACTATTAGAAGTTACTATTATTAAGTTATCCTTTATGCAACGATAATTCTATTACGCTAGCAGCGTATCTGGAACAGCAGTAATTGAATAAGGCTTAAAATAGATTTAAGAAATCATAACATTAAAATAATTCTGGAGTCTGCAAACGAAAAACATCCAGACGTTTAAAAAAATCAAAAACACATTTATTCCACACAAAATTTTAACCAAAAAAAACCGAAATTGCCAAAATACAAAAACAAAACTTTTGCTCAATATTTACATTGAGTTAGAGTTACAGCACGTAGGTGTAAGATGCCATGAAATAATCAAACAAAATCTCTGAAGACATGACATCCTCCCACCTTAAGTTGTTGAAAGAAAACTTAACTTACCAAACATTTAAAAATTTCAAAGAATAACACATACACAATAGACATTTCTAATATACTCACCAACACACAAATATATAAGATATATATACTGAAAGTCACATTTAAAGTTCAAAAATAAATTTGTTTACAAGTCCAGCTTTTGTGGTTTTTTAACAATTTTCCCACTTTTAGTTTTAAAACATCATCTCTGAAAGTTTCTTTGGAAATTTCAAGTGGGAAGCCCTTTCGCTGTTCTCAAACGCACTAATCTGTTAATGCCATCCTTTCCTGGTAATAATTTACTAACAACTCCTAAAGGCCACTCATTACATTTTGCATTATCACTTCCAATCAACACAACTTCTCCTAGCTTAATATCTCTTTCTTGTTTTCATTTCTTTGAATTAAAAGTCCCAAATATTCCGATCTAAATCTTTTCCGAATATCAGTTATCAACTGTTGACAATATTTTATTATTTTGAAGAGAACAACTTCATCCACTTGATCTAAATCCGGAACACCAATTTGTCTGAAATCTTGCAAAAATGAGCTAGGTGATAAAGGTGTCAGTTCAGTATCCGTTTCTGATACATGACGAAGCGGTCGAGAATTTATAACAGACTCTGTATCGCATAAAACGGTGACAATTTCTTCATAAGATAAAAAAGCCTTTCCGAGAACTCTTCTTAGGATCTGTTTCATTACTCCAACTGATCTTTCCCAGAAACCACCCCACCAGGAGGCAGTGGGAGGGTTGAAAAGCCATTGTATTTTTCTTATACTACTAAACTGTGCAATCTCAGCCCAATTTACGGTTTTCAAATAATTTGATGCACCGGCAAAATTGCTTCCATTTTCACAATACACCTCTTCTTGAGATGAATCTACGAAAATTTTGAAGAAAAGCTTCAGTAGTTAATGATGACAGAAGTTCAAGATGCACAGCTCTGAAAACCGCACAGGTAAATACGCAAATCCAAGCTTTACTCCCCTCCTTTAAATACAGCGGTCCAGCTAAGTCAAAACCGATTATTTCAAAAACTACAGCATTTTTTATTCTGTTTTCTGGAAGTGATGCAGAGGGGATAGTCACATTTCTTTTGGCGTGTCTTAAGCAAATAACACATTTTGATAATACTGCTCGAACAGTTTTTCTCGCATTCAGAATCCAATAATGTTCACGTAGAATATTTAAAATCATTTGTAATCCTGCATGTGAGTTCTTTTTGTGTTCAGTCATTATCAGTCTCTCAACGACTGGATTATGGGATGGCAAAACGGTAGGGTTCTTGAAATCTCCCGAATCCTTCCTATACGTTAATTTTGTCTTCACTCTAAGTATTCCCTTTTCATCTCTGTATGTTGTTAAAGAATTAATTTTCTTTCTGTTGACTTCATGACTAAAATATTCCTCTTGTATCATCTTTACAATCTTTATTTCTGCTTCTTTTAGTTCCGCATAGGATAATTCACCCATGATTCGAGAAGCGGAATTTCTACAGTTGAAAATGAATCTATTCATCTAAGCTGTCATTCATAGCATTCGATCACAGCTTGAAAAATATTAGTAGTGCCAACCTGAATCTTCGTTATTGTTTTTACTACTGCTTTTATTTTCACATTGATTTAAGTAACACACAACTGGAAGACTCTTAGAAGTTGGATTTGTTTTTCTTTTTTCTTTCAAAATAGATGGCTTGTCAAAAACAGGTTTGGTAACTGGCCAGTTTTCTTCAGTTTGTAGAAGCCATTTTGGCCCCTCCCACCATCTATTGCATAAAAGTTGGTGAGCAGAACACCCTCTTGAAGGTAGGTCAGCAGGATTATGTACTCCTGGAAGATGCTTCCACGAAGTTGGATCAGTCAGTTCTCTTATCTCTCGAACTCTATTATTTACAAATACTGACCAAAGTTCATCTCGCTGAATCCAACTTAATACTGTAGTGGAATCAGTCCAGTAGTGTTGTTTCACATTGTCCCACTGGAGTGCACTGAGTATAGATCTGCACAGTCGAGCTCCCACGTTGCAGCCAGCAACTCAATACGAGGACTCAAGTGATGGATTTTACTGGAAAAACTCTCGATTTGGCAACCAAAAGATTTTTATGAACAACACCAGAATACTCTATGCGAACGAAAACAGCTGCTGCGTATGCAAATTGGGTGGCATCACAAAATGTATGAATACTTAGATTATGTTGATCACTTATAACAGGAGAAAAACAGCGGCTTATAGACAATTTTTTTAAGGAACTTAAATCTTCAAACCATTTTAGAAATTCACGTTTCAAGTAATCTTCAACTTCTCTATCCCACGGGATGTTGTCTCTCCACATCTTCTGTAACATTAATTTGGGCATTAAGAGGAAAGGACATAAAAATACAATAGGATCAAAAAACCTATGTGTAATGGAAATAATCACTCTCTTCGATACAATTTCGAGTTTGTATGTTTTCAACCATACCAAATTAATTTTCAGTTCATCTTCTTTACGATTCCAAATTAATCCTCGAACCGAAGTATCTTGTTCTGGGTCATCATCTCCTGTATACTTCCATCCTCTCGAGTTGAATTTTCCTTCAGCCAAGATATGTTGACTCTCCTCGATGAAAGGTAATATTTCTGCTTCATTGTCCAAACTTGTAATTAAATGATCTACGTAAAAACTTCGCAGAAGTATGTCAATGTTCTCAGACTATACTTCAAATTATTTAGATATTTTTTCAAATGATGTTCAAGCACAGCTTCTAAGAGAAACGGGCTGCTTTTCACACCAAACACCACACGTGTATGCCGCATTATCTTTGGAACTACATTTTCTTTTCCGTTCCACCAAAAAAATTTTAGAAAATTCCTATCTTCCGGTTGCACACTTATTTGTAAAAAAGCTTTCTCTATATCGGCAACTATGCCATATTTATGATCTCTAAACCTGAGAAGAAGATTAGGGATTAGTCCAATAAATTTGGTCCGGACTCTAAACACTGGTTGAGCAATGGAGAATCTCTAAGTCTGGCAGAGGCATCAAAAACTGGGCGTACTTTAGTTATTCCATGTTGTTTTACAACAGGTCTGTGTGGCAAATAGTGTTCTTGCAGGAAGATGGAGAGTCAGCTGGATCATCTTCAATTATACCTAACGATTCCCATTCTTTAAATACATCATCATAAGCTGTAAACAAATTTTCTTGATGCAATTTTTTCGTCGATGATTCTAATCGTTTCATAGCAATCTCTTTATTAATCGGTAAAGGCAAATGATTCTCTTTCCAGGGTAGTGAAACTTCGTATCTTCCATCTGTATTGATTCGAACAGTTTCTTGGAAATGCAATTTAGTAAGGTTTTCTCTTTCCCTTTTGTTTTTCATTTCAACCGGATCACTTATCCCTAAAACCTCTAAACTAAAAAGATCGGAAATAGTAGCTTCTCGTACAAACATCGAAATTACCATCATAGCTGTATCTTCTTTTTCAGAATGCAATTCACTTTTCTCCCTGAGAGTCCTTGATAGGTTTCCATGGCTACTAATCCACTGGATAGAACTCTTTTCTTTCCAGTAAACAGTCTACCAGCAACATCTGCTCCAACAAGAATATCAATTGGCCCAGAATTATTTTCGATGTCAAAAATTTGTATATTCATAGATTGCAATTCTTCAATCCACGGTCCGTATGAAACAGAAGGAACATCATTGCAAATAATATCCTGATCAACTACGTCAAAATTACAATTAAAACTTCCATCTAAGTTTCCTAGTTCAATTTTGTATACATTATGAAACTTCTCGTTGATCTTTTCGCCTCCAAAAAGTGCATGCGACAAATGTTCATGCCGTAAAGCTGCTAATTCTAACACAGATACTATTTCTTTTCTAATATAAGACTTCGAAGATCCCGAATCATACATAGCTCTTACGATTAAATTACAATTTTTACCTTTTACTTTAACTTTCAAAGTCTGTAGCAAAACTTGTGGCGCGTTCGAAATACTGGCCAAATTTAGTGATTTATCCTGCTCTTTAACCTCTTTTTCCACATTATTTGATGTAGGTTTATTTACCTTTTTATTTGACTTGGTGCATATAAGTGCATAATGCATCTTATCGCAGATCATGCATTTCACAAAACACCTACATTTTCCTACCCTATGTCCGGCTTTTAAACATTTGAAGCAATAACCTTTATCTTTTAAAATCTTTAATTTTTCATTATAAGACATTTTTTGAGTCTTAAAGCAATTGGTCGGTTCATGTTTTCCGCTACAGAAAACGCAAAGTTTCTCTACACCAACTGAAGAGCTCAACAAACTATCCGACGTAAATATTTTATCTTTCTTTAATTTGCTCCCACTTTTATATGCTTATAAAATTTAAATTTTGTATTTCCCACCACTTTTAAAATCAAATAAACTTTTATCTAAATTTATCGAGGATTCTGTCTCGTGAAAGAAGGTATATATTTATCTTCGTCTTTACTGGTGGGAAAACCGCTTTCTTGCTGTTTTTGTAACCGTCCTCAAAAGAGGACGCTTGGCGTTAATGGGTTAACAGAATACATTCTTGCTTACTTCAATAAACTTCCCCTCTCAAATGATTTTTTCTATATGGATTCCCTTAAAAAACAATTTTATATTATATTTATGTAAGAGCTATTAAAAGATACATTTTTAGACAGCATAAGAGGTATCTGACCCCTTTATAAAATTTTACGTACATATTTTTAATTTTCTTTCTTTTTTTATGTATAAAAATCTCGTGTTAAAATAATTTTTAATGTTTTAAATATTACTTTATAATTAATTTTTAAATATTATTTTTAATTTTTAGAATCCCTTCCTATTTTGAATCGTATTCTTAATCTAAATTTAAAGAAAAAAATTCAAAACGTGCATTCTATTTTCTTTAACAATTTTATTTCTCTCTCTAACAATAAAATTTCCGTTCACTAACTTGACCGAACGGTTCTTATTTCTGTGGCTTGGCATTTCTTACTTCTACTGATTGTTGACTTTAGAACGAAGCTCAGAAACTATATTTGGGATTCAAGAATCGTCGAGTCTTTTGTAGTTAGTTGCATTGATATATTTTTTTAAACGATCAGCTTTCCCTTTGAAAACATTCAGTTCTGCTTCCAGTTCGCAAATATCAACACTTTCTAAGGCTATCAGTTCTTCTACTTTATTATAAGCTTTCGTAAAAGCGGCTCTTTCACTTTTTCTTGATTTCTTAAGATCTTCAATATTAGCCATTTTTACAATCACCGGTCCCGCCGAGGGTACCAAAAAATATATTACGTTATCCTTTATGCAACAATATCTCTATTACCCTAGCAGCGTATCTGGAACAGCAGTAATTGAATAAGGCTTAAAATAGATTTAAGAAATCACAACAATAAAATAATTCCGGAGTCTGCAAGCGAAAAACATCTAGACGTTTGAAAAAAAATCAAAAACACATTTATTCCACACAAACAAGAACTCTCACAAAATTTTAACTAAAAAAATCGAAATTGCCAAAAAACAAAAACAAAACTTTTGCTCAATATTTACATTGAGTTAAAGTTACCGCACGCAGGTGTAAGATGCCATGAAATAATCTAACAAAATCTCTGAAGACATGACAACTACTGCATTAAATTATGCCATTTGAAAAACATAATTATTTCTCATGGTAGGTATCTCTAATAGATATCTGAAAAGGAATTGTACTTAAGGAATGTACATTTATTATTTTTAGAAATTTAGTTATAGATCGTCGGCGATAGAAATTATGACAACTTTAAAATATTAATTTCGTATAAGAAATTGCAATTTGGATTTAATATTGCATCATATACCGGATAGAGCACAGTAAAGTCATACAGGGTGTCCAGCAAATAACACTCTGATTTCAAAATTAAATTTCTCAAAAACAAAGAACAATAGAATCATGCAGTAAATAGTTTACTTATCCGGTAAGCTGTAAAAATCTTTTACAAAAGTTTCGAACGCTAAATTTTTTGAAAAGATTGTGTTCTGATTGCAAAGAATGCTTTGATTTGACATTTTTCTTGCTGTAGATTGCTGCCAGAGAATGTGTTTTTCGGCTTGTGTGTGTTTTTCGGTTTAAGTGCCATATTTCATAGTTTTTTTAAATAAAATTTTTGAAATTTCGAAACTCTAAAAATTTACTTCGAAAAATCTTCAAAATATTGCACTGTAAGCTAAAAAATTATTTCTATGCAGGCAATCTAAAACAGGAAAAATGTCAAATCAAAGCATTCTATGCAATCAGAACGCAATTTTTTCAAAATATTCACTGTTTGAAATTTCTGTATAAGATTTCTACAGCTTACCTAATGAATAAACCGTTTACCGCATATTACTATCGATCTTTGTTTTTGAGAAATTTAATTTTGAAATCAGGGTGTTATTTGCTGGACACCCTGTATTATGCATAATATATAAATTAGAAATCTATGATTCATGAAATCAATTTACAAATAACCTTTAAAATGAGCTTTAGTGTGTTAAAATATAGCGATAATATTCACCTTTACAGTTTTAACTAAAATACTGATAATATTAATATTAATTGACTCTATTGATAATATTTTTAAGTGATAATTATAGACTAATCCCAGATGAAAAAAAAAACTGAATGTGGATCAATTTTTTCTTACAGGATTTTATATTTATTTGAAGGAATTTACGTAATTACCTATTTATAACTTATTCTATATATGTGTTAAATAAACAAAATCATTTACATTTTAGCACTTACTACTATATTAAACTATGCCATTAAAAATTTATCGCAATTATTTCTCAAGTTCGGTATCTTTAATAGATATCCGAACAGGAATTCCTTTTATGGAATGTACTGTTATTACTTTTGGAAATTTAGTTATTGATATTCGGAGATACAGATTATGACAAATTTATAATATTAATTTCGTAGAAGAAATAACAATTTGGATTTAACATTGCATCATAACCCAGTTAAAGGACAGCAAATTCATATTATGCAAAATATATATTACAAAATGTAACATTTATGAAATCAATTTACATATAACATTTAAAATGTGTTTTATTTTGTTAAAATATAATGATAATATACACCAGTAATATTTTTTCATAAAATAGTAATAGTATTTTTTAAAGTGTCCAAAACATAAAAATCTTCATTTTTTCTTTAAAAAATGGCATTAAAAATTAGATATTACCTTTTTGTTTTGGTTTCTTTTTAAAATCTTGTTTTTAAGCAATGACTGTCATAGAAATGACAGAGATGAGTTTTTCAAAATTTCTCAAATTTAAATTGTTATAACTCAAGAACCGTTTAAGATTAAATGCTTTTAATTTTGCACATGAATTTTTTGATTGTTTTACTTTAGTTTTGATTCAGCAAATTTGGAAAAAAAATATTTACTTTTAAAAGTATGATTTTTAAAAGATAAAATACATAATTTCTTCCAAATTTTTTATTTAAATATTTTTAAAAAATGTTTTAAAAAGTTAACATTTTTTAAAATGTTGAATAAAAATTAAAATTTTGACATTTCTCTTTATTTAAATGTAAAAAAGTGAAATTCTACAAATATTTTCAGTTATAACGATTTTAAATTACAGAGGTGTAAAGATTATTAGAATAATTGTGGAATTTACTATAAAATCTCGATATATTTTAGAAATAGCAAATTATTTAAAAAATAATGATACATCTAATATTTAGTGTGCATTCCGTTGAATTTTGTTAAAGATTTCATCCGTTTTGGCTAACATTGTATTGATTTTTCACAATTAGTTTGCATTTCGATGTCAGGTGCCAAATTTCAATGAGTCTTTCTATCAGATCTTTCTTGTTTGTAATCAGATCTTTCTTGTTTGTAATGATGCATTCCTTTAATTTTTTTTCTTTGCAATGGCCCAAGATTCATTATTAAATTCATATCTAGACTGTTTCGAGGCCATCGAAGGGTTTTATTTATTTTTTTCATCCAAAAATTTAGTCACAGATAAAAATTTTTGGGACGGAGATTCATCATGAATGAATATAAAGTCTTCATTTGGGAAACGGTCTTCTAATTGCAGAATTATTCTTTGTTCAAGCACTTTTTTTACACTGATACACTGATACCGATCCATTATACCTACTATAATGTATAAACGTCTAGTAATTTGAGAAGACATCACGTTTAAAAAAAATTTCTTTAGTAGAATGTTTAACCGTTTGTGCTAAGCAATTTATGTAAAATTCTTCATTGGTACTTCTTCAGACATATTTACTGTTTCCTCTTGATATCGTAAATATTGATTCATGAAAAAAACATATCTAAAGGATATAAAATTACTTAAGGTATGTAGTTTATAGAAAAGTACTCTTAAAAGAAATCTTTTAATCAAATTTATAAACAGTTCTGTATCTTTATTCAGTATGACAAAAACATGATTTCAAGAAAAGAAATGAACAACTTAATTTCAACTGATTAATTAAGAGGAAATTAATAATTCTCTTTTTGCTCCAGCCAATTCCAAATTGTTTTTGCACAATTTTTCTCAGACAAGTCCCTTCTTTGTCATAGTAGATAAGATTTTAGTCTTTTTTTCGACAATGATGAGCACTGAGTCCAGCTGAGATAAGTTTTCTACGAGTAGAAGAATCGCATACATTTACTCCATGCGCTTGCAAAGAGATTTTTAGTTCATGATTAGTTACTCTTCTGTTAGTTGTAGCATTCTGAATTAATTTCATTTCTGTTCTTGCAGTAAATTTACTTTTCCTTCCGCATTTTCCTACTCTAGAATTTTTACATTCACATTTGAAGGCCAAAGATCTCCACACATACTTGCGAAATTTTTGCTGTTTTACCGATTTCGTGCTGTGTATAATTATTTTCTTGGATGAGACACTTTACCTCAGCAAGATTTCTAGGTGAAATATCAATTGCTATACCTATAATCTCACAATATTCCTTTGACAATCGAAAATAAGCCACTAATTTGTATACATTAAGCAAAACAGCAAAAAGATTTGTTTTAAGAATAAAATAATACTGATTTTAACCCAAATAAAGAAAGATAATACACGCAAAGCAAGCAGAAAATTTTAAAATTTTATTTTAAATTTGTTTGTTAATCAAACAAATTCGTTAGTGCAAACTATTTGATTACTTTGGAAAAAATATTTTTCTTTCTAAGAAATGGCAACATTTAACAAAATTATATCCCCAAAACTGTTCTAATGGAGTAAAAAATTGACTAGATCAACAAATCAAACTGACTTTCATGAAACATTGCAAGTATATATAATACTAATCAAGAAAAACTGAAAAAATCACAATTATTCTAATAATTTTCATACGGTTAATTACCACAAAAAAATTTAAGTTTTAACTCAATTAATAAAAATTATTTTTTAATGTGTCCTCGACTACATGAAATGACTCTAAGTTCTTATTGTTTCAGTAATGATGTGTTTACTAGTATCTGTATCATCCAATTTCTTTTTGAATATGTATGGCTGGCAACAAAAGAGACACGCACCTGCACTCAACGCCTGCCGATTGAGGACCTTTATTACACGTCTCATCTAAAGTCGGTAAATACAATCCCATCTCGATCACGTAACAGTTTAAACAGTTGAAATAACAAGAACTGCAAACTCATTGTCTACTACATGTGAATGTACTAATAAAAGTATAATATACAAGTCTTAAAAAGCAATTTGTCATGTATAAAATTATTAAAATAGGGTTATTTCTAAATATATGAACAGTTAACATTTCCATGTTTAAAGAGAAATCGCTCTTAACTGAATATGCTTATAAAGTTTTGCATGTCTAAATATTGATATATTTTAAACGAAATAGAGATAACTTCATACGTTAAATTCTGTAAAAGAGATTACAATTCGGATTCAAACAATGTTTTCTATATTCAGTTAAAGCACTGTAGAGACATAATATGCGAAAGAGATAACATGAAAATTGTTTAAGACCCGGCATTCATAGTATGGATGTAATTGCGTTAGGAAGTTAAAACAGTTAGTTATGTTTATTCGTGTTTAAAGTAACAGATTAATAATTACCTATTATAAAAGATTAAGTTGGATAATTTTTTAATTTTTAGCCCACGTTGTTCAGAAATATAGATTTGTCCGAATAAAATATTAAATACTTTAAATCTTACAAAGCAATTTATCATGCACTTTCTTTTAAAATATGGTTATTTCTAAATATATGAACAGTTAATATTTCCATGTTCAAAGAGAAATCGATCTTAACTGAATGTACTTATTAAGTCTTCTATGCCCAAATATTGATATATTTTAAATGAAATAAAGATAACTTCATATGTGAAATTCAGTAAAAGACATCACAATTCGGATTTAAATTGTGTTTCCTACATTCAGTTAAATCACTGCTGCGACATAATATTCGAAAGAGATAATATGAAGTTGTGACAGACCCAGTAGTCATAATAATAATGTAATTGCGTTAGGAAGTTAAAACAGTTAGTGATGTTTATTTCTGTTTAAAGTAACAGGTTAATACTCATCATAAAAGATTAATAAGATCTTATTAAATTTGGTTTGCGTTATTTAGACATATAGGTATGTCCTTAGTGGTTATAATATAACTTTACGCGTTTTCATTTATCCCTATCTCGCAAGATAAGACCATAATTTATGGAACGGTTACCTGAAATTACAGTCAACACTGTTCGGTGTGACAGTATACGTTTAAAATCAGTATTTAAGGGAATTTCGGATCGTAACAAAAAAATTGTAATGAAAAATATAAGACCATTTTGTTCCAAACTGAATCCAAAATTTTGTTCATATCTCTAGCATTGGAAAATATTTAAATTATTTCAGTGGGGAAAACGTTAAAGAATCTTCTAGAAATAAATTGTAATATGAATTTTGAAAGCAAAATTAATAAAAAGCACATTATATATGAATAACAAAAACGTGGTAATTAATTTAAATTTTAATTTCATTGTAGTTTTAAATGAAAATCAATATCGGGAAATTTGTTATTTAAAATACATTTTAATTAGTCGTGGATTAATTTTCTAATTTTGAAATGTATTGTATTTATTGTTTATTAATGAAAAATGCTACTAGCTAAAATAATAATAATAATACAAAATATGAAATACACAATTTAAACATAATATTTTATGTTTTGAACATATCACTGTATTAAATTATATCATTTAAAATACAGAAAAGTTTCAAAAGGTAGATATTTGTTAAAGAAATCTAAACAGGAATTGCTGTTATTGAATCAAACATGGTTGGTACATTTTGAATATTTGAATATTGATTTGCTGTAATCGAATTTTAATTAAATTTTCACGTTTAACTCCGTACCGTAATTCAGATTTAAGGTATGTTTTATGCCTTGCGTTTATGCACAATAAAGTACTTGAAATAAATGGTTGAAATAAAGTTTTGTCGGATCAATACTTCATAACGATAGTGCAAATGTATTTCCAAAATTATAAAATTAGACGAAACAGTTATGTTTAGAATAAAAATATGATTTAAATCTCATTTAAGTGTCAGTGTTTCAGATGGTCTATATGTTTTAATTATCTTTTAGTAATATAGCACTTAATTTCTGTCTGAGAATATATGTGTTGACAAAATGAAATAAACTCACTAAATTCAAATTTGAAATTTATATTTCTTTATCGTGTATTAGGAGACTGGGCACGGTTTTCCAGATTAAACCCCAAAAATAATGGAAAATTTTTATTAACAATAATAATTACTTTTGATTTTATCGTGCTGTCATCTTTTTGTATACCATGGTGCATTATTTTAAATGCCTCAATAATGTTTCGGTAAAAAAACGTTAAAAAAGAGGTTTTTTATTAATATATTTAATTATTATTTTTTAACTGTATTTGCATTACATTATAACATTAACACTGTTTAACAGTAATTGCAGTAATATGTTTCATCTTAATGAAAAATCCATTTTATTGCAGTTAAAAAAATAAATCAAAGGATCTTACAATTCAATGACAATCATGAAAATGTAACTAATGGACATGTTATTGATACAAATGTTTGTATTAAGCATAAAATGAGATAATAAGAAAAATAAAATAGATAATTGTATACTAAATTAAAAACTTCATAATTTTACTGTAGTTACTATAGTCCATAATAATATCAAAATTAGAGTATCTAATTTAACGCAAGAGCTTTAGAATGTAAAGTTACACATCTCTCGTAAGATTTTTGTTAGCCTAATTAGAATCAAACCGCTTTTACGTTAAATACGCATGGTGTATAGCAGTTTTCCTGTTAAAGGAAAAATTTTGGGAAAAAAAAGCGAATAAATAAAAAATTCTTTAAATTATAAAAAATAACAGTTGGTAAAAAAACTGAATAAATCATCAAACAGAAAAAAACTTGTACGCTGTACGATAAGCTAAATAAATGTTTAAAAATGTGTAACTTACGGGGAAAACGTAGTACCATCTGGTAACCCTACTAAATGTCTTAATTTTGCAAAAAAAAAAAAAAAAAAAAAAAAAAAAAAAAGAAAAAGAAAAAGAAAAAGAAAAGGAAAGAATGAAATTGGCAATTTCCTTACAGTAGGCGGAACGGGGCACATTGATACACTCTTTTTCAAAGAATTTTTTCTGTGTTCAGAAAGTAGAAATTTCAAGATATTTTTCCATGTGGTGTCAGAAAAACTTGTGTAGTGTGTTATAAAAATGTACAATCTTTGTTTCATATAGTATTTTTCATCCAAATAAAAACAAAAAATAAAAAAAGTCATTTGTATAAATGTGCCCCATCCCCGGGTTAAACATGTATTTTTGTAAGTGTTAATTTTCTTAATTCACATTAAAGAAACAGTCCATCAAAAACGATAAAAGAATAAAGTTATTCAATAATCAAGAAATATTTTAAACATATAAAATGAGGGCGTACAAAATACAGTATATGTTTTTTAAAGTGTAGATATATATGTTTTATATAAAAATAATATGCTAAACAAATATGATTTGAAGTAGATTATATTATTACTTAATTGTCATAAGTTTTGATTAAGCTTAGCATGCCGTTTAGACACGGATGTACGGTACTTTATGGACCTTAGCTTCCCCAAAACCACTAGAGAACATTTTGAAGGTTATCATCCGCCTAATGCGTATCTTTAATTCTACAAATTGTTCACAGAAAGCATATACTGGATGTAAAATTGCCAGCCGTCGATATTTTTGCCGATCCCACCGAAGCTAGCATAGGGATATAAATAAGGGCTTCTGATTGGTTGAATAATTTAAAGAACAATTTTTCTTTGTAAATAAATCATTCTGAAGTAGATGTACATTTTAGGGGGTACCTGGGTATATCGTGTTAAAATAATCACTTGAAGATAATAACAATAATAATAAAATGAATATTTTTAAAAGTAATATGGAACAATTGGTTTTTGTAAATATCGCGTAATTGATACAATAAAAAGAAAATGTGATTATTGTTTGTAAATAAATTGTTAAATTAATTAGAAAAAATTCCTTTTTTTTTAAGTAATAAAGAATAATTGAGAAACATCAACATTAACTTCTTTAATTCTAAATTCCAGGAAATCTTTCCTTTTATTTCCTAACAAATATGTAAAATCAGAAGGACATTAATCAAAATTCATCTTTTAAAAGGTTTTCAAACAGAAACTTATGATTAAATAAACGTAAAATTAAAAATGAACCAAAATAAAGTGCTCTTTAAATTATTCAACCAATCAAAAACTTGTATTTTCTTCACTATGCTAGGTTCTGTGGGATTGGCAAAAATTCCAGTCGTCGTTTAGTTTCTGTTTTCTTTCTTTTTCTTTTCATTCTTTTTATTTTACTATTTACAGGTTGTTGTTGACAATTGTCTAATTTAAAGTAGGCAAATTTCTGTTTCTTCAAATAAATATGAGATCCAGCGGAACGTTCTTTATTATATTAATGACATTATTTTCACGGAATAGGTATTTTTTCTGCTTTTAATCACATTCTACATTTATGGCTTTGTTTCGGAAAGATTTGAATCTCAGTATTCGTCATTATAATATAGGTGTCCGGTTCCCTTCACCACCTGGATACTACATTCAGCGAGTTAATAATTGCCCAAAACATCAATTATCAAAATCAGTAGGATATTTTTTCGTTTTTCCCCAATTCAAAAGAAACACTTCTGTTTCTATTTCTTCAAAGAAAAGTGTTTATGCTAATTGTACAACGAGTAAGGATAAAAAGGAAAATGACCGTTTATTTCAAGAAAATGTTCAATTTCCGCCAAAAAGAAGAAACTGGTGTTAAAAAATCACATAACATTTTTTATATGGGTGCCGAACTTTTTCTACACTGTTTGTCGTATAGAAAAAAATATTGGAACTGTCTATTCCCCAAATTCAGTTTCTGTAAATTTCTATTTTAAAATTTCTTTAACAATAGAAAATACAATAGAAGCATTGTGTTGTTTTACTCATTATTTAGTTTTAACCGTAATTGGAGAAAGGGAAACATTTGTCAATCTGTCTATCAAATAAGTTACGGTTGCATTTTTAAAAATATTAATTTTCACACACTGTTTTTGTGTAAAAAGTACTATTTTCATTTTTTGAAAGATTTGGAGCAAAAATCAAATTTTCTATTACTAATTCATTGATACTTCGCGGTACAGATATCATGCGAATTGAGATTTCTCCAGCTAAGTGAAAAAAAGATCCAGGTGGGACTTTTAAACCAAGAAATTTTCCTTGTATTTTGAACGCTTTGTCTGCTGAGCTACCTAGAACTACAGCCGATTGTCACATTTCATTCATATAATACAAATTGATATAGCTTATAACGTTATCTTAGGGAATTGTATCAGCTGTTTGTTTTCCCGGAGAGGTCTATAGACAGAGCAGTTACAAACCTTGTGATGCATATTCCACCCTAAGCACCTTTCACTAACTACGGAAAATCAAATTTGATTTTGAAATTCATTTCCCTATCATGTTGAAATTTGTCAAATTACAATTATTTCGAATAAGCTGTATAATCCACAATTTCAAATACATTTCAGAAATCTCTCATTTATAGCACACCAATCATTCTGTTAAAATATATTACATTTTAGTAGTTAATAAATAAATTATGCATTTCAAATTTATCAGAACTATTTCAGAAAGTTTGTATCTGTGATAGGAATCTGAATCTGAATTACTTTTACTGAATATACTGTTATTACGTTTTGAATATTTAAATACTCGCTACTGCGATTGAAATTTGGATAAATTTATGTATTAATTCCGTATAACTGATTACGATTCGAAGTTAAATTACATTTTGTACACTGAGACTTTTGTAGACAAGAAAGTCATGTGAATCAGATATCATGGAAGTAGTTAGATACTGTTTTCAAAATGACAATTTAACTGTTTCTATAATATAAGACAGTTAAGTTATGTTTAATTGTATCTAAAGTAAAAGGATAATGCACACTTATAAATTGTTTACTAAAGTTCTCTTAAAGTTTTGAACAGTTGTTGTTTAAGTATATAATATACATTTCAATCCTATATGATTGCAATTCAACACAATGCGAGAGTTTGCAATAGATTTTTACTCTTTAAAGTCAATTGTGTATAAATCCTTTTTAATATCACAACAATTTCAGAATATTAACATCTGTAATAGAAATCAGAATTACTCTTACTGCTTATACAGTTAATATGTTTTGAATATTTAAATACCCGCTTACTGCGATTGAGTTGTAGTTGTTTTTATGACAGCGGATGCAAGAAAAATATAGGCTTGAGGAGCAGTATTCTACATGGGGGGATGGTCTCCAAAAGAGCACGTAATTTGTTTTTACGAAAAAAATATTCAAAGTTCGAAGAAAAAAAAAATCCGAACGATTAAGCAGATGGGGGCGATTGGGTTTTACTCCAGTGCCTTCTGTCTACCAACTACGAGATGTGATCATCTAGGCCACTGGTGAGGCCTTACTGCGATTTGAACTAAGATAAATTTATGTATGGAATTCCGAAAAACTGATTACGGACTTGATTTAAATTCTCTTTTGTACTTTGAGTTAAATCACGGAAAGTCATGTAATTCCAGTAGCATAAAAGTAATGTCAGATTATGTTTTCATAAGGACAATTTAACTGTTTCTGTGATATAAGACAGTTGAGTTGTGTTTAATTGTGTCCAAAATAGGAGGATAATAGACGAATCAAAAGAATTAATTAAAATTCTATTGGGCTTTTCAGTGGTTGTTGTTTAGGTGTATATTATCGATTTCAATCTCGCAGTATATCAATTGAATACAACGTGAGATTTTTTTATACGTTTCTCCTATTTAAAAGGTAAGATACTTTTAAACACGTAAAAAAAAAAAAAAAAAAAAAAAAAAAAAAAGTTATCACTAAGTTTCAAGCTTCAAAACTTGTGTAATAAGACAAAATCAAAATTAAACTTCATTTAATTTTAAAGCTGACAGAAAAAGTTAACACAAACAGCTATTGTGCAGTAAAGAATATTAAAAAATGTATAACAACATTTTTAATTATTGTAAATTTTATTACTTATATTATTTATTATGGTAAATTTTTATTATTATTTGTATGAGCATCATTTATACCCAATGCCACATTTTTTGTTAAGCACACCACTCAAAATCATGCATACTTTTAGAAATTTTATCTATAACTTTTAGTTCATATTCTTTACATTTATTTTGTAAATAAATTTATCCTAGAATGCATAATTATGATCAATCTTCATTAATGAAACGTATTTTAGAGAGTTTCTCCTTGCTACATGTAGTATTTTAAGAATGTTTGTTGAGTACTGTTTAGATTTCCATATTGTCTAAAATAAACTACCATTATAATTTCCTAAAAAAAATTAATCAGAATTTTAAAAACAATTCTCAACAAAATGAATTATTTTTTAGTTCATTAAAAGGGAATATTATCAGGTTTGCATTCATTTGCAAGGGAAAAAAATCAAGCAATAACATAATTTTATTTCATTAATTAGAGTAATGAATTAAAATAATTTTATTTGTTACGGAACATTTTTATTTAATGAAAGAAAAAAAGTATTTTTAATTAAATAATGTGACAAGAACAATCTGTATCACATTTCGCTAAATTACTTTTAATTTTATTCGGAATCGTATGAAGCAAGATTAAAAATTATTTACATGTAAAAATTATTTTTTATTGCAACATTCTGAAAGACACTTTAGTTTAGTTTAGTTTATAAATAGTTTTTCATTCATATAACATCATGATCTTTTATTTATATAGGTGGTTATAATATAAGGATCTCTATTTGGAGACAACTGTAGTTTGAACAAACAATTCGAATGTAACCACCATTGGTGCACGTATTAATCATAAAAGGAGAAGAAGAATGGAACAATTAAAAAAATGGTTGCCAAAAGTTTGCGCTACAGGTGATTATGTAATGATAATTTCGACAGGTAAATTTCCTCCTAAATCAGAATAGGTTTAGAATCAAGTGCGATCTGGTATGCGCAGAGGCATATTATATAAGGTTGCTGGCAGAAATTTAATTTTGTTGATGATTACTAGAAGAAAATAACTTTTAACTGGTGTTAATCAATCTAACTACTAAAATCGTGCCGCTACATTCTTAATAGATGGACGTCCTTTTTACGCCTGACGAAGAAAGACTCAGTTCTTTCGCAAGGCTTCGTGCATTTTAATAGATTTTATGGTGTGTTGAAGAAGTTTTATTTTAGTAATTCGATTATTACTACGGCGTTTTTACATACCTTACACATAGTGCCATCTTTTGGCGATTATAGTTATAGATATATGAGTTATCCCCCTTTTCTCGAATAGTAAATGCACCAAGTTTGGTTTCATTCTTGTTATTCCTTCACGCTACAGAAGGCTCCAAACGGAAATTGTTAATCCTTTTGGCCTTGGATTTTTTTTTTCAATTTTGGGGGAAAATTACTTTTATTTTTACAAGGTTAAAATTAGCTATCGAAATCACAGAAGTTACGGTTAACTGAGATTTAGTGTATGCGTTCAGTTCTTTACAGAAAAGTGATGAATGTAATTGCTTTGCTTGTCCTTCATGTAACAAAAGCCTAAGGAAGAATTTTTTAAGACTTTTGGGAAATATTGTATTTCAAACAGATTAAACGATCATATAAATTCAGTAGAATTTTTTATCCCTAATTACTAATTCTGAAAAAGGGTGTTTAATTTAACCGCTTCCCTACTTACCCGTACGTCAAACGGGGGCAACATGTTTGTGCCAATCATCATTTGCTCGTACCACGTACGGGCATCCATGTTCGAATCATAGTTTATTATTCTCACCAGTAATTTTTTATTGTAAATTTTATATCATTTAATCCGAACATTTTTCTGATTAAATTAGGTAAAGATTTCTGTTTTGAAAAACCAATGAGAAAAAAATTAAAATTCTGAAGAGACATGAAAAAATAGGTATTATTTGAAAGGTTTTCTTTTTCAGAAATATTGTTCAGTTAAATAATTAAATCTAAAGAGTGAAACATATGTTTGAATTAAAAGAAACGCCAACGTTTTGCTAATAATTATGAAAACTTTTTTACTATCATTATTACTTAATGCTGAAACATAAGTGATTATGCAAAAGTAATTA
Organism: Maratus speculifer; assembly: GCA_964019185.1. Taxonomy (NCBI): domain Eukaryota; kingdom Metazoa; phylum Arthropoda; class Arachnida; order Araneae; family Salticidae; genus Maratus; species Maratus speculifer. The sequence goes on from OZ025290.1 coordinate 96,782,471, forward strand.
TGATTATTTCTGAATATAACTATGCGATTTTTACGTATTTGCTAGGCATTATTTTTACTGTAAAGCATTTTAAAAGTAAGGAACAGATTTGTAACTACCAGAGTCGAAAGGGTTAATTATAAGCATTTGGTATGTTACTGAAAATTATAGAAATAATTTGAAATTTTACTGATTCAAAGATTCAAAAACACATTCTAGTAATAGTGTAATATTTATATTTTCTTTTTTTATTCTGGCATGCAAAATTAAACATTCCTTGCTAAATCTGAGATCCAAAAAGAAATGTATTGATTTACAGATAAAGAATATTTCTCGAAAGGTTAACTATATATATATATATGCATTGAAATTGTATAATGCTTCACACTGACATAATATAAAACATATTACTAGTCTCTGATCTTCGTAAATTTATGAAATGCAGAAGTCAAAGGCATTAGATTCGGTTCATAAAACATGAAAGCGAAAATATTTTCGAAATTTACGATGTACTTGGTCTAATATGCAACTGGATGAGAAAATGATACATGTGTATGATTTTGTTAAAATATAAAATAAATGTATGGCAGTTCAAAAATTTTCGGAAGTAACGACATTAGTTTTATTTTAAATAAATGATGCATGCAAGTTTATTTTTATAAGTATTCATTTGATGGATAAATACAGTCATAATTTCAAATGCTAGAAACATCACTTTATTCTCAAAGGTTTTACAAAAGAACATTATTTTATTGGTCTGACTTCCTTTTAAAGATATTTTGAACTATATTAGCAAATATACTTAAAACATTCAATATTTGGAGATAGTTAAATCTAACAAGGAAGGTCTCTTTACTAAGTAGAAAAAGTTGAAAAAAATGTTATTTACCACTTACGTATGAAAAAAAGAATTAGTTAAATTTATCATATTAATCGAATATCAGTAGAAAGTCTGTAAAAAAAAATATATATATATATATTTTCGAATATTTGGCGCGAAAATATGAAAGCGACACGAAATTTGGAGAGCAGGTTTTTTTCTCGACAAAAGCAAACTATTCTAATGCATCTAAAAAGTACTTTATAATTATTGCTTAGAATTTTTTATTGTAAAGTTTACCTTATTTGATCAGAGCATTTTCATGATTCAATTCCAAAAAAAATTCTGCATACAAAAACTGGTGATAAAAGTTTGAAAATTAAGCAAACGATTCCCTTCGCGAAGAGGTTAAAGAATATTCGACAGAAAAGTATGTTTTTTGAAATTCTGTTTCATCGCCAATCTGTGATAAATAGCTAAATAAATGAGAATTTCATTATTTTTTTTTTACGGACGTTCTATCGAGGTTAAACTTTTTTCTTTACAAATAGACATATCCATATGAGAAGAACATTATATATTTTTTCAGATTTTTCCGAGTATGCCCGTATGAATTGCCTCCGTGTCAGAGCTAAATTTTCAATATATCATAAAAACAGTTAAACTCATTTATATTTTCGAAAGTTCTTTTTGCTACTTATGTAAGCGTTCACTGTAACTCTTGTAACTTCTTTATCATAAAGTATATCAATTATTTTATTACAAAATATAATTAAGGTAAAAACTGATGTAACCCAGCCATACCCAACCCTTTTTCCTGATGGGCCACAAATATATGTTTGAAACGTGGCTGGCAACTCACTTACAAAATGGTAAAATTAAAGGTAATTAATGTCATAAGGTATCACAAGTCGTACATCAAGGCAATTATAACAAAGTTACCATTAATTGTAAGGTTCAAAGTTTATTGGAGAGGAAATGTTAACGAAATAAAATTTAATTCCCCTATTTTTAAACAATAAATTATATTAATGATTTCTATTTCAGATAATGTAAAAATATGTCTCAAAGTGAAAAGTAAAGTAATGTGTGTGCGCGCGTCGTGTGTAAAAGAAATTAGCAAAATTTTTTTCTACGACAAACCTTCATCTCTTAAAACAGTTTAAGCTACATAAGCATGAAATGCACTAACATTAGAATGCATCATTTCTATGTTCTAAAGAAGAAAACACAGGAAATTCTATAGGAACTTTTTGTTAATGCAAAACTTTATTTAATTTTATTTAATTGCAGACATATAGCACCAAATTTATTAGATTGGAATAATATTCAAAAAAGTATTCAAGATTAAGAATTTTTTAGAGGCTGTAACACAAATTGGAGCACATATGGAACTTCTAACAAAAAACCCGTATACAGTATTTTTTAAGAAACTATAACATTGATTATAAATAACAGATTTTGTCTTTCCATGACAGTGTATAAAACAAAACGGAAAGGTTTTGATACTTCTTACAGTCCAAAAGCCGACAGCACAAAAACCTATGTTATCGACCTCAAGAAAAAAAACCTTTATTTTATGGAAGAGTGGAAATAGGAAAATCTAATGATTCATGTCTTCCGGAAGAGTAGTGGTGCATAAGCCAGAAATTAATACTAATAGTGGTTTACTCATATGTTTAACATTGTGTTTGCAATGCAGTCAAAATTATGAAAACATGAAAAATATAGGAGCAGGAAAAGAAAATGATAAACCTACGAGTAAACCATTAGTAGTATTAATTTTTGGCTTATACACCACTTCACTTTCGGCAGACATGGATAATTTGATTCCCCTATTACAACTCTTCCATAAAATAGTTTTTTTTTCTTGCACTCTATAACATAGGTATTTGTGCTGTGGACTTTTGGACTATTATGGAGTTCTCAATTATGGTCTTCGTAAATATGGATTAATAATTAGGAGTCTCGGATCGAATATAAAAGGCCACATGCGATTCTCGGGCCGTAGGTTGAGAATTGCGAATGTAACCAGTTAAACACCCTTTCGTTCCCCTCACGTAACATATAGTAGCGGTCAAAAGTTTCCGGCCAGCAAAGATTTTTCAGTTAATTTGTAAATATACCCATATGAAGAGGAATCTCAAAGCGATACTTATACATTTTACTGACATATTAGTTAGGAACTTACTTATAGAAGAGCGTGTAAATATTAGTAAACTTTATAGACAAAATTAAATATAAAAGAAAACGCATGTTCTTAAAAGTTTCCGGCCACTTATTATTCTTTAGTTTTTTTTTTCTATCCATAAAGTGTTTTTTGGATGTGTTTATGAATGAATCAACGTGTATAGAATAGTTTGAATTCAAATTTGAAAAGTTCAACAATTATTGTTCGTAAATGAGTGATTAGTTAGTCGCTAAAAGGTCAATCTTCTCGAGATATTGCGGCTAAGTTATCGATCTGTAAAATCGACTGTAAACAATATTTAAAAATTATATAAAGATGGTTATGACTTTTAGGACTTTCAGAGGTCCGGAAGACCCCGGAAAATTACTATTCCTGAGGGCAGAATTATCAGGAGAAAAAACATTGATAATCCGCATAAAAATTCCGTTGCAATATACTGCGATTTACGGAATGGAAATATTACTGAAATAAGTTAGACTACCGTGTTATGATGCTGATGTGATACAAAACTTTATGGAAAAGTCGGTGTTAAAAAAATTTTAGAGGTAAAAAAAAATACCGACATACCCTACTTTCATTTTCCAAGGAACACAGAGTCTGGTCAAGCGAAAACTGGAAAAAAGTTCTATTTTTCCATCAATCGAATTCGAAAAAGTTTTGGAAGTGATGGCAGACACAACGTCCGATGACCTAACACAAAAGATATCATTCTACCTATGTTATTCCTACAATGAAGCATGGTGGAGGACACGTTATGCCGTGGGGAGAATTTTCCTCAAAAATTGTCGGTCCGTTATTTGAAATCCACATCCAGGTGAATTATACAATGTATAAGGATATATTGTAAGACTTTTCTGCCTTATTAGAGAAAAAAAATTGGTCGCAACTATTTTTCTTAACATGATAACGAAATAAATAACGTTTGCAAACCTCGATAAGCAATGGTTTTCGCACAAAAAATTTCGTTTTTGAAATAATCAGGCAAGTTCCCAGCATGAATACAATATAAAATCTTTGAAAAGAAGTTGACAAAAAATAATTCCGGATACTCGAGGTTACTGATATTCAATGGGCTTATTTTCATTATTACCTACTAAATACACACTAAATTTCAAGTCTCTATCTCAATTTATTCGAAAGACAGATCTCCCGAATAAATTGAGATAGAGACTTGAAATTTGAAAGCGTTTCCAAACACACAGACGGATGGCAATTTAAAAAAATGCGTGTTTCGGAATATTCAGTGTCTGAAACGAGTAAATCCGTCAACTTTCGTCAATTCGAATTTCAAAAAGAGTGCAAGACTAACACTATACTACGTATGATGGTTAAATAAAAATGAAAACGCATACGATTACATATACAAACATGTTCAACGTAAAAAAATATTTAATAGAAAAAATTGAAAAAAAAATTACAATTTGAATCTTAACTGTTAAATTGTTAAATCATATTTTTTTAAATTAAATTAAAAATAATCTTCCATCCTATGTAAACATTGTACTCAAAAATGAAATTTCTGAATTAAAAACATCACGTTGCACATTTAAATAGTTTATGGCTTTTAAGTTATGTAGAAAATATGCGTAAAAAGATAGCAGTAAAATTACAAAACATTTTATTTCATCAGTAATATATATGAAGTCAGGTGAAAATAAATAATTTAACTTTTAATATAATACGTAATCGAAAAAATCTGAAAGCTCTTTAATGTAAAAATGTAAAAAGTAATTGTAAGTAATATATTCATGGAAATAAAACTATTTAATCTGTCTGTGTTTTAAAATAATTTCATAGTAAAAGATTTAATACGTATAAAGAATTGTAATTTCACAGAATAGCTAAAACACTTGTAAAGTTTGTTTTATAAAAACATAAATTTACATTTAAGAAGTAAACACTAAGAAGTCTAATTGTAAATTCTTTATATTTATTTTTTTTATTGTATTTTATTTATTCAAGAATTCATACGTGTTTAAATTTGTCCACATCTCACACTAGAATTATTTTTAACAAATTAAAAAGGAGTACTTTATAATAATATCTGTTTTAATCTTTGACGAAAAAAAAAATCTTAACAAAAATTCTTAAATAAACAGCAAAAATTTTACACTATTTTTTTAAGAAATACTTAAGTTATATCCTGTTTTTATTTTTAATTGCAGAAAAATAAAATATGTTTGAGTATTGCAGCAAATATAAGCACGATACTTCAATATATATATATATATATCTATTTAGAAATAACAATTACGTATGCACAGAGAAATTTACTGAGATTCTAGGCTAACAAGATTGTGAAAGCTGGCAATATTTATCGATTCATTAAATTAAACTCGTTGTTTTCTTATGACACCTAAAAACAACTTCTGATTTAATTTTTTTTTCAAAATGAATAAAGTTCCAAACAAAACATATTCGATATAATAAACTATTAAAATCTCCCATTTAATTATATAAGTTCGGTTTTTATATTTTGGATCGCGTTCAAAAAATAACTTAAGGAGAGAAAAAAAGTGGGTTTTTCGAATGACTATTTTCAGATTATTTTGATTGTTTACGTTCATCTTCGAAAGAAAATTATTTTTATTGTCTTGGATGGATTTTTCCCTACTATTGACGCTTAAAACTTTCCTGCAGTTGTTTGTTTTTTATAATCGGATTCTACACTTTCAGCAAGAAATAACAAAAATAAATCAAATGAAATAACTTTTTAAAAGAGATTTTTTTTTATAATATTTTAGCTATTTTTTTTTATTATTTTTTCGTTTTGAAACAAACATTGTTTATATTTATTTATTCATTTATTTTCGTATTGAGTGGGTATTTTTTTAATACCTTATTCAAAAACTGAGTATAAAATTTAAAAAATTGGAAAACTTGTAAAATTATTGAAAAAGTTCATTCGCTAACTTTTTACTTTCTTCTATCTTTACAAGAAGAAAGTATTGGATTCATGAAAATTTTCGACTTCCGGTTTTCGACGGATTTATACTTTTAGAAGGTCCTGAACACGTTTTGGCTATTTTTAGAAAATGTCTGTCTGTGAGTCTGTCCGTCTGTCTGTCTGTATGTGACAAAAAATTTGTGGGCGCTCTATCTCAAGAACTAATGCTCGAAATTTAATAAAATTTTATATTCAATTAGACCTTGATAGGAATTAGTGCCTATTGCTTTTTGGTGAAAATTGGCCTGCAGGTGGCGCTGCTATGCCACGTTTTTCATGATTTTCATGATAGCTATATCTCAACAACTATCGCACAGAATTTCACCAAATTTCAGATTCTGCGATACCTTGAGATATATAGCCGCAGATAAAGTTTTGGTGTGAACTGCCCTATAGGTGGCACTGCTATGCTACATTTTGCACGATTTTTGCGATAGCTATATCTCAAGAACTAATGCAGAGAACTTTATCAAATTTTAGATTATGTTACACTAGAATATGTAACATAATTAGACGCTGATTAAATTTTGGTATTAACCTTGCAACAGGTGGTGCAGCTATGCTGCATTTTGGACAATTTTTCCGATAGCTATATCTCAACAACCAACGCACAGAATTTCATCAAACTTCAGATTTCGTTACAAAATGACATATAACATAATTACACGATGATTACGTTTTGTTATAAATCCTTCAACTGATGGTGCTGCTTTGCTATATTTTACATGGTTTTTTTAAACTAGCTATATCTCAAGAACTAATGCACAGAATTTCATCAAACTTCAGATTCTTTTACACCATAACATAATTAGACGCTTTTTTACGTTTTGGTATAAATTTCCCAAGATATGGTGTTGCTGTGCTACGTTTTGGAAATTTTTTGTTATAACTATATCTCAAGAACTAATGGACGAAATTCCATCAAATTTCAGATTCTGTTAAGTCTTGACATAAATAGGTGCTTATTAGGTTTTAGTATAAATTACCCAACATCAGACACTACTAAGCTCATTTTCTCAGAATATTAATTCAATTTTGGGTTTTAGGCTTTTCGGATACCAGAATCTCATTAGGCTAGGTCAAATGTTCGAGGAAATTTGATAGTGGGTAATTTTGGGATCACCACTTTTTTTTTTTTTTTTTTTTTTTTTTTTTTATTAAAATGTACTTATGAGATAGAAGAAAGTTTTGGGATTGACACATCCAACTAGTTTTCATTTAAAGACAGTTTTCATAATTCTAAGCCACTTTTGCGTTTCAGTATTGAACGTTGATTATTTGGCTGAATGCCAGTACAAAATTTTCGTGCAATTTCTAAAACTATCTTAAGATGAACAAAGCAGGCAAATGTACATAATAAAAATTTTCACCAAAAAAAACTTTTTTTTTCCTTTTTACAGGACTATAATTGTATATTTTGTATTTGTTAATTGGATGAAAAAAAATCTTAGGAATAACCGTAGTTTAAGTGCCATTGTTCTTAATAGTTCATAGAAATAGTATTATGTAATTGAGCATTACTTTTGTTTTAGAATGGGTAGCGCAAATATAAAAATTTGAATCGTTATGCATGATATGCATCTCTTCTATTAATTTATTAGAGCCTTGTATAGAATTAGAACAGTGATGCACAACCTTTTTACCAGAAAATCGTTTGCCACCAAAATATTTGAAAAGTGTTGTTTCTTTTCTTTAATAGCAAAGTTTCTGTCATTACTATAAGCAAAATTATTCTGCATAAGAATTGTGGCATTATTGTGGCCCGCGGGCCAAAGGTTGTTCACCCCTGAATTAGAATATACTAAGATATAGTAATTTGAAAAAAAAAAAAAAAAACACAAAAATAGTGTAGATTAAAAAAGCTTAAAACACATATACTATAAAACGTAAATAAAATATCCATGAAATGTAAAATAAGTAAAGATGGTTTCACTACATTAACCGTCTGAGCGTCTTGCAAACGAATAAAATTATAATGTCGTTTTCTCGGTATTTTGATTGAAATGCTCAGTAAATATGATGTTTTAGACATTATATATATATATATATGTGTGGGATATTGAGTGATTAGCTTATGATTTAAGCAAAAGTAATATTCTTGAAAATATAAAAAGGTTTAATAGACATAAAATATGTACGTAACATTCAAAGATAACAATCGAACTGAATAATATTCAGTATAAATAAGCTTCCCTGAGCTTTGCATTAAAAATCCATTACTCGCCATCGCTGAAATCTATAGAACACCTCGTTCTTTCCACGCATCATCACATGAGTCTCATTTGGGATATCACGTTCATTAAATCATTGAGTTTATTATCTTTTATTGCTGAATACTTCATTCTTTAATCCCACATATATATATATATATAATATTAATTACAAATATGAATATAATCCTTGACATTATTAATAATTATAAAATGTATTGAAAATTCATTAAATCTATAGAAGTACATTATTCCTAATATTGATTATATTGCAGTGAAACCTGAATCTTAATGAACGGAATATTACGTTCCAAATACATAGAAGATTAAATTGAGCTCGCTTTCTTTTTAGGATACATAAGAATGATAATTTTTTCCTTCTTTTTTTCAAAAGAAATAACGTTTCGAACAAAACATATTCGAAATAATATACTATTAAAATCCCCCACTTAATTATTTTAGTTCGGTTTTTATGTTTTGGATTGCGTTCGAAAAAGATCGTAAGAAGGAAAAATGTTTGTTCTTCAGATGGCTTTTTTCAGATTCTTTTTAGTGTTTACGATCACCTTCAAAAGAAAATTATGTTTATCGTCTTACATGTTTTTTTTCTTACTATTTGACATTTAAAACATTTTTGCAGTTTTTCTCTTTTATAATCGGATGCTGCATTTTCAGCAAGAAAAAAAATAAATTAAACTAAATTTTTTAAAGAGAGTTTTTTGTGATAATATTTTAGTATTTTCTTGTAATTTCCATGGTTTGAAACAAATATTGTCTTAATTAACCAATTAAGTAATTAATTTTTTTGTATTGAGTGGGTGAATTTTTTCAATACCTTATTCAAAAAAGTGTATAAAGTTTAAAAAAATTGGAAAACATGTGAAATTAATGAATATGTTTATTAGCTAAATTTTGTACATTTAAAGACAGTTTTCATAATTGTATGGCATTTTTGCGTTTGAATATTGAACGATGATTATTTGGCTGAATGCCAGTACAAAAGTTTCTACAATTACTAAAACTACTTAGAATAAACAAAGCAGGCAAATGCACATATTAAAAAGTTTCACAAAATTCCCTTTTTTTTTTTTTTTTTTGGTCAGGAATGCAATTGTATGTTTCGTTTTTGTTAATTGGATGAAAAAAAATGTTAGGAAAAAGTGTAGTTCAATTTCCACTGTCCTTAACATTTCATGAGTATAGCATTATGTAACACTCTCATAAATAAAACTCTCATTCTTGACGATTCAGAAATCTTTGAGCCTTATTTCGTCGTTTTTGACGATCATTTGGTATCAAAATCACGTGACTTTTAACGAAACGTGAACTCTCAAATATTTGACGAAAGTGCTTCCTTAATCATGGTCAGACTTGGTGAATATTAAGGAAACTGTCGCGATAGCTGTTTATAGAAGGACCCGCTACTGTACCTCCCCAAATCTTGCGATTTTAGCAAGGGTATATTTCTTGTTTAAATCAGTACTTTTTAGAGTTTTTCTGAAAATAATGAAATGTGAGCAATTACTCTTGCTACATTAGTTTTTTTTTTGGTGGGGGATGTTTATTACTATTTTTATTTATTTATTTGCAAGTTGTATTTCGTTTTGATTTCATTCGAAAAAAAAATTACTTCGTTCTACAAAACCGTTCAAAAAGTAAATTTGATCAATAAAATTTCAAAATTCTAAGATCTATTTTATATCCAATATCTACTTTTTTCACTCAAATTAAAAATTGATACATATTTTTTCTCTCTCCCCTCTATAAACAATAAATTGTTAAAATCTTATCTACCTACTCAAAGTCTCGCTTAAAGTAGTAAAATCTCTCCCAATAAGCACTTTATAATTCGTTATTTCTGAGCAACAAACTAACAAGCCCATATTTTAATCATTCCTTAAGCAAATAAATTTCCCCTAGATGTTATTTAATTAAGCCATATTATAACTATTCATTAACCATTAAAAATCAAAATAATAAATTCGTCTTATTATTTAAAACTTGCATGATTTATAACAGAATCGATAAAAGTACTATCACAATTATAAAAATTTAAACACACACTATAATCCACTATATGCCTTTATAATCATTCTTGTCTGAGTAATCTGTGGCGTGAACGTAGGGCGTCGGACTGCCACAGTGTACGTTATGACTTCGAACCCCACGTGGGACATGTCTTTTTTGCTTCTGTCATTGAATACAGGAGCTTCTAAAAAATTCGATAGATGGCAGCACTAGTCCCTTTTTGACGAAATTTTTTGACGATTTGGTATCATCAAACGAGTGAGGGAAGTGATTTCATCAATTTGACGAAATATTTGTTCGGAGCATTTACCAGGAAACGGTTTCGTCAAAAACGAGGAGAATTTCGTGAAATCTGAGTATTCATTTCTGAGTGTGAACTGAGCAATAAAATTCTTTAAAAATGTCTAGCACAAAAGTCGAAATTTTTATCGTAATATATAAAAATTATCTTTTCAATTAATTTATTATAAAGCTAGACTATCCAAAAATGTAGGAATTTAAAAAATGCCAAAGATAGTGTAGATTTCAAAAAGCTTAAAAGTACATATACTATAGAACGTAAATAAAATGTAAATGTAAAATGTAAATGCTTTCAACTCTTATAATTGAGCTCGTTCGTTTTTTACTGTACCAAAACGTAATTTCTAGTTTTTTTTTCAAAACAAATAGCGTTGCAAATGAAATATATTCAAAATAATAAACTATTAAAATCCCTCACTTAATTATATTCGTTCGGTTTTTATATTTTGCATCACGTTCAGAACAGAACTTAAAGGGGGAAAATTTTTCGTTCTTTGGATGCCTTTTTTTAGATTCTTTCATTGTTTATGAGCTTCTTCGAAAGAAAATTATTTTTATAGTCTTAGATTTTTTTTCCCAACTATTCACACTTAAAAACTTTCCTGCAGTTTTTTCTCTTTTATAATTGGATACCACACATTTAGGAAGAAATAATAAAAACAAATCAAATGATAAAATTCTTTAAAAGAATGTTTTTGTGATAATATTTTAGCTATTTTCTTATGATTTCTATGTTTTGAAACAAACATTTTTTGTATAGAGTGGTTAGTTTTTTTTTTAAATATCTTATACAAAAAAGGAGTATAAAAATTTAAAAATATGAAAATTTGTGAAATTTTCTAACCTGTTCATTCCATCTACTTTTCATCGTTATAAATCAGTTTACTTAATAGTATAACACTTTTGCATTCAAACATTAAACATTGATGAATTGGCTGAACGCCAAAGCAAAATTTTCATACAATTACTAAAATTTTCTTAAAATGAACAAAAGTAGACGAACGCTCATATTCAAAAATTTCCTTAATAATTTAATAACAAATATAAATATATAAACTTAATTATAAAATAACTGAACATTAAATTAAATTTATTTACTAACATATAAATAAATATATTTATAAATATATATAGGACAGTTGCACCATAAAATTTAACTAATAATAACACATTGCTCAGTGGTGCACAAAACAGGAATTTTAATATACATTAGTACATATTAAAATAAAATAAAACTTTCAACGTTTCGCGCCGTTTTCTGCGGGCGTCTTCAGGAAAATATGAAATGGAAGGACTACGTTTGCATCTTGTTTGAGAGATAATATTTCTACTAAATTAAAAACTAAATGAATTAAAATTTAAAAAAAAAAAAATGTTGCCAATTACACGTGAGTAAAAATTAAAATATTGCAAGGAAATAAAAATTTTAAGTTTTTATGATGTTATGCCATACTTTTGGTATATTGTAGGATAAATTATCATTACATGGTTTATTTTCTCGTGCTATGATTTCGATGGATTCTATTATTTTACCTTGAACTGGGTTATTGCATGGAACTATGATTTTGGCTTCCTCAAAATTAATATGGCAACCCTTGTTCGCCAAAAAGAAGCGAGCAATTGCAGTATTCTGTTTATATTGTTCTATATCTCTGCGTTTTTACTCACGTGTAATTGGCAACATTTTTTAAAATTTTAATTCATTTAGTTTTTAATTTAGTAGAAATATTATCTCTCGAACAAGATGCAAACGTAGTCCTTCCATTTCATATTTTCCTGAAGACGCCCGCAGAAGACGGCGCGAAACGTTGAAAGTTTTATTTTATTTTAATATGTACTAATGTATATTAAAATTCCTGTTTTCTGCACCACTGAGCAATGTGTTATTATTAGTTAAATAAATTTAATTCAAAAATTTAAAAGAAATCCTTTTTTTTGCCAGGATTGTAACTGTTTTTTCGTATTTGTTAATTGGATTAAAAATGTCTTAGAAACAACTGTAGTTTAAATGCTATTGTTTTTAAAAGTTCATGGGTGTAGTATTGTGCAACTGAGCAGTAACTTTGCTTAGGAACGGGTAGTTCAAAAATCATAATTTAAATCGTAATATATAATATTCTACATTTCCACCAATTTATGATAGAATTAAAATATGCTAAGATATAGCAAATTAAATAGTTCTAAAAATAGTGTAGATGTAAAAAAGCTGAAAAAAAAAACATACACTACGAAACTTAAATAAAATATCCATGAAAAGAAAAATAATTTTTAAAAAAAGCACCTCTTTAAGTTGAGCTCGGTCCCTTTTCAGTGTACCTAAAAATAACATTTAATTTTTCCTTTTTATCTTTTTTTTTCAAAATAAATAAATAAATAAATAAATAACGTTCCAAACAAAAGATATTCCAAATAACAAACTATTAAAATCTCTCTTTTTCATTATATTAGTTTGTTTTTTAAATTTTGGATCGTGTTCAAAACAGAGCTTAAACGGGAAAAAATTGTGGTTCTTCTCATTGCTTTTTAGGTGCGTTCGTAATTATGTAAAAACGTAGCATTTATAGTGGTCGTTCAGTCCGTCCGTTCTGTCCGCATGTCTGTCCGCCCGTCTGTCTGTCCGTCCGTTCTGTCCGCATGTCTGTCCGCCCGTCTGTCTGTCCGTCCGTCTGTCCGCATATAACAACGCAAAAACTACCCAACCGAATCGTTTGAAATTTAAAATACATAATTATTACATAATTTTGTCGAGTCATTTCATATTTTATGAAAATTTGATGCATAGATCAATTACAGGGACAATCAAAAGTATTCAATTACATTATGGTCAATGGGGAAAAAGTGTCAAATGTATTTTATGCGTTTCAAATTTAAAATACATAATTATTACATAATTTTGTTGAGTTATTTCAAATTTGATAATCGGGTGCATAGATCAATTACAGGAGCAATCAAAAATATTCAATTACATTATGGTCAATGTGGAAAATTTTCAAATGTATTTTAATGGTGTTACACTCATTCAAACATAATAAAATTTATATGCAACTATAAAGTACATACTATAATATACATTTTACATAATTTGTGGTGCAAAGAACATTTGTTATTGATTTACAAGGCCACACAAAAGTATTCTATTACTTAATGGTATAGGGAGAACATTGTTTGATGAGCGTTTTAATTGTAATTCACTATTTACAATTTTATGAGATTGATATAAGAAAGTAATATTTTTAAAACTTTGTTATCCTACGAATGCACCTCATTTGCTACGCTTCACGTGCAATTTCCAACTTGTTTCAGATTATTTTCATTGTTTACGATCTTCTTCAAAAGTAAATTATTTTTATCCCCTTAGATGGTTTTTCCCTACTATTGACACTTAAAACTTTTGCTGCAGTTATTTCTCTTTTATAATTGGATACTGCACTTTCAGCAAGAAATAACAAAAAATAAATCAAATATTTTTTTTAAAGAAACTTTTTTGTGATAATATTTTATCAATTATTTTATGATTTCCATGTCTTGAAAAAAAAAACATAGTTTATTTATTCATTGTATTAAATGGGGATTTTTTAAATACCTTATTTAAAAACTGAGTATCAAGATTAAAAAATAGGAAAACCTGTGATGCTTACTTTGATCATTTTAAGACACTTTTCGTAATTGTATGGCAGTTTTTTATTTAAATATTAAACGTTCATGATTTGACTGACTGCCAATGCAAATGTTTCATACAATTTCTAAAACTGACTTTTAAAATGAAAAAAACTAGGCAAATATACATATTCAAAAATTGCCCATAAATTTTTACTTTTTATGACTGGATTGTAATTGTATATTTCGTATTTGTTAATTGTATAAAGATAAATCTTAGGAATAACTGTAGTTTAAGTGTCATTGTTCTTAACAGTTCATGGAAGTAGCATTATGCAACTGAGAAATAACTTTGTTTAACAATGAGTAACGCAAAAATTGAAATTTAAATTGTAATATATAAGATTCATCTTATCTACCAATTTATTACAGGGATTATATAGAATTAGAATATACTAAGATATAGTAATTTCAAGTTTATGAAAAATAGTGTAAATATGAATAAGCTTAAAAACATATGTACTATAAAATGTCAATAAAATATCCGTTCTCTCTAAATTGAGATCGTTATCTTTTTAGGATACCTAAAAATAACATTTAATTTTCCTTCTTTTTTTCAGAACAAATAACGTTCCAAATAAAACATATTCGTAATAATAAATTATTAAAATTCCCCATTAAGTTATTTTAGTTCGGTTTTTATATTTTGGATCGTGTTCAAAAAAGATCTTAAGGAGAAAAAATGTTTGTTCTTCGGATGGCTTTTTCAGATTATTTTGATTGTTTACGATCTTCTTCAAAAGTAAATGATTTTTATCGCCTTAGATTTTTCTCCTACTATTGACACTTAAAACTTTTGCTGCAGTTGTTTCTTTTTTATAATCGGATACTGCACTTTCAGCAAGAAATAACAAAAAATAAATCAAATAATTTTTTTAAAAGAAACTTTTTTGTGACAATATTTTATCAATTATTTTATGATTCCCATGTTTTAAAATATACATAGTTTATTATTTATTTATTTATTTCTATTAAATAGGCTTTTTTAAAAATACCTTTTTCAAATACTGAGTATCAAGATTAAAAAAATAGGAAACTTGTGATGTTTACTTTTGATCATTTTAAGACAGTTTTCATAATTGTATGACTGTTTTCATTTAAACATTAACCGTTCATGATTTGGAGGACTGCCAATGCAAATGTTTCATACAATTACTAAAACTATCTTAAAAGGAACAAAGATTCTCGAATGGACATATTCAAAAATGTCACAAACATTATTATTTTTTTTTTTTTTTTAACAAGGATTGTAGTTGTATGTTTCGTATTTGTTAACCGGATGAAAAAATCTTAGGAATAACATTAGTTCAAGTGCTATTGCTCTTAATTGTTCATGGATGTGGCATTATTTAGCTGAACAAATACTTTGTTTAAGAACGGGCAGCGAAAAAAAAAAGAAAATTTAATCGTAATATATAAGATTCCTCTTTTTACCAGTTTATTACAGGCATTAAATTGTGTTAGAATATACTATTTTATACTAATTTAAAAAATACCGAAAATGGTGTTCATGTGAAAAAGTTTAAAAACGCGATGTAAAATACCGAAAAATGTAAAAAAATTAAATTGTTTTCGCCTC
Organism: Maratus speculifer; assembly: GCA_964019185.1. Lineage (NCBI taxonomy): Eukaryota > Metazoa > Arthropoda > Arachnida > Araneae > Salticidae > Maratus > Maratus speculifer. Next base: position 96,798,182 of record OZ025290.1, read on the forward strand.
TTTAAATTGAGCTCGTTCATTTTTTTGGATACCTAGAAACAACTTCTAATTTTCTTTAAAAATAAAATAAATAAATAAAAAGCAAAAAAAAAATAAATTTTCAAAAAAACATATTCGAGATAATAAACTATTAAAATCACCCACTTAATTATATTAGTTCAAATTTATATTTTGGATTGCATTCAAAAAAGATCTTAAGGGGGGAGGAAGTTATTTCTTCTGATGACTTTTTTTCAGATTCTTTTCATTGTTTACAATCATTTTCAAAAGAAAATTATTTTTATCGCCTTAGATTTTTTTCCTTACTATTGACAGTTAAAACTTTTGCTGCAGTTGTTTCTCTTTTAAAATAGGGTAGCGCACTTTCAGCAAGAAATAAAAAAAAAATTAATCCAATCAAATATTTCTTTAAAAGAGAGCTTTTTAATAATAATTTGACTATTTTCTTTTGATTTCTATGTTTTGAAGCAAACATTTTTTTTCGTTTTTTTTATACAGTAGGCAATTTGTTTTAATTACGTCTTGAAAAACAAAGTATAGGGCTTAAAAAAAATGAATCTTTGGGAAACTATTGAACATGTTCATTCACACAGTTTTGTTAATTTTTAAGACAGATTTCGTAATTGCATGGTACTTTTGCGTTGATGATTTGTCTGAATGTAAACTTTTCATACAATTCTAAAACTATATTAAATAGAACAAAAGTAGACGAATTTACATACTCAAATTTTCACATTTCATTTTTTATTTTCTAGGATTGTAATTATATGTTTAATGTAAGTAATTAATTGAATTTACATTACATAATCGAACAATGATTTTGCTTAGAAATGGTTAGCGCAAAAATCATAATTTAACTCGAAATATATAATTTTCTTCTTTTATCTACTAATTTACAATAGAATTATAATATACGATATCATAATTTTTAACATATTAAATACAGTGTAGATATCAGAAAGCTTAAAATCACATATACTATAAAACGTTGATAAAATGTAAATGCAAAATAATTAAAAATATTTTTTTCTTTTATAATTCCACTCACTCGTTTTTCAAGATACCTAAAAATAATTTCTGTTTTTCTTTTTTTTTTATTCAAGACAAATAATATTCCAAACAAATCATATTCAAAATAAAAAACTTTTAAAATCCGTTACTTGATTATATTAGGATCGCGTTCAAAACAGATCTTAAGAGTTTTTTGTTCTTCGGGGGGCGTTTTTCAGATAATTTCATTGTTTACGATCTTCTTCAAAAGTAAATTATTTTTATCGCCTTAGATGTTTTTTTCCTACTATTGTCTCTTAATTTTCTTGCAGTTGTTTTTCTTTTATAATCGGATACTTAACTTTCAGAAAGAAATAAGAAAAAATAATCAAATAAAATATTTCATTGAAATTATTGCATTGAATATTGCATTTGTGATAATAATTTAGCTATTTTCTTGTGATATCTATGCTTAGAATGAAACTTTTTTTCATATTGAGAGGGCAGTTTTTCTAATACATTATTTAAAAACAAAGTATAAAGCTACTTGTATGTTCCGTATTTGTAAATTGAATTAGAAAGTCCTTATGAATAACTGTTGTTTAAGTGCCAATTTCGTTATTACTTCAAAGGAGTGATATTTTAACTGACCAATGTCTTTATCCAGAAATAGACAGTGCAAAAATCATATTTTATATTACGTTGACAATAACAAGAATACCAATCCAAACTTATTTATTTACTTTTAAACATAATATTTGCTTAATGACAATATACTTTTATTTGCCTGAAATTTGTGGAATGTCGTTATTTCTCATATTTTTATTCATTTTCGTATGACGGTGGTTTTAAAAAAAATTTTGGAGGTTTTAGAAAATGTCGAATTACAACAAGAATGAAAAAGCCACGAAAACAAAATAGCCACCTGACTTATAAAAGGTGAAATGTTTAGCCCAGAACACTAGATGGCAGTCACATGACTTTTTTATTATATATATATATATGTTTTTTATTATACATATGATGATTATTACCAAATGCCAAATCATAAACGAAGTTACCATAAGAAATGTATAGACATATAGTATCAATACTACATAGCAACAACAATAATTGTTAATAAAAAATAATACTTAATCAATAGATATTTACTATCTATAGTACATTCCGAATGGGTTTATTATAAAGAATATTTAAAACAATATTTCGGTATCTTTTGAAATAACGTAATTGACGATAACAGACAACTGAAAAATGAAACCATCAATCGACACCAATTTTTATTAAAATTAAAAGGAGCTTCTGATTTTAATATTTTTCTCAAAACAAAAACATTAGGAAAGAAAATTTATACAAAATAGTGCAGTATTAAAAAATCATACATAATTATATCAGTTTGTTTTTTAACATTTTTGTCCGTTTTAAGTGCGCGAAAACTTTCTCCTTCTTTTCTGTATTGATAATCTGCTGCAAAAAAATTTATTTTCGTCGTTAGGATAGATTCTTTTTCTTCTTTTTGTCAGTGAAGATCTTCCTGTATTTTGTTCTTTTTTATAATCATATACTGTACATTTCATGAAGAATCAACAAAAAAAAGTTTTCAAAGAAAAATCTTCTGATAATATCGTAGGGTTTTGTTTGTTTGTTTTCTAAGTTTGAAAGAAATATATTTTTTGCAAAAGAAAAAAAATCCTTTTCCTTTATGAACATAACAGGAAAACGCTTTTATTTCTATATTATTTTCTTTTTAAAAGGATAAAAAATCGTCTTGAAAAAGTGTAGCAATATTTAAATTCTTAATATCCTTTTAAACTCCAAGCTTTATTCAAGAAGTACAGTGGAATTAAATCTATTTAACTTAAATTCTCAAAGACAATGGATTTTTACATAGATTACAGAGAAACAATAGGTGAATTGTTGCTTTAAGTTTTAAATTATTCATTCGCAGCATTTAAGTTACTCATATCCTCTATTAGAATATTTTCTCGTAACTAAACATAATGTGCATGACAAAACCCGATCTATATTAGCTTAAAGATAAATTAGATAACTAAAACTTGCTTTTATAATTTTCCAAGCTTACCAATAGGCCTTCTTTTTTTCTTTTGTTTTTTTATATAATGTATTATTGACGTAAATTACTTAAAATGGAAAAATATTCCATTTCGGATGTTTAATTATCCAAATTAAAGGAATATCTGCCATATAAGAAAAACGCTTCCGATATTTATGCAGGAAAAATACTTTAAAACTTTTAATGCCATTATTTAATAACCATTTTTAATTATTTTAAGCTTTATTCGTATGTTATTTAATCATGTGAGATTTTAAGTAAAATACATAGAACTATTTAATAAGAAAATATAGTTAAGATGATTAAAGTTATCAAAAAGCATTAATTAGAGAAAATAAATATTACTCATAAATATTATTAACCTTTACACGGGACATGGAGAGCATCTGTCCGCAGCTCCATCTTTCTCAATCAGATGCTGTCCGAGCCTACGCATAAAGGTTAAATCTCAACAACATATATCAGTTTCAGAAAGTGTGAGACAGTTTAGCATTATTAAAACACGCCTCAGACAAAGTTTCAAATGTATATTTCAGTATATACTTCATAAATAAATATCAAATTTATCTTGTTCGAAATAGTGTAACACCAATAAATCTCATTTGAAACTATTTTCCCCATTTGCCGTAATGTAACGGAATACTTTTAATTGTCCCTGTAATTAAACTATACATCCTATTTTCAAAAAAATTGAAATGACTTGATAAAGTTATGCAACAATTATGTATTTTAAATTTCACAAAATTCGGTTGGATAGTTTTTGCTCGGTTGTATGCGGACAGACGGACTGAGAAACGGAATGACGGTCGTCACAACCGTTTTTTTTTTTTTTTTGTTTTTTTTTTCGAAAACTATGAAATTAGAAAAGTTTAAAGTTGAATTAAAAGATATTGACCTACGTATTTATAAAGAATCGTCCATTTAGAAATATATTTTAGAAATATTTAAAAATACTACTTTTTTTTAACTTGAAAAACTATTTTTGTTCGATGTTTAGCGTATCGTTCAAAAAATACCACATCACCGTAATGAAAGTTATGTTTGTTTTTATTTTTGATTGTATGTTTTCAAAAATGTTATTGAAAATATACTATCAAAATATGTCCCACATCCCATTCTCATTTATTTCCAAACCTTCTGAAACTAAAAGTGTGAGAACAATAAGGATAGAATGACTTTTAGCCTTGCTGTAAAACTATAGTGATTGTCTTAAGTTAAATAGTTCTTAAGTTAATCTCAATTTTATACTGTTGGTATTATGATATTATGTTGATGGAGGCTTGAAGCAATTATTATCATCGGTAATTAGCAAATATATTATTCAAAAACATAGAATAAAAACAGCCGGTACTGCAATTTTACGAATTCAAAATGCGCTTGGCATAATGCGAAGTTTAAACTTTATTATACGGAAAACTTTATATTCTAGTAGCAAGCGACCTTTTTGTTTTACCTTTATTTACAAACAGAATTTAGAAGATATTTCTATTTTATTAAGTAATTGCTTTATTTGGAAAATATGTATTCGGTATAGTTGAAGAAAAATTTTAATTTTCCATGAGTTACATAAAAAAAATTAAAAAAAAAAAAGTAATGAAAAAAAATCAAATTGTTAAGGGGCCGCTTCACTCAAATGAAAAGACCCGTTCGCTTATGCTAATCCTATGGAAGAAATTTATAAAGATATCCCGGTTGCATTTTAATATTTTTAAATTATTCTTTTTGCGTTGGATAGCTGAGATTGATCCAAATGCAGGCCGTTTTTTACTTTTTTATTTTGTTTACAGGTATTTTTTTACGAGAACGCTTTTATTTTCAGAACCGGTTTGTAAAGCGAAATCACACTTAAAAAAAATATCTGTAAACAAAATCGAAAAACTAAAAAACGGCCTGCATTCAGATCAATCTCAGCTATCCAATGCAAAAAGAATTATTTAAAAATATTGAAATGCAACCGAGATATCTTTATAAATTTCTTGCATAGGATTAGCATTAGCGAACGGGTCTTTTCATTTGAGTGAAGCGGCCCCTTAAACACTACATTTAAGTAATCATAATTCAAGTGACTTATAATTGAAGTAATGGAATCATCTAGCTTTCATCTTCTTTTACAAAAACACTTTAAATAGATAAAAATGATTTTTTTCTAAAAAATAGTGCAATTTTGAATTATAAATAATCTTAAATTAACGCAATAATTAACGCAAGTAAAGCAATAATTAGAACAGCGTCCAACTTTTTATATCGCATCCAAAGAAGGTATAAATTTCCAAGAAAACCATATTCTGCCCAGGTAAAAATGAACTGCAGTGAAACTGCAGTTGGAAAACTGTGGTGGTTTGGTACAAAAAACTGAATTTTTTTTTAAGTCGACATAACTACAAATTCAATGCAGTGAGTTTATAGTTGACAAGCAACGAAAATTTCAAAAAGCTACAGTGGTAGCGCCATCTATTGACCTTGTCAAACAACATTCCAAAGACGCACGTTTTTACGCTAGAACCAGTTGGATTCTACCCGGGGACTTTAAGCACAGGAATCGCACGCTCTGACCACTGTACCACGTAGACCTATTTTCGGGATGTAGTAAGTGTATTATGAGAGGGATTTCTATAACTGATTGTTTATCACTGAAGATGTTTGGGAGACGAAAAAGTTGGAAGTTTTACGTGTTATTTGATTATTTATTCATTATTTATTGTATAAATTCATTTTGTGCATATGTAAAAGTTAATTTAATATTTAAACGAATGAATAAATATCTTAGCAAATTAGTTAAAGCAAAAATTGTTTTTTCTTATAAATGTAAGAAATAGTTAATATTTAATAAAATAATTTTATTCTTGTAATAAAATATTATTTGTTCAATCAATAAAATTTTATTATAAATTATAATGTAATGATATGCGTTATGTTAATTTGTAAAACACATATAAAATCGAAACACTTACTTTAATAAATAATACAGGTAGTAAATTAATAACTTTTAATTAGGATAAAAAAAACTATATATATATTGATGATTTTTGTAGATCATATTTTTTATTCTTATGTTACAATAAGAATTTGTTACTTATAAATATTTTTTAATTTAAGAATAAAATTAAAAATATTTTTTTTCTTTTATCAGCTAATTTTTGAACAGTGGATATTTCTGAATTTTTCTTATAAATTTAAGAATATTTAACAAAATAAGTGAATTTTAGAGGTTTTTCTTTTAATACAATTTTCTTTTTTAGGAATTAAAATGTAATTAAATGTGTTAAATAAATATCTATTTGTAAAATAGAAAAACTAATTTTAATAAAAAAATAGGTTCTGAATTTTTTGACCTCTTTTCTTTATGGTAATATTTTACAAAGGAAATTTTTGAATCCTTCTTTTAAATTTTAAATATAAAAAGATGACTAGATTTTTTCGTATACTTATTGATTGTAAAATAATTTTAAATCCTTTGAATAATTTTATATTTATTTGAAATACTAAACTTTGTTGTGCTTTTAAAATGAAAATATAATTAGAAAATAAGTTCAATTAACTTATGAAGTTTTTTTTTTTCGTTCTATGGTTCAGTTTAGAACGTATAATAATTTTAAAGAGCGATACAAAAAATTATTTTATGATTCAGATATTTGTATATCCATTTCAAAATGAAGTAATTGTAAGTCCTTTCAGTTATGAAGATGGAGGGGATGGGGGCAGGAAGCAGAGGAAACAAATTGCCCCCCCTTAGATTATAAAATTAAATTAAATTAAATTTCTTTTTCTTCTTTTTTCAAAGATATAACGTAAATTTTTCGAATACCTTAAAGAGAAAACATATAGGGCTAGACATATTGCCCCTAACTGGATTTATAATTTATTTAGTATTTGTTTCTCCAATTTACACAAACATAATAAAATTTATTGGTTTAGAGTAATTTAAAATAAAGAAAAGAAAATTTTTTCCGTTAGGTAAAGGGGGCATAGATGAGCCATTTTTCCTCCCTCGATTTTGAAATTTAACTAATTTTTCCCCTATTTTTTAAAAAACATATTAAATTTTAATCTTTTTACTTAACTTAAACTATAAGAGAAACTAAGAATTTTCTGTTAGGGGAAAGAAAGTAGAAGAGAGCTGTTGCCCCTCCCTAAATAAAAAAAAAAAGCAATTAACAAAATTTTCCTTATCTTCTATATTCAAAAGCATAGTAAAATGTATAATTTTCAGGAAATTTACAATAAAAAATAAGAAGAAATTTCCCATTAAGGACCTGATGAATGAAATGCCCATTGTCCCTCATAACTTTTGAATCTTAATATATTTTTTCTCTGATTTTGAAAAACATAGCTTATATGAATTGATTATTTCCGGCTGAGCGAAAAATTGCCCAGGCCGGGAATCGAACCCGGATACTTGGCTTACAAGGCCAATGCTTTACTTATTAAGCTATCTAGGCCAATTTATTTGTCAATCAGTTTGATTGTGTTAAAAATAATAGCATAGCATTATATATTCGTTCAGAGTAACTTAAAATAAAGGAACTAAGAAATTTCCGTTGAAGGCAGGGAGCGTAGGTAGTCAACTACCACTCATAGTGATTTTGATATGTAACTTAGTGAAATTGAACTTTTTCCTCTTAGCTTAAAATAATAAAGAAAATAAGAAATTTAAGTTAGGGGGAAGGAAGCATAGATAGGGAACGCCCGTGCCTGAATTTAAAAAAATTATGGATTTTGACACATTAAAACTTATCATTTCCAAGTAACAAAATGAAGTAGGAACTAATAAATTTTTCGCTAAGGGAGTGAGTGAATGGGATGGGAAATTCCTAATTCGACTTTGAAGTGTAATTGAAATTTTTTTTTCTCCGATTAAAGTCTCTGAATTTATCCAACACAGTTATACTAGAGATACTTTAGAAAGGGTACTTCTACATTTATGGTTAGATAATAACTTCAAATTAACTGCAGTGATTCTACGGTTATAAAATCTTTGTTTTTAAAATTAATAGCTCACAGAATGTTAAGAATAAATTATTGCAAAATCACCTCCAATTAACTATAAAATAACTGAAGTGATTTTATAGTTGAGATTGCACTGCAGAAAATCTACAGTTAACATTAGAAAAACCTGAAAAACACTTTACTTCTGCAAAAAAAAAAAAAAAAAAAAAAAAACAGCAGTTTATATTTAGCTAGGTACAGATGGGATTTTATTTTCACTTTCTGTTCACTGCTAACATCAAAAGATTTTTTTTTAACTTTTAGCATAGTTCCCAATTCTACTTTTGACACTTTAAACATTCTGGAAGTTGTTTTATTTTAAATGAGGTATTTATCATACTTGATCAGAAAATGGAGATGATTAAATTAAACTAATTTGGTACTAGAAAGTAGTTATATAATAACACAATATTAATTAGATTTATCAGTATTTCAAATGAAAATAAAATTTCCAATTTTGTATTGCTTATAGGCGTAAATGCCAAGCTAGTGAAAAATATTCCATGCCTTGAATTGAACCCGGGCCATCAGTATAGCGTATTCACTTTCTACGATTTAAACCACATGTAACGACTTAACATGTAAACCGGGAACTTCTCACTATTACATGTTGGAATCTTTTTCACTAGGTTGTCATTTACGCCTATAAGCAATTAGAAAATTGAAATTTGATTTTCATTTGAAATATTCTACTCAAGGCGAATTTTCTTTCTGGAAATATTTCCACGTATAGATTTATCAGTTTTAATGAAAATATCTTTTTAATACTGAATGTAGGAAAGTTCCGCAAAATAGCTGTACTTAGAAATTCAGCCAACAGTAAAAAGAAAGTTTAAGATGTCGAACTAATGAAGCTTACTTAATATCGTAATGATGTAGATTTCGTGACAAACGATACAATTAACTTGTTCATTTTCTGTAAATTTCATAGGTCCATAGTTGCCGTATTCCACGATATTGCCCTTATAGCCTAAAGTGAAGAATGAATTCCCAGGTCCGTTGGACCAGACATCCAGCTCAGTGTAGCAGTCATATAACTATGATATTGGCTTTATGTTAGTCATAATAAAACGCTAAAATGCGCAAACAAACGTTCTCACTTGTCTAATAATAAAAGTGCTGGCTACAAGTCATGTGACCTGGCTTATATTTCCGATGCAAGTTAATAAATAAATTAAAATAGAAAAGGAAAACTCCATGTTAAAGAATACCATGTAGAGTGAAGCACACTAATCTGGCTATTTGGCCATGTAACTTCACTTGCTTGATTTTACATTGTATGCAAGATTTTAAAACTATTTTTTAACAAAAGTTGGCAAATATTTTCTTAAAGGCTCTTGTCTAAAGTTGACCATCAGCTAACTAGCATTCTAGAAAATCGGTGATCCGAAGGTCTGTGACTTTTTTCTAAGTGCAACAATAGAATGAATGAATAGTAATTTGTCTAACAACAACAAATGTAAATATGCGTAATGCGTAGTTTTTTACATATTCAGTTTCTGATAAAATATCTTCTCTCTCTGCCAAATGCAGAATTTAGCTAATTTAGCTGTTAATGCTAAACAATCTTTTTTATGGCCAATGTCCTCTTTCGAATTTTACTTTTGCAAAATAATATTATTTGCTGCTTTTTGGTAAGATGCTAGATTTTAGAATTCAGCAATAAAAGTTTCATCTATGAACTTCTGAGTCCGCCCTGTAGTTCAATAAGGTGGAAACTGAAAAGTTAATTTAAACATTCTGCCTTCCTAATCTTTTTTTCTCATATCATCACTTTCAAATTCATTGCATTTTATTTCCATATTATAAATGTCGCAAAAAGAAAAAAACAGAAAAAATACAGACAAAGCTACAGAATAATACAGGGGTTGGACAAAAATATGGAAACACCTTTTGAAATGCATGTTTGAAAAGAAAGATTGATTATAATGAACTATGTTGATGGCACTGGAATTTTCGCCTACTGACGCCACCTATATAACTTCGTAAAATCGCTGCACCGTTCAGTCGTTGTTGGAGCTCTGTTATGTGAGATTATCATTGCATTATGTCAGAGTTAACAGACTTCGAACGTGGACATATTGTTGGCGCGCGTGTGGTGGGTGCTTCCGTAAGCAAGGTAGCCGAGGATTTTAGTGTTGCAAGAGGTACTGTGTTGAAGATTTACTATGCATATTTGAAATGCGGAAAAAACATCATCCGCTAAATCACAGCGCGGACGAAAGTGTGTGCTGAGTGATCATGACAGACGATCATTAAGGAGGATTATCGCGAAAAATAAGCAGTCCACAGCTGCAAAAGTTACTGGCTGGCCGTGTTGCAATTGAAAAGCCATCCATCAGTAATGATAATGCCTGTAACAGGAAAAAGTGGTGTTTAAGTCATAATGCCTGGACTATAGAGCAGTGGAAGAGCGTAATATGGTCTGATGAGTCTTCTTTCACATTGTTCCCCACTTCTGGCCTAGTTTACGTCTGGAGAACGCCATTTCAAGCCTATAATACAGACTGCTTGTTGTCAAGAGTGAAACATGGCGGGGATTCGGCGATCGTTTGGGCAGCCATATCGTGGTTCTCCTCTGGCCCCATGATAACTCTGTAAGGGCGTATCACTGCTCAGACTTATGTGAACATTTTGGCCGATCAAATCCATCCAATGGTACAAGCTTTGTTCCCCAATGATGATGGTAGCTTCCAAGACGACAACGTCCCCGTTCACACAGCTCACATTGTCCAGGACTGGTTTTTGAGCATGAGGATGAATTTTCGCATCTCCCCAGGCCATCAAAGTCATCAGACTTGAATATTATCGAACCTTTGTGGTGTACATTGAAGCGGAAAGTGCGTTCTCGCTTTCCACCGCCAACATCGTTATCTGAACTTGCCACCGTTTTGCAGGAATAATGGTACAATATTCCCTTAGCAAACATACAGAAACTGTATTTATCCATTCCGAGAAGACTGCAAGCTGTTTTTAATAACAACGAATACCGTACACAATACTAGGCAAGGAAACGTGTTTTTTTAAGGTGTTTCCATATTTTTGTCCAACCCCTGTATTACAACTATCGCACTCAGATGCTATGAGCGTATGGAATGAAATTTATATCCAGGGCTGGAACGGTTTCTATGTTTTATTCCAATATTGGAATAGCATAATGTACATATTATTTAATACGAAATGGGATGTATTTCACTAAGAAAAGTTAAATTTCATGATGCACATTCAAAAGTATCAAATTAGTATAAGGTAAGAGGATATTACATACTAAATTTTCAACCGGTAAGTAATATTTCGATTTACGAGCTTTATACCGATATTACAAAGAAAATATCCTATACGTTTTGCTTCCGAACGCACAGCAAATTAAAATTTGAAGTATCTTTGTCTCCTTTATTTGTAGAGAAACTGGGCATTTACTTTTATTCTAAAGGTTTTTGTATCCTGCTCTAAAAGGATAGTAAAGAAACGGAGTTTTATTCGAGGAAATAAATTGTCTTTTTGTGTATTTACTTTATAAAATGTTAGATGATACAAATCTCTTATAGAAAAACATAAAATACTTTTTCAATAAGCCTGTAAAAGTTGTAAAGCGTTATTTTGTAGTAGAAGAGGAGAGTATATACAGTAATGGACTTTTTATGTTTACTTAAATCAAACATCATAAATGAAGGATTTTTAATGTTTTTCATTTTTATTTTAGTAAAAGATTTGTCACTAGATACATGTTTACTTTGTCATTTAAAAAGAATAATTTTGATAACGAAGTAAAATGTACTATCATAATTCATTAAACGTACCATTTTCTATATGAAGTCATACTTTATTTGATCAATGGATAATATTGATGGAACTCTATACTTTTTAATGCTAATTTTTCTAAATATTTGGATTTTATTTATAAGTAGTGTCTAAGAATGCAATAATCTGATTATCTTTTAAAGATGTAAATAATAACAAGAAATATTACTAAAAGTAACATTTTAATAGATTTTAAACAGTTCAGAATATATTATTTATCTAAGATAATCTGAATGATATCATAAAATAATCTTGTATAATCCTACTGCATTGATATATTTTTTACAGACATAAATAATATTGAGCGGTACTGTGAGATTTACCTACTCTACTTTTATTCAATGTAATTGATCAAATTCTCATGTATGTATATGAGTTTCTAAAAGCACTTCAAGTACACATAAATATGCTTATTAAAATTTTTAGAAGAATTAGATGAAGTACAAACATGTATATTAAAAAGCAAATTTAAAAAACATTTCCTGCACGTTATACATTATTTAACTTAAAGAAAACAAACAAATGCAAAAATGTCACCTTTATTAGATTAAGAGCAATCTACAACGTAATACGAAATACAGGATCAGACGTAATTCGTAATATGCACTGAAAAACATTTGTGTAACATTACTCCATAATACTGGTGACAGGTTTGCTGCCACCAGTGTTATGGTGTGATTTTTTTACCACTTATATAATGATGTAATTTAAACATATGTCACTGGTTTAACATTATATATTAGTGTAATGTTACACTGGTTATCTTGGTTTATCGTTATTTCACCATAAATTTTGTGGAAAATTGGCTTCCACCAACTTTATGGAGTAACGTTACACAAATGTTTTACAGTGTGAGATAAATGCATTCCATATGAAACAATAGAATGTTAATATTATCAAGTGTTTTTATTAACTAAATTCGTCATTTGTTCTTTTTGAAAAGATTTCATATGAAAGTTAAACACTGGAACTTTGAATTTAAAAACAGAATTATACTTCTAAATAATAAAGTTTCAAAGTCTAACACAAATAACGAGCTGATTAGCAATAAGTTAAAAAAATCTAGAAACAGACACGCTGATGACTTTTGATATTCATTGGTATTTTTTTTAACTTGCTCCATTTGTTATCACTTCCTTTCAGCAATGCTCATGATTCAAGGAGATAGTAAGTCTTTCTAGTTAATGGTTGATGGAAGACATAGTTTGGTCTTGCATTTCTTATTTTTATGTTGCAAACAAGTGGTATTTTTTTCTGGTACCATACTATTTTTTTTTCATATTATATTTTATATATCTTTATCGTGTGATATTATTTTGTAGATAATTTTTATTATTATTGTATCTCTAAATTTTAAATTTTTGACTTTTATTTCTGAAAATTCGCTATTTAGAGTTTATATTATGTTAAAATAATGAACTCATAAAAAATCCCAGTTCTCTAAAGTTATAACATATAAAACTAGTTACTGAATTGATATCTAATGATTCACCGTTATTAATTACCATGAAGAAAATTCGCAGCATACCTTAATAAAACTTAGCAAATTGGTATAATATTTAAATATACAATTTTATTTTATAAAATACAACTAATCTTAAAGAAAAGTATTTTTTTTCTTAAATTAAAACTAAAAAGTATTTTTTTCTAAAAAATAAAGTAAATAGAAATGAAATTTTAAATTAATTCAAAACTCTACAATGAATTCATTACTTTTGTAATACGTTATTTTTACTCTTTAATATATTAAATATAAATTCCAAAAATTTAATTAAAAAGATTGTTAAAATATGACACTGTATGCTGAAAAACCCATTCTCTGAAAACAATTTAAAGCAAAATATATATATATATCAAGTTAAGCATTCTCTTTGCAGTAAGAACGCAATCATTTCAAAAATATTTACCGTTCGAAACATTTCAATAATATTTTTTACAGCTTAACGATTGAACAAACCGTTTACCGAATAATTCTATCGATCTTCGTTTTAGAGAAATTCAATTTTGAAATCAGAGTCTCATTCGCTGGATTCCCTGTATATTCTTACAGATTTCATCTTTCACAAAGTTCTTTATAGTTAATTGCTACCAACCACACATTTAAAAGATTTTTTTTCTTCGGGTGCCTCATGACAGGAATCTGCCATTTCAAAGAAAGTAAATTAATGTGATTTATTGCTTAAGATTAATTATTTGAGCTGAGCATTACCTCTTTTGGATGACGTGTAATTAATAAGTCACGTGAAAGATGATTATTCTCTTAAAATTAATTACTACTTGTCCATAGATATTAGAAACTTATATTTAGATTCCCGTTATTATTGTCATAATAAATCAGTTTATTTGATTTTTCCGTAATTGTGATTAATGAGGGTGGCTTAGTGAAAGATTTTTTTCTCAAAGCATTCTGAAATTATTTTGATGACCAATGCAACATTATACATTCTGCAGCAAAGTCGCATCAACATGTATACATACAGATTTGCGAAACCGTATTTCACAAATCAGGGGAGAATGAAGCACCTATGAAGAAAGGGAAGATGTGAACATCGCATTTTTTTATAATTATTTTTTTTTAGTATCTCTAGGTATATGGTAAAAACTTTTTGAAGCTCTTTCACACCTAATTTGTACTCTGTAACCATAACACTGTTTATAGCTATAAAAAAAATATCACTTCAAACCTGCTAAGCGAATATTTTTTTTTAAATATTCCTTTATTTGAAGTTTAATGTTTTAATATATACTATGAATATAAGAATAAATGTTTTTGATTTAAAAAGAAATCTTCTAAAATTGAAAAAAATTAAGGATTTTTCAATTTAAATGTAGTGGCCATGTGGGGCATTTGTGAACAGACTAGTTACAGCAGATATGAAAAGCTCATAAGCGGTTCAATAATCATACTTTGATTCTGTTCCACTCTGTTAATTTCATGGGAAAAAATATCTGGTTTCAATATCTGTAATTTTCATGAAATTGAAACCATTTTTCTCATACAATTTTATTTTATATTGGAACTTCTACAAACACATTTTTCAGCAAGTACATAAAATGCAACAAGCTTATTGCTGTTCACTTGTAATTTTAATAAATTTAATATTTTCTAAAATGTAGTAAGTATTATGCATTATTTTAACTCAGTGGTTCACAAGAATATTTTTAAACATATCTACTACAAAAGTATTAATCAATTTTGCAATTTTTTTTTCATTTCATTTGTTCCAAGCTTTCAATGATGGTTTATGTTCACGTTTAAAACAGTTATATACATGATACTTTGGTACTACAAATGGAGATGGATATCAGTAACATTTAAAAAAAAAATAAAATTTTTATACTGATAACAGCCGTAAAATCCCGATTGTAATCCTTCTTTCTTCCAAAAGAAAAAAAAAACAGCAAAAAAGCTAACTTGAATGGGAGGGGGGGAAGAGGAAGGTGGACTATAAGTCGAGTTTTTTTCTAAATCAATAAAAATACCCTTCTTTTTCTATAATTTACAATTAAATAACACAAATGCTGTTGTAAAAATATTTTGTATTTCGGATAATTACTCATAAATAGTGTCTAAAACCAACCTCTCTAAAATTTCATCCAAACAGAAACCCCAAGTATATTTTAAAAGCTTTATTTTAATAAAATATATAATAAAAAGCATGTCAAGGGATATTTTTTCCTTGTGCTCACATTTGCCCCGTTGGTGGGGCTATGTGATGATTATTATTTTTTTTATTATAGGAATTATTAAAAAATGTAAGAAGAACTGTACATGTAATTTTAAAATAAATACCACGTGAAACCATGATAAATTAGATAACTAAAAGATGCTTTAATATCTTTTGAAGCTCACAAATAGGCCTTAATTTTTTTTAATGTATTATTGTTGTCAATTACTTAAAAGGGAAAAATATTCAAGTTCGGGTGTTGTGGTTATGCAAATTAACGGAATCTCTGTTATTTAAAAAAATGCTTCTGATATTTATGCAAAGAAAAATATTTTAAAATCTTTAATTCCATTATTTAATAACCATTTTTAATTATTTTGAAATGTATTCGTCTATTATTTAATCATCTGAAATTTTAAGTAAAATACATAAAACTATTTAGGAAGAAAATATAATTAAGAAGATTAAAGTTAACAAAAAGCATTATTTAGAGAAAATAAATATCACTTATAAATATTATTAAACCTCAGCAACGTATATCAATTTCATTATATTTAAGTAATTATAATTCAAGTGACCAATGGAATCATCTAGTTTTTTCTTTTACAAAAAAATTTTAAATAGATAAAAATGTTTTTTTTTCTAAAAAATAATGCGATTTTGAATTATAAATAATTTTATATTAACACAAATAAAGGAATGATTACAACAGCGTCCTACTTTTTATATCACATTCAAAGAAGGTATAAATTTCCAAGACAACCATATCCTCCGAATGTCACTTTAAAAATTCTGGTAGTCGTTTCTCTTTGGGTCAATCCATTTCAAGTGGTCCAGCACTGGTCGCTCGACTATTTTTAAAAAATCTGAAATTTTTTGTACGACAACCCTAACATGATAGAAGTTCAAAATGACCATTATTTTAATTCTACTATTTTTTGTTTGTGCATGGCTGCCATCTTTGTTTCATCGTGCGCAGCGATTTTCTCAGATACTAGGATACACAAAATTGTAAATATCTCGTCTTCTATTTTCCCAATTGAAATGGGGTTTGCAGCATTTTGTTCAGAATAAAATAGGCTAAATATGCAGTGTAAGAAAAATTTTGAAAAATAAATTTTTACAGGTGAATTTTTAGCTCAAAATTTACGATTTTTTCCAAAATCTATCCGTTTGCAAGAGGAAAATTTTCATGCAAGGGAAACTATCAACATTACACAATTTTTTCTACAAATAAGCCAAAAGTGCATGTACTCATACACCAAGTCCCAGATCTGGGAGTTGATTTCTGTTTGCGAAAAAAATTTCGAAATTCTTCAAAAATTTCAAAAATCGCACTTTTTAGGCTTTGATATCTCTGGTGGGGCACGAGATAAAAATCTGAAATTTTGGCCTATGATAGTATCGTGTAGTAGCGTTATGTACAAAAAATTTCAAGAAGGAGATTTGACTACAAGCTGAGCTATGACATGGAAAATATCTGAAAACAATAATACTAAACTATTGTAAACCTACTATGTAATTGTTCAACAAGATTGTCAACCTTGCACAATTTTTTTCTACAAATAGGTCAGAAGTGTGTGTACTCATACACCAAGTCCCAGATCTGGGAAATGATTTCTCTTTGCGAAAAAAATTCCGAAATTCGCCTAAAATTTCAAAAATCGCACTTTTTAGGCTTTGATATCTCTGGTGTAGCACGAGATAAAAATCTGAAATTCTGGGCTTTGATAGTATTGTGTAGTAGTGTTATGTACAAAAAATTTCAAGAAGGAGATTTGACTACAAGCTGAGATATGACATGGACAATATGTGAAAACAATAGTGCCAAACTATTGTAACATACTATGTAATTGTTCATACCTCCAAAATTTTAAATTAATTATTTATGGTACAAAGTTAAATGTTAGTTACAAATATCTTTTTCAAATGCTTCTGTGTGATTTAAACAATTCAGAATGTATGCTAAGCCAATACACTATTTGTCCAGATGAACAAATCTACTAGAAATGCTATTGCAACAATTTTACTCGGAACACATTTCAGGAAAAGTAAATTACAGACAATGAATTGCAACTGATCGAGTTGACATGGCTTCAATTATTAAACGTAGAGAATTTCATTCAAGTTAACAAGGGATGACAAGACTTGGGGGGCTTCAAATAAAATTTTTAGAAAGAACAGCCTGATGGACTGACAACAGTAACTGGTCGAACTCATAACATCTCTCGTAAATATTGTTAAGCTCTTTGTTGAGCGTATATAGTATTTTGTAAATTAAATGCTTATTACTTAACTGTTTTCAACAAACGATATTTTCTGTGTAAATATTGTAATAAAAGAGACTAATCTCATTTCTCCTAATGTACTCGTAATAGCATTTCTTAACATTTTTTTAATCACCGTATCTCAGCTTGTAGTCAAATCTCTTTCTTGAAATTTTTTGTACATAACACTATTACATAATACTATCAAAGGCCAGACTTTCAGATTTTTATCTCGTGCTCCACCAGAGATATCAAAGCCTAAAAAGTGCGATTTTTGAAATTTTTGACGAATTTCGGAATTTTTTTCGCAAAGAGAAATCATTTCCCAGATCTGGGACTTGGTGTATGAGTACACACACTTCTGACCTATTTGTAGAAAAAATTGTGCAAGGTTGACAGTCTTGTTGAACAATTACATAGTAGCTTTACAATAGTTTGACAGTATTGTTTTCACATATTTTCCATGTCATATCTCAGCTTGTAGTCAAATCTCCTTCTTGAAATTTTTTGTACATAACACTACAACACAATACTATCACAGGCCAAAATTTCAGATTTTTATCTCGTGCCCCACCAGAGATATCAAAGCCTAAAAAGTGCGATTTTTGAAATTTTTGACAAATTTCGGAATTTTTTTCGCAAAGAGAAATTAACTCTCAGATCTGGGACTTGGTGTATGAGTACACATACTTTTGACCTATTTGTAGAAAAAATTGTGTAAGGTTGACAGTTACTCTTGCATGAAAATTTTCCTCTTGCAAACGGATAGAATTTGTAAAAAATCGTAAATTTTGTGCTAAAATTTCACCTGTAAAAATTTATTTTTCAAAATTTTTCTATCACTGTATATTTAGCCTATTTTATTCTGAACAAAATGCTGCAAACCCCATTTCAACTGGGAAAATAGAAGACGAGATATTTACAATTTTGTGTATCCTAGTATCTGAGAAAATCGCTGCACACGATGAAACATAGATGGCCGCCATGCACAAACAAAAAATAGTAAAATTAAAAGAACGGTCATTTTGAACTTGCGTCATGTTAGGGTTGTTGTACAAAAAATTTCAATTTTTTTAAAAATGGTCGAGCGACCAAAAAAATATTTTCTGGACCATTTGAAATGGATTGACCCCTTTTAAAATCAGTTATTTATCATACTTGATCAGAAAAACAGAAATGGTTATATTAAATTAATTTGGTAGTAGAAAGTTGTTACATAATAATACAATATTAATTACATTTATCAGTTTTTATGATTAAATCTTATTAGTACTGAATGTAGAAAAGTTCAGCAAAGTAGATATTCTTTCCAAACCGTAAAAAAAAGTTTAAGATGTCGGTTTAATGGAGTTTACTTTATATCGTTATGATATAAATTTCGTGACAAACGATCCAATCAACTTGTTCATTTTCTGTAAATGTCACAGTTCCGTAGTTGCCGTAATCCAAAAGATTGCTCTTATACCCTAAATTAAAGAATGAATCCCTAGGGCTGTTGGATGTGCCATCCAGCTCAGTTTGTAACAAACATATTATTATCAAGTTAGCTTTACGTTAGTCATAATAAATTGCTAAAAACAGACCTTCTCACTTGTCTAATTGTAAAAGTGTTGGCTACAAGTTATGTGATCTGGGTTATATATCGATGCAAATTGTTAAATAAATTAAAATGGAAAAATAAAATATCATGTTAAAGAATACCGTGCAGATTGAAATCCACTGGTCTGACCATTCAGCCATGGTACTTCACTTCGTTGATTTAACAGTATATGCAAGATTTTAAAAATATTTTTTGACAAAAGTTGGCAAATAGTTACGTAAAGGCTATTTTCTATAGTTGGCCTTCAGCTGACTAGCATTCTACAAAATCGGTGATCCGAAAGTCTGTGGCTTTTTTTCTAAGTGCAACAGTAGAATGAATGAATAGTCATTTGTCTAACAAAAGCAACAAATGTAAATACGCGTAATGTGTAGTTTTTTACATGTTCGGTTTTGGATAAAATATCTTCTCTCAATGTCAAATGCAGAATTCAGCTAAAATAATAAATTATCTTTTTGTGGTCAATGTTTTCTCTCAAATTTTGCTTTTTCAAAATAATATTATTTGCTACTTTTTGGTAAAGTTCTAGATTTTAGAATGCAACAATAAAAGTTTCATCTATGAACTTCTGGATCCGCGCTATACTCTGTGGCGTAGCTAAAATGGGTGGCGCCTAAGGCGGATGTAAATGGTGCCACGCCCATTTATCAGGGTATCACCCTCCCCGCCCTGTCTATCATATTTTTTTCAATCACAATTTTACATTATTACAACAAATGATCATACCATTCCATATTCAACTTTTGCCCTCCTGCATAAACGAAATTATCGGAGTGATTTCATCACTAAACTCGTGATCAATAAGCATAAGTCAATTCGGTGTCTATATGTAGAAGTTTTTCTTTTAAAGTTTACTTTGCTACCTGTTCGTTGGATTGGCTGGTTTTTGTTATTTGGTCCTCTTATTTAGAAAAAATTCACACTTTCAAAGAAAGGAAAATTAACTCTGTTGCGTCGAGCGCCAGCATTTTTATTTTATTTTAGAATTCTTTTTTCATCATATAAGATTATATGTACATAGATTGGAAAAAAGAGATTAGATGCCACCTCTAAGAGGGTGATACCCAGGCGGATCGCCCCCTCCGCCCCCGCTTGCTACGCCAATGCCTATAGCTCACTCCGGTGGGAACTAAAAAATAATTTTAAACATTCTGCCTCCTTAATTTTTTTTTCTTTTCATATCTTCACTTTCAAATTCATTACACTTTATTTCCAGATTACATATGTCGCAGTTTAAAAAAAAGAAAAAAAAGAGAAAAAATCTGTAGAATAATATTATATATATCGCACTCATATACTATGAGCGTATGGAATGAAAATTATATCCAGGGCTGCAACGGTTTCTTTGTTTTATTACCAATAGTGGAATAGCATAATATTTATCTTATTTAATACGAAATGTGATGTATTTCACTAAGGAAAGTTATATTTTATGATGCAAATACAAGAGTTTCAAATTATTATAAAGTAAGAGGATATTACATAATAAATTTTCACCTGGTAAGTAATAGTTCAAATGATGAGCTTTATACAAATATTACAAAGAAAATATCCTATATGGTTTGCTTCCGAATGCAACAGCTAAGTATGTTTGACTCCTTTATTTGTAGAGAAACGGGGCATTTAGTTTTTTATTAAAGGTTTTTGTATCCATCTCTAAAAGGATAGTAAAGAAACGGAGTTTTATTCGAGGAAATAAATTGTCTTTTTTGTGTATTTACTTTGTAAAATGTTAGACGATACAAATCTCTTATAGAAAAACATAAAATACTTTTTCAATAAGCCTGTAAAAATTGTAAAGCGTTATTTTGTAGTAGAAGAGGAAAGTATATACAGTAATGGACTTTTTATGTTTACTTAAATCAAACATCATAAATGAAGGATTTTTAATGTTTTTCATTTTTTGGGGGTAAGGAGAGTGAAAGATTTGTCATGATATACAAGTTGACTTTGTCATTTAAAAAGAATAATTTTGATAACAAAATAAGATTCACTATCATAATTAATGAAGCGTTCCAGTTTCTATATAAAGTCATAGTTTATTTATTCAATGGATAATATTGATGGACCTATAACTTTTTTAATGCTAACTTTTCTAAATATTTGGGTTCTACTTAAAAGTAAAGGGAACTGGGGGACATTGATACAGCTTTTTTCAAAAAAATTTTTTTGTTGTCTAAGAAGCAGAAATTTCAAGTTGTTTTCCTTGATGTCAGCAAAAGCTGTGTAGTGTGTTATAAAAATGTACAATCGTTGTTTTATATATTATTTTTGCATGTAATTTAAAAAAAATTAAAAAAAGTAATTTGTATCAATGTGCCTCATCCCCGGGGCAGATTGATACACTTTAACACGCCTGGGAAAAATGAAGACAAAATAACACCAATGCATATTTTTCATAGAAAAATAGTTAGAAAAGAATTTTATATATATTTATAGACATTAAAATCGCACACAATTTATTTGTAAGCGATATTAAAGCAATCAAAATGAAATGTATAATGACCTGATATTCTGGCTGTTCCTCGTCTGTTTGTTGGCTGTGGTAACTTCATAGTCACAAGTGTCATATCTGACATTTTAACCCCAGAATTATCTCCTTTCTTAGGAAAGGTGAAAAAATTACCAGGTTTTCTGTTTATAAATCGGTTTCCAAGCAGAAAATAAAGGATAATTATTTTAAAAATTATGTTTATAATATAATTATCCTGTACTGTTCTGCAAATTGTTTCTCTTACTTAACATTTCTCATGTCGATAATACTTTTTTCTCTGGAGAATCCATATAAATTTGAGATTTGCCAGGCTGCCATCCATTTCTTTTGTTAATTCTACTAGCACTAGATATTGTGTAAGTTTGTACGTCTTCTGTTTGCAAAAATACTTTAAAACGTTCTAATATAAAGAAATTAGAGCTATTTCTCTTCAATAAAAACTAATAGTAGAAATGTTTGAAAAAAAGTGGTTGAATTAAGGGGTGTATGGTAAAAAAATAAAAGGTAATGAAAAAATGAAATAGAAAAGAATTTAGATTGTATTAATGTGCCCCGACAAAGACTGCATCAATGTGCCCCATACAGTCATTTGAATAAAATGAGTCGCAAATCTACACTTCGTAATCTAACTAACAATAAAGAATGAGGAACTGATAAAGAAACTGCTTTACGTGCCAGGGAGGGTATTCTTTTCGGTTGAAAATACTGGAACAGTTGGATAATACCATTTCAATTGTTCAACTCAAATTTACTTTTAACCTACAAAAACAATTAATCACCCATTCCATTTCATCAAATTATTGAATCATTCCAAAACTTTCTGTATGTAATTAATTTCACTAGTATCCCCTTTTGGAGCTATTGTGAAATTTCCTGTAATGACCCTGTGTGCTGTACAGGGGGTGTATCAATGTTCCCCAAGTATCAATGTACCCCAGTTCCCCCTACATTCAATAAATGCAATAATCAGATAACCTTTTAAAGATCTAAATAATAACAAGAAATAGCATTAAAAGTTACATTTAAATAGATTTTTAGGTAGCTTTCATTACAAAAAGTAAAAAGCTACCTATTGCAGCCGTCCGGAGGAAAGTACTTCCAGAAAATTTTGGTATATTTTCACCAATCATGACCTATAGACCCCAAAACCACCCTCCGTTCAAATGTTGATATATATATATATATATATATATATATATATATCTCATTTTGTCATGCAATAACTAACGTATTTATGAACCGATTTGAATGAAACTTGGTATGCACATAGTACATACAAATATCTCGACCGAGTTCGTTGGCCAGCATACTCTGCCATGTTGTTTCAAAATGGCGGCCATTTAAAAAATTAAAAAAAATTAAAATTTAAAATTAAATCGAAAAATTTAAAAGTTGAAAAATATTTTTATTTTATGTGTTAGATATTAAAACGCCAATTCTTGAACACTTTTTATTTTGTCTATATCTTAAAAAATTATTGAGTTATAGCACTTTGAATTTTTCTTATGGCTGACAGTTTGAAACGATCTGATATTTGTCATGCTATAACTAACGAATTTAAGAACCGATTTAAATGAAACTTGGTATGTACATAGCACATACAAATATCTCGACCGAGTTCGTTGGCCAGCATCATCCGCCATCTTGTTTCAAAATGGCAGCCATTTAAAAAAAATTTAAAAATTTAAAATTAAAAATTAAAGGCGAAAAAAATTAAAATTTGAAAAATATTTTTATTTTATCTGTTAGATCTTAAAACACCATATCTAGAACACTTTTTACTTTGTCTATATCTTAAAAAATGATTGAGTTATAGCTTTTTGAATTTTTCTTATGGCTGATATTTTGAAACGATCTGATATTTTTCATGCTATAATTAACGTATTTATGAACCGATTTGAATGAAACTTGGTATGTACATAGTACATATAAATATCTCGACCGAGTTCGTTGGCCAGAAGCATATTGTTTCAAAATGGCGGCCATTTAAAAAAATTTAAAATTTAAAAATAAATGCGAAAAAATTTAAAGTTGAAAAATATTTTTATTTAATGTATATTCTGATTTTTGTCACGTGATAACACTCGTATTTATAAATCAATTTGGATGTAACTTGGTGTGTACATAGTACTTAATAAAGCCTGGACCGAGTTCGTTAACCAGGTGCATCCGCCACCTTGTTTAAAAATGGCGGCCATTTAAATTTTTTTGAAAGAAATTTAAAATTTGAAATTAGGTATAAAAAAGTGAGAAATTGAAAAAAGATTTTTCTTTTATGGATTTGACCTTGAATTGAATATTCCAAAGCACTTTTTTGTTTCGTCTGTATCTTAAAAAATGTCTGAGTTATAGTACTTTTAATTTCTAGCGTCGCTCACATTTTTTTGAAATGATCTGGTTTTCATCACGTGATAAATTTGGGTGAAATTTGGGTGGAATTTGGATGAGATTTAATGCGTAGATAGTACATACCATGCCTGGGCCGATTTCGTTGGCCAGGTCTAACCACCGTCTTGTTTCAAAATGGCGGAATATTATTTTTTTTATTTAAATTTTAAAATTAGGTGCAAAAAAGTAAGAAATTGAAATGGATTTTTCTTTTGTGTATTGACCTTGATACAAAGATTCCAGAGTATTTTTTGTTTCATTTATATCTTGAAAAATGGCTGAGGTTTAGCAATTTCAATTTCCAGTGAGATTGACATTTTGAATTGGTCTGAAATTTGTCACGCGTTAATACGCATATTTATAAACTGATTTCGATATAACTCCGTGTGTTCATGGTACATACCAATGTCTTGACCAAGTTCACGGCCAACTTTATCCGCCATCTTGTTTCAAAATGGCGGCCACTTAAATTTGTCAAAAAGCTTTTAAATGTATAATGATGTATAAACCAAAAATTTGAAATTGAAAAAAGGCTATTTCTAAACTATTTATCTTAATAATGAATCCCGAAGTATTTTTTGCTTTGTCTTTACCTTGAAAAACGCCTGGAATATAGCAGTTTAAATTTCTAATGTGGGTGACATTTTTTATTAAAAATGTCTATTTGCCCGCGACAGCATTCGTATATATTATTTATTTCGATATGAGTGTGCATGTTCACATGTATTAAGATTTTGATCAAGCTCATTGGGTTTTTTCTATCCATCATGCTGCTTTAAAATGGATATCGTGGAATTTGGCGACCCTATAAATCGCTTAAAATAAAACCAGGTTGAATAAAAGATGACTAATTTCTAAAATTTCCTATTAATATTCAATATTGACAAAAACTAGCATTCAATCTTACATAATCGTGTTCCACTATTTTGAGCTTCGTATATTTGATTTATATAACTTAATATAAAAAAAATAAATAAGTATATGAAAGCTACCTCTTCCTCCCGGCATTGCCGGCAGGACGTTAAACAGTTCAGATTATTTTATTTAAGTAAGATAATCTGAATGATAATAGTAATGGTATCTTATTTAGCTAAGATAACCCTTTTGCATTGACATTTTTTTTACAATCATAAAAAATGTTGAGTGGTACTAAGAGATTTATCTACTTTACGTTTATTCTGATTAAATTCTGGTGTCTGTATATGAGTTTCTAAAAGCACTTCAAATAACATAAATATGATCATTGAAAATTCTAGATGAATTATATTAAATACAAATATGTTTTAAAAAATACAAATTTAAAAAATATCTCTTGCACTTAATACATTATTTAACTTAAAGAAAACAAACAAATGCAGAAATATCACCTTTAATAGATTAAGAGCTATCTACAACGTAATAAGGAAGCCAAGAGCAGAGGTAAACAGTAATATGAGAAAAAAATCATTTGATATCTGAAAAATTCAATGTAAGTATTATCAAGTTTTATTATTAACCAAATTCGTCATTTGCTGTTTTTGAGAAGATTTGGAAAAGAATTATACATTTGAATAACAAGGTGTCAAAGTCTAACTTAAATAACTTGCTGTTGAGCAATAACCTAAAAAAATTCTAGAAACTGTCACGCTGATGATGTCTTTTGATATTCTTTGTCATTTTTTAACTTGTTCCATTTGTTATCATTTCCTTTCAACAATGTTTTTGATTCAAAGAGATAGTACATCTTTCTTGTAACGATTGATAAGAGGTATAGTTCTGTTAAAGGTCTCTCATTTTTATTCCGTTTTCTGTAGCAAACAAGTGATATTTTTCCTGCTATCGTACTATTTTTTTCATATTATATTATATCTATCTTCATTGCATGACATTGGATTGTATATAGTTTTATGATTATTGTATTTATGAATTTCAAATGTGAGACCTCTCTTTCTCAAAATCCCGATTTAGAGATTATATCATGTTAAACTAATTAACTCATAATAACATTCCAAATACCTAAAATCATAGCATATAAAACTAGTTTCTGAATTGGTATCTAATGATTAATCTTTACTAATTGCGAAGAAGTAAAATTGTAGTATATGTTAATAAAATTTAGCAAAACGAGATCAATTATAAACGTGCAATTTTATTAAAATAAATTTATCTAATCTTAAAAGTAAAATATTTTTTTTCTTAAATAAAAACTAAACAGTAATTTTTTTTCTTAAAAATAAAATAAATAGAAATGAAATTTTAAATTAATTCAAAACTTTAGAAGGAATTTGTTATGTTTTTAATACATTATTTGTCTCTTTAATATATTAGTGCAAATCACAATAAAAAAATTTGAATTAGATCGACATTCAAAGGCTTATTCAGACATAAATATAACAATTTCAAAAGGATTGAATGCAAGGCATTTTACAAGGTGTCCAGCAAATAAGACCCTGATTTAGAAATTGAATTTTTCTAAAACGAAAATCGATAGAATCTTGTGGTAAACGGTTTGTAATCAAGTAAACTGTAACAATGTCATACAGAAGTTTCGAATGGTGCATATTTATAAAGATTGTGTTCTGATTGCAAAGAATGTTTGACTTGACATTTTTCCTGTTTTAGATCTCTTTCTAAGAACGACTTTTTTGGCGTACAGTGCCATATTTTAAAGATTTTTAAAATTAAATTTTTGGATTTTTCAAAATTCAAAAAATAATTACAATAATTGTTAAAATATGACACTGTACGCCAAAAAACCCATTTCCTAAAAAAAAATCTAAAAAAAAAGGTCAAGCATTCTTTACAATGAGAACACAGTATTTTCAATATAATTAACGTTCGAAACATTTCAATAACATTTTTACAGCCTACCTGATAAACAAACCGTTTACCAGATAATTCTATCGATCTTCGATTTAGAGAAATTCAATTTTGAAATCAGTTTCTTATTTGCTGGATTCCCTGTATATTCTTACAGATCATCTTTCACAAAGTTCTTTATAGTTAATTGCTACCGTCCTCACTTTTAAAAATTTTTTTTCTTCAGGTGCCTCATGACAGGGACCTGCCTGGGCCGTAGCCAGAGGGGGGCCAGGTCGGGCAAAGCCCGACCTGGAAAATGTTTTGCCCGACCTAGCGCAAAGCTCCACATTAAATTTCTAAAAAAAAAACAAAGGACAAAAAATTAAATATATATTTTTTTACTTTTTAGCCATTCTAAAATTATTTTTTAGACAACCTACGATCATTTTATCACGCAGTATTTCTTATGTAATACAACAATAGAATTCCAGTCTTTCTTCCTTTATGCCAGATTTCTCCTTCTATTTCTAAATTTAGTTTCTAGATTGGAAATAGCAAAATAATTATCTAAAACTTCTCTCTCTGTCTCTGTCTAACAAGCCTGTGTCAGAGTTTGAGGCATTCTGAATTCTTTGCCTTTTTCCTTTTGTAGAAATTGTCCCACTGTCCCACACCACTTCAAGTGAAACAAGTCTGGATTAGCTTATATTCCTAAAATTTGCTTTCTTTGTACAATTCTCACCATATGAAATTTATCGTTAGAAGACTGGCTAAAACCAAAGAATTCCGAAATTACAGTGAACCAGTTTACAATACTGTTTCCTTATACTTGAATTTGTTATACATGACAGTTAGTTGTCTGTTTCATGTAAACTTGATCCGATTACAATAAACAGCAAATGTCAGGCATTAGGATTTTTCTCTCTCTTTAGGTATGTTTACTTGTTCGCTTTGGGAAGAGGGTTCTTTTAAAAACCCATTATGCTTTTTGATGCCTTTCATTCTTCTCACCATTGATGACATATGAATGAATAATAAAAATATGCGAAACCACTGGACACACACAAAAAGTTATAGGAGTTATTCGGCATAAAGAAACGTAATTTACCATGAAAAATTATGATTAATCAATATAATGTTAAATTTCGTATTTATTAAATAAAATAAATTTAAATTATAAATAAGAAATTTACAGAATTACCGTTTTAATATACATGTGTGTCTTATATTTTTCATTGTTTTCCGGGATTTTATAAATAGCAGTTAGTAAAGGAAATTATTACCATGTTATGCTTTTGCATGTATTTCGGTTTAAATGACTTTTATATGATATAATATAAATATTTCTTTTTATTTTAAAGTATCTATTTTTATTTTAATCTTCTAATTTTTTTATTTTAAATTTTCAAGGAATGGAATAATATCAGTCAATGGTAAAGTAAAGAAGAAAAGAAAAAATGCAATTTTATGATTTAACATTAATTTCGATTAATTAACTTCGATTTTATGATAAAATATTTTCTCTTTCATAAATGTTACTTTTTAATCTTCTTTAAAGGGATTCATGTGCAGATATCCATATAATATGACACAAGTAGGCTAAAAAATATCATACTTTTTCCTACATTTAAAAAAGATTTTTTCAGCTAATGAACAGCATAACAGATTAAATGCTTCATGAACAATGTCTTTAGAGATTTGGGAATACAAGAAAAAAATTAAAAAAGAATATTGCCCAGTTAAATTGATGGCATTGAACTCATAGACTATGCATACTAATTGTATATTAGAGCTTTATATTTTCAAGGACTAATGCCATTTGGAAAACAAATTAAGGGGGGGGGGGAAATAGCTCCTCTCAATTCCTCTTTTTATACTTAATCACTGAACCCCCCCCCCTAAACTAATCAGCGATATGCTTATCATATAAGAAACCTATATCCAAAATTCGAAGTAAATCCGATAATTCTTCATGAAAACCCATTATATAATGTAAGAGGAGTCATCTCTCTCCTTTATACTTAACCATTAAACTTCCAAGGCTATTCAGAGATTTGCCTCAGTAGAAAGAACCTACATCTCAAATTTAAAGAAAATCGGAATAAAAAAACATTTTGCATAAAAAAACATTTATCAAATTTAAGGGGGGGGGTAATCGCCCATACCCCCTTTATACCTAACAAAAGAACCCCACATCTAATTAGGTAAATACCTTATCACTATGAACTATTATCAAAAATTGGAGCAAATCGGTTAATTCTGCATGAAATACCACTTACCTAAATTAAGAAGGGTAGTCCTAGATATCCCCCATTTATACTTATCCAATGAATTCTCAAAACAAATCAGGAAAGTGTCTTATCAAAATGAATCTATATCCAAAATTTGAAGTAAATCGGTAAATTCTGCATGAAAAACCCATTAATCTAGATTAATGGGGGCTACCTCTCATTTTCTCCCTCTTAGATTTATCCAATGAATTCGCAAAACTAATTATGGAGGTGCCCTCATCATAATGATCCTATGCCTAAAATTTTAATCAAATCTGATAATTCTGCATGAAAAACCTATTTATCGAAATTCAGAGTGGGGGATTAGCTCCGTTTCCCCCTCTTTATAGTTATACAATGAACATCCAATACTAGTCACGGAAGCGCCTAATCAGAATGATCCAATATATAAATTTAGAACAGAAACTGTTAATTCTTCATGTAAAACCCATTTATATAAATTAAGGGGAGGGACATTAGCCCCCGTTCCCCCCTTTTTTACTTATCAAATGAACTCCCAAAACCAATCAGGGAAACGCCTCATCAGAATGATCCAATATTTAAATTTAGAACAAAAAATGTCAATTCTTCCGGAAAAACCCATTTTTATAAATTAAAAGGAGGGACATTAGCCCCCGTTCCTC
The DNA here is from genome assembly GCA_964019185.1 of Maratus speculifer. Taxonomy (NCBI): domain Eukaryota; kingdom Metazoa; phylum Arthropoda; class Arachnida; order Araneae; family Salticidae; genus Maratus; species Maratus speculifer. Next base: position 96,828,145 of record OZ025290.1, read on the forward strand.
TTTTTTTTACTTATTTAATGAACTCCCAAAACTAATCTGGGAAGCGCCTTATCAGAATAAATCTATATCCAAAATTTCAAATAATTTGGATATTTTTATCATGAGTTACGCACGTACATACATACAGAACGGGCGGGCACAAAAGCTCTCAGGTTTTGATAGCCTGTGAGCTAAAAACCTCTAGAAATCGCTATACGATTTTTTACAAGGAATATTCCCCTGCCCCTTGTGAAAATACAAAATACATAAAAGTAAATATGTCTCTTCATCCAGTGGTGTAGCCAGAATTAGGTTCTAGAGGAGGATTTGAGTTTCTGATAAAGATGTTTGCCGGTTATCTGAATCACCGGTTAATAAAATCAGTACTAATTAGAATATTTACTGTATAATACTTAAGCTGAAAGAGCACTTGTGTGGCAAAATTCTTTTAGCATAATACGTCTCAGAAAAATGATTTAGTTCAAATAATCAATTTTTACTTAACTAATCCACGTAATATGCACTTTCTGTTTTAAGTAAAATTTTTGCTATTTAATCTAATCACTTTATTAAATGGAATCTTATTTAATAAAGTGGCGGAATCCAAAATACGCCATAATTTAATCATACATAATTTAATTAATACATAATTTAAACATTAAATTTTGTTTTGATTCATATCAGCGGCAATTATAGCGATCTTTCTTATCTCTGGGAGAGGTTTTAACCCCAAAACCACCCCCTTGGCTGCGCCACTGCCTTCATCTCTTCGATTCTCTCCTATTCCACTAAAATTTTAAAATGTTGACGCTTTTGAGATGAACCAATCATTATTTCAAATTTAAATAATACAATATGTTAGGTTACTTACAATTTTACAAATCAAAATTTATTACTTACTGACACATTCATAAAGTTATTTTCAACACTTTCCAACGAAGTTAAAAAGTGTTTATGATTTCGGTTTGCCTGGCCGTCTGACCGTGCTGTAACTCTTGTAAATATACCCGGATTGCTCTGAAATTTTTGAGAGTTATTGACGTTTACTCTAGCACGAGCCCTATTGCAAATGAAGTTTCTAGCATGATTAGTTTATTTACAAGGACTTAAATTTATATCTAACCCTCCATTTAGAGGGAAGTCATGGCTTCTTTTTTGCGAGGTAGGGGGTCACACCACTTAAGAAATTTTTTTGTTGAAAGCTGTTTCCTTATCCAAAATAACTACTTTTCTGATATTTTTGGAAATTCATTTTCATTCATAAATACAAAAATTCCATTATTATTCGTAAAAACATAAAATTTGTACAGTTTATTAGACACTAAGAAATTGAAGAATTACCTATTTTCTTATAAAAGCAAAGAATCAATCAGAAATTTAGCATTTTAAGCTAATTAAGGACTTGGCAATGCTATTAACGAAGGAGTAATTGGCTGTCGACCTGAAATTTAGTTTGACCCACCCACATTTTACAGGGTTTTCGTGAAAGGTTCTTTTCGTTTATCGAGAAAGGAAAAACTAATTTATCACATTTGTTCTGAATAAATGCACTTGCAAATGTCTTTTATTCAGACAGCAGTTTGACGCATCTGAGATTGAAAATGACTTCCTAGATGTGTCAAAAATTACCTCCTTTGTATTTAAGTAGAGCTTGAAAAGTTTGGAATGATTCACAATGTTGAGCAACGGGTAAATTTGAAAGAATTTAATGTATATTCAATTTTTTAAAAAGGCTTTAGAAATTTTTCTTCGTCCAGGGGGGGAGGGGGCGGTCATGATACCGTGAACTTCCCCTTGGATCCACCACTGGCTTGATGAACTATGTATAAAAGACTTAAAAAAATGACGAAATAATCTGCCATATCTGGAAAAACTTTTGCCCTACCCGGAAATATGGCCTAGCTACGGGCCTGGGACCTGCCATTTCAAAGAATGCAAATTAATGTGATTTATTGCTTAAGATTAATTATTTGAGCTGAGAATTACCTCTTTTGGATGATGTGTAATTAATAAGTCACGTGAAAGATGATTATCCTCTTAAAATTAATTACTACTTGTCCATAGATGTTAGGAACTAATATTTAGATTCCCATTATTATTGTCATAATAAATAAGTTTATTTGCTTTTCTGTAATTGTGATTAATGAGGGTGGCTTAGTGAAATATTTTAATCTCAAAGCATTCTGAGCTTCTTTTGATAATCAATCTACAATGATAAATTTTGCAGCACACTTGCATCTATAAGTATATATACAGATTCTCGAAATCCTATACGACAAATCACTTTTGGGGAAATCGAAGCACCTATGAAGAAGAGGAAGACGTGAACATCACATTTTTTTTACAATTAAAATATTTTTTTAAAACATTAATAAAGGTGATAGTATCTCTAGACATACGATAAAAATATTTTGAAGCTCTTTCACATTTAATTTGTACTGTGTAGTCATAACGTTGTTTATAAATATCAAAACTAAAATCTCATTTAAAATTTGCTAGGCGAATAACTTTTTTAAAAATATTCATTTATTTGAAATTTAATGTATTGTGAATAGTAATAAGTATTTTTAATATATTTTTTCTAAAATTGAGAAATGTTAAAGATTTTTCAAATTAGCTCTATTGGCACTTGTGAACAGACTAGTTACAACAGACATAAACAGTTCATAAGAGGCTCAATATTCATTATGTTATTCTGTTCCTCTCAGTTAATTTCATGGGAGATAATGTCAGTTTCAATATCTCTAATTTTATGAAATATAAACCATTTTTCTTATAAAAAGTTGATTTTATATTGGATTTTCAGTAAGTAAGTAAAATGCATCAAGCTCATTTATGTTTAGTTGTAATTTTAATGAAGTCAATATTTTCTGAAAAGGAGAAATTACTATGCATTATTTTAACTCAGTGGTTCATAACGTTATTTTTATGCATTTTTAATACAAAATTAATTTTGCAAATTTTTTCATTTAATTTATTACAAATTTGCAATGATGATTTACTTCCATGTCTAAAACAGTTTTATGTATGATACTTTGAATGGAGATTAATATCAGTAATATTTTAAGAAGATAATTTTTTTAAACTGATAGCTACCGTATTACCCCGTACTTGCTGCACCGTAGCTTACCCCATTGTAATTCCGCCCCCTTCCAAAAAAAAAAAAAAAAAAAAAAAAAAACTTACGCAGGGGAAGAGGGAAATGGACTATAAATCAATATTTTTTCTAAATCAATAAAAAAAACCCTTCTTTTTATAATTTATAAATGTTTAACGGAAATGCTGTTGTGAGAATATTTTGAATTTCGGATAATTTCCAATACGTAGTATTTAAATGCATCTTTTATATATACTTTTTTCTTAACTTCTTTATTTTACCGCAGAAGTATTTAATGAAGTATCGAAACTCCCATAATATCTCATGTACAATAGTTAAAGATAGATTAAGCCATTCTCCCTGCAGAACGGTCACTAATTCTAAAAGGCTGGATGGAGGAGGAAACCGGGAACGAAGTTTAATCTTCGAATAGTAGATTTCAATTAATTTCCATAAATGTTCAATAATATTCAAATCCGGAGACTGGGGATGCCAGGAAAGATGTTCAACTTTATCATCATGCTCTTCGAACCAAGCTTGAACACACCTAGCAGTGTGGATAGGGGCGTTGCCGTCATCAAACTGTGGTCTCTTTCCAGGGAATACAGATTGAATAAAAGAGTTGCCATGGTCCTCTAGATTGCTTAGACAGCGATTGTATTTGATTCACCCATGAAAATCACAACTGCCCCAAAACTGCGCCAAGATATTGAAGCTCATGCCATAATAGAGCCACCCCTATGTTTCAAAGTCGGCATGAAGCATTCAGGATTAAACGTTTCTCTCGGCATTCTCCAGGCATAAACACGTCCGGTCGTCTGAAATAGGGTGAATGACGATTCATCTGATCATATTATCAGTTTCCACTGCTGTTGCATATATTTTTTTATGTTCGAAAGAATGTTATATCATTAAAATGAAATTGTATATATTTTTTCTCTTTTGACCGTATTGTAACTGAAAACTTTTGACTGTCTCTGTACTTAAACTATACATTCTATCTTCATAAAATTTGAAAATATTCAACAAAACTATGCAATAATTATACATTTTAAATTTGAAACGATTCGGTGGGTATTTTTTGCGTTGTTATACACGGACAGACATATGGGCAGACGGACAAACGGACTGAACGACGACTATAGGTTCTACATATGTACATAATTACGAACGCATCTAAAATATTAGAAAAAACATATTCTAAAAAAATGCAACTTCTAAAACTGATATATTTTTAAATGCATAAATGTTTGTTTTATAAATGACTGTTAAACTCGTCCAAAACAGTTTAAGTAATCAGATTTCTAAAAAGGTCCTGTGGTTTTTAAAATAGTCAAAAAATAATAAACATAGATTTTTAAATTGCACACGTGAAAAAAAAAATACTTTATCTTTTCTAATTATGTTTACGTAAGAATTTTTGTTCATTTTGTCCGAGTTATAATTCTTTACGACACCTCAAGAGAACATTTTATGGGTTTCGACAAAATAAAAATGTACATTTTCCTTGCATTATCTTGATTGTTATGATCCCTCAAAATAAGTTTATCAATATCATTATCGAAATATCAGTGAATTTTCCCAAAAAAAAAATTCAAAACCTTATGAACTTTTTATGTGTTTCAAGGTACCTCATATACGTTCTTAGAATATTATGTACATTCTCATACATTAATATCAGGAAGGAAAAAGCGATTTGGTTACCTCTAGAAAATGAATATTTAATGTACATAATGATTATTATAGAGGTGAAATACAGATTTTTTTTTCTGTTCAAGAATGTTCTTCTATTATTATGTTGTTATTTTCTTTCTGAACATGAATAAAATATAGCAATGCAATTTTTTTAACGTAATGCTGTGCAGATATTTTCATTTATTTCATATTTATTTAGAAAACAGCAATTTAGATAATGCAATACATGATTACATTTTCTTAAATAAATACTCACTTTCAACAGAAATATATTATATACACATTTATTATTGTAATTATATTTTTTATATAAAAGGTTAACTAAAAAAATTGTATCTTCTAAAATATCAATTTCTCAAAAAATTCATAAATGTTTCATTTATAAATTATTACTAAACTCGTCCAAAACAGTTTAAATAATCGAATTTATGAAAAGGTCTTGTGGGTTTTTAAAACCGGAAAATAATAATAATAATAACCATTGTTTTTTTTAAATTGCACATGTGAAAAGATGCAATATATATATGTAAAGTTCTCCTGAAACCATATTATTTCGTAAAAACACTCCATCGAAGATTTAGCAGTGCTGTGGCACAAGGTTGTAGAGCAACAATTTAATTCCTTTGGAATATTTCCCACTTAAATTAAACAGAAGTGCCATGCATTTTTAAGCAAATTTATTCGAGTTTCATATCACAGAAAAACAGTTCCACCAATGTTGGTTTAAAACTTGGCACTACTATAAAATAACGAAAAGAAAAGATAGAGAGAGAGAGAGAGATTTATGTTTTCGCCATAGAAATCTGCCCATTACGTCACCTTTGACCAAGCAACACAAAATATGAAGACACACACAATATAAACTTAAACTGAACTGTCTCCGAAGTCCACGTAATTGTTTTTACGAGTTATCAGCACGTGAAAAAAAGGATTTCAGGGAAAAATCCTAGTTTACTTAAAAAATTTTGAGAATTTACGTTTAACTAATAAAATTTAACTCGCTGACACAAACATAACATAGGTCTCATTTACGGTCGTGTATAGTCAATTGGAATCCTGTATTTAAACAAAAACCACTGAATAGATTTCTGAGTAATCGAACGATTTTAGAGAAGAAAATAATAAATATTAAGCAGCAGATGCCGAATGAATTAAGTAACGACATTTTTTTTAAGAAAATTTTTTTGACACAATGATGTTTTTTTAGAATAAAATAAAATTAAAAAGGTTGATTAAAGGTATGGAATAAAAAATATATGTTAAAATGTTATAAAAAGAAAGGAAAAAAATTCGATGTCAGAAGAATTCGAAAGTAATTAACTTAGGATTTAGGCGAATTTTTTTTATTATTACACACACACACAAACACACACACACACACACCTATATATATATAATATTTTTTTTATTCTTTTTACATAAGATTTTGCGTTCATTCTGTTTGAGTTATAATTATTTACGACACGTCAAAAGAACATTTTATGGTTTGAGACAAAATAAAAAAAAATACATTTTCCTTGGATTATCTTGATTGTTATGACCCCTAGAAATAAGTTTATATCAGTGAATTTGCCTAATAAATTTGAAAACGTTATGAATATTTTATGTGTTTCGTGTGTTTTATGTGTGTGTGTGTTATAAGTTCGTAACATATTAGGTGCATTTTTATACTTTTTTATCAGGAAGGAGAAAGCGATTTGGTTAGATCAAGAAAATGAATAATTAATACATAATGATTATGAGGAAAGAGAAATGCAATCATTTTTGCTGTTCTAGAATGTTGGTTCTTGTTTTCATCATGTTATTTTTTCCAACAAAATTAAAATATACCAATACAATTTTTTTTACCTAATGCTGTTCAGATATTTTCATTTATTTAATATTTATTTAGAAAAAAGCAATTTAGAGAATGCAACACATGGTCACATATTCTTACATAAATACTGATTTTCACAGAAATCTGTTAAATCTGCATTTATTTTTGTAGTTCTCTTTTTTCTGACTAAAAGCATATGCTAAAAAACTGTATCTCCTAAAATTGCAATTTGTTAAAAAAATGCGTAAGTGTTTATTTTTATAAATTATTATTAAACTCTTCGAAAACAGTTTGCATAATCAATTTTTTTTAAGTTCCTGTGGCTTTTCAAAACATTAAGAAAATAGTAAACATAGATTTTTAAATTGAACAAGTAAAAATATGAAAAAATCTATTTCTATTAACATGACAATTTGTGACCATTTTGTCTGAGTTGCAATTCTTTACGAAACCTCAAGAGAATATTTTATGGGTTGCGACAAAATAAAAATACACATTTTCCTTGCATTATCTTTATTGTTATGATCCCTTGAAGTAAGTTTATATCAGTGAATTTACCGAAAAAAAATCAAAACATTATGAACTTTTTATGTGTTTCAAGGTATCTCATATAAGTTCGCAACATATTATGTACATTTTTATATTTTCATATCAGAAATTAGAAAAATATTTGGTTACCTCTAGAAAATGAATATTTAATGCATAATGATTATGAGAGAGAAGAAATACAGATTTTTTTCTGTTTGAGAATGTTGCTTCTGGTTTCATGATGTTATTTTCTTTCCAAATGTTAATAAAATATACCAATGAAAGTTTTTAATGTAATACTATCCAGATATTTTCATTTATTTCATATTCATTTAGAGAACTGCAAATTAGAGAATGCAACACATGATTACATTCTTTTAAAAAAACGATTTTACACAGAAATCTATTAAAATATGTGTTTGTTATTGTAGTTCACTTTTTTTAAATAAAAAACATATTCTAAAAAACTGTATCTCCTACATTTGCAATTTACTAAAAAATGCATAAATGTCTCTTTTTATAAGTTCTTAGTAAACTCTTCCAAAACAGTTTAAAAAATCAAGTTTTTGAAAAGCTCCCGTGGCTTTTAAAACAGAAAAAAATAACAAACAAAGATTTTTAAATTGCACATGTAAAAAGATGAAAAGAAAAAAAAAATTTTGTAATTCTGTTTACATAAGAATTTATGTTCATTTTGTCAGAGTTATAATTCTTTACGAAACCTCAAGAGAACATTTTATGGGTTGCGACAAATTAAAAAAGTACATTTTCCTTGCATTCTCTTGATTGTTATGATCCCTCGAAATAAGTTTATATCAGTAAATTTATCCGAAAAAAGTTGTAAACATTATGAACTTTTTATGTGTTTCAAGGTAACTCATATAAATTCGTAGCATATTATGTACATTTTTATACTTACATATGAGGAAGGAGAAAGCGATTTGGTTACCTCTAGAAAATAAATATTTAATGCATAATGATTATGAGAGAGAAGGAATATAGATTCTTTTTCTGTTTGGGAATGTTGCTTCTGGTTTCATGATGTTTTTTCTTTCCAAGCATTAATAAAGTATACCAATATAATATTTGTAACGTAATGCTGCCCAGATATTTTCATTTATTTCATATTTATTTAGAAAACAGCAAATTAGAGAATGTAGCACATGATTATATATTTTTTAAATAAATACTGATTTTCTAAGGAAATCTATTAAATATGCATTTAATATTGTAGTCCTCTCTCTTTTTTTTCTAATAAAAAGCATGTACTAAGAAAATTGTATCTTCTAAAATTGCATTTTTTCAAAAAATGCATGAATGTTTAATTTATAAATTATAAGTAAACTTATCCAAAACAGTTTGAATGCCAAAAATCTATAATTATGCCAATTTTATGCAAAAATTCCATAAATTTTTATATTACAAGTTAGTATTAAAATCGTCCGTAACAGTTTCAATAATCAAGTTCTTGAACAGGTCCTTTGAATTTTTAAAACAGCACGGAAATAATAAACAAAGACTTTTAAAAATATGTGAAAAGATGCAATTTATACATATTATCTTTTCTTATTCTCTTTAGATAAGAATTTGTGTTCATTTTGTCTGAGTTATAATTCTTTACGACACCCCAAGAGAACATTTTATGGGTTGCGACTAAATAAAAATGTACATTTTCCTTGCTTTATCTTGATTGTTATGATCCCTCGAAATAAGTTTATATCAGTGAATTTGCCGAAAAAAGTTGAAAACATTATGAACGTTTTATGTGTTTATAGGTACCGCATGTAAGTTCGTAGAATATTATGTACACTTTTATACTTGTATATCGGGTAGAAGAAAGTGATTTTGTTACCTGTAGGAAATGAATATTTAATATATAATGATTATGAGAGAGAACATATATTGATATTTTTTCTTCTGAGAATGCTGCCTCTGGTTTCGTGATATTATTTTCTTTCAAAACATTAATAAAATTTACCAATGCCTTTTTTTAACGTAATATTATCCAGATATTTTTATTTATTTGATATTTATTCACAAAACTACAGTTTAGAGAATGCAACACATATTTGCATTCTTTAAAATAAGTAATGATTTTCCACAGAAATTTATTAAATATTTATTTGTTACTGTAGTTTACTTTTTTAAAAATAAAAAATATATACTAAAAAAATGTATCTCATAAAATTGCAATTTCTTAAAAAATGCATAAATGCTTTTTTTATAAATTATTAGTAAACTCTTCCGAAACCGTTTAAATAATCAAATATTTGAAAATCACCTGCGACTTTTTAAATCAGCAAGAAAATAATAAACATAGATTTTTAAATTGCGCATATGAAAAGATGAAAAAAAATCTTTTCTAATTTTGTTTATATAAAAATCTGTGTTCATTTTGTCTAAGTTATAATTCTTTTCGACGACTCAAGAGAACTCTTTATGGGTTGCGACAAAATAAAAATGTACATTTTCCTTGCATTATCTTGATTGTTATAATCCCTCGAAATAAGTTTAAATTAGTGAATTTGAAGAATAGAAAATCGTAAAGATTATGAACTTTTTATGTGTTTCAAGGTACCTCATATAAGTTCGTAGCATATTAGGTACATTTTTATAGTTTCATATCAGGAAGGAGAAAGCGATTTGGTTACCTCTAGAAAATGAATATTTAATATATATTGACTATAAGAAAGAAAGGATGTAGATTTTTTTTCGTTTGAAAATGTTACTCTTGGTTTCATGATATTATTTTCTTTCCAAGCATTAATAAAATATACCAGTGCATTTTTAACGTAATGCTGTTCAGATATTTTCATTTATTTCATACTTATTTACAAAACTGCAATTTAGAGAATGCAACACTTGATTATATTTTTGAAAATAAATACTGAATTTTCACAAAAATCTGTTAAATATGCATTTTTTATTGTAGTTTACTTTTTTAATAAAAAACATATGCTATAGGAATGTATCTCCTAAATTTGCAATTTGTTAAAAAATGCATACATGTTTATTTTTATAAATTACTTGTAACTCTTCCAAAAAAGTTTAAATGATCAAATTTTTGAAAAGCCGTTGTGGCTTTTTAAAACAGTAAGAAAATAATAAACATAGATTTAAATTGCACATGTAAAAAATTAAAAATATAAATATAAATTGAAATTCTCTTTACATAAGCACCTGTGTTCATTTTTTCTCAGTTATAATTATTTACGACATCTCGAGAGAACTCTTTATGGGTTGCGACAAAATAAAAATGTACATTTTCCTTGCATTATCTTGATTGTTATGATCCCTAGATATAAGTTTATATCTCTGAAATTGCCGAAAAGGTTGAAAACACTATGAACTTTTTATGTGTTTCGAGGTATCTCATTTAAGTTCATAGCGTATTATGTACATTTTTATACTATCATATCAGGAATGAGAAAGCGATTTGGTTACCACTAGAAAATGATTATTTATTACATAAAGAATATGCAAGAGAAGAAATATAGATTTATTTCTGTTTGAGAATGTTGCTTCTAGTTTCATGAATATTTTTTTTCCAAACATTAATAAAAGATAATCATGCAATTTTTTTAACGTATTACTGACCAGATATTTTCACTTATTTGATATTTATTTAGAAAACTGTAATTTAAAGAATGCAACATATGATTACAGTTTTCAAAATAAATAATAATTTACAGAAACCTATTAAATATGCATTTGTTATTTTAGTTCACTTTTTTTAATAAAAACATATACTAAAAATTTATATCTCCTAAAACTGAAATTTGTTAAACTGTTATGTTTACTTTTATAAAGTTAGTTTATAAGCATAGTTAGTTTATAATTATTAGTAAACTCTTCCAAAACAATTTAAATAATCAAGTTTTTGAAAAGCTCCTGTGGATTTTTAAAACAGCAAGAAAATAATAGACATAGATTTTTAAATTGTGCATGGAAACAGATGAAAAAAAATCTTTTCTAAATCTGTTTACATAAGAATCTGTGTTCATTTTGTCCGAGTTATAATTCTTTACGACACCCCATTTTTTTATGGGTCGCGAAAAAATAAAAATGTACCTTTTCCTTGCTTTATAATTATTGTTATGATCCCTCGAAATAAGTTTATATCAGTGAATTTCCCGAAAATTTGAAAACATTATGATCATTTTATGTGTTTCAAGGTACCTCATATGAGTTCGTAGCACATTATGTTCATTTTTTTAGTTTCATATCAGTAAGAAGAAACCGATTTGGTTCCCTCTAGAAAATGAATATTTAATGCATAATGATTATGAGAGAGGAGAAATACAGATTTTTTTTTCTGTTCCGATATATGTTGCTACTGGATTCATGATTTTTTTTTTTTTTTTTTTACTTTCTAAATATTAATAAAATATATCAATGTAACATTTTTAACGTAATGCCGTCCAGATATTTTCATTTATTTGATATTTATTCTAAAAACAGCAACTTATAGAATGCAAAACATGATTTCGTTCTTTAAATAAATACTGATTTTTCCACAGAAATCAATTAAATATGCATTTTTTATAGTAGTTCATATTTCAAAGTATAAAACATATACTAAAAAAAGTATTTCCTAAAATTGCAAGAGCCCGCCAGTGGCCGCGAGATTCTGACCTCGAAACTGATAGACGGTAGGTGCTGGGTTCGAACCCAATCGCGACCGTTGGCCTAACCGTTAGGAGTTTTCCGTGGTTTTCTTCGAACCTTGCGTAAATACGGGTTAGGTTCCCTTTGAATGACAACCACGAAGGGCATCCCAACCATTTGAGCCTATATCTCAAGCGTAGATAATTAGCCAAGATAAACAAAAAACCAAAACGAAACCAAACCTAAAATTGTAATTTGTTAAGAAATGCATGAATTTTTGAAAAGCCGTTGTGGCTTTTTAAAACAGCAAAAAAATAGTAAACATACATTTAAATTGCACATGTAAAAAATTAAAAATATAAATATATTTTGAAATTCTCTTTACATAAGAATCTGTGTTAATTTTTTCTCAGTTATAATTCTTTACGACACCTCAAGAGAACTCTTTATGGGTCGCGACAAAATAAAAATGTACATTTTCCTTGCATTTTCTTGATTGTTATGATTCCTAGATATAAGTTTAGTTTTATAAATTATTAGTAAGCTCTTCCAAAAGAGTTTAAATAATCAAGTTTTAAAAAGCTCCTGTGGCTTTTTATAACAGCAAGAAAATAATAAACATAGGTTTTTAAATTGCATATCTAAAAAAATGAAAAAAGATATTTTCTAATTCTCTTTCCATAAAAATCTGTGTTCATTTTGTCTCAGTTATACTTCTTTACGACACCTCAAGAGAACTCTTTATGGATGGAGACAAAATAAAAATGTACATTTTCTATGCATTATCTTGATTATTATGATCCCTAGAAATAAGTTTATATAAGTGAATTTGCCGAAAAAGTTGAAAAAATTATGAACTTTTTATGTGTTTCAAGGAACCACATGCAAGTGCGTAGCACATTACGTATAATTTATAGTTTCATATCAGTAAGGAAAAAGCGATTTGGTTACCTCTAGAAAATGAATATTTAATGGATAATGATTATGAGAGAGAAGAAATGAAGATTTTTTTTCTGTTCCGATATCTGTTGCTTCAGGATTCATGATTTTTTTTCTTTCTAAATATTAATAAAATATGCAACTTTTAACGTAATGTTGTCCAGACATTTTCCTTTGTTTGATATTTATTCTGAAAACCGCACTTATAGAATGCAAAACATGATTTCATTCTTTAAAATAAATACTGATTTTTCACAGAAATTTTTTAAATATTCATTTGTTATTATAATTCATTTATTTTAAGTTAAAAAATAAAAACATGTACTAAAAAAATGTATCTCCTAAAATTGCAATTTGTTAAGAAATGCATAAATGTTTAATTTTATAAATTATTAGTAAACTCTTCCAAAATAGTTTAAATAATCAAGTTTTAAAAAGCTCCGGTGGCTTTTTAAAACAGCAAGAAAATAATAAACATAGATTTTTAAATTGCACATATAAAAAAAATGATTTTTTTTTTTCTAATTCTCTTTGCATAAAAATCTGTGTTCATTTTGTCTCAGTTATACTTCTTTACGACACCTCAAGAGAACTCATTATAGGTAGCGACAAAATAAAAATGTACATTTTCTTTGCGTTATCTTGATTGTTATGATCCCTAGAAATAAGTTTATTTCATTGAATTTGCCGGAAAAGTTGAAAACATTATGAACTTTTATGTGTTTCAAAATACGTCATATAAGCACGCAGAATATTATGTACATTTTTATACTTTCATATTAGGAAGAAGAAAGCGTTTTGGTTATCACCAGAAAATGAATATTTAATGCATTATGATAGAGAATAAATATAGATTTTTTATGTTTTAGAATGTTGCTTCTGGTTTTATGATGTTATTTTCTTTCCAAGCATTAATAAAATATACTAATTCAATTTTTTAACGTAATGCTGTCCAGATATTTTCATTTATTTGATATTTATTCAAAATAGCAATTTAGAGAATGCAACAAATGATTATATTTTCTAAAACTATTTCCTTAAACGAATAATAATTTTCCACAGAAACCTATTAAATATCCATTTGTTATAATAGTTTCTTTTGGTAAACAATATATAAAAAAAATACTTATAATGCGCGTCCTTTAACTTCTCTATTGTTATTTATTATTATTTAATTATAATTATTGTACTTGTTGAGAACCAGTACGTTTAAATTGTTAGTATATTATTATAACCGTTTAAATATATTTAAAATTTTGCTTTATAAATAAAAAAATACAGGCTAGCAGAAATTTTGTGACAAATACCAAAAAGTTCTTAAGTGGATTTTATTGCCTCAAATTTGCTTAAATTCCAAATATAGATTACGTAAATGGTGCAAATAAAATTTAAGGAAATTCAACGAATCATGAAGTAATTTCGTTGAGTATATTTGTTCTTAAAAATGAATATACCACGAATGTATGCACATGTATCCTCACATAATAATTTTAAGCAAAAAAAAGCGGAGGTTTGAATTAAAGTGTTTTGACGAAAGCTTTAAAAATAAACTGTAGGATTTATTCCTTTTTTTGTTGTTGTTGTTGTTGTTGTATTTTGTGTCGGCCGATTATCTGCGCTATGGGATATAGGCCCTATGGGGAGGGATGCCCTTCGTGGGGGTCTTTCTAAGGGAACCTAACCCGTATTCACGCAAGGTTCGAAGAAAACCACGAAAACTCCGAACGGTTAGGCCGACGGCCGCGATTGGGTTCGAACCCAGCACCTGCCGTCTACCAGTTGAGAGGTCAGACCCTCTCGGCCACTGGTGGGGCCTTTAATCCTTTTAAACTGATAGATTTATAATAGAAATGAAAAGTTTTGCTTAATTTTACAAAGTAATAAGATCATATTTGACTGAAAAAGTATAAGAATGACCACCCAATGTCAGGTTATGCCAACGGAGGCATATCCATTCAATTTTGTGGGTAAAAACTCGAATTTAAATGGTATAAAAAGAGGAAAATGATTCTTCGTTTTTTTCAGGACCACTTACACTACTATGTATGTCAGTTCTTAAAGGTTTATAGATTATCATAAACCCAATGTTCTACTTCCGATGGTGAGAAATATAATTGTTATTATTCAACTAATGTCCGTTACTAAATATCTATTAAAATCAAAGGATCAAAGTGCATGCGCGCTGACTCCCGGCAGAAGTTGTGCAACTACGGCGTATGTTGGTTGCTTCACGGACAGTGAAAAGCATGTTCAAGTATTTCGCCCCTCCCCCCTGTTTACTCGTGCGTCAAATTCTAAATCCAACAGAGTTAAAAATGTCCAAGTCAGGCATCGAACCCGAAACCCTTGGACTAGCGTTCCAAGTTGTCTACATTTAAGCAACGAGACGATGTCAAGCTTGTCATTTTTCACTCACATTGTTGTGAAATGTTTATGTGTTATTTTTGTGGTATGAATGAGAGGTACAAGCTTGGCATCGTCCTCGTAGCAAAAAAGGTAGAGCCCCTGCTTGGACATTTTTCACTCTGTTGGTCCTACGCTAAACTAGCAAGGTGGTTGTCACTTATTGAATATGTTTATATGCATAAATATATATATATATTTATAGATATTCAATAATTTAAAGCGTTTTACGCTGTTAATAATTAATTGAAAAATTAAATATAAATAAAGATAAATTTTATTTTATTTTACTTTATTATTGGCGCCAAAACAAATTTTGTAAGGAAAGATGTGGCGACATCAATTGCCGCAACACAGACAAGAGTGTTTTTTGGTTATGTTACCACGTCGCCGCAGAGGTGAGAATGAAGTGCAAAGGGTTAATTACTCACATCGGAGACTTACTTTGAAGCGTTCTTAAAATTATCAACTTATTCAAAAGGCAATATTGTAGCTATCAATGTTTTATAAAAAAATAATCAGTTTTCTAGCCATAATCTTAATTAATTAAAAAGCTATCATTAAACGTACTTTCTTCAACAATAACAAATATTGACGTATACAGGATGCCCCCTCTCAACGGTGGCCAATTGCAAATTTCTAAACCGTTAGTCATAGACATATAGTTCCAGTTGCAAAAAGGCTTTTAAAAAGGTAAAGAATTGTTTTTCAAACGATTTAGCTAAAAATAAAATTTTATTAAACTTTTTATACGGTCCCCCGGTCCTATAAGTGATATTTAGTAAATTTTTCCCACTAATGTAGCAAATAATACAAAAAATGTCCCATTCCTCTGCGATTAAAACTGACCCAATAATAGCTGTTTAAAGTTGAAGCACCTTTTTTGCTGCAAATTAGGGGTCAGTCACAAATTTACTGGAAATAAAAATAAACGCAAGATATAAAATTTCACATTAAACATTGAGAGTAAAATAATATTTACAATAATATTTTTAAATTTATGTTGATGATAACATATTAAAGCAAAATTTGTACTAAAATTATAAGTAAAAAAATAACGGAAAGTTTGTTAATTTAAATTATGAAAAGCAACAGTCACAAATCGTTACAAAATGACATACATTTACTATTTTATTAGATTACTTAACCTAACAGAATTTGATGTAATCCTATAAAATAAATAAATGGTACGCACTTAAAATTGTATTAATATTATACTGTCATTGGATATAAATAAGTGTGCAAATTGAACCTCGATCGGATATTTGGAAGTGAGTTAAAATTTGAATAGAAATTTTGAGCAAGGCAAAAATAAGTACGAACGTTTTAAACAAAATAAAGGCTTATCAAAATGCCACACTTTTTAAAATAAAATTGTGATTTCCCAAAATTTGATTTTCACGATAAAGAGAATTTTAAAACCCACGTCTTCAACTATTTTAACCAATCTAGAAGTTAAATGATAAAAATTAACATCACCGTAAAGCTTATACGGTGGTAGCACCTTCAGTTAAATTGCTTTTAATATTTTTCTTTATCTCTTTTAAAACCTTTTAGAAATTGGAACTATATGCCTGTGGCAAATGGTTTAGGAATTAGCTATTAGACAGCGTTGAAAATAGACACCCTTTATAACACTTTAAGCACTTAGTGAACGTTCCCTTAAAGCTCAGTCCAATTCTTCCGTATTTAGCTACGAAAAGTGGTTTAAGTTATGAAATCTAAAGCTTTATAACTTTGTCAATTTTAATGTTATGTGAATGGGACTTTTTTTCTCTTACTTGTTAGAGTAGTGGGGAAAATTTACTAAATATCACTTATAGGACCGGGAGACCGTATTAAAAGTTAATTTTCATAATTTTTTTATAAAATTTTATTTTGAGCTAAATTGCTTGAAAAACAATTCTTTACCTTTTTTAAAGCATTTTTGTAATTGGAACTATATGTCTATGACTAACGGTTTAGAAATTAGCCATTGGCCACCGTTGAGAGGGGATACCCTGTATAACAAAATTCATGTTTGCATATAAACGATTTTTTAAACACTTTTCAACGAAGCTGAAAATATTTATGCACTTAGTTTGTCTGACGTGTGTGAACGTTCTAAAATCAGAAAGTATATTTGGATTCTTACGCAATTGATAAACTTTTTTTAGCATCACAAAAGCATGTTTGGTACTATAAATGAACTACGTGGGTTTAATAGCTTATTTACAGGGGCATTTAAAAGAATTCCATTACATTATAGTATATGGGAAAAATTCGTTTGCAAAGTATTTTAATGAAATCGCAATGTTTCAAATTCATTGAATCTGATCTAAAGCACTGAATGTCGCTACAAGAATGATGAATACGATAGAATAGGAAATTTATATCATTCGTCTTTCATTTATAAGGACATAGAAAAGAAATCAATTACTGACCTGTCTTTGTATAATAATTGCTGGAAGTGCGTTTTAAATTTCGTCACGCGCTTTTAAAATTAAATAATGCTTTGTATGTAACTCATTGCACATAAATTATGTACTTGATGTACAGAACTTCATAAAAAAATTCAAAACCAATCTCTAAGTTCATGAAGGGTAATTTTCAACTGAGATGTTTCAAAACTGAATAAAATTTTGACATGCATGTAGTTATTAGATGCAAAATTATATATCATATACTGGTATGCACAAAAAAGTCGGAAATTTTTTCAACTGTAGTTGGGGACGGCTGAAATTGTGTTTAAACTGCGCTATGCGTTTTTATAAGCTTGAATTAGAACATAATATGTTAATTTGTTAAACGGAGCAGATTTGGTAATTCAACCTGAATGTGCTTCGAAGGTGTTTTATAAACTTTGCTTTCCTCATGATCTCTTCCTTGTTTTCTGATACAAGGAGAACTTTAATTTAAATAAAAAAAAAGTATTGTATAAGACTGTTTAATTCGATTTAATTATACATATACAAATATTGTCTTCCCAAAAAAGTATTAAAACAAAATTGAAATAAAACATAAAAATCTATCAAAAAAAGTTATATATTTTTCCTTTCAAAATTAAATACATAACTTATATTTGAATGATAGTTTAGAAATAGATCGATCTTAAATTTTGAATTTGTTTTGCAATTCTTCCAGTGAAACTAGAAATAACGTGTCGTACTTTTTAAATATTTTAAAAGATAAACAAAAATAACACTCTGTCGTCTTGGTAAAATAAATAAATAAATAAGTAAAAATAAAAATAAATAAATAAATAAAAGTAAAAAAGGTCAAATAAACAATTACAACAACGTAACTTTTCATGCATAACAAATCTGAAAAATCATGCTTTCAGATACAGATTCTTTTATTTCAATTTTCATTCTTTGAATGTTTATCCGAATTAAGAATTTTAAAAACATTCTTTATTTTGACTGCTTTGTATGATTTTCGCATCGTTTCAGCCACACTTCACGTTGTCTGTTTACTACAAATGATATGAGATTCTCAGTTAACATACAATTTAATTTAAAATACTTATTCTTGAAAGAAATACAAGCATTGAAGTGGAAATTTTCTTCATCCATATTATTTGTTTAAAAGTATCAAATAGTAAGGATTTTATATGTACTTCATTTCAGATGTACCTTCATTAAAAATATAGTAAAAATAATCTTCCTGATTAAAGGTTCTCAGGACTCTTAACTCTTCATTGCACGATTTTATGTATTTTTATGAAAAAAATTTAAATCCAGATATCAGTCGAATAATGGAAAAAAAACCCAGGAATTTCAAATTTTCAGCTAAAACTGAATGTTTTATGTTGTGTACCTTGTAGATACAATTTGGGTTTTAAAATATCTTATTGCTAGATTTCGCAATTAAATAAATTTCATTTAATTAATGTTATCTACTTACACCCAGCAGCTTATTTTGCATTAATATTTTTTGAATATTCAGTAAAAATAATAAAAGTAAATTTTGTCTTAATATCTTGATCGAATACTATTTTGTTTCCGCAAAACCATTTTTAATTTTTAGACTGATGCAATCATCTGGCATGGACAAAATATGAGTTATTTCATTCTTTGGACTGTTCTTAATAAGTTAGAATGATCATATTTGCGAAATTCAGGGCAAATAATTAGAATTATAGTAATTTTAAGTGTGCTAAATGTGATACGTAGTGCAATAAAATTAAAATTTGAAAAATTTACATTTAATATCTTTAAGAGAATAAAACTTAAAAACACAGTTTTTGCTGACATAAATAATATAAATATGCTCTTTCATTTCATTGATTTAAAAAATTGTACAAAAGTTAGAATTAGTTTTTATAGAGGGATCCAAATGGCAAAACATTCCACGACCAAACAATTGTTATAAAAGCTTATGCACAGGATTAGAAAATAAATTTTGCAAATATAATTCATTTTTTTGTAACTAATTCTACTTTGGATTATAATACGTATAATGAACTGAAATAAATTTAATTTAAATTGAAGTGATAAAAATTTCTTTAAAACACCATAAAACAAATTAATTGCGCAAGGCCTTTCGAAATAAATAAATAAATAAGTTTGTATTTAAAACATTTTTATTTTTTAATGCCAAGTTACATTTAGTTAATACAAAATTTTCTAATTTTCAAAAGTCTAATCACCTAAAAAAATTAAATGGAACGATAAAAATAAAATTTTAAGTTCAGTTTAAAGAAACTAACATTAAACATATGTTTGGAAGATTTCATGAGAAATTATTCACAGGTTTTTGAGATATCCTCGCTTTATGCAATAAAATATAATTCTAAAAGACATAATTTAAGTTCTAATGCAAGAAAACTTTGTATCAAAAAGTTCAGAACGCATAGGACTACTACAACAACAACAAAAATAAATTTCATATTAATTCCAGTATTGCATGCAGTGTTATCTGAAATAGAAAGTAAAACATCATAGGATGATAGAATACAGCTATATGAGCAATTTTCGCCACAGAATGTATGGTTGGAACGGAAGTGATGATAAATTAAAGATAGTTTTCTACTGTTACAGAAGTAACACAAAAATAACACGAAATACTTCAAAAAACATTTTATTAACAATAATTTTATTAATGTATAACCTCAATGAAATTGTTCAAAATATCTTCTGCCTGTTGTCATGAACATTTCACAACTGTGAGGTAGGGACTAGCGCGTATTTGGGAATATACCAGGCATTTCCCGAATATTGCAGGAAAAAGCGGCAATCCTGGCGATTAAATCCATATAAATTTCAATGGGGCACTCGTAGAATAGTGAAATAACACCAATAGCATAGATGATAATTATTAATTACATTAATACACTTTTTATAATGATACATCTCCCAAACAAATTGAGATACAGGTTTGAAATTTGGAGTGTACATAGTATGTAATAATGGCTTCAGTGATCTCGATTATCTAGAGCAATTTTTTCAAATTCTCAAAATATTCATACTGATAAATGGTATATTAAAATTTCCGAAGCGGCAATCCTGGCGATTAAATCCATATAGGTTTCAATGGGGCACTCGTAGAATAGTGAAATACACCAATAACATAGGCGATAATTATTAATTATAATAATACACTTTTTATAATGATACATCTCCCAAACAAATTGAGATACAGGTTTGAAATTTGGAGTGTACATAGTATGTAATAATGGGTTCAGTGATCTCGATTATCCAGAGCAATTTTTTCAAACTCTCAAACTATTCATACTGATAAATGGTATATTAAAATTTCCGAAATTTTTTAATTCTAAAGGGACTATAAAAACAATAAAAAACATACATTTTCCGCAAAGAAAGAAATCAATCTGATTAATCGTTTCCGAAATACTTAGAATCTTACTTCTCACACTCTTCGATTTTTCGTGAACCTGTATTTCATTCAAATTTCAAATGAAAGTCATACTTTAATTGGTAACGAGATGCTTAATCCAACGCAGTAAACATTTAGTTAATATTATTATCAATTTCGGAGTTATAGGAATGTTTCTTTTACGCGATTTGGTACTATTTGATTATTCCTTCAACAAAAAAAGCACCGAGAAGTTTGTCGCAAACTTGTCAATATATTTCCAAATTTGGCAATGAAAAGTACTCGCCAAAAATGACCCCAACTAGGGTCATACTATGTTATACCGAAAATAGAGCGTATTTCCGGTATAACCACGATGAAATTTTCCCGCCAGGATAGTACACTAGATGATTATGTTGTTCGTCTTATATGTTCCTCTATGTGCAATAAAGCAACGTATGTGCAATCTCTGTATATCTTAAGTAAAAATGACATCAACCAGAAATCCAAAATCTAGTTTATAAGATATATTTATATATATATATATATATATGCTAGTAATCACACTAAAATCACATTAATAACAATCTCTGTAATAAAATACTTAACTTAAGAATTTAAGCGATTCCAAAATTTTTCTTTAGTACCGTTTAAAAAATAAAGATGAGTACTTATTTTCCTGTTTTCAAATCCGAAGCAGAAAAATACGATGTAATTTCAAAATCAGTAAAAGAATATAAACAAATGCAAAAATTTTTTCCTCGGTAGAAAAAAGAAATGTAAGAACATGTACAACAATTCAAACTCTCATGCATACAAATCAGAAGAAATATATATTAAGATATCTTTCATTACTTTCTTCTTTT
Organism: Maratus speculifer; assembly: GCA_964019185.1. Lineage (NCBI taxonomy): Eukaryota > Metazoa > Arthropoda > Arachnida > Araneae > Salticidae > Maratus > Maratus speculifer. The sequence continues at coordinate 96,849,872 of OZ025290.1, forward strand.
TTTAACTTTTGTAAGATTTAAGGTTTTCTTTCCATCCTTTATTCAGAGTGTTTTTGCTGGAAATGAAAAGCTTTTAAGAAATGTTAAGATTGTCTGTTTTAAGAAAAAATATATACCATTTTAATTTGCATGCATTTAAAATATAATTGTCAACAGAGCAAAAGAAATTTTCTGGTCTGTATAATTTGTTACAGTGATTTGTTACATGTAATACCAAGTTTTAAAAGTAACTCATTTCATACACAGCTTCATTTGAATAACATTTAAAAATTAAAATAATTTTAAAAGAACGTTAAAACGCTATAATATCTAAACTTTAAACAAACTAGTTTCGGTACATAGTTGAGTAAGTTTCAGAACAAACATGTGTGGCATTTAATAGTGAAATTAAAAATCTTCAAGTCATTTTGATTGACAGAGGTTTACGGCTCTTCTATTGAAAGTGCTTCATGTAAATTACAGCAGTCTTGTTTCTCCAACTCAAATCAGTCCATTTCCTTTTCCAGTATTAATATTATTTTACCTTTCTTTTCTTAATCCAGTTATTCTATTTCCAGCCTATATCTTAGCAGCATGATTTTAGAATAATTTCCATATCTGCGAATAAACACTCCCTCTACAAACTCATAGGTTCTTTTAAGTTATTCAACTCATAAAGTATCTACAGTATTAACTGTCAGTGTGGGCTTTCCTACATTAGACAGACAAAAATAGGTTTAAATTTTCATGTAAAGAACTCTAAGAATAGATTAAAAAACAGGAAAATAATAAATGTCCAATTCCTAAACATTCGTTAGAAATTGCACCACTCATTTGATTTCAATTCAACTAAAATCCCTTCTATACATTAACTGAACTTTCTTGAATCATTTCATATTTATTTAAATTTTTACACTATTGTTAATGGTGAATTTATTATTACTTTTTTATTAGATTTATCGAAATATTACATCATATCCTCTTTTCCTTAACTATTACACGTTTGATTTCACATTACAGATTCAAATTTCTTACTGGATTGTCATTGAATTTTCTTGTTTTCTTATTGGCCCGTATACTTCTTACTTAAATCCGCTTGTTTCCTGTATAGTTGTGTAATTATTGATTAATCTCTAAATTAAGAACGGTACCCTATAAAATACCGAAACTGGCCTTCTTAAAGTTTATTTATTCTGGCGTTTTAATGTTGTTTTACAATTGATATAATACTGCGACAAGCTGCATATTAATAATTATAAAAATCAAATATTTATTATTTTACTCATTAAATCGAGGTACTAAGATTATGATTTTAATGTTTTTTTGTATGCAATCTTTATAGAAGGGAATTAAATCCTAAAAATATTTATTAAATTAATTTCTTTCATTTGCTATTTGGCTTATTAAATGTGAGTAAATGTTAAATTTTCACGTAATCTTTGGAAATTTACTGCAACAAAGATGTTAATTATGCATCCACCTTAAAATATAATTTTACAAATCAACATCCGATTCCTAAAAAGTAAAACTTTATTCATATAGAATAAAAATAGAATTTAATTGTTTTGGTATGCTCAGTCCTGATTCAGTAATACAAACAGGGACATAATATACCTCTAACAAAAATAAAATAAAATTGAATTTGCCTCTAATAAACTACAAAAGAAGAGTAGTTTTTTTTCCTAAAATATTTCTATTCAGTTCCGTTTTAAAATTAAAGAGTTATTTCTTTGCAAGTTTCTTCTTCCAGAAGTTTACTTCTTTTCATCCATAGCTTTATGTCTTTTCATCGATAGCTTTATTTATTTTCATATCCACAATTTTATTTATTTATTTCTGCCCCCAGATTTTAAATCAAGTTTTTTCTTCCATAGTGTTATTAACGTTTAAAGTATTTCCGTTTTAGAAAAAATACATTAATTTTTCAAAAATTAGTAAAAGTATGTAATTAAATGCAAAATTTTTGGTAAAAAAAATTTAATGTATCCTATTTTTATAAATACAAAAACAGAAAAAATGCATTAATATTAACTTTGTTGTTTCAATATATATTTTTTTAACATTCACATACATTTTTACACTTCTTAAGGCATTCAATAAAGAGTGTTTTTTTCTTTATTGTATTTTCTCAAAAAAAATCTTGATAATCTGTTATATTATCTATCTATCTATCTATCTATATATATATATATATATATATATAATAGCTGTTTCCAAAAAAACACCGAAAATTTGCTATTATGCAAAATAGCAATGTAATATGACTAAAGCGAAATCTGTCCGTAAAATGTAACATTATTGCATAAGAGATGACTCACGATATCCACTAATTCATAATTTCACGTTTTAATTATCTACCTGAACCTAGAAAACTTCGGTCAAGTGCTCATATAAAATTCATGATAACATTTCATTGGGTATTATCAAGCAGACCTGCAATCAGGATTAAATGTGAATACCATTTAAGCTTGGTTTTCGGTATAGCTCGGTTTCGAAGTAATTACTAAATACGAGCGTAAATAATCTATGTTTTCCGAGAATAGAGTAGAAAGAAGAGTGTCTAGATCCGCGTGTGTATAAGATTTAAGAAGACAATATTCGTCATGAGAACAAATTCGTCCTGGATATTTTTTTCATAAATATGTCCCCAGTTCATCGACATAAGATTTTCGACAACTAGACACAGCAGTCGTCCCCAAAAATGCCTAATTGCAAAGCAAAGTTACAATTGTTGAAACGACTATTCGACAAAAAGGACAGAGTATTAATCCATGGCTACGCTGACAAATTCATTTTTTTACATACACAGCGACATAAACCAATCACAACAAAGGGTAACTTCAAATGTCACATGAAAATAGAAAAACGAAAAGAAAAGCAGATGGTTGACGAAAATGAGCTGTGGTCTGTGATCGAGAATTCGTTATAGATAACAAATCGTATTTTAACCCTTTCCGACACACTGTGCCCGGTCTGTGATACTTAATTTTAATTCCAAATTTGCAAACGGCACAAATATTATTTTAGTAAAAATTTGCTTTTGCAATAAAAGTTTAAATTAAGAATTTGAAAATATCTAAGAAATTCGTTTGTGAATTTCAGTATCAGTCGGTATTTTCTCATTTTACTAACAGGTTTTGCCCGTGGCGGAAAGGTTTTAAGCATGTTTGTTAAACTGTGAATTATAATGATATTATCTACATATCTCATGTCTAAACGACACATCCTATCATCAAATTTGCTAGTAAAACGAAATTCGAAGATAAGAACATCGTTTTCTATTTCAAAAAATATTTGATCGAGGATTAGTCATAGGTGTGGAATCATATATTATGCTCGTTCTTTCCACTTTTAATTATAATGATAGTAAGAACATACTAGACATCTCAACGACGCAATCTATCATCAAATTCGCCATTAAAGTGAAACTCGAAGATAAGAACTTTTTTTTGATAAAAAATCTCTGATCGAGGTTCTATCTCGGATGATGAATCATATTTTACGCTTGTTCAGTTCACTTTTAACTGTATGGTAGTAACTACATACCTGTAGTTACAACAAATTGTGTCATAATATTAGATACCCCCTGCTTCTCAAGAACTTGGGAGCATTGTATAAAATCCATTGACCCTCAGGCTAAGGGGCCTCTGCACTACAACATATATTAAAATAATCAAAATCTGTAATTATCAAACATGGCCCTCACCTTGTAAGATCAGAATATTAATAAAATTAGTTATTGTATAAAAGAATCTGATTTTCCGCGTTTCACAGAATTACAAACTTGTTGTTTTCATATACGAATAGCTGATATATTTTTCCCTGTTAAACGCATTTTTGAATAATTTATTGAAAACAATTTGACATGAAAATACCGAAATACTTAATTATTATACAGCCAAGCAGATAACTTTGCGCCAAATCAAGGTAACTTTACTTCACCTATACGAAACTTCTATTCATTCTGCCATGATGGAATCTTGACTAAGTATTTCCTGTGAGCTGCTATACTCATACTAGTGCTGCTATCTATTTTTCAGACCAAAACTTTGTCTTTAACTAAAGTGATGCAGAAGATTTAATATTTTTTTCTCTTTTGGCCTAAAATTACCTGATAAATCAAAATTACCCTTATTATCTGTACTTACAGCATTAAAAAATAGCACCACTGAAATAAAAATAACTCGTCAAATGTAAAATATGAAAGTTAAAATGGCTTTAATACTAAATTTTAAAAAAGAAAAATTGTTTCTATGTTTTTTTTTTCCTGTTATAATCGCAAGTAGGAATCAACGTATGTAGTAGTCAATGCTTAAATTAATTAAGAAACTGTTTTTTTTCTCCATAAATAATCAAAAGATAGAATTAAAACGTATTTAACAAGATTAAAAAGAATATGATGTGTAACATTCTGCAAAATAAAATGATATAAATTTTTCTCGCATTTCCGTTCTCTATTATTTTGAATCGAAATTTTTATTAGTTTTTATGTTTTCTCATTTACATTTTTAATGTTCTTTAACCTCTATAATATCCTCAACACTATATCTTATTTTAATCTCTATTCTGTCAACCTTTATAAGAATTGAGATTTTAAAAAAGATTCTTTATGCAAAGTGCTTTCTTTGATTTTTGCATCATTTCAGAAACATACTAAATTGTCTGCTTTACATAAAACGCAATAAGATTTTAAGTTAACATGCAATTTAATTTTGAATATTTATTCTGGAACCTAGGAAAACCACTGAAGCGAAATTTCGCTAATCAGTATTGTTCGTTTTACAGTTTCAAATAACAAGAGTTTTAGAACTAACTTACTTCAGAAACAGTTTGATTTGAAAATATTGCGAAAAGAATTATCTTGATTAAACTGAGGGTTAATCTTGTGCAATGTAATACTGACTTTTGTTACTACACTATTCATTAAATAAAAATATGGAGTTTACACTTTCAACGATTATAAAAATGCATTCTTTTTGTTATTGAACATATTTTACCATGGAATCATCAAATCACTTTTTGATAAATAGATAGAGAAGTATTTAGAAGTATTTTAGAAGTATTTTTAAGCAGTACACTAATTTTTTACTCAAGTTTTTTTAAAGGTGTTTGCATTTTTGTAACAAGTCATCAAGGATAGGGCAAATTTATGTTTATGATGCGAACGTCTATTCAGAAATATTGTGGCAATTTGAGCAAATTTTCCTAAAAAATCAGTATAATTTTATTACAAAATACAGATAAGATAAAAACTGATATAACCATTTAAATGCCATTGTTTCCCACTCACGTAAAATATGTCTAATTTGTAATAAAAATATTTTACTTGTGTATATATTAAATCAAAATTTGCATACTATGGTAAAACTGTGGTCACAAGAGTAATAAAATTTAGATTTATAATAATCTAAAATAAAATTTAGACTAATTTAATTGGTTATAATCAACAAGCAGAATACATTTTAATGCAAATAAGACAGATTTTATGTGAGTAGATCACTATGATATTTAATTAGTTATCTATAACATTTTTCTTAGTTATAATTTTTAATAAAATAATCGGGTTTATTAAAAAAATGATCGAATGGTCACAAGAATTGTATTGGACATTTTCATATCTTATAAATATAAAGAATCATTTTACTCAAGTTTAAGATATATTTTATCCAAACTTCAACACTGATTATGTAAAATCTGAGATGGATCAGACCCCACGATGACCTTTAATTTACCGCTATTATCCCTTGATGCTGGTCGACCACGGGATTCGTTTTTGAGATCGAAATTACCAATACGAAATTTCGTGAGCACACATTAACCATAGAATATTGGATTGGAAGCCATGTACTTAATCAAAAATTCAGTGTTTTTCATCCTAACTTAATTTGGTTAAAGAGTATAACTTCAAAATAATTAAAGTATGTTATATTAAAGCATTTAACAGACATTTTTAACTTTATTGTAAATGTGAAAATACGGTATCAGTACATAAGGTACCATCGATTGCTTGAGCAACATGTTTTTCTACGTATTTTGTGCTGTTATTACATTACACAAAAAACAAACCACATATCGCTGCATTTTCATTACAAAACTTCTACTTTTCTTGCAATTAATACCACCATAGAGAGTTTAGTTACGATGAAATTTGATGTTTTAGTGACTTAAGAAATGGTTTGCGACACTATTGCTTCCTCATGTTTTTGACACCTTACGCTTGATCAGGATTGGCCTTGACTTCTGGATCATTTCTGTGTCAGGCATATACATAAAAATATACTGAAAAAAACAGATTTTTTCACTCGGATGGTTATAATAGGTAGCTTTTCTCGACAGGTGACTCACTCACCACAAGTGTTGTCAGATATGTTTTTCGTAAATCGGGACACCAAATGATTTGGACACCACTAATATCTTACAGTTTACTTCAACATCTTTTATCAGTGATTATTCGGTTATTAGATAAAGCCGGAGAAAATTAGTTTAAAATACTGGCGTCCGGAGCATTTGGAACACCTATTTTCGTGGGACACTGGTGGTCAGTGAGATTCACCTCTGGAGTGCAAAGGGTTAATTTTTGCGAATAAAGTTTTAAAAAGAATCACTACCCCCTATAGTACATTCTTTCAAAAGAAAAAATAAAACTGCGCTACTTAAATTGTGCCTCTGGTATAAGAGGCGAATTTTGAATTATCGTTCCTCTGGCCATAAAAATACACACGTTGTCATTCAAATTAAAAGATGCAAAATACCTTTGAAATTAAATGACACACAGTACCTTTGAGTTTAAGAGATGCTATTTCTTTGAGATTAAGAGAGTGAGTTTTTGAATGTAAGAGTCACAGTGTTTCGTTGAAACTATTTTCAAATGTCTCTTACTTCATAAATTGTATGCCTATTTTGATAGAAGGGCATGTTTTTATTGTAATTATTAAGTCCAATTTAGTCAAAAAAATAAGAATTTGTTAGAGTACCCTGTTATCACTGATTAATAAGCAATTTCTGAATGACTAGTTTTAGAGATATTATTTCAATACAGGTACAGGTCTCTTTTCTTTGTTGTTAATACAACGCACCTTTATTTAATACCTGCACATTTTTAAGCCGTCTTAAACACAAAGAAAACACAATGAAATCAGTAAATAGTAAGTAATTCTATAGAATCTCTAGTCTGCAGCAAAATTATCGTACATCGAAATTGTAAATATGGCGTTAACACAAAAGTAAATACTATGTTACGATGATGACAGTTAAAGCCTGTTGCGCATGTGCATTTCTCTGCATACCACTGAAGCTTCACAAAGATTTTGTAACCTCTTCGAGACGAACGATTTTTACAAAATTTTTAATCTTCTATTACCGGTTTTTTGAAGCAGAAACTTTTGCCTAATTGAATCGCGAAAATGATCGCATTATAAAACTAGTCGTTGGGGGCCACCGTAATACTTACCCATCATGGACATGTATAGGAAAACAAAACATGTGAAACTATTTATACAATGCATTGCAATTCATAAACAAAATTTAAATATTGTTAACATACATAGTAATGCTATATTAAAGAACTGCTGATGTACCGATTTCGACAAATTATATAAAACGCCAAACTACTCTAGTAGTACCGAACTGCGTAAAAGAAACATCCTTATAACTCCAAAAATCATAATTCTATTAACTAACAATTAACTGCGTCGGATTAAGCGTCTCATTTCCAATTAAAATATACCCTTGAATTGAAATTTGAATGAAATCTAATAATCCGATTGACTTTGTTCTATATGCAAAATGTGTGTTATTTTATGGCCATTTACGACCATCCCTTAGAACAAAAAAATTCGAAAATTTCTATATACCTTTCATCAGAACGAATTTTTCGAGAGTCCGAAAAAAATAGTTCCGGATAATCGAGGTTGCTGATATTAAATAGGGTTCGTCGCATTCTTACATACTAACTACATAAAAAATTTCAAGTCTCTATCTCAATTTGTTCGGGAGATAGAGCGTTTACAGACAGACAGACTGACAGACAGACAGACAGACAGACGGACAGACAGACAGATTGACGGCAAAATTTTTTTTCTAAAAATATGTTTTTCGGAATCTCCACTATCTAAAACGTGTAAATCCGTCATAATTTTTTTTTCGATTTTCAAAACGAATGCAAGACTTACCCTATACTACGTGTGATAGGTAAGTAAAAAGCAAAATTTACAATAAAAGTTTATGGGTAATAATAATCAAGGATTCTGAGAACCTTAAGCGGAAAATATACCGGACGCTCGTGTGCACGGAGTTAACGGTACGAATCCAACATGGTGCCTCTGACAGATTTCACTCTGTTATCCGTGCCTCTTAATTTATTGCACTCCCATGTTTGTCTCTTACTTCAAATACACGTTATCCTTGTGCCTCTTATATTAATAATAGATTAAAAATTTGTGTTTATGCTTTATAAAAAGAGTTACACTTTTAATTTTGTAATATTTACTATGATTATCTTTATTCAAATTAGCTAAATGCATTTAGCTAAACTACCGATTATAGTAATACCTCCTATTATTTTCAACTTCATCTCATTTCTGTGTGTTTTGAGGATTTGCACGCTTCAAGTACTTTCAAGGACATTTTATGAGAATTTTTGTAAACTTACATCATTTAAGGATTATAAAATCCATCTTCAGACATGCTGCCATTAATTTAACGAAATGTCTGATACGACAACACTTAAAATTCCATGAATACATTTACGCGTACGAACTTTTGTTTTGTAACGGAAAATTCTACCCGGAAATAATCTGTTCAAAATTTAAAAATACTTTTATCTTTTTATTAATTTTCATTAAATGAAAAAAAAATGTGTCAGATATGAGATATATTTAAATTCTAATAGAAATAAAATGCTGAATGTTATTTAATTGCCAAATTCATTAATTTAAAATAAACTTTGTTAAGACTAAAGCTAAGTTGAAGGCATTTAATTGTTTCTTGATAAATATAAGGATAAAATAAAACAAAGAAAACGATCAATTTATTTAATTGAACTATTATTTCGTTAGAGGAGCAAAGTGTATGAATGTCGATACTTGAAGTACATTAACTGAAACTTTATCGTAAAGTTTAAGATATCTCTTAATGAATAACATAATTAACTATGAATATAAAATTAACTTATCAGCCTTTTCCAGATTAATTGATTTCTTTCCTCCGCATTTCAGTATTACATGCTGATTTTTCACCGTACTTCCAATTTGCTAATGATTCGTTTATTAACTAAGTTTGCAGACAGCTTTTGTCTTAAACAAAGTAGTTTGATAGTAAAATACGACATACAGGGTGTATCTAAACTACTGGGCAAAACTTTAAGGGGTGATAGTGCACATCAAGACAAACAATATTAAATGGGAAACTAAGGGTCCCAAACGTCTTCCGAAGGAGATAGGCGGCATTAAAGTTTAGGGTCCAAAATTTCAAATAAACATAAAAGACGGAAAAATTGATCGATTGATTTGCGGTTTTCATTAAAACTATTCTTTATGTCAGCATTTTCTTAAAAATAAATTATAAAGATAAATTTCAAAAAATACAGATAGAGGTCGCTTTAGACTTTAGAGTAACGGACAACTATTTTTTGCCGTTATTTTTCTATCTGATTAAATGTTTTCGGAAGCTTAAATTTAAACATAAATTTTGAGCTCAAAATGTGAATAGTTGGGAGTGGTTAAGTAGAGAAAAGTGAACTGTGTTCAGAGGTTCAAATTTCAAATGATTATAAAAAACGGAAAAATTTATCGATTCGTTTGCGGTTTTCGCTAAAACTACTCTTTAAATCACTATTTTCTTGAAAATAAATTTTAAAGATAAATCTCAAAAAATGCCGATAGAGGGCGCCTTAGGTTTTGGAGAAATGTACAACTACTTTTTCCGTTATTTTTTGCATCTAATTAAATGTTTTCGGAAGCTTAGACTTAAATTAAACTTTGATTAGATAATCTGAATAGTTGGGAGTGGTTAAGTAGCGCAAACTCAACTGTGTTCAGAGATTAAAATTTCAAATGATAATAAAAAACGGAAAAATTGGTCGACTCGTTCGCGGTTTTCACTAAAACTCTTCTTAAAATCAGTATTTTTTTAAAAATAAATTTTAAAGATAAATTTCAAAAAATGCCGATAGAGGGCGCCTTACACTTTGGAGTAACGTACAACTATTTCTAACCGTTATTTTTTTTTTAATATCATTAAATGCTTTCAAAAGCTTAGGCTTAAATTTTGAGCTCAAAATCGTTGGGGGTAATTAAGTAGCACAAAATTGAACTGTGTTCGAGGGGGGGAGGGAGAATATGCCTTATCTCCGGAACACAGTTCAATTTGCGCCTCTTAACCCCCCTCATTCAGAATTTGAGCTCAAAATTTAAGTCTAAGTTTTTGCAAACATTTAAATAGATACAAAAAATAACGGTTAAAAATAGTTGCTGGTTACATTTAAGTTTAAAGCGCTTGCTAACGAAATTTTTAAATTTATTTTTAAAATTTATTTTTAAGAAAATACTAGCATAATAAATAGATTTAGCGAAAACGGCAAAAAAATCGACCGATTTTTCTGTTTTTTATAATCATTTGAAATTGGAACCTCCCCCCCCCCCTTTAAACAAAGTTCAGTATGCGCTTCTTAACCATTCCCAACGAAATTTTGAGCTCAAAATTTAAGTTTATGTCTAAGCTTTAAAAAAATTTAATGAGATGCAAAAAATAACCGTAAAAAATAGTTGATTGTAACTCATAAGTCTAAAGCGCCCTCTATCGGCATTTTTTGAAATTTATCTTTAAAATTTATTTTTAAGAAAATACTGATTTAAACAGTAGTTTTAGCAAAAACCGCAAACGAATCGAGAAATTTCTCCGTTTTTTATAACCATTTGAAATTTAAATCTCTGAACACAGTTCAGTTTGCGCTACTTAACCAGTCCCAACTATTCAGATTTTGAGCTCAAAATTTAAGTTTAAGTCTAAGCTTCCGAAAACATTTAATGAGATGCAAAAAATAACGGCAAAAAATAGTTGTTTGTTACTCCAAAGTCTAAAGCGCCTTCTATCGGCATTTTTAAAAGTTTATAATATAATTTATTTTCAAGAAAATACTGACATAAAGAATAGTTTTAGTGAAAACCGCAAATCAATCGACCAATTTTTCCGTCCTTTATGTTTATTTGAAATTTTGGACCCTAAACTTTAATGGCGCTTTGAATAACAACAAATAATAAAACTTTGTCTTGATGTGTACTATCACCCCTTAAAGTTTTGCCCAGTAGTTTAGATGCACCCTGTATTTAGATAAATATTTTATTAATCTAAACGGTTTCATGCTAATTCAATTTTAATCTTCAATGCATAGTAATTGTTAAATACTAATTTTTTCCAGAATTTTCATATACAAATGCTTATTTTTTTTAAAAAAATAAGAAAATGTATTTTCAGATACATTGTCCAGAAAATTTTACAAAATTTCTATTAAGATAATACCTAAAATCGTCTAAAATCCTCTATGCGTAAGAACCCTAGTTTTGTAAATAAATATTTTACTGGGAAATATTTCTTTAAAATTTAAAAATACGTTTATTTTTTAATTAATTTACATTACTTAAACATGTCAGATATGAAAAACATATTAATTCTAATACAAATAAATGCAGAATTTTGTTTAATTATTATTTAATTAACAAATTCAGTAACTTAATATAATCTTTTATGAGACTGAAGCTAAGCCAAAGGCAATTAATTATTTCTTGATAAATGTAAAAATAAAATAAATTAAAGAACGTTCAAGAACTATTGACACTTGAAGTACATTAACCGAAACTTTATCATAAAGTTTAGGATTTCTCTTAATGAATAATATAATTAACTATGTATATAAAATTAACTTATCAGCCTTTTCCTGATAAATCTATTTCTTTCCTCCACATTTCACTATTACACGCTGATTTTTCAGCGTGTTGCAAGTTTGCTAGAGACTCGTTTATGAATAAAGTTTGCAGACAGCTTTCCTCTTAAAAAAAGTAGTTTGATAGTAAAATACGACATATTTAGATAAATACTTTGTTAAGCTAAACTGTTTCATGTAAATTTAATTTTAATCTTCAATGCCTAGTAATTTTGTAATACTTTTCTTTTACCAGAATTTTCATAATGCAATATTTACCTTATTTTAGGAAAAGAAAATCTATTTATAAATACATTGTCCATAATTTTACAAAATTTCTGTTACGGAAATACATAATATCGTGCAAAATTCTTTATGCGTAAGAAACCTGGTTTTGTAAATAGATAATCTACTAGGAAATATTTCTTTAAAATTTAAAAATACTTTTATCTTTTAATTAGATTTTATTACTTAATAAAAAAATGTCAGATATGAAAAATGTTTTAATTCTAACAGAAATAAAATGAAAAACGTTTTTTAATCATTATTTAATTGAAAATCTCAGTAATTTAAAATAATCTTTGTTGAAACTGAAGTCATGTCTAAGGCAATTAATTATTTCTTTATAAATGTAATAATGAAATAAAATAAAGAAAACGCACTATTTATATATTTTACATATTCTTTCGTTAAAGGAGCAAAGTTTATGAACGTCGATAGTTGAAGTACATTAACCAAAACTTTATAGTAAAGTTTAAGATATCTCTTAATGAATAATGTAATTAACTATGAATATAAAATTAACTTATCAGCCTTTTCCAAATAAATTGATTTCTTTCCTCCACATTTCAGTATAACATGCTGATTTTTCAGCGTGTTGCCTGTTTCGTTATTGAACAAAGTTTGCAGACACCTTTCTTCTTAAACAAAGTAGTTTGATTTCAAAATACGACATATTTAGATAAATATTTTATTAATCTAAGCGGTTTCATCTAAATTTAATTTTGATTTTCAATGCACAACGGTTGCTTAATATATGTATATATATTTAACCTACCTAAAATAAGACAATTATTAAGCATTTTTAGCGTCTTGTTTTTATAATTTTTTAAAAACGATAAAAAAAAAGGCTATAGAAAATAGAACTATAAATTCAGTATGGGTGGTAAATATAAAAGGCATTTAAAGAAAGGGAAATTAAAAGCGGGGAAATGTATGGATAGTACAAATATATATATATATATATATATATATTATATCTATCATGCTTAAAGAAGCAATAATTTTTTCTTAACTTGCGTTTGCTTTTGCCTATCATTCTGTGCGCTACGAATATTTCTATATACACGGTGGCTCAAAAGTTCGGTGGGTAAGTAAAAAGAGATAAAATGATCTATGGTTCCGAATTGCATGCTGTTTGCAGATACATATTCAGTATGGTACAGGATTTTATATAATATACAGAAAAAAAAAATTCAAGGTCTCGATAGAGTGCGCTACTTTGATACGCCCATTGAATAATTTTATACTATTCATACAACGCAAGATTTGTATACAAAAAAGTATACATGCAGTATATTTTAATATTATTTATTCAATTCTAGCATTGTGTAAACAATGTGAAATAATTCTATGTAACTTTTGGCGCAGCGCCCTCTATTGTCAATATTTTTAAATTTTTTGGTGTCATACAAAATTTCTTTCCTTGTCCCATCAATCTTTTTCGGACATATTTTTATAAACACATGGCATGTATGTCATTCCAACAAAAGAAATTCGTATAATTAATAATGCACAAAAGGTCTTAAAATTAATAATTGACTCCATTTTTTATAAATAGTTTATTATTTGCTATAATTACTTTACTCAGTCAATTTTTGTTAATTGTAAACATGAATATGTAAGGGCATTTTACCGCTGGAGTCTAAATAATATTCTTTAAAACTTTTCGAGATACAACAAATAACTTCTGGAAACGTATCAATGTCGTTTCCGTAGATAATTCCAAATAACTAAACGAATGCTACATCACATATGACAGATATAGGTAAGATTATCCATTGTGTATGGATTTAATGTATTACAGGCAAAAGTTATTGTAGCTCCTCGTAATGAACAATGCATTAATATTTTACCAATAACTATCCTGATTTGAATGAGTAACAAAATAGAATGAAATATTTAATCTATGTTAGATAGTATTGCATTGTTATTTTATGCATAATTTATAACTCGGAAATAATGTTTAAACTTTATAAATATTGTGTAACTTTCTGCTTGTAATTTTCTTTTCTTTAATTTTTTTTTCATGTATTCGAGCTTTTTCGAGTATGAAGCGCTCAGATGTATTATAAGAATTGAGGATTTGAGAATGTTTTTCTTTAGTTTTAAGTATATATGTCGTATTAACTGAAAAAAGCCTCATAAAATACGTATCATAAAAAATACAATGAGAATATTGAAAAATATAATAACCAGTACAAACATGAATAAATAGACGAATGTGATGTGAGGGCATACGATACTGCCAAATTTATCAATTTGAAGTTCGAGCAAAGCATGTGGAATTGTTTTCAGATTTGTTAATCATGTAATTAATAGGCGAAATCACTAATACATACATATTTAAAATAGACTCTACCAATGTGAACATGTATACATGATTAATACTAATAGTTAATTTTCTTTTAATAATATTTTTTATAAATGTGACTTTCGCTTTCTTAAAACAAATGTTCCATTTTACGTTTTCTCATATTAATACAAACAGCAAAAACTGTTAGAAAATAAACAATTGCATAATTTCACTACCTCATTAAAAAAAATTTTTATATTAAACCAGAAATTTATTTAAACTTTACGACACACAAACTTCATTTTTTGAATTAAAATTATAATGTAAAATAAGTAACAAAAAGTAAATATCAATTTACAAGAAAAAAAAAATGCTTATCATTTTAGCATTTCAATCATTATTATTTATGTCAATTTGAAGTATTTGTATTTTAAATTCCTATTTTTAGAAAATAATGATAATAAATCAAGCAAAATTAAAACGCAAATGAATGAAAATTTTATTATATCCCCAATTAAATTTTATGAACAAATTATTAAATATTAATAATATAATAATAAAGATGTAAATAAAAATAACTTGTTAAAACAGTTGAGTTCTAAGTTTATTGAACAGCTTAAAAAAATACTTGCATGAATTACATGCACCTAATTGAAAAAACAACTGAATAAAATATTTTCATTGCGAAATACGCGTTCATGTACTTTGGAAGAAATTCTAATAGAAGCGAAGAAAATAAAATGATACGAATCTGTAAATACGAGATTTTGTCTTAAGTAACATTTTTTACAAAATCTACTTTTTTCTTCTCTTGCGAAAAAAAAAATCTCCTGCGGAATTATGTAAGATTTGGTGTGATTGCAAACTAGTACTTACTATGGCTTACAAAATTTGATTCAAAAGATAAATCTCTACTGGATATTTCACAGAGATGGATTATGCATTAATAAATTGAAAAAAAAAACTTTTTTTTTCAAGATAATCTTACCCAAGATATACATCCCACCCCCACCGAAAGTGAGTTTCTTCCGTGTCTCAATTGAGTATTAATGTGACGTAATGTATATTCTTTTAGGGAGTATGTAGAATTTACCAAAGTTAAAGAAATATTTCAACAGAGTAAAAATTTGCTTTCCGTTTGTAAATATTTCTGAATGAAACAAATTAAAATTATATGCCTAACAAATAAAACATGTACCATTCGTAAATAAAACAGGATTTTTTTTTTTTTTTTTTTTTTTTAGTGCAGAAGTTAAATGTATGATAGTGAAAAATTCTTCATAACTTAATTATACAGAAAAAAACATTAAAATATATGAAAATTCAAAAGGGTGTATTTATCTTATAGAACATCTAACTTGCAAAAATTTATCCACTGCACTATTCGAAAAAAATATTTATCATTATTATTACTATCATTATTATTATTCTGAGTTAAATGAAAAAATATTTTTTTCTTTCGTGTCTCAACTGAATAGTAATGTCACTTAATGCAAATTCTTTCTGGGGATACATAGAATATGTCCCAGTTAAAGAAATATTTCAATCTGAGGAAATATAGATTATGTCCCAGTTAAAAAATATTTCAATACAATATAATTTTTTGCCTCTTATAAATGTTTCTGAATAAAGACAATTAAAATTGTGTATGGAGCAAATAAACTTGCTTACAAAAAATTTCTATTCGTAAATGAAAAGGAATTTTTTTAGTACACTTGTTAAATATACGTTAGTAAAAAATACTTCATGATTTATTTATTTTTTTAAATAAAAATTCCACAAAAATACATAAAACCTAAAAAGCGTGTACATATATTTTAAAATATCGAACTTGAGAAGTTTGTTTCCATCGCGACGTTTTATCCATTGCACTATTAGAAAAAGTATTATAACAGTAATTATTATTTATTCTGAATTAATTAAAAAAATCATTTTTACAGGGCATTATATTTTCAGTTTCCGAATATTTTATATAGAAACCGAATAAGAGAATACAAAATGATACTCCTAATAAAAAATATATTATTATATCCCAGAGAGGGATATTTTTCATATCATAATAAAAATAACAAGTATCCTACAACGAAAAGTTAAGAACTTATATTATAAATAATTATTTTTTTTTTACAAACGTCACTTTAATAACAAAACATTAAAAATTGGCATGTTTCAAAGCATTTTCATCGAGTATTCTATAAAATGTAAATAAAAAATTACAAACACGATGGACATGAAAAACTGGAATAAGTAATTATTGAATTCAAATTAAATGTAACGCTCTCTATGTTTTCGACACCGAAATATTTTTTTTATTATTAAAGTGGCGTCTTATAAGCAAAATAAGTGTTTATAATATGAGTTTTTACCTTTTCGCTGTCAAATATACATTTTCTTTTATTATGATATAGTTTTTAATGGACGTAATCAAGATTTATTGTTTTTATATTTCACATGGGTATTTTTCATTTATGCATCATTTAAATATTAAATCATCTGCTTGAATTTTAATTTCATAATTCTAAACTTTGCAGTTAAGAATGAAGTAATTTCTTCATGAATAATACGTGTTTAATTAAGCAGATTACAATTTATTTTTTCTCGGAAACTTTTTAAAAGTTTTTAGATATTGTACATGAAAACAATATAAGAGCATAAAAATTATTTGAAATAATAAATATAGTTAAATATCACACAGCCGGAAATTTACTTTTCATTTATTACGTAAACATTAAATCATCCGTTTGATATGTAATTTTATATTTTTAAATTTCACATTTTTGTACGAAGTTATTTCTTTCTTTATGAAAAATATATGCTAAATTAAACAGACTGCAAAAAATTATTGTGTCGCAATTTGTCAAGATTGTTTTTTACAGCACTCATATTCATATAAATGTCTTTTTTTCAAAAACCTAAACAAGAAAAATTTATATGTAAGAAGTATATTCTGACATATTAAAAAGATAGCATAATTATTACAGATTAACCCGACTTACATCAATTATAAAACAAAATAGTTTAACGATTTACATTGGAAATGCATTTTCATTTCACTTTTAAAGAAATTCAGATGGAAAGTAAAAATAATTTCACGAATCTGCAAACAAGAGATTTCGCCTTGTGTAACAATTCCAAAAGTTTCACTTTTTTACATTTACAATGAACAGGAGTAAAAATAAATCTCTGGTTGAATTATGTAAGATTTTGTGCGATTGCAAATTAATGCTTATGGCTTAGGGAATTTTCATTCTAAATATAAATCTCTGCTGATATTTTACCGAAGTGGATTGCACATCATTAAACTAGGAAAACTCCATTTTTTAAAAGAAAAAAATTCTAAAACATGTATCTCATAGCGAACTTAGTTTCTTCCGTGTCTCTACTGAATAATAATGTCACGTCGCACATATTCTTCGTTGGTGGGGATTTAGATTGGTTCGCTGACAAAAGAAATATTTCAACAGATTTTCTTTTTTAGATATTTCTCAATAAAATTTGATTATGCTGGCATGTCTGGAAGCGAAAACATAGTTATAAAAATTTCTCTATTTATATTTCAAATAGCAATTTTTAATGAAATTTTTTGTTATAGTAGTTAAATATTTGGAAATGAAACATACTTTCATTTATTAGTCAATCGCAGAAATTATGAAGATATGAAAATTTGAAAATGTTTTCTTTATTTCTACATATAATCTATTTAGAGTGGCTTTATGAATTTTTTTATGTGATGCAACTACATTGATTCTAAAACATTTACTTTCCAATTATATAGAACGAAAAAAAAAGTTTTCGTTTATCATAGATAGTAAAATGTATGTAAAACAGTTAAACAGTAAACTGTTAAAACAGCTTTCTACAGCACCCAAATTTCTGTAAATGTCTTCTTTTACTTAATCAAGGAAACGTTTTTGTGTAAGAAATACATATGAGCATTTTAAAAACGATGAATTTAGTACAGATATATCAGATTCACCGCAATTAGAAAACAGCATATTTTAAAGATTTACATTCGAAATGCATCGTTTCATGAATCAGCAAACAAGAGATTTTACCTCTTGTAATAAATCCAAAAGTTCTACATTTTTAAAATTACAACGAAAAAGAGTAAAAATAAATCTCTGGTGGAATTACGTAAGATTTGGCGCGATTGCAAACTAATGCTTATGGCTTAGGGAATTTTCATTATAAAGATAAATCTCTGCTGATATTCTACCGAACTGGGTTGCATATCATTAACTGGGAAAACTTCATTTTTCAAAAGAAAAAAAAATCTAAGAAATGTATTTTGAAGCGAACTTAGTTTCTTCCGTGTCTCTACTGAATAATAATGTCACGTCGCACATATTCTTCGTTGGTGGGGATTTAGATTGGTTCGTTGACAAAAGAAATATTTGAACAGAGGCGAATTTTTTTCAGACATTTCTGAATAAAATCGGATTATGCTGGCTTGTCTGGAAGGTAAAACATACTTATGTAAACTATTCTATTTATATATGAAATAGCAAACGATTATGAATTTCTTTTTGTTATAGTAGTTAAATATTTGGAAATGGAACGTATTTTCATTTATAAATTAATCATGGAAATTACGATAACGTGATAAGATAAAATTATTTATTTTTACACATAATCTAATTGAAGTGGTTGGTACATTTTATTATGTGATGCAAATGCATTGTTATAAAGGCATTTTCCTTCCAATTTAACAGAAAAAATGTTTAAGTTTCCGTTTATCATAGAAAATAAAGACATTTGAAACAGTTAAATAGTGAAGTGTTAAAACAATTTTCTTCAGCACTCAATTTTATGTAAATGTCTTTTATTTAAAGGGGCTCAGAGGTAGAAAACTATTCAGAAAATTGATTTTTTTATGATCTAGTTTGATTATTCAATTAATTCTTAACTCAATGCAAAAAACCGCATAAAAATATTAGCATTTATAACAGAGTTATAAGCATTTATGAATCAATATTTACATAACTGCATCCATATAATTTCAACTTTAAGTCGTGTTTTCTGAAAACTTGATTTTTGACGACTAACACCAAGATTTAAAAAAAAAAACTATTTGATGGAATGGCTTAATTTTTTTTTGCATGCATATAACATCATTATCTAGATTATGAATTAAGGATATAACGATCATTTAAAAAAACATTATTAAAAAATCTCTCAAAGTTGAAAATTTAAAAAAACCCAATGCCACTTTTTTAAATTAAAAATACTCAAAATATTAAACTATCTAAAATATATTAATTCATAATCTAGATAATGATGTTATATGCGTGCAAAAAAAGTTTAAGCCATTCCATCAAATAGATTTTTTTAAATCTTGGTGTTAGTCATCAAAAATCAAGTTTTTAGAAAACGCGACTTAAATTTAAAATTATATGGATGCGACTATGAAAGTGTTAATACTCAAATGCTTATAACTTCGTTAAAAATGCAAATTATTTTATGCGTTTTTTTGCACTGAGTTAAGAATTCAATGAATAATAATATTAGATCATAAAAATAAATCGATTTTTTGAAAAGTTTTCAACCCCTGAGTTTTAACCTAATCAAGAAAACGTTTTTTAGTAAGGAATACACATAAGCATTTAAAAATGGATGAATGAATTAGTACAGAAAAACCCGACTCAGGGCAATTATAAAACAACGTATTTTAGCTATATACATTAGAAATGCATTTTCATTTCACTTTTAAAGAAAATCAATAGGAAAGTTAAAATATCTCACGAATCTGCTAATAAGGTTTTTCTCCTAGTGTAATAATTCAAAAAGTTCTATTTCCTACATTTACAAGGAACAGGAATAAAAATAAATCTCTGGTGGAATTTTGTAAAAATTGGTGTATTGCAAACTAATGCTTATTACTTAGGGAATTTTCATTCAAAAGATAAATCTCTGTTGATATTTTACCGAACTGGGTTGCACATCATTAAACTGGGAAAACTTTTTATTCAAAAGAAAAAAATCTAAGAAATGTATTTCATAGCGAACAGTTTATTACATGTCTCTACTGAACAATAATGTCACGCCGTACATATTCTTTCTCGGGCTGTGATTTAGATTGGCTCGCTGACAAAAGAAATATTACAACAGGTGCGATTTTTTTTCAGATATTTCTCAATAAAATCTGATTATTCTGGCATGACTGGAAGGGAAAGGATACTTATGTAACCAACTTTATTTATATTTGAAACAGCAATCGATAATGAATTTCTTCTTGTTATAATAGTTAAATATTTGGAAATGAAACATATTTTCATTTATTAATCAATCATGCAAATTAGGATGACATGAAAAGTTGAAGATATTTTATTTATTTTTACATATAATCTAATTGAATTGGTTTTATGCATTTTATTATGTGATGCAATTACAGCGTTTCAAAGACAGGACATTTTCTTTTCAATTAGACTGAAAAAAAATAAGTTTTCGTTTATCGTAGAAAATAAAGACATCTAAAACAGTTAAACAGTAAACTGTTAAAACAGTTTTCTACTGCACTCAAACTTATGTAAATGTTTTTATAACCTTATCAAGAAAAAAGTTTTTATCTAAGAAATACACATAGGCACTTTAAAATAGATGAATTAATTAGTACATATTCACCCGACTTACATCAATTACAAAACAACATACTTTAACGATCTAAATTAGAAATACATATCTTTTTAACTTTTAAAGAAATTCAAAGGGAATGTAAAAATATCATCACGAATCTGCAAACAAGAGATTTCGTCTTCTGTAACAATTCCAAAAGTTCTACATTTTTAAATTTACAAGGAACAGGAGTAAAAATAAATCTGTGATGGAATTATGTAAGATTTGGTGTGATTGAGAACTAATGCTTATGGCTTAGGGAATTTTCATTCTAAAGGTAAATCTCTGCTGATTTTCTACCGAACTGGGTTGCATATCATTAAACTGGGAAAACTTCATTTCCAAAAGAAAAAAAATTCTTAGAAATGTATCTCATAGCGAACTTAGTTTCTTTCGTATCTCTACTAAATAATAATGTTACGTCGTAGATATTCCTTCTTTGGTAGTGATATAGATTGGTTCGTTGACAAAAGAAACATTTAAAAAAAAAGGCGATTTTTTTCATATAATTCTAAATGAAATATGATTATGCTACCATGTCAAAATGGGAAAACATACTTATGTAAACTACTCTATTTATATTTGAAAAAGCAATCCATAATGAATATATATTGCTTTAATACTAGTTAAATATTTGAAATTAAAATATATTTTATTTTATTATTATATCATGCAAAATACGATAACGTGATAAGATGATATTTGTTTTTACAAACAATCTAATTGAAGTGGTTTTATACATTTCATTATGTGATGCAAATGAGTTTTTTAAAGGCCTTCCTTCACTTTTCAAAAGAAAAAAAATCTTAGAAATGTATCTTATAGCGAATTTAGTTTCTTCCATGTCTCTACTGAATAATAATGTCACGTCTTGCATATTTTTTCTTGGGTAGTGATTTAGATTGGTTCGCTGACAAAAGAAATATTTCACAAGAGGCGGTTTTTGTTAGACATTTCTCAATAAAATCTGATTATGCTGGCATGTCTAGAAGTCAAAACATACTTATGTAAACTACAGTATTTATATTTGAAATAGCAATCGATAATGAATTTCTTCTTGTTATAGTAGTTAAATATTTGTAAATGATACATACTTTCATTTATTAGTCAATCATGCAAATTACGATGACATGAAAAGTTGATTAAAATTTTATTTGTTTTTACATATAATCAAATTAATGCAGTTTTATACATATTATTATATGATGTAAATACATTATTTCAAGGATATTTTTCTTCAAAATTGACTAAAAAAGAAATGTCTAAGTTTCTGTTTAGCATAGAAAATAAAAGCATCTAAAACTGTTAAACAGTAAACTCTTAAAACAGTGTGCTCCAGCACTCTAACTTATGTAAATGGCTTTTTAAAATCTTATCAAGGAAAAGTTTTTATCTAAGAAATACACAGAGGGACTTTAAATCGATGAATTAATTATTACAGATTCATCCGACTTACATCAATTATAATACAACATATTTTAACGATTTACATTAGAAATGCATATTTGCGTAACTTATAAAGAAATTCAAAGAGAAAGTAAAAATATCATCACGAATCTCCAAACAAGAGATTTCGCCTTGTGTAACATTTCCAAAAGTTCTACTTTTTTACATTTACAACGAACAGGAGTAAAAATAAATCTCCTATGGAATTGTGTGAGATTTGGTGTGATTGCAAACTAATACAGATGGCTTATGGAATTTTCATTCTAAAGATATATCTCTGCTGATATTTTACCGAAATGTGTTGCACATCATTAAACTGGGGAAACTTCATTTTTGAAAAGAAAAAAAAAGTAAGAAATGTATCTCATAGCGAACTTAGTTTATTTCATGTCTCTACTGAATAATAATGTCACGTCTTACATATTATTTCTTGGGTAGTGGTTTAGATTGGTTCGCTGACAAAACAAATATTTCAACACAAGCGATTTTTTTCAGACATTTCACAATAAAATCTGATTATGCTGTCATGTCTCGAAGGGAAAATATACTTATGTAAACTACTGTATTTATATTTGAAATAGCAATCGATAATAAATTTCTTTTTGTTATAGCACTTAAATATTTGTAACTGTAATATACTTTCATTTATTTGTCAATCATGCAAATTACGTTTATATGAAAAGTTGAAAATATTTTATTTATTTTTACATATAATCTAATAAAATTGTTTTTATGCATTTTATTATTTAATTCAAATACATTGTTTCAAAGACATTTTTTTTCCAATTAGACTGAAAAATATGTCTAAGCTTTCATTTATCTTGGAAAATAAAAGACATTAAAAAATTTTTGAAATAAAGGATAACATTTTTAACAGCATTAAGATTTTTGTTAGAAATAGTAGTTTATTCTTCATTTCACTATCTGAAGCTTTAGGTTGCGTGATCAGTTCTATGAAAGATGAGAGAATGGGAAAAAAAGTATCATACAATCTGAGAGGACAAGTGGGGATATTGTTAATACGTGGGAACATTGTTTTTAAATATTATATATATAAAAACGAATGGTATAAAAACACTAACTAGGTATTGTTTACATTAAGCATGGAAACTACTCAGTTAAGAAATATTTTTTTATATTACTAAGTATTACTGCAAAAACAGCATAAACACTGGCGACAATTAATAAATAAACTAAAACACTTTGTAAAATCACCATAAATAAAAGATAAATCTCGACTCTGTGCCCTTACGGACACGTGTTGGTTTCGCTGATGACAAGCTATTATTGTTGTAGCTTGAAACGTGTCCTGCTTTATTTTTCATTTTATTGTGATTTTACAAAGTATTTTAGTTTATTTCCTACTACACTGTAAAAAATATGACTATTTTACTGCATCGTTAATCCACTGCTTTTATAGAAAACGACTACTTCAGGCTGTCATGGAGCATTCTCATTGGCCAAAAGAGTAATATTCTATAAACGCGGGGAGTGATGATGCAGCAAAGTAGTCTTAATTTTGAAAGTATAGGCATGTTTATCTTTTCTCATTGAATTGCAGAGGTTTAAAAAATAATCAAGTCATTCATAATGATTCAATATCCCTCGGTTCCTTTAGAGTAAAATTACTTATAATAAAAATTATTTTTTTTTTTTTACGGAATACTCAAATTTTTAGATTCGTCGTATGAATGTAAACGAGTGGAAAATTACTACTGTAATGGTTGATATTTCGATGTTAAATCGACATTTACCGTTGAAGTTTAGAGCAACATCTTATTAAAAAATTCTGCTATACTATAGTAGCTGCGCAACAATCTGCATATATGTAGTTAAAGCTAGCTTCTACAGACGACGGTTAGTTCATGCAGTGTATTTAAACAATACAAACAGAAATGCATTAAAATGATATTATTAACTGACGTTAAGCTTCTTCCAGAAATAATCGCAATATAAGGTGAGACTTGTGATAAAATATATCGCAATGCATGTGGAAGTTGTAATATATGAAATATGATGATATAAGTATAGGAATAACTTTCTTGTGATGCGTTAATGCCAAGTCACAAAATAATTTTTAACTAAAGTGTAGAGACTGAGTTAATAAGAGACCTAGACATGGTTTTACGCATGATCTCAAAGTTTTAAGGTCAAAGAGTCACGAGACTTGGCTTATTTTGTACATGAGCTGATTTTGGTGGAATGATTGTTTTTCTTATCGGAAAAGAAATGCCAAACAAAAGAAATGATGTAACTATAAAACAAGAAACATCCAAATATATATACCAATCATAAGAAGTTCTAAGCAATGAATCTTCAAAATGTTTTTATAACCAGTTGGCAAAATTACGGCGTTTTAGGAATTTTCCTCATTACAAAAATGATGCATTCAATTTATGGAAATTGTTCGACTTTTCCTACAATATATCACAAAAAAATATTTTCATTAATTATGATGTTTATAAAGATAGAGGCATATTTAAAATTTTTCAAGCAGTAAAAATGTCATGATGTTTAAATAAAATAATGCACTTTGTAAAAAATCACCGTTAAACGAAAAAACAATGCAGGACGCGTTTAGATGTACAACAATAGCAGCTCGTCATCAGCTGAACCAATACGTGTCCGTGATCTCTGACTAAGTGCCCTTATGGACACGTGTTGGTTCAGCTCATGACGAGCGGTTATTGTTGTAGCTCGAAAAACGTCTTGCATTCTTTATTCATTTAATGGTGTTTTTATTATATACATATTTTTACAAATATCACATTACAAGTGTATTATTTTATTTTTTATTTAGCGACAGTGTTATAGATGTTTTTTACTGTCGTGTTTAATACAAATAAAAAAATACTGTTATGGAAATTATGCGGGCGGATAGCTCAGTTAGAACTCTTTTACACCGATAAGTTGGTAGTCGGAGGTTAACCTCCTGCTTGGACAAACTACACTCAATACTTAAATGTCGACAAAATGAGCTCGAGCTTTTTTTCGATATAAACACTGGGAATTTTAATGGATAATTGCAAAGTGAATTTAGTTTTCAGTTTTAATATCAATGAGAGTAAAGTGCGAATAATTAAATGAGAGTAATTAAAACAACTTCGAGTTTCAGCTTTTCATTAAAATATAAATATATGGGCCACATAAAAAAAGTTTTACTTTTTTCATTTGCAACAAATAAGAGTATTAATAAATCTCCTATGGAATTACATAAGATTTGGTAGGATTATAAAAGAAGTCCTATGGCTTACGTAATTTCATTTAAAAGATAAATCTCTGCTGGTATTAAATAGAAGTGAAATGCACATCATTAGGCTTAGAAAACTTTATCTTTATATAGAAAATGTTTCTAAGAAATACATCTTACACAGAAGTTAGTTTCTTTCATGTCTTAGCTGAATAATAATATCTCGTCCCGAATATTCTTACCAAGGCCATTTAAATGGCCCCAAACAAAAGAAATATTTAAACAGTGGAGACAAATGTTTTTGTATACAAATATTTCACAAGAAATCTGAATAAATCTTTATATCTGGTGAAGTAAACATATTTGTGCAACATATTTCATGTATTAATGAAATATGAATAAGTTAGAAACATGGAAGTTAAATATTCGTAACAATAGTTAAATATTTATAACATAGTTAAGTATTTGTAACAAAGTTAAATATTTGTAACAAAATTAATACTTAACATAATAAATTTCGGATTCACCGACAAGAATAAGAGATGTTTCTTAATTTATAAAAATATAATGTAACCAAAAAATACACAAAAATCGAAAAACACTTTCGGGTAACTAACAATTTTTAAAAGCGTTCTTTAACTTTAAAAGCATCAGAAACAACTATTTTTTCATAAATTTAATAAAACATTTTTTAAAGCGAAATCTCTTTTCCTAAAATCAATTTTGGTAAATTTTTGAGTAGTTTTTTTTTTTTTCATTTTATGTTTACTTTATTCAGATGGCATCATTTCTCAAGTAAACATATTTATGTTCCACAAAATCATTTCATTGACAGACTTGATACATTAACAAAATTAAGATTTTCCTTAAAATTTTATGTATATTTATTTATATATATACGTTTTATTGCAACAAATCTCACATCTGAAGTGTAAGTATTCAATCGATTGCATTGAACACATGCCATTCGTGTTTGAAATCATTTTTATTCGATGAACAACTCTGACCTTCTTGACGTTTGGTACAGACGTAAAGTGAAGACAAATAGGCAGTGGAATGAATAAATAAGGAATTTCTTCAAGACGAAATAATAAGCCATCTTACACCTTCTTTCTTTCTTTCCAACCGATGATCAGGCCCCTACCTGCCGAGTTACCTCAGCTTAACGGGTTAGGTACCTGGTATCGGGGCCATCTTACGCCTTCATAAGTTTATTAGCAGCATATTATCTAAAAAGTTCTCATTATTCACTACAAAAATCAGGACTTTGATGTTAAGAAGCCATCGTTAATTTAGAAGAAATTTAAATGTGAAAGATACGGTCATCATAAAACTACAGAACAGCGCGGGTATTAGCGGGTGGAAAAATCGAACAAATATGGCTGTTAAATCAATTGCATCTGCATTTCATGACGGCCTCGCATTAACTCATTTAAAATCGATGATCAGTCATGACCTTCTTGACCTTTAGTACAATTATATTCTGAACACAAATAGGCAGTGGAATGAATAAATAAGGAATTTCTTCATGAGGAAATAATAAATCCTCTTACACCTTCATAAGTTTATTAGCAGCATATTATCTAAAACTGTTCTGACCATTCAGTACAAAGCTCAAGACTTTGACGTTAAGAAGTCATCGTTAATTTAGAAAAAACTAAAATGTGAAAGATACAATAGTCACAAAAATACCAGAACGGCATGGATATTAGCGGCTGGAAAAACCGAACAAATATGGCTGTGAATTAGATTGCTTCTGCTTTTTATGATAACCTCCCATTAAGTCACTTAAATTCTATTATCAGTCGTGACCTTCTTGATGTTAGTACAATCGTAAAGTGAACACAAATAGGTAGTGGAATGAATAAATACGGAAATTCTTCATGACAAATAATAAGTCCCTTTAATAAAGGCGTCACTTAAATTTTATACCATATATTTTAAAACTCATATTTTGAATTTGGGAGAGATGTGTGTGGAAAAGAATCAGTGAATAAAGTTTTATACATCTTTAAAGTTGAAGATAACTTTTACACATGCTATTGTAAATAGAACAAAAATAGAGTGATGAAATAAATAATACAAAAATGCATTTGTTATTTAATAGCATGGCGTCACTCAAAGTCCATATCATTATTTTAAAAATTCACAATTAAAATTTTTAAAGCCATAAGATACGTCAAAACTTTTAACCCATTAAAGTTTTTTTGTATAGATACCACTGCCTTTTTTAAGGTTAGTGATCAAAGGATTAAAAAAAATATGCTTATGAGATTTGATGCAGAATTTAAGAAGAAAACATACGAAAAACTAACTTTTTTTCACGATTTTAAATAATAAATATTCCGCATTTTATAGGTTTTAATCCTAAAACAGACGTAATTAAAGAATGTCACTTTGAAGCAATTTCAACAAAAAGTTTTCTATTTATGAATCTAAATACAAGTTTATTTTTAAGTCTATTTTCAAGTCCTAAGCTACGAAATTTCTGACACATTTCTAAATTTATTTTATACTAAAAAATTTTCAAGTCTTTTCAGGCGGAAACTACGTAATTGAAAAATTTCTTCCGTTATTTGGTAAAGGCAGAATATTTTCTATATATTAGTCTAAAAGTTAATGTTTTTGACCACATTTCCTGTCGGCGAATGTACTAATGTAATACATTGAATTTTTATAAGTTTCTTGTTTTTAAAATTTATTTTTAAACTACATATGAGTTAGATATCCTATAGAAACACAGATAGATGTATAAATTCAAAATCTTTTATATTATATTCTCAAAATATACATTGATATTGATAAAGATGCTGAAATTCGTAGTTCCAGATTTATAACTATGAAGTGCAGGTGTTAATACAGTAATTATTTTAAAATTTGCAATTGATTCATGATCTAAATGTATCAAAATTGACCAGTGTAAGCTATGAACAATGCTTGTTTATTTCAATTTTTATTTTTATTTTTAATTATGTATTTTAGTTTATTGTAACATTTGCTTTAAAGATATGTAAAAAAATGCTTTACTTTAGAAAACCAATATAACAATCTTTATGTAAAATAATTAGGAACAATTGTATGACAAACATATTAATAAAAATATTCACTATACTAAAAATATTCTCAGAAATAAGTAGTGGAATATTCTTCCTTTTTCAAAATACATCATGCACCCCTCCAACGAAAAAAGCAAACAAACAAACAAACATAAACTATGATTTTTTTCTAAATTCCCTTTTTTAATTGTTATGCTAAATAAAAATAGTCCAAACTCTCAATATACATATATATTAGCCACACAACATATATATAAACCTCTCTCTCTCTCTCACACACACACACTCTATACGTATATTAACCGCTATATATATATATGAAGACCCCAAAAGCCATCGGATATAAGTAACAAAATTGACAAAATAAACTAAGTGCACAGGTACCAGGAAATATGCTTTTTTCTTATCGTGTAAAGAAATATAAATAATTTTCTAATTATGTGCTGTGTTCTAGAGATAAGCCACATTTTCGAATAATAATCAATATTCATTAATTATATATTTAAAGAAAATTGCACTCTACTTTTTTTAGTTACTTAAATAAGAGTTTAAAAGACCACTATGAAACAAGCGGTCGTTTCCTATTTCAATTCAATTATTATTTATGTTCAAATTTAATTTAACTTATCTTAGAGATCAATTTACTTGAGTCAAAAATCCGTAACACGATAATTCTATCCTTCCCCCCACCCTTTGTTTCCACATGTTAGAAGCACAAGAATATAAAATATACCACATTTCTCTAAAATTATAACAGTCAATATGTGCAAAAATGTGCAATTACAAAGCCCCGGTTCAAATTTCTTTCTGAAATTAGAAATTCGTGCTGCCATCTGGTATGTTCACAGAGAGAAACGGATCTTAAAGTATGTCAAGGTAGTAAAAACATGAATCAATTTTTGAAACAATGAAAAATTAAATATATGTATACAAATATTTGAGTTATTAAAAAGGCTTTTACAGCCAAAAATTTAGAAAAAATTCCTTGTTTTCAGATTTCTCAGGATAATTCTGTTGCAAGATAGTCTACATGACAAGTACATAATAATGTCTGTGTAAAAAATACAAAAAAGCTTGAACTATAATTTAAAACGGCAGATTAATGTCAACTTTTCAAAGTACTCAAAAATTAAATTTTATTCCAGTGCGTGATTAAGTAGCATGTAATTTAGATTAGGAATTATGAAATTATTAATTGAAGCTTTGATTTTTGGTATTGACTAATTGAAAATCAAAGTAAACTGCACGAATATAATATAAATACAATTTTTTCCCCAACAAAATCAAAAAACAGTATTGTTTTTACTGTCGTATACTTTTCACATTCATATTCAGTATTTTTAAAATATTTTAATGTACCATACATTATTGAAAATTATGGTCCTAAACTTGATGTGTGTCAGTTAGTTTAGTACCTGAACATTGGTACGTTTGTTCTGAATTGCTAAACTGAGTGCCGAAAAAATCCAGAAATTTATTATATTTTAGACGCATTCGTAATAAAATATTTGATATTGTAAAATTAAGTATTTATTTCATTTTGTAATTTATAATAAATGGCCATTTTAATAATAAAAAGTAGTTTTTATAAATTTAATTTTAAAACATAATTAATGAAATTTATTCAAAAGGAAGTTTTATTTCATTTAAATTAGTAACAGTTGTAATTTAATTTTGTTAAACTTATTACATTTAAAAAAAAATAAAATTTAATTTCATAATTTGATTGACAATAAAAAATAAAAGGAACGGAAGATAAAAGTCAACTGTACTTTATTTTCTGACTTAAAAACGATAAATAAGGTTAATGCCATGGAGGGTACAGCCCAATGACTTACAGGTTGGGCAAGACATTTAGGGGAAATGTCCGAGAAAAAGGAAGGTGAAGAAAAAGCAAAAACGCGCATGAATACAAAAAATGACTTATCATGTACTTGCATTGAGATTCCCATTGAAATGCGAAAAATAGAGCTCGAGTTTTCATGAGGATTATATAACAAATAAGAGTTTTCCCAGAAACAGGGCAAGTCTTATTCCATTTATTTGAAATAAGTTCATATACTATATTAATTTTAAAGAAATCGCCCAGGCCGATTGCGAAAAAAATCTTAGTAATGATGACCATCGATTTTCTTTTAAAAATGGGTATCGTGATCTTAAAGTATACTGAATGTAAAAATGTAAAAAAAATAAAAATAGTATTAGACTGCAAATATAAGGCTGTTTTTAAAAAATCAGAACAATATGAGCTATATTTGCTGAGTTATTAAAAGGCGGCTTTTCGCATTTCCTTTGCTCTCAAATTAGCTGTATATATGAGTTCCGCCCTTCGACCATTCTACGATACGATTTTACGCTTAAGGCTGCTTCTCATGATTACTATTGTCTTCCATGATTAGTCACGATAAATAATGAGCGAATTGATTTAAGAATAGAGTGACGGGACCTAGACAAGGTTAAGGTATGTCTAAATCCTGAGTGAGCTTTTTGCAATCTAGTGATTAAAAAAAAAATACTTGGCTAGCGTGGTTTATTTTAGAATATGTCGAACCATAGAATGTAACATGAAAGAACTTGTACAATAACACATAGCAAGTTTTTCGGCCCGGATTTATTATATTTTTTGTGCACAAGACTCCTTTTAAATCAGGTCCACAGGTGGGTGATTCTCAAAATAGGGGACAATTTCAAAAATGAAATCTTAAAAAAATTACTGTTAGCAAAATTTCTGAAAAAAAATAGGCGCTGTTAATATAGTGTTAGGTATACTTTACATGTAGTCAGCAGAGCTAAATATTTAAAAATTAACTTAAAAAAAATAATTAGTATTTTTTGAGCCATGCTAATGACAAAACAAATTGCATGGAATAAATATATTAAGAAATTTTTATTTTCTTCCTGTTTAAATGTTTTTTTCTATATTTATTAGCCTTCCTTTTCAGCAAATGGTTTCCATTTTTACATATATACATATAAGGAGAATAAAAACATTACCAAAGAGCAAACTTTGTTTACATGAGCAACATTCTGACACTAACAATGTAAGAAGCTGTCTTAATGATTTTCTGACAGATTTAATGCATATTTTAGGGATAATAAATGTAATACCTAAATTTATATGTAAAATTAAACTTTATAAAATATACAATATAAGAAATGGTTACATTTATGCACATAGGAGTCTTTAGCATGGACAGAAAAACCATGCTAATGACACTGATATTTGTCCATGCTAATGACAAATTTTAATTTAAATAAGATTATGAGCCATAATATAATCACAATGCAATAGTCTTTCTGGAGCTTTTTAAAACACAAAAGTCCTATGCAAATAAGTAAAATAAAAATTTTAATTATAAAAAAAAATCATGAAAATTATTATTCATTCTAATGACATACAATTGATGTACGTCCCTAATATTCAACTTCTATTCTTAAAATACAATGCATTGTTCTATTTTCAGGCTGGGATAAAATGGCTACTTGTTGCCATGGAGATACTTTATATTTTCAAACTATTGTCATATGTGAAAATGAAATTTTGATTAATAACCAGCTGTTAGAGTATGACCTTGTTTTGAAAATAGAATATGGAGGACAAACTTTAATTCTTTTTTTATATACTATAATTTTATTTTTTAAAAGAAATTTGTTGGATAAATCCTCTCCTTGATTAATTTAAAGAAAGAATAACATTTGTTTTATTTTATAAATATGATATTAACTCTTAAAAAAGCTAGTATATACAAGACACAGCTGCTGTGGACATCCATGCTAATGACATTTTAAACATTTATTCTGTTATTTTAAGATTTTTTAACTAAAAAGTGAGTAATTCTTGAGTGCAAATAATGAATAATACTAAGACAAACATATCTAAATATAAAAACATGACAGAAAGCCTCTCAATTTTTTTTGTATGCCGAAAGACATAAATTGTCCCCTATTTTGAGAATCACCCAGGTATGATTTACTTTACCAACCCATCGGCGTGTATTTCGTTATGGAAACGTGATAGGAAAAGGTTGCATAAATTTCTTGTTTCTGACTATTTCGAGTCGTAATTAAAATTAATCCCACCAGTTAGCGATACTGAAACAATGGGAGATTATCTCATTAAACAGGTAAAAAAGAATTTGGGAACGGAGATGTTATCTAAGCGTGTCAATCAGGGGTTGTAGCTCTGACCACAAAAAATAATTTTTCTTTTACATCAGCTTTTTAATTAAATAAAAAAAGTCCAAAAGTGGTATATGAAAATATTCAGATGTGTTTTAAGAAAACAAAGTTATAAGGAGCAATAAATAAATAAATAAATAAATAAAATAAAGGATCAGAATTATTGTGAAATGAATATTATTTAGGATTTAAAATTTTTAGTTTTATTAAAATTTTTAAATAGGAGTTATATTTTATCCTTTCTTATATTTATATATATATATACACTGCTCAAAACAATTAAAGGATATTTGAAGTTTTATATAAAATCAAGATAAAAGCAAATTTTTTTTAGAAAGAGAAGAAGAGATGAAAATAGAAGAAGAGAATCTCAAATGCAAATTTTTCTGGTTTTCAAACTGTAGAGTATGCAAATTTTGAGTTCGACGTCAAAAACGTCGCTTCAGCGGCAGCGAATGAAATTTGACTTTTAACTGGATAAAAGAGAATGAAGACAAGGATGATCGGCATTCAGTGATTGCTTTGTTTCGATGAGTACGATGTCTCAGCGGAGTCATTTGACAGATTCAGAAGCTTGGAGAATTGTTGGTAGGTTAGAAGGGGGCCAAACTCAAGCCGAAGTAGCGCAAGCCATTGGAGTGTCACAAATTGTCATTTCCAGGATCAGCAACCGTTTTTTGGAGAGAGGATGTGCAAGCCGAAGACCAGGGCAAGGTCGTAGACGGGCAACAACGCCCAATGAAGATCGGTATTTAGCATTAATAGCTCAGAGACACCTAAACATGTACGCTAGTCTTCTCCAAGAACACCTTCGCTCGGCCACAGGCACCACGATTTCAACTCAGACTGTCCGAAACCGGCTCCATGCTGTAGGTCTGTATGCTCGCCGACCGATGGTATGTGTTAGTTTAACATCAAGGCATCGTCGCGACCGCAGGGAGTTGGCAACCGAGCATGTCAACTGGAGGAGAAATGAATGGAGCAATATTCTGTTTTCTGACGAGTCCCGTTTTTCTGTGCATCTGGATAATAGGCGTATTTTCATCTGGAGGGACCGTGGCAGTAGGAATAATCCTGCGTTCGTGCACGAAAGTGTCAGATTTTGCGGTGGAGGAGTGTGTATGGTGGCATCTCTATTGACGGGCGCACAGACCTCTACATCATTCGAGATAGAGCTCTGACTGGTCGCCGATATAGGGATCAGATCCTCAGACCTATTGTAGTCTCTTACGCTGCAGCAATCGGAGATAACTTCATTTTAATGGACGATAACTGCAGGCCACATCGTGCAAACCTGGTGGAGGATTTCCTTTTCGAGGAAGAAATCGTTCGAATGGAATGTCCAGCGTGTTCTCCAGACATGAATCCAATCGAGCACGTTTGGGACGCTCTAGGAAGACGAGTTTCTGGCCGCCAACAACCCCCACAAACTCTCCAATAACTGGAAAGAGCTCTTCTGGAAGAGTGGGGCAGAATACCCCAACTCGTCATTAATAGCCTCTTTGAGTCCATGCCTCAAAGGTGTTCAACGTTGCTGGCCGCCCGTGGAAACCATACCCCCTACTGAAAATGATTTTCTTTGAAGAAAACACCTTTTCTTATTCTATTTTTCTCATATGCACAAATTGTGTTTTTTTCCTTTTGTACACAAATGCGCAATAAAATTAATTTTTTTCTGCCAAACATGTGTAATTTATTCTCATATAACCTACTATGTCTGTCGACCATATATCAATCAGCTAAAAAGTTTCCCAGATACAAAATCCACCTAAATCTGCAAAATCCTTTAATTGTTTTGAGCAGTGTATAGCAAACACACACAAAAGAAGAATCAAATATCTAAAGCCTTACAGTTTTCTCTTTGAAAGATACTGATATATGAAAGGAAAAAATATTGAAATAGTAAATGAAATATATTTAATAATAATAAAAATTGTAAAATACGATTTTATAGCAAATAAAACACAGTAACACAGTTACCCACTTTTCTTTTAATAAATATTGTTTTTTTTTCTGTAAATCACCCTATCAATACAGCAAACGTTTTCTATAATAAGTTGACATTGATGGATTACACTTTGCTTGTTTAAAGTAAATTAGGACAATGTTGGAAATATAGAAAGAAAGAAAATTATGACGAAAATAGTTCATTTTTTCTTACAAAATGCTCGACAAATTACTTTAAAATTAAACTTATAAAAAAATTATTTTCGTATAACATGCTCTTTTTCTCCAATTTTTCCTTTTATCTCTTAATAATTGCAGACAATCTTGTTATTTCATACTTCATTTGAACAATTGATTGGAATTGACGTACATGTATACAGAAGCATTCGTTGAAAAGGATATTTCGTTCAACGATTTTTTAAGTTAATTCAGTCGATTGAATTTAGAAAATAAAATGTTACTTTACAAGTTTTTAGTACTTAAAGAACAAAATAATTCAAAGAAGATTTAAGCATTTTGTATTCCTTCGTTTCATTGCAATGTTTTAGATGTATAACTTGATTTTATGAGTACGAAAAAAAGTTAAATATTATTTTTTTATGATGTCAAATATTGTACTGTTGATTTGATGGGAAAATTAATAAAATTATGTACGAACTACGTAAACTTTAACTTGTTCAGACAAATTAAGTTTGCAAAAGTTTACATTCAATTATTTTTAAACACAATATTTTCCAGTTGTTTAGTCAAGAAAATGTTTCTTAATTTTATTTTTTTTAAACGTTATGTAAATATTTGCCAAACTATGACTGGAAAAGAAAATGGTATTGAATACTGAAGAATATTTTTTATATTCTGTTTGCACAAATATTTTTAAAAATGTGTATTTCGTATTATACACATATTTTTATACATTTATATGTCTATTTTCTAATGCAAGTGCTCTCAAAACTTATGTAAAAAAAATTTCTTTTGTAAAAATTGTGCGAGGTAGCTAAAAACATATTTGTATGTAATTGCACATCGTGATGTCCCTATGTATATATATAAATATATATATATACATAGCCTCAAGACAAAAAATTAATGATAATTTCATTAATGTTGAAATTGCATTATTATAAATATATTTTATCATTTATTCTTAATTTATTTTTACTTTAAGTTTGTGATCTCCTGTAATACCCTATCTTAAATAACATCAGACAATTTCTCATAAAAGGGTTTTCATGATGGGTATGGTCCAAAACGCATCTTGTGATAATTTGTCACTCGTAAATTTGTCTCCGACGAACATTTTGACAACTGCTGCTGTAAAAATAGCTGCTCGTATTTTCTGAAGTTTAAACTAATTTTTAAAACACTTTACAGCTATTACTTGACAAATGTTTCTTAAGTTTCTTTTGTTTGTTGGATATATTCAGCCTTGAAAATAACCGTACTTCCAATGTGAAAGATTTTATTGAATAAAAAGTTTGATATTAGTATATATTTTGGATTGTACGGCATTACATGTGATTAAAATTTAATAGAGAAACAACGAAAAAAAACACGTTAAAGAAGAAAATTCGAATTAAAAATGTGCAACCTGCTGTTCAAATTATAGAAATAAAAAATGAATGAAAAATTAAATTTTACTTACAATATTAATTTTTCTTTTCTTGTTGTTTTTAGTTTTCATCATTAATTGTATTAAACATAAATAAATAAATGAAAACTATATCTGTATGTTTAAAAGTCTCGAGATAATTGAAACTTCTAAATTCCCAAAATTTTATTTTTTTCATAAATTAAACTCGTAAAACTATATTTTTTGAACATTATGATATAAATTATTTCAATGAAATTAATAATGATTATGGAATAGAAGTTATGGAATTTAGCATTATACAAATCCAATAGCTGAAGTGGCGTTTCTGAAACTTTAAAGTCAAGTTTTCTAAAAATGCCGATTTTGGGCATAAAGCTGAAAAAATCTCAAAGTTTTTTTTTCAATATTTATTCTTGTAATTTTAAAAATATATGTTTCATGTTTATCCGTTTAAACTGAACATAAAATTTCCATTTCAATTTTCAATGTATATATCTTTTAAGCTGTTATATTGTTCAACATATAAAATTTTTGCAATAGTTAAATGCCACTTTGTATAAATATATAAAAAGTCTTAGTTATAAATTTGTTTAGATTCAAGGATTAATTACAATCTGAAGTATAAAGATTTATTATAAAAATTTTTAGTTACATAATTTATATTGTGATCCTCCGCGTAATCTTGTTTTTTGCCTGAAAGTTTGAAGCGTGTAACTTTATACATCTATGAAATTAAAGAACATACTCATATCTTTTATCTTCTTTAATATATTTTTAGAACCACATATGTTTTAACATATTAAGCCTCTTCTTAAATCATAAAGCGTAACTTTATGATATAAATTTTAATTTATTTTTGTGCGAAATACCTGAAACTAGTAAATGTTGTAGTTCAGAAACAACCAAATTACACCCATTTTTCCATTTTTATGTAAAAACAGTAGGTTTTTCAGGAAATACTGTCGAAATTGAATTATTTGAACAGAATTTCCAATCGAAAGCAGAAAAAACAGTCAAACTAGCGAGGGAAAAGTGTTCGTTTTCATCTATATCTAAATAGGCAATTGATTTATCACAAACTGGAAAACAGAGTTCGGTTTCAAATCATTTCCCCTGTCAGATCTCTAAATCGGTCTAAATATCTTTCCGTTGAAAAAAGAATTTGTAAATGTGTCAAAACGTTTTGCGCTTACTGAGCAGAACAGTTCAGAACAGCCTTAAATGTATAAAATAGTAGTTTTTTTCACATTTTTTTTTAAATTTTAAGACTCCTGAGGCATTTGAAATTAATTATACGACTCTTTATAGTAAAAAATAGTCCGCCAGTTTTTTATTACTACTTTATTGCTTTTCTTCAGGTCATGACAACATACCTGAAATCTCCATATGTAAGACTATTTTATAAACATTTGAATTTTAACTGCATTATTTATTTTTATAAGGTACTTGTACTCAATATGGACACCCCTAATATTTTTAAAAGTAACAATTTTGATAGAGAGATCGCGCTACATATCCGTGAAGAAAAGTAGTTGAAAAGATAGTTAAGCCATAAAAGTAAAAAAAAAAAAAAAAAAAAAAAAAAAAAAAAAAACGCGCTGTTTGTCATTTAGAAGGAAACTTGTTGTTTCGTGATGTGCTGATCGTAGTTACAGGTAAGTTTAAATTATTATTAGATACTGTAAAATTACTTCAAATATTGAAAATTGGAGTGTTTTAGAAAGTTTTAAAACATATTTTCTATTGCTATTGCATATAATCCTTAATAAAAGTTTTCTTTATTTCTTTATTACAAGATTTATTAAAAGTACTCCAGATTCTCAATATGGACACCTTAGGTCCACATTGGAAGTACAGCAGGTGAATCTTCAGATTGTAGGTGAATAATGTAAGCAAATTCAACTACATTGTTTCATAATATTTTGTAATAACTGAAGTGCTTTGCATCGGTCTTCGAAGAGCCACAACCGAAAATGACCCCACCTTCTAAAGTGTATGTTCTGTAGATATTTATTGTTCCCTACCCTCTCCCGCAATATTTTAAGATGTATATTGTTTTATACCCTCTCCTCTAAAATTCCATACAAGAGTGGCTGTTCCATACACCAAGTGTAGTAGGTCAATAACGAGCCACCTGTCCATAATAAGGACAGGTGGTTCCTTATATGGACATTTGTAAACTTTTTTTTTGTTTTTATCATTTAAATTAAACCAGAATAGTTTTAAGGTCGCTAATTTTAATAATGATAGTAAAGAGTCCAGGGATCATGGTCATATATTTTCGGAGTCCTATCACGTGCACATGGGGGTGAAAAAATAAATTTTCTTTAGGTTGTCCACATTAGGCACAGGTACTTTAGTGCGAATTAGTCACATGCAGCTACAGGAGCACTAAAAATAGGTTCAACCTATCAGAAACGTTTTAACTGTGTAGACAAGAACTGAAATGTTCACATATTCCTAGTCCATTTCTTTTTAAATATGCTTAGAATTGTAAGGATAAGGCAGAATTACTGTTCGAAATATTTTGTTTGTTTTCTTACTCAAAAAGATATAGATGTATATAATTCGTACAATAAATGTGGTCTATACCTAACGATAATTTTGTTGAACTTTACGTTTTATCAAGATGATAATCATAGCAAACTTTTAACCTTATTTAGACTATTCTTAAACAATGCAATTTCTTCCCCGTTTGTGTTTGTTTCTCTTTAACAGCGTCAACGCATTTAAGGTCAATTGCCAAATTATTGTCGATGGTGCATAGAATTTTCTTTAATGCCCATTCGTTAACATATTTAATATTATAGTAAAAAAAAATTGTTGCCGTGGTGCTGTAAATAACACATGTTAATATATGGAACAATTACAGGTTTTCTTGCAGGTTACAAAACAGAATTAATCTGAAATATTTAATCTTATCAAAATAATTTCTCATTAACTCTTTAGAGCACGGTTTATTTCATTTTTCTGAAAAAAGCAACATGTAAAATTTTCACATCGATCTAATAATTTGTAAAATATTTTTTTTTAAGTAAATTTCAAATTTTCGGCAAAAAGTTGATACTTTAACTGAATTAGAATTTAGGTGTGCGCCTTTTGCACACAATTAGGGCTGTAACATATTGTAATGCTATATTTTATATCTAAATAAGATTAAATTAAATAATCTTATTTGCTTAATCTTCCGCAAGTTTTATACATTAATATTTTTATTTATTCTTAAAAAACAGTTAAATAAAAATCTTATATTAATAGATTGATCGATTCTTTTGTTTGTTTGTTTTCGAAAAACAAACTCATTTTTAGCTCACAGGCTATCATAGCCTGAGAGCTTATGTGCCCGTCCGTTCTGTATGTACGTTCGTATGTTCGTGCGTAACGCGATAACTCATGATGAAAATATCGGATCCACTTGAAATTTTGCATATAGGTATATCCTGATCAGGCACTTCCCTGATTAGTTTTTGGAGTTCATTTGATTAGTTTTTGGAGTTCATTCGATATGTATAAGAGGGGAAACGGGGGGCTCATGCCCCTCCCCTTAATTGATATAAACGGGCTTTTCACGCAGAATTAACAGTTTTCGTTCAAAATTTAGATATAAGATCATTCTGATGAGGCGATTCCGTGACTGTTATTAGGTGTTCATTGAATAAGTATAAACAGGGGGAACGAGGGGCTCATGCCCCTCCCCTTAATTGATATGAACGGGATTTTCATGCAGAATTAAGAGTTTTCGTTCAAAATTTTGATATAGGATCATTCTGATGAGGCGATTCCGTGACTGTTATTAGGTGTTCATTGAATAAGTATAAACAGGGGGAACGGGGGTTCTATTGCCCCTCCCCTTAACTTGTATAAATGGATTTTTCAAGCAGAACTGTCAGATTTCGTTCAAATCTCTGAATAGTTTTGGAAATTTAATGGTTAAGTACAAAAGAGGGGAATAACTCCTTTTAAATTGTGTAAATGCTAAATGGGTTTTTATCAAGAATTATCCGATTTGCTCTGAATTTTGGACATAGATTTTTTTTATATGATAAAGCATATCCTTGATAGTTTGGGAGGTTCAATTATTAAGTGTAAAAAAAAAATTAGAAAGGAGAGAGCTGTTTCCACTTCTTAATTTTTTTTTTCGAATGGCATTAACGAAAATACAAGGCTGTAATGTACAATTAGTATGCTTAGCCTGTGAGCTCAGTGCCATTAGTTTAACTGGGCAATATTCTTTTTATTTTGTTTTGTTTTGTTTAGTGCAATTACCTAATATGAACAAAATAAGTATAATTTCATTCTTTGGCTCATAGTCCATCAGCATAAAAACCTATGTTATAGAACACAAGAAAAAAAACCTTTATTTTATGGGAGAGTAGTAATAGCGGAATCTAATGATCCCTGTCTGCCGGAAGTGAAGTGGTGCATAAGTTAAAAATTAATACAATAATTAAAGTAGCTCATTCGTAGGTTTGTCATTGTGTTTTCTTGCTCACGTTTTTCATGTTTTAATACCTCTGATTGGACGGCAAATACAATGTAAAACTTAAGAGTAAACCACTAGTGGTATTAATTTTTGGCTTATGCGCTACTTCATTTCCGGCAGACTTGGATCATTATACTCCCCTATTAATACTCTTCCATAAAATAAAGGTTTTTTTATTGTGCTCGATAACATAGCTTTTTGTGCTGTCGGCTCTTGTACTATTATTTCTGATCCGAAACAGGTATCATGTTGTGAAATTCCAGGCACATAATCAAAATTATAATGTGTTCAGGTATATACCAGATATATCACATGGAGCAAAAATTGGTTAAAGAATTAATAAATATGGAGTGCAATATAAATTACTTTATAATCTTTGGACTTAACATTAATTTAACACAGATATTACTAATTAATAGCTTCACTCAAATATGCTCAGGATAAAATCAAGGAATTAAAAAAAGGGTTTAAATTGTCAACGAATTGCTAAGGCAATGCCGAACTGGGAACGATACCTAGAGATTTTGAAAATTAAAATAATAATAATAATTATTATTATTTGTCAGCTGCTAATGTTTGCACATAACATTTTACTGTTTACGCATTTATTTACCATTAAGTCGTTTAATATTGAATATCAAAAATGATTTATAACCATGGAGTTTCTTTTACTATTTTCTTTAAGTGCTATATGACGCAATGTGTATTCTTGCTCAATACTAACTCGCAATATATTTTAGAAATTTACGTATAACTGAATTTGCATATTACATTTCACTAAGTAAACTATTATTTTTTTTAAATATTTCACAAGGTAGCTTCAAATTTTTAATATAAAATATCACAAGTTTTCAAATTTTTATTTTACTTACGAAACCATTCACAAGTGCATTCCCAAGTATTCGCAATCAATTTCTTGTGGCATTAATTTTATTCTGACTGTTTATTTCGGTGATTCAATGCACAAATGCGCTATCATTTAGAAACTTCTAGAAATGAAAGCATTCAAATATGAATTTCAGATAAACGAAAGATGATAAAGCACGATAGTATATTGAACTCAATGCTATATCGATCGCTTAAATTCAATGAACCTAGTACCCGCCATACAATTTAAAAGCAATAGTCTATAACAAGCCTCTGTCTTTAAAAAATGAAGACAAAATAGAAATGTATATTTTTATCGCTTCTATATTTTTTCAAACTCTTACTTGATATTTAACATATGCTTAAAACAGGAAATGAAAGTAATTAAATGAATTGGAAAAATGAAAATTATAAGGAAATGTTGATACTGGAATTGTTAAATGAAGGTGATTTTATTTGTTTTTTTATTTCTTTTGAAAAGAACGACAAATCAGTAATCAGTTAATCAGATTTTTATTTTCAGTTTGCAACACGCAATACGATTTAAAGTAGTCAAATGTATACAATTATTTTATTTAATTAAAATGTAAATTAACAATATAATTTTTAAGTATGACGTTGCAAAAAACGACACGAATAGTATGAAGTTTTATTTAGTTACATACATGAAGTATTATTTAGCTGTAATAATTTTCATACAATGATGATAATATATATTTTATCCAAAAGCGAATATTTTAGTAGGTTAACTGTGCAAAACTATTACTTAAACAACCATTATATATTTTGGTCATAAAAGATTTTTCTAATATATCAGTAGTTAAATCGTATTGTCCAAAGAAAAGAAATGCAAGTTTTTTGAGATATAGGCTCATAAATAATGTGAACGCATCAATTAGCTTTTCAATAACATTTTGTTTGTTTTTTTGTGATAAAAGCAAATGGATTACATCTGATAATATTCTCTTTAATTAAAATTCATTAAAATCACACACATTACAATCAACTAAATTAAAAAAAATAAAAGCATTAAAACAATTTTATAAAACGTTTCGGATTCTATCCAAATCTCTCATCAGTTAATTCAACGTAAATCATTCAAATGTTGAAAACCAACACACAAGAAAAAATCACAAATTGTCAGAAAAGAAATGTTTCAGTTAAATGGAAAGCGAATACTCAATTTATATTGATGCAGCATCATAAATTTCGAAAGCATTTGTATTCAAGAACCAGGTCTCCAAAAAAGATACGGCTCTCGTAACTGTTACAGTTGGATCCAATTAAGAAGAAATTTTCAAAATCAGGAAAATGGTCTGTCTTTATGGAGTGGTTAACTATCTTGGAATTTAAATTTTTATTACTGAAAGTCTATTTATGTTCCTTTAATCTAATATCAATTGTCCGGCCAGTTTCACCTATGTAGATTGGAACACTTTGCTTGCATGAGATTCCATAAATTATACCCTTGTAAGGTTGATTATCTATGCTTATAGCTACATAACAGATTCTTGAGTGGCTTTGCGGTATTAAAGAGGTATTATCAATTCAATTTTCAATTACGGTTTAAAAAAATGGCAACACATATTTTTTTTTTCGATCAAAATTACATTCATATTGAAAAATAAATATGTGAATTTGAAACAGAACCTCTAATATTAGAAATAGTACCTCCCTTTAAACTAATGTAAAAAAATATTCAGTGCTACCTGCGTAATACAAGAACAATTTTTGTATAATTATATTTTCATCTAATATCACTTGTAGTTGAGTAGTTGACTTGGTCAATAGAATCCAATAAAAACGACGAATCATATTTTCCTCCTTTAAATTTAAACATGTTCGCCCGACATGATTTTAATATACCCTTGCAAGAAGAACGCCTTGGATTCGTGAAAAATCTTGAATTGCGGTTTTATACGGATTTATACGTTTTAGTTGTCATATTGCCCCAAAATCATATATACAAAATATAGGTGAATTTGTGACTCCGTCTGTCACTGAAACAAATTTTACAGGTGTCCTATCTC
This sequence comes from Maratus speculifer, assembly GCA_964019185.1. Lineage (NCBI taxonomy): Eukaryota > Metazoa > Arthropoda > Arachnida > Araneae > Salticidae > Maratus > Maratus speculifer. The sequence goes on from OZ025290.1 coordinate 96,893,744, forward strand.
AAAAACTAATTCATGGAATAGAATAAATATTTATATTCCGTTAGACCCTGATGATGGTTCTTCTTAATTTTTGGTGTAAATTGTCTAAACGGCAACGCTGCTTTGACTGCCTTTTTTAAAATGTTCCACAACGACTATATCTCAAGAACTAACGTATGGATCTTCACCAAAATTCAGATTCGGTTAGTTATTAATACTAATAGGTGCTGAATACGTTTTAGAGTAAATCACGTAACAGGTAGCGTTGCTATGAGGCTTTTTTTCCTGAATAATCTCAGGTAAATTAGTCTTTACTAAATTTCAAAATATAATGTACGAGTTTTCATGAAACTTCAGATTCAAGTATATCTTAATAAATAATGGTTTTTATTATGTTTTTAATTAGATCGCCCAATAGGTGGCGCTGTTATGCTGCTTTTTTTGCAATTTCCGAAATTACTCTAACTTAAGATTAAATTACCCATTAACTCAATTTACCACTGAAAAAAAATTTAAAAAAAGAAGGGTAAAAATAACAGCCAATTTTGCTGTGAATCGTTGCACTTGCATTAAAATACAGTGTTTTTGTAATTTTAGTATTGATTTAGAGTAAACTGCTGTTATTTCAATCCCATCATTTCTGGCCTGACAACATTCCAAATGAGATAGTTGCTTCAGACCGTCCAGCTAAAGCAAGTTTTTATTGACTTTGGTGTCGTTCAGATTGTTAGAGTGTTTCTGCATATGTGTTTAATACTGCAATTCAATGTGGCGCTTTTTGATATATAAACATGAGATTGGATACTCTACTCTTTAAAATTGTAGGGTAAGTTTTGTTTTTATGGTTATTTGAATCACTTAATTAAGAACTATTAAATAACAAGTTCTGTTACATAATGTAAGATAAAAATTCGTACTTGACCACATGTATATAAACATAGAGTAACAATAGTTTTTGAATCGTTATATTAAACATTAAATATTTTCTCTTAAATTATAACAAAATAGAATTTTTCCAATTTATATTGTCTTTAATCATTTTTTTTCAAAAGATTTTATTACTTTTTGTACTTATGTGTACCAAATTTTTTTAAAAACTTATTGTGTTATTAGATATGTATTTTGTTTTGCTATTACGTATTTTTAATTAAAAATTCTAGCTTTTCTAGTAAGTACTAATATAAATCATATGTATATATATGTTATTATTATTATTCTAAAAAATCTTTAAATTCGCTTTCAATACTTATTTAAATATTTTTATTTTTTTATGTATTATTAATGTATTGTTTATTAAATTTTCAAAAACAATCTTACTACCAATGATATCATACTGTAACTTAAATTCCACAATATTTTCGCCCACCCGTTTTAGATAAAATTTTAACATAACAATCTGAAAAAGCAGACTAAAAAAATAATTGACATGAAGATTTTTTAGAAAGAAGATCTCCCTACTGACCCAACGTATAATACTTTTCTGTACTTTCTCTTAGCGTATAATTATTTTAAATTATTAAAAAAAAATGTGTTTTTTTATAATCGGCTAAAGAAAGTAGTCAGCTAAATTTCAAAACTCCAGGAGCTCTTTTTTATTTAACAAATGTATTCATAAGAAACGATTTGAAAATACGTATACTTCCATACTATAAACACAATATTCTTAAAAATCCTAATCCCCATCCGAAAATGATAAATTCTGTCAAGAGGCCTATCTTACAGGTAATTGATCAAATAAAGTAAATGTTACGGAGGTTTTCATATTTCTTTCCATTTAAGTTTTAGATATAAATTATCAGGATTGCGAGCCCCTTATTCAATTTTTATAATGGACAAAAATTAAAATTGCTGAAATTAAACAGCAAGAAAATAAATAAGTAGTTTCATTCATTGTTATTTACTTAGTAGTTGATTAGGCAAAGAAAATCAATCAAAAATCAAAAATTTAATCTATAAAACATCATCCATTGGCTGTGATTAACAATAATACTTACATAAATATTTTTCTGAAATAAGCGAGATAGAACCGGATTATTTATTACTTACCACAATCGTCCCCAACTAATCAAAAACTAATTTTTTACGTTTTCTAGTAAAACATATTCATAAAATGAATTCACTTACAGCAAACATCAGGAATGTAATAACAAGTGCGCTAACTTTCAAATGAAATTATTATGTTTAGTATTACCTTTAAAACTGAAATTTTAAACATATTTCAAAAAGTTTATCAACTACTAGAGGAATAACAACTACGGTCGGGATAACCCTACATTTCAAAATTGTTTACTTCCCCACAACAAATATTTTAGACTATATTCAAACCATTCATTAAGTAAAGAAAATTTTTATAAAGAATTATATTAATCAAGCCATGTTCAAATTATATATTCATCACAGAAAAGTTTTAATAAAAAACTTTCACCTGTTTAAATTCTTCGTCTTTCGGTTCCCGTATGAAAGCCTCCGTGCTGTCCCATTTTATAACATATACTCGAATATGATTGCTATTTCTATGCAACTAATGCAAATAAATTACAAATATGGCCCTGGAGTGAAACGGGAGAATAAATAATTCAATAGTACTGAATTAATACTCAGCAGCGAAGAAATTAATTGAAACTTGGAGGAATTATAACAGCGGCGATATTGATATTGGCATTGAATTACACTGAAGTGGAGAATACTCTTAAGTCTAAAGCTACAATGACTGTCGCCTAGAATGATTATTTATTTTATACGCATAAATAATAACACAAACCAACCGTAACATTTTCGTCAGTATTCAAGAATCAGATAGCACAAGAAAATTTACAGTATCAGAGAATTATAGCCTAAAATTCAACAGAGAATATGCAACAGTCCAGCAGGAGGCGAAAGTGCACGCAACCTACACTCTTACGCAATTATATGCATGGTTGCTTTAACCACTCAGCCATGGACATTATTCTCAATCGTTTTATATCTGTAACTTTCTTTTATTATAATTGATTGCAGATTGCATTAGTTGCGACTCTACTTCTCCAATGTCATTTTTTGAGTTTTTTCAAAAAAGATACATTTTTTATAATAATAGTAAATAAGCGTTGTTGCTGGAAATGTTTGAAAATTTCATACCTGTAATTGCAATTGTGAGAACTCGACTGTTATTCTACACTATCTTCTTGTGTCCATATCTCAAAATATCTCCACCTTATATGGATAACAGTTTTTATATATCCCCTAGGCGCTGATACATCAAAGTTCTTTATGACCAGTCTGTATATAAATGATAACCATCCTATTTTAAATCTTTATAAATCACTGTGGTTATTATAATATCATTATCAATGCATAATTTACTTCCTAATCGAATTTACATGCATGCTTAAACCTTATATATATATATTTAAGAATTTAAAATGAGAAACTTCTTCTACTAAATATCTACTTTTATCCATCAGATTTATAGTGTCTTAAGTTTTAGCTAACGATACGGGATCAGAAAATTTATCTAATTCGTAGTTCTCCAAAACTAATTTATTAATGCAAATTCTGGAGGGATATTTAAACATTTATCAGAGCTTCGAAGTATAATTAATTGATGTGGAGTGCAAACTTAATGGAACTTTTATCTGATTGGTTTATCTCTCAACATTAGCTCTAAAGTAAGCGGAACGTGTGTATGAATTTCACATTAGATGGAAATTTTCGTCGATTGAAACAATTGTTGAATTAACTTCATCTAAAACTTTCTTGAGATAATTAGAATTTTGTAGATAAATAATGAGAAATAATCCAGTATAAAATATAAACATCCGGGACCTATTAGTGTTAATTTTAACTAATATACCGGGTGTCCCACAAATGACTGATGGATTTTAAAATTCAATAACTTGCAAACGGTGACAGCTATTAAATTTTTTTTTTGCAGGAGGGCTATGTATAATGTCAGGAGTTTTTTTTTTACCGCAATTCTTGATTTTAGTTCGAATTTCAAACAACAGATGGCGCTGATGGCGGTTGGCGGTCAGTCGACGCCGAGACATACTTCATTCAGCTTTGACGCAAAAGAAGGAGATTAAGGCTATGGAGTACGTTTCATTCTACAGTACGCTAAATTTTAAAATTGAGGGCCAAAATCACAGTCCGGTTAAATCCAAACACCTCATTGGTCATTGAGTCGCGTCCTTTTCAGAGAACAATCTCTTAGCGATAGGGGAAATGTCGCCTTACTCCTTTTTTCGTAAAAAAAATCGTAGCGGCAATTTTATTGTAAATCTTATCGTGTTTTCATTTATAATCTATTTTTCACTCTCATTTTATATAATGTCATCAAAATATCTTAATTGTGTTAATTTCGATGATTTATCGTAAATACGAACAGACGGTAACAATTGCTTCAAAATTACTTCACTCATCATTCTTTTTCTAATGGAGAAACACGTTCGTGATTTTCGCCCATACCACACGACCAATGAGGTCGCTGGATCACACCTGACTGTGATTTTGGCCCTCCATTTTAGAATTTCGCCTACAGTATACTGATAAAAATTTGCTGCATTTTGCTGCAATGCACTCTCCTGCTTGTATAGAAAACAGTTAGTTGGCCGTGAAATGGAGCTTTCTTATTGGTTGGAATAGAGATATTATATACAAGTGGTGGAGGGCGTTGCAGCAAAATGCAGCAGATTTTTATCAGTGTACACACTGTTAAAAACCTGCTGCATTTTGCTGCAACGCACTCCCCTGCTTGTATAGAAAACGGTTACTTGGCCGTGAAATGGCGCTTTCTCATTGGTTGGAATAGAGATATTATATACAAGTGGTGGAGGGCGTTGCAGCAAAATGCAGCAGATTTTTAACAGTGCAGTCTTGCTCTCAGGCCCCGATTCTGGACTCATTCGATATGATTTTAATGGAATGCGTTGCTGCTATGGAAATAACAGATTGTTCGATAGTGGAATACAGCGTTCAGAAGTGGGCACAAATTTCGTAAGCAGTATTTGAGTTTTCAGAAGATTTTCGTTTAGGAAGTTTTTTTTTTTTTCCCGGATTAAATTACTTTTTTATGGCACGATTTAAAGAATATTTTATGCATCATATTTTAAAACTAGATAAAGAGATTTTTTCAATTTGATGATTTTTGTTATATTCTTAAGAAATTTTAGATCTCTTAAGAAAATTCGTCAGTAGATTTTTATGAATGTTCAAAAAATAATCATGAAAACTTTTGATACACTGTCAAAAATCTGCTGCATTTTGCTGCAACGCACTCCACCGCTTGTATATAATATCTCTATTCCATCCAATGAGAAAGCTCCATTTCACGGCCAAGTAACAGTTTTCTATACAAGCCGGGAGTGCGTTGCAGCAAAATGCTGCAGATTTTTAACAGTGTAGTACATTATTGTGTAAAATAACTACCAAAAACAAATATTATAAGTTGCCTTGTTTAGCCCTTTTCAATCGGATTAGTCTATCGTTGCATTTAAATAGAAAAAAAATCAATGTGAGTTAATTAAAATTTATTTTCTGGATTAAATTACTTTTTGTGACATGATTTAAGGAATATTTTAGGCACCGTATTTTAAAACTACACTGTTAAAAATTTGAAACCATGCTGCATCGTCACTCCTTTACTTTTTGTAGAAAGAGATTACTTCACTGTATTATGGAGCATTCTCATTGGTCAAAATATAGATATTCTATAATAGCAGTGGAGTGACGATGCAGCAAAAGTTTCCGATTTTTAACAGTGTAGGTGAAAATATCTTGCTACAATCTTGCTCTTACACTATAAAAATCTGCTGCATTCTGTTGTATACGCACACCGTTTATATAGAAACGGTTATTTGATTGTATTATGAAGAATTGTTATTGGTCGGAAAAGAAATATTATATACAAGCGGCGGAGTGTGTATGAAGCAAAATGCAGCAGATTTTTAACACTGTGAGGCGCGATTCTGAACTCTTTCGATATGATTTCAATGGAATGTGTTGTTATGGAAATAACAAATTCTTCTATAGAAAAATACAATATTCAAAATTGAGCATGAATATAGCAATTAAAATCGATCTAAATTTTCTTAGAACATAACAAAAATTATCAAATTAAAGAAATCTCTTTTTCTAGTTTTAAAATATGATGCATAAAATATTCTTTAAATCGTGCCATAAAAAGTAATTTAATACGGGAAAATAAAACTTCCTAAACGAAAATCTTCTGCAAACTCGAATACAGCTTGCGAAATTTAGGCCCACTTCTTAACGCTGTATTCCACTATCGAACAATCTGTTATTTCCATGGAAACAACGCAATCCATTGAAATCATATCGAATGAGTTCAGAATCGGGCCCCACAGTGTTAAAAATCTGCTGCATTTTGCTTCATACGCACTCCGCCGCTTGTATATAATATCTCTTTTCTGACCAATAACAATGCTTCATAATACCATCAAGTAACCCTTTCTATACAAGCGGAGTGCGTATACAACAAAATGCAGCAGATTTTTACAGTGTAAGAGCAAGATATCCTCACCTACACTGTTAAAAATTGGAAACTTTTGCTGCATCGTCACTCCACAGTTATTATAGAATATGCCCTATTTTGAACAATGCGAATGCTCCATAATACAGTGAAGTAATCTCTTTCTATGAAAGTGGAGAAGTGACGATGCATCAAAGGTTTCAAATTTTTAGCAGTGTAGTTTTAAAATATGGTGCCTAAAATATTCCTTAAATCATGCCATAAAAAGTAATTTAATCCGGGAAAATAAATTTTAATTAACTCATATTTATTTTATATTTTTCTATTTTAATGCAACGATAGACTAATCTTATTGAAAGGTGCTAAACAAGGCAACTTATAATATTTGTTTTTGGTAGTTATTTTACACAATAATGTACTATCAACAGTTTTCAGGATTATTTTTTGAACATTCATAAAAATCTACTGACGAATTTTCTTAAAAGATCTAAAATTTTTTAAGAAAATAACAAAAATCATCAAATTGAAAAAATCTCTTTATCTAATTTTAAAGTATGATGCATAAAATATTCTTTAAATCGTGCCATAAAAAAGTAATTTAATCCGGGAAAATGAAACTTCCTAAACGAAAATCTTCTGCAAACTCAAATACTGCTTGCGAAATCTATGCGCACTTCTGAACGCTGTATTCCATTATCGAACAGTCTGTCATTTCCATGGCAACAACGCATTCCATTGAAATCATATCGAATGAGTCCAGAATCGGAGCCTGAGAGCAAGACTTTACTGTAGAATGAGATTTACTCCATAGCCTTAATCTCCTTCTTTTGCGTTAAAGCTGAATGAAGTAAGTCTCGGCTGGCCGCCAAACGCCATCAGTGCCATCTGTTGTTTGAAATTCGAACTAAAATCAAGAATTGCGGTAAAAAAACTCCTGACATTATACATAGCCCTCCTGCAAAAAATTTTTAATAGCTGTCACCGTTTGCAAGTTATTGAATTTTAAAATCCATCAGTCATTTTTGGGACACCCGGTAATATGTAACGTAATCACTAACATTGAGCTAAATTAATCTAAATTTAATGTTTCCTTTGTTGTTGTTGCTCTTTTTTTTATGTTGTTCTGTAAAGAAATTTTCAAAGATATTGGAGAGTGATCTACTACATGTTTCTATACTTTTGCAAAAAAAAAAAAAAAAAAAGTATAAAAACTATTTATTTTCACTCAAAAGAAATAATTGAATTATGTGTAATAAATCAGCCATATTGCAACATAAAGTATTATTTTTGATTATTCTTTTTCAATTTAGTAATTTTATTATGAATTTTATAATTGGAGTAAAAAGTACATCGTTAACAAAATAGTATAGGAATTGGAAAGATGCCAAATATTGTTTGAACCATGATTTAAAAAATAAAGATTCGATTTTTAGATTTTTATTTTCTTTCATCTAGCATGTCATAATATGGATAAAGTTAGATTTTTTATCATCTCATTCCATGTTTTTTATTTATACATATAATCAAGATGAAGCTGATATAATGAAAGCTTGAACTACTTTGAAGAATAACATTTAATGCATGCCTGAAAAATATTTATCCAGAACAGATTTTCAGATAATAGAAATTGGAAATGTCTGCAATATGACGTTGTATAATATAATAATATAACTACAGAAAGAATAATTTTTCCGTTCCAAACCACCCATGATTTAAATATGACATCATATTTAAAATATATATATATATATATTTATAATTTTTTTTATTTTTCTCTGCCGACTTTATAACTCTAATAAAGATGTAATATTAATCTAGTCTAAAGGTAAATATTATAAAGAAATGTGTTTCCTTTGACGGTCCATGTTTTTTCAAGATACCCAAATTTTAATCATATTATCTAACATTCAAAGTTTTTACAATGTCATACGCATCAGAATACTTTATTTCTAAATACTCCGCTTACTTAAAGGGTCTCAGGAGTTCTCTTTGTACCTGCGGATGCAATTTAGAAATATTTATTTTTTTTCTCAGATTCTATGAAAAGGAAATGCATGAAATTTTTAATGTAGACAATTGAATATTTCTCCTTTTTAAAATATTTTTTCTTAATATTCTATATTGAAAATTTTTTAATGTTTAATTTGGGTAAAAATTTTAAGATTGCTCTTTGGCTGCACGCAAAACTTCTCAAAAACTAATACAGAAATTCTCATCAAACTTGGTAAACATCTTCATTTTTAAATGATGATTATTATATCTTCGATCTTCATTTTAATTTCAAGAATAACTTATACTTCAATTTTCGTATTATTGTTGCATTGATTATTTAAAATTGACAATTTTTTAATTAAAAAATAATATGTTATTTTAATTTTAAAATTAAGATTAAAAATTTAAATTAATAAATGAATAAACAGTTTGCAAATGAAATACAAAATCAAGATTATTATTAGACATTTTTTATATCATTATCGATATTTTTGGGGGCTCTTGAAACAATAGTTTGGTACAATCGTGCTCGCAGTGAATGCTAATCAAGAAGCAATTTTAATTTTTTTAATCAAAATTAAACATTAAAAAATAAAATAAAATTTCAATATAGAATAAAAAAAAAAATTATTTAAAATAAAAGATATATTAAGTTCTCTATACAAAAAATACCATGCACTATTATATTACAGTTACTGAGAAAAAAAATATGACATGATAATTAATTGCACTTTCATGTGAAGCGTACATTTCCTGAGATCCCTTAAAGTGACAGATAATAATGATATAGATGTTAAAATTTTAAAATATGTATTTAACTTAAATTTCTTAGTACTTTTGGATCACAATCTCGCTGGAACTTTAGAGAATATTTTCATTAGTTTCTGATTTATTCATTTGAAATTCATTTTGAACTCATCTGAAAATTGCTAAGAAAGATAAAAAATATACCTTTATTTAGATCAATGTACATTTCATATCGCAAATTGTGACATTTTCAAGATCATTCTTGATAGAAAGATCATCGCTAGAAACTTAAAAACAAGAATTTGATAAATAATAGTACGAGACTTCGTAAATAATATTACGAGACTTCTCAAAATGAAAATCTGTGTGAACATAAAAAATAAAATGCACGTACCATGTTTTGCATATTTACATACTTACTACATAAAATAAAATAAAATTTTATATTTGTTAGCATGAATTTAATTTTATTTATATTGCTAAAACTGCATAGCATCTCTTTTGAATTTTAGGTAATGCTGAACCATCGCAAATACTCTCTCTGAGTAAAAATATCCCCATTGATTCCCTTTTAATGGGTGGTAAAATCTTTACAGATAAATTATTCTGCTAATTTGAATATAAATCTGTAAAAGTTCTTACTTTTGATTAAATTTTACATCCTATTGTTTTCGATTACCTGAAGACCATTGAGCTAAATAATTTTTTTTAACAAATTTGATTCTTGAGTCATTGGGGGAAATACGATTCAGGGTCACGAGACTATAACAACAGCCGATAAATTGGCGATATTTAAAAAAACATTGGAGACATCTGCCCGAAAATAAAACATATATTTGGCGCCAAATGAAAGAATGCCGCCAAATTCGGTTATATTTGGCAAAAAATGTTGGCTTTCAGAATGTGAAGAAATTTTCTATATATTTTTAATATGAATCGAGATGTATGGTTAAAGTAAACAGAGTCGCGCTAAAAAAAATGATTTGGATCGAAGTCTTTTTTTTTGTAAATTTTTAAGTAACATAAAATTTATGAACATGTGCATACACACACAGTTTTCTTATTGAATTTTTTTATAACTAATACATTAAAACTAACTTATTTTTTTGTAACAATACAGAGAGAATAATGCAGTGAGTTTATTATTTTGAATTGAACACAAAGTTACTTTTGAGCGATTTTAGCTAGGCTACCCCTGCTAGTTAATATTATCTGTTACCCTGTAACAAAACAGTTTTTTTGTAGTATGTAGCAAGTGATTATTCAAAAATGGAATGCTGCATTTCGTCATATCATTTTATTTACTTTATTTTCTTTATAGCGAATAAATCCGCAAAATTATCTTTAATAAAAGATTAAATGCGTTTATAACTTTTATTTTTATTTAAAATTAAATTTGTTTTTTCATCATGAACAATGAATACTAATATAAAGATATATTTAAGTATATATTTTTAAACAAATACAATTGTTTCTTTTGTGGTGTATTTTTATCTCTTAATAGAGTTAATGTAGTTAAAACTCACTCATTTTTTAAATTTTGATCTGAATTTACTCGTCCGTACAGGAGCTATTTTAATCGAAATAAAAGAAATTTCCTTAATTCTTAATAAATAATTTTGAAACAAACGTTTAAATATTAAATGAAAACGCATCAATAAAAATAACTACAGAGGCTATCACGTTCAATAACGCGTTGAAAATGTAGAGTCAAAAAACTAAATAATCGGACGTATAAAGCGAACGAGTTATTGATTCATTAAAGCAATACTAATTTGCATTTGATCTAGGTAAAATTTATTTCAGTAATGAAATTTTGACGTACATTAGTCTTAATCATATTATTTATGACCAAGCATTGGTTAATCTCAAGCAATAACTAGAAAATCAGCTTCTATGAACTGTCAAATTAGCTGCGATATGTGCACTCCATTACATATCGAGAGCGGTAAAGAACAAATAAAACTAATTCTTTTGTGATATATTCGTATCTCCTTATAGAATTATTAAAGTTAAAACCCGCAAGTTTTAAGTACGTTTTTTAAATAAATGTGCATGTATAAAACACAAGTTACTTTAAATGAAAGAAAAAATTATCTTAACATTCTAACTTCCACATATCTGAAATTTAAAATTAGTGTTTAAATATCGTATGAACACGCATTAATAAAAATAATTACAGAGGAAATCATATTCAAAAATGCGTTAAAAATAAACAATCATGAAATTTGACAAACGGACGGATAATGCTCGCGAGTTACTGATTGATTAAACCAACATTATTTTATATCTGAAATTTGAAAAAAAATTAAGTGTTCTGTGAAAACGCATGTATATAAGTAATTTCAGAGAAAATCATAATCAACAATGCGTTCAAAATGAGAGTCAAGAAACTTATTAATCGGATGGATAAAGCGCATTGATTATTGATTCATTAAACCCACACTAATCTGCAATTGATCTAGGTGACATTTATTTGGGTAATGAAATTATGACGTACATTACTTTTAATCATATTATTTATAGCCAAACATTGCTTAATCGCTAGCAATAATCAGAAAATCTGCTTTGATGAACTGTCCCATTAGCTGTGATAAGTGCTCTCCATTACACATCGAGAGCGGTACGTACAGGATCAAACCACCAGTGTATTGGCCCCATTATCTTAAACTAAGTAACTAAAAGAGTGTTTCGGATGTAAATTTACAATGAACAATGAGATAATTCTAAGTGCATTTCTATTTGCCCGTTTAAAAATTCTTTGTTTATGCTATTTTTCTTTTTCAGGGAATAGATAACTTTTTTTTAAATTTTGCTTATTTTTTAAAATATGATGCAAATGATGAATTCACTGCATTTTCATATTTAACTAAAAGTATCTTTTGAAAAAAAGTTCTTATTTCTTTAAAAGTTCCGAGATGTCATGATTTTTTAAAATCTTTTACTAATTTAAATATATATATATATATGCCCATTTTTTTCAGGATTTTCAAATGTGTATTGCACAAGATGAATTATTTGAAAATTTAAACAATTGTTTAACTTTTGAATGAACGTGGATTAATAAAAACTAGCTGCACCCATCGAAATTCGACGGGAAAGAATATATACCGGTGTGCAAAATTTAAGGACGGAGTCCCAAAATGCCAATTTTCAAGGGATTTTCAAACGATAATTTTCAGGCGAATATTCAAAAGGAAGTAATAAAATTTGAATAACTACTTCACTGCATAACAGCTAGTCCATATAACCTCTCATTCAGGTCACACAGGGTCACAAGAGTCACAGTCACTACGGTGAAGCAAAAAAATAGAAAATTTCATACATCTCTATTATGAGTCTCAAATGACTAATATATGTAACTCCAACTGTCAGGTCATTGCGACTGACAGTGGTGTCACATATAACAGTCATTTGAGACTCATAAAAGAGACGCATGGAAATTTGTATTTTTTGTTTCGCCGTAGTGATTGCGACTCTTGTGACCATGGACCATGTTATATGGACTAGCTGTTATGCAGGGATAGTAATTATTCGAATTATATTACTTCCTGTTGAATATTCGCGTGAAAATTATCGCTTGAAAATCCCTTCGTCCTTAAATTTTGCACACCAGTGTATATTAGACATAATATATATCAGTCTTGTATACCAAATAAGATACTGAACGAAATAAACTATTGCCACCTCTTGAAATAGGGATAACATAACTTTTCATGATGAAGGTACACAAACTTCAGTAAATAACAAAAAATAAGGAAAACAACTCGCCAGTTATTATGTTGGACTTAACTTCAGCCACAAATCTTTTTTAATGCTGTTTCTAAACTTTAAACATTATTTAAATACGAAATTATTTAGGAAGTTAATACAATACCTCAGTAGACGAATTAAACAATATCTGCATAGTTTTTTTTTCTCCGTTTGGATATCACTTGGTAATTGTACAATAATTATAATATTAATAAAACATTTTAGTTATAATAGAAACAGCGAGTTACTAAACTGCATAACCAACCCACTACACATTTACAGCACTTGCAATTAATTTAATTTAATTTATTGGTTTGTAGCTTTTATGAACTTGTCAAATTAATTTTATTGTTATGGAAACGAAAAGAAAAACGATATCTTTGTTATTAAAATGAATAAAATTTTTGTGTTTGTTGCTAATATGCAGAAAACATTTTATTTATTTTTATTTTAAATAATAACTTAATAGAACGAAATTATTTTAAATATTTTTTTTATATTATTTAAAATAGAAATCCCGTAATAACGGTATATCACAGGTTTTATTTTTTTTTCTAATATGACATCATTTACACCTTCAGTAACATTCATCTTTTCCGAAATGAAAACATGATTTATGCAGCTATTTAAAAATTCTTTAGTTTCCTAAATTGTTTATTATAATTAAATAGAAATGGCGCAATTTATAGAAATATTTTCATTTGTGCACACCACGGACCTTTAAATAAATAGAAGTTCAGTTTATTTAGATGGAATAAAAGTCAGTGAATATGACGTCATCACTGACACAGCTGTAACAATGTATTTTATATTCATGGAACAAATTTATCTGGTTTCTGAATGACGACATTTTTTTTTCACCGACAAAATTTCGCTTTAGATACTATTTTTTTTTATTAAAGTTTATTTTCTGTTATTTTATTCCCATAATACTTAATACTATCACTCAGTAAATAATCTGTGTATTGTACCGCGATTAGTGAATAATTATGTGCAATCATTTTATTAGGATTTTTTTAGGACTTTATTAAGACTTTTTTTTTCTTTGAAATGCAATGACACGCATTCACCGATGAGATCAAGCTCCTGATTGGTGGAAAGTAACAAAGCAAAATAATTTTTTATTATAGCGCGAAAAGCTTAACCTGTTGCCGCTTTTTTGAAGAAATGTCATGGAAAAGCTTTTAAAAGTAAAATATAAAAATGGAAATAAATTAAAAATTAGCCAGAATGGGCACATCTACACCTAAACAACTTTCTTTGAAAAAATAATTATCAGAATCGGGCCAGCAGAAAGCACAGTCCTGCTGGCTAAAAAAAAAAAAAAAACAGCCAGATCTTTTTAATCTATAGATAATTACAGAGGAAATCATAAGGTCTGTCTCAAAAGTTTAAGCACACAAAAATGTCGAATTTTAATGAATTATAAAAAGTTAGAATTAATAACATTTTTTTTTTGCAGATTTCGCAACATTATTTAAATAAATGATATCAAAAATAGAAGAAAATAAATTACATAATTTTTTAAAATGTTATTAAAAAACTGTTATAAAAAACTGTTTCAAAAGTTTATGCACAATGTCAAAATCAACAAGATTTATAATTTTGACAGAAATTTTTCTAACAAATTAGTTTTCCGTGGTTTTGGGTTAATTCAAATAAACATGCGACCATCGAAATTTTAGTTTTTGTAGTGTTTTTGGTGGCAAAGAATACCATGCTTTCTCAATTTCCCCTCGAAGTTCTTCAATAGAGTCATACTGCTGTCCATTGCCGTAAACCTGGTGGGTTAAAATACTCCAAACATCCTCAATCCGGTTTAAGTCAGGACTTAAATCTGGCTAGTCAAGAACTTTATAATTTTTCAGTGAAAACCAAGTTTTGTAGAAGGTGATACGTGGAATGAGGTTGTCTTGTTGAAAATTCCATTCAAGTCCACCCAAAATGTCGCCGAACGGAAACAAATGAGGGTTTAGCGTCTCTTGAGGCTTTTGAATTTTTTATTCCTTTTAGAAAAGCTAGAGAGGTCTAGCCATTGAATCCAAATGCCCCCAAATTTAAAACAGATTTACCGCCTTGCTGCCTATTGAAAAATGCCCTTGGTTTCTTGCGTAAGTCATGCCAATACGCGTTCCAACCATCAGGAACATCTAAGTTCCACTTTTTCTTATCGCTGATTATAGCAATAAGCCACTTGTCTCCGTAGGATATGTGTTTTTTAGCCCAGTTTATTCTTTGCTTTTTGTGATGTAATTTGCGAGACGGTTTGCAAGCATTTTCTTTAATATGATGCAATCACATTCTTCTCTCATATCATGCATGGTCACAGTGACGTCACTGAGTCACTTTGGTCACATCACATCTGTGACCAAAATGCCACCACTCAGTGACTCTCATTGTGACAGAGATGTGACTTTCTTAAAAATCTTTACAAAATTATAAAAATTCTTCAAAACATGTTATTTACTTTAAAAATATGTTTCTGGCAATTTAAGTATTGCCGCTTCTGTCACAATTTCGTCACAATGTTAATGTCAAAGTAGTCACAAATGACACATTTTTCACAAATTTGTGACACCGTGACTTCACAAAGTGGTCACAAGGTGACGTCACAAACAAGCTCTAAAACGGCCATAACGACTTCACATTTTAGTCACTATGACTTAACATCGACATCACGTGACGTCACATCGACGATTGATGGTCACAAAGTCACAATGTGACTTCACAACTACGTTGCAGTGACGTCACCATGCCTTACGGTTTTAATACCTCTATTTGCAGTGTCTTTGAACACCTGTGTACCGAGATTATTTATAATTTGCCGTATAGGGAATATTTTGTCTAGATACAAATCTTCGAATTATCCGATCAGTCTGAATAGTCATCATACGTGGTCGTCCACATCTTGATTTCCACTTAAAATTATCATTTCTACAAAGTACTTTATAAGTACCTCACTTTCATCGATTTAAAGCTTTTGCAATTTCAGAAACAAGTTAATTTTTGATTTCAACTTAAAAGCTTTCAAAATCTCACATTTTGTGAATTCTTTACTTTCTACATTTTTAAAACGAGAGGAAATAATTTCTTCACTTTTTTATACTTGTATAAAAGCGCTTACAACGTCATTACACAATACCAATCCCGTGTTTCTAAAAAAATTTGCATAATTTGCATAAAATTTGCAGTGCTTAAACTTTTGAGACACGTTTCTTCAAGAAAAAAGAAAAATTAATAAAATAAGTATATATTTTTTTTTATTTTAACTACCCAAAATGTCTTATTTAATTTTATTTTGATTAAATGTCAAGTATTTATTCTAAATTAGCATAAAATATTTTCTTCTTCAATTATTTTAAACCAAATTTGCCGAGTGCTTATATTTTTGAGATAGACTACATGCAACATTGCAATGAAAATACTAAGTGAAGAAATTTCATAATACGATTGATAAAGCTCATGAGTTATTTATTCCTTAAACCCACACTAATTTGTATTTTATCTCAGTTAAATTTATTTGGGTAATGAAACTATGATATACATTACTCTTAATCACTTTATGTTTAGCCAGACATTGGTTAATGGCAAGCAATTATCAGAAAATCTGCTTTGATGAACTGTCCCATTAGCTGTGGTAAGTGCGCTCAATTACATATCGAGTGAGATATCGAAGAAATACAATTATTTCTTTAGTATTATGTTCTTATCTCCTTATAGAATTAATATAGTTAAAACTCGCAATTTTTTAAATACGTTTTTTAAATGAATTTACATATACAAAACAAGAGTTACCTCTAATATTCTAACATCTACATATCTGAAATTAGAAACTAGTGTTTAAATATTGAATGAAACGCATTAATAAAAAAAATTACACTGGAAATCTTATTCAAAAATGCGTTGAAAATGAAGAATCAAGAAACTTTATTAAACGGACGGATGAAGCGCACATTTACCCCACACTAATTTTCATTTGATCTAGGTGAAATTTATTTGAGTAATAAAATTATGATATACATAGGTCATAATTGCATTATTTATGATCTAAAGTTGATTAATGGTAAAAAGTAATCAGAAAATCTTCTTTGATGAACTGTCCGATATCTGAGATGAGTGCGCTTCATTACACATCGAGAGCGGTGTTGAACAGTTACAGTTAATTCTTTTGTAATATGTTCTTATCTCGCAATAGAATAAATATAGTTAAAAAGAGAATTTTTTAAATACTTTTTTTAAGTAATTTCCATACATAAAACACGATTTAATTTAAGCGAAAGAAAAATTTACCTTATTATTATAACTTTCACATATCTGAAATTCGAAACGAATGTTTAAATATTGTATGAAAACGCATCAATGTAAATAATTACAGAGGAAATCATATTTAACAATGCGTTGAAAATGAAGAGTCAAGAAATTTAATAATCGGACGAATAAAGCGCACGTATTATTGATTCATTAAACCCACATTAATTTGCATTTGATATAGGTGAAATTTATTTGGGTAATGAAATTATGACGTACATTACTCTTAATCGTATTATTTATGGCCAAACATTGCTTAATGGCAAGCAATAAACGGAAAATCTGCTTTGATGAACTGTCCCATTAGCTGTCATAAATACGCTTCATTAGACATCGAGAGCGGTATGTACAGGATCAAAAGCCAGTGTATTGACCTTAATATCTTAAGCTAAGTAACTAAAAGATGGTTTCGGATGTAAATTTATAATGAAAGACGGGATAATTTTAAATGCCTTCGTATTTTTTTTCGTTTAAAAACGTTTTTATTTCGCTATTATTCTTTTTAAGGGTACAATTTACATTTTCAAAATGTTGCTTATTTTTATAAATGTGATTCAAACAGTGAATTCATTGTATTCTTATGTTTAACTAAAAGTATATTTTGAAAAAGTGCATATTTAATTAGAATTTAAAAAAACGTTTTGAGCTTTTAGATCTTTTTTATTAAAAATGGATATTTTCCCAAATTTTTATAAAGATATTCAAATACGTATTAAACAAGATTACACATAAACTTTTTGACACAAATAAAATCACATTTAATATTATTTAACAGATATCTATAGTATAGAACGATGGAATCTAATAGATCTTCATAAAGTTTTATTATTCAAAAAATACCAAAAACCCTGAAGACTAATTCCATGCATAGATTTATCACATAGATAGGAATAAATATGTTCAAATACATTTCTACTTCTATCTCAAGTACAAAGAAAGCGCCAGCTGTCCCATTAGTTGTGATAAGTGCGCTCATGTACCATGAAGAGTGATATCGAACAAATATAATTATTTTTAATAATATATTATTATCTCCTGATAGAATTAATGTAGTTAAAACACGCAATTTTTATGTACGATTTTTTAACGAATCGATCTATGCAAAATACGCGTTACTTTAAGCGAAAGAAAAATCTCCTCTGATATTCTAACTTTCACGTATCTAAAAATTGAAACTAGTGTTCAAATATTAAATGAAACGCATTAATAAAAATAATTACAGAGGAAATCATATTCAACAATGCGTTGAAATTGAAGAGTCAAGAAACTTAATAATTGGACTGATAAAGCGCACGAATTATTGATTTATTAAACCGACACTAATTTGCATTTGATCCAGGTGAAATTTATTTGGGGGTAATGAATGTATGACATATACTACTCTTAATCACTTTATTTATGGCCAAATATTGTTTAATAGGAAGCAATAATCAGAAAATCTGCTTTGATGAACTGTCCCATTATGTGTCATAAGTCCGCTCCATTACATATTGAGAGCTGTATCAAACAAATTCAATTATTTCTTTATTAACATATTCTTATTTCCTTAGGGAATTAATATAGTCCCTGTAATTAAAAACACGCAATTTTTTAAGTAAGTCTTTTAAATTAATTTATATACATAAAATACGAATTACTTTAAGCAAATTAAAAATTTCTCTTAATATTCTAACATCCACATACTTAAAAATCAAAACAAATGTTTAAATACTGAATGAAAACCCATTAATAAAAATAATTCCAGAGGAAATCATATGCAACAATGTATGGAGAATGAATAGTCAAGAAACTTAATAATCGGACGGATAAAGCACACGAGTTATTGATTCATTAAAGCCAAACTAATTTGAATTTGATCTAGATGAAATTTATTTCGAGAATTAAATTATGACGTACATTAGTTTAAAAATTTTTTTTATGACCAAACATTGCTTAATGGCAAGCAATAATCAGAAAATGAACTGTTCCATAATCTGCGATAAGTGAGCTCAATTACAAATCGAGAGAAATATTGAATAAATACAATTATTTCTTTAGTAATATATTCCTATCGTCTTATAGAATTAATATAGTTAATACTTGAAAAATTTTAAGCGCGTTGTTTAAACGAATTCACATTTGCAAAATACGTGTTACTTCAAACGAAAAAAAAATTCCACCTAATATTCTAACCTCCACATATCTGAAATTTGATACGAATGTTTAAATATCGAATGAACACGTATCAATAAAAAAAAGTTACAGAAGAAATCGTACTCAACAGTGTGTTGAAACTAAAAGTCGACAAACTTAATAATGATGTGATAGATGAAGCTCCTGAATTATTAGTCTTAATCATATTATTTATGACCGAACAATGCTTAATGGCACGCAGTAATCAGAAAATCTGCTTTGATGAACCGTCCCATTAAATGTGATAAGTGCTCTCCATTTCTGATCAACAGTGATATGGATAATTTGTAATATATTCTTATCTTATAGATCCCATAGAATTAATATAGCTAAATCTCGCAATTTTTTTAACGAATTTACGCATACAAAATACGAATTACTTTAAACGAAAGAAAAATTTTCCTTAATGTTGTAACTTCCACATTTATGAAAATCCAAACAAATGTTTAAGAATTGTATGAAAACGCATAAATAAAAATTATTACAGAGGAAATCACATGCTCAATGCGCTTGAAATGAAGAATCAAGAAATTTCTTAATTCGACGGATAAAGTGCACGAGTTATTGATTCATTAAATCTACATTAATTTGCATTTGATCTAGGTGAAAATTATTTAGGTAATGAAATTATGACGTAAATTAGTCTTAATCGTATTATTTATGACCAAACATTGCTTAATGTCAAGCAATAATCAGAAAATCTGTTTTGATGAACTGTCCAATTAGCTGTGATAATTGCACTCTATTACACATCGAGAGCGGTATATACAAGATCAACCCACCTGTGTATTGACCCCATTATCTTTAGCTAAGTATCTAAAAGATGGTTTCGGATATAAATTTATAATAAATAATGGGATAATTCTGAATGCATTAGTATTTTCTCCCTTCAAAAATACTTCATTTGAGCTGTAATTCTTTTTTAAAAATTTTGTTTATTTAAAAAAATATATCATTTAAATGGTGAATTTATTACTTAACATACATTTAAAAAAACTGCATATCTAATTGAAATTTAAAAAATACTAATTTTTTTTTCAATATTTTAAGTTTTTTCTACTTAACAGAAAAAAGAGATGTTTCTGCACATTTTTTGTTAAGATTTTCAAATGTGTATTGCATAAGATTTTGCATGGACTTTTAGAAATATATAATATCATATTTAATGTTTTTAATGGATATATATATAGTGTAAAACCATTAAATCTAATACATCTTCATACATGTTTTTTTAAATACCAAAAACCCCTTAAATTTAACTCCATGCACAGATTTATGACACATATAATAATAAACATGTTGAAAAAAGTTTAAATCTTTCTCGGAAACAAAAAGCAAATCTTAAAAATTTAAAACCTAAAAGTGAATAAAAAATGACCATGAAGAAAAAGTCATTTTAAGTTTTAATTTCTGTGAGTAATTGTGCTGAGTATATAAACAAAATTTACAATATCTCGTGGTATAATTATCTTATAATTGAAAATAAGCTATTAAAATGTACACAATTAAACAGACATCCATTTAATGTGTTTGTTTTTAAATAAAATTATGATTTCAATTTATGATAAACTATCGCTTTAAAATATAAAATGGAATTTCAAAGGTTTCGTTCGCGGAAATTCATTCTCGGAAACGTCTAGAAATACATTGTATAGGATGTTTATCAGTGTTTTATATAGATATACAGATCTTATATAGAACACAGACTTTTCGAATAATATCAAACCTTAAGTAATCATTTTTATGTTGGACATTTATAAATTGAATAATGTAAAAAAGAGACAGTTATCAAAGAAAATATATTTTAGTCATGAACAAAAATATTCAGAAGATTCTTTGTGTCTACAACTGATTACAAAAAAGAATATTCATCTTATAATACAACCGAAAAAATAGTATGATTTCCAAATTTACAGAAACATTTCTAAAGTTTCTATTGCTTCCAATGATTTTCGTAAGTATTTCTGTATATTTTTAAGGGGTATTTACCTGTTTTATTGATGCAGTATATGGTTTTGTGAATTCAATTAATATTCAAATATACATTTTTTTTACGTTGGAACACTATGTTTACAATAAAAACACTGTAAAAATAAAATAAAAATAAATAAATAAATAAATATTAATAAAAGATTGATATAAATTATGTGTCCTGAAAACAGCTCATCAGAGCAAAACGGCTTGTAAAAGAAATCCATATAATCGATGGATGCATAGATAAACTATTATTTTAACTAAATTAAACTGATTGGTAAAGTTATCATACTCATTGAATATTTTCACATACTCATTGAATATTTTCAATTAAACGGAAAAGTGCCCAGACCGGCAATCGAACTCAGATCATAGGCTTATAGTGCCAATGCTTTACTGATTAAGCTAACTGAGCTGACAATCTCGGAGCATATTTCGCTTAGATGACCTTATTGGTAAAAACATATTGTCTGCAGCTCAACTTAATTCAGAGGTAAAAAAAAAAAAAAAAAAAAATCATTTGTATGGAGTTTTTTTACCTGTGTTTTATTCTGTTGAGCTGTCTGCATAGCAGACCAGATGTTATATTCAATAAGATTATCTGAACGAAAGACAATTGCTGATTGCCAGCCCAGTTAGCTTAAACAGTAGAAAATTGGCCCTTTAACTCAAGGATCTGGATTCGATTCCCTGACTGGGTATTTTTTCCCTCAGTTGGAAATAATTCTCATATTCCAAATTATTCAAAATATTATCTCCGTTATGTTGATAAAATAATTATGAAAAGATAGATATGATTTAAATTTTTTTTTATTTGAAAATTTAATTGATAATAATTTTTAACTAAATTTTTTACATTTATATCAATATAAGAAACTCTAAACCAATACCCCTATTTGCCTAACTATTTATTGCCTGTGCATTCAGTTATCTACGATTTTTAAAATGTGAACTGTATTTTTGTACCAACCAGATGAACAATGATCACACTTTAAAAATGTACTTTCTCTTTCCAGGTCGTGAACATGTCGTATCTGGTAAAGTTGGAGACTCTGTGGTGCTACCGTGTGAAGTTGATCCAGCCAATTGTGGCAAAATTTACGTAATAACATGGACAAAGCACATAGGTGATGACAAAGATATTCGGGTATACCTTTACAGTGACACTCATTCAAAGCCTATGGGATCGTTGGCTGGCAGAGCGCACTTCATCCTTCATAACAACTCCAATGCAGAGATGCATCTGAGGTCACTAAATGTGTCAGATGAAGGGACATATAAGTGTGATGTCACATACGTGCAGGGAAAATGTCCATCTCTGACATTTACGAAATTGCATACTTTAAGTAAGTATTGTTACATAATATATCATTTATGGTTCGTACTTATATGTAATTTCAAATTCCATTGACATGCAGTACAATACAATACAATACATACATAGTACAATTAGTTGTATTTTAGGACAAATGCTGATATTTAAGGGGACCTTTGAAACCGTCTTTTCAATCTTAAATAATACAAGAAAAAAAAATCGCGAAATGAAAAAAAAAAAAAAAAAAAAAAAAAAAAAAAAAACATGAAAGATAATGTCTAAATAAACACTTTGAAAAACACATAATTTTTTTTTGAAAATTCAATTTCATAAATTATCATATACAAGGTATAACCCGCCGAATATCGACGAAAGAAAATATTTAAGAAAATGCATCATTGATTTATAACAAGCCTACAATATTAGTTACAATAAAAAATTCACTTTATATTTGTAAGTCTAACTTTTAAATAAATGCTATTTACATTAAAGTTAACAAAATACTATTTCCATAAAATTCAGTTTTAGAAATTATTAAAATTAAACATTAATCGTGATGTAATCCCTTAAATATAATTAAGATCTGTTATTATAACAAAGTTATCAATAAAGGCTCTTACGCTTGTTATTCAAAAAAAAAAAAAAAAAAAAAATCATCAAAATTTTTTCTGTTTTGACTTAATCATAGAATCCCCTCCCTGAAATCTAAACCCGATATTATTTTTCAATCTCTAAATTTACATATGCATCTCTTATATCCGTATTCATATCCCTAAAACCTTAAAAAAGTGGTATTCTAATGTGACTATTTTAAAATCATTCAAATCCACAATTTGAAATCTCAATTGCTATTATTTGGAAACAGATACTAAACTGTTTATATTCTTTTAAATGTAAATAAAAATTTCTGTAATGATCTCCATGTAATAAATACGATAGGCAATATTCGTGTGACGTCACATAAGATTAAATGACTATTTTTATAGTCTTGAACGCGAATTATTGCAAAGAACTTCTTTTTTTGCGTGTCTAACTTGGCGAAGTGAATTCATCCAGTCAAGAATACTCAAGTTCTATAATTTATATATAATATATAATAAAAAAATAGCGATTTCACTATTTTTTGGACAAAGATTTCGAACACACTTTGCACACTATATAAAACGGCTCTTCTATAAATACACTCTAAATTTTTGTAGAGCATTGCATTTTAACAGTGTGTGATTTCAATTATGTTATTTTCGAAAGTGAACTATTTTCACCTGTGATATTTTTCAAAGCTGCTAGGGTCTAAAAAGCATATTCTATATTCATATACTTCTAAAAAGCATATTCCAGTTTTAAGAATTATATAATATTTAAAATTAATACTAATTAAATATTATATTAATTAATAATATTATGTTATATTAATTTATATTATATTATATTAATTAATATTAATTAAATGCATGTTTTTTTTAAAGAAAATGACGTCATTTGCATTCGATAAAGCATTCCTGTTTTATGATCCATTCCTAGACAACATCTATAGGGAAACATATATACGACGTCATTATCGCGGAATAATTCAGAACCCCCCCCCCCCAAAAAAAAAGCAATGCCGTCAAGAAGAAAGCTAGTTATTCAATAACCCATTTGCCTTAATTTCTTTGTTTATAGGGCCCCACCAGTGGCCGAGAGGTTCAGACCTTTCAACTGGTAGACGGCAGGTGCTGGGTTCGAACCCAATCGCGGCTGTCGGCCTAACCGTTTGGAGTTTTCGTGGTTTTCTTCGAACCTTGCGTAAATACGGGTTAGGTTCCCTTATAAAGACCCCCACGAAGGGCACTCCCCCCAGGTCCTATATCCCTAGCGTAGATAATCGGACGACAAAAATAAACCAAACCAATCTTTGTTTATAATAACTTCATGTTTTATCGGAAATCATACATATATATTTATTCAAAATGATTTTACACACAGATTAATAAATTTGCCTTCTTTCCGCTATTTTATACAAAATAGCATGTAAAACTATTCTTTAAAATTTATTTTTGTAAAAAAAAAAAGTGTTGCATTAAATTTAAATTAAATTTGTAATAAACTAAAAATCATTGAATTGATAAATAAAAACAAAATGAAACAAATTCGTCGGGTTTTATAACAGATTATATTTTGACTTAGCTTGCATTTTAATTAAATTTTTTTCACGTTTTATAAGAAAATGGCAACCAAAAGGTACAGTAATCTGCTTTTTCCCTCACTCTTAATAGAAATGAAATGCTCTAGATACCACAATTATAAAAGCAGTATTAAAAACTACAAAAAAATAAATGTTTCGAAAATAAATTAACAGAGCTTTTTCAAACAAATTGCATTTAAAAGCATATTTTTCCCTATAAAATAGTGTAAAAATTGAAAATGTGGCATGTTTAGAAATTTTAAATTTGCAGTAGCAAAAATTGCAAAAACAAAATTTCATTTCAAATTTTTAAGTATTGAAGAAGAAATAAATACGAATTTCACTTAATTTTTTCCCCCTCCATTTATCGACAATTCGTAGAGAAAACCGACTGTGCTAAAATATACTTCATTGGAAAATTTAAAGGGAAATGGCATTAAAATGATCGTTATATTAGATTATTGCTGACCACCCCACTAAAAAAATCTGAAGAAAATCTATAGCTTTTTGGCCCAAAATCTGTGGGAAATCCGAAGGTATTTGGCCCATTATGCAGATTTTTTAAAGAATATCTTAAAAAATTCTGCAGATATCTTAAAGCTAAATCTAAGTCTGCAAATTTTCTACAAATTTCTGTAGAATTTCTATAGAAAGTGGCGGTTTCTTCAGATAATCTTAAGATTATTTTTAGTGGGGCATGTTATTACAAAATGACAATTGTAGCATTTCATAAAACTAAATGGTAACTTTTAAAATGCTTTGACTACGATTTGGTATCAGAAATGTGTACTTTAAATTATGATGTGTCGATTTTAAAGTGACTAGAAACTCGATAATTATGTGGGTGACTATCAAATATTTATAATGCACCGAAATTAAAGTGACTGTTATATTGTATCTAATGAAATTGGATATAAATATATGTTTGTGGAAAGAGGGCAAAATGCGTTTCTCATTTTCAAATGCAGCGCACAACTTAAGTTTCTCTTTCCTGATTAGCTCGCTAGCATTCAGTTATAATTTGTGTTCGAGATAATAATAATGAGACTGGCTCAACATGAACGTGATACGAAAATTGTCTCAAATTTCAAGCCCGTCCATGATCTTGGACGGGAATGGAGTCAGAGAGAAAATTAAATTTATTTAGAAACTAAAAATAAATAAAAACTTGTTGAGAAAAGAGAGCGTAATCTAAGTTTTTTTTTAATTGTAAGGTAACGTAACTATTATTGATGAGAGTTTATAAGGAGAAATATTGTATCAGATTGTAAAGTATTTTCGCTGTCATTGTTGGAAACATAAAGAAGCAATGGGATAACTCTTGTGTTTTTTCGCTTTTTTTAAAGTATTTTTTGCTGAGGTACAAAAAAACAGAACTCATTAACTTATTTCATATTTGTGCAATAATATTGTAAACGGGTTCTGTAAAAAGTTGTGCTAGAACATGTGTAACTTTCACAGATTTTGCAGCTAGTAGTTAGGTATAAATAAAAAGATATCAGATGAACCTGGATTTAATGAAACAGATGAAACATGAAAATCACGAACATAATGTCAAGATTAATTTCAGATTTAAAAAAAAAACTATTTTATATAAAAACAAATTTCTAATTTAAAAAAATTACTCTTGAAATTATTTTCAAATCTTAATTACTATTTACTAATACATATTTCATTATCGATCTCGGGCTGATATAACACAAGAAAATGCTCAGATTTCAAATGGTCGATTTTCAGACGTCATAAAAGAGCCTGAAACAATTTCTAGATAAAAATGCATTTTTTTCACATATAAACATTTATTTTCTTCCTGATATTGCTGCTCATTGTTGTATGTTAAGATTTTTCCTCTAAAAAAGGACACTAAATAACTAATATACATAAAATTTCTGAAATATTTTTATTTTAATTTGTTAATAAGGTTATTACCGTTATGTTGAGACTAAATTAAAAATTCAGAATATTTTGCTAATCGATGTTAAATTTTACTTGTAGCACTAAAATTTGTCTGGTTAATTCAAACTCTCCAATTAAGCGAAATGTGCCGAATTTCTTCAATTGTGTTATCATACATATAGATTTGAAAGTTAAAATTTATATTTAAGATTACGCTTGTGAATTCAAAAGATATAATGAACAACAGGGTCTGCAATCAAACATGACTCTAGGACAGATATTCGCATTTTTTCCCTGTTGTGCCTATTTTAGCTTTTTTCATACATGAATGCTTTCCCTTACTTCATATACCTACTCTCATACATATCTCTATGCAAAAATAATTTCCTTCATAAATTAGTAGGGATCGTATATTATTTTCAAATTCCATTAACTTCAAGACATTTACAAAATTTTGTATTTTTTATCATATTAATATTGTATACATAAATTTAAATAACAAATTAGAGCTGAGACATTAACTATACAAAAGTAGCCTATAAATGCATGCCTTATGTTGTAATTTTCTAAAAATTCTTTTTTTTTTATATGCCAATATACAAATTAATAAATTTAGTCATTTCCTCTAATTTCATGAGAAACATATTCGTTATATATGTATAAATCTCTGTTTATAAACTAAAATAATTCTAGATAGAGAATCAGTGCTGTAAAATAAAATTAAACTTTTTTAAGGACGTGACACCTGCAATTATGTTGCCTATGATCTAACAGGATGGCGAGTGGTCAGGGAAAACCGGGAAAAAGAGAGTCAATAAAAGAGAAAACTACCAATAATTTCTTACAGAAAATACTTCAAATTATATAAAAAGATTATGTAAACAGAATTTATCTTTAACAATATATTGGTATTTATCGTCTATACTGACTGTGTTTTTATCTAACCGCTCTCCACCCTGTCTAACCTGAGCAAAATAAAGCAACACATTTTTAAGATGCAATTTTTTATACTTAACTTTCCTTATTGAAATCTTTTTATTAATAGATCTTGTTAGAAGTATTTTCTTTATCTCGCTTATATTTCTTAAAATTTAAACAAAATAATAATAACATAGAAAAATAAATTAAACTAACACCATTGAAATTCTAATTTTAAGGAAATTTCAAATTTTTAGCATGAAAAATTTTGAACAAAACTTTCAATAATATATAGATAACCAAACTAGAGAAAATATTAGATATTTCTGTATACCATTGCTTGTCATGAATTCTTTAGTGCTTTTCCTGAAATGGAAATAATTTCACATTTTCAACAGGAAATGGAAAGAAATACACCAAATTTTATTTTTCATCTCTTAAATGTGTAGAACTTTATGTTCCAGCTGTGTACGAATGGAAATTTCTTGACATAGAAAGTGAACACATGTATCATAGATGTCAATACATCTACTCAAAAGTAAGCAGTTGGCCTAAAGAAATAAAACTTCTAAAAATAAAAGACTTTTTTCTATTTATGGAGACTTTTAAGCTTCGATTGTCTGTTTTTAGGGAATATATATTTTAAACTTTCAAGAAACAATTCAAAAATTGACGACAGATTTATCATTAGAAAAAATATAAAAATAAAGATATCACTTCTTAACATGTTTAAACTTTTATCGAATTCTATTTCATTCAACCACTGTAAAAATAATTTAAATGGCAAGAAACTTGTTAAGGGGAGCAATGATGTCATGGGGAAAAATGATTACGAGAAAAAAAAAATAATTCAAAAAATCACTGATAGGCAAACAAGACTCTGTTGGAGTCTGCACATACGAGAATTAGTATAAAACAGGTGTAACAAACAAAAATTCAAAATCTATATATACGCTGAGACAACAATGCATTTGGATTATAAATGCAAGCAGAAAAATCCGAGAAATATTTTCAGTTAAGGTTGAATATGAGTTTCACGTTGCAACTTATAGTCCTAATTAATGGTGGTGTTGTACCATAATTAGAGATACATTTGCATTTGCATTTCTTTTAAATGTCTATGCACATACTTTTCTGCTTAGACTACAACAGTGCCTTATTTCCTCTTATTCAGTGTTTATTTTAAAGCTATTTTTTTAATTTGTTTTACGTGGTTTCATCAACTTCTTTATCAAATTTCCTGTCATTCAGTTTATTAGAATTAGCAATAAATGGCCCTGAATAGTATCAATATTTTCTACACCCTGTAGTTTTGTTATGTTTGAATTAACTTTTCCCATGAGTTCATGACATAAAATTATATCTGTTGATTTACACATTATTTTCTATTGTTTTGTAAAAAAAATGTTTATCGAATTAAAAATAATATATATAACAATGGATGTTACAATGGATATTATCAGTGGATGTTATCAGTATATGATATCAATGAATATTAAAAATGTATTCACAAATCTTTGGATATTTTTTATTAAAAAGTTCTACAGTTTTAAACAAAGATATTTTTTTATCCAGCTTTCCTAAGATCTATTTATTTATTTATTAGTAATAACCAACATATAAGAAAAATACTGAGCTTGGATATTCAGTTTTTTAAAAATTATATTCTGAATTCCATGTGAAATATTTCAAGAATGCTCCTATAAAAATATGGCTAAGAAAATGAAAATATGAAAATAAAAAGTTAAATAATAATAAAAAAAATCAAAATTTACGAAATAAATTTTAAATAGGAAATTTCTCCATTTAATAATAAAAGTAAAAGTTTGTGTACGTGCTAAATATCCCAAACATCCCAACAAAGCACATAATATGAATAACAAAAGGATTTGGGTTATTGAATTTCAGCAAAGCTATTGACTATGATAATATAAAAGTCCCACTGGTTTTAAAACAAGATGTCCATAAAATAAATATCCAAGTTTCAATGGTATATTACGATAGCTTAATTATAACACATCATATATTAAATTCAAAATAAACTAGAATAGTTTTAGTTATATGGCACACAATTAACCCAAAGTTAAATTCTCTCTGTACTTCGGTTAAAAAAAATCCCGGAGTATTTGAAGCTCTAAATTCTTCAATTCTGTATCTCAGCTCTAGTAAATCATTAGATAGTAGCGAAACTTATACACGATATTTTATAAATCTCAAAAGTGAAAAGTCACATGACTCTAATAGCTTTTTAATATTTAGTCCAGCATCGGCGCTTTTTGCTTAAGAGTTGTCATTATGCATTGTGCACTGCAAGCAATTAAATAACGAAACAGCACTCGCACATACTCTCATCTTAACATGTTTGAATTAATCCTTATTTGTAATAGACCGGGCGGCGGCGACACGAATGACTACGTCATCGAGTTACGGGATGAAATCATGATGTAGGACAAGATTATTGGGTGTAGATTAAGGAATGACTGGTCTGCCTCGTCATTTCTTGGTACGATATGAGTAACAGCGGGCGCCAACTCGCCATTTTGGCGTCACTTTCACGTCATCGAGTTACGGGATGAAACTGGTGCCAAATTAAAGCTAAAATAAAGTATTTTAAGAATATTTCGGTCTGCCTGCGCATATCTTGGTACAAACCCTCAGCAGACTAAAATTTATAACAAAAAATGACGTTATAATGTAAAATTCAATATCACTACGTCATCGAGTTAAGGGATGGAATCACGATGTAGGACAAGATTATTAGGTGTAGATTAAGGAATGACTGGTCTGCCTTGTCATTTCTTGGTACGATATGAGTAACAGCTGGCGCCAACTCGCCATTTTGGCGTTACTTTCACGTCATCGAGTTACGGGATGAAACTGGTGCCAAATTAAAGCTAAAATAAAGTATTTTAAGAATATTTCGGTCTTCTTGCGCATATCTTGGTACAAACCCTCGTCAGACTGAAATTTATAACAAAAAATGACGTTATAATGTAAAATTCAATATGACTACGTCATCGAGTTACGGGATAAAATCATGATGTAGGACAAGATTATTGGGTATAGATTAAGGAATGACTGGTCTGCCTCGTCATTTCTTGATACGATATGAGTAACAGCGGACGCCAACTCGGCATTTTGGCGTTACTTTCACGTCATCGAATTACGGGATGAAACTGGTGCCAAATTAAAGCTAAAATAAAGTATTTTAAGAATATTTCGGTCTGCTTGCGCATATCTTGGTACAAACCCTCGGCAGACTGAAATTTATAACAAAAAATGACGTTATAATGTAAAATTCAATATGACTACGTCATCGAGTTACGGGATGAAATCATGATGTAGGACAAGATTATTGGGTGTAGATTAAGGAATGACTGGTCTGCCTCGTCATTTCTTGGTATGATATGAGTAACAGCGGGCGCCAACTCGCCATTTTGGCGTCACTTTCACGTCATCGAGTTACGGGATGAAATTGGTGCCAAATTAAAGCTAAAATAAAGTATTTTAAGAATATTTCGTTCTGCCTGCACATATCCTGGTACATATATATTCGGTATGAAGGCAAGATAAATCGCTAGCTTCAGAGCCCCGCCCACCCACTAACTGAGTTTCAGTATCTTTAATTTGTCTAATTTTTCTGTTAAATTTGTCCGGTTTCAATTCCACTTAATTTTTTTTCTTTTTTATTAAGAGTGTACGGCTATTCGGGTCGTAAGTAAAGGATTTTGGCGCTTTGCGTGGTCGCCTGCCGGCGACAGCGCTGTCGCGCTAGAGACTAGTTTTGTTTGGCTCGTAGGTAGGGGTCGTTGACGAAAATTGGTCGCTCAACGCGACGGTTAACCCACTCATCCACCCCCAGCCGCCGTCCGAGACATACATATTTGGGTTGAAGGCAAGAGAAATCGCTAGCTTCAGAGACCCTCCCACACACTAACCGAGTTTCAATATCTTTTATATGTCCAATTTTCCTGGAATGACGAGGCACACCAGTCATTCCTTAATCTACACCCAATAATCTTGTCCTACATCATGATTTCATCCCGTAACTCGATGACGTAGTCATATTGAATTTTACATTATAACGTCATTTTTTGTTATAAATTTCAGTCTGCCGAGGGTTTGTACCAGGATATGCGCAGGCAGACCGGTTGGTTGATTGGTTGGTTGATTTTTGTCGTCCGATTATCTACACTAGGGATATAGGACCGGGGGGGTACCCTTCGTGGGGGTCTTTCTAAGGGAACCTAACCCGTATTTACGCAAGGTTCGAAGAAAACCACGAAAACTCCGAACGGTTAGGCCGAAGGCCGCGATTGGGTTCGAACCCAGCACCTGCCGTCTACCAGTTGAGAGGTCAGAACCTCTTGGCCACTAGTGGGGCCGCAGGCAGACCGAAATATTCTTAAAATACTTTATTTTAGCTTTAATTTGGAACCATTTTCATCCCGTAACTCAATGACGTGAATGGCCAAAATGGTGAGTTGGCGCCCGCTGTTACTCATATCGTACCAAGAAAGTACGAGGCAGACCAGTCATTCCTTAATCTACACCCAATAACCTTGTCCTACATCATGATTTCATCCCGTAACTCGATGACGTAGTCATATTGAATTTTACATTATAACGTCATTTTTTGTTATAAATTTCAGTCTGCCGAGGGTTTGTACCAGGATATGCGCAGCCAGACCGAAATATTCTTAAAATACTTTTTTTAGCTTTAATTTGGCACCAGTTTCATCCCGTAACTCTATGACGTGAAAGTGACGCCAAAATGGCGAGTTGGCGCCCGCTGTTACTCATATCGTACCAAGAAATGACGAGGCAGGCCAGTCATTCCTTAATCTACACCCAATATTCTTGTCCTACATCATGATTTCATCCCGTAACTCGATGACGTAGTCATATTGAATTTTACATTATAACGTCATGTTTTGTTGTAAATTTCAGTCTGCCGAGGGTTTGTACCAGGATATGCGCAGCCAGACCGAAATATTCTTAAAATACTTTTTTTAGCTTTAATTTGGCACCAGTTTCATCCCGTAACTCGATGACGTGAAAGTGACGCCAAAATGGCGAGTTGGCGCCCGCTGTTACTCATATCGTACCAAGAAATGACGAGGCAGACCAGTCATTCCTTAATATACACCTAATAATCTTGTCCTACATCATGATTTCATCCCGTAACTCGATGACGTAGTCATATTGAATTTTACATTATAACGTCATTTTTTGTTATAAATTTCAGTCTGCCGAGGGTTTGTACCAAGATATGCGCAGGCAGACCGAAATATTCTTAAAATACTTTATTTTAGCTTTAATTTGGCACCAGTTTCATCCCGTAACTCGATGACGTGAAAGTGACGCCAAAATGGCGAGTTGGCGCCCGCTGTTACTTACATCGTACCAAGAAATGACGAGGCAGGCCAGTCATTCCTTAATCTACACCCAATATTCTTGTCCTACATCATGATTTCATCCCGTAACTCGATGACGTAGTCATATTGAATTTTACATTTTAACGTCATGTTTTGTTGTAAATTTCAGTCTGCCGAGGGTTTGTACCAGGATATGCGCAGGCAGACCTAAATATTCTTAAAATACTTTATTTTAGCTTTAATTTGGCACCAGTTTCATCCCGTTACTCGGTGACGTGAAAGTGACGCCAAAATGGCGAGTTGGCGCCCGCTGTTACTCATATCGTACCAAGAAATGACGAGGCAGGCCAGTCATTCCTTAATCTACACCCAATAATCTTGTCCTACATCATGATTTCATCCCGTAACTCGATGACGTAGTCACTTGTGTTACCGCCGCCCGCTCTATAACCTATTGAACCAACACTCTACAATACTTACAAAGATATACTATTAAAATTTATAACTGGTATATTATTTTTGTATACCCTGAATAACAATTTTAATATGTTATAAATATTACTTAAACTTTCAAAAAAAAATTTTTGTTACATTTCTAGAATTAGCTTTTTTTACTCCATAAATGCACCAGCGAAACAAATAATTTAAGTGTGGGGGGGATCCTGCCGTGTTTTTTATGATACTTTTATTTTTACTCAAAAACTCAATTCAATTTACTTAATCTTATTAATCTTTATTGTTGGGTCGGGATGGTTTCAATGCTATAACATGCAGTTTCATTGTTATCATCTATGTGGGTTATTTGTTAATCCGCTAAATGAATGGAAATATCTTCATTATTATGATGCATTCAGAAGATCAAAATGCGAAGTATTTAAGTAATGAAAAGAGCCTAAATTTGATATACACTGGTGTCCAAAAGCTAAGCATATTTGGCAAATAAATAAGTAATGAAAGAAATGTAAATCGGAATGTGGTGAAACGTGATATGCGAGTGTAAAAAGGGTTATAAATAAGGAAGCAATTCAAAAGAACGATAATATTTACTTTTATTATCCAAAATAGCAGTTTGAAAGAAAACTGAGCATAGTAAGTGTTCACACTGTAAAGGAAAAAGGAAATCATTAAATAAAATAGTGATGCTGCAGTTTAATAAGGCGTGTGGTCACCTCTCACAGCCAGGTATGCTGCACAGCGATTTCCCACATCTGCTATGAGATTATGAAAGACTTGTGGAATCAAACAGTTTCAAGCTACTTTCAGAGCTCCTTTCAGTTCTGGAGTGGAGTGTGGTGGATGTAAAAGACTTGCAAATTGTCTCCCGAGCATATCCCATACATGCTCGATAGGATTTAAATCCGGAGAGCTCGCAGGCCACGACATGCGCTGGATGTTTTCCGTTTCAAGGAAGTCGCTAACCAGTAACGTACGGTGACAAGGCACATTATCATCCATGAATATGATGTCAGGACCGACAGCACTTCGAAACAAGGGAACATAAGACTCTAGAACTTCGTCTCTGTATTTTTTACCAGTCACAGACCCCCTGTCAAGGATATGGAGGTCTGTGCGACCGTCCAACATGATACCTGCCCATACCATTATTCCCCTGATGAAAAGCATGTCTTCTTATTATGTTTCTTGGTTCAAAACGTGTTCCACGTTCTCTCCATATCGTTATCCGACGAGAATCACTACTCAAACTAAATAGGAACTCGTCACTGAACATCACTTTGGCCCATTCTCCCTCACTCCAATGTTGATATTTTAAACTAAAGTTACGAGCGCGTTTATGCGCAGACGTGAGGGGATTGCGAACTGCTGGTCTTTTGGCATAGAGGCTAACATGACTGAGTCTTCTGTAAACAGTTTGTCTCGAAATTTGCGTTCTTGTGGCAACTGTGAGCGTTGAACCCAGATCTCTGGCTTTACAGCTCCTCAGACATTGCGCTGTTATTGCCAGATATCAGTCTTGGCGAAAGGTTGTGCCTCTTGGTCGATCTGCTACTGGTCATCGGATAACATAGCCAGTACTTTGAAACCTCTGTCATAGTCTTGAGAACACAGACTGGTCCATGTTCGGAATTCCAGACACTTCGATTTGTGATCGTCCGGATTCCAGCATTCCAACGATTCTTCCTTTCGTAAACATGTCAATTGGCGTCTTTCTGAAATCATTAATGCTGTTTGGTCATAACAATGCTTCTTCGCACATCAGGTGTACGAAATTCCTCAGAACTTCCTATACCGCGTGGACCGGTTTATAAGTGTTCCGATATGAGAAGGTATTTTGCGCATGACGTTGGCGACTAAAAACTTTTACACAAACCCAATATTTCTTCTTCAAACAATTAATTTTCGAAAATAATTTTGAATACTTTTACGAATATTTACCCTACATTTTTAGTGTTTTACGAATTTTGCTTAACTTTTGGACACCAGTGTATATTTTATATTTTCTTACATGTTGAAAATTCCTTGAGAATTCAGTTTGTCTGTCTGGCTTTGCATTAGCCATCATTAGTATAATGATCGGTGCTGAAAATGATATGTTTAGCATTTATATTTTGTTCACCGGGACACAAAGAAATCCGTTGCATTACATTGAAAAATAACTTTCGGTACTATTTATTGCTTTAAAGATGTTTCAAATATAAGGATTTAATTATACAGGTTATCCCAGGATTAATGAGACAAACTTTAAGGGGATATAAGTGACATCACAAGGATTCAGATTGTCGTAGCAACCAATGATCGGCAACGTTTTCCTGGCGCTATTGTGACCACACAAAACACAAGAAAAAAAAG
Source organism: Maratus speculifer (assembly GCA_964019185.1). Lineage (NCBI taxonomy): Eukaryota > Metazoa > Arthropoda > Arachnida > Araneae > Salticidae > Maratus > Maratus speculifer. The sequence goes on from OZ025290.1 coordinate 96,929,617, forward strand.
GACACGGACATGTTTATTCTTATTATTGCTTCAAAAATGCCAGGTCAATGCTGGAAAGTGACGAAGAACTTGTTTCACACATCGTGACAGCTGATAAGGAAGTACGGGAAGCTCCAAATATTTTTAAAAACATTAGATCTTTCGTGCATTGAAGATGCGTTTCCATGCGTCATGCCCCGGAGTTGTAATTTCGAATGTCTACTTTGATGACGATTTTTGTCTATTTAATGTTCTTTTTCTGTACTAAGTAGAATAATCACGTTTTCTCGTATTATTTGTGACCTGTATTTATTGTGTTTTGTGTCGCTCCTACCGTACCAAAAAAGCATTACTGACAATGGGTTGCTATGCAAATCTGATGTTTTCTGATGTTTTCATACTCCCCTTAAAGTTCCTCCTAATAATCCTGAGAAATCCTGCATATGTCCTTGAGACGGATTTCATGGATGAAGTGATGAAAAAATAGTTTTTATCTATGTATTTTAATGACTTTGAGATTTTCTAATCACAACAAAATCACTGAAGTATAATTTTGCTATACAATATAGAGTTAATGGGAATTTTCGTTCTATTACAGAGGCAAGCAAAATATTTTGTCTGAAGGGCAAACTAAATATAAAAATGGCTGGAAATATGTTTTCCAGTGTGTATACATTTTTTAATGTATTAAATTGTATGAACAAATTCTGTACATCATACACAAAGCTACCCGGAAGATTTTGTATACATTATAGTACATGTGCAGCACTTGCTGAGAATAGATGTTACTAAAAATGTAAAATTTTGCTAAAAAACTTGAAATGTTTTATTTAAAGTTTTCTATGTATCTCATGACATTTAACACATAATTGAAAATCCTTAATATAATTATAATTGCTAGGATTGTGATGGGAAATCTATGTCTGATGTGTGATTTTTTCCGTTTGAATGTCAAATCTAACAGTAAATTTTATAGTTGCTATTTCCTTAACAATCAATTTATTTCATTATTTATCTGTATAACATAGTAAAGGGAGCAATTCTGAAGAATAAATTTCTCATAATTTAACTACAAAAGATTTTTCTTGTTTAAGATTTTGCTGTACTTAATATGTATATAAATAAGCTTATCGAATGAAAATTATATTAAGTTTATATTAAAAATAAATGATACATATTTTTTTAGATTTTAATGATAATGTATCTTTAAGTAGCTATTTTAAAGCTCATAGTAGTAATTTGCTGTTCTGTGGCAGATGGCATTAATTATCCTAAAATTAAAAATATATATAAACTAAGGAGGTCAACTGCCTCATCAGCGACTCAGAGGTTTTGCTCTGTAAACTGGCGGAAGGTGTTGGGTTCGAACCCAATCGCACCCGTTGGCCTGATCGTTCGGAGTTTTTTTCGAACCTTGGATTTCTTTGCGTAAATACGAATTAGGTTCCCTTAGAAAGACCCTCACTGAGGGCATGCCTCCCTTTGGGTCTGTATACCTCGTGTTGTTAAACGACCGGGTAAACAAAAGAAATCCAAAATGAGGTGGTTAACCCGGGCTTCCCAAATTACAGAAAATATGCAATAAGCATTATTATTTATTGAAAATTATTTAACATTTAACTAAATATTTATTTTTATTACCCACTGACAAACTAAAAAAAATTATATATGAAAAATGTCAATTGGATATTCAAATAAAATTTTAATTTTTTAAAAATATATTTCTTTTGTGTTAACCACATGGAAGGAGTTAAAAGCGGGAAAAAAAATCATTTTGCCACTTACGGTCGCCTTTCAAATTTCGATAATTTGAGAATTTTAAATTCATAATTCAATAACATATCCGTTAGATTTGTTTTTTATTTTATTATTTTATTTAATGACTGATTAATACTTAATTTCATTAAATAATGCTAGCGAAAAAAAATGCTGACTCACTTATTTTTTTAAATGCAAAGAATTTAAAGCAACTCAGTCTCCACGTGTCAATGGTATATATATATAAAAGTACTAAGTTAAATTATTTTTAAAACATAAAGCCATGCTAAATTTAGATACAATCTCCACATAAACTGGTATTGAAATGACATTTTTAGGGTTTCGTTAAGCTGGCGAAACTCTATTCGTCTCTGTCCTCTGTATGTCCGTCACAGAGTCCGTACACAAAAACCACATAAGCCAGAGAGTTCAAATTGTGTGTACTTATAGCTGAATACCTGTTGTCATACAACAAATCATAAAATTTTGATAAAGACTATTATTTAAATTAAAATATTAATTTTAATATCATCAGTTCATATTTTTTGTTGTTTTCTCTCTTCTAATTACTCCATTTCTTTCACTTTAAAAATAAATAGTGTACTTCTATTGCCACAATTACAAAATTGGTATTAAAAACTACAAAAACATCAATGTCTCAAAAAATAAATTGTGGTATAGCTTTCAAACAAACTGCATTTAAAAGACCTTTTTTTTTCTCTATACGATGGTGTAAAAGTTAAAAATGTGTGATTTTTACAAGTTTAAAAATTTGCAGTAGCGTAAATTTAAAAATTCAAATTTCTTTAAATTACTAGCCGTCTCTGATGACCAGTTTTGTCTCCCTTAAATTTAAGCTAAGCTTTGCAATATTTTACTTTTATCCATAATTTTATTTACTTGCGTAGCTTCACTTGGCCTGCAGATTGTAAAAGAGAAATTAAGAAATCAATGCGATCAAGGTTGCATTTAGAGGAAAACTTATATATTCCGTTTTGGTTGGCGCGATTGGCGAAGACAAGCGAAAATAGCGCCGAAAAACTTTTTCCTTTGTAATTTAATGATAATGTGTTTTGAAGGAGATATTAAACGGAACCCTCTGTGCGATCTGCGATCACACTTACCCACTTGTTTTTCTTATTCGACGGTGAAAAAGTGCAATAGAGGATAATATAGGACACTAAAATAATTGAAGTAACTGCGCAATTTTTCATAGGGAAATTTTGTGATCGCCTATTTGATTCAAGCGTTATTCACTCACTGGCACATTATATTTATATACTGTGATATAAAAATAGATTTAGGAACGGAAATAGTAGATATAGTTTTTGTTTTTTCAGAATTGTTTTAGTCTGAGGCATACATTATTCGCAGAGCTGAAAATTCGAAATATCTAAAAAATGTGTGTTATTTCTGATTCGAAACTTTTTCAAATTTCTTTTCCTTAAAACCATATGCATACACACATATATAAATGTCTATATTTATTACTGAAAAATAAAACTTAATTTAATAATGTAGAAAAAATTTTTAGAAGCACTATCAGCTGTTTAGCGTAAAATTTACAAATACTAAGACTCCCGAGTAATATTTCGGCCCATTTTATGTCCTATGTATTTTTAAATCTATAGATTTCTGTAAAACATATACAACGAAAAACACTTTTTGATTTTCCAGTTGCTTTGCTTTTTCACGCAAAATCACTTATGAAGTTTGTTTTCGCAAATGTAGTTCTAAAATCCAAAATGTTCGAGCAGAAGATCATAAATCAGGAAGAATCCTTTTACGTATCTGTTTGAACAAGATCCATTTTTTAACACGTTCCACGCAGAATACTGAAAACGGGAGGAAGCAAGCGAAGCAGGAACTTGGAGACCCTTAAAACTCTTTTCTTGTTTTGTCTAAAAGAATGTGTGGACTTTTCCGACTAAATTTAAACTGCGTTAGTTTTTTGAAATTCATCCGTCATAAAAATTTTGTTTCTTGGATTACTTTTGAGAACTTAGGTTTTTGTGTGAAATGCGGGTTTAAATGTTGTAGATTTATACAGAGAAATATTAATTCCTTTGTACAAGAAAAAGGGTTTACGTAAGTTGTAATTGCTTTTTGAGATCGACATTCAAACTGAAATATTTGGAAGAAACATCAAACGACTAACGAAAAATATTTAAAATATTTTTAAAATGTAAAAATGTTGCATTTTTATCTAAATATACATTTATTTAGATATATTTCATTAAAATATATGCTGTGACTATATTTTTTATTTAATTCTATAGTAACCAGGTTTTACAGTTTTGTTTGGATGGACAGTTATAAAACTTTTTTCGTATTCTGTCTGAAGTTATGTTGAGGACATCGATTTTTCTTGGAATATTGTACATTTACTTATAATTTTAGAAATGCTAAAGAAACTAACCAGTTACAGAAGCAAACATGTTAATTTCTACTATAATACATTAATTGATTTTTATATATATAAAAAAAACATCAAATAACGTAGAAAAGTATTCTAACCAAAAATTACAAAATAATATGCAAGTTAATTTGCCTTTTATTGTAAGTTTTTAACTTAAAACGTTTATTTACTGCATAACGTATAATGATTTACATGCTGTGATCTAGAAATAGATTTATAAGTAATAGAAATAGTTTCTGTTTTTTTTTTTTTTTTTTTTTTTTTTCGGAATTCTTTGGGTGTGTTACATATATTAGCCGCAAAGCTAAAATTTCAAAATATTGAAAAACAAAATTATGTTATTTTTCTTCGAAAGCATTTTCAAATTCCTTTTCTATAAATCCATATATATATACTTTCTTTTGAATACCTATATTTATTTCCGACAATTGATATTTCATATAATAATATAGTGGATTTTTTTAGAAGCTATAACAATTGTTTAGCCTAAAATTCACTAAAATATGCCCGAATAATACTTCGGCCCATTTTATGTCCTATATATTTTGAAATTCATACTTTTCTGTAAAACATATACAACGAAAAACACTTTTTGATTTTCCAGTTGCTTTGCTTTTTCCCGCAAAATCACTTATGCAGTTTGTTTTCGCAGATATAGTTCTGAAATTCAAAATGTTCGAGTAGTAGATCATAAATCAGGAAGAATCCTTCTACGTATCCGTTTGAACAAGATCCATTTTTAACACGTTCTACGCAGAAAAGTGAAAACGGGAGAAAGCAAGCGAAGCAGGAACTTGTAAGACCCTTAAAACTCTTTTCTTGTTTTGCCTAAAAGAGTGTGTGGCCTTTTCTGACTAAATTTAAACTGCATTAGTTTTCTGAAATTCATCCGTCATAAAAATTTTGTTTTTTGGATTCCTTTTCAGAACTTAGGTTTTTGTGTGAAATGCGGTTTAAATATTATAGATTTATACAAAGGAAAATAATTTCTCTTACGCAAGAAAAAGGATTTATATCAGCTGTAATTGTTTTAAAGATGGAGATCAAATTAATATATTTTAGGAAAAAGTCAAACGGCTAACAAAAGATAAATAAAATATTTTTTAAATATAAATGTGATGCATTTTTATCTAAACTTATTTAATTCAAACGTATACTGTAACGTCTCTTTATTTAATTCTATAGTTAGAAAGCTTTACAGTTTGTTTAGATGGACAACATTAAAACTTTTTTCATTTTCTGTCCAAAAATCTGGTTATTTGAAAGCCTAGTTCTAGTGTAGCGGCTTTGAAAAAAATTCCAACACGTTCCATTTTAATTAGCATATAGGCAATACGTAAATCTGCTTTCTAAATCCAAATTAACTTTCAGTGTAATTAAATAAAATTTTAAATGTTTTGATTAAACATCTGACCTTTAACGTGTGCGGAAACTTAATAAAACAGGTAATAAATTTAAACTAAATAAGGTATCATTAAAGAAAGTTAACTTTACAATAAAAAGTAGCTGATGAGAAATCCTTAAGCACTTTAAGTTACACGCATACCGGTTTCTCGTTCCAAAGGGAATATAACCTGTCTAGGTCAGGTATTCATCATAATATGGGATCCTCAGTCTTCTTTTCCCAAGCAAACTTATCACAAATTTTATAGACCAAGAAGAATTAAAAAATAGAGTGAATATTTTACAACCTGCTGTCGAACTGTGGGGTTGATGCGTGTCAGATTGCGCTGACCACTATGCTACTTGACTTGCAATATTTTAAGACTAGCCGTCCTTGGCGACCAGCTTGGTTTCCCTTAAATGCATACTAAGCATTAAATCACATTGGCTTTCTTCATTATTTATTTTAATTGCTCAATTTTTTTTTTCGAAATTAGGAGATTCTGTTAAGAATTAGGCGCAGATGTCACATACGCACCACATTGCCGCAATTGCAACAAAAAAGGCAAATATAAGCCTTACATGATAACCCAGCAATTGTATATATTCTTTAATAAATTATTTATTTACTTTTGTCTAATTTTTTAAACTGATATAAATTGTTCCGCTCTATAATTATTAAACTTTTTTTATTAATTAATATTTCCTATTTTAAAATAACAGAAAAGAGTTAAAAAATCTATATATAACTGGTATTGAAAACGAAGTTTTCGCCAAATTGGCATCAGAAAAAAAAATCGCACCAATGTGATGCGTATATGACATCTGTGCCGATAAATGAAGCACTCGGTATTTTTATGCTAATTTGGCGCATCGCCAAATATTTTACAACTATTTTACCCGTAGCATTTTTTTTTTTGTATTTCCGTAATTTAATAATATAGTCCCTCCACTCATTTCATTTATAGTAACATAACTTTAATTTGAAACTGAAACGTTTAAAATTCATGATTTTTATTTATTTTTTAAGAATTAATAATTCAATAATTCAATAGTTAATAATTCAATAATTAATTAACAATTCAATAGAATAAATAAAAATAACGATATTTTTAAACTCTATAATTGCAGCGAAAGAACAACAAAACATAAATAAACCCAATTTTTGGGCGTTGCCATTAAACAATTAACAAATAACCGTAATTTTTGTGCCACATACGTTAGCGTAATATATTAATAGATAACCTAAATATTCATAAAAGCAAGTTGATCAGTATGTACTCATAAGATTATAATCTTTTAAAATAAATCCTTAAAATTCTTTAGAGTATTTGATCCTTAAATATTTCTCAGAACAATTTGATCAGAATGTATTGATAACATAAAGAACTTTTTAATTAAGTTCTTAAAATTATTAAGGGAAGACTGAACTGAGATAACACGCATAATTACATAATTATTACACTCACATTTCATGCTTATATATCATATGGGCCACTTTCACCATTCGCTAACATTTCAGATTTTTTTTTATGTTTTTCAAATTCAATAATTTCTTTTAAAAATGGAGACAGGTGATAAAGTAAATGTTTAAGGTACATGAAAAAAAATTGATTCTGATCTTTACCCTATAATATAATATGTAAATGCTACTTAAATTTGGCTTATAAGGCAAATTGTCAAGTCCATTACCATACAAAAGTAAGGAAAATACTCAGCTTTAAATTTATTAAATTTCCTAAAATCAAATTACTTTGAAGTGACGTATGTTCCTAAATTTCAAACCATGATATTTATCAATAACACTTGAATTAAATTCAAATGAGAGACAGTTTTAGCGACAAGATTTGGATCACACAGAAATTATACAAGAACTTTTTCTAATAATTACAGTATATATTCATGTAAATTATTAAACTTTAAGGAAATTGCATATTTGTTCCTTAGTTGAATAGAAAAAATATAAGTAGTAGAATGGTGAAAAAATTATAACCATTAAAAAACTGTGCCGTATCAGACTTGACATTTGGTAACGAACTTGACACTATGTTGAAAATGGCCTATGTGTAACAAGAGTTTATCGAAGTGTTTATACATAGCTTAATTCGTGTGTTTGATAAAACTGTACGAGAACTTACACAATTTGGCAGTGCCTAAGATAATATTAGTTCTTCGAAAAGTTGCACTTTTCAGGTGAAAAACGCATTTTTTCCTCTTACACTAAAATTATTTCATTTTTTTTTCTGAAGAATACAAATATAAGATGATATCTGCTGGTATTTTCAAAACTTTTAAATTGTGAAATTGTTAAAAAAAATCTGAAAATAGAAAAAGTGTGTGAAATGTCATTGCACTAAAGTAAAAAGGTTTAGTCGCCGAAAAACACTGTCTGCTATAATTCTTGGAAGTAATCCAATGAATATGAATTCTAAAATTTCTCAAAATCAGCTGGGTAGTTTTTGAGAAAACGGATATTCTAGGTAGCACATTTCCCATAGGATGAAATCCAGTCTTGTCTCCTCTTAATTAAAAATATCCCTTATAATGCATATATTGTGGAATTAATAGCTAATTTTTCACTTGTTAACTAAACGTAGAAACATACAGGGTGAAAACTGTATAAGCCAGCTAGGCTTTTTTCACTCCATTATGTTTTTAAAGCTTCCCTGCAGAACAAGATGAAATAGTCTTTATGAGCACATAATCCTGAGGCGTAACATGAGACACAAACAAATCCAGCATTGGTGAACACATGTACAATTTTAATTAGTTTTCCAATTAATTTTCAGCAATGAAATTGATATGGTTCGAAATATTCTTTTCGTTTTTTTTCTCTTAGTTTCCAGTCTTCATTTTATTAAATAAAACAGTCTGCAAAATACATGCGCTTAACATATATTAAAAAACCAATACGAAATTATAAAATCTACTTTTTTATCATACGTCATTAACCTTTGAAAAACTCTACTTTGGTATAAAAAGGCTAAATATCCATGTTTAATTACCGTCTTTATAAGTATTAGTGGAAATATTCAATTGTTCACAAAAATATATCACTCTATGTTTGTTGGTATCTATTGTTATGGAAATCTACCATATGTGCAATGCAGTAAAAAGTAGGATTTTTTTTTTAATCTAAAATTCTTAAAAAACGTTATGAGCAGTGAAATTACGCTTGCAATTATTGTATATTTAATATGTGATTTATCATTTGCTATCTAAGCGTAGAAATCGACAGGGTGATAAATGTCCAAGCCAAGGATCGAATCTGGAATCCTTGAAATTCAAAAGGTTCCGGGTTTGATTCCCGGCTTGTACATTGTTCACCCTATTTCTTTCTGCGCTTAGATAGCAAGTGATAAATAACGCATTAATTATTCATTAATTTCAGGCGTAATTTCGTTGGTGAAAATTAATTGGAAAATTAATCAAAATTGTGCATAGACCATTTATAACTATTCCATTAATACCACGAAAAGATATTTCATAACACAAATCTAGATAAATGATTTGTACAAGAGTATAACAAGTCTTATTTTTAAATTAAGTGAATTTTAGTTATAGATTCATATCAACATATATTGTATTACGAAATGTTATCTCAGATTATGGGAATAATTTTATTTATTTATTTTTTAGTGATGTTTGACACGACATTTTGTCATTTTCTTACAATAAACAGCTAAATTAATTAAACATTCTGAAATCTTCGCATATTTTGATATAGAAATAAAAAAATCCCAAATGACATTCTTAAAAAAAAAAGAAAAACAAGAAAAACAAGACTTTGTTTACCTAAACCATAAATTTTCTGGCATATTAATGTATTTCCTCCCTTGAGCTTTTGAGATCACGTGTCGCATTGAATTACAATGGCTGTTATCAGCATTTTGGGAAATTTCTCCCCTTACTTTATCAAATATTCTGAAGTGGCTTTCAGGCATGTCAGCATAAAGAGACAGCTGTGCTTTTTATTCCGCATTTTAACCGGCATTTATATCATTACCTTCTGCTCTTATATGTATGTATATTAATATTTTTGTATTAGGTTATTAATCATGAAACGTGTTACATATAAGATTAATTAGCCACATTTCTTTTAAATTATGTGCTATTTTGATAATTCTAAATTTCTAAAAGACACACTTATAAATGAGAGAAACTTGACACGAATAATATAATTAGCAAAATATTAACCGTATATAAAAAAGTGATAATTATTAATTGAATATACCAAATTAAAGGTATAAAAATAAATCGATTTTAGAAACTATATCACAGAATAAATAATTTTTATAAAGTCCCTTTAAACAATTTTCATTCGCCTTTGATTTATTTTACAATACCAAGCAAAATTTTGCATTTTCAACTTTTAATAATTGATTTGAAAGTAATTATTAAAGCTGAGACTGGGTTTAATGTCATTACATTCTGGTCTTATGTGTATATGTATTAATATTTTTGCACTAAGTTATTAATCATGAAAGATGTTACATGTAAGATTAATTAGCCCCATGTCTTTTAAATTGTATGAGATTTTGAAAATCCTAAATTTCTTAAAAATATTTTCTTGTAAATGAGAAACTTGAGACGAGTTACATGATTAGCAAAACATTGACCGTATACAAATAAAGAAGTAATTTTATAATTGACTATACTAAATGAAAAGTTGTTAAAAATCAGTTTTATAGATAAATTTACAAAATAATTAATTTTTATAAAAGTCCTTTAAATAATTTTCATTCACCTGTGTTTCATTCTACAGTAGCAGCAAAATTTCGGTTGAGTAATTTTTTTTCAACATTTTGATAGTTGTTTCTTAAGTAATTCCGTAAATCCATAAAATAAGGATTTTTTTCTTTTGAAATTGCAACTTTAAAAATTAGAAAGTTCAAAACTAGCGAAAATCAGACATTGTTCAATACATGCGATTGTAGTGTTTTTAACTTTTAGGCAGATTTCGTAAGAAATACAACCTATTGCAATCGCACCAGTTTATATATCTACCTACCTATCTATCTATCTATCTATATATATATATATATCACTTTTTTATGGACACGATAAGTTCTATAATTCTTCACCAATCTCCACCAAACTGGTACATAAAATCAAAGGAGATAAAATCTTGGCTAAGTTCGTTAATGGGCAAAATCGGACTAAGGGGGTCGGAATAGGGGGCGTTTTTGTGAAAACCGAAAAAACGCCATAACTTCTTAATTAAGGTAGATATTGAATCGGTTTAAAGTTTATATTATTTCTTAAAAATGGGCCAAAAGTATATATGCATGACGGATTTTTGATAAATTTAGAAGTGGGCTCAAGGGGCGTAAAAAACAGGGATTTTGGGAAAAAAAAAATTCATAACTTCGTCAATTTTCAAAATATCAAGTCCAACTAAATTTTTTGTAAATATTCTTAAAATTATCTACAACTTTTGTATTTACAAGTTTTTGATAGGACCAACTTTTATCGATGAAAAAAATTAAAAACGAAAAGAAAAAGGGCGCTAAAAAACAGAAAAATCCATAACTCCGTCAATTTTTAAGATATCAAATCTGATTAAATTTATTTTACATCTTCTCAAAAAATATCTACAACTTTTATATTGACAAGTTTTTCATAGGACCAATTCGTATAGAAAAAAGAAATTAAACAAAAATAGGAGTTGGAGAAAAAACCTCAGGTCCAAACTGCTTATATTCTGACTCATTTTTAAATTCATTTTTGATTTTAAATGCATTCAAATGGTAGATCCTCTTATTTAGAAACTGTATAAAGTGACGCACTGGTCAATTTTCTGATAAAGACAGAATATATTTCAAAAAAGGCTACCAAAAAGGGTATTTTGAACAGAATTTCTGAAAGTCATCGGGATTGAAAATTGAAGGAAGTATTCAAATAAGAAATTGCGTTTTTTCTGACTCGTTTTTAAATCCATTTTTGTGGTCAAATGCATCCAATTTACAGATCCTCTTATTTAGGAACTATATAATATGGTGCATTGGTCAGTCTTTTTGATAAAGACGGAATATATTTCAAAAAAGGCTACCAAAAAGGATATTTTGAAGAGAATTTTCCGAAATCATCGTGACTGAAAATTTAAGGAAGTGTTCAAATAAGAAATTGCTTTTTTTCTGACTCGTTTTTAAATCTATTTTTGCTCTCAAATGCATCCAATTTACAGATACTCTTATTTAGGAACTATATAATGCGATGCAGTGATCGGTTTTTTGATAAATACAGAATATGTTTTGAAAAAGATTACCAAAAAGGGTATTTTGAACAGAATTTCCCGAAGTCTTCGTGATTTGAAAATTTAAGGAAGTTTTCACATAGCAAATTGCGTTTTTTATAATTCGTTTTAAAATCCATTTTCGCTCTCAAATGCATCCAATTTACAGATCCTCTTATTTAGGAACTATATACTGTGACGCATTGGCCAGTTCTTTGGTAAAGATAGAATATATTTTTAAAAATGCTGTCAAAGTGAGTATTTCGTACAAAATTTTCCGAAGCAATCATGATTAAAGAATTAAGGATGTATTCAAACAACAAATCGGTCCTTTTATGACTCATTTTTAAATTCAATTTTTTTCTCAAATGCATTCAACTGACAGTTTTTTGTTATTTAGGATCTGTATAATGTACTGTTTTGGTCGATTTTTTTATAAATTCAGAATCTATTTCAAAATATGCTGTCAAAATGGACATTTGAGCTGAATTATTCTTAAGATGATTCTGATAAAACCAGTTTTTGCAGAAAAATGAAATTAAAAATTTTTCATAAACGGCCAAATGGAGTTATTAAACTGGGTTTATCTCTAATCATAAATATATATATTTTTGTTGAAATGAGCCCTCTTCGAAATCTTCCTCCGCCTATAGGCCCAGCCGACAGGGATTTTTGATAATTTATTTTTATATAATTTTTAGTAGTCAATCCATACTGACCTATATTTTTTACAATAATGTCCGGAATTTTTTGCAAATTGTAAATTTTAGAGTTAATTCCCCGATTATCCCCTTAACTGGTTTGCCGAAACGGCGTTCGGGCAAGATGAATTTGCTTATTGCATCATTTTAAAGACTTTTGATGCCACTATTATTCTTAAGAAAATTTTCATACTATTGAAAGGCGGAAATATTTAGACTAAATTTTACAAATATTTTATTTAAATAATAGTGGTGTGAGTCCGCTATTTTCAATTTTCTGAACAGAAAAGAATTAACCAATTAAGGGGTTAACCTCATCTGATCTTTGAATTGTATAGTTGTAAGAATTCCCAGAATAATGATAATTAAAAAAACTGAAATATCAGTGAATTAAATAAAAATAAATTAAATTCATTTTTTATTTATATAAAAGATAATATAATTATATAAATTTAATGAACATTAAATATTATTAATACTCTCTAGGGTTACATTCATATTTCTAATTAAGATTTTTTCTTTATATGTATATACATATATATAATAGATGTTTAATTGACACTAATGAATGGATAATTGTACAGTTACATCAATTAATTCTATTAATAAAAATATAATTAATTTACATGATTAAATTGTACCTAACTTTTAATAAATTGGAGACCTATAATACAATTTCTAAGTGTGGGGGTTAAATATATTAATTATCTATTTTTAAATCTTAAATCATCTTATATTAAGATATTGAGTTTAGTTTAGCATAGTCAAATTAAATTATTTTATTTTAAATCTTAACAGAATAAACTATGGTGTGTAATTTATTTTTTCTGTTACCACATTACTCCGTTTTTAATTAATTTTGCACGTTTATGACACATAGACGTGAAAGAAATAAAAACACGAGTTTGTTAATTTTAATTAATCTGCCACACTTGTTCTGATTAGATAGCATAGCATATAGAATTTTCAATGCTAATAATGTGTAATTTAAATTTCTGCGGTGGGTTGAAAAATTATATACACTCATTGCCATAAAAAACTGCGCACCAAGAAAAAGACGTCCAAATGAAACGAAATCTTACATGCGTAAATGCTACTGTGATATTAGTAAATGATTAGAAAACCAAAGAAAAAGGATAATTTATTCCAGAAAAAGTACAAATGAAGGGAAATTTTAGTACTCTGTTGGACCCCCTCTAGCGCGAATGGACGAAGCGATACGAGCGGGCATTGACGCATACAAGTTCCGTATAATGTCCTGAGGCATCTCGTTCTACAGTTGCTGTAAACGCGCTTCGAGTTCAACTAAACTCGAAGGGTGTCCAACTTGCCGTCCCAAATGATCCCAGATATGCTCGATTGTTGACGAATCTGGTGATCGAGCAGGCCAGGGAAGTATGGTAATGTGGCGGAGGCAGGCTTGTGACATCCTTGCTGTGTGTGCTCGAGCATTGTCTTGCTGGAAAATGGCTACTGGGAGCCCTGCCATTAGTGGCAACACATGTGGCTGAAAGATGTCCTGGACGTACCGCTGAGTTGTCATTGTGCTACGAATCAATATTAGGGGTGACCGTGTATCATACGCAATAGCACCACATACCATCACTCCAGCTGTAGGAGCGGTGTGTCGCTGTAAAGCGAAGGTGGGTTTGAGGCGTTCAACACGGGGCCTCCACACACGAACACGATTGTCATCGCTGCTGAAATTGAATATAGACTCGTCGCTGAAGACGACCTGGTTCCATTCCGTTGCAGTCCAATCTCGTCGTTTGCGACACAATTCAAACGGAGGCGTCGGTGGTTGGGTGTCATTGGCAACACACGTAATGGGAGCCGCGATACCAGATGTTTTTTCAGCCAGGCGCCTTGCGATGGTTTGGGATGACACAGGGGTCTGTAGTGAAGGTGCTGCCTGTGTCTGGATAGCGGCCAATGAGGCAGTTGGTTCTACGCGTGCGTTTCGTAGGATGTGACGCTCTTCCCGACGACTAGTCTGTTGAGGGCGTCTCGAGACTTGTCGCGGTGTAAATCGCATGTCTTCAGTCCACTGGTCCCAACACCTCCTTACAGTAAAATCAGAACGGCCTACTTGAAGAACTACTCGCTGAGCTGACCACCGAGCTTCCATCATCCCGATGATTCTTTCCCTCTCCAGCTCTGACCAGCTGCTGATATTGTCTTCGTTGGCTGCGTAACGGCATGTCTATCTCACAGTTTCCTTTGCAAAAAAAAAAGGTACACTCAGAAAAGTTCAGATTACCAGTTTTTTACTTCAAGGAGGATGAAGTTCAACGCCATGTAGTGGCATTACGCAATGCGCAATCACGCTGCATTTCTAATCATTTCCATATCTGCCTTATATGTACCTTCATGCCAAATTGAGTTACGATCCCACAATTATTTCTTGGTGCGCAGATTTTTATGGCAATGAGTGTATATATATATAATAATATATATTAATTTTTCGCTATATATATATATACCGATCCCCCGGTCCTATAAGTGATATTTAGTAAATTTGTACCACTACTCTAACAAGTAATACAAAAAAAAGTCCCATTCCTCTGCGATTAAAACTAACCGAGTAAAACACTTCTCAAAACAATTAAAGGATATTTGAAGTTTTATATAAAATAAAGACATAAACGAAATTTTTTTGCCGAAAATAGAAGAAGAGAATCACAAATGCAAATTTTTCTGGTTTTCAAACTGTGGAGTATGCAAATTTTGAGTTCGACGTCAAAAACGTCGCTTCAGCGGCAACGAATGAAATTTGACTTTTTAGCTGATTGATACATGGGAAATTTTTAACTGGATAAAAGAGAATGAAGACAAGGATGGTCGGCATTCAGTGATTGCTTTGTTTCGATGAGTACGATGTCTCAGCGGAGTCATTTGACAGATTCAAGAAGCTTGGAGAATTGTTGGTAGGTTAGAAGGGGGCCAAACTCAAGCCGAAGTGGCGCAAGCCATTGGAGTGTCACAAAGTGTCGTTTCCAGGATCTGGAACCGTTTTTTGGAGAGTGGATGTGCAGGCCGAAGACCAGGGCAAAGTTGTAGACGGGCAACAACGCCCAATAAAGATCGGTAATTAGCGTTAACAGCTCGGAGACACCGAAACATGAACGCTACTCTTCTCCAACAACACCTTCGCTCGGCTACAGGCACCACGATTTCAACTCAGACTGTCCGAAACCGGCTCCTTGCTGTAGGTATATATGCTCGCCGACCGATAGTATGTGTTAGATTAACATCAAGGCATCGTCGCGACCGCAAGGAGTGGGCAACCGAACATGTCAACTGGAGGAGAAATGAATGGAGCAATATTCTGTTTTCTGACGAGTCCCGTTTTTCTGTGCATTCGGATAATAGGCTTATTTTCATCTGGAGGGACCGTGGCAGTAGGAATAATCCTGCGTTCGTGCACGAAAGTGTCAGATTTGGCGGTGGAGGTGTGTTGGTGTATGTTGGCATCTCCATTGACGGGCGCACTGATTTCTACATCATTCGAGATTGAGCTCTGACTGGTCGCCGATATAGGGATGAAATCCTCAGACCTATTGTAGTCCCTTACGCTGCAGCAATCGGAGATAACTTCATTTTAATGGACGATAACTACAGGCCACATCGTGCAAACCTGGTGGAGGATTTCATTTTCGAGGAAGGAATCGTTCGAATCGAATGGCCAGCGTGTTCTCCAGACATGAATCCAATCAAACACGTTTGGGACGCTCTAGGAAGACGAGTTTCTGGCCGCCAACAACCCCCACAAATTCTCCAAGAACTGGAAAGAGCTCTTCTGGAAGAGTGAGGCAGAATACCCGAACTCGTCATTAATAGTCTCATTGAGTCCATGCCTCAAAGGTGTTCAACGTAGCTGGCCGCCCGTGGAAACCATACCCCCTACTGAAAATGAATTTCTTTGAAGAAAACACCTTTTCTTATTCTTTCTTTTTATATGCACAAATTGTGTTTTTTCCTTTTGTACACAAATGCGCAATAAAATGCATTTTTTCTGCCAAACATGTGTAATTTATTCTCATAAAACCTACTATGTCTGTCGACCATGTATCAATCAGCTAAAAAGTTTCCCAGATACAAAATCCAACTAAAACTGCAATATCCTTTAATTGTTTTTAGCAGTGTAGTTGTTTAAAGTTGAAGCATCTTTTTTGCTGCAAATTAGGGATCAGTCACAAATTTACTGGAAATAAAACCAAGATATAAAATTAAACATTAATTATTGAGAGTAAAATAATTTTTACAACATTTATTTTAAATTTATGTTGGTGATTAATTATTAAAGCAAAATTTTTACTAAAAATATAAGTAAAAAAATAATAGAAACTTTGTTAGTTTAAATTATGAAAAGCAACAGTCACAATTTGTTACAAAATGACATACATTTAAAATTCTATTAGATTACTTAACCTAACAGAATTTGCTGTAGTCCTATAAAATAATTAAATGGTACACATTTAAAATTGTATTAATATTACATTGTCATTTGATATGAATGAGTGTGCAAGTTGAACCTCGATCGGATATTTGGAAGTGAGGTAAAATTTGAATAGACATTTTGAACTAGAGAAGCATACATACGAACGTTTTAAGCAAAACAACAGCTTATCAAAATAACACACCTTTTTAAAATAAAATCGCGATTTCCCAAAATTCGATTTTCTCAATAAACAGAATTTTAAAACTCACGTCTTCAATTATTTTAACCAATCTAGAAGTTAATCAGTAAAAATTAACACTACGGTAAAACTTATATGGTGGTAGCACCTTCAGTTAAATTGCTTTAAAAAAAATTCTTTATCTCATTTAAAACAATTTTCTAATTTGAACTATATGTCTGTGATAAATCGTTTAGGAATTAGCTATTGGACAGCGTTGGAAAGGGACGCCCTTTATAATAATTTAAGCATTTAGTATACGTTCCCTGAAAACGTAGTCCAACTCATTCGTTTTTAGCTACAGAAAAGTGGTTTAAGTCATGAAATTTAAAGTTTCCTAACTCGGTCAATTTTAATGTTAGATGAATGGACTCTTTTTGTATTGCGTGACAGGGTTATGGAATTTTTTTTTTTTACTAAACATCACTAATAGGACCGGGGGACCGTATAAAAAGTTAATTTTCATAATTTTTTAATAAAATTTTTTTTTTACCTAAATCGCTTGAAAAACAATTCTTTACCTTTTTAAAAGCATTTTTGCAATTGGAACTATATGTTTATGACAAACGGTTTAGAAATTAGCCATTGGCCACCGTTGAGAGTAGACACTTTGTATATTTAGAGTATATATAGAGAGATTTATTTGGAAACTTAACTCAAAAGGGGACATATTAAAAAAAGAACTAAATCTTTGGCGAAAAGTTTATAAAATTTCATAGAAATACAAACAATATATTTTTTATCTTTTTTGAGGGATGAAATATATATATACATAAACAAAATAAAATAAAATACTAAAGCATCGAAGTAAAAATGCGGAACTGCATATCATATTTGACATGAAATGTCAATATGTACTTACATTAGGATTCTGACGAATATTAGTGTGTTCGGAGCAAATACAGAATAGAAGAAAATTTAAAAAGTAAACACAGCTAAGTGAAATCAATTTAGGAAAGGAAAAGTTATTTTAGAAAGTGCTGAACTGTAAAGTAAAATACTGCAGGAAACGATTTTTATTTTTATTGACGTCTCTTTTTTATGTCTGTAAATAAGTTAGGATAAATTATACTTCTGTGCAGAATTTCTAAAATGCTGATTTACAATGTTTTACTTTATTTTATTATTATTTTTTTTTTGTTTCAGCTTTCACATATAAGAAATAAATTTTTAACACTGTTTCTTTCAATGAGTATTATGCTTATATTCGATCAGAGAGAAAGTTGCATAGTATAACTTGAAATCATACTAAATTAAGCATATTTCTTGACTCAAATGTTTATTTATATTTATTTATTTTTATATTTATTGACTTATTGATTTCCTGTTTGAAATTTGAAAATTTTTTTAAATTGTACTAAGGTACCCTTTGGTAATAACGCCACGTTAAGGTTCTACCAATTTTCACGGCTTAGTTTTAGATTGTAGTTTTCAAACAAATATATGATTTGATACAGCAACTCATTGACTATCTATATAAAAAAAATAATTTAATAGATATGTATTCATAAAAAGTAATGGCGTGATTTCTTGACCAATGCTATTTGGCGTTATTACCCACCTATATGGGTAATAACGCCATGCAAACAAAACTATGAAATAAGATGGAATAATTGCATGTAGATTGCCCAATTCTAAAAATACAAACTCTACAAACTTAGAAATTGACAAATTGCATTCTAAGCTATTGAAAATGTTCAATTTTTTGTGAAAGTGTAAGAAAAATAAAGGTGTGGTGTGGGGGGAGGGGAGGATGAGTCAAAGAATACAGACCCTGAGCTTCTTTTTGCTTAAAAAGGATCGCTAAGTAGAATTATTAGAAACATTGCACAGTTTTAACTGTATTTATTTGAATCAGTATTTAGGATGAAGCTCGGCCACTGTAGGGAATCAACCCGGGTATTAATGCCAAGGATTGGCGTTATTACCCCGTTATAGTTATTGCGCTGTACATTTGAAATTACAAATTATCTCGAGAAGATATCCAAAATCTTCAACAACATTCTGAAAGTCCATGAAATGTACTACAAATTTATGTAATTAACAAAGTATTTCCGGATAAAAAAAATAGTCTTCACATTACAAAACGTATCTCGCAAATTTTAGATCAAGCGTTAATTTTAGTTGCTTTGAAAAACAATAAGACCTAAAAATGAAACAAGTTAACTTCAAGCTGTTTTTTGCGATTTATATGACTCAAAACCCTTCTGCGCAGAGCACATGGGTGTCATTTACTTGATTATTTCATAATTATGCAAAATATAAGCACTTGGCGTTATTACCCCGTCTGGCGTTATTACCCCAGGGTACCTTATAAGTAGTATAGACTCGTAAAAAATGCAGATGTATGTTGTTTTTATTTTAACGTATAATAAAAAAATGAGTGGTGTTTTCAAGTTTTAAGAGTTACGTTGCATTTGTTCGATGACTAGGAAAACTGAATAGTTTAACTTGAAATCATACAAAATTAAGTATATTTCTCCATTTGAATGTTTCTTTCCTTTTATTTATTTATTTATTTCATGTTTATTGACTTATAAATTCCCCGATTTAAATTTGTGACTTTTTCAAGATTATCATAATACTATAGACTCTTAAAAAAAGGAAATGTATGTGTCAATGTATGTTTCTTCTATTTTAACATATGATAAAGAATCTTAAATAGTGTTTACTTCAAGAGATAATATGGATATGTTTGATGAATGGGAAAATTGCATAGTATATTTGAAATCATTCTAAATTAAGCCTATTTCTTGACTCCAATGTTTATTTCGATTTATTTATTTTTATCTTAATTGACTTTTTTAATTTCCTGCTTGAAATTTGGGATTTTATTAATCGTATGATAATAGTATAGACTCTTAAAATATGTAAATTTATGTTTTTTTTCATAAATATAGCATATAATAAAAAATGTTTCAATAGTGTTCCCTTCAAGAGGCATGTGTTCTATAATTAGAAAAGTTGTATATTTTAACTTAAAATCATACAAAATTAAACACATTTCTCCATTTAAATGTTATTTTATTTAATTTAAATATTAATTTTATATTTATTGACATAATGATTTCCTGTTTGAAATTTGAGAGTTTTTCAAGTTTTAATATAAAAATATAGCCTCTTAAAAAAAAATTATTTCTTTTTTTTAACATATAATAAAAAAAATCAATAGTGTTTCCTTCAAAAGATATTATGCTTGTTTTCGATGACTGTCAAAAGTTGCATACTATAACTTAAAATCATAATAATTTAATCAAATTTCTCCCCATGGATGTTTATTTCCTTTTATTTATTTATTTATATTTATTGACTTATTTCTTTTTGTTTGAATGCTTAGAGTAATTCAAAATGCAGTATTATGACGGTGCATCCTCTAAAACAAATGTATGTTGCTTCTATTTCAATATGTGACAAATGATATTCCATTAGTTTCAATAGGTATTAGTTTTATGTTCGATGATTAGAACAACTACGTCTATTGATTAATCTATGTTAACTTCAAGTCATACTAATTTAAACATATTTCTCCACTCAAATTAAACATAATTTTTTATATTATTATTTTAACTTTTATTTAATATTATTATTTTCATGTTTATTGACATTGATTTTTTGTTTGAAAGTTTAGAGAGTTTCAAAATGTAGTAAGTTAACAATATAATCTCCTCCTTTAAAAAATGGTTTTATACGTATATATGTATATATATATATATATACATATATATATATATAATATTCCTTTTAATATGATTTTCATTTTTTATTGATATATATTGTTTTACAATTGATGGTTTCATATATATGTTTGCAAAGCGTTTCACCTATTAGATTGGTTGGTTGGTTGATTTTTTGACGTCCGATTATCTGCGCTAGGGATATAGGACCAGGGGGGGAGTGCCCTTCGTGGGGGTCTTTCTAAGGGAACCTAACCCGTATTTACGCAAGGTTCGAAGAAAATCACGAAAACTCCGAACGGTTAGGCCGACAGCCGCGATTGGGTTCGAACCCAGCACCTGCCGTCTACCAGTTGAGAGGTCCCAACCTCTCGGCCACTGGTGGGGCTTTCACCTATTAGAAGTAATACTATTAATTAGAACTAATACTACTTTTCTCAGTAGAATTATAACTATGATTCGAACTTTTTTGCTAATAATTATTTGGAAAGATTTATAAATAATTTTTTTCATGGTAATAAACTACGTGGATAAGAAAATATATCCAACAATTTTAATAAATGATGTCTTTATTTCTCTTTTTTCAAAACTAGAGGTTTATTTTTTAAGTAATAGCAATATGGTGCAATTTATCAGCAAATAATTAGGTACGAAACGAAGACAATTTAAACGTAATTTGATAAAAAAGTGAATGAGAAATTTATAATGTTTTAATTAATTTCCAAATAAAGCATTCTCCTTTTATTTTCTATTTACACCTCTATTTAAAAAACACATTCTGTGTGCATTTTTTTCCAAATAAATATTTTTTCCCATATTTTAAAATAAATATTTTGAATTAGTACTGTTACACACATTGCACGGTTTTGCACAGACCAAATACATATTAGAAAAAATGCATGTAGCATTTTCTTTTACTTAATATACTAGAAAGTATATTTTTTCTAATAATGTGATATACAAAATCAATTAATAATGAATATTACGTACATAGTTTCAAGCTTTTGAGAATGAAGATAAACTCTTATAATATGACATTATTGCATTTAAGACTATAGAATTTGAGTCTCCGAGAGAATTAAAATGATCATCTCATTTTTCTAATTATTGGAAACAACGAAAGTGAAATCATAACTCATAAACAGTATGTCAAATCTGATTAATAGCACTCGACCGTCAAAATATTCCCAGAGGCAACTGCGGCTTAACAAAACAAAAAGGGACATTACTTACGACAAGGGGGTGACTCCCAGTGGGGTTTAATGCCACCTTAATTTCAGTATACTGTAACTAATTCCCCAAGAGAGATCATCCAATCGGAAAATTAAACCAAAAATTCATCCAGCGGTAGCTCCCATCCGTGAACCAATGTGAAGTGGTTCAGCTGGTTAACTCCCTGGAGCGTTGGTGCAGAACCTGCTTTCTCTTGTATACAGAGCCGTTTAAATAATTCATCTGAAAATGTTCGCTCTGGAATTCTAGCTAAAACCCTTTCTCCCCCCCCCTCCCTTTCTCTCGACAGAAAATCAACAGGATCTACAGAGAACGGATATTGATCCCCGTTCCCACTGCAGTCTTTTTCTCTCCCTTCAACTGAGTGAGTTTGCAAACTTTAAAGCCCCTTTCACTTTGTACTTATAATCCGAGCGCTTATAAAGATGCACGCTTTCATAGGGGTATTTTAGTGGTAAGCTAAAATAGAGAAAGTAGTTATTTTTACTGATACGGTGGTTTATCACTTTTATATCCTGTGCTTGTTCAGGAGGCGCGGGAGTCAGCTATCCTTAAGTACAGGTGGCAATATTTGGGTAGTGTAAAATGATGTTTGTAATGTTTCTAAAGATACATAATTTTTGTTTAACGTAAAATAATTACTGAATAGCAAAATAATCATATATATATATACATATATAAACTTTCTTTAAATAAATCCATTGCAACATTTATATGTAAAAAAATTATAAATGGAATAAGACCTATTAATATATATACACAAACATTAAAATATATTATAATTATACTTGTTAATAATTTTAAGATGTATTGGAAGGTAAGTAGAAATATAAAACAGTAGCTTAATTAAAATAGTCAGATTTTGTAATTAAATTGTCCAAAATTTAAAATTTGTAAGTACTTATTTCTTTTGTCTCATTTTTCTTTACAGGGCTAAAAAGATATGAGTGTAATGATTACTGAGAAAACGTTTTCTGTAACAAGTGGAACTAATAGTTCAACGATTTTTAAATACCATATTTTTATAATAATTACACAAAAAAGAAATAATACATATTTTAAAAATATTTTCTTTATCTGCTTCTTAAAAATAACTATCGGAAGACTGATTTTTAAAAAGGAATTAATCAACTTCTCTAAGAAAACTATGTTCTTGCAAATAGTCAATAATAATAAATAAATAAATAGGAAAATTAGCTAATTGTAACAATCAACTTAAAAAAATTTAAATTCCCTAAAAAAAGTTATAAGTAAATAATGCAGATATAAATACTATAAAACAAAAAAGCAATTGACAAAATTTGGTCGAATATTCTTCAGTTTTGAAAATTCATAATTTCTATAAGAAACTGTAACTTTTATGATCAAATGATTCAAATCATTTTAGAAAACTTTTTTTTCAGAATATTTTCCAATCAAAAATTTACTATTCTAAAATACATTCATTTATGAGACAGCTCAAAAAATATTTTTTATTGTAAAATTTATTTCATTTATTGAAGTTTAGACGAGAAAATAATTGTCAAAAATAACGTTTACTACATACATTGATTTATTTTATCAATTTATGTTGCAGCTTCTGATTTACATAATATGTTTTCTTTTTTCTTGCATTTACAACAATTCCTATTGTTGCTGCTAATCTAAAATATTTGATTTTTTTTTAATCTATTAGAAATTTGAAAAATTAATTACTTTTTCTTTTTCTTTTTTTAAAATATATATATATATCACTTAATTGTGAGACAGTTTAATGTGTGTTGTACTGTAAGCAAATGTGATTTTGGTCAATTGTATTGTAAAATAATTCTCAAGAAGAAATTTTCTTCTGTGTTTTTTATTGTTAATGAATAATCTTGTTAAAAACTTCATAAAATTAAGTAAATATTATTATGTCTTATTCAATGATATTAACGTAAAATTTTCCCTACTTTATATAAAAATAGATATTCATGAGACTTTAAATAATAACGTGTAAACATAGATAGGATTAAGCACTGTATTGCAGGCCACAACACTGATGCAGTAATTTTTTTTCAAAACCGTTTTCGGTATTTAATTTTAAATTAGAGTACTTGTTTACGGACTCATTGATTGAATTTTTTTTAATTTAAAGGCATCTAAAAATTAAGATATATTAAAATAATATCAGTGTTATATGCTTTTAACTTAAAAAACTACCACTTATTACAGATAGAGTTACTTTTCTTATTTAATCTGCAATTGAATAAATATATTATAGTTATCCGTAATTCTTGATAAATTATTAAATAAAATGTTTTATAACTTATCAAAATTGCTTTCTTCATCAATTTATGTTTTCACTCTTGTGAGAATATTTAATTGTCTTCAACAAAAATCAAGGAAATAGCTACTAAATATCCATTCTAATATTTTTGATACCGAAACATTTTGGACAAAGAAAAATTGCTCTAACAAAAATCAATGCCAATCTCCTTTTAGAGATAATTTTTAAACTGTTTTGTAAACCTCATCATTTCGATTACTTGTAAAATATACTATATTATTATTATATTATTACTAAAATAAAAATCCCAGTAAATTCACCCCCCTCCCCCCAAAAATGAGTATTTATATGCGCTAAATAAAGTATAAATTAAAATCACTGTTGCAAACTATATCCGAAATATAAATGTCTCAAATATGCGTTTGGATTGTAAAAGTTTGATTTTAATTTCTTGCTCAAAATTAATAAAAAATCATAAAGTGATTTTAATGTCAAAACGATAGTTTATTTATTAAGTAAATGCATGAGAATTATATGTTCAATCATATGTCCTATCATTATGCTTGTTCGCTTCTCTATTATGCTTGGTCTCTTTCTAATCATTTGGAAGTTTCTGGAGAATGAAAATGCTGACAATAGGCAAACATTATATAGGCATGATTCTAGTATGTAAATCTAGCAAAATTCATAGTATTATAATGTCATGTAGCTTGATCTAGACAATAGATGAATTAGAAGTAAAAATCTTTTCTTTGTTTATTCCTTTAGCTAATTTCGCGATATTAAGCAGTTTTCTTTCTGTAATACTCAATTCAAAGTTTTCTTTCTTCTGTAGAACACTAGAAACACAAACTGCATTACTTATTGAATTCAAATCACTCTTAACACAAAAGAGTGGACTTGGCTTCTCGGGAAAAAGGTGTAATTCACGAGATCGTGAATGAAATCTTTTTGAAACGTTTTTTCTTATTTTGATTTAAATTGCTTACTTAAATTATTCATATTGATTTGAATTGCTTAAAAACAACTCGTTTAATCGAATTGTTTTAACTCTTTATAAGAAGCTACTTTAATATCGTAAGATAGTGGATTTCGGCTCAATTTGAGTTATTTTTTGGCTGGCGTTTCAAGAGAACAGGTTTAAAGCAAGTACTATTGGAAGTATTTATATATCGGGCTTCGAACCATAATATTTCTACAGTTCTTATTTTAAAAAATAGAATTTTAACTCTGGTTCGAAAGTTTTTTTTTTTTTTTTGTTAAGTTCCAGTCTTAATTTTAATAAATCAATAAGTCTACAAAAGATATGCGCTTAACATTTAATAAAAAATCAATGCAACTTATCAAATCCAATTATTTTATCCCAAGTCATTAATCTTTCAAAATTTTTGCTTTATTATAAAAAGGTTAATTACTCATGTTTAATTACCGTCTTTGTAGCTGTTATTGATTCTTTAACTGTTCTCAATAATACATCACTCTATGTCTGTTTGCGTCTAGGGCTAGAGAAATCTACAACCGTAAAATGGGCTGAATCGGAACACTTTTCAACTTTAACGTTAAAAAAAAGCAACAACTTATTTTTTTATTTTTTAATTTTTTTACTAGAAACTTCGGTCTTGTTTTACTCTTTACTTTTTAAGCAAAAACGAAACATTTTTACTGTTTATATATGAATTATTTATTTTTTTAATGGTGTTCCGATTCATCCCGCAGATAGGGATGAATAGGAACAAATATTATAATCTTTATTTATTCCGATTCAAATTTAAATAGGAATAATAAAAACAGGTAATAATGATAAAGTAGGAATAATAACACATAGTTACTGTGAAACCAAGCCTTTATTTTATATACAAGTAAAGATGTGCCTTTTTAAAAATTAGAAAACAACTTTGAAATCAAGAAAAATTGAAATTTAATTTAAGAAATTATATTTGAATTGCAGAAGAAGAATTTAATACAAATTCGGCCCTGTTCTGAGTTATTCTTCACTAATAGTCATTGGGTAAGTGAATATATTGAGTATCCCCAATCGCTGCATGCGTTAATACGATCTACTAATATGCCCTCATCCCCAGCCCTTAGTACTGTTTGCATCCCTCTCTTTTTTAATGACTTTTTTTTTGTTTTGTTTTGAGATGTTTTTGTAATGTTTTGGATATCAGAGAATAATTCTGTGCAGTTTTTTTAACTAATTTGTTATTTTTAAATTCCTTTATAGTGTGTTCCATGTTTGTTGGATTAGGCATTGACATTTTTGTTTAACCAAGTAATTTCTTGGCACCTTTAAACTCCTCAAGTAATTAGAACAAACAAAATATTGTCACAATACATATTCATACGTATGTTTTCATATATTGAATGAAACTATTACTGTATAGAAAAATAAACCATGAGAAAAAAACTTGTTCCGATTCACCCTGTAAATCTTAAACCTCTGGTGTTGCAAGCCATTTTTCATTTTTTCATTATGTAGTTTAGAAATAAGTAGAATTTAATGCAGCATATCATTTACAGGTCTATCATTAATTAAAAATCCCCTCGCTTAAGCTTAGAATAAGAAAAATACTGTAGTTACATACAAAGTTTTGAAGACGTTGAAAAAATTAAATTTTTGAGGATTCTCTTGAAGTTTTTTTATATACCCTAGTAGTGGTGCCAACAAGTGAAATTTAAATTTAGATTAAAAAAAAACTTACTGTGTAATAGGATATATGCTCCATTCCACCAATCCACGGCAAAGAAGCAGCCAGGTTAAAGGCTATTTACAGCCAATCCATAATAACAAAGTAGCCAACCAATTAGAGCAGGCGATAAATATGGGATTTAACGACTGTAATTTACAATTGAATGCTACACTGTTAAAAATTTTAAATGTTTGCTAGAGCGTGGCTCCAACGCTTTTATAGAAAAACGCTTTTTCTCACGTTTTTGCTATAATGATACAATGTAATAAAAAAATCGTCAAAATTACGGCAGAAACTGTTAGCTGCAATGTTGCCACTGGTTCGGCATCGAATTTTACTGCAATTTTTACGGTAGCTGCCAATAGTTTTGCCGTAAATTTAACTTTTTTTTTTTTTTTTTACAATCTATCATTTGTTGTATGCCAATTCGTTTATAAAA
Organism: Maratus speculifer; assembly: GCA_964019185.1. Taxonomy (NCBI): domain Eukaryota; kingdom Metazoa; phylum Arthropoda; class Arachnida; order Araneae; family Salticidae; genus Maratus; species Maratus speculifer. The sequence goes on from OZ025290.1 coordinate 96,957,055, forward strand.
ATTCAAAATTAGCTGAGATACAATCAGATTTATAAGGATTAGTATTTTTGAATTTTTTTAAAGATTATTATTCCGAGAATCAAAAGTATACATGTTTTTCATGTGTAAGAATTAATCACAAAGGATTAAAACGGAAACATATATCTTAATAAGTAGATATCAATATTTTTCTACGAAATTTTTACATGAACTGCAAAACCGCTACATTTATATCTAATAATAAATGCAAATATTTCGGTACGACAAGAACTCTTTTCTTACCCTATAAAATAAAACCTACGAGAAAAATAGAATGATGTCATCTTACAATATCTTTTACAACGAAACAGGGAGTGTTTTCGTGAATTTTTCATTTAATAATGTAAATTCATATTAATTTTCGTTAAGGATTTAAAATTGTTCAAGTTTAGGTTCATTTATATATTTTTTAATTACATATATGGTTGTTTAGTATACATATTATGTGTATGTATATATATATATATATATTGAAAATACTGATTTCTTCCCGGTAAATTTACACAATAATACAACAATAGAACCATGTACTTGCCAAAGCAATACAAAATTTTAGAAAATAATTTTTTAAGTAAGAAACACTGTCACAAAAAGTGTTTCTTCTATTCTTTCTATTTTTTAAAAATATTAAAAAAAAATCTTAATGTGAATTTAAATTGTACTGTGTAAGTTTTTGATATCGAAAAAAATTAAAAATGGTTGAAATTCTGTTTTTTTTTTTTCAATATTACTATTCAAAAAAGAATAATCTAATAAAAATATTCCTTGCACATTTTTTTCTATAGATGGTGATTAAAATCAAGAGTATAATTTGGGGAATAATTAATTATCCTTTCTTGATGTTTACTAAAATAAGTTAATCCATTGATTTTATCTCTTTTGACGTAACCCCTCCCTGCTACAACCGGAACAAATGAGTTGGTGATTAATTGCGCTTGAAACTGTTTCGAAATTTTTTCTTACTACCTGAAGAAAAAGGAGATTCCCTACGATATTCTTGTCAAAGTTTTCCAAAATCCTTCATGATAAATAATGAAATATCTTTCTAATTGAAGTGCAAATGAAGTAAAAAGTCGAAAAGAAAGGTATGGATAAAAGTAAAAATTCGTATTGCAGCGTTTAATCTAAATCTTGCATTTATACAAAAAGGAATGGAGGCTAAAAAATCTTTGTTATTTCAACAATTTGACAAATTTTTACTTAAAAAGGTCTTCCAGAATACAAAATTCTTAAAAAAAAAGCATTTTTCCGGTTTTTTAATGGTTAAAATTACGTTTAAATCATGTTTCTATCTAAATTTGAATAGAAAGAATTATTATTCTCGTTTTCTTTTGGTTTTTAAAATCTAGGTTTCAAATAATGGCTGTCCTGAAGATGATTTTTTAATGCATTTTTATTTCTTCTTTTATTTTAATGATGAGTTTTCTTTTTCATTTCTCCCATTTAAATTTATATAACTCAAGAACCATTAAAGATAATTGCTTCAAACATAGAAAGTGTTTTTTTATTGATTTACTTTAATTTTGATTCAGCAAATTAAAAATATATATATTTACTTTTGAAAATATGATTTTTAAATAAACTTTGCATTTTTTAAAAATTTTATTTTAAATATTTTTATGTATTTTTTAATTAATATTTTGAAACACGCTAAATTAAAAATAACATTTAGATGTTTTTGTTTATTTAAATGTAAAAACATTGAAATTCTATAAATAATATTTTGAGTTATAATGATTTTAAATTACCCCACTTTTTTAATGAATTTTAAATTCTGATTTTTTAGAAGAAATTTTTAGACATTTTATCATATGAGTTTTTTTACATATGATAGGATTAACAATCACAAAAAAATCAAAATTTTACTCATTAAATAAAAATTATTTTAAAATGTGTCCCGGACTCCCCTCAATGAGATTTTTCTATATTATTCATTGCATTTCAAGAAGAAGAAATAAGTAAAAAAATAAAGACAACGTAGAATACTGTGAAAATAAAACTAGGATTTAAAAAACACTGGGATTTGTTTTTTGAATCGACGTAGATGGCGGAGGTCATATTTTTCTTATTTACGTAACATGTCTTTTGTTTAAATATCAACTTTTAATAATCCCAACACATTTTTATAATATACACATAATTAGTACATTTATAAAATTGCGTTTGGTCGGATACTCCATCAATGAGACATCATTTGTAAAAAACAATGGTTTCGATGAAGGTGATACATGGCTTATCCCTTTCACTGCACGATTTTTCCTATTTTTATGGAAAAAAAAAATTGGAATCTATATAATGGTAAACTATATATAACTATTAATGGTAAAAATTGTAAAAAAAAAAAAAAAAAAAAAAAAAAAAAAAAAAAAAAAAAAAAAAAACCTACAAATTTGCAGCCAAAAAGTGATATTTTATAGTGTGTACCTTAAATACATAACTAGGATAATCATGCATTGCATTGCTATATTTTGTAATTAAATAGGCTTAACCCTTTCTGGCATGGGCAAAATCTGTAGTAAAATGAGAAATAATCAACTGACACCGGTATTCAGAAAAGAAATTTTTAGATTTTTGAAACCCCCTAATTTAAGCTTTTAATATAAAGGCAAAATTTTACTAAAATATTATTGGTGCCGTTTGCTTGTTTGGAATTAAAATTCCGTGACCCAGACCGGGCACAGTGTGCCGAACAGGGTTAAATTAATTAGTTTTTTTTTTTTTTTTTTTTTTTTTTTTTTTTTTTTTTTTACTAGCACTCTGCAACTTTTTTATATTAATACTTTTTAATATTCATTAAAAGTAATAAAAGTAAATTTCGCCTTAATAGCTTGATCGAAAATTGTTTCCTTTCCAAAGAACAAATTCTAAATTTTTTTTTCGAATGCAGCCATCTAACATGGACAAAACAACGGTTATTTCATTCTTTAGACTGTTCTTGATCCGTTACAACGATGATATTGGCCAAATTCATGACACATAAAGGGAATTACAGTATTTTTTAGTATGTGCCAGATTTGGCACACGGTGCATTCAAAGTTTAAGATATTAGCCTTTTGATAAATGTATTGACATGATTAAATGAGAGAGAAACTTCCGATTATGAATTCAATTTATTATAATTTCTGAAGCAAAGATATTCTTACTGAAAATTCACTGAGTTTCCAGTTAGGATATCCTAATGTGCTTCAGAAACTATTTTATTATTTTAAACGAAGTTTAAGTATTTTTCTGAAGTATTTTTCCCGTTTTTTTCTAATTCGTCATCCCTGCTGCCAGTGACAAGGTATTTCAAATTTTGCTCTGTATTCATCTATTTTCGAATGTATTTTGATATTTCAAAGCAAGGAAAATATTTCTTTCGTTAGTAAATAAATTAATAATAAGAAAAATGCATAAACGTCTGTAATAGTTGATATTTTTGCATTAATGTACTTCTTATAAAAATATATTTAAAACTTTCAATTTTACAAATGAATTTAATTAAAGTAATTTTAAAAGTTTTATATGTTATAAATTGGAAATAAATTCAATTTTGTATTTATACTCACACCTTATAAAAAATAAAAATCTTTTAAAATTCGAAAGCAAATGTTGAACTATAAAAAATTCCAAGCTTTGATATTCTTATTTGTTCTAAAAATATGCTTTTTTTCAACTGTATATCCTTTATTTGATTTTTCATTGATTTATTCAGAAACCTATGCATCTCAAAATATATATATATATATATTTTTTTTTTTTTTTGCGAAAAGACAACATTTTTAGATACATTACTTCCAATAAGATTTTCATTCCATTTTGATGAAAGAAAAAGTTTATACACAAATAAATTTTTTATATGAAAGTATTTTACGATACTTTCAAACAAAAGCTGTTTAGATTTTGTTCTTTTGTTAAAATATTTTTAAATAAATTCATATAAATATTGCATTTTAAAGAATTTTTTTCTACAGATTTTTGCGCACATATTAAATAACTTTACATAACCATAAATAAATATGTTATTAATATAAATAGCAAGATAATTATTTTATGTGTAGTATACATAAAAAAAGCGATTTCTAAATAAGATTGACAGTGTAACTCTATGTATTTATTGCTATGTATTTATTGCTATTTTCTATAGATTTTTGAGTGCTAGGCATTTGGTATCTTTCATTTTTACTAAAAAAAACTGTTAAAAAGAATGTTATGCATAATTACCGAAATTTCGGATATGGAACTTTATTATTATATTTATTTATTATATTTATTTGTAACTATTTATATTTATTTCATACCTATAAATGTTATAGGTCATATACTGGGCCGCACAAAACAGTTACCAAACTGTACTTACTATGTGTCCATAACCAGTTTAGTATGTGTTTAAAATAATATAGTTTTTCTGAGTTATTTCTTTTATTTAATTCTACTTAGATATCTTAATTCATTTATTAAATAAAGAAATTTCCTATTAATATTCCATTGCTAGGGACCTTTGTTCCAACTCCCTGAGACATAGTAACTTAAAAAATTAACACCAGTGAAGTACCAGATGGAGATGTAGAATGGCAATGACACCGGCTGATTTCCCATTGGCCAGAGCCTAAGCCCCTTCCTCCGGTAGTAAGTTCAAGCCTGAAAGCTCAGGCAAAGCGAAGAAACCTTCCCCCCCCCAAAAAAAAAAATTAAATTAAATTAAATTTAACTTACCTAACAATTATGAGAAATATTTAGAATACAACTATTATATACAAAATTAACAAGTTTACTATATTTTTGCTAGAAAATACTTTACAATCTATGTCTGTAGTATCACTTTTCGATTTTTTTTTAATATCATAAAACTGATATTTACATTACTAAGTTAAATCTACTTAATTATTAAAATCTGTGGCTATTCAATGCTGATAATTTAACTGATAACATAAACTAATGTGTTATCTAATTAACTGTCAATTTATTATTATTTTAAAGTAACAGCTATAAATAACCGTCCTAAATATACTAGAAAATATATTGAAAGGTGAAATTGCATAGTTTGTTTCTAAAATTATAAAAAGTCTTAAATTATATAAATATGAAAAAAAATGCATAGAAGCAGATTCTTTCAACTGAGAATAATGTATTACGTTCAATTGATTTTCAAAATGTGCAAGAAATAGAAGCTGATGACCACATATTCTGATTTAATACGGTACCATTTGAACGTTGTTATTTCAGAGCTGTTTTATTCTATTCGCTTCTGGTAATCGCGTATCGAATGTAGTCACAATGATATATGCTTCTCTTTCTTTAAGATGACACTATCTATAGAAAACTGTTTCATACTTCGCTCTATGTACTTTTGAAATATATGCAGTCTAAGAACTTTGAATATTCATCATTTATCTTTTGTTAAAAAAGTAGAACTCACAGATTCTTTTAAAGAAAAGAAAATATTCTATAAGAAAATGTTTGATGCAGATATTGTGGATTTTTTATGATATATACTTGTATATATATATATCATAAAAAATTCCCAATATTCATCAATTACATCAACATATAACAGTTACATCAATTAATTATATTACTATAATTTAATATATTTGCATGATTAAATTGTATCTAACTTTTAGTAAATTGGATCCCTCTAATACTATTCCAAGTGTATAGGGTAAATATATTAATTATCTATTTTTAAGTCTTAAGTAATATTATATTAAGATATTGAGTTTGTCTTAGCATAGTCAAATTAAATGATTTTGTTTTAAATCTTAATAGGGTAATCTATGGTGTATGGTTTATTTTTTCTCTTTCATTACTTCGTTTTTAATTAATTAATTTATTAAAGGCTCCCGCCGCGAAGAGATTAAAGAGTGATGCATTGTGATCTATTGGGATATAATGTGATCTATCAGTGAATGCATGATGGTTTATATATTTATAGTGGTTCAAATACAACAACCCAATATAATTACTGCATTACCTGTTATGTTTAATCATACTAAATGCAGCCGCAGCAGTACTCCGTTAAAATTATTTCTGCACAAATTCTTCAGCTTCCAACGACTTAAAAATATATTAAATGAAAACATGTTAATATTTTATTTAACATAATCATTGTTACATACATTTAACGAAATCTTATAAACAGTAACTAAATAATTTTAAATAGTTGAGTATGAACCAAAGAACACGTAAAAATTTTCACTGAAAATTACTCGAAGTTTTTATGTTACTTTAAATTAATTGTCATGTTTTGGATTTTTTGCATCTTCAGATATTTTTCGAGATCTTTGCTTTGAAGAATTCTACTGATAGCACATCTGTGTTGTGGAATCGCAATCGTTTATCATTTTGTTTTTTTTAATCTTTGTGTTTTATTGATATCAGTGAAAACATTTTTTTTCTGTCCATTTTAGTAGAAGATATTTGCACTTCAATAAAAGTACTCCTTCTGTTGAAAACAATTTAAATTATATTAGAATTCATGAGTATATGAGATTTTCATCTATGTGTACGCACGGAATCAGAGTTGAATTCAAGAAGTTATATAGAGGGACATCCCCTCGCGCTCGTATCAGTGGAATACCTCACCCGGAAGATTTGTGATTTTGTGTTTTCAATGGTCAAAAAAGTGTATATTTCTCGGAACTCTATAATATCCCCCTTCTGGAACCACAGTAACCCTTTCCGGGGAAAAGTGGCTAAATTGAACACGGTAGAGGATGACTGCAGTTTTGAATAAATAAGGAAGAATAAAAATAAAAAAAAGCTGTTTGTTATCGTTCATAAAATGATTGCTGTAATATTTCAGTTTCATTGTATACTGGTTATTTTGCCCGTTTTCTTTATGTTTCAATCAAATGTATTGCGAAATATTTTTTTCTCTAACTCTGTTTGCTGTAAATATTTATTATGTTGATTTTTCAAGAAAAATAAATCAATTCCGTAGCTAAAATTTATGATTTTTTGGAGTTTTTCTGTTTCTACTTAAAAAACAAATTCATGCCATAGATCTTAAGATAATTTGCACTTTCCATTTTGATTTTAGGAATTAAATAAAATTAAGAGACATATTTGAAATTCCTGATTTGTTAGTCCCGACCAATGATAAATAAATTTTTGCACCCACAACTTCTCTTCCAATGTAATGCGTTTTTAAGACCATGAGATATTTTATTTACACCATATTTTAGTGAGAATATCATTTTTTAAATACTAAAATTGACGTATATTTTGACATATTATCTTATAACAAATAAGTGCAACAGAACTTATTTATATAAAAATAATCCATTGAGTCAAATTAAGTAAATGGAAATGACAAATGGAAATTTTTAAGTTTTCATACTCTATTTATACACAATGAAAGTATACAGAGAACCATATTAAATTCTCCACAATACGTAATACATAGTACCTGAAAATCTGTTCATAGAGCATATGAATAAATATTTGTGATACTTAAAATGAAAATTCAGCATCAAAATCGTAAATTCCATAATTATAGAGGTATTTGTTTCCAAAAACTTATTACCTTGAATGAAATACTATTCGTGGATATATATATTATTTATTTATATTCTCAAAATATTTTCATTTAAAATCAACGTAATGTATTTTTTCCCGATGCATTAGTTTAATTTCATAGCACAGATTTGATAACCTTATTCCCCTCAGATTTCAAAATGGTACGGTGTTTGAACACTTATCATAATGAAAGTTATAAAAAATATGTATATATTTTTTTTCTATCTTATAGAAACAAAATAAAATAAAATATTCCATTTCTTTATTTTAATGAAAACCTATTTTCTCAAGTTTTTGTAAAGTTGAAGCAAGTGGGAAATTTAACAGGCACAGTCTTTAATTATCGTGTTTTAAAGTGTGCTCAACACAGCATTAAAATCCTGCTTATCTCACTTATTGAAGCAATTGATTGCGAAATTTTTCAAGCGAAAATGCGAATCGAGTATTTTTTCCCCATCGCTTAAAAATTTTTCTTCTTCTAGAAAAACGTGCATGCCACATTTAATTTTAATCAATATATGCGTACAAAAATTCATATGAGTAGGAGCAGAAAATATCAGAAAAAAATCTTTGCAAATCAAGCATGGAATGCAATTACACAAATGCACATCTCTAGTATAAATCTGGAATTTAATTAATTAAGTGCATTTCTTGAGGGCTATCCTATCAGTATCCACTGATCAGAGATGCTTCCTGAACACGACTGAGTTATGAATGAAAAGCAGCGAATAAGAGGGAAAGAATAAATATGCTGAAGATGGGATAATGAATTACATTTCGCTATGAATTACGTTTTCCTAAACTATACAAATATGATCCTGTAATCTATTGCCCATATAATATATATTAATATATATGTTATAATACATTATATCACAGGATTAATTTAGATATCGGATGTTATTTTGATGAAACAATAAAATAATGTTACTGTAATTGGAAAAATATCGCAGACTAATATTAGTATTTTTAGACAATTAAGATATGATGTGATTTTATTCTTTTCTCTCTCTCACAATAAAAATATGTATATATATATATATATATATATATAGTGTATATTTATTTTTGTTCTGTAATTTTTATAATTCTTTTCATACTTTCTCCATCATTTAAAACTAATATTTTGTTTCCTTTATTTATAAAATTTGATTTAAATAATTCGGTCGGTTTCAATTGTTTATATTGTTAAAAGTGCAATAAAATTTATTCTTGTAACTGTGTGTTCTTTTCTTTTAATTATTTTATTCCAATTAAGTATTCAATTATTCAAATTATTTTTCATTTAAAATCAGCATAATATAGATTTTTTCTCGATGCATTAGTTTAATATTAAAGAAGAGATTTGATAAACTTATTCCCCTCAGATTTCTAAATAGCACGGTGTTTTAACAATTATCATAATGAAAGTTACAAGAAAAATATAAAATATTCGTCTTTTTTCCATTTTATGGGAAAAAAAATCTATTTTACTTTATTGAAAATCTCTTTTCTCAAGTTTCTGAAAAATTAAAGCAAGTGGGAAATTTAACAGGCGCAGTCTTTAATTATCGTGTTTTTAAAGTGTGCTCAACGCAGCATTAAAATACTGCTTATCCCATTTATTAAAGCAATTGATTGCGAAATTATTCAAGCAAAAATGCAAATCGAATTTTTTTTTTCCATCGCCTAAAAATTTTTCTTCTTCAAAAAAAACGTGCATGCCATATTTCATTTTAATCAATATATGCGTAGAAAAATTCATCTGAGTAAGATCAGAAAATAGCAGAAAAAACTTTGCAAATCAAGCGTGGAATGCAATTACACAAATGCACATCTCTAGTCTAAATCTGGAATTTAATTAATTAAGTGCATTTCTTGAGGGCTATCTATCACTATCCACTGATCAGAGATGCTTCCTGAACACTGAGATTGAGTTATGAATGAAAAGCAGTGAATAAGAGGAAAAAATAGATATGTTGAAGATGGGATAATGAATTACATTTCGCTATGAATTAGGTTTTCCTAAACTATACAAATATGGTCCTGCAGTCTATTGCCTATATAAAATATATTAATATATATGTTATAATACATTATAACTTGTGTTATAATATATTATATCATAGGATTAATTTAGATATCGGATATTATTTTGATTGAAAAATAAAATAATGTTACTGTAATTGGAAAAATATACCAGACCAATATTATTATTTTTAGACATTAAAGATATGATGTGATTTTATTCATTTTCTCTCTCTCACACTAAAAAAATTTATATATATATATATATATATATAAATTACTGAAGAAAAAAGGTATTTATATATATATGTTGCGGGGGGTATTTTTTTTTTGCTCTGTAATTTTTATAATTCTTTTCATACTCTCTCCATCATTTAAAACTAATATTTTGTTTCTTTTATTTATAAAATTTGATTTGAAGAAATCGATCGGTTTCAATTGTTTGTATTGTTAAAAGTGAAAAAAGTTTATTTTTGTAACTGTGTGTTCTTTTCTTTTAATTATTTTATTCCAATTAAGTATTCAATTATTCAAATTATTTTTCATTTAAAATCAGCGTAATATAGATTTTTTTTTCGATGCATTAGTTTAATTTTAAAGAAAATATTTGATAACCTTCCCCCCCCCCCCCTCAGATTTCTAAATAGCACGACGTTATCATACGGCATACTTATCATAATGAAAGTTATAAGAAAAATATAAAATATTCGTCTTTTTTCCATTTTATGGCAAAAAAAATATTCCATCTCTTTTACTTTATAGAAAATCTCTTTTTTCTAGTTTCTGAAAAGTTAAAACAAGTGGGAAATTTAACAGGCGCAGTCTTTAATTATCGTGCTTTAAAGTGTGCTCAACGCAGCATTAAAATGCTGCTTATCTCATTTATTGAAGCAATTGATTGCGTAATTACTCAAGCGAAAATGCGAATCGAATGTTTCCCCCCCCCTCCCATCCCCTAAAATTTTTTCTTCTTCTAGAAAAACGTGCATGCCACACTTAATTTTAATCAATATATTCGTAGAAAAATTAATATGAGTAGGAGCAGAAAATATCAGAAAAAAAACTTTGCAAATCAAGCGGGAAATGCAATTACACAAATGCGCATCTCTAGTCTAAATCTGGAATTTAATTAATTAAGTGCATTTCTTGAGGGCTATCCTATCAGTATCCATTGATCAGAGATGCTTACTAACGACTGAGATTGGGTTATGAATGAAATGCAGTGAATAAGAGGGAAAGAATACATATATTAAAGATGGGATAATGAATTACATTTCCCAGTGAATTAGGATTTTCCTAAACTATTCAAAAATGATTCTGTAGTCTATTGGTATATAACAGGATTAATATTAGTTATTGGACATTATTTTGATTTAAAAAATAGGATAATGTTAATGTAAACGGAAAAAATATCACAGATTAAATTTATTATTTTTAAACTTACACATATGTTATAGTTAATAAAAGTAATATTCTTTATTATATCTATTTCTATACATATACTTTTTATAAATAAATTTAACGCAGCACAGATGTTTACCAAAATTTTAAATTCAGCAAAACCATATCTGATAAACTCTATAAACTCTATAGTTTCTGATAAACTCTATTTAAACATATATAATTATAAGAAAAATTTAAACACCTATTTGACATAAATAATACATATTGCCATTAAAATATTGATGTTATGTGAAATTATTATAAACAGATCTATGAAAAGCAATTGGATGAAAAACTACAGAAAACTTATATTGTAAATATCTCGTCAGGGGTACATAATTTACAAATATAAGCAATATAAGCAATAATCCAGTCAGTTTCAGTAACAGGTCGAACTAAGAAATTCGACCTATTATGCAATCTACTGACTAGATGATAGAAACAAACAAAATAGAAAAACAAGGCTAAACATGAAATGTATTATATATATGTATTACGTTATATATACACATATACCGGGTGTCCCAAAAATGACTGATGGATTTTAAAATTCAATAACTTGCAAACGGTGACAGTTATTTAAAAAATTTTGCAGGAGGGTTATGCATAATGTCAGGAGTTTTTTTAGCGTAATTCTTTATTTTAGTTCGAATTTCAAACAATAGGTGGCGTTGACGGCGATTGAAGGCCAGGTCGACGCTTCACTCAGCACTGCTCCCCTGGCCTTCAATCGCCATCAGCGCCACCTATTGTTTGAAGTTCGAACCAAAATAAAAAATTGCGGTAAAAAAACTCCTGACATTATACATAACCCTCCTGCAAAAATTTTTTAAATAGCTGTCACCGTTTGTAAGTTATTCAATTTTAAAATCCATCAGTCATTTTTGGGACACCCGGTACATACACATTATGCATACATATATATTATATATATATATATATATATATATATATACATTTCAAGTTTAGTTTTGTTGTTCTATTTTGTTCGGATTCTTTATTCAGTAAATAGAATGCATAAGGTCAAATTTATATATACAGGGTGGTTAGAAATTAACGTGAGGTGTTCAGAGCCCTCTAGCGAGTAAGGTATTGGATGAAATGTATACATAGAGCATGCATAGTACACCATGGAATTTTGAATTCTTCAAAATAATTAAATTAAATTAAAAATTAAAATTAAGGGGGGGGGGGCATAAAATTAAGGCTCTAAAATTATCCACGAGGGATACTTTTAGAGTGGTGTTTACCGACTAAAATGCATTAATTTGCATAAAATCAGTTTTGTGTAGCGATCACGAGTACAAAAAAAAGGCTGGGAGAGTTCTCATCATTATCAACTCTCACCATAGGGGGCCATGCTTTGCTAGTCAAGCTGTGTTATCAGCAGAATGAAAATAGAAATGAATTTCGCCGATTAAAGAATTTGCGAAAAGGAACAATGAACATAACAAATTTACAAAAGATGATTCGTTGATTTGAAACAATGCGGCAACAAGGGCAAGGATGCAAAGTGACTAGTCAATAAGAAGTTGTCGAAGTTGTAACTGCTATTGTTGAACAAGAGATGAAAAATGTGCAAGGTACCATCAGCGCTTAGGCAGTATCTCAGCAGAATAAAATTGATCTGCACAGTTTTTTTTGGTATTTGATCATTCAACATATACACTAATACACTTTTGATGCGCCAAAATTGCCCCTAGTGGAGATTTTTTTTGACTAGCAAAGCACGATCCCGTAAGGTGAGAGCCATCACAAAGCAGTTGGTCTGAGAATGATGAGAACTCTCCCAGTCTTTCCTTTTATACTCCTAATCGCTACACAGAACTGATTTTATGCAAATTAATGCATTTTAGACGGTAAACAACACTAAAATTGCGCCTATTGGCAATTTTTTTTATTTATTATTATTATTTTTTTTAAGAATTCGAAATATATATATACCGGGTGTCCTGAAAAGGACTGAACGATTTTAAAAATCAATAACTTGCAAACTTTTACAGATATTTAAAAAATTCTTGCACGAGAATCATCTCAAAGGTCAAAAGTTTTTTTCCTGCGATTCTGGATTTTAGTTCGAATTACAAACAATAGATGGCGCTGAGAACGCTAGGTGCGGTGTTGAGATGGATATTGACGTCACTTGGTACTGAAGCAAAATAAGGAGTTTAAGGCTGTGGAGTGGGTCTCGTTTGACAATGCAATCTCGCTCTTAGGGCCCGATTTTGAACTTTTGTTTATTTGTTTTTATTGAACAACATACATTTGACCTGTGCACTCGGCATAAAGCCCGATTTTGGACTCAGTCGTTATAATTTCAATGAAATGTGTTGTTGTCATGGAAATAATAAATCCTTTTATATAATAGCAGCGATTGGAAACTGGAAATGAGTTTAACGAGCAGCATACGAGTTTTGCAGACGATTTTACATTTAAAAAAGCCGTATTTTTCTCGGATTAAATTACTTTTTATCATCTAATTTAAAGAATACTTTGTGCGTCATATTTTAAAATAAAGGGAAACGATTTAGTAGTTTTTTTTTGTTGTTGTTGTTAAAAATTAATCAATTTTGCTATTTTAAAATTTTTTTTATATTTTAAGAAATGCTAGTTTGTTTTAAAGAAGTTCTTTATTAGAGTTTTATGTGTGTTGTAAAAAAATTGCGGAAATGGTTTATTCTTTAGAACAAAGAATATTCATAGTATAAACATTGAAAATTTGGTGCAATAGCTGTTGCACTCTTTTGTAAAAATACCCAAATACAAAATTTATTACGATTATGTATATTAAATTTATGGTAATAAGGAAATAATATTACCTCCACCTTAAATGAGCTATAATCATAATGACAACCTAGAATCATCACCTATCACTGGATATCATTGAATTAGTCACGCAGAATAGGTTTTAATAGAATGAAGAAAACATTTATTAATGTCCTTTTAAGCTTTGATTCGCTTTTCATAAAACTTTAAATGAGTAACGAAAATTCTGCAACGAGTATATATATTATAATTCAAAGCATTCTGTTGGGTAGTTTCTGCGCTATTATGTGCGGACAGATAAAAGAACATTCCAGATGACGAATATAGGAGCTACATCTATAATTATCCTCACAGAACATAATGTAATGGCATAGTTATGAGTGTCTGTGTAAATGAATCATGAATTATGCATAGTTTGTTTACAATACCCAACACGGCATAATAAATCTTATGAACATATATCACTTACAGACCAATTCAATTATTTCAACGCAAGTTAGAGTTTGGAAAGACAGACAGGCAGACGGCTAACTAAAAAGAAATCATAAAATTTTTTAACTATGTTGGAAAGCGTTAAAAACACATGTTAAGTTGAAATTTGACATTTAGCAATTTATTTAAATAGAAGGAAGCATATTTGAACTCTTTTGTATAGCCCTGTACTTTTCCTACTATCTTTAAATACACGCCATTTATCTAGCTAAAATCTATTTAAAACCGAAACATTCTTTAAACTAATTAAATCCCACTTCCAGAGATTATCATCCAGAGCCGGCTATTAATCCAATTTTTGAGTGTCTCTGTATATCATTTCATTTCTATTCTTTAAACATATCGTAATATAGTTAAAGCTGTTCAACGTAAAAAAAATGCATAACTCATTTACAAACCACCTAATATATTTACTTACACACTTAGTAAAGAGTGCGAATTCTTTTGTGTAGTCCTGTATATGATTTGCACCAATTATATACACAGCGTAACATGCAAAAATGTACTGAAACTTTAAAAAAATCATATCAAAACTTAAAACTTCAAGCAATTATCGTTAGCGTACAGCATTTTTGATGCACTATAGTTTCCGAAATCTTTTGTGTGTCCCTGTAAATATTTCATATTTTCTATTACATAGTAAGAAATTCATAGTAAACCTAAGTAACTTATAACAATTTTATTACATGTGTAACAAAATTAAAATATGCCGCAAAGTATGTTTCCTTCTATACCGTTATGTTACATAATTATTTTGTGTGGCCCTGTAAATGAATAATAACTATTCTTTGTGCAGCATATTCTACATCATTTGTATTTCAATTTAATTCATAAATGCATGTTAATTTCATTATGTTCGGACGGGTGTAATATCATCAAAAAGCACTTGAAATTTTTTCCCCGTCGGCCATAATGTAACGGAATACTTTTGACTGTCCCTGTATTGGAAATACCCATCCGATATTTATAAAATTTGAAATAACTGAATAAAATTCTTCAATAAATATGTATTTAAAATTTCAAACGATTCGAGTAATTTTTGCACTGTTATATGCGGACAGACAGACGGACGGACGCACCAGAGACGAGTATAGGTGATATGCATTTATATAATTACTAATGTATCTAAAAAACAGCTAAATTTAAAAGCGCATGCCGAAATTGAAAACGCATTTCCAGCAGTTATTACTTAAAGACAGTACAGTAACCGGTTTCTTTTTGTGTGCCCCTGTAAATGAACGTTAAATGCTATAAATACCAAATACTCTATTCTATCATAATCATCTTATACTGAAATTCAGTGATTTATATCAGTTTCAATACATTTGAAATAGTGTATTTCATTAATATACACTGCAAGTGATTTTCACCCATAGACTATGATGTGATGCAATCTTTTGGGTGTACCTGTAAATTAACTGTTAATCCCACATACTGAAAATACAATACAGGACATGACTAGGTGACATAAAAAAGGTTTAAAAGATACCCAGATAAATAAATAGATAAATAAGATATCCTGTTCTCAAAATACTTACATTCTTGGAATGTAAAAATAAATAAATAAATAAATAAAAGTCGGTAATTCGAACGTTGTTGTTTCACGCATTTCGATTTCAAAGGAGTCGTACCCATGAAAATAATATTTTTTTCTATTATTGTGCTGACGCCAGCAAAATCAAACTTATATGGATTGCATTCAAAATCGGACGGTAAAAGCAAAAGTTCATTTTTGAATAAGATCTACTCCATAGCTTTAACCTCCTTATTTTGCTTCAGTGCCAAGTGACGTCAATATCCGTCTCAATACAGCACCTAGCGCTCTCAGCGCCATCTATTGTTTGTAGTTCGAACTAAAATCCAGAATCGAAGGGAAAAAACTTTTGACCTTTTAGATGACTCTAGTGCAAGAATTTTTTAAATATCTGTAAAAGTTTGCAAGTTATTGATTTTTAAAATCGTTCAGTCCTTTTCAGGACACCCGGTATGTATATATATATATATATATATATATATATATATATATATATATATATATACATAAAATGAATAACAAGGGATACATAATAAGGGGTTGTATCCAAATAAATTAGTACGTATCTTATTTTGTATTCTATATTGATACTAATCAATGAATATATTGATACAGTCCTCAATTTAATGCTTCATTTTGGGAATAACGAATTTTGAGCTTATTCTAGTGACGATCACTTTCGGAATTTTTAAGCTATGTATTTGAGACTTTGACAAAATTTGCTATATACATTAAGCTAGGACAATAGGCAAATGAAATTTTGATAGCAGCGCAATGAAAAATTATTATGAAATCGACTCATTTTTCAATTTTTATTATTTTTGATTTCTTATTACAGAATATTGTGTACAATGGTGATTTTGGTATTTTCAAAAAATAAAATTATTTTATATTAAGAAGTCGACAAATTATAAGCAAACAACTTTGGGACAGTTTTTATAAAAACCTTAATTTCTCAAGGACTGTATTGTATATGGTATCACCATAAAAATAAACACAATTCATAACATTAAGCCACTTAGTAATAATCTACAATTTGAACGCTTTTGCTATCTCACCTTATTAAAGAAAAAAGTATATGCTGTTAATCTAATCTATTGAACATGCATGTCATAACATACAGTAACCTTCAAAATATCCAATTTTATTTCAGATATTGTAAATTTTTGTTTCACAATGAAAAACAATGAACAAAGTCAGCGGTTTCTCGCGATTTTCACAGAAATCGTATTTTTGTATTTACCATAAAAGATATTTTTCAAAATTGTAATTTTTTTTAATCGAAATAAAATAAATAATTTCAAATGTTACTGTAACAAACACTCATGTCATTATTTTTTTAATAATAAAAAAGTATGAAACATAAGAGATACGAGTTAGCATGAAACACTTTTCTACCTGTTGAAGCTGTTTATTTGAAAAATACCCAAATAGAAATGGGAATCAAATGCTTTTTCCATCGCCAAAATATTTTTTTTCTTTTTTTAGGAAAACGTACTTTCCAGATTTAATTTTAATCAGTAAATGCATTTGGAAAATACAGTGTAAAAATATATATATGTCTGTAAATATACATATACAGGCATAAAAATATGAAAATGTCTTTTATGAAATCATCAAATACAATTGCATAAATTCACGATTTTCATCGATATCTGGTATATAATTAAGCACATTGATTGGAAACTCATCTTAAAAACATTAGTATCCATTCGTCAGAAATAATTTACAAATATTGGGATTATGTTATGAATGAAAAGTAATGCATACGAAAGAAAAAAATAAATATGACAGAATATATATTTCTGTATGTATTAATAAATATATATTTATGTATATATTAATGAATGCATATTTATGTATATATTAGTGAATATATATTTCTGTACGAAGTAGGATGTCAAAATCTCTGCAAATGTAATCCATTAGTTTATTAAATAATAACTAGGAATTAAATATTATTTAACGGATATTATGTATTTTTTTAAAGGGTAAGAAGTCTAAACCTACAGAAAAAATATCATTTTAGACAGTCCAAGTGCAAGGTTATTATGTTCAATAAACTGAATATTTTTAACTTAAATTCAGATTTAATGTATTTTTAAGTAAAATATGAGCAACTCTTATTAAGTTTTCATTTTAATATGCTCATTCCTTTTGAATTCTGAAAAAAAAATTGCGGGAGGGTAATTCAACAATTTTTTATGAATTGTTTATTTTAGTGATGTTTTTCATTTTTTAGTAGTGAAATAAAACCATCGCTTTTATTTTAAAGTAAATTAATTTGCTAAACATTCTGAAAAAAAAAAAACTAATTTGAAAATTTACAAACACATCTACATAATTTTCATGTCTGAAAGTGCACTCAATATAGCAATAAACTTCTAATTATCTCATTTATTGAAATAAATAGTTTCACTGCTACTCAAGAGAAAAGACGAATCGTGTATTACTTATCTTGCACAATAATGGGTATTTTTTCTAAGAGTAAATACATGTCCCATTAATTTTTTATTAATATATTCATAAAAAATCATTTGAATAATAACATAAAACACCAGAAAATAATCTTTTAAATGAAGCGTTGAATGCAATTGTACAAATATAATCGAAATTTGAAATTTAATTAATTAAGTGCATTTCTTGGTAGTCTATTCTATCAGTATCCACTCATCAGAAATGTTTCCTGGACACAGAAATTGACTTATGAATGAAAATCTGTGAATAGGAAGGAAACTATTGAAGTTGGGATAAAGAATGTATATTTCCACGTGAATAAGGATTTTTCTAAACTGGCCAAATAAGATGCTGCAGTTTTCTGCGGATATGGAACGGTATTCTTTGCATAAATAATAATATACAGTGTCTCACATAAGTGATGGGACACTTGTGCTTTACAAAAGGAAACTAATCAAATAAGTTAAAAAAAACATGTACACATTTTTTGTGGGTGTGTTTCATACTTAAATTTAATAAAGATTATTACATAACATACATTTTGTCAAAATATTAAAATATTAATTTAATAAAAATACAAATGTTTAGAACGGAGCAAAAAATAGCTCACATAAGTGATGGGACACCATTATATATGCAACAAAAATCGTCTGAAATAAGCAATAAAAATATTTTTGGGGGTTTTATTTTTACTCAAAAGCAATTGGCAATAATTTATAAAATCGTCTGCAGTATTTCTCTCCAGTTTGTTTTGGAATTTTTGTGTTTTTTAGCTCTTTGTAGCCATGAATGCTAAACGAAAAGAAACTTCGCCTGAAATTCGAAAATTAGTTATTAATTTGCATATTCAACGTGGAAAATCTATTAGTATAACTGCTGAAACAGTTAACTTGAGTCGTTCAACAGTTTTCAATATCATTAAACGATATAAAAAGAATTATATGATTCAGGATAAAAGAAGACCTGGCCGACCATCAAAGCTATCCAATGGAATAAAGCGAATTATCGTTCGAAATATTAAAAAAAATCCAAGAAATAGTGCTTCAAAAGTTGCTGCTGATTTACAAGCATTTTATGGAATAATTGTCAATCTTGAGACTATTAGAAAGATAATCCGATCTGCTGGATATCACGGTAGAGTAGCCAGGAAAAAATTCTTCGTAAGTGAAAAGAATAGAAAACTCAGACTAGCTTTCGCAAAATCCAGCATAAATAAGAATTCTGATTACTGGAATAAAGTTATATTTGCTGATGAGGGTAAATTTAATATATTTGGTTCTGACGGTAGAATCTTGGTGTGGAGAAAACCCAGGGAAGAATTTCGCAAACAGAACTTGATACCAACATTAAAACATGGTGGAGGAGGAGTTATGGTATGGGGGTGTATGTCGTCCGCTGGAGTTGGTAATCTTGTTTTTATTGACAGTATAATGGATCAGTACAAGTATATTGACATTTTAAAGCAAATTTTGTATTCTTCAGCACGAAAATTGAACCTTCATAACAATTTTAAATTCTACCAGGACAATGACGCCAAGCACACTGCTCTGAACGTTAGACTCTGGCTGCTATATAACTGTCCTGAAATAATAAAAACACCACCACAATCTCCAGATTTAAATCCCATAGAAAATATTTGGCAAGAATTGGAATCAAGAATTCGCAAACACACCATTTCTTCAAAACAACAACTAAAATCGGTGATTCAAGAAGAATGGGGTAAAATCACTCCAGAAATCACAAAAAAATTAGTCGAATCCATCCCAAAAAGATTAAATCATGTTTTAAAAGTAAAAGGAAATCCAACAAAATATTAAAACCTTTTAAAAAGTAAAATTTTTGGATAAATATTTGATGGAAAATTAAGTGTCCCATCACTTATGTGAGCCATTTTTTGCTCCGTTCTGAACAATTGTATTTTTACTAAATTTATATTTTAATATTTTGACAAAATGTATGTTATGTAATAATTGTTTCTAACTTTAAATATGAAACACACCCAAAAAATTTTTGCACATGTTTGTTTATTTTATTGCAGTTTCTTTTTATAAAGCACGTGTCCCATCACTTTTGTGAGACACTGTATATAACTAATGTTTAACACATTTGCTGCCGATCACGAGCCAGCGCGTGATATAGCGCCAACGTTAAGGGGACACTTACGAGCCAGTGCGTGATGTGGGGTGATGTCTCAATAGCCAGTCACGCATTGGCGCGGGAAAATCTTTTATTAATTCTTTGTAGTAAAAAGCAAATCGGCCTCTGGGGAAAACCCAATTGTACAGTGCGGCATTAAATAATATCACATCTTCACGTAATCGGCAGCGAACGTGTTAATATGCATCTCGATACAAAGTACGTTGTCTAAACCTGGGCAAATATGATCCAGTAGTTCATTAAATGTTAACTAAGGGAGTTAATATTACTTATTTACTATTATATATTTTTAAAAGTGTGAGAAATATAGACATAATGACAAACTTTTAAGATTGAAAAATATGATTTTTAGAGATTCCATATTTAAAGATTTTATATTCAATAAACTGGATAGTTTTAATTTAATTTTCGTTATGTTTTTTATATATTTGTACATATATTTTAAATGAAAAATGAGCAATCTTTATTAATTCTTCTTTCAATATTTTTATTCTCTTCTAAATTCTAAAAAGGAATTGCGAGAAGAAAATTCAAAATTTTTTATGATTTATTTTAGTCGTGTTTCGTCATTTTTCAATCAGGAAGCAAAACCGACGCGATGTCTTTATTTTTTAGTAAATTAATTTTCAAAACCTTCTATAACAACCTAATATACTTCATAATAGAAAACAATTAAGTTGAAACTTTATCAGTACATTACTTTAATTATCATGTTTGAAAGTGTACTCAATCTAGCACTAAACTGCTGGTTTTTTTATTTATCCTATTTATTGAACCAAATAATTTCACTACTACTCAAAAGAAAATACGCGTCGTGTATTATTTATCTCACAAAATAATGGTTCCTTTTTGTAAGAGAAAATACAGATCATATTTAATTTTTATTAATATATGCATGGAAAAATTATTTGAATAATAACATAAAACTTCAGGAAAAAAAAACTTTTAAATGAAGCGTAGAATGCAATTGCACAAATCTAATGGAAATTCAAAATTTAATTAATTAACTACATTTCTTGGTAGTCTATTCTATCAGTGTCCACTCATCAGAAATGTTTACTGAACACTGAGATTGCGTTATGAATTAAAATCAGTGAATAGGAAAAAATTTAGTTGGAATAAAGAAAGTATTATTCCACGTGAATAAGTATTTTCCTAAATTGGCCAAATAGGATGTTGCAACTTATTGGCGGATATCGAACGGTATTAGTAATGTTTATCAAACTTCATATTTGGTGAATTAATAAGAATGTTTTACGATAAATATAAAGATTGTTATGTGGTAAAGGTATCGTTTTATAACTATGCCATACATAAGGAAGTTGTAATTAGCCACTAGTTCTGCTAAATTTATTTTACGGAATGAGGCCTTGCCAATCATTTGAGTGAAGCATATAATTAAAACAGAACAAACACATCTTTTTAAATATCATGTTAGAATGTGTACTTAATATAGCACTAAACTACAAATTTATCTGATTTATCGAAGCAAATAATTTCGCTCTAATCAAGCGAAAATACGAATCACGTATTACTTATCTCGCAAAATAGAGATTTTTTTTCTAAAAGAAAATAAATGCCATATTTAATTTTAAAGAATACATGCATAGAAATTTTTTAATAACAGAATAGAACACCAGAAAAAAGCCTTTAAATGAAGCGTAGAATGCAGCTTCACAAATCTAATCGAAATTTAAAATTTAATTAATTGAATGCCTTTCTTGGTAGTCTATTCTATCAGTGTCCACTCATCGGAAATGTTTCCTGCACACTGAGATTGGGTTATGAATGAAAATCAGTGAATAGGAAGGAATTTGTTCAAGTTGGGATAAAGAATGTATACTTCCACGTGAGTAAGAATTTTCCTAAACTGGACAAATAAGATGCTGCAGTTTCCTGCTGATATGGAACAGTATTCTTTGCACAAAATTTTTTATGATTTAATTTTTTTTAGTAAATTAATTTTCAAAACCTTCTAAAAAAACCTCAGTGTCCACTCATCGTAAATGTTTCCTGTACACTGAGATTGGGTTATGAATGAAAATCAGTGAATAGGAAGGAATTTGTTCAAGTTGGGATAAAGAATGTATACTTCCACGTGAGTAAGAATTTTCTTAACCTTATCCTTAAATCCATGAATAAGGGAAAACCTTTATTCACGTGATGTGGAGTGTATTCTTTACATATATAATAACACATATAACTAATGTTTAATATACATCTCTATACGAAGTATGATGTCTAAACCTAGGCAAATATGATCCAGTAGTCCACTGAATGTTAACTAAGGGGGTTAATATTAGTTATTGGATATTATATAATTTTT
Source organism: Maratus speculifer (assembly GCA_964019185.1). Lineage (NCBI taxonomy): Eukaryota > Metazoa > Arthropoda > Arachnida > Araneae > Salticidae > Maratus > Maratus speculifer. Next base: position 96,979,755 of record OZ025290.1, read on the forward strand.
AAAGGATGAGAAATATAAACATAATGAAAAAACTTTTACAATTAAAAAATATATAATTTTTAGACATTCCAGGTATAATGTTTTTATGTTCAATAAGCTGGATAATTTTAATTTAATTTCCGCTATGTTTTTTTTATATATTTGAATATATTTTTGAATGAAAAATGAGCATTAATTATTAATTCTTTTAATATTTTTATTCTCTACTGAATTCTAAAAAGGGATTGCGACAACAAATTCAAAATTTTTTATGATTTATTTTAGTTGTATTTCGTCATTTTTTTAATCAGGTAAGAAAGCCGTCGCCTTTATTTTTAAGTAAATTAATTTTCTAAACCTTCAATAAAACCTAATATACGTTATAAAAAAACACAAATAAGTTGAAACATTATAAACACATTTCTTTAATTATCATGTTTGAAAGTGTACTCAAAATAGCACTAAACTATTGAACATCTTATTTTTATCGAAGCAAATAATTTCGCTACTACTCAAGAGAAAATATGAATCTTGTATTATTTATCTCGAAAAATAATAGTTCTTTTTGTAAGAGAAAATACAGGACATATTTAATTTTTATTAATGTATGCATTGAAAAATCATTTGAATAACAGCATAAAACACATGTTGAAGCGTTAAATGCAATTGCACAAATCTAATCGAAATTTGAAATTTAATTAATTAAGTGCATTTTTCGGTAGTCAATTCTATCGGTGTCCACTCACCAGAAAGGTGACCTGAACACTGAAATTGAGTTACGAAATAAAATCAGTGAATAGGAAGGAATTTAGTTGGAAAAAAGAAACTATATTTCCACGTGAATAAGGATTTTCCCAAACTGGGCAAATACGATGCAACAGTTTACTGACGGACATCGAACGGTATTCTGATAATATTTACCAGTCCTTTATCCTTGAGGAAAGAATAAGAAAGACTTACATTAAATAGGACAAGTTGGAAATTGCACGTGTAGCGTAGCAAATGTGGTGCGTTCTTACGTTAACGAAGTTTTAAAAATATTCATATCTTGATGATGTAGTAGACAGTACTTCGGATGCAGTATAGTGGTCGAAGTAATTTTTTTTTCACCTCAGCAACGTATATCATATTCATAAAATGTGAAATAGATTAGCATAATTTAAACAAGGTGCGGTCAAACAATGTTTCACCGTATAGCATTATGTAGTGGAATACTTTTTTGTGGCCTTGTAATATAATAATAAATATTCTTTGCATCACAGATTGTACAGAATATATATTTTAGTATATATATATACTTCATAGGTTCATGTCAATTTTATTTTGTTCGAATGAGTGTAACACCACTAAAATGCATTTGAAACTTTTTTTCTCATTGACCGTAACGTAACCAAAAAATTTTGATTGTCTTTGTAATTGATCTATGCATCCGATTTTTATAAAATTTGAAATGACACGACAAAATTATGTAATAATTATGTGTTTTAAATTTCAAAAGAATAAAATGCATTTGAAACTTTTTCCTCTTTGACCGTAATGTAACGGAATCATTTTGTTTGTCCCTTTAATTGATCTATGCATCCGGTTTTCATAAAAATTGAAATGACTCGACAAAATTATGTAATAATTATGTATTTAAATTTTCAAACGATTCGGTTGGGTAGTTTTTGTGTTGTTATATGAGGATAGACAGACAGACGGACAGAAGGGTGGACTGAACGACAACTATATGTGCTACGTATTTACATAATTACGAACGCACCTAAAAATTGTTATATGGTAAAGGTATTCGTCTTTGGCTATGCCATATATGAGAGTTATATAGTTGAATATAGTTATTTAGTTATATAGTTATAGTTATATAGTTATATAGTTGAATGGGCGCCAATAGTTCTGCCAAATTTATTTTCCGGAAAATGGCCTTGCCAATTATTTGAATTTGACATCTATTTGGAAAACATGTTAAGGAGAATTAAAATAATAAAAACTTTGTTTAAATCACAATGAAATCGAAGCAACACTCAAGACGAGTTTTTAGGGGAAAAATATAACAGTCATCATCATCCAGTGTAAACACCTATCCGAAAAGGGGGTTAATGTGACAAATACCAGAAAAGGGGGAAAGAGAAGATTTTACAAAGAGTGCGGCAGCTGCCTCTAGCAGTAAGGCCAATCACAGAGAAACAGATGCAGAAGAGCGAAGTGTAGCCACATTGGTAGAAAAATTAACAAAAAATATAAACGAAAGGAAATAAATAAGTAAAATTTAAATAGAATATCATGAATAACTAAATAATAATAATAATAAATATAAAATGAAAAAAAAAATAGGAACTAAAGAAAAATATTTTTTAAACCATAAAAATGGAAAGAGACAAAAAAGAGGGAAAATGATTACAAAAATAATTTCCAAGCTGGAGAAAGAAAAGATGATGATGAGAGATCATTAACAAATTTATCAGAATTTGTTGTTGATCTCTCGTCTCCTTTTCTGACGTTTATTAGAAAGGAAAAATTCTGATATAATTCATCTATTTTTATGGAAAATATTTCTTAGATAAATGCAGAAGTCTGTTTTCCATTTATATCATATCAAATGATTTATATTACAGCTTTTAGTTTATTAAACTAAATATCATGAAAATGAAAAATACCTTTATTTAGACTAACGCAATTTTCCTCGCACAAACGGGGACATTTTCAAAATCATTCTTAGTAGCAATATTTTCAGAAATTTTTTTTAAAAATAAAAACTTTGTAATTAATTCAACAAGATTTTATGTAAAATGAAAACCAGTGCAAACAAAAACTAAAATGATAATGATATATATGAGCATGAAATATTTTCTATTATTTTTACTAAACTTGCATAGCAAATAGCATTGCTTTCTACATTTTAGGGATGGAGAATTAATGCTTTTCTTCAGTTGACAATGAATTATTAATTTTTATTTTGAAATGCGTCTTGTATATTATTTTTACTTTATGATGATTTTTTAACAAAAAATCATCAACAAAAAATCATCAATTTTTTTAACTTTTACATATCGGCAGTTTTTAAACCTGCACTGTTAAAAAAATAAATAAAAAATAAAAAACTGTTAAATTTATTGCAAAAACTGCTGGCAGCAATCCCGTAAAAATCGCCGATCATTTTGCAGTAACAATTGCAGTAAAATTTGATGTAATTTTTTAATTACATGTAATTTTACTGCAATTTTTACGGTAAAAACTGCTGGCAACAAGCGTTTTTGCCACACATTTAACGTATATTATTTACACTATGTTTCGCCAACAGTCTTAAAATTTTCATTAATTTAAAAGTTCTTCCAACGTAACTATCAATCTCACAAAATAATTTCTTTTTTCTTCACAGTGAAACCAAAACCTCCAGAGCTTTATGTTGATGGGTCTCCTGTACAGAATACATCAACGCTTGGTCCGTATACAGAAGGTTCAACATTCATCTTGGACTGCCGATCCACTGGGGGACGACCACCACCACTGGTTACTTTGAGGAACGGGACTAAATCTCTGGTTGCAAAGCATCACGTTCAAACAGGTGAAGACGGATCAAGCGATGTCATTGCCACAGCAAGATTTGTTTTGTCTCGTTGGGACCTAGAATCCAAGTTAGAATGCAGAGTTCAGAGCAACGCAACAATAGCGCCAATGGTGAAGTGGGTGAAACTTGATATTCATGGTAAGAGAAATTAATTGTTTTATTTTAATATTCAAACTCACTCATTTAACGGCTTTCGAGTTAAAAAAATACGATTTTTAGATAGATTTCGTAAGAAATACTACATATTGTCTTTGTTATTATGGTAAAACTTTTGAAAAAATTCATCATAACTTTTCATTATAGGACCCTAGGAACCCAAAACCACCTCCATCTGAAAAATTTATTTATATATATATGTGTGTGTGTGTGTGTGTGTGTGTGTGTGTGTCTGTCTGCGCATATGTACTAAATTTCGTCCGCACGATAAAAGTTGCAATTTCGGACGAATCGTCATAAAACACGCAAAATACATTGTGATGGTTAAAATCTGAGAGGAGATTGTAAATGGGCAAAATGTGCCCAAGAGAATGGAAATAGAGAGTTAAAAAAAATGAATACCGACTTAACATGGCTTTGGCAAAATTCGCTTATACAGAAAAATGACAGGAAATATATAAACATTTTTCGTTGTCGTAGTATCCAACAATTAAAAAAAATACAATAAAATCCTTACTACAATAATTATTTACTTTTGCAAGAATGAAAAAAAAGTAGAAGTGAAAGGAGAAGTAGTTAAACTTATGTTGTGAAGACCAACAATATTGAGCAATAGAGACAGCTCAACATTGCTCTATTGCTCAACATTGTTGGTCATCACAACATAAGTTTAACTTTTCTTCAGCCACCATCATCCATAAATGTCCTTCCATTCTTGATCTTGATTTTTTGGAAGCTTACCACATCATAAAAAATTCTCACTCCTTAGTCAATGACTTATCTAGTACCCCTTATTTTCCAAGTATTTGGAAATCTTTAATTTAATACTTTTTTTTTCATTCGCTTTTTAGTTTTTGTTTTGCTTGTTCTCCGATAGATGTCGCTACTTGTCCACCCAGTTGTTTTGGCTGCTTTCTTCTCATTGGTTGCTTTTCTTTAGGCGGGATTGTTCTTATAGCGGGTATATAAGCCTGCGTCTCTCTGTCTCTTTGCTCAGTTTTGCTATTTTTTAGCTCGCTGAGTTTTGCACTGATGAAGAATCTCGATAGTAGATTCGAAATAGCTACTTGCTACCTTCTCATGCTTTATTTGTGCATTTATAATCGTTGGTTTTCTAGCTTTAAAAGCAATTTATAAGGATATGTGATTCTAGATTTCACCTTAAAATATTATTTCATTTTATTTGATCTCGTGAGATAATTCCATCAGATTGTCATCATCATCAGATCCATCGTCATAAATTTAGATTGAAAATGTATATTCCTCAATTGATAATATTTATTCAAAATATATACTCTCTATTTTCCTTTCCACTTATTTAAAATATAGTTATATGTTTTTTGATTTTTCTGTTTTAATAGTAAAAGTTTATTTATTAGTTTAATTTTAACTTTCTGTAATTATTTTTTTCACACATATTTTCGATAGTTTTATAGCCACTTAAGAGAAATTTAAAATTTCCAAGAGATCTATTGTTAGCCGTAGTAATTCGTTGATCACGGATTTTATGATTTTTGGCTGCAAAGATAGTTATCTGCATCAATGCTTCCGTCGTCATTGCGATCTTGTCACTATAATAGTTTAAAAAATGTCCCAGTTATAGCCGCAATTTATTTCATATGTTTAATTTCAAATTCATTATAAAACTAGTCAGATGTGGTAACCCCAAAGCCTTCTTATATTTTATGCATGTTAATACTTCCTGGAAAATGCTGTATAGCAGCGCCACCGAACAGGTGGTTTAAACGAAAATCAGTCTTTAGTCGGCAACAAAGTTAGTTAGCAACAATTTACGTCAACTTATAACTGATCTGAAGTTTGAGGAAAATCAGTACATTGGTTTTTGAGATAGAGCTATCGTAAAATCTAAAAAGAATTCTGCATATCAGCGCCACATGTTTGCTGATATGCAACAAAAATCAACCAGGATCTTTTTCTTTTTTGTATTGGGTTCTAATTTAATCTGAAGTTTGATGAAAATTTATGTATTAGTTCTTGAAATATATTTATTGCGAAATCGTAAAAAAATGCAGCAAAGCTTCGCCATCTGTAAGGCCATTTGCACCAAAAACTGAACAATTTTAATCTGTATCAAGGACTAACTGAATCTGATGTTTTAGAAATTTCATGCATTAGTTCTTGAGATACAGCTATTAAGATAATCACGAATAATGCACCATGGCAGAGCCACTTACCGAGCAATTTGCACCAACACGGAATTAGTATCATGTTACATCAAGTACTAACGAAATATAATGACTTATAACAATCCATGCAGTAGTTATTGAGATATGACTATTATAGATATTGTAAGTAATGCAGTATAGCAGCCTCACCTGTTGAGCGACATACACAAAAAACTAATCACATCTAATTAATATGAAGGAAATAAAGTTTTGTGAAATTACATGTATTAGTTCTTGAGATAGATTTAATGCAGCAATCTCATGTAATGCACAATGACTGTGCCACTTGTTGAGTAATTTGCATCAAAACGTAATCAGCACCATGTTATATCAAGTACTAACTAAATATAATGTTTTATAGAAATCGATGCACCAGTTCTTGAGATATGCCTATTATGAAAATTGTGAACAATGCAGCACATCGGCGTCTTTTGAGCGATATACACCAAAAACAAATCAGTTCTGGTTTTTATCAAGTTCTAACAATTTCTAAATTTTCGCGAAATACCGTGCATTAGTTCTTGAGATAGAATGCCCACAATTGTTTTGTCACATACAGACAGAGTACATACTCGCAGACTCACATTTTGTAAAAAAATATGTCTTTGAAGTTTTCTGACCCCTAAAATGTGTAAAACCGTCGAAAACCGAATTTCAAAAATTTTTGAGTCCAGTAATTTCTTCTTGTAAAGATGGAAGAAATTAAAAATAAATAATTATCTATCACAGAAGATTTTGCATAATGGAAAATTAATGTTAAATATGATTTTTAATTCATGTGCATTAAACAATAAACATTAAACAATAAGCATTAAACAATAAAAATTACCAGCCGCCCTTGGCGACCAGTTCGTTCCCCTTTGAATGTATATTAAGCATTAAATTATGTTACTTTTAATCATAATTTATTTTAATTGCTGAATTTTTTGTCAAATTAGAAGATTCTGCTAGAGAAACAGCACAGATATCATATACGCACCACATTGTCGCGATTGCAACAAAATGGCAATTATATGTGCGTCACATGATAACCCGGCTATTGTTATTTACTTATTAATAAACTGTTTGTTTGCTTTTATTTTTTTAAATAATATAAATTGTTTTATTCTATAATTATTAACTAAACTTGTTTTAAATTACTATTTCCTTTATAAAATAACAGAAATTGGTTTAAAAAAATTGTATGTAACTGCTTTTTTGAAAACGAAATTTTCGCCAAATTGGCGTAAAAAAAATAACGTGTCAATGTGATGCATATACGACATCTGTGCTGTTAAATCAAGAACTCAGTATGTTTATGCTAGCCCGGCGCATATTGCCGGTGCATCGCCAAGTATTGTACCCGTGGTATTTTTTCGTATTTCATTAATTATTTAAAATTTAATAATATATTCATTGAAAACATATATTTTAAATCTACATATGGGTCTCATAATGGGAAAAATAGTAAAAAAAATAAATAATTTTCCTTTTTTCAGCTAATATTTGATAGTTTATAGTGTATACCCTATATATGTAACTAAGATTTTTAAATATTGTATTCCTATATTTTTTTCAATTAAGTGTGCTTAAATGCATCAATTTCATCTGCTTAACACCCTATAATTTTCCTTACATTAAAAATTTTACATATTCAGTAAAAATAATAAAAGTAAATTTTGCCTCAAAAGCTTTATCGCTTGTAACAATTCCGAAAAATCATCGCATCTGCATGAGTTTTTCCCAAATATCTTACAAATAATAATCTCTATAATAATAGTAACTAATATAACTATATAATCTCTAATGATAGTAACCTCTCAAAAAAAATATAAATTAAATAAAAATAATGCACACAAAAAGAAATCTTCATTTAAATATCGGTTTTTGCTCAAATAAACTCTAGATCATTTTTTTAGCATGTTGGATTTATATAAGATCCATCGGATCATGTCACTAGAACTTACGAATCCTGGCGAGGGTCGAATCGGAAAACTTTTGATTCAGATTGAATTTTTATTTAAATCTTGCCACCCAATTTTGAGAACAGATCCAAACTGAGTTGAAAAATTTAAATTTGCATACATTAAAATTTATTTAAATTGTAAAACAATTTTTACGGTGACGATAAAATTATGATATCCACAAAAATGTAATTTTAATACATGCATACATACATGTATGCATACATATGTAATTTACAAAAATGTTTCTTATTAAAACCAAATACGTTTAATGTGAATTTTTCTGTAAGAGAAAATGGTAATTTATTATTTTTAATTAGAATATTTAGGACTATCATACAAATTGTTAGTGTAAGAACCCAGATACTTAGAAAACGAAAAATAGAGTAGTAACCAGCAGGATAATTTTGTTTAATTTCAAATTACATAATTATTAAACATAATCTATGTCAAAAACATTTTGCTGTAGTTTATTAAATTATTTAGTGAACAGAGATTAAATTAAAATGGACCCACAAAATCAATCACATGTAAATACCCAAATCATGAAACAGCCGCAGTTCTCCCCATTAAAAAAAATCATATTTTGGTTACATTGCAGTTTCAGAATATGGTATTATTTTGTATACAAACACGTGTACTCGAGGTTCATCACGAGGTTCATCATAATGTTGAAAAAAATGCATCGCAAAAAATAACATATATGAACACATTATTGTATTTCGAAGTAGTTCTCATGTTAGTCACATTGTGACTTAATTATTTATCTCCATTTGGGTCACAGATGTGACGCAATCATCGTTTCTTCCAATAGCGTCACAATGGCGTGCTTGTTATACGTTTATGATCTATCTAATTAAAAAAAAAAAACTTCTAGTTTTATCCAATATTAAGCTATTAAAGTTGATATAAACATACTTTTATTCATTATTAATTAATTATTTAATTTTTTGCTGTAACGTGATGAATAGAGTTTTGAATACGAAGAATATTTAAACTATATTCTTTTTGTCAAAAAGCTCATAAAATAATACTGGAAAAAAATTAATTACATCTACAAAAACTAATTTGAAATATTTAATTTATTTTTAAAATTAATGAAGAAATGCAATCATTGCTATTAAAAATAACTGCAAAAAGTACAATCTACTTAGCTCACTTTTAAATTTTATTTCTCCTCTTATACAAAAAAAAATAGCTTTTTTAGTAATTTTTTATAATGAGAAACACTACTTCAAGCCTGATAAATTTACTTTCATAATGTATGACTTACAGAAAAAAAAATATGAATTTTTTTTTAATTTATTCTTTTACATAAATGATTATTTCAAGACATAAAAAAAAATCCAAAATGAAAGGAATTTTTTTAAACTCAGTGAAAAAGCTCTTTGAAAAATTGGCATACATTAAAAAAAAATCGTCGATAATTTTTGAAAAAATCAAAATGCGTAAAAAGTCGCTTGGATGAATTTAAAATCATGAGATTTCGTTAAATCAGTTGAAAAAAACAATTGTTGTATTTGAATCTTTTCCACTTACTAAATGAATTGAGAGCTTGATAAATGGTATTTTGGAAATTTCTTTTCTCTTTCGAAAAGAATTTTCAAATATCTTATTAATAGTGACATTTTTTCTAAACTACTGACATTTGCGACTTAAAAAAAAAGAGAAATTAATCGAATAATTTTTGAATAATAGTTAAGAAAAGTTCATTTATACTCATTTAATTATGTTAGTCAATAAAAAAAATCTTATTTTCAGATATGAAAGAAATAATCATTAAATAGAAATTGTTCAATTTTTAGTGTTCCTTTGTTAATTAAACTGTTCATTTGGGGCCACTGTAATACTTACCCATCATGGATATACAAAATATGAAATATAAAAATAAAACACGGGTAAACTATTTATGAAATGCATGGCAATTCCGAAATAAAATTATAACGTTTATTTAAATATTTTTTTACACATAGTAATGCTCTATTACAGAACTTTGGCAACTACTTGATTATCTTCTGCACTAATTTCACCAAATTATATAAATCGCCTAACTACTAGTAAGTTACACAATTTTACATATTTTTTTAAATAACGCGAAATCAAATAAATTAGTAAAACATTAATAAATATCCAATTGAACGTCGAATTAAAAATAGCTTGATGACGTAAAAAACACGTGTAACATGTTTAATGTCAAGTAAATACGACATTTACGATAAGCCATTATTGGCATTTAATTTCTTAGTTTGGCAGTAGCTTTTTGGTGACTGCCTAATTAAGTAGTACTGAAACTCGTAAAACAAACTTCTTGAATTACAAGTTCAAAAATTATAATTATATTAACTAACAGTTTAAAGCGGTTTATTGCATCAAATTAAGAGTCTCACATGTAATTAAAATATATCCTTGAATTGAAATTTGAATGAAATTCAGGTTCAGGGAAAATTGAAGAGTGTGGAAAATAGAATTATAAATATCTTGTCAACAAAATTATCGATGTACTTCGTTCTTTATGCATTTTTTTGTGTGTGCGTGTGTTTTAAAGCCATTTTTTAAAACAAAAAAATTCGAAAAATTATATACATCTTTCATCCGAACGAATTTTTTGTTAGTCTGAAAAAAATATCCGCATAATCAAGGTCAGTGATGTTAAATAGGCTTCTTTACATTATTACATACTAAGTACACACCAAATTTCAAGTTTCTATCTCAATTTCTTCGGGAGATAGAGCTTTTACGAATACACACACAGACAAGCACACAAACAGACAGACGGCATTGGTTTTTTACTTGCTACTTATTTTACTTGCACGAAGGAAAATTTATTAAGAAAAGTAACATATTGAAATCCAATATTTCTTGAATGTGATTCAGCTTTTTTGTCGGTATAACATGCTACTGTTTATCAAATAAAAATATTTATAAACAATGCGCTAAACCTACATCAAAATTAACAAATAGTATGTAAAACTTCTTTTCAGGTTTCCAGTTAAAATAATATAAGTGAGAATAACTATATGTTTTTATTTAATTTTTTATTTTCTTTGTAGTTTAGGGCATTTAAAATATAATCTCAAAAAAATCTATGAATATTCAAAATCAAAACTAATTCTACTTATTCCAGCTGAAAAGGTATTAGACTTATTTCACTCTCGAATGCCACAAATTTAATGTATATATTTGAATAATTATAAAATATCATATATGTATGTACGAAATTCCATTTTTTACCCATTTATTTATGTCATCACTTATTCTCATTTTTATTATAAAGTGATTAGATTTTGGTTCAACAATTTACTTAACTTTCTCTCTCTCTCACTATGTCTAATGAAACTGGGCCTTTGAATATTCTCTAACGTATTACAACAGAAGACACATGTGAAACACATATTACACATGCAGATGTTATAGCATTACAGCCATTAAGGCTAGTAAACTCAATTGTCATCGTAGTCATGGTAATCAGTTCTCGACTATCGAATAGTAAATAATATGCAGAACGTGCGGAAGTTTGTCCATGCTCCAAACAGACTCCATAATGTAAGCTCGGTTTAGGGATATTTATAACCGTTCTTAATATGCAAATTTCGCAAATGTTAGATATGTATACAGCTATTCATATATGAGTTAATTTTACTCGTTTGGTCCATCTTATGTATGTAGTCTAAGAACAAGTATTAATTTTAAAAATATTTTTATTCCAAAATATTAATGCAATTATTGTTAAGCTTATGTTTCATTATTTTTTATAAGCAAAGGAAAGTGATAGTAATAAGAGTGTATTTAATAGGATATTGATAGTTTCAAAATATCTTTCTGTTAAATTAAAGCATATGAAATGACAATGCACATTAAAGCATGTTAAATTGAAACATCTTTCAATCAATTTAGTATATATTTATAATACATTAAAAAAATTCAACACTGATATTTATTTCTTTTATTAGGTTAAAAAAATGTTAAGTAAGGAAAAAATAATACAGTATAGTAAAGTATAGTAATAACAGTGTATTAAATATAATATTATTACCTTCAAAATGTTTTACGGTTAAATAAAAACATATAGTTATCTTTCAACCAATTTATATTTAACTATATACTTCACTTTTTATACACTTGCAATAATGCTTAAAATTCATTGCTATTTTTATTTTTCACTAAATTTGACAACTTGATAAAATTACCTGTCTGGTAATTTATTTCAATTTTCAGTGAATTGTTGAAAACACTACCCAACATCAAAAATGTTTCGGGCTCAAAAATAGTTATTTCCGAAGTATTTTGTTTCGCTAAACAGGAAAATCAACATAAAAAGTTGAGATTAGCTCTTGTTTTGGAGATAGGAACCAACTTGAGAAATCTCACTATGGCTGTTTTATAGGAAATCGATTGTTCGGAAATTGGTACTCCTAATAGCTGTAATTCCCCTCAGCTGAATTCTCTGTGTAGAATCCAATCAGAAATCAAGATCACAGAATACAGGGTTCGTCCCAAAAATTTTCTCCATTTCTTTGAGAAGAAAGAGCATGTTGTTGCTTGCACTGATGTAAATGATTTGATGAATTCAATGAACATAACTCATGATCCACGGAAATGGAGGTTATTTATAGACGCTTCCAAACTTAGTTTGAAAGCAGTCTTACTACACTGCGCCAACATTATTCCTTTCATTCCCATTGGACATTCCGTTCGCACGCAGGAAACTTACGTGAATGTGAAATTACTTCTCGAGTCAATCAGATATGAGGATCATAAATGACAGGTTTGTGGTGACTTGAAAATAATTTCTTTACTCCTGGGAAAGCAATTAGTGTATACCAAGTATTGCTGTTTTCTGCGTTTGTGGAACAGTCGAGATAGAAACTTTCACTACAAAAAAGACAAATGGCCTTCAAGAAATCTAAATCCCAATGAGAGAAATGCCCAAAAAGAACCTCTAGTTAATCTAAAAAACATTCTGCTTCCACCACTGCACATTAAGCTGGGATTAATGAACTTCGTGAAAGCCATGAACAAGGATGTAGAGGCTTTCCAGTACCTTAGAGCAAAATTTCCAAGAGTGAGTGAATCAAGGTTTAAAGAGGGAATCTTATTGGGCCCTCAAATTTGCACAATAATGAAGGACCCTGCTTTTGATAAAGTTTTGAAAGGGAAAAAGAAAGCAGCCTGGGAAGTCTTCAAAAATGTGGTATGAGGATTTTTAGGCAACAGAAAAGCCTAGAAGTACCAACAGTTGGTGACAGAACTCCTACTAAAATGCCGTGACCTTGGATACGAAATGTCTCTGAAACGTCATTTCCTCCACTCCCATCTTGATTTTCTCCCTAAAAACTGTGGAGTTGTAAGCTATGAGCACGGTAAAAGGTTTCACAAAGATATCTCTGTAATAGAACGCTGATATCAGGGTCGTTGGAATGAGTTAATGATGGCCGACCACTATTGAACTGTTACAAGAGATGCTCCAAGTCAAGAGTTGACGTACAAGAGCCAATTCAAAAGGAAACGTTTGCAATAATAGGCTAAAACAACAACTGCTTTCTGAAAAATGAACATTGTTTAGTTAAACATGTCTTTTTGTATTGTATTTATTACATAGGAATTTTTTTCTTCTTCAATTTGCTTTTAAATCAATGTATGGGATGTTATGTATCTTTCTCAAGTGGGCTGTATTGTATCTTGAAAACAAGAGCCAATAAAAAATTTTCATTTACATATTCGTTTTTTCAAACCCAACATTAGTAGGAATTGACTATCTAGAACCAGGAAGCTGACAAAAATATTTTTTTTTTTGTTGCCTAGTGAAATTAATGTAATTTCCACATATTATAAGAGTTAGAGAGACAAGATATATAACAATAGAACTTAGTTGTTGGGGCCAGAGTAATACTTACCCATCATGGATACGCATAATATAACATATGAAAATAAGACGTGTGTAAAATATTTTTAAGATGCATTGCAATTCTAAAGTAAAATTTAAACGTATGTTTAAATATCTTTAAGATATAGTAATCATCTATTATGGAATTGTGAGTATTACTTGATTATTTCGTCGGCCCATTTCGACAAATTATATAAATCAACAAACAACTTCCGAAATTATGGATATTGAAATAAGTTTTACTTTAAATAAATAAAAACAAATGAAATTGGTAATAGATTAATAAAATAAGAATTAATCGTCGAATTAAAAATCACTTGTAACAAACATGTGTTTAATGTCAAGTGAATACGACATTTATGATAGGCTATTAATGGCAGTTAATCTAATAGCTGGCGATAGTTTTTTGCTCGATGGGATAATCAAGTAGTACCAAATTGCGTTGAAATTTGCCAAAAAAATATCTTTATAACTCCAAAAATAATATTCATATTAACTAACAGTTTACTGCTTCTGATTCAGTGTCTCATATCTAATTAAAATATTTATTTGAATTGTAATTTGAAGGTAATAGAAGATCATGAAAAATAGAAGGATGTAGATATTTTGATTACAGATAATTCTCGGCAATTAATCATTCAATCTACTTTGTTCTTTAAGCAAAATACACTGCTAACACTGTAATTGCTGTAATAATTTAAAAAAAAACATACACCCACATCAGCCGTATTTTGAAAACATATACTGGATAAAAAAAAAATTCAAATAGAAAACTAAATTAATGTATTTCAATGAATTTTTGTAGAGAAAAACATAAAAAACCCCTATACATTGTAAAAAATTTAACTCATTTGCTACAGCGTCACTCCACAACTTTTATAGGAAACGGTTACTTTACTGTGTTATGAAGCATTCTCATTGGTCATAAAAGAGATATTCTATAAAAGCTGTAGAGTGACGCTACAGCAAATGGGTCAAAGTTTTAACAGTGTAGCATTATCGAAATAATCGCTGCGGGTAATTTTCAAGAAACCACTATTCCTGCAAAAGACGAGGAATATGACGTCAAAATTCTGGCCAATCAGGCAAAACCTGGTTGGGAAAAGCGAAATATGTATAGATTTAATATGTTCAATTACACCGTGATAAACGAGGATTCGAAATAAACATCAAATACAAAAAAAAGAACGTAAAACCCGAATCTGCAATAAAAAATGAGGATTATAATTTAAGATTTCGAAGTTGGACTTCCTCTGACCCCCCAGGAGGTCGGTTCCGAAGGTCAAATTTGGTGTCACTGAGTAGCTTATTGAAAAATATTTAACATGTATATTTTCGTTTTTCAATCTCTTATGTATTTCTCGAGTTATTCGACCGTTTTCAGACTTTTTGGACACCCTGTATATATATATATATATATATATATATATATATATATATATATATATATTTATTTATTTATTTATTTATTTATTTATATTCATTCAATATATATATATTCATTTTCACATTTGAACTATGATTTGTATATGAAATATCATCAGATTCACGCTTAGAATTTTATTAATTCCAGTTCTATTTAATTTTAGATTTTGATTCATACTAATCAACTAGTAAATATTTTAACAAAGCACTATGAAAAGGATCCTATGTCGTGAAAATAAGCTGTTTTATTCTCTTATTGAATTCACGAAATTTTGTCATGAGTGTATAGTATACTTAATTATTTATGAATCAAATTCAATTATTTCCATCCATCCAGAATCAAGAATAACGATATCATTTTCAGTTTATATTAAATTAAATGTTATATTGAATTACTTTAGTAATTTGTCATTGATGAAGTACTGCATATTTAGATAAAGCATTGTAATTCTATATATTCCGTTTCAATAGAATTGAATGCGATTTTAATGTAAAGATATTATTATTTTTAGACGTATTGGATATATTTTGTTTTGTCTCGCGCGGCAACTTTATAATAGTGTCATAGTATAAGGAGGTATAAATTTACCTTCAAAAAGAAATTCCAAACGCTGTTACTTTTTAGATAGGGTCAAATATTATCAAGTATTCTGGACAAATACTTAATAAAATGTATGTTGCTTTTCTGATTGTTCAGTGTTATTTATTTACTTATTTATTTATTTATTGAAATTATATTTATGCACAAATATATTAAAAAGTTAGCGCAAATGTTTGGAGGAGATAAAAAACGCGTTGAATCAGTAAAAATCATAGCAGAATTCGTGTTTCAGTGATGCACATTCTACGCCAAAAATGACCGATTTTCACCAATAAATTTTAATGATATTCTTCGCCTTATTAATTCTCAGAAATTCTGCCATTAAATAAGTCCAGAAATATTATTGAAATTTAGTGTAAGCAGTAGGTCATTTCTGGCACAGTGCTTGCAATCCTGGCGTGTTTGTAACTCATAAAAGTTTTAATGTTTAATTCATGGCTTGCGTGATACGTTTATGACTCTCTTATTTCACTTACTCAGATTCAACTTACTCAGATTTCAGCCGCAGATGAATTCAAAGGCTTGTGTATTTTACAAGTATTACTCTATCTTTAAAAAAATTAATAAATAAAAAGCACAAAAATTGGAGCAAATTTTACAAAAACACATTAATTAATACAATATACTTAATGAAAACTTTTGAAGCTATTCATGAATCCCGAAAATTGCATATTGCCAAAAAAATGTATAAAACATATTTATTTTGTCATGAAAAATTATTTTATATATTTATATAGTAATACCATTCTGCTACGTTTCTGAAATTTATTCACAAAACTTGAATATTTTCATTCATGACTTGTGAAGCCAAGAATGCTATTTATAGCGCTTTTGTATTAATAACGGCCTCGTGACTAGCAGTGATTCTACAATATCTGTTCTCTTGAAATGTGACACGTGCATATTAAATAACGAATAGAAAATAAACCACATTCCTAAACATGCTTTCTACATTCTAAATATTAACCAAATCTCCTTGAAGTTTTCGTATTTTATTTATAATCAATTCATAACACGTGGTGAAATATTCAAATGACGTGACTTTATCACTGCAATATGAGAGTTTGTACTTAATTAGGTAAATGGGTGCCAGGGAAACTTAATAGTTATACCAATGGCCTCAGCTATCTTATATTTATATTGCAAATTAAAATAGTTATTATTTATTATTATGTATTTTAAAACTAGTTTATTATAAAAAAAGAGTACTTTGGATAAAATTCAAAATTTATATTGGAACTTTAAATACACAAGCTATCATTTATTTTTTTGTATTATTTACACAATTAATTTTTATGATGTAAATTTTAAAATATCTGTCTGATTAACAAATATGGACATTGGATTTTAACTAGAGATTTGGGTGCTTGACAATTTGTGTTAAAAATGGTAAGATGGCTGCTAAGCCCAGCATACAGAAATTTTAAACATTTGAATTTTCCGAAATACCTTAGGGTATATTTAGTTTAGATGAAAAGGATATCTATTGTAAATACGCAAACAAGCGATTTAAAAATGGTAAATTTTTTAATCGAAAATGTTAAATAAATAGTATAATAAAACCATCCACAAATTTAATCTTTTTTTCTTACTTATTTTACATAGTATAGGGTAAGTCTTGCAATCGTTCTGAAAATCGGGTTTGGCAGCCCAAAAATGTCTACATGCGACATTCTTAGCTAATTTACACAGATAAGATGTATGTATCAAAAAATTAAAAAAGTTATCCGATCCCAAATAGATTCAATAGCCATGCCTAAAAGGAACACAATAAAAAATAGACTTTTACGTAAAAAAGAAAAAAAAAGATTATGTGAATGTTTCATAAATTTTCACGTTCTTGGAATTCATGGGAAGTGGGTGTGTTATTTTTCATCAGCCTTACGTTACATGAATTATGACTTTATAAGATTGTGTTTAGCTAACTTAAAAGATTTAAGTTTAAGAGATTTCTAAAGATCCCCTTTTTAATTTCCTGCTTAAAATAAATATTTTTTTAAAAATATATATGTTCTTCAATGGGAAATTTACTATGATTATTCTACATGTATAATTATTTCTAAAATAATCTTCGAATAATAAACTTTTCGTTAAAATACAGCATGTTATAAAAGAAATATAAAAGAAAGTCCGAAAAAATATATTAAAAGTAAATGGCCGTCAAGAATTTTTAGCGGAAGCCTTAAGTTAATTGGTTTGAGATTTTATCTTATTTTGTTGATGATAAACTCAGCAAGACATATCCATTAAGATAAGCTCTTGTGAGCAACCAAGAGGACACGAAATGTCTTTTTTTAAACGTAAAAATCGAGTTATATTTAAAAGAATTTAATGTAACTAGATTTCTGATAAAATATATCAGTTTATGTTAAGTGGAAAAAATAAACTAAATGTTATTTTTTTAAATGAAAATTATTAACTAGCTTATCTTATCATACAAAAGTAAAACGAAATCAAATAATTTTCATACTATCAAAAATATTAATCTCTCTTTATTAAGTCATTTTTCATTCATTCGCATAATAATTTTTAAATATAGTTTTGAATAAATATAGATTTTATATAAATAGTTATTGAGATGGAGCTATTAAGCTGATGCAATATCATAGAAATGTAAAAATACACTGTATGGTCAGAAGTGGTCGGCCACTTACAATTTTAGACGTTTCGTTAAATATCTAGAAAAATATATGAAGAATTATTCTGATACTTCAAGTCCTCCAACATAATAGTACAGGTCATATATATGCGTGAAAAGTTTCACAGATTTAAAATCCCATAATATCTTACATAAATATAAAAATATCAGTGATAGAAGCATAAATTATGTTATATTTTAATCAGACCGGTTTCGGTGGCATATAGCTTACCGTCATCAGTTTACTGATAAACTATATGGTCAAAGGTGACCGGCCACTTGCGATTTTAAACTGTTTTGTTAATCACCTAGAAAACTACACGAGAATCTATTCTGACAATCCAAGTGCTCCAATAGAATAGGACAGGTTATATATTTCCGTGAAAAGGTTTATAGATTTAAAATCCTATAAAATCTTATATAAATGAAAAATTATCAACGGTAAAAGTATCAATTTTGTTATATTTTAAGCATACCGGTTTCGGTAGCATATAGCTTTCCGTCTTCAGTTCACCGATATACTATATGGCCAAAGCTGATCGGCCACTTGCGATTTTAAACATTTTCTTAAATATGTAGAAAAATACACAAGGAATTTTTCTGGAAATCCACGTGTGTAAACATAATAGTCCAGGTCATATATTTTTGTGAAGAATTTTCTTCAAAAATCCATCGGAGATCAATAACAAATTGAAAGAGAGCGAATATATTTTGCATAACCCTGTCAAAACTAATGTAGCAAATAGCAATAGAAAGTAAAAGATACTTGGCGGGAAAAAAAAGTCAATGGGCTCTCGACTGCGCCCAACGGGACTTTAGGGGTAACAGGGTGTGAACTTAAATGTACTAACATAAGAATAAGTAGATGGAAAAAGAATAACAAAACATTGATCAATTTATTAAGTAAGCCTATCGGGCCCCTGGTTGTCAAGGTCTTAAGAGACGAATAGAAAGGTGAGAATATATAAAGGAAGAAAAATCTCTGAAAAGGATGAAGATGGAGATTAGATAAATTAAATATAATTTAGACATAAACATTTATAGCCGCCCTGAACTACCAACCCCTAAAAAAGAATAAAAACCTTATTCTCAGGTGCATGTAGACTCTTCTTGCCTAACTTTTCTGATTACTACGTGTGGTAGATATCGCTAGCAGACAGACAGATGGATACACTCAAATACAACGAAATTCTCTTTTATTAGAATAAGTTTGTTATTAATTATAAACCATCAATATAAATGTTCTATTTGGATATAGGGGGAACTGGGGGACATTGATACAGCTTTTTTCAAAAAAAAAAAATTGGGTGTCTAGAAAGCAGAAAATTCAAGTTATTTTTCTATGAGATGTCAGCAAAACCTGTGTAGTTTGTTATAAAAATGTACAATCGTTGTTTTGCATATTATTTTTGCATGTAATTAAAAAAAAAAGTAATTTGTATCAATGTGCCTCATCCCCGGGGCAGATTGATACATTTTGACACGTCTGGAAAAAATGGAGACAAAATAACACCAATGCATATTTTTCATAGAAAAATAGTTAGCAAACCATTTTATATATATTTATAGACATTAAAATCGCACACAATTTATTTGTAAGCGATATTAAAGCAATCAAAATGAAATGTATAATAACCTGATGTTCTGTCTGTTCCTTTTCTGTTTGTTGGTTGTGGTAACTTTGTCATGTCTGTCACTTCAACCCCAGAATTATCTTCTTTCTTAGGAAAGGTGAAGTAACTACCAGGTTTTCTGTTTATAAATCGGTTTACAAACAGAAAATAAAGGATAATTATATTAAAAATTATGTTTATAATATAATTATCCTGTACTGTTCTGCAGCTTGTTTCTCTTACTTAACATTTCTCATGTCTATAATACTTTTTTCTCTGGAGAATCGATATAAATTTGAGATTTGCCAGGCTGCCGTCCATTTCTCTTGTTAATTCTACTAGCACTAGATATTGTGTAAGTTTGTACGTCTTCTGTTTGCAAAAATACTATGAAATGTTCTAATATTAAGAAATTAGAGCTATTTCACTTCAATAAAAACTAATAGTAGGAATTTTTGACGAAAAATTGTTGAATTAAGGAGCGTATGGTAAAAATAGAATAAAAGGTAATGAAAAAATGAACTAGAAAAGGATTTAGGTTGTATCAATGTGCCCCGACAAAGACTGTATCAATGTGCCCCATACAGCCATTTTGAATAAAATGAGTCGCAAATCCAACACTTCATAATTTATCTAACAATAAAGAATGAGGAACTGATAAAGAGTAGCTTTACTTGCCAGGGAGGGTATTCTTTTCGGTTGAAAATACTGGAACAGTTGTATAATACCATTTCAATTGTACAACTCAAATTTACTTTTGACCTACAAAAACAATTAATCACCCATCCCATTTTATCAAACTATTGAATCATTCCAAAACTTTCTGTATGTAGTTAATTTCACTAGTATCACCTTTTGGAGCTGTTGTGAAACACTTTCTAATGAACTTGTGTGCTGTACAGGGGGTGTATCAATGTGCCCCAAGTATCAATGTGCCACAGTTCCCCCTATATTGTAATTTGTGACGCTTTTAATTGAACATTTCATTTATTTTAACCATAACTATTGTATATTTTATTGAATAAGTTTAAAAGTATTCATCAAAAGAATTCGTAACTTGTTGCGAAGTTGAAAAGTAAGTTAGAATAGTTTTACAAAGTCAAAGTGATTAAGCATAATAAATTATTAAAAATCTTAAACTGAGGTGCAACAGGAATAATCTTGCATTACTTTTACTGAAATTTTCAGATTTTTACGTTCGGTAGATACTGCTGCCAAACATACCGACAGATGTACACGCACAGAGTTTCGCTTTGTGTCCGAAACTCATTTTTATAAGTATAAGTTTAGCATATTTTCATTAATTATCAAGCAATCAATGTAAATTTTCTGTTTGAATATAATCTGTAATTTATGATTTTTTAATAGAGATATTTTATTTCTTTTGAGTATGGTTATAGTATGTTTTACCAATTAATTATAAAATTATGTCGATCGAATTCGTAACTTGTTGCAAAGTTTAAAAGTAGGATAAAATAGTTTTGCAAAAGCAAAAGGAGTAAATATACTAAAATCACTCAAACAAGGAGTGTTTTCCGATAACTTCAATTTTTATTTTACTTGAGGCACTAAATTATTTTTTCTTAGTTGAAAAACTGATTTTACATTTAACATTTTCCACACGAAAATGTATATGATTTTTCTGAATGATTTTGCATATTACATGTATCCTTTTTCTTTTTTGAAAAGTTTAATTTTTCTCGTATTATTGCTAATTTTTGATTGAAATAATTTCTTTCGACTGCCCATGTACCTCATTTTCAAATTTCTGCATCAATTTAAACCGATAATGAGGTTTAGTGAACTAGCATAAGACTAAGCAAGAAATGCAAAATAGCAGTTATTTAAATCTACATGAAATTTAACCCCGACTTCATTCTTCACTGAAAATTTCTAGGCAATTTATAATAATCATAAATAATAAGTAAGCATAAAATTCTCCGACGTTGAATTTTATTCTACTTCAAAATCAAATGCAACAAAATAATCTTTGCAGCATTTACATTACATGAAATATGGACATTTAAAACTTAACGAGTTTTAATCTTGTCAAGGCATATAATAGATTCTAAAAAGCTTTCAGTACTTTTGAGGTAACATCACTTGGTAATTTGAAGCAAATTGTTCTCAAATTGCTTGTGGTTAAAAAAAAGGAAAAAGAATCGGGAAAATTTTCATCAAGTTCTTCAAAGTAAAAATTTAATAGATTAGGAATTAAGTTTTAGAGAAAAATAGATAACATGCAGTTATTAAAAAGAGGAGAAATGAGAACCGCATATATCGGAAAATGGGATTGAAAGGCTATTAAAATACTCTTGCATTGGTAAAAAAAAAAGATTTTATACGAGATCAGATTTTGTAATTTTCATGGAATCTGAATTACATTTTTATGTCTGATGAAGACTTTTGTACTTTTAAAAAAAGTCTTCCATTACGAGATTTTAGTAAGAATGATTTTTAAAAGATTTTGTTTTTTACATAAAGATTAACAAGCACAGATCCATTTAATTTTTAATAGGAAAAAGTATGAAATACCGAGTGCATATTACTTTTATGTAAAATTATCCTAAGTGTGTTATACCAAGGAACTGTCTGTTGAATTATTTTTAGTTAGAGTTTAAATTTAAATTTAAAAAATCTGAATATATACAAAAATATTCACCCACAAGTAAAACAAAATCTTAATATTTCCCTAAAAACTCATTCTTAGGAATATATTACGGTATTTTATCTATTTCTTAAGTCTTTTTATCATACATTAGCTAAAACTTTGTTGTTGTATTTTAAAAGATTTTAGATTTTACCCAGTAAGAAACTAGAAAGACTTTGCAATATTGATTCATTAGTTTTCGAAACTCTACACGCTTTTAGATGGTCAGTTAAGTTGAGCACATCTTTATTCTTCCTGAAACGATATGCTATGAAAATCTACAGTATATTTTGATTCATAAAATTTTTAATACGAACATTTGTGATGTTTACTTTTTTAATAATGATATTTAAATCACTTAACCAACATTTTTTTCTGTATATCTTAAAACTGTTTTTAAAAACATGTAAAATTTCAGCAGATACTTGTTACGTGATCTGATTTTTAAATGTGAAAAGCTATACACATCCGTACTCAAGCAAAAGCGTTATTTGTCATATTGGTTATATTAGTGTTTAGTATTGCACCAATACATCATTCAAAAATATTTGCTACGGAAAGGTGATTGAATAATTCATTTACATAGAAAATGTTTGCAAAAAAAGTTGACATTAAAGAAATATTTACTTTATAACTGTTCGATGAAAAAAATTCCCTTCTCTCCATTATGAAATATTTTCTATTTAAAAAATGTGTAATAGAACACCAATACTGCATTGCATTACTGCAATCCTACAGTGCTTTTGGTATTAAAACCAAAAATGACGATGTAAGGTTAAATGGAATTTGATTAATTATTTATTGAGTAACATGGAACAACAGAAATAGTACTTTTAATTTACCTTATAAAATATAACACCAAATATTACACATATTTTTATCTAAAGAATTAAGACATTTTGATTAATTAAATTTTTGACTGTTAGCACGCCCAGGCCCCGTAAAGTTTATTTTTGGGGAAAATTGGCACGATGATTTGAAAAGATATGCCATCCCTTGATGTATGAGATAGAAAAAATAGTTTAGGGATTACCAAATCCTACTTCGTTTAGCTTGTTCTTGATCAGACATCATACTGGTCAAAATGATAGCACATTTTGAAAATTATAAAATTTTTATGTATATACCATATCTATCGAGTGGTAAAGTAAAGAGTTAAAAGTTATAAATATATTGTACATTCTTCTAAATCTATATAAAACTTTTTTTTTCTTTTCAAGAAGATAATATATACATCCAATTACCTTCTGTAAAATGTTATAACGCATAAAAAAGATAAAATTTATTTCGACGCATTTATTTTATAATGAAAAATAAAAATAATAGGATATCAAAATTGTATGTACGAAAAATCATTTTCAACTTTTATAGCTTTTTCATCTTAAAATTATATAAAAAAACAATAAAAATAGTCATTTAAAATTAAATTTATTATAAGGATTGATTTTAATATGCATATAAAATAGCCGCAGATGCCTTAAAATTATTTTTTGTCATTTTTTTATATCTTTAGTAAAATTTGTAATCGTTTACCCTTAGTCAAAAAAAAAAAAATCTGATTAAATAAGTTTCTGAAAAAAATATATCGATTACGACAGGTATTTGCTCGTCTACACCAGTGGTGAACAAATTCAAGAGTCCAATTTTTTGTAATATTTTGTCGCGACCATAGACAGTGAACTTTTTAAAATTGTCAACATATTTAAAGTAAAAAAAAACTCGGATTCGCGCTTATAATTTTAATTTACTTGAGGTTGGACGTCATTTTCAATTGCGTCAACAAATATCGAAAATAATTAGTACATATTTGGAATATTATATAAAGTTCCTCATAATTTATTCTATCTATTTTCATAATGTTATTAGGAAAACACTTAATTCTTTCTGCTATATAATATCTTTCACAAATATAAAGAAAAGGCTTTTTCTGCAGAAAAATGGGATTCTTTCATTGCTTATTTTTTTACATAGATAAATTGATGGTATCGGTAAAACCTCCAATGTATTCCTATAAAAAAAAGAAATCTTTTGAAGAACTCTTCCTCCTTAAGTGCATATTTTTAAACTTATGGCAACATGCTTTTGAGACTAATACCGTATTTACTCGTGTATAGGGCGCACGCGTGTATTATTAGGCGCACCCCTACTTTACGAGTAAAATGCCGATTTCTTAAAATCTCGTATATAACGCGCACCATAAATTTGATACGCTAATGAAGAAAAACCAAATGAATTTCAGTAAAAAAAAAAAAAAAAAAAAAAAAAAAAAAAAAAAAAAAAAAGTCGAAACAATCATTACACCAGACCAAAAAGCAAGACGAAAAGGCATTTTTAGACTTCGGGTTGTAAGACAATGAGTAATGTAAGAATGAGTGACGGTAAAGATAATTGCTAATTAGCGTTTAGATAATGTTATTAGCTCTGTTGTATAAAAAACTGCAAGGAATGAAATAAATATGCAGTAATACTTCAATTAAGTAACATTTTCCGAGTTTTAATATCTTCTTTGAATAATTTCTTGTTTCATATGTATATAATTCGACTGCATGCAACAGTAAAAAATTATTCCGTGTATAAGGCGCACCTAGGAGTTTTGCCATATTTTTTGGAAAAAAGTGCGCCTTATATAGGAGTAAATACGGTATATGATTTTATTAAAATAAAAGTGCAAAGCTTCAAAATGAGGCGGATAACTTACATTAGAAAATCGTAATTTATCTCAATGTTATTATTTATCTTAAAATAACACTGATTTTTAAAAAAAATGCTTTTGCAAAGAAAACAAATCTTCATATTTTCATAAATTGATGGATGTCACTGATAAGATTCCTTAAACAAAATTATTTAATAAATTTAAAAAAAAAAATGATTGTAAATATACTAAAAAATTTTTCAAACAAATGCTGGCAGGAAAACGTAACATACAATAAATAAATAAATATTCTAAAAAATAATTACATATGCTGATGCACATTTTTACAATACAATTATTTGTATTGTAACTTTCCAATCATTTTTTAATGGGCTCGCCATCCAAATTCAAACCTTAGTACTCGGCATTAAAGAACTGTCATTTTCCACTTTACCTAAACACACCTATTAATTTGATTATCGCCTATACACCAATTAAGAAAGTTTAACAGCATTTTTCCTTTTTATGTTAATTAAACAAAAAAAATTTCTTTTTTTTTTCTTTTAACTATTTGAAAAATAGTTTTTGTTAATCTGTAGAGAACTTTAAAATCTGAAATATATCTCATTTTTTATTGGTTGAATTCTGCAACTTATTCGTTAACTGATTTGTTGATGTTTCATGTCTAAAAATGGAATACTTCTGGTGTCACTGGTATATATATATATATATATATATATATAATTTTAAAATATAATAACAATTTGAAAACAAATTGTGATAAAGTTTTCAAACAACTTTCATTTAAAGGTGCATTTTATTCTCGGCGTAACGGTGTAAAAATTTAGAATGTGCGATGTTCAGAAGTTTAAAAATTTACAGTTCCGAAAATTGTAAAACTGAAATTTCATTTAAAATTTGTTTATGGTTACAGGAATATTAATATTTAATCTATGTCGTACGTAATATGAAACGTTCGAAATTTAGTCCATCAAATAAAAATGCAAATTTTAAATAGTTGAAGTTGTATATCTGTAAATTACTTCTCTTATCATTGGTCTAGGAACATTAATAATGCATGGTGTACGTAAAATATGACTCGTTATGATCATTATAAAAATTACGTTTGTTATTATTATTAATTTAAATATGGTATTTATTTATAAGATTTTAAAATTTTAGTCTTTGAAAATATAATTATCTAATTACTCAATGTAATTTGTTAAATCACATTTTTATTGAATATTTTTTCTCTCTTTTAATATTTATATGTAAATACAGTTTTATGACGTAATTTCAATATTTCACGATTTAACTCAATTTATTTCATTCTGATTTGAAGATTTTTTTTTTGTGTTTCTGTAGTTAAAGCAACATTTTTTTGCTTAATATATAACAAGTAAGGGTAAAAATTAAATTTTCTGTTTATTTTTGGAAATTATTAGATTTTCCCATAGAGGAAATAGTTTTCGATAAAAGCTAAAATTGTCACGCAAAATAATAAGTATATATGTGGAATTTTTTCAATGTATAAAAACATATTTATTAACTAAAATACTTCTACGGAGATTATCCAATACAGATTTTAAAGAGAAAATAAATTCAAATACTTTTAATAAAATGTCTACATCTTTGTAATACATTGACTCCAGCGATTTTGTGTATCTTTATGTGATTTATTAAAGTTTGTATCACTTTGTTCAATTACTCCATGTACATTTGTGTAAATAAATTAAAATAAAAATTATATGAGATGTGAAAGTTAAATGCGAATTTAATACATGTAATTCTAAAATGGGAAGCAAATAAAATTTTAGAATTAAACCTCGACTGGCAAAAAATAGGCAGAATTGAGACCCATGATAATGCAGAATTAATAACGTTTCTCAATATTGAAAACAGCGTTTAATAAATACTGATTAAAGATAGAAATGCAAAAATCTATTCCTGCACTTAAAAAATTAAACTAAATTAGATATAGCTTCATTTGAGCATATATTCATGTTAAATTATTACACATAAATATCAAAATACGTGGCATAAATAATTATGAAATAATTAATGAAAGAAAAATTAGTACCTAAAACAGCATTCATAACTTTTGGCAATAATACATCATTAGTATTATAAAATTTATATTAATTAAAGTAACATTAAAGGCACGTATGTAAATAAGTTTTGTATTTATATTTATGTATATCCTTTTTCTCTCACCCTTCCTTTTTCAATATAGAAAACACAATTGCACACTAAAAAATTGCATACATTGTTCCATATGATTCAAAGCTCTTAAATACGTATGAACATGTTGCGAAACTTTTAGGTAGATTTCGTAAGAAATACTACCTATTGCAATCGCACCAGTTTATATATATATATATATATATATATATATATCACTTTTTTATGGACACGATAACTTCTATAATTCTTCTCTAATCTCCACCAAACTGGTACATAAAATCAAAGGGGATAAAATCTTGGTTAAGTTCGTTAATGGGCAAAATCGGACCAAGGGGGTCGGAATAGTGGGCGTTTTTGTGAAAACCGAAAAAACGCCATAACTTCTTAATTAAAGTAGATATCGAATCGATTTAAAGTTTATATTACTTCTTAAAAATGGGTCAAAAGTATATGCATAAGAGATTTTTGATAAATTTAGAAGTGGGCTCAAGGGGCAAAAAAAAATAGGGATTTTGAGAGAAAAAAAATCATAACTTCGTCAATTTTCAAGATATCAAGTCCAACTAATTTTTCCGTAAATGTTCTTAAAATTATCTAAAACTTTTGTATTTACAAGTTTTTGATAGGACCAACTTTTACCGATGAAAAAAATTAAAATCGAAAAGAAAAAGGGCGCTGAAAACAGAGAAAAATCCATAACTCCGTCAATTTTTAAGATATCAAATCTGGTTAAGTTTGTTATCTTCTCAAAAATATCTACAACTTTTATATTGACAAGTTTTTCATGGGACCAATTCGCATACCAAAAAGAAATTAAACAAAAATAGGAGTTCGAGAAAAAACCTCAAATCCAAACTGCTTATATTCTGACTATTAATTTTAAACGCATCCAAATGGTAGATCCTCTTTTTTAGAAACTGTATAAAGTGACGCATTGGTCAATTTTCAGATAAAGGCAGAATATATTTCAAAAAAGTCTATCAAAAATGGTATTTTGAACAGAATTTCCGAAAGTTATCGGAACTGAAAATTGGAGGAAGTATTCAAATAAGAAAAGAAATTGTGTTTTTTTCTGACTCGTTTTTATATCTATTTTTGTTCTCAAACGCATTCAATTTACAGATCCTCTTATTTAGGAACAATATAATGTGATGCATTGGTCAGTTTTTGATAAAGACGGAATATATTTTGAAAAAGGCTACAAAAAGGGTATTTTGAACAGAATTTTCCGAAATCATCGTGACTGAAAATTTAAGGAAGTGTTCAAATAAGAAATTGTGTTTTTTTCTGACTCGTCTTTAAATCCATTTTTGCTCTCAAATGCATCCAATTTACAGATCCTCTTATTTAGGAACTATATAATGTGATGCATTGATCGGTTTTTTGATAAAGACAGAATATATTTTGAAAAAGGCTACAAAAAGGGTATTTTGAACAGAATTTCCCGAAGTCTTCGCGATTTGAAAATTTAAGAAAGTTTTCACATAGCAAATTGCGTTTTTTATGACTCGTTTTAAAATCCATTTTCGCTCTCAAACGCATCCAATTTACAGATCCTCTTATTTAGGAACGATATACTATGATGCATTGGCCAGTTTTTTGATAAAGATAGAATATATTTTTAAAAATGCTGTCAAAGTGAGTATTTCGCACAAAATTTTCCGAAGCAATCATGATTAAAGAATTAAGGATGTATTCAAACAACAAACCGGTTATTTTATGACTCATTTTTAAATTAAATTTCTTTCTCAAATGCATTCAACTGACAGTTTTTTGTTATTTAGGAAATGTATACTGTACTGTTTTGGTAGATTTTTTAATAAATTCAGAATCTATTTCAAAATATGTTGTCAAAATGGGCATTTGAGCTGAATTTTTCTTAAGATGATTCTGATAAAACCAGTTTTTGCAGAAAAATTAAATTACAAATTTTTTATAAAAGGCCAAATGAAATTATTAAACTGGGTATATCTCTAATCTTATACATATATATTTTTGTTGAAATGAGCACTCTTCGAAATCTACCTCCGCCTATAGGCCCAGCCGACAGGGATTTTTTTAAAATTAATCCTTGCTTATATCTGTATAAATAAATAATACATTAATATATCCATCCATTTATTTGTCAGAAGTGCATGCAAACACAAATACCCTATAACATATACATAATAAAATTGTGCTTAAAAACACTTACAGCAATCAATATGTTCATGAGCAAGATTTAAAATGCTTACAAACTTGTGATTGTATCGGAAAATGCTGTAAAAAATTCCTCTATAATTTTGCTGCATTCTAAAAATCCATTCTCACGAAATAATGTTTTTCCTTTTATTTTTTCTTTTTCTTTGGCTTTTTCATAATCGTATAAAGATTTGTATTAGTCCATAACTTATCTTTATAGACACAGAGAAAACCGATAACATACCGGACAGAAGCGCTATCGATCGTACATCCAGCTCGTACTAATGGGTTTGGAATAGCACTATCTTTTTCTGATTATTTCCTTTTAGATGCTGGGAATCTCAAAGTTTCGCTTCCTCTCTCTCCTACCTTCTAAAAGAAAGTTTGTTTCATCGACATTACTGTCAATTCAGCGTCAAAGTAAATGATGGAGTGTAGTTATTTAGTGCTTATATAGTTTTGGGAAGCGGAGTCTATGGTATACTCATGAAACAGAAGAGGTAAAATGCTGATTTTCTACTCATAGGTGCAGAGTGTGCAGATTTTTTTCATAATACTTAGAAATATATTAAACCCATTTGTTAGCTCAATATGGCTACAAATAGAAAAAGACCAACAGAAAAAGGAAAAATCATATTTTGACTCATTTAAAAGATATTTAGACAATGTGTGTAATCGATAAAGACTGAATATATTATCGTTACTTCTGCAATTTTTTTGAAACATGAATGATGTGTTTTGTGAATATTTTTTTCGGTACTTTGTTAGTATAACACAAAAATGTGTCA
The DNA here is from genome assembly GCA_964019185.1 of Maratus speculifer. Classification (NCBI taxonomy): domain Eukaryota; kingdom Metazoa; phylum Arthropoda; class Arachnida; order Araneae; family Salticidae; genus Maratus; species Maratus speculifer. The sequence goes on from OZ025290.1 coordinate 97,010,180, forward strand.
TATTAACCTTTTGAGTTCCAAAGCTAAAATAACAATACAAATTTTTATACATTGTTTTTTTTTTTTTTTTTTTTTTTTTTTTAGAAACAGAGTGCCGTCATAGATGACAGAAACAATATCTTTTCTGAAATTGATCTTTTAGGCGCTTAGTATTTTAGGTTAAAAAATTTAGATCTAAAATTACAACCCTCCTTAAAACACCAATTTAATAACCATTAAACTGTATTAACGCAATCAAAAATTTAAGAACTTTAAACAAGTAAATAATCTACAAATCCTGAAATTTGTTTATTGAAAAATATTTAAGTTAAATACTTATAAAATTTAAATGAAGTGAATATTTGAAGAAAAAGGGACTGTTACAATATGTAATAAACAAAATACTCACTTTATTGTATTATTAAGTACATATTTAAATAAAAACACAGTTTTCAAATTTTTATTTAATATATTTAATTAAATAAATAGTGTCATGGATGTCAAATTTTGGTTCCTTTGCTAAGCAGCCAATCTGACCGCGCCCCACTTCATCGTCTTCATCAATATCAGAAATTTGTAACATTTTTCTAATTTAGAATTATTTAGATTTTTTATGCGATAAAAGTCATTAATTTTTATCAGTTGTCCTGTGAACGCATGACTTTATTGCTTAAGTAACTGCACTGTATATTATATACCAATGAACTTTGCTTTATTTCTGAGAGTGGTGCTTGTACTTTTGAATCGGGATCAATTTTACTTTCAAATTCGTCAGCTTGATTTCTTCTATTTTTATATTAAAAAAAATTACTTCATGTTTGAATGTACCCTTTCTTTCTCTTTGTTTTTTTTTCGTTTCAGTCAGTTTTTTTGTGAGCTAATCTTTCGAAAGCTGTTTCATCATTTAAAACCTGAGATTCATGGGTTTTCACCATTTATTTTCATTATAAGTGATATCAATAAATAGAAAATAGCATGTTTAAGTTAAAAATCTATAACTAATTATGAAAAATGTTATTTTTTTTTGTTTGTTTTAATATTTAAAAGTAAACATAGCGTTACCATGTGTTCCATCATACAGCTTTTAGCTAAGCCTAACTGTAGACCTATTTTATCACAATCCCAAAAAATATTTTTTAAGAATAAATAAAATGATAAATTAGTTTTTTATACAATTATGTTTGCCAAAGGTCCTCTAATGGTATGTATCAAAATAAAACAGTATTTTCAGAATCTAAAAAACAAATAAGAAAGTTTTTCACAACAAATTTCAACTATACAATAGGGTGGATCGAAATTTTTTTTTCACAGTGTCAAAACCTACCTATGCGGAAAAAATGTTCTTTTGGATGGAGTAAAGGGAAAAATAATTAAAAAAATTAATTTTAAATTTTATTACTGCCACAATGAGGTTGAATTTCGAAAAAAAAGTGAAAAAAGACCTAATTTTGGTTAGATTATTTTTGATTCAAAATAATAGTTTAAAAAATTATCCAAAACCTACCTATGCGTGAAAGATGTTATATTATATGCTGAGTATGAGAAAAATAATTAAAAAAATTTATTTCAAAATTTAAATCTACCGCAATGTGGTTCAAATTTATATATTTGAACGTTTTTACGGTAAAAAATCAACTTTTTTTGTAAAATAAAATATGAATTTTAGACATTTTTAACATTTATTGCAATGAGGGGATATTAAATTGATTACATGATAAAAACTTTAGTTTCATATTTAACAGCTTCATTAGTATTAAATCAAGAAAAATCGTCAACATTGCAGTTGGCGATAATGATGTTCGGTATTGAAAATCGACATGAGATTTTGTAATTCAATTCGATTTTTATAAAACTATCTCTTATGTATGGTCCATACACAGCAGAAATACTTCCGTGACTCTTTTGATTATTAGTTTTGTAGAATGAGCATTGCGTGAATAGATATTATTGATAGTAGATGTTATTGCCACTGGAATGATTGCTGGATTTACACATTACTTCTGAAATCATGTTGTTACTAAATCCGTCAGTTAGTGGAAGTTCGACACATTTTCCTATTTAATTAAATCTATGTAATCCGTCGCAAAAGGTCAAAAAGCTGGTAAATGGAAAATATAGATATTTTTTAATGTAATGATTAGGATTACAGCAGACCGTTTGATTTCACTCGCGCGCTTTTAGAATTCATATACTGACATAAATGAAAATACGAAAAGCTTCTAACATGCTGCGAATAATCTTTCTATTTCACCAGTGAAACATTTGTGCCCAGCCGCGGTTCCATCCTCGCTGCAAAAAAGATGACATAGTGGAACCTCATTGGTGTGTAACTAGCACAAAAACCATTGCAGTGGACGCTCGAAGATCAGTCCCATATTTCGAATAACACACCCTTTAACATCTATATTAACAGATATTCAGTCACAACTGACCGCAGCCAACTTTGTTACATGTATATTATTGTTAACACATGACAAAAAAAATGTACGTCGTGTTTTCAAATTGTCTGGTATTCTCCCAGAATTTATATATATGTGGCCGCTGTATTCGGAACCCAGTTCTTTTTTCAAGCTCAAGTCTGCTTCTATTATGGTTTTTCTTCTGTTGTTTTCTAGTGATGTAGTCTATCTTTACACCCATCAAAGTTTAAAGCAAATGGACATGATCATAATCTTTTACAAATGACTAAAGAGAATGAATAAAACGATGGCGTGGTCTTTGGTTTGTTTTATCATGCTGATTTTTTTCTGTCAGTAGCATTCGATTCATAGTTTTGTGAGATAATGCCCACATTTTGAAGTGCACCAGACAAGATGGCAGCACCTGCTTGGTCGGAAGTGCCCAAACTGTCCAATATTCTGATGATGTGACACCTAGCTCGGCAGCATTTTGGCTTTTCAATGATAGCTGATGATGCAGAAAAGTGAGTTTGCTCTCAATAGGTCGGTTTAGTTTACACTCAATATTCATATTCATATTCAAATCTATTGAACTGAAAAAATAGGCAGTATTTTCGGAAATGGTCCAAAAGATTGTAGTAGCTTTCAATATCTTATTTTGTTTTACAAGAATTAAGAAGAGTGCAATATTTGTCGATAAACAGTTTATTTTTTCTTAAAATGCTGCTGTAATAAGTTATTGAGATTGAATCTCATTTACAGGTCACTAGTAACTTATTAGCAACTCCTTCTCACTGGCAGGAAATAAATAGATCTTGACCGATTCCTTTCTTCGGTTATTTTTTAAATACCAATTTGTAAATTTTATAACTTTTTGTAATAGGGAGCATATTTACTCGCATATCAAAGCCAAACCCAAATAAAGGGTAATTCATATATTTTTAACAACTCTGTGGTACAATAATATTCAAAGTACACAATACATAAGTAGACTGGGAACTGCCAGTTTTTCGAAAATTTACACCACTTGCAGCAGTATTAAATTTCGAAATTAGTTTTTTTTATATTTTTTTCACTTAATATCCATGCAATATAATATTTCTTACGCAAAGGTAGGTTTTGATTGATATTAAAATGATTATTTTGCGTCAAAAATAAATCTAACCAAAATTAGAACTTTTTCCATTTTTTCAATATTTTGTCGAATTTTCAACTTTTTTGTGGCAGTATTAAATTTCGAATTTATTACTTATTGTTTTTTACTTAACCTCCATATGATATAACATCTTTTCCGCATTGTTGGATTTTAAAAATTATTAAAATAATTAGTTTCTGACAAAAGTAACATAACCGAAATTCAGTCTTTTTTCAAATTTTTTAGAAAATTCAACCCTTTTGTGGCAATATTAAATTTTAAAATTAATTTTTTTCATTATTTTTCCCTTAATCTCCGTACAATAGAACTTCTTTTCCGCATAGGTAGATTTTGATGAATGGTAATTTTTTTTTCGCCATAGACAATCGATCCACCCTACTATACAATTCAGTGGATGTAAACAACGAAATTAAACAATCTATAAACTTGTTCTCCGATCCTAAAACCTGATTAGAAATATTTGGAATAACCTCAAAAATTTTTCTAGAGAATACAAAATTCTAAAACATGTAGATTTGTGTGGTAAAAAGGACCTATTTTTAATATGGAACCATTTTCCCCTACTTGTCCCTATATAGTATATTTAGAGGATTGTAAACATTTTCAAATAATATAATTTGCATCTAATACATTAAAATGTATTGTATGCTAAATATTAAATAAAAAGCATTGTTATACGCATCATTATATCCTGATCTTGAAAATTAAGAAAACGTATTAGTAGCACATATAATTTATTGCATCCCTAAAGCACAAGAATATTTTTAAAAGTAAAAGTTTTTATAATCAATCCAGTAACTTAGCTGCTAATAAAATAAATAATAAAGAATTATAAAAGCCATTTTATTAATGACATATTAAGGAAATTTTAATAACAATAAAGTATCTTTTAAACGCTTTTACGTGCCAAAATATTTTATTTAGTGCTTTCCGGAAGTTAAAAAATTGATTAATGGAGTTATAAAATAAAATACGTAAGCATAAATATTTACGATAAATTAGTTGAAAAGTTTAGAGACCACAATGATCTATTAGAGATGTTAAATAACATTTTAGTTCTTAAAATACGCATTTTTGATACGGCTGGGTATATTTAATTAATCTTTAAATAATTAATAACGATATAATAGCGTACTTGCGTAATTCATTTCAGCTTTAATTCACAATACTTTACATAAAATGAAAATTGTAATAGTAATGAGTGCATTTAGTTAATTGGTAATTAATATATAATCATATTACTGTATACAATCCTTTCTTCTTTAATTAAATATACATTGATGGCACACCTTAATAATAATCTCTAAAAGATTTACGCATTTAAAAATTACGTTTAGTAATTAAATGTTACGAGATCGCATTAAATTTAATTAGGAAAATTCATTAAGCATTATCTTCTAACAGTAATGTTATTTCAGAAGGTATTTCACTTTACATTGCTTATTAATTAATGAGCGGAATCACCTATATATTATACATGACAGAATTCATTATATGTTATAAAAGAAAGATAATTCTAAATTGTAATACTTTTTTTTCGCTTATTTGTTGAAAAGAAAATATCTTTTTTAAGGATGTTCTTCTTATTTTCAACTTTTGATTTGTTTCTTTTAAGCTATTGGATTTGATTCTGATTTCGTGCAAAATTAATATCCACAATATATATGCGTATATGTGTATTCTTTTTTTTTTTACTATATTTTAACTTTTTTTTCTTTTCTTCTTTTTCTTTCTTTCTTTATTTTATAGTAGATGTAATTTAAAACTATTGAGATGAATAATATTAAAGAGGAATATATTTTTCTTTTACAATTTGAAGATTAAAAATCATCATTGCGTATCGTTATTTGTTTAAAGGCAGTTAGAAGATTATCCGTTAGTAGTGGTAGTTATCCCATAGTAACTGCTAGTAGCAGCTCGCCAGAAAGTGCTACATCAGATTTTTCTCACCACTAAAATATAACAGAATGTTTTATATTATTTATTCGACAAATTTTGTTCATTAAAAAAACTGAAAATGCTATGCAATTTTAATGGTGTGAAAAAAAAAATGTTGCAGCACTCCGTAAAGAGCCTCTTCTCGTAAATGCCCTAGGAAATTAAAGAAAACAACAAAGTTAATAAAAAAAGTTCCATAGAATAATATTTTTCGTATTTTTATAAAGGCACATGAAACGTACGTGATCATACAATTACTCATCTATAATTGAAATACAACACTCTGATATGGAGTACCGAATACAAAACTTTTCTCCCTTTTTTCACTCTTATTCTTCCGTTAAAACCACCAATAGAAAAAAAAATCATCGAATCTCCCCTCATTTGCCCCCCATTTTTCCCTCTACCTATTCCACTAAGTTATTCCCCTTCCACTACGATAGCCTGATCACCTTTTGTCAAACAGAAAATCTACTAATTATTCTCAGATGAAATCCGCTATAATGATTTATTTTATGCTTTTCTATTTTCTACATTTTATTTTTTATGGCATGTTTTTTCGAAAATTATTGAAAAATGAGACAGAAAAGAATCAGAATGCTATGATCATTAACGTAATTAAAAAAAGGTATTGCGTAAGTTTTTATTCTGAAGCATTCATTGCATTTAGTTTATTTCGAAATGCTAATAATGCATAGACATGAAAAAGAAAAAAGAGCGACAAAGAAGGAAAATATATATTTCGTTTTTATTCATTATTCAAGAAGTTATTCCAAATGAATATTTATATATAAGTGCATATACACTGGTGTGCAAAATTTAAGGACGGGTCACAAACTAACAAATTTCAAGAGATTTTCAAGCGATAATTTTCATGTTAATATTCAACTGGAAGTAATATAATTTGAATAATTACTATCCCTACATAACAGCTAGTCCATATAACAGCTCAATTAGGTCACATATGGTCACAAGTGTCACAGTCACTACGGCGAAACAAAAAATAGGAAATTACATACGTCTGTATATGAGTCTCAAATGACTACTATATGTGACTCTATTGACAAGTCATTGTGACTGCTGCTTTGTGGATAGTAACCAGGTTACTTTACAATGTCGTTTCATTGAGACTCTCGTATGACCTCTCATCTGGAGACTCAATTTCAAAGTCATTGTGAACGTTACAATATGATAAATTATCAAATAATGTACCAAAGCCACATAATGACTTTTCACTACTTTTCGCAGTGGTTATTTCACAGTTGGGTCTCTGTCACCATTTGACAAAGTCTTGTGATAGAAAGTCACCATATGGCTTTAATGTGACATTATTTAGTGATTTATAATAATTCAACATCCACAATGACTTTGAAATTGAGTCTCCAAATAACAGTCACATGAAGGTCTCAATAAAACGACATTGTAATGTCACCTGGTGACCACAGCCACAAACCAGCAGTCAAGTGATCTGTAAGTGGAGTCGCATATAGTAGTCATTTGAGACTCATAAAAGAGACGATTGGAATTTCCTATTTTTTGTTTCGTCGTAGTGACTGTGACTCGTGTGACCATGTGTAACCTGAATGAGATGTTATAGGGACTAGCTGTTATGCAGGGATAGTGATTATTCGAATTATATTACTTCCTTTTGAGTATTCGCGTGAAAATTATCGCTTGAAAATCCCTTGAAAATTTGTATTTTGGGTCTCGTCCTTAAATTTTGCACACCAGTGTAATTTCCTCTACAAAATTAAGCGTGTGTACACTTTCAGTAAAAAAACTTGACTGCATGCTAATTTTTTAATGTTTTTTTAAAGTTAATGTAGGTGTACAATCGATAATAACATCAAGAGTTATGATATATTACCCGTTTAGTTCCATTAAGGTGCTTTAACCAGAATGCAACCGAAACACGATAAAAGCGATGTATATTCATGGAAGGAAAACTAGGCATAAATTTAAATTTTTATTACAGTTTCTGAAAGGACTCATCTTATTAATAATATGTACAAAGGAACTGCGAAACAATTTTAATTAAAAAATAAATTTATAAAATTTTTGATCCCTGATCGACAAACAAAAGGGCGAAACTGTATTTTTTCTGTATTTTTCTGGGTTTTTTCTTTTTTTTTATTATTTTTCTATCATGATATTAAAAAATAATAAAAAATACGCATAGCAATATAAGCATTAAGATTACTAATCATAACAAAATGTTTTAAATTGCATTACATTTGTAGAATTTCATTAATTTAAATAATGCTTTTAGTGCAGTGAAAGCAACAACTAAGTGAACGGATATGTCAGTTTGCGGCAGTGAGAAGATTTAAAAAAAAAGTTAGAACATAATCCATTGATATCAATTCCTTTTTTTTTTTAACTTGGTGCTTTTTTTAAATAAGGCATATGAAACATTAATTAACAAATTATGTATACTGTATCTAATTGAACTGCCAAAATATGTTGTGTTTGCATATGCATAATGTGCAGAGAGTAATAACAAGAAGAATAAATACTTTTCCTAAGTATTTGTTAGAATTCAAAAAAAGGGTTAGCTTAAAGCATACTTACTAACCAGTCATTTCTTTATTGTGGGCTACATCTGTGCGATGCTAGGAGTTCTTGAATAAAAATTAAAGTTCATATTCATATAAAAGTCCACATATTATATGAAATACAGTTTAATTCCATTGTAAAAGTACATTAACCATTGCATCAAGAGAACTGAATAGTTCTCATTCATTTATCAAACATCTTCTAGCAATGAGAAATCGTCAAACGATATTTTCATTTTTTTTATTCACGCACAGCGCGTGCTACTAGTTTCCCTTCATTTCATTTTGCAACAGTATTAGGACAAGAGATATTTATAGATCAAAATTAATTATTGTCAATAAAATAAAGAAGAATATTTGTTAAATCTGAATCATTAAAATCAGAAGAATAATTTCTTGCAAAAAATGTTGAAGATAACGTTTCTTTTCAGTAATCTGGATGTGTTGGAAAAAGTTTTAGAATTTGTGCCAGATATACATTTTTCATTCTTTTCGATATTCTAATAAAAAAATTATATTTTGCCTTAACTGATTATAGCTAACTCCACACATGAAATGTTATGAATCCCTCATAAGAAACTTTTTTGTAATTTGTTCTTATTTTTTGGAAGAGAAATGACTAACTTATTGACGAATTCATCAGTCATAAGTCAAGTTTTATGATGGATTGGAAATAAAAAAAGTTGTTTTCGATGTGATAAGTGCAAGGCGAAATATTTCTCGCCGAATATAGTAGAATAGTATGAAATAGTGTCAGTTTTTCACAAAATTATATTTTTCACAACTATATGTAGAAATCGCATAATCAATGCGAAACAATTCTGTAACAAATATGTGGCTCATTCTGAGTGTCAGGTGTAATATACGGGGTGTTTCTAAATGAATATAGCGAATTTAATTCTTACAAGGAAGGTCTCCATACGGGCATATCCTGAAAAATCTGAAAAAATTACAGAATATTCTTCTCATGAGGATATATACGTTTATAAAAAAAATTTCGGCGGAAGCTGCGTTCAGTATCCGTAAAAAAATAATGAAAATTTCGTTATTTGGCGATTTATCGCCGGTTGGCGATGGAATGTAATTTCAAAAAATACTTTAAGTAAAATACACTTTAAGAAAAAAAAAAGTTTCATGTTGAACTTGTTTTGATAAATTTAATTTAAATAACTTTAATAAGTTTTAGTTTGTTTTAAGTATTTTGTTATATCGATAATTTAATCATCAAAATTTGAGATTTAAAACGAAATTCATAATTTAAATTCATTAAATTTGTTTCAAGCTCCAAGTCCAATGGAGAATTGTTGATTAGATTTTGTTGCTATGGAAACATGTGACTTTTATTATGTGGCGCTTAGATGTATGACGATAATTTTTCTCAATATGATTTTTTTTTTATTTATGAAAACATTTTTTCCAGTGATTAATTAAATAGCTACTTCAACAAGTGATATATATACGTAATACAATATGTATATAATATATTAAAATCTCTCATTGGTTATGTTTAAATTCATTAAATACTATTTACTTGCATTCTAAATATCCAACAGTTTTGAGTTGTATTACAATTCTTTGATTTTGGCGAGGAAATGGGCTGCTCACCAAATCGAGTGACTCTTTCGTCTTTTCACGCCAAATATTCGAAAATATTTTATTTTTTTTACACATTTTCTTATGTGATTCCGCCGCTAATTTTGACTGATCCTTTATTACATACATAAGTACTTTAATTTATATTTTTTTCATAAAATTCTGAGTATGCCCAGTATGGAGAGCTTCCTTGTTAGTGGTAAATATTGCATAAAACCTGAAGTTATATTTATTACATAAAATGAATCGAAGCTATTTAATGGGCTGCTATGAACTCCAGTGCAGCTAGTTTGTATAAAATTGATGTTGTTTCTTGTGATAACTCTGGATCTACCCGCATTGATGGAATGTTTTGCCTTTGAAAAAACAGAGAAAGATAGCCTATCTAACGATTTATACAGAAATTACCCCTTATTCAGACTTCTTATTGAGAAACGCAAACAATTTTACCTACAACTTAGAAGTGCTCGATGTGAACAACTTTCTTCACACGGCACACATTAAGTCCACAGCTTAGTTGTTGTCAAACGTTCATTAGTGTAGTGGGGATATTGTTGCAACAGCTGGAATGGTCAGCTGGTAGTGGAGGCACATACACACGATCCTTTATGAAACCCCACAGGTAGAAATCCCATGAATCGGGTGAGCTCTTGAGCTTTGCTAATCAATGTTTGTTAAGAACTGAGCCATCGACTTGATGCGTACCGTGTGATGAAATATAGTCACAATGAACTATTTTTATCTTATAGAAAAAATGCTTGAGTTGCTTTTTCATTTTACGTATTAATTATAATTTTAAGTTTTATGTAATAAGTACTATTAAGCGTTAAAACACCGATATTCCGTTAGAAACACCCCGCATTATTGTATTGTAAGCGCATTATTGTATTGTGTAGTGTATTGTAAGGAAACAGATGAGGGTTTAGAGACGGTTTATCATTACCATATTTTCGCAAAAATATGTTTTATTACATGTAAAAAAATGTATTCATACTTTCAGATATCGTATAATATCTTGTATTCATGTTCATAGTTTTAAAATGTTGAATTAAAAACAGAAATCGGTTAAATAAAATCCGCAAAATGTTTTGGATTCAATATAAAACACGCTGACAAAAAAGGGATAATATTATAAAGTCGTCGTGGTATGAACGTATGGAATTAAAGCTACCAAATGTGTGTCACCAATAGACTCACTGTAAAGAAAAAAAAAAAAAAAAAAAAAAAAAATCCGTTAAATTTACGGTGCAGAAATGTTGCCAGTAGTTTTTGCCTTAAATCAACATTTTTTTTTTTTAGGTGCATTTGCTAGTAGCATGGAGGAAAGACCACAAACTGTCGATATATCTTTCGTCTGATAATCATGAATCAATGAACAGTCATAAAATGCTTTCTGATATAAACATTTAGGATAAATAAACCAAAAATCCCGGTTTTTTTTTATTAAACTGTATAGGTCATTCATTTGAGACTCATCATCACTTTTTTTTTCAGAAATGTGATATACAGTATAACCAAAACCGAAGATTTCTCAAAACGTCAGCTGTTAAAATCGTTTTTATTCTGATACACACTGTGCAAAGTTTTTTTTTTTTTTTTTTTTTTTTTTTTTTTTTTTTTTTATTGATTTTAAAATTTTTAACTGCTTTAAAATATCTTTGTCATAAGTGTACACAAACACAATACATAATAAACAATAGAAACTATCATACAGGTGGTGAGAAAAACATCCTTTATCCCATCACTGTTACTTTTTATCCATTGGGAATTGAGTATTCTAAAATTCTATTGAATAAAGTGTTAAGATCCAGCTCCATAATAAAACCAATAGAAGCTTTCAAAGATTGAATCCAATATCTAATATTCACGTCCTATAGAATCTGATGTGTATATTCTTAGAAAAATATTATTTTAGAACACGAAACAAAAAGCAATTTCGTGATAAAGTTGAAGAATTTTACACATGTAAAGCTTTTAACCCGGCGTGTTAAGTTCACTGTAAAAAAAATCAGTTAAATTTACGGAGCGGCAATGTTGCTAGCAGTTTTTTGATAAAAATTGCAGTAAAGTTAGATGTAATAAAACATTTTACATCTAATTTTACTGCAATGTTTACGGTAAAAACTGCTAGCAACTTTGCTGCCAGTAGTTTTTGGCACAAATTAAACTGATTTTTTATTTTTTATTTATTTTATATTTTTTACAACAAATTTGAGAGTCTTTTTCAAGCATTGTGAATATGTAATATCATTTAAATTACTTTTTTGAACTTCTGTGCAATAATCTGTAGGTTGTTTTGGACTGCTCCTAATGCTGACACAGGTGGCTATATTTTAATTCTACTCCCATCACTTTTAAAACACAAAAAATTTTTCACAGTCTTTTTGCCAACATGTGTAAGAGAAATAGATTATAAAATTTTTAATTTAAAAATAGTGGTGGAAATAAAATATAAGTAGTTGGATGTACAAATTCCAAAACTTACTTCTATCTCATACGCATATTTTAATATTTAAAAAATTAGTTACATATATTAATATTTTAATATTATTAATTCAATACTATACCAATTTGATTTTCATTCTTAAATTTCTGCTTCGGTCAATTAGGAAGAATAAAAGCGAATCAATGCTGATATTTATTAAAATCAATAGTTTTTCCTTAATCTGTTATCATATGCTGTTTACAAATAACCGGCTAAGTAGAATGAAAATTTGAGTCTCTGCACGAGCCGGAAGAGAATATTTCATAGAACTATTAACAGTTTTTTTTTTCAGATTCAGGGAGGACCTGCATGTCATAGGGAAAAATAATCATACACAAAAAATTTAATTCTGTTCTATGCACAATTTCATACATTTTTTTATTGTAAAATAATGTCACAGACATCGCGATCATAGGCCCCCACCTGGCGGTTTTTTTTATATCCAGAGAAGGGTTGCTAACCATAGTTAAATTTTATAAAAAATGGTTCAATTCTATGCATAACTTCATATACTTATAATGAGTAATATATTGAAAATGACACAAAAATCACTGATATAACACTCTCTTTTTCTGGAATTTTTTTTTCTTTTCAAATTCAGGACAAACCTTCTAGCCGTAAACAAACACTTACACAAAATTTGGTTCAATTCTATACATAACTTTATACATTTTTCGGTGGTAAAATAATGAAAATGCCACAAAAAATGCTATTGCAGCGCCCTCTTTTGTCGCATTTTTTTTATTCAGGGAGGACGAACTAGCCATATCGAAACACTTACACACACAAAAAAAGAATTGATCCAATTATATATATGGGTCATTCCATGTCAACTGGCCTAGAGGCTCCCACTCGATCCCCTTCGAATTTTATGTAATTGCTACAGAATATACATGTAGGTATATGATGAACATTTGGAAACTGTTTAGTGCAAAAAGTAGTATAGTTGACGCACCAGGGGTCCATTTGTACCAATCACTATTTCATGGTCGTAGAAAAAACGGCCAAATCATCAAGTTTGGCATCATATAGCTCATGATATATGAAACCTTACTTATTGAAAATAGGTGATCTAGTACAACTTTTTGTGCTAAAAAACGTAATTGCGCTATTAAAAATTATAAATCAAAACTATCGTCATTCCTAGGCCTCAAAGTAGGCCGTACGGCCAATCTGGTTGATTTTTACCCTTACTTTAACATGCTGTAACTACTGCAAATATTATTTTAAAAAATTGCCGCTTTACAAACTAATTACCTATGAATATGTCATAAAGCAGCTGGCGTTGTTTTTAAATTGCTTAAATATTCATAAAATAAATCATGTTCAAAATCTAATAAAATATTAAATTTGTCGATTTTGCCCCATTTTTGGAAGCGTATATCTCAAAAGGGACACTTTTCATTTGATTACAATTAGTACCACTGGAAAGAGCATATCTTAATTTACAAAAAAAATTTTATTTCATTTTGGGCCTCTTAGATACAGGAGTAAAAAAAATAAAATTCAAAAACCTGTTGTACGAGATAATCCAGATACATACGAGAAAGGTATATACAGTGAAACCTCCAAATAAGGGACACCTATGGAACCGCAACTTTTGTCCCTTAAATAGAGGTGTCCCTTATTCGGAGTTTCTTACTGAGTGAAAACTCCAAATAAGGGACACCTATGGGACCGCAACTTCTGTCCCTTAAAGAGAGGTGTCCCTTATTTGGAGTGTCCCTTATTTGGAGGTTTCACTGTATTACGTCAGGGTCTTTCAACATATTTTGCGCCATTCTTTTTTATTACAATGATTAATACATAGATAATTATCAGTTTTTCTTGTCCCTCTTACTCCCCCTTTACCATTAAGAATGATTTGTACATGCAAAACAAGCTCCTGGTTGGGTATTGCATGTTTCAAATTCTGAATGTGGGTAACTAACGGGATCCAAGATTATTCTAGACTAAATGTTTTGATTATTTCAAGCTCCCATTATGTTGATTCATGATCCCTAAGCTATAAAAATATTACTCATTGGTTCAGTTTGTGAAATTTCTTATTGATTGCGATTGCAATAACTTTCGGTAAATTGTATTGCTGACTAATTTTTGTTTTTATTGGAATTAGAACGAAACTGGAATTAGAACAAAAGTCTAACATCTATTGATTTTACTCCTTTAAAATTTCAACGAACATCAACAAGAGATATTAAAGTTATGCAAAGCGAAAGATAAGTGAAACTGAAGATAGGATTTCAAAGAAAATAGCTATTGCTGCTGGTATAGATCCACGTGAATTAAGACAACCTACTACAATCAAGCAGTGCCCAGACTGTTTAGATTACAAACAGCTAATTAAAGAATTGAAGGAGTAGTTACAGTTGTCAAAACGTCTAGAACAAATACAAATATTAACAATGGAACCATAAAAGTTGGACAATAAAAGAAGCTATGGAAGAGTTTGAAGTTTCAGAAAGAATGATAGAAGCAGTGGGAAAATTAAAAGCAAACAGCGGAATTTTGGCTTTACCACGAACACAATTTGGTAAGAAGCTGCCAGAAAACGCAAAAGAAAGAGTATTACATTTTTTTCAAGATGAAAAATTTAGTCTAATATGTCCAGGAATAAAAGATTTCCTTTCTGTTCGGATATATAGAAGGAAAGTTCAGATTCAGAAGCATCTATTACTAAGCAATTTGAAAGAAATGTCTGCAGTCTATCGAAGTAGTAATGGACCGTAAATCGGAATTTCCAAATTTTGCGAGTTAAAACAAAAATGGTGTGTGATTGTTGGTGCAGTAGGTTCACATTCACAATGTGTGTGTAAAATGCATCAAAATGTGAAGTTGAGGCTAGCAAGCTGCCCAACGGATGTAGATTATAAATTCCTTAAAAGTAAAACAGTTTGTGACTCGAATTCTAAAGATTTTATGCTTCATAGCTGCGAAGTGTGTCTTGAAACAGATGATTTAGAAAATTTTTTGGGAAGTATTTTCAGAGATAGTGATCCAGAAGATGACACTGAATTTAAACAATGGGTTCACACAGATCGTGACACGTTAGAAATGAAGCAGATGACAATTGAAGATTTTACAGAAGAATTGGTATTGAAAATCTCAGCACTTTCTACGCATCATTACATTTCAAAGCATCAAAGTAAACATCTGAGGATGATCAAAGATACTCTTAAGCCAGATGAACTGATCATATTGATGGACTTCGCAGAAAATTACAGCTTTGTAATTCAGGATGCTATTCAAGGTCTCCATTTGGAAATCAGCCAAGCGACATTGCACCCATTTGTTATCTATTTTAAAGATAATTCGGAAACTAAAAGTACGAGTTACTGCATAATTAGTGATTGTCTCAAACATGAATAAATTGCTGTACATAAATTTTTAATAAAACTAATGGAGCATTTGAAAAAAAGCTTTGACGAAATTACGCATATACATTATTTCAACGACGGATCTTCTGCGCAGTACAAGAATTAAAAAAAAAAATTCTGAATCTTTGCTATCACCAAATTGACTTTGGAATTTCTGCATAGTGGAACTTTTTTGGCAAAGTAATGGGAAATCATCCTGTAATGGATTAAGAGGAACTTTAAAAGGGTTAGCTGCAAGGGCAAGTCTTCAAAGGTCAATTAAAGACAAATTTTAACTCCGACGGATCTATCTAAATTCTGTGAAAAGAATATAAAAAAAATCAATACTTTTTTGTTTCAAAAGAAAAAATTGAAGCAGTAAAAATTGAGCAAGAAGGGCGTTTCAAAATCGAATGTACCGTTCCTGGAACAAGAGAACATCATTTTGTACTAGTAAATGAAAAACAAATTCGTGTCAGTAGAATATCAAATGATGCAACATTCTTTATAACACATGTTGATAAGAGTGCCAAGACTGCATTTCACAATGTATCCTTATCCGATATATAGCCTGGACAGTATATTACCTGTATCTACGAGAAAAATTGGTGGATTGGAAATGTACATGAAATCTCACTTGAAGAGAAGGATGTCTTAATAAATTTTATGCACCCTCATGAGCCTTCGAAAGCATTTTATTGGCCAACTAGACAAGACTTTTGTAGGATTCCGGAAGAGAATATAATAATTACTGATCCAGGTCCAATAAAAACACAAATTAGTCCAATACAATTTACCGAAAGCTGTTGCAATCGCAATCAATAAGAAATTTGACTAACTGAACCAATGAGTAATTTTTTTATAGCTTGGGGATGAATCAACATAATGGGAGCTTGCAATAATCAAAACATTTAGTCTATAATAGTCTTGAATCCCGTTAGGTACCCACATTTAGAATCTGAAACATGCACTACCCAACTGGGAGCTAGTCTTGCCTGGTTATTGGTTATAACTCATTAGAAATGCAGTTACAAATCATTCATAATAGTAAAGGGGAAGCAACTGTGATCAGAAAAAGTGATAATTATCTATGCATTAATCATTGAAGTAAAAAAGAATGGTGCAAAATATGTTGAAAGACCCTGTCGTAATATATACCTTTCTCGTATGTGTCTGGATTATCTCGTACAATAGGTTTTTGAATATTATTTTTATTACTCCTATATCTAAGAGGCCCAAAATCAAATAACTTTTTTTTTATAAATTAGAATATGCTCTTTCCATTGGTACTAATTGTAATCAAATCAAAAGTGTTCCTTTTGAGATATACGCTTCTGAAAATGGGGGAAAATCGACAAATTTGATATTTTATTAGATTTTGAACATGAATAATTTAATGAATATTCAAGCAATTTAAAAATAACGCCAGCTGCTTTATGACATATTCTAAGGTAATTAGTTTGTAAAGCGACAATTTTTTAAAATAATATTTGCAGTAGTTACAGCATGTTAAAGTAAAGGTAAAATTCAACCAGATTGGCCGTACGGCCTACTTTGAGGCCTAGGAATGATGATAGTTTTGATTTGTGATTTTTAATACTACAATTACGTTTTTTAGCACAAGAAGTTGTACTAGATCACCTATTTTCAATAAGTAAGGTTTTATTAATCATGAGCTATATGATGCCAAACTTGATGATTTCGCCGTTTTTTCTACGACCATGAAATAGTGATTGGTACAAATGGACCCCTGGTGCTCCAACTATATTACTTTTTGCACTAAACAGTTTCCAAATGTTCATCATATACCTACATGTATATTTTGTATCAATTATAAAAAAATTGAAGGAGGTCGAGCGGGAACCATGCAAAAATTTAGGACACTGGACATGGAATGACCCATATACTTCATACACTTTTAGGTGGTACAATATTGAAAATAGCACAGAAATCGCCATTACAGCGTCTCCTTCCGGCGGAATAATCCAAAATTGATGGAAGACCTGTTTTCCACAATCAAAAACATTCCCAAAAAATTAGTTCAATTCTATGCATACCTTCATACACTTTTCGGAGGTAGAATCGCGGCATACGGACAGATAGACATTTTGTCAAAGCATGTTTTTTTTTAATCTCTGACCTCTGAAACGTGTAAATCCGACGAAAACTGGAAGTCGAAAAAAATTTAGATTACAATACTTTTTTATATTGATAATAAGAGAAAGTAAAAATAGTTGCCTCTGGCAGCCCTCTAACTCTCCAAACCAGAATTTGACTTGCAGGAACACTGGATAGCAATAGTCGCGTTGATTTCCATACATTTATCTATACTTCATATTCCATGTTTTTAATATCGGTTAAATATGTGTCAAACAAAGTTTTTGAAACCTATACTAGGCAAGATGTATTTTATATATTCGTTAAACGTCAATTGATCTGCAAAGGAAAAATATTTAATATATATAATTCAAACTCAAAAGATTTTTTAAAAAGAATTTTTGTTAGGCTTACCATTTTTATTGTGTTTTCTGTTGTAAAACTACCACATATTTTGTTTAACATAATATGTGACTTTCAATTACCTTTATTAATTATCAAAAAGTGGCAAAATTTTACAATGAAATACAGTTCAGCCGAAGTCTGATCTCATTTATTAAATGGTTGAAATAATTAATTGTTTTATGACATCGTGCTATATTTAATGTATCCATGCTAAATGGTTTTTGTACTCCATTAAAAAAAAAAAAAAAAAAAAAAAAACTTTCGAAATTTTATTCTAACGTTAAATTAAAATTCTTTTCTGAAAATTGTATGTTTTTTCAAACAAACTTTGTTGTTTATCCATAAAAATATCGACAATGTCCATTTTTCTTTTCATATTTATCAATAAGATAAAATTATTTCACATTTCTTTCAAATCTTAATTTTTATAGAAATACATATTATTTGTTCCCATTTCATTTTCGCAAAAAATGCTCACCGTAATACAATTATTTTTTGTTCATACAAATTGCTTTTTTTCCCTCTAAACGCGTTGTGGAAAAAAAACTGAAAAAGATATTTGTCACAAATTTCCATGAAACAAATTAAGTTCAGAATTTAGTGAACTTTGCTATCAGGCATCTAAAGAAAATTAAATGACACAATCCCTTTTTTCTCATTTTTTATGAGCAAAAAGTAGCTCTCATATTTCAAGAAGTAATTAGAGCAACTTTTGGATTTCTTAGGTAAGAATATCATTTTTCTTAAGTGTCGTTTTTTCCATAGTTAATTTGTTTTTGGAACCAACATTTTTGTTCAAAAATTAGCCCGGGAACTTCTCCGGTCTTAGATAAAAAAAATGTTCTTAAGTTTAATGGGTCCATTAATCACAAACGGGGTTTTATTTAACTTCACGTAATATTTTTTTCTCAATTTACAAAGTGTGGGATCCAATAACGGCTTATATTAATTGCAAAATGAAAATATTTTCTTTATTCATTAGTTAGAAACTTGAAGCTTATTCATTTATAAGCTTTTAATAGCCGTGACAAAACCACATTAATTAGTATCAGTCTTAAGCATGGTTGAAAAGCACCTTGGAATGTTATAATAAAATTAGTTATTTTTGAAGTGTGTTAAGGGGTTGTAATAAATAGAAATCCAGACATTAAATAAGGTACATTTATCATAATTAAACAGAAATGGTATGTGTTTTGTAATACAATTTTTAAGGAGATCAGTCACTTTTACATGAAGTTATTTTTCTGGCTAATGAGTCGACATTTAAATTATTATCCTGAATTTTAAATGGGAAAATAATGCAATTTGACCTTTATACTGGTTGAAAAATGTGTATTTTTTCCATTAAAAAGTTTTACTGTTTTAGTAGATTAATTTATTTTATGTTGTATTTGAAAACGATTTGGAAATGAATAAAAAAAAATTAAAAAAAAATTAAAAAATGAGATAGGGTAATGACAAAAATGTAAATAAATAACAAAATCGTTAGTAACTGCTAAGAAATATTTTTAGATGTTTATAAGGACAATTATTTCAACAACTTAGAAATTGTGGGAACCAATAACAGCTTATATTAACTGCAAACTGAAAATGTTTTCTTTATTTATTAGTTAGAAATTTGAAACTTATTAATTTATAAGCTTTTAATAACCTTGACAAAAACACATTAATTAGTATCAGTCTCAAGCATGCCTGAAAAGTAGTTTGGAATGTTATAATAAATTTAGTTATTTTTATTAGCACTTTCCAACAAATTTGAAAAGAGCTCATGCATTCGGTTTGTCTGGCCGTCTGTCCGCGATCTAATTCTCGTAAATATACTCGGATTGTCATGAAATTTTTGGACGTTAATGACGTTTACCCGAGTACGATCCCTATTGAAAATGAAAGTTCTGCCATGATTAGTTTATTTACAGGGACAGTCAAAAGCTTCCCATTACATTACGGCCTGTGGGCAAAAATCGTTTCAAATGAAATTTAAAGATGTTACAACCTATTAAACAACTTCAAATTGATATGCATCTACAAAGTACACTAAAATATGCATCAAATAGAATGATTATTAATCATTTACAGGGTCATACAAAAGATTTTTATTGCATAATAATAAAGGGGGGAATTGTTTGCGACATATTTAAATTATGATAAACGATTTCACATATAATCAAATTGATATACGTTTCTGAGGATTAATATGAGTTATTTTATGCATAATACTAGTGCATATCATTTACAGGGACACACAAAAGATTTAAAATAGTACATTATGTATGAAGTCCCGTGTATTATGGAAAATGGTTATTAGATGGATGAAATACATTTTTCATTATGATATACGCTTTTAAGTTTCACTAGATGTATGCATATTATATGGTTTATATGATTACTAATTGCTATACAATTTAGCTATACAGGGTTACACAAAAATCTCGGAAAGGCTACTGAATATGAGCGAAATCTATATTATAAAGGCCAAACGTATCTGTGCGTAACGCATACGTTAATTTGGGAATGACAACACTTACCCATGCAATTTCGATTTTACATTTTTCACTACTACAAATTTTACACTTCCAAACTACGCAATTTTTTTATTTTTACACCATTAAATAGAGAAAAAAAATTCCTTTTAAATGCTATTTGTTTGAAAGCTGTATCTCAATTAGGGTCAATCCATTTCAAGTGGTCCAGAAAATATTTTTTTGGTCGCTCGACCATTTTTAAAAAATCTGAAATTTTTTGCACAGCAACCCTAACATGACGGAAGTTCAAAATGACCGTTATTTTAATTTTACTATTTTTTGTTTGTGCATAGCGGCCATCTTTGTTTCATCGTGTTCAGCGATTTTCTCAGATACTAGGATACACAAAATTGTAAATATCTCGTCTTTTATTTTACCAATTGAAATGGGGTTTGTAGCATTTTGTTCAGAATAAAATAGGCTAAATATACAGTGGTAGAATAATTTTGAAAAATAAATTTTTACAGGTGATATTTTAGCACAAAATTTAAGATTTTTTCCAAAATCTATCCATTTGCAAGAGGAAATTATTTATGCAAGGAAAACTGTCAACCTTACACATTTTTTTCTACAAATAGGTCAAAAGTTTGTGTACTCATGCACAAAGTCCCAGATCTGGGAGTTAATTTCTCTTTGCGAAAAAAATTCCGAAATTCTTCAAAAATTTCAAAAATCGCACTTTTTAGGCTTTGATATCTCTGATGGGACACGAGATAAAAATTTGAAATTCTGGCCTTTAGTAGTATTGTGTAGTAGTGTTATGTACAAAAAATTTCAAGAAGGAGATTTGACTACAAGCTGAGATATGACATGGACAATATGTGAAAAATAATATTGTCAAACTATTGTAACCTACTATGTAATTGTTCCACAAGACTGTCAACCTTACAAAATTTTTTCTACAAATAGGTCAAAAGTGCGTGTACTCATACACCAATTCCCAGATCTGGGAATTGATTTCTCTTTGCGAAAAAAATTCCGAAATTCGTCAAAAATTTCAAAAATCGTACTTTTTAGGCTCTGATATCTCTGGTAGAGCACGAGATAAAAATCTGAAATTCTGGCCTTTGATAGTATTGTGTTGTAGTGCTACGCACAAAAAATTTCAGGAAGGAGATTTGACGACAAGCTGAGATATGACATTGACAATATGTGAAAAGAATACTGCCAAACTATTGTAACATTCTATGCAATTGTTCATACCTCCAAAATTTTAAATTTATTATTTATGGTACAAAGTTAAATGTTAATTATAAATATCTTCTTCAAATGCGTCTGTGTGATTTAAACAATTCAGAATGTATGCTGAGCCAATACACTTTTTGTCCAGAGGAACAAACATACTACAAATGCTATTGCAACAATTTCAACAAGGAAAAATAAATTTCAGACAATGGGTTGCAACTGATCGAGTTGACATGGTTTGAATTATTAAACCTAGAGAATTTCATTCAAGTTAACAAGGGATGACAAGACTTGGGTGGCTTCAAATAAAAATTTGGGAAAGAACAGCCTGATGGACTGACAACAGTAACTTGTCGAACTCATAACATCTCTCGTAAATAGTGTTAAGCTCTTTGTTGAGTATATATAGTATCTTTGTAAATTAAACATTTATTATTAAACTGTTTTCAACAAACGTTATTTTCTGTGTAAATATTGTAATAAATGAGACTAATCTCATTTCTCCTAATGTACTCATAATAGCATTTCTTAACATTTTTTAATCACCGTATCTCAGCTTATAGTCAAATCTCCTTCTTGAAAGTTTTTGTACATAACACTACTACACAGTACTATCAAAGGTCAGAATTTCAGATTTTTATCTCGTGCTCCACCAGAGATATCAAAGCCTAAAAAGTGCGATTTTTGAAATTTTTGACGAATTTCGGAATTTTTTTCGCAAAGAGAAATCAACTCCCAGATCTGGGACTTGGTGTATAAGTACACGCACTTTTGACCTATTTGTAGAAAAAAATTCTGCAAGGTTGACAGTCTTGTTGAACAATTACATAGTAAGTTAGAATAGTTTGGCAGTATTGTTTGCACATATTGTCCATGTCATATCTCCGCTTGTAGTCAAATCTCCTTCTTGAAATTTTTTGTACACAGCATTACTACATAATACTATCAAAGGCCAAAATTTCAGATATTTATCTCGTGCCCCACCAGAGATATCAAAGCCTAAAAAGTGCGATTTTTGAAATTTTTGGCGAATTTCGGAATTTTTTTCGCAAAGAGAAATCAATTCCTAGACCTGGGACTTGGTGTATAAGTACACGCAATTTTGACCTATTTGTAGAAAAAATTGTGTAAGTGTAACAGTTTTTCTTGAATGAAAAATTTTCTCTCCATCTCTCTTGCAAACAGATAGATTTTGGAAAAAATCTTAAAATTTGTGCTAAAATTTCCCTTGTAAAATTTTATTTTCCAAAATTATTCTACCACCATACATTTAGCCTATTTTATTCTGAACAAAATGCTGCAAACCCCATTTCAATTGAGAAAATAAAAGACGAGATATTTACAATTTTGTGTATCCTAGTATCTGAGAAAATCGCTGCACACGATGAAACAAAGATGGCCGCCATGCACAAACAAAAAATAGTAAAATTAAAATAATGGTCATTTTGAACTTCCATCATGTTAGGGTTGTTGTACAAAAAATTTCAGATTTTTTTTAAAATGGTCGAGCGACCAGTGCTGGACCACTTGAAATGGATTGACCCATTAGTTTTTGAGATATTAATTTTTTATAGTTTTTTGTACCAATTTTGTAATTGTGGCAAGAGAATCATTCCATTTTCTCTTAAAATTGAAAAAAAAATAGAAGTTAAAATGCATATATTTTATCAAAAATGTCGTCTGTTATAAAATTCGGTGATTTTGGTTTGATTTTATTTTTATTTCGTTTTTATTCATCAATTAAGTGAATTCAAGCTTTGAGTTAAAGTGATTTTTAACCGACTTCAAAGAGGAGGTTATATTTCGACCGGTATGTATTTGTTGTTCACGCATAACTTTTGAAAATATGAACCGATTTTGATAATTCTTTTTTTGTTTGAAAGCGTAGGAGGCCCATGTGGTCCCATTCGAATTTCATAAAAATCTGATAATTAGAACTTTTTTAAAAATAAAAACTTTAAATTTCAAATTTCAAATTCATTTTGAAGCAATCGACCAATTAGAAGTGTTCCTTTTGAATGCTTTCATGTTACACTTACATAGACACACGATCTTTTCACTGTTAAAAATTTGAAGTTTTTGCTGCATCGTCACTCCACCGCTTTTATGAAATATCTCTATTTTGACCAATGAGAATTCACCATAATACAATGAAGTAATCATTTTCTATAAAAGCGATGGATAGACGATAAAGTAAAAGTTTCAAATTTTTAACAGTGTTCAAAGTGCAAAATCCTAACTGGACGAGGGCCAGGATTCACATAAATTTTGCGCTGTTTGCGAAACGAGATTTATTAACAAGAAAATTTATTTAAAACATTGAAAAATTTGCTAAAATTCAGGCTTCTGATTCGTTAATCTGGTTTCGCCAACAGCGCAAATTCTACCTGGATTCCGGACAAGTTCTCTTATGCAAGAAACCGGAAATATAGCATCTAGGGGATATAGTGTGGAAATCGGCTATCTCAGGGCGTAGAAAAGTAACCAATGTTACCGACCGATTGTAGGGCAGTACGAAAGCAAATTGTGGCATCAATGAAAACTATTCTGTTGAATTGTAGCTGACGTCACACTTCGCTTTGATTTTCATTTCGTACTTGTCTACAATCGGTAAGTGGTCGGTAAGTAACCGGTAAGTTGCGCTGAACACGCCCTCTGTAACATTTAAAAAAAGCGCTAAAATGTTCTATTCTTTAAATGTGCAACAATGCCAATGAAATTTAAAGATAGAAGCGACATCTGCAGGACATTTTCTAAAAATGCAAGAATTATTGCTAGTCTAGATAATGTATCACGAAAATGCCGCAGATGTCGCTGTGATCGACACTTTGGAATTCAGTAGTATCGTTGCACATTTAAAGGATAAAAAATTTTAGCACTGCTTGCATTGTAAAAAATTGAACCCTGTTGCTGCATCGTCACTCCATCGCTTTTATAGGAAACGATTACTTCGCTCTATTATGGAGCATTCTCATTGGTCAAAACAAAGAAATTCTACAAAAGCGATGGAGCACCTATGCAGCAAAAGGGTCAAATTTTTTACAGTGTCGATAGCAGATTTTCACTCCATGTATTCCAGACACTCTTCTTCGAACAATGAAAAGTTCTCAAAAATGAAGGCTTATGATTGGTCAATCTTGTTTTGCTTAACAGCGAATAATCCTTCTCGATCCTAACCATTGTTGCAGAGATGCTAGTTTTTTTTTCAAAGTACGAAATCTTAGCTGGAACAATTCTCGTATCCATCAAAGTGAAAGATCCACATCGATCCAGACATGAGAATTCGATATCAAAAAGCTGAAAATTCATCTCTAAAGAGCCTTACACGTTAAAGCAAGAGTGTCTGGGTATCAGGGTGCTTGTTATGCCGGATTCACAAAGTGATTAAAGTACATTGCTATGTGCTAGATTTACATTTGGACAAATATAAATGACGAAAAATTTTGATAAGCTTACCATTAAAGTTAAGCTAGTTAACTTCTTTCACCCATAAAACAAACTTGTTCAGGCGACTACCGCCAAGTTCTGGAATAAAAATTCTTAAATTTTCTGTACTTTGGAAAACCGCGTTTATCAAAGAACATTCTTAACTTCAAATATTACTACTTTCATATAGACGCATGTTGAATCATGGTGTGACTTTGATAATATCTTCCTTTTTAGTTTTTATGACTGAAAAGGGTATTTTAATACAAACGAACATTTAGAATTACTTTGCTATGCATTTAATCATAGAAGCAACTTGACGCGCTCTGATTGTGTACGCGTATTTTAAACTGTAAAAAATCTGACCCTTTTGCTGCATCGTCACTATCCCGCTTTTGTAGAATATCTCACTTTTGATCCATGAGAATGCTCCATAATAGGCTGAAGTAATCGTTTTCTATATTAGCGGTGGAGGGACGATGCAGCAAAAGACTCAAATTTTTAACAGTGTACCCTGTTTAAAATATCTTGAAAAATTACCTCTGTTTTTAAAGACTATCTATTTTCTGACCAATGAAAACGTTCCATAGACGTTTTTAGATCGCTCTCATTAGTCAGAAAATAGATAGTCTTTTTAAAAAAAGGTAATTTTTCACAATAATTTTAACGTATACTGATGGATTGTCAGCTTTTCAATGCCCATTTACGAAGTCTGTAAATTTCAATGTGGATTTTAAGGCACTACACTAGTCTCAGAAAAAGACCCGGATATTAGTGTAAAGACTATGGGTGTGTTCTTTTCAAATATCTCGCTCAAATTTTAATATATTTACATGATTTTTTTTTACATAGGATAGCCGAGGATGATTAAACAACCGGCCTAGTTTTTACTTCTTCGATTTTGCTTATGTATGTTTTAAATAATGATAGTTTCAATTTCAGAACCGTTTAAACCGATTTTGAAATTGAAATTTTTTTTTTTTAATCTGAAACCAAAATTGAAAAAGTAAAAACTAGGTCGGTTGTGGAATATCCTCAGCTATCCTATGCAAAAAAAAAGCACGTAAAAATTTTAAAATTTGAGCGAGATATTTGAAAAGAACGCCCCCATAGACTTCACATTATCATCCGGTTCTTTTTCTGTGTCTAGTGTGCAGCCTTAAAGTTTGCTGGATGCGATAAATTTCCGAAATGTTAAAGCTTAAATGGACAAGTTCTCACATCCACTAAAGCGGAAATAGACATCGATACCAATCGATATCCTTAAGTTGTTGAAAAGATGAAAATCCTTTAGTATATATTTTGCTCCGGAGGAAAAAATTATATCTACATATCAATGCAAAATAAAGTGCATAGATATGTGTAGTAAAATTATCTTTAGATTCAGATTTGGTTACCGGATTAGACACCAGAATGATTTCAGATTTTGTTCATGTAGGATTCCTCGATGTGAATATGACGACACATGGAACACAGTATACGATTGATTGAAAAGATTCTGGACAAAAATGAGTCATCAAGCTGGTCCTTGAGGCCGAGTGGTTAAGAAACCACGCTGTTAATCTCTTGAGAGCGTAGGAGATTGTGGGTTCGAATCCCACTGGCTCCGTTGCACACACTCTTTATGTGTAGCTCCCGGTTGTACTTTTCTTGTGTCGTAATATTTCCTTGTGCTATCTTGTCCTTGTATGTCCACGAATTTGTAAAATAATATGGATTATGTATTTATGACTGTGTAGAAAATAAGGATCATTCGGCGTACAATCAAATTCTACCAGGAAATCATCATCAAATTTCATAATAGAAAATGCCTCGCATTGCGATACATTGTTAAAAATTTAACTTTTGCTGCATCGTCACTCCATCCCTTTTATGGAATATCATAGAAGGCGGCAGCCTTCAAGTGACGCAGCTTTAAACCTACCATCGTCATAAGGGTAGATGCGGAACTTCATATATACAGCTAACTCAACTTCAAAGGAAATCGGAAAAGCCGCCTTCTAATAACTCAGCAAATATTGGTCAGAATGGTCCAATTTTTTTAATATAGTCTTATATTCCCAGTCTAATCTTATCCTATAATTTTTACATTTCTACGTGCCGTATATTTTTAGATCTCGATAACCATTTTTAAACTGAAAACGATGGTGTTTGTTCCTGATAATGAGATCTAGAAAACCGGCTGGGAGATTTTATTAAAACTTATATATAATATGAATCTCTTTAAGATAGAGGTAATAAGACTTGCCTTGTTTCTAGGAAAACTCTTGTTTGTTATATATTGGTCTTGGAAAATTGGACTATATTAGCTCGCGGATTACATGTTATTCTATGGGTTAGCAGACGGAGAGGGAGTGAAAAAGAAAATGCAGTTATGGTCATAGTTAAAACACCCGCATCGAAGCAATAAATGTTTTTTAAACTACAAAAACATCTTATCATGTGCTTTAAAACATTCAATAAATATATACTAAATCAAATTTCTATTTATTTTGCCTTTATTTTTCGTAAGAAGAAAATATTACGTTTTTTACATTGGATATTTTTGCATTTTGTGGAAAAAATATTTTGAATCCTTTTTTAAAATAGGAAAATATTTTTTAATTATACATATTCAATATACTTTCGACTTATGATTTTTTTTTTAAGTTTTCAAACAAAAATTATTTTAAATTATTTGTTGTGGGAAAGTCATGTATTCATACGCGTAGAGGCGCCACTTGTCTAGTTTTGTTTTGAATCCGAACCCGAACGCGGCAAGTTATGGATATTGGTGTTAACAATTCAGGTAGGATTTATTTATGTACAATTGAATTTGATAAAGAAAATGCACAAATTGAAAAACATCGAACAGACATGATAGAATCATTAAGTAATTTTCATGGTTTTAATAATCCACATGGCTGTTTCTTGTTATGCCAATTCAGTCTTGCAATGTCTTAATATACAATGAATAAAGTTAACCCGAGAATCTTGCAATGGATTTTTAATATAGAATGTATTAAAACTTATGGATTAGACTGAGAAGGCAGGGTATATTTAAAATTTTACGAGAATGCCAGGTAAAAATCCTGCAAAAAAATATTTAGAGATTATTTATTTTTAAAATTTTTTTTGCTGCTTGAGCAAAGAATAGGTTTGCACCCAATCAACTGAAACTTACTGATTTGCTTAAAGTATTGTTTTTAAATACAGGGTGAAAAATACGTGAATTTTCTTAAATCCCCAGTTTATTTCATTAAAAAATTTGTCATTTCATGAAAATAAAAAGTATTGCATATCTTTATCTTTGAGTTTAAATGTTAAAACACTTTTCAATGTTTACATTTTAGCATATTTTGCAGATAATGCATTTTGTGGATTTCACAGAGTTGACTGTATTATACTCTATTATAAGCATTCATTATGATTTCTTCTCCATTATTACAATCAAATTACTCTTTTTTAAAAATGTAAACAAAAGATGAGCACATTATATTTTGCACAATGTCTGATCCCAAGTTACACACACTTGAGGGACTTTACAATTTCTATATATTGCTTGTTTTAAACTTAAGTGAAATGTTGGATAAAACATTTTCAGTTACATAAATTATTTCTATTATGAAATATTTTAGTAATCGGTACTACTCTGTTATCCCGTCGACCAATTTCGCCAAATTATACAATCACCAAACTAATAGCCAAATTATACATGACATATTTTTTATTTCAAATAATGAAAAAACAAATAATTAGTAAAATATTAATAAAAAGTCTAAATAAAAATCACTTAATGACATTTTAAACACACAAATCATATTTAATGGCATTGAATGTGACATCCACGATCATCCATTATTGGCATTTAATCTTATAGTTTGGCGATAATTTTTTGGTCGATGGGATAACCTAGTAGTACCTAGTAACCTATAGAGTTAACAAGTAAAATTTATACAACATTTCATTAACTCGATTCCTCTTAATTAAGTAAATATGAATAAGCGGCAGCAAAAATCCATTGCAAGATTCTCCAGTTAACCTTATTGCAGACTTTATTCATTGTATATTAAGACATTGAAAGACTGAATTCGCATAACAAACGGCCATGTGGATTATTAAAACCATGAAAATTATTTAATGATTCTATCGTGTCTGTTCAATGTTTTTCACTTTTTGCATTTTCTTTATCAATTCTATTCTAAATAAATAAATTATACCTGAATGAAAAATGCTAAACCAATTTCCATAACTTGCCGCGTTCTGATTGAAAACAAAACTAGACAAGTGGCGCCTTGTTAATATACAATATAATATAGAATGCATAAAAACTTATGGATTAAAGAGGGGAGATAGGGTATATTCAAAATTTTATGAGAATGCCAGGTAAAAATCCTGTACTGTACTTTTTTTTGGTTTGTTTTCAATAATTTTTTTTCTCATTACTCCTTGCACCAACATAAAATTGTCTTGCTCAAGAATATTTACTGAAGGAGATATGTATCAGTTTTGTTTGATTTAAAAAAAAAAAAAAAAAAAAAAAGAGATAAAATTATTTATTTTTAAAATTTTTTTGCTGCTTGAGCAAAGAATAGGTGTGCATTAATCATACCCAATCAACTGAAACATACTGACTTGCTTAAAGTAATGTTATTAAAAAATACAGGGTGCAAAATACATGAATTTTCTTAAATCCCCAGTTTATTTCATTAAAAAATTTGTCATTTCATGAAAATAAAAAGTATTGCATATCTTTATCTTTGAGTTTAAATGTTAAAACACTTTTCAATGTTTACATTTTAGCATATTTTGCAGATAATGCATTTTGTGGATTTCACAGAGTTGACTGTATTATACTCTATTATAAGCATTCATTATGATTTCTTCTCCATTATTACAATCAAATTACTCTTTTTAAAAATGTAAACAAAAGATGAGCACATTATATTTTGCACAATGTCTGATCCCAAGTTACACACACTTGAGGGACTTTACAATTTCTATATATTGCTTGTTTTAAACTTAAGTGAAATGTTGGATAAAACATTTTCAGTTACATAAATTATTTCTATTATGAAATATTTTAGTAATCGGTACTACTCTGTTATCCCGTCGACCAATTTCGCCAAATTATACAATCACCAAACTAACAGCCAAATTATACATGACATATTTTTTATTTCAAATAACGAAAAAACAAATAATTAGTAAAATATTAATAAAAAGTCTAAATAAAAATCACTTAATGACATTTTAAATACACAAATCGTATTTAATGTCATTGAATGTGACACTCACGATCATCCATAATTGGCATTTAATCTTATTGTTAGGCGATAATTTTTTGATCGACGGAATAACCTAATAGTACCTAGTAATCTATAGAGTTTTCAATTAATATTTATACAACATTTCATTAACTTGATTCCTCTTAATTAAGTAAATTTGAATAATGTCACACTACTTAATTTCATAAATTTTTGTGACGCTTTGTGAGTTGTTTATTTTATTTATAAGTGATTAACAAGTCAGAGGTGGATCTTGATTGATGAATATTATTTTACATGATTTATGTCAAAAAAAAAAATTTCATATCGTCAATTTCAAGATGTATCATACAATGTTACTATAATTTATAAAATTACTCCTTGCACGAAGAAAGAGCTAAGAAAGATCACTATAATTGTCACTTATATGAATCAAAACCAAACTTAATATTTAAATGTTTTGGCACATTTTAGAATCCACCGCTTTTTTTAATCAGATTTCATTTAATAAAGCAATTCAATTATCTGGCGAAAATTCTACTTAAAATTGTGAAAGTGCATATTACATGGATTAGTTAAGTAAAAATTTGTTATTTGAAATAAATCACTTGTCTGAGACGCATTATGCTAAAAAAATGATAATTTCTTGTCACACCGATGCTCTTTGAGTTTAAGGAGGCTCAGGGGTTGAAAACTTTTCAAAAAATCGATTTTTATATGATCTAGTTTGATTATTCAATTAATTCTTAACTCAATGCAAAAAACCACATAAAAATATTTGCATTTTTAACGGAATTATAAGCTTTTATGTATTAACACATTCATAGTCGCACCCATAGAATTTCAACTTTAAGTCGCGTTTTCTCAAAACTTTATTTTTGACGACTAACACCAAGATTTAAAAAAAAAACTGTTTGATGGAATGGCTTAATTTTTTTTTTTTTTTTGCTTGCATATAACATCATTATCTATTGAATGAATTAAGACTATAACTATCACATTAAAAAACTCTCAAATTTGAAAAATTAAAAAACTTCTAAAAATAGGGATGCACAACCTGTGGCCCGCCAGTTTCGTCAATTCGTCTTCGACAAAAAGCTCAAAAAATGCAAAATATGTCTACGAATCGCATAAATATAGCAAATTATATCCATAAATCATGTAAAATGTAAATTACATTCATTAATCGCATAAAAATCACGAATTATGTCCATGAATCGCTCAAAAAAAGCAAATTGCATAAAAAAATGCGAATTACGTCCACAAATCGCTCAAAATGTGAATTACATCCATGAATTGTGTAAAAAAGTGAGAATTACGTTCATAAATTGTATGAAAAATGTTGTCTGTGTTGTCTTGTCAAATTATGTCTATGAATCGTGTAGTAAAACGAGAATTATGTTCATAAATCGCTCAAAAACACGAATTTTGGCAGCAGAAAGCTGAAATGCAAATTACATTCATAAATCACTCAAAAAATGTGAATCACTTCCATGAATCGTGCAAAAAAACACTAATAAAATTCATAAATTACAAAAAATGCAAATTACATCCAACAATTGGTAAAAAAAGCGAATTACATTCATAAATCCTATAAAAGCACAAAAAGCGTCAATAAATCGATCAAAAAACGCAAATTTTGTCAACAGAAAGCTAAAAAAACACAAATTATGTCTACAAATCGCATAAATATAGCAAATTACATCCATAAATCATGTAAAATGTAAATTACATTCATTAATCGCATAAAAATCGTGAATTATGTCCATGAATCGCATAAAAAACGCGAATTGGGTCCACAAATCGCTCAAAACGTGAATTACGTCCATGAATTGTTTAAAAAAGTGAGAATTACGTTCAGAAATTGTATGAAAAACACAAATTATGTCTGTGAATCGTGTAGTAAAACGAGAATTATGTTCTAAATCGCTCAAAAAACACGAATTTTGGCAGCAGAAAGCTGAAACGCAAATTACGTCTATAAATCGCATAAAAATAGCGAATAGTGTTTTGCATTCATGAATTGCATAAAAAATGTGAATTACGTTCATGAATCGCTCAAAAAATGCAAATTACGTCCATGAATTGCATAAAAACGTGAATTACGTTCATAAATCGCTGAAAAAATGTAAATCACTTCCATGAATTGTGCAAAAAAACACAAATAACATTAATAAATTGCAAAAAATGCAAATTACGTCCAAGAATTGGTAAAAAAAGCGAATTACGTTCATAAATCCTATAAAAACACAAGTAACGTCAATAAACCGATCAAAAAACACAAATTTCGTCGATAGAAAGCTCAAAAAATGCAAATTATATCTATGAATCGCATAAATATAGCAAATTACGTCCATAAATCATGTAAAATGTAAATTACATTCATTAATCGCATAAAAATCGCGAATTATGTCCATGAATTGCTTAAAAAAAGCGAATTGGGTCCACAAATCGCTCAAAACGTGAATTACGTCCATGAATTGTTTAAAAAAGTGAGAATTACGTTCAGAAATTGTATGAAAAACACAAATTATGTCTATGAATCGTGTAGTAAAACGAGAATTATGTTCTAAATCGCTCAAAAAACACGAATTTTGGCAGCAGAAAGCTGAAACGCAAATTACGTCTATAAATCGCATAAAAATAGCGAATAGTGTTTTGCATTCATGAATTGTATAAAAAATGTGAATTACATTCATGAATCGCTCAAAAAACGCAAATTACGTCCATGAATTGCATAAAAACGTGAATTACGTTCATAAATCACTCAAAAAATGCGAATCACTTCCATGAATTGTGCAAAAAAAACACGAATAACGTTCATAAATTGCAAAAAATGCAAATTACGTCCAAGAATTGGTAAAAAAAGCAAATTACTTTCATAAATCCTATAAAAACACAAGTAACGTCAATAAACCGATCAAAAAACACAAATTTCGTCGATAGAAAGCTCAAAAAATGTAAATTATATCTATGAATCGCATAAATATAGCAAATTACGTCCATAAATCACATTCATTAATCGCATAAAAATCACGAATTATGTCCATGAATTGCTTTAAAAAAGTGAATTGCATAAAAAACATGAGTTGGGTCCACAAATCGCTCAAAACGTGAATTATGTCCATGAAATGTTTAAAAAAGTGAGAATTACGTTCAGAAATTGTATGAAAAACACAAATTATGTCTATGAATCGTGTAGTAAAACGGGAATTATGTTCAAAAATCGCTCAAAAAACACGAATTTTGGCAGCAGAAAGCTGAAACGCAAATTACGTTCATAAATCACTCAAAAAATGCGAATCACTTCCATGAATCATGCAAAAAACGTACAAGAATTGGCTTAAAAAGCAAATTACATTCATAAATCCTATAAAAACACAAATAATGTCAATAAATCGATCAAAAAACGCAAATTTCATCGACAGAAAACTCAAAAAATGCGAATCACGTCTACAAATCGCATAAATATAGCAAATTACATCCATAAATCATGTAAAATGTAAATTACATTCATTAATCGCATAAAAATCTCAAATTATGTCCATGAATCGCATAAAAAATGCGAATTGGGTCCACAAATCGCTCAAAACGTGAATTACGTCCATGAATTGTGTAGTAAAATGGGAATTATGTTCATAAATCACTCAAAAAATACGAATTTTGGCAGCAGAAAGCTAAAATGCAAATTACGTCTATAAATCACATAAAAATAGGGAATAGCGTTTTGCATTCATAATTTGCATAAAAAACGCGAATTACATTCATGAATCGCTCAAAAAATGCAAATTACGTCCATGAATTGCATAAAAATGTGAATTATGTTCATAAATCACTCAAAAAATGCGAATCACTTCCATGAATCGTGCAAAAAAACACGAATAACATTCATAAATTGCAAAAAATGTGACTTACGTCCAAGAGTTGTGTAAAAAAAGCGAATTACATTCATAAATCCTATAAAAACCCAAATAACGTCAATAAATCGATCAAAAAACACAAATTTCGTCAACAGAAAGCTGAAAAAACACAAATTATGTCTATGAATTGCATAAAAATAGCAAATTACGTCCATAAATCATGTAAAATGTAAATTACATTCATTAATCGCATAAAAATTGCAAATTATGTCCATAAATTGCTCAAAAAATGCAAATTACATTCATAAATCGCATAAAAAACACGAATGATGACCATGAATTGCACAAAAAATGCGAATTACACCCAACATTAAATTAATTTGCAGAAAGTTTTTGGTTTTATACAAGTTTGCCAACAAGAACCTACAAGTTATCCTGAAACCCATTCTAAACCAACAAAAATTTAATGGAAAGATAAATTTGTCCTAGAAAGACAAAATAATTTCCATTGAAATACATTGACCAGAATCGAAAAATTCCTATTGAAATCTATCCTATACAATCCAAAACCAGAAAGAAAAAAATCCCTCCAAGAGTAACTCAATCTATCTGCTGCAGAATAAAATACATTGAAATGCAACTGAACAAGAACCTGAAAATTACATTTGAAGTCAAACCGAAACCAGATTCAACCCCCCCCCCCAAAAAAAAAAAAATTATCCAACCATATCTCGGTTCGGGAAAGAAAAATTAATTTCCAGAGATACGCGTGATCAGAAATCTGGAAATTCCAATTAGTCTATCTTAAATCTAATCTGAATCTGAAAAAGGAAATTCCATATAACCGGAACCCAGTATCTATACAGTACAAAATATTTTCCATTAAAGCACAACCTGACCGGAACTTGAAAATTCCATTTGAATTGAACCTGATTGAAACCTGAAAAAAATTTCTGTCGAACCTTAACCTAATCCGAAAAAGAGAAAATTATTTCTGCCGATACACACTGACAAGAGTCTGAAAGTTAACATGAAACCTAATCCAAACCCGAAAAGGAAAAAACAATGGAAACACAAGTCTGTCCAAGAAAGACCAAATAATTTCTGTCCACATACACTGACAAGAATTTCAATTGAAATCTATCCTAAATCCATTTCAAACACTACCCCCCCCCCCACCCACCCAAAAAAAAAATAATAATTTCAATTGTAACCCAATCTATCTGCCACAAAATAATGTGCTTGAAATGCAACTCAACAAGAACCTGAAAATTCCATTTGAAGTCAATCCGAAACCAGATTCAATCCCCCCCCCCCCAAAAAAAAAAAAATCCAATCAAATCAAGATTAAAAAAAAAAAAAAAAAAAAAAAAAAAAAAAAAAAAAAAGAACAATTTATGTCGATATGTACTGACCAGATCATGGAAATTCCAATAGAAGTCTATCTCAAACCCGATCCGAACTCTTAACCTGAAACCCAATCCAATCCCCCCCCCCCTCCTTAAAAAAAAGTAAAATAAAAAAATTAGGAAATATAAATCTGTTCAAGAAAGACAAAATAATTTCCGTCCCCATCCACTGACCAGAATTGAAAACTAGTACTTGAAATGCAACTTGACAAGAACCTGAAAATTCCAATTCAAGTCAAACTGAATCAAGATTCAAACCCGAAAAAAAAAAAAAAAAACAATTATCCAACCATATCAAGATTTTTAGAAAAAGAAATTATGTAAATACGTACAGACTAGATCATGGAAATTTTAATAAAATCTTAAACCCGATACAAACTGCCCCCCCCCCCTCCCACCAAAAAAAAAAATAGGAATTGTAATCCAGTATCTGTACATGACAGAATATTTTTTTCATGTAAACCCAACCTGGCCAGAACCTAAAAATTCTATTTGAATGGAACCCAAATCGAAACAAAACAAAAAAATATAAATAAAAATCCCATCACACTGTAACCTGATCCGAAATTGAAAAAATAATTTCTGCCAATAAGCACTGACAAAAACCTATAAGTTTACCTGAAACTCAATCTAAACCAAAAGAAAAAAAAATTAATGTAAACATAAATTTGTCCAAGAAAGACAAAATAATTTCCTTTGACATACATTGACCAGAACCGGAAATTTCTAATTGAAGTCTATCCTAAACACAATCCAAACACTAAAAAAAAAAAAAAAAAAATCCCTCCAGTAGTCAATCTATTTGCGACAAAATATTATAGATTGAAATGTAACTCAACAAGAACTTAAAAATTTCATTTCAAGTTGACCCATTACCAGATTTGAACCTTAAAAAAAATCTATCCAACCATATCCTGAAACAAGAAAGAAAATGTAATTTTCATTGATACGGACAGACTAGAAGCTGTAAATTCCAATTGAAGTCTATTTTAAATCTAATCCCTGCACAGAACAAAATATTTTCTGCGGAAATGCAATCTGACCAGAACTTGAAAATTATATTTGAATTGAACTCACTCCAACAACCCCCCCCCCCCCCAAAAAAAAAAAAAAAAAAAAAAAAAAAATTCTATGGAATCTTAACTTGATCCGAAGAAGGAAAAATAATTTCTGCTGATACACATTGACAAGAACCCAATTTGAACTGAAATAAAAATCAGTGTAACCATTAATCTGTTTAAGAAAGACGAATTAATTTCTGTCAACATGCACTACCCAGAACCTGAAAATTCCTATTGAAATCTATCCTTAACCCAATTGAAAAAACCACAAGAAAAAAAAAACCTAATTAGAACCCTTTTACCTGTTACAAAATAATATGTTTTGAAATGCCACCTGAAAATTCCAATTGAATCTGGTTTAAATTTTTCGGGTTTAGGGTAGATTTCAATTGGAATTTGTATTTATAGCTGTTTAGTAAATCAAATGTGGTTCTTAATGGATAAATGTTATTTTACATGATTTATGAGAAAAAAATAAAATATTTTCAAGTCGTCAAAATATTACATACAATGTTGAAAATCTAGAAAATACTTTTGATGTATTGCACTGCAAGAAACCCTAAGCAAATACGGAATATTTTTTAATAGCTGTCTGCTTTTTTCACAAAATTATGTTAAAAAAAAAAAAAAAAAAAAAAAAAAATCTAAAAACATGAAATGCTTAAATTTATGTATTTTGCATGTTTTATGCTTAGTGACTGAAATGTTATAAATGAAACTAAAAATATATTAGTTTTATTTTGTAAGTTAAGTCGTCCAAGAATGGAAAGTATCATATGAAATGAAAATATTTAATAAATAACAGAGTCCTGATTTTATTTCTTTGTCAGTTAAACATTTTCCTAATTGAAGTATGAAACTTATAGGGTGGACTGGGGTAATTCCTGATCAAAAAACACTAACATCTAAATATCTTTTTAATGTTTACAATAGATGTGACCAAATTTAGCATGGTTAATGATTCACCATGTTTCTATTCAATAAAATATAGGCTTTGATTAAAATATTATTTAAAATTTGCTTAATTAAAAATTTTTGATTCTCGGTAACTACCCTGGGAACATTGTAATTATCAATTACACCGGGGCAATTACCAATCAGGACATTCTTTTGTACAAATGACAGGTACATTGATTAATTTAGAATGCATATTGTCAATTTTAATATAAGCCTGATTTAATTAAATGCCTTCATCCATCTGCAATAATTTTATCAATGTGTAAAGAAAAAAAAAAAAAAAGAAAAAACAAGAACGAAAAGTCATGTGTGCAACATAGAATATGATGCAACTTCCAACATATTCTGAATGCTATTTTCATCCATATACAGCAATTTTTCCACCCAGTGCAAAGAACAAAACATAACTAACAAGAACAAAGAATCATGCATACTGCATCGATTATGATGCATTTTCCTACTCATTCTGAATACTGTAAACTTATTGTCACATGTACAAGAATTTTACCATTCTGTGCAAAAAACAAAGCATAATTAACGACAATAAAAATTTTTGCATACAGCATGTTTAGATACTTTCCAATTCATTCTGAATACTTTAAACCTATAATTTTCATCTTTGTACAGTAATCTTCCCACCCTATGCAAACAGCAAAACATAAATAAACTAAGAAGAATGAAAAATTACGCATAAGTATAGATTATGAAACACTTTCCAATACATGTTCAATATTGTAAACCTATCATTTTAATCTATTTGCAGTAATTTTACCAATCTATATAAAGAACAAATCATAACTAACAAGAAAGAAAAACGTGTGCAACATAGATTATGAAACATTTCCAGCATATTCTGAATATTGTAATGCATATAGTCTTAATCAATCTGCAATATTATCAACCTATACATAGGTTGAAACATAATTAACAAGAATCATGCATGCAGCATAGATTATGAAATACTTTCCAGCACATTCTGAATATTGTATCCCTGATCATTTTAATCCATCTGCAGTATATGTATCAACATGTGTAAAGAAAAAACATAGTTAACAAGAATGAGAAATGATACATTACATACAGCATAGATTATAAAACCCTTTCTGAGATGTATGGTGCTGAATGTACATTACCTTCTTATCTTTTACTAACGTATTTTACTACAGAGTTGTTTTTAACAAAATCAAGTAGTACAGCACACATTAATAAAATATGAAATATCTTTTTTTTAAGTGGATGGGGGAGGGGTAATTAAAGGTGAATGAATCATGAATATGAATTTTTTGCATTAGTCTTTAATTTTTTGTTTTTATCATTAACCTAAAAAAAGCAATGATATCAGTACAAAAAACCCTGAACGGGTTAAAAGCTTGTGACGCAGCACTTTATCTTATATCTCTAAGAATTTTAAATTTGGGACTTAAAATTAATGATATCAAAATTTATGTGACGCTATGCTATTAATTAATATACATATTAAAATTTATTCATTAAGGTTTTATCAATTACATCTTTCATAAATTCAAAATATGAATCTTAAAAGATATGATATCAAAATTTAAGTGACGCCTTGACGAGGCTTTAAACGATGTTTTAAAATTCCATTTATTTATTTATTGTCCAAATACATTTTCATATCTAAACAATACTTTTTATTTTCCAATACACTGTTAAATACATCACTTTCACTGAATATATATATGCACTGAAATGTATTTATTTGAATAAATAAATTTATCTTTTGGGCTACGCTGTCCAAAATCAAAAATAACATTTAAATGAATAGTTTTTGCGTCATTGTATCCAAAGTAAGTTAAATAGATGCAAATAGATACAATGATGCAAAAACTATTCATTTAAATGTTATTTTTGATTTTGGACAGCGTAGCCCAAAAGATAAATTTATTTATTCAAATAAATACATTTCAGTGCATATATATATTCAGTGAAAGTGATGTATTTAACAGTGTATTGGAAAATAAAAAGTATTGTTTAGATATGAAAATGTATTTGGACAATAAATAAATAAATGGAATTTTAAAACATCGTTTAAAGCCTCGTCAAGGCGTCACTTAAATTTTGATATCATATCTTTTAAGATTCATATTTTGAATTTATGAAAGATGTAATTGATAAAACCTTAATGAATAAATTTTAATATGTATATTAATTAATAGCATAGCGTCACATAAATTTTGATATCATTAATTTTAAGTCCCAAATTTAAAATTCTTAGAGATATAAGATAAAGTGCTGCGTCACAAGCTTTTAACCCGTTCAGGGTTTTTTGTACTGATCTCATATATACACTGTAAAAAAATTTACCCTTTTGCTGCATCGTCAGTAGTGTAAAAAGGAGAGTTCGATTGAGTAGGTGGTGGTGGATGTGGTGGGAGGTGGAGAGAAGGAGGAGACCCACCACCACCTCACAGAGAGAGGAGGAGGACCACCACCACCTGATTGAGAAGCTTATCTGATGGAGAGTGTATCATACTGTAGTAGGATGAGGGGAGGGCTTAAAATTGAGGGGGCTTAAATTTTTTTAGGGTTTGAAACGTAGGAGATTATACTGTAGTAGAGGGGTGGATGTTTGGAGTCTGTTATAGTATGATGAGATTTTTAGAGAGAGAGAGAGAGGGGAGGGCTTATTTTTTAGGAGGGGCTTAAAATTGAGGGGGGCTTAAATTTTTTGGGAGTTTAAATTTAAGTAGAGATTGGAATCAACTTAGAGTAGGAAAGATATTTGAAAATGGGTGAAGGATGTTTTGACTCTGTTACAGTATGATGTGATTTTTAGGAAAGGGGGGAGGGCTTAATTTTTAGGGGGGCTTATTTTTCTGAAAGGCTTAAATGTATTTTTTTTTCTTTAAGATTGGAATCAACTTAGAGTAGGAAAGATATTTGAACATATCGCAAAATATGTTACAGTATGATGTGATTTTTAGGAAAGGGGGGAGGGCTTAATTTTTAGGGGGGCTTATTTTTCTGAAAGGCTTAAAATTTTTTTTAATGATTGGAATCAACTTAGAGTAGGAAGGAAATTTGAACATATCGAAAAATATGTTATAGTAGGATGAGATTTTAGGAAGGGGGAGGGCTTAATTTTTAAGAGCCTTAATTTTTTTATTTCGGATCTGAAACTTATAATATCATACTATAGGAAAGGGGTAACATCCTCATTTTCCAACCCCCCCCCGGAAGATTTCTATTTGGGTGTTGCCCTCTGTTGAATCGAATTTTCGTTGGAAATTAATTTTAAAAAATTGTGTCTGATCAATTAAGCATTGCCCATCACTCCTGTGAGATAATTGAGAATTGCGATAAGGAGGAAGGTGAGTCTGATCAATTAAACATTAATCATAATTGTCCATTGCTCATCCCGCCAGTGGCCGCAGAACCGGTCTTCTTCTTCTTTCGTTGGAAATTAATAATTTTTTAAAAATTGAGTTTTCCAAAAGGCTTTAGTGGGATTCGAACCTGTAAAAGAATTTCTTGACTTGATAATTTGTTGTGGATTAATCTAATCAAGCCAAGAAGTTCTGGTTTTAAGTCGAAAAATTGTTTAAAGGTCGGTAAAATCATACTTTAGCAGTGGGAATTCACCTCCACCCCTTCCTCCATACTTTGTTTTAATATCCGTTGCTCTTGCGGTCGTGGAACAGGATTGAATAAGTTTTTATTAGAATAGAAAACTGAATAATAATTTGAACTTTTTTTGAATATTATTATTATTAGTTAAAATTATTTCAAGATTAAATAGGAAGTTAACCTTCTGTAATGACTCTGAATGTCTCATATTACAATCGAATCATCCCTAACTTAAAATAGTATGTTATCAACACGTATTCACTGTCTTGCACAAACATCCGATAACGAAACAATTTTAACAGGAACTAGCTGATACATGAAAAATAACAACTTATTTTATCTAACTTTCACTTATTTACAAATGATGCGAATTGAAACGAGGGGTTTTCTGAAATAATAAAAAAAACATATTTTTGCAAAGGCTATGGGTCCCCCAACATATATTAAAAAATTAATATGTGTTGTAAAATATGAATTTTAGATTTTAACTTTACTTTACCTAAACCTTAATTATTTATACACATTGATTTTTCGATATATAGTTCTAATAAACGGTTAATTGCCATGCATTTATTTTAGTAAGTTTGTTGTATTCACATAAAAAGTGTTTTTACAAGTTATCATCTGTTAGTCGATAACGACAAATTTAAGCAATGTATTACTTTAGTATAGTTTTTTCACTGTGCTGAAAATAAGTGATTCTTTTTCCGTTAATTTTCACATGATAAACACCAGATAACATCGAGCCTTTCTTATCAAATACCATTATATTATCAGATCACTTTGTAAACCAATCCTATTATTTTTTAAAAAACAGTAGCGCCTCCTAGAATTTAACAGATTTTTGTGAATCAGTAGAAATTTATCACACTGTTTATTGTTTTTTTGTCATATGAAGATATTAAGCGCTGTTCTTTAAGTGAGTGCTGTACAAGAAATTTCTTACTTCATGAATATGGAATCGGATTTACCCAGTCAAGAGGTGCAAGTTTCGAATAGTGAAAGATCACCCTCTTCATTAACCCAATCATCCTTTTCTTGTAATCAATGTCAAAAATGCTTCTCTACAAAGATTGCGTTAACCAGACATCAACGATCCCACTTGGATAAAAAGCCCTTTAAATGTGAAACTTTCATTCAAAGTACTGATTTAAAACGACATAGTGTTACTCATTCCAAGACACCCACTTTATATAAATGTGATCAATGTGCAATGGAATTTTATAGAAAGTATTCGTTAAGAATTCACAAGAGATTTCATAAGACATATAAATGCAATGAATGTTCAATAGAACTCTCTAAAAAATATTTGTTAAAAATTCACAAGAGATCTCATAAGAAGTTTCATGTTTGTGAAAAATGTTCTAACTCGTTTCTATCAAAGTCTGCTTTAACTAAACATTAAAAAAGTCATCGTCAAAAGGAATATAAATGTAAACACTGTGCTGTTATATTTTACTCTGATATCGATTTTTTATTTCACAAAAAAGTTCATTACAGGAATTTCGAATGCAAACACTGTAACAAAACATTTAATGTTGACACCAAGTTTATTCAACATTTGATTAAAATGCATAAGTGAAAAAATGCAAACTTTGTCAAATCATGTGAACTGGTTGATTTTCTGTACAGTTTATAATTTTTTTGTATTTTTATCATTATCGAGAATGATGAATAAATAATGTGTAAATGAAAAAAAGCTTTTGTCTTGTATTTTTGTTATAACAATTTATGAATTTTAATAATTATTTCACGAGATTTACTTAAATTTTAACATTTAGAAAAAAGGTTCTTATCAATTAAAATTAGAGTTCACTTTAATTTATTAATTTTTCATTTTAAAATACTGAATTTGTATTTATATTGAATTAATTTTAAAATACTTTTAATATATTAGAATTATTTACCAAGTTTAATTTGTATTAACAATTGTTATTCACATAATCATGATGGATATTACCTAGTGTTGTCACAAAAATTTTCAAAAAGAACGAAACTGTTAACAATAAGTATTATTCATTACTTAGATTAAAACTTTTACCTAGTGTTGCCACAAAATTTTTCAAAGATAGAGAAACTGATAACATTATTTATCAAAAGCTTACTTAAATTAAAACCTTGTGTTGCCACAAAATTCTTCAAAAATAGTAAAACCACTAACATAATTTATAAACTACCACTTATGTACAAAGACTGTTTTTTTAGATTATTAAAAAATGGTTGACTAAAACTTATAGCATTACTAATTTTTTAATGTTTAACTGTAACCGACGCTGATTTTTTAACATATATTAGGATATGTGTTGTTTTTAAGCATTCAGTTTACAACTGATTTCCGT
Source organism: Maratus speculifer (assembly GCA_964019185.1). NCBI lineage: Eukaryota > Metazoa > Arthropoda > Arachnida > Araneae > Salticidae > Maratus > Maratus speculifer. Next base: position 97,053,736 of record OZ025290.1, read on the forward strand.
TTGAACTTCATCAGCGGCCATCCTTATTTTTTGAAAATGGATTCTGTAGTAAATTTGATAAAAAGACCTCTCGACGAAGTAGTTCCTTCTTCAAACTATCAATGTTTAGAAGAATGTAATGAACCTATTTATGTGAATGAATTAAACTTGTCGAGATTAGAATTTCCCAATACATTGAACACTAACAATGAGACAATATCATGTGATTATCCACTGAATGTGAAATCTGAGATTAATACGAATATTTTTAACTTAATTTCCCAAGACGAATATTTTCAAGAACCCGCTACTAGATGTGAAGAGACTGTGTTCCAAGCAATCAACCTTTCCCAAGCAAGTGATGAAAGCCAATCCACCACTCCACGAACTAAAAGGGGCAAATCCTGTAATCGTGTTATATTTCGAGAAGAACTCAGTGATTGTATCTTCTTAATTTTAAAACTGTATAACAGACAATTTTATATACATATTCAAGAGTTTAAACGCAGTGGGCTTACTAATGAAGAAATTGTAACGAAAAATGCAATTTTTATGGATGTTAACAGTTGGTACGAATTTTGCAATAAAATTTTTCCATTTAATTTGAAGTATAAAAGTTCCTCGTTTGTTGCTAATAACATGATATTAGTGTTAAATTTTAATAATTCTATCATGCGAATTAAACATTTAAAGAATTATTCTCACATTGACTTGAACGAGTATCAGTTAGAAAAGTTAAAAATAAAAGCCTTTGATCTGAATAAAGAACTTCTTCAGCATATATATGTAAAGCATTTACCAAACTTAATAAGACAGAAATGTACCGTTAGTCACACATCTTTAGAAAATGAACGCATGTGCCAACATAAACTTATAACGTGTATTGAAAATAGTATGTCGAGTATATTGAAGCGCATTTTTGAATGCAATGGATGTATTTTTAAGCACGAATCTGTAATCTTTCATCCCTGTTTGATATTAAATAATCGACAAAAATTTGAACAAATAGGAGAAATGTTATTAACTCTAATAGATTTCGACTTTGTTATTTCCTCGTTTTTAAACGAAGTAGATTGTATTAGTGAAAACTTCTTTTCTAATATTAATGTAGAAACCATTCAAAACGAATTGTTTAAAATAATGAAATAAAATGTTTTACTATTCTCTTTAATATGTGTGTTTAATTATTTTCAAAATGTATGTTTATTTCATTTAGCTTTTTCAAAACATTTATAAATTGTTTCAATTTGTATATGTATAAAAAAAGAAACACTTCATTATTAATAAAAAATATATTAACTATCTTAAATAATAATAATAATCTTAATTATTTTAATTCATTCTTTTCAAAAATTAGAAAGTTAAAAAGTTAATAAAAATTAATAAGTTAAAAAAAACTTTATACAAAAATTAATATTAATAGAATTTTTTTTCAAATGTTTAAAATATATTTTGAAAATTTTAAAATGTATTACAACTTATCAAAATTGAGTTTACTGATTTATATGAGTATGTATATTATTTTCACTCTATTATATTACTGTAACATTACAACAGATTCATAGTTAATGACATATAAACATTAGGATGTATATAAAAGCAATGGATTAATATACTCTCTTGTTTTATTAAAAATAAAATAACTTTATAAAAATGTTAAAAAAATAAAAAGTTTATGAAAAGTTTAAAAAATAATTCATTAGATAAAAAAAGAAAAAAAAATCACAAATTAAAAAATATATTTCATAAGTTTACAAAAAAAAAGTAACAAAAAGTTTTATCGAAAAAAAAAGTAACATAAAAAGCTTTAACAAAAAAAAGTAACATAAAAAATTTTAACAAAAAAAAAAAAAAAAAAAAAAAAAAAAAAAAGTAACATAAAAAGTTTTAACAAAAAAAAAAGTATTATAAAAAGTGTTATAAAAAGTTTTAACAGAAAAAAAAACTTTACACAAAAAATAATATCAATAGAATTTTTTTTTTCAAATGTTTAAAATATATATATTTTGCAAAAGTTAAAATGAGTTTTCTGATTTATGTATATTATTTTCACTCTATTATCTTACTCTAACATTGCAATTCATTCAGAATTAAACATATAAACATTAGGATGTGTATAAAAGCAATGCATTAATATACTATCTTGTTATTAAAAGATAAAATAATTTCATAAAAATATTTTCAAAATTAAAAAAATGTTTCATAAGTTTACAAAAAATAAAAACTTTACGAAAAAGTTTAAAAAATAATTCATAAGATTAAAAAAAATATTTCATAAATTAATCAAATATATTTCATAAGTTAAAAAAAAATCATAAGTTAAAAGTTATTTCAACAGTTCTTTAATAATTAAAAAAAAAACTTTATAGAAAAAATAATATCAATAGAAATTAAATGTTTAAAATTTATTTCACAAAAGTTAAAATGTATTACATCTTATCAAAAATGAGTTTACTGATTTATGTAAGCATGTACATTATTTTCACTGTATTATCTTACTGCAACATACATTTATAGTTAACATACATTTATAGTTTAACACATATAAACATTAGGATGTGTTTAAAAGCAACGCATTAATATACTATCTTGTTTTATTAAAAGATAAAATAACTTCATAAAAATCTTTTCAAAATAAAAAAAAGTTTCATAAGTTTACAAAAAATAAAACTTTGTGAAAAAGTTTAAAAAAATATTTCATAACATTTAAAAAAATATTTCATAAATTAAAAAAATGTATCTATGTATATTTCACAAGTTTAAAAAAAAATTAAATGTTTAAAAAATGATTTACAAGTTTAAAAAAAAAAATTACAACTTATCAAATAATGAGTTTACCGATTTACTGATTTATGTGTATATGTTATTTACATCATATTATCTTACTACCAACATTACAGAACGTTCTTAGTTAAACACTTATAAACATCAGCAAATGTATAAAAGCAGTTGATACTTTCCTGTTTTTATTAAAAGTCATACTAACTTTATAAAAATGTTTTCAAATAATAATAATAAAAAAAGCTGTTAAGTTATTAGATTCTCCTCTTTAATTGCATCTCATTGATAAGTTTTAATCAACCATCCAACCATGCAACTGTTTTCACAATCAACTATTATGTGAGTTAGGATTTCATTGGTAAATTTTAATCAACCAATCAACCAACATTTTACGTAACCAACTATTTATTTTCCCTAGCAATCAGCTATTTATTTACCCTACTAACCAAAAAGCTTTTATCGACACATGAACAAAATTTTAAGATGCAAGACTCGTCCTTTTTAATCGAAAAAACAATGACTTATATTATATATTTTTTTTCTTACTTAAATGAAACCTTCGCATGTGCATGGTAAAACTTGGAAAAATTCATTTAATACACAAATTTAAAGTTAACAGACAAGGTCTTCACACTTCTTTTAGAATTGTACTAACATTTTACCAAATATCTTTAGAACTCAACAAGGTTTTAAATAATTATTTTAATAAAAATTGTCATTTGTAAGTAACATTATTGAACTAACTTGGAAAAATTAACTTGGCAAAACAGGTTTTCGCTGTTCCAACTTAGTAATATTCATAAGTTTATATGTTAATCAACCTGTTTGGTTATGTCCCAGCATGGCTTTATAAAATATATCTTAAAAAAACCTTTAATATTAATGTTTAAAAATATGCAGTTAGTCTTTTATAGATAATTATTTTCACTTCTTTTATTTAAAAACATTTTTAAATAAAATTAATACAGTTGCTAATTTATCTGTGCGTTATGAAATGTGTATGCAAAACTTTTAATTATAATTTTCACATTTTTAGTATTTCAAATTATTGTTTTCAAGGTGTACTAAAATTTGGAAAAATATTTAATTTTCATGCATAATTAAAATAAAATAGTTTAATAATAAAGACACATTTAACATTCTATACTCACCGTCGCAAAAGCACGTCCAACGCAGTCAAATGTTTGGGAAGAAATGAAAAATTCAAAGTCCTTATCAGAAAATGTTATCAGATAACTGTATCAAAAGATCTGTGACGTCAAAGAACATGTATCATCAACTGATCACGTGATGTCTACCACGTGACTAGTGCTAGGTATCTTAAAATACAGGATATGAAAATTCCCTAGTTTAAAACAAATGCTGATTGTAACTAATATCTGTGATATCATGTTTTGTTAAACATTTTAACAAAGAATTAATTAAACTAATTAACTAATTAATTAATAATTATTAGAACGATTAAATTATTTAATAAATGAATGTTTATAAGAACCAATCTAGAAAACAAAGCACTAGTCACTAGTTTAAAACAAATGCTGATTGTAACTAATATCTGTGATATCATGTTTTGTTAAACATTTTAACAAAGAATTAATTAATTAATAATTAATAGAATGATTAAATTATTTAATAATTGAATGTTTATAAGAACCAATCTAGGAAACAAAGCATTAGTCACGTGGTAGACATCACGTGATCAGTTGATGATACATGTTCTTTGACGTCACAGATCTTTTGATACAGTTATCTGATAACATTTTCTGATAAGGACTTTGAATTTTTCATTTCTTCCCAAACATTTGACTGCGTTGGACGTGCTTTTGCGACGGTGAGTATAGAATGTTAAATGTGTCTTTATTATTAAACTATTTTATTTTAATTATGCATGAAAATTAAATATTTTTCCAAATTTTAGTACACCTTGAAAACAATAATTTGAAATACTAAAAATGTGAAAATTATAATTAAAAGTTTTGCATACACATTTCATAACGCACAGATAAATTAGCAACTGTATTAATTTTATTTAAAAATGTTTTTAAATAAAAGAAGTGAAAATAATTATCTATAAAAGACTAACTGCATATTTTTAAACATTAATATTAAAGGTTTTTTTAAGATATATTTTATAAAGCCATGCTGGGACATAACCAAACAGGTTGATTAACATATAAACTTATGAATATTACTAAGTTGGAACAGCGAAAACCTGTTTTGCCAAGTTAATTTTTCCAAGTTAGTTCAATAATGTTACTTACAAATGACAATTTTTATTAAAATAATTATTTAAAACCTTGTTGAGTTCTAAAGATATTTGGTAAAATGTTAGTACAATTCTAAAAGAAGTGTGAAGACCTTGTCTGTTAACTTTAAATTTGTGTATTAAATGAATTTTTCCAAGTTTTACCATGCACATGCGAAGGTTTCATTTAAGTAAGAAAAAAAATATATAATATAAGTCATTGTTTTTTCGATTAAAAAGGACGAGTCTTGCATCTTAAAATTTTGTTCATGTGTCGATAAAAGCTTTTTGGTTAGTAGGGTAAATAAATAGCTGATTGCTAGGGAAAATAAATAGTTGGTTACGTAAAATGTTGGTTGGTTGGTTGATTAAAATTTACCAATGAAATCCTAACTCACATAATAGTTGATTGTGAAAACAGTTGCATGGTTGGATGGTTGATTAAAACTTATCAATGAGATGCAATTAAAGAGGAGAATCTAATAACTTAACAGCTTTTTTTATTATTATTATTTGAAAACATTTTTATAAAGTTAGTATGACTTTTATATAAAAACAGGAAAGTATCAACTGCTTTTATACATTTGCTGATGTTTATAAGTGTTTAACTAAGAACGTTCTGTAATGTTGGTAGTAAGATAATATGATGTAAATAACATATACACATAAATCAGTAAATCGGTAAACTCATTTTTTGATAAGTTGTAATTTTTTTTTTTTAAACTTGTAAATCATTTTTTAAACATTTAATTTTTTTTTAAACTTGTGAAATATACATAGATACATTTTTTTAATTTATGAAATATTTTTTTTAATGTTATGAAATATTTTTTTAAACTTTTTCACAAAGTTTTATTTTTTGTAAACTTATGAAACTTTTTTTTATTTTGAAAAGATTTTTATGAAGTTATTTTATCTTTTAATAAAACAAGATAGTATATTAATGCGTTGCTTTTAAACACATCCTAATGTTTATATGTGTTAAACTATAAATGTATGTTAACTATAAATGTATGTTGCAGTAAGATAATACAGTGAAAATAATGTACATGCTTACATAAATCAGTAAACTCATTTTTGATAAGATGTAATACATTTTAACTTTTGTGAAATAAATTTTAAACATTTAATTTCTATTGATATTATTTTTTCTATAAAGTTTTTTTTTTAATTATTAAAGAACTGTTGAAATAACTTTTAACTTATGATTTTTTTTTAACTTATGAAATATATTTTATTAATTTATGAAATATTTTTTTTAATCTTATGAATTATTTTTTAAACTTTTTCGTAAAGTTTTTATTTTTTGTAAACTTATGAAACATTTTTTTTAATTTTGAAAATATTTTTATGAAATTATTTTATCTTTTAATAACAAGATAGTATATTAATGCATTGCTTTTATACACATCCTAATGTTTATATGTTTAACTCTGAATGAATTGCAATGTTAGAGTAAGATAATAGAGTGAAAATAATATACATAAATCAGAAAACTCATTTTAACTTTTGCAAAATATATATATTTTAAACATTTGAAAAAAAAAATTCTATTGATATTATTTTTTGTGTAAAGTTTTTTTTTTCTGTTAAAACTTTTTATAACACTTTTTATAATACTTTTTTTTTTGTTAAAACTTTTTATGTTACTTTTTTTTTTTTGGTTAAAATTTTTTATGTTACTTTTTTTGTTAAAACTTTTTATGTTACTTTTTTTTTTTTCGATAAAACTTTTTATGTTACTTTTTTTGTTTTGTAAACTTATGAAATATATTTTTTAATTTGTGATTTTTTTTTTCTTTTTTTATCTAATGAATTATTTTTTAAACTTTTCATAAACTTTTTATTTTTTTAACATTTTTATAAAGTTATTTTATTTTTAATAAAACAAGAGAGTATATTAATCTATTGCTTTTATATACATCCTAATGTTTATATGTCATTAACTATGAATCTGTTGTAATGTTACAGTAATATAATAGAGTGAAAATAATATACATACTCATATAAATCAGTAAACTCAATTTTGATAAGTTGTAATACATTTTAAAATTTTCAAAATATATTTTAAACATTTGAAAAAAATTTCTATTAATATTAATTTTTGTATAAAGTTTTTTTAACTTATTAATTTTTATTAACTTTTTAACTTTCTAATTTTTGAAAAGAATGAATTAAAATAATTAAGATTATTATTATTATTTAAGATAGTTAATATATTTTTTATTAATAATGAAGTGTTTCTTTTTTTATACATATACAAATTGAAACAATTTATAAATGTTTTGAAAAAGCTAAATGAAATAAACATACATTTTGAAAATAATTAAACACACATATTAAAGAGAATAGTAAAACATTTTATTTCATTATTTTAAACAATTCGTTTTGAATGGTTTCTACATTAATATTAGAAAAGAAGTTTTCACTAATACAATCTACTTCGTTTAAAAACGAGGAAATAACAAAGTCGAAATCTATTAGAGTTAATAACATTTCTCCTATTTGTTCAAATTTTTGTCGATTATTTAATATCAAACAGGGATGAAAGATTACAGATTCGTGCTTAAAAATACATCCATTGCATTCAAAAATGCGCTTCAATATACTCGACATACTATTTTCAATACACGTTATAAGTTTATGTTGGCACATGCGTTCATTTTCTAAAGATGTGTGACTAACGGTACATTTCTGTCTTATTAAGTTTGGTAAATGCTTTACATATATATGCTGAAGAAGTTCTTTATTCAGATCAAAGGCTTTTATTTTTAACTTTTCTAACTGATACTCGTTCAAGTCAATGTGAGAATAATTCTTTAAATGTTTAATTCGCATGATAGAATTATTAAAATTTAACACTAATATCATGTTATTAGCAACAAACGAGGAACTTTTATACTTCAAATTAAATGGAAAAATTTTATTGCAAAATTCGTACCAACTGTTAACATCCATAAAAATTGCATTTTTCGTTACAATTTCTTCATTAGTAAGCCCACTGCGTTTAAACTCTTGAATATGTATATAAAATTGTCTGTTATACAGTTTTAAAATTAAGAAGATACAATCACTGAGTTCTTCTCGAAATATAACACGATTACAGGATTTGCCCCTTTTAGTTCGTGGAGTGGTGGATTGGCTTTCATCACTTGCTTGGGAAAGGTTGATTGCTTGGAACACAGTCTCTTCACATCTAGTAGCGGGTTCTTGAAAATATTCGTCTTGGGAAATTAAGTTAAAAATATTCGTATTAATCTCAGATTTCACATTCAGTGGATAATCACATGATATTGTCTCATTGTTAGTGTTCAATGTATTGGGAAATTCTAATCTCGACAAGTTTAATTCATTCACATAAATAGGTTCATTACATTCTTCTAAACATTGATACTTTGAAGAAGGAACTACTTCGTCGAGAGGTCTTTTTATCAAATTTACTACAGAATCCATTTTCAAAAAATAAGGATGGCCGCTGATGAAGTTCAAACGGAAATCAGTTGCAAACTGAATGCTTAAAAACAACACATATCCTAATATATGTTAAAAAATCAGCGTCGGTTACAGTTAAACATTAAAAAATTAGTAATGCTATAAGTTTTAGTCAACCATTTTTTAATAATCTAAAAAAACAGTCTTTGTACATAAATGGTAGTTTATAAATTATGTTAGTGGTTTTACTATTTTTGAAGAATTTTGTGGCAACACAAGGTTTTAATTTAAGTAAGCTTTTGATAAATAATGTTATCAGTTTCTCTATCTTTGAAAAATTTTGTGGCAACACTAGGTAAAAGTTTTAATCTAAGTAATGAATAATACTTATTGTTAACAGTTTCGTTCTTTTTGAAAATTTTTGTGACAACACTAGGTAATATCCATCATGATTATGTGAATAACAATTGTTAATACAAATTAAACTTGGTAAATAATTCTAATATATTAAAAGTATTTTAAAATTAATTCAATATAAATACAAATTCAGTATTTTAAAATGAAAAATTAATAAATTAAAGTGAACTCTAATTTTAATTGATAAGAACCTTTTTTCTAAATGTTAAAATTTAAGTAAATCTCGTGAAATAATTATTAAAATTCATAAATTGTTATAACAAAAATACAAGACAAAAGCTTTTTTTCATTTACACATTATTTATTCATCATTCTCGATAATGATAAAAATACAAAAAAATTATAAACTGTACAGAAAATCAACCAGTTCACATGATTTGACAAAGTTTGCATTTTTTCACTTATGCATTTTAATCAAATGTTGAATAAACTTGGTGTCAACATTAAATGTTTTGTTACAGTGTTTGCATTCGAAATTCCTGTAATGAACTTTTTTGTGAAATAAAAAATCGATATCAGAGTAAAATATAACAGCACAGTGTTTACATTTATATTCCTTTTGACGATGACTTTTTTAATGTTTAGTTAAAGCAGACTTTGATAGAAACGAGTTAGAACATTTTTCACAAACATGAAACTTCTTATGAGATCTCTTGTGAATTTTTAACAAATATTTTTTAGAGAGTTCTATTGAACATTCATTGCATTTATATGTCTTATGAAATCTCTTGTGAATTCTTAACGAATACTTTCTATAAAATTCCATTGCACATTGATCACATTTATATAAAGTGGGTGTCTTGGAATGAGTAACACTATGTCGTTTTAAATCAGTACTTTGAATGAAAGTTTCACATTTAAAGGGCTTTTTATCCAAGTGGGATCTTTGATGTCTGGTTAACGCAATCTTTGTAGAGAAGCATTTTTGACATTGATTACAAGAAAAGGATGATTGGGTTAATGAAGAGGGTGATCTTTCACTATTCGAAACTTGCACCTCTTGACTGGGTAAATCCGATTCCATATTCATGAAGTAAGAAATTTCTTGTACAGCACTCACTTAAAGAACAGCGCTTAATATCTTCATATGACAAAAAAACAATAAACAGTGTGATAAATTTCTACTGATTCACAAAAATCTGTTAAATTCTAGGAGGCGCTACTGTTTTTTAAAAAATAATAGGATTGGTTTACAAAGTGATCTGATAATATAATGGTATTTGATAAGAAAGGCTCGATGTTATCTGGTGTTTATCATGTGAAAATTAACGGAAAAAGAATCACTTATTTTCAGCACAGTGAAAAAACTATACTAAAGTAATACATTGCTTAAATTTGTCGTTATCGACTAACAGATGATAACTTGTAAAAACACTTTTTATGTGAATACAACAAACTTACTAAAATAAATGCATGGCAATTAACCGTTTATTAGAACTATATATCGAAAAATCAATGTGTATAAATAATTAAGGTTTAGGTAAAGTAAAGTTAAAATCTAAAATTCATATTTTACAACACATATTAATTTTTTAATATATGTTGGGGGACCCATAGCCTTTGCAAAAATATGTTTTTTTTATTATTTCAGAAAACCCCTCGTTTCAATTCGCATCATTTGTAAATAAGTGAAAGTTAGATAAAATAAGTTGTTATTTTTCATGTATCAGCTAGTTCCTGTTAAAATTGTTTCGTTATCGGATGTTTGTGCAAGACAGTGAATACGTGTTGATAACATACTATTTTAAGTTAGGGATGATTCGATTGTAATATGAGACATTCAGAGTCATTACAGAGGGTTAACTTCCTATTTAATCTTGAAATAATTTTAACTAATAATAATAATATCCAAAAAAAGTTCAAATTATTATTCAGTTTTCTACTCTAATAAAAACTTATTCAATCCTGTTCCACGACCGCAAGAGCAACGGATATTAAAACAAAGTATGGAGGAAGGGGTGGAGGTGAATTCCCACTGCTAAAGTATGATTTTACCGACCTTTAAACAATTTTTCGACTTAAAACCAGAACTTCTTGGCTTGATTAGATTAATCCACAACAAATTATCAAGTCAAGAAATTCTTTTACAGGTTCGAATCCCACTAAAGCCTTTTGGAAAACTCAATTTTTAAAAAATTATTAATTTCCAACGAAATAAGAAGAAGACCGGTTCTGCGGCCACTGGCGGGATGAGCAATGGACAATTATGATTAATGTTTAATTGATCAGACTCACCTTCCTCCTTATCGCAATTCTCAATTATCTCACAGGAGTGATGGGCAATGCTTAATTGATCAGACACAATTTTTTAAAATTAATTTCCAACGAAAATTCGATTCAACAGAGGGCAACACCCAAATAGAAATCTTCCGGGGGGGGGGGTTGGAAAATGAGGATGTTACCCCTTTCCTATAGTATGATATTATAAGTTTCAGATCCGAAATAAAAAAATTAAGGCTCTTAAAAATTAAGCCCCTCTAAAAATTAAGCCCTCCCCCTTCCTAAAATCTCATCCTACTATAACATATTTTTCGATATGTTCAAATTTCCTTCCTACTCTAAGTTGATTCCAATCATTAAAAAATATTTAAGCCTTTCAGAAAAATAAGCCCCCTCAAAATTAAGCTTTCCCCTGTTTCCTAAAAATCACATCATACTGTAACATATTTTGCGATATGTTCAAATATCTTTCCTACTCTAAGTTGATTCCAATCTTAAAGGAAAAAAAAATACATTTAAGCCTTTCAGAAAAATAAGCCCCCCTAAATATTAAGCCCTCCCCCCTTTCCTAAAAATCACATCATACTGTAACATATTTTGCGATATGTTCAAATATCTTTCCTACTCTAAGTTGATTCCAATCTCTACTTAAATTTAAACTCCCAAAAAATTTAAGCCCCCCTCAATTTTAAGCCCCTCCTAAAAAATAAGCCCTCCCCTCTCTCTCTCTCTCTAAAAATCTCATCATACTATAACAGACTCCAAACATCCACCCCTCTACTACAGTATAATCTCCTACGTTTCAAACCCTAAAAAAATTTAAGCCCCCTCAATTTTAAGCCCTCCCCTCATCCTACTACAGTATGATACACTCTCCATCAGATAAGCTTCTCAATCAGGTGGTGGTGGTCCTCCTCCTCTCTCTGTGAGGTGGTGGTGGGTCTCCTCCTTCTCTCCACCTCCCACCACATCCACCACCACCTACTCAATCGAACTCTCCTTTTTACACTACTATCGTCACTCCCCCGCTTTTATAAAATATTTGTCTTTTGACCCATGAGAATGCTCCACGATAGGCTGAAATAATCATTTTCCATAAAAGCGGTGTTTCAAACTTTTAGTTGGGCCAAAAGCGTCCGTGAAAAAAGTATTTGGGCATCGAATGATGTTACTCTCTTATAGATGCAGCCAAGTACAGGTTATGATTTTCGGATTCCTCGTCGAATCATCACCGCTCATTTCCGATGCCTTTACTGCATTTATAGGAATTAGATTGTTGTTGTTTATCTATTGAATCATAGAGCGATTTTTGTTAAAATCTTACTTTTTGCTTTTTCTGGCTGAAGGTGGAGTACTTTTGATTACACTAGAAAAGCATTTTACTATTCATTGATACATGGAGTCGTTTTGCGGTTAATCATATATGAAAGTGCTTTGCCGCGCGCTTATGTGTAAGGACACTTTACTTCAGGCATTGTCACTTTTCGATAACCACTTCCGATGTCCGTACGATTAGATTTTGACTTTAAGATTTCATGAATGCGGTAGCTTTTCGTCGTGCCAGATCTGAAGAAGTTACCCACATCCAGAAAACCTAAAGGTACACAACGATACTAACCGATATTGTAAGTGTCTTTTGAAAAGTTGACAATCAGTGACAAGTAAAGCGAATACATCAGAACTCAGCAAAGTACGTTCATTAGTAATGCGTTGCAAAGAGCCATCATATGTCAGTACACATAATTATGTATTACGGTATAAATAACTAAAAAGTAGGAAATAAATTTAACTTTTTCAAAAAAATGTATAACCGACTCCAAAAAAAAGCACTAAAAAGAATTAAATAATTCTATAAAATTCTCTAATGACAAATCGTTATCCAATAACCACACATTGACTATCATGTACCGGTATAAAACGGTTAAATTTAATATATAGAATTTAATATCCACCAAACATAGGTTTTCCAGAGAATATTTTTTACAAGAGATTAATTTACATATTTTTGATTTATTTTTTGAATATATACATATAAAAAGTAAGGAATTATTTTTTGAAGTTGGTGCCAAACTATCTAAGTATAGTAAGAATTGTGGATGTATTATGTCTAGTACCATAAATAAAATGGGGAAATCATTATCGATTATGATTGTTTGCAACCGACTTCAAAAAGTATTTCCTTACTTTTTATATGTATATATTCAAAAATTAAATCAAAAATATGTAAATTAATCTTTTGTAAAAAATATTCTCTGGAAAACCTATGTTTGGTGGATATTAAATTCTATATATTAAATTTAACCGTTTTATACCGGTACATGATAGTCAGTGTGTGGTTATTGGATAACGATTTGTCATTAGAGAATTTTATAGAATTATTTAATTCTTTTTAATGCTTTTTTTGGAGTCGGTTATACATTTTTTTGAAAAAGTTAAATTTATAAAATACTGAAATTAAAATATCATTTTTTTAAACGTGGTGACTACGGATATGAGAAGTGTGTTTGTAAATTTTAGAAGATGAAAATGATGACGGATTTTAATATCGCATAAAATTCTATGATCGTGTCAATTCAGAATAAATTTTGTTCTTCATTTGCATTTATACCAAATTTAAGAGCCTCAATTGATAACTTTATAATAACTGATCTTTATTATATTTTACTGAGTGCATATGAGATTAAAGTTTAATTTTAAAATTTGGACAACTGAGTTTCATAGTATTTTGTTAATCTTAGCTTAAAATAATATTTGTTTGATAGTTAGACTGAACAATATAAAGCGTATTGTTTTATAACATTTGTTTGAGAGTTAGACTGATCAGTATAAGATGCATTTTTACTGTAACTAATTTTGCAGGATTAGTATAAATCAATGAAACCGTTCCTACTTAAACATTTTCTTTCGTCGAATTTCTACGGGTACCACCTCGTTTACTTAAAGGTGGTTTTTAAATATGTTATGCCTTTTTACAATGAACTGCATTTAGTTTACCAAGAAATGTTTGTAGAATATAGATAACATGATATACAGGGTCACGCAAAGAACGGGATACATGGTCGCCTTTAGAAGGTAATTTCTAAAAATTAATTTTGTAGTTTAAGGAAAATTTATTTTTAAACCAAACTTTACCAAAATACTTTCTTGTGTTAAAGGTACTATGTATTTTATAGGGCTAAACAAAAGCATTAAATTATGTTTCCATCTATTAGTGTAAATTGCTGAAAGGAAAATTTCAACCAGTTAGGCGTATTCTAACTAAACTAAATTTTACCATTATATTGTCTATATATTAACCGACACGTCAAATACAGGGCTTTTCAAAAGTATTGGAATACAAATTTAAATATGAACAATAACACGTTATTTTCCTGGATAATGAAGTTTTGTTAAAGATTTCAAAAAGTGTTGGAAAGCGCTTCTTAATCTACGCCTAACGCATGATTTTTTTTACTTGTTGAAGTAAAAAAAAAGGTGCTGTAATAAAAAAAATCCAGGCATTAAATAAGATACATTCATCGTAATTAAACAGAAATGGTAAATGTTTTGTAAAACAATTTTTAAGGAGGAAAAATCTTTTTTGACGTTTAGATTCTTATGAAAATTATATGGTGTTTCTTTCATTAAATTAATTTACTATTTTAGCAGATTAATTTATTGGTACTACTAAGTTATCCCGTCGACCAAAATAATATCGCCAAATTATAATCCATCCAATAATGGATGATCGTGAATGTCAATTCAATGATATTAAATACGACATACGTATTTAAAACGTCATTAAGTGATTTTTATTTGTATTTTTATAAATATTGTACTATTTTTTTTTTATTATTTGAAATAAAAATTATGTCAACATGTATAATTTGACTATTAGTTTGGCGATTTGTATAATTTGGCGAAATCGGTCGACGGCATAACAGAGTAGTACCAATTTGTTTTATGTTGCACTTGAAATCAATTTGAAAATGAATACAATATAATAAAATGCGCAAAAATTGAAATGGGGCAAGTACAAAAATATAAATAAATAACAAAATCGTTAGTAACTGCTAACAAACATTTTTAGTTGTTTATAAGGACATTTATTTCAATAACTTGCTGACTGCAAAATACAAGAGTGCATCGTTTGCTGCAAATATCCTTTTAAATGGTTAAAAGAGTTTCAAAATAACATGTATCACAAATGACCTTGACGTACCCTATTTTGGGAACTACCGAAGTGATTTCAATGAATTTTTGGAGTGTTTTATAAGTAACTACACTGTACACTGTAAAAAATGTAGCTTTACGGTACTTTACCGTGAATTATCTAGTAAATTTACCGAATATTTCATTTCTTTCAAATAAATGGTCAACTCCCGGAATTTTTGGTGTTTTACAAACAAAACCATTAATGTAATGGCAAAGTCCGTTGTAACAGAAATAAATCCTGTTTTTTACGGACATTGTGTGGAATCTCTGCTGCAGCTTTTTTAGAGTGTACAGTGATTGGTCAAGAAGAAGTAAAAATAATACTTGCACCCAAATGAAATTGAGACTTTGGTTATATAGAATACTGAAATTAGAAAATGACTAAATTACGAGATGTTTCGATTGGAGTAAATGCGTAATATGAAAATCTACTGCACTTAAGTACCATTAATATGCATGCATCCATCCCAGATCTTTAAAAGGATTAGAAAGCATTATTTTATTACTAACTGACCAGCCCGGCGTTGCACGGTTCCGAGATAATAATATTACAGGAACATGGAATTTGATATTTTATCTCTAACTGGAAATATGTGAAATTATGTTGTCTGAAATACACGGCCACTGGCATGTGTGAAAAATTGGTTTAAAAAATGAAGAAATAATAGTTAGTGGTAAAAATGTTCAAAAGGAATGCAATGGGAAACAAGAGAGGAACTACTCAAGTAATAATTAGAATTTTGAAAATCTCAATGTCACATACATCAGGAGAGATTTTGGGGTACTTTCAAGAAAGTTTTGAGCCTCGGAAGTGCCGCAGATTTTGCTACCTATCACACAAAAACATACATGCACACAGACAGTGCGTTTAGTTATTAAATTAGTGTAGGTTAATATAGATATTCAAAATAATTCGTTTACTGCTAATTCATTAGTTTTATGGTTTTTCCTTTTTTACATGCAATTTAAAAATAGATAAGACCATGATGCGTACAAGAATCTATAATATTGACAAAATTGACAAAAACCAATGTTGAACGCACAAGAAAAAATGTTAAAAACCACATTTTCGTACTGAAAATCGCAATGGAAAAATTCACTGAAATAGAAAAATCATACCAGAAAAAATTTAGTTAATTAGGCTTTGAAACAATTTTATTTTTATGATTCTCAAAAAATAGCCCTGAAATGGGAAGAATTACTAAAAATCGCAATAAAAACTTCCTTGAAAGTTCCAAAAATCGCCGCACGAATTTCTTATACATTTCTCAATGAACTTTATTAAAAAGAGAAAAAAATTACTATATTGAGTGAAAAGAATGAAACCGTATTCCTTTCACTAATATGGAAAAATCGCCTCGAAACATAAAAAGAGTGCTAAAAATCGCCTAAAAATTTAAATTAAAAAATTCTAAAAAAAAATTAAAAATTACGCTTTGAAGTGCAAATCTATATGTATAGAGGTACCTTCCCTCCAAATTTTGTAACTCTACATGCAGGGGTCTCTTCAAAGCAGCGCTGACACACACACATACTTGTCTCTTTATTATTATAGACGATTACTGTGAATATCCTAATGAATAACTTTATTGCTCATTCGTTAATTTTATGTTTTTTGCTTTTCTTACATGCAGCTCAAGGATGGATAAGATTATGATGCACACAAAAAACTATAACTTTTACAAAAATGCGAAAAAATCAATGCTAAACGCACAAAAAAATAAAAAAAATAGTTTAAAATCACATCGAAAAGTGCATTGAAAATCGCACTGAAAATCGCATTAAAAATCACTGAAATTGAAAAATCATAGCAGACAAAATTTAGTTCCTTAAGCTGAACGTTTAAATCAATTTTGTTTTTATCATTGTCAAAAGATAGCCACAAAATACGAAAAGAAACTAAAAATCGCATTTAAAAAATTCAAAAAACACCGCACGAATTCCGAATAAAGTTTATTAAAAAGAGAAAAAAAAACTACTATATTGAGTGAAAAGAATGAAACCATATTACTTTAACTAATATGGAAAAATCGCCTCGAAACATAAAAAGAGCGCTAAAATGCAACTAAAAAATTAAACTTAAAAAATCCAATCAAAAAATCAAAAATCGGGCTTTGAGGTGCAAAACTACATACATAGAGGTACCTTCCCTCCAAAATTTGTAACTCTACATGCAGCGGTCTCTTCAGAACAGTGCTGACACTCACACATACATGTTTCTTTATTATTATAGATTTAACAATGTGATGCACTATACCAAAGAAATTGTATAACATTTCTTTATAACTAATTTAAGAGAACTACGGAGAACTATATCATGCATAAATAACGGAAATATAATATCCAAAATTAAGGAAATAAAGTACTATTACTAAAATAAAACTAAAATAACGCATCTATCGACATACATAATTTAATTAAGTACAACGCTGAAACACTAGTAGAAGCTTTTCTTTTGAGAAGCATGAAAGAAATTTTGCTATCAGACAGTTTTTAATACGAATTCTAAGATTTGCTTTATTATTATTAATTTAGATATTCGCACAGTAAATGGAGTTTACAACCAAGTTTCTTTAAAACTTCTGAGGAAATATGTATTGAGAATCGTTAATGTGGCTCTAGATGTAACATGGTTTGTCGCTTTTTAGGTTTTATATACCATATGATCCAAAAGTCAGGACGAACTTCAAAAATGAACAATTCGAAAACGAATCAAGATGCCAAGATATAGTTTTGACCAAACGGGTGGAAAAGAAACCGTTTTTGTGTAGCAATGAAAAAATATAGTTCTGTTGGGGACCAACGGCAGCACTAGCAGCACTGAAAAATGTCATCCGCCAAAATGTGTCTGCCATAACCAAAGAAATGCTACTAAATGTTGTGAATGGTGTGGTGCCTATTCTCACAGCTGCACTTATGAATGATGGACAACACATTGAACGAATTGAATATTTCCAGCTTAGCGAAAAATTGCCCAGGCCGGGAATCGAACCCGTATACTTGGCTTACAAGGCCAATGCTTTACCTGTTAAGCTATCTGGGCAATAGCCGGCTGGGATTTTTCGCTCAGATAACCTTATTGGTCGTAACATCCGGTCTGTCATTTGAAAAAGCTCGCAGAATAAACCGCAGGTTTACTGATTACTTTACCAATCAGTTTGATTGTGTTAAAAATAATAGTATATCTACGTATACATCGTTATATGGAGTTCTATTACCTGCGGTTTATTCTGCGAGCTGTTTCAAATGGCAGACCGGGTGTTACGACCAATAAGGTTATCTGAGCGAAAAATCCCAGCCGGCTATCGCCCAGATAGCTTAACAGATTAGTCTTGTAACAGCATTGGTCTTGTAAGCCAAGTATCCGGGTTCGATTCCCGGCCTGGGCAATTTTTCGCTCAGCTGGAAATATTCAATTCGTATGATTATTTACCAATCAGTTTGATTGTGTTAAAAATATAAATACATTGAACATTTACTGTAGTACTAATTAACTGTAACTAAGCTGAATCGTAAGTTGTCAAAATTTTTTCAGTTGTAAATCATGTTTTGGTGCAATTAGTTGGTTGCCAACAAAAATACTTTTTTCGCTTGTTACAAAATAACTGGTTTCTTCTCCATCCGTTCGAGTCAAACTGTATCTTTGTAAATTGATTTGTTTTCCATTTATTCATTTTTAAAGTTCGTCCTGACTTTTGGATCACACAATATATATATGTATGTGACATTTTTGTTTGAAAACTTGCATAGTATTTCTTTATTGCAACGCTTGTTAAAATATTCATTTATAGAGTAACGATTGGTAGAAGTTTGAAAAAAAATTTAGTCATTTCTCTAGTTTTCTTGAAAGGAAGTGCATGAATCTTCATGTATCTTATTTGTAAAAACTGCTGAAATGTTGTAACTCTCTTAAAAAAAAGAGAGAATCATCAAGTCATCATGTTCCCACTTTGAACTTCGGAATAGCCTTAAGAAATATAAGATCCTGTAATGGTATGAAGAAATACCTAGTTTCGGAATAATGAAAAGCATGTGGAACTTCAATAAGTGAATTGATAATCCATTAAAAGAGTAAATAAAAAAGAATATTGCCCAGTTAAACTGATAGCATTGAGCTCACAGGCTACGCATACTAATTCTACATTACACCCTTATGTTTCAAGGGTTAATTCCGTTCGCAGAAAAATTAAGGAGGGGTGAACAGCTCCCCCCTTTCCTCTTTTTATGCTTAATCATTGAACCCTCCATACTGATCAGGACATGCTTTGTCATAAAAAAATCCATATCCGAAATTCAAAGCAAATCGGATAATTCTTAATAAAAGCCCATTTATATAATTTAAGAGGAGTTATCCCCCTCTTTTTTATACTTAACCATTAAACTTCCAAAACTATTCGGAGTTTGAACGAAATCTGACAATTCTGCATGAAAAACCCATTTATATTAATTAAGGGGAGGGGCATTAGGCCCCCCCCATTTCCCGTGTTTATATTTATCCAATGAACACCTAATACCAATCACGGAAGTGCTTCATCAGAAAGATCCTATGTGTAAATTTTGAACAAAATCTATTATTTCTGCATGAAAAACCCATTAATATCAATTAAAAGGAGGGCATGAGCCCCCGTTCCCCCTCTTATACATATCGAATGAACTCCAAAAACTAATGAGAGAAGCGCCTTATCAGGAAATACCTATATACAAAATTTCAAGTGAATGGGATATTTTTATCATGAGTTATCGCGTTACGCACGTACGAACGTACATACAGAACGGACGGGCACCTAAGCTCTCAGGGTATGATAGCCTGTGAGCTAAAAATAATATAAGTTCGGGCATGCTGAACTATTTAAATACAAAAACTCTTAATTTTTTACAAACTTTTCAAATAATTCTAATATATATATATATATATATATATATATATATATATATATATATATATATATATATATATATATATATATATATATATATATATAATCGGTTAGAGAAGTATATGTTGATTTTGTATAGTAGGGGATATTGTTATAAAAATGTAAAGATTTCAGAAATTCTATTGTCTAGTATAAATTTATTTATTGTGTTACTGTTTTCGTAATATCAGTTTCTTTCTAAAGCAAAGTTTATCCTCAGTTACTTTATCACTTTGTATTATTATAGTAATTTATCACATTAAGCAGTAAATTTATTCATGTGCATCTAATATTTTCTTTTGTTTTAACTTTAAAATATATTTTACCTGACAATTGATTTTACTCGTATAAAAGATCACCAAATAACAATGAGCGAAAACATTTATTTTATTTCTATTTTCTTTTTCAGTGAAACCCATATCCTTGAGAGTTCGTGGACCCACAACACCTGTAGTTGCAGGCGAGATGGTATCACTGACATGCACAGTCGAAGGTGCAAGACCAGCAGCTACAATAAAATGGTTTAATAGATCTCGAGAAGTAGAACCTCAGCCGCCTGCTTCACAAGATTTAATGAGCGATGCAACGTACAGAACATCTTCAACGCTAGTTTTTATTGCTTCTAGGCATGACCATCAGGGTGACTTTTGTTGTCAAGGAAGAAATGAGGTTCAGCGAATACAGCAGCAACCGCCTCTGCTGCATGCAGTTACACTGGATGTACTTTGTAAGTATTGTCTCTAATTCAAATTTTTAATTCAATTTTTAATTTCATTGAAGTAATTTAATATGACTATCTCATCAGTCATGGGGTGTCTTTGACAATTTCGATTTGGAGAAAATTGAATCTAAAGATAATTGAGATTACATTTGAACATCAATAAAAATTGATTAAATTGAAATAGAAAACTGCTTTTTGCTTCATTGTGGTCTTTAATTTCTTATTTCAAGAAAAGTAAAAAAAGTAGAGTACAATTTCCTTTAAATTTATAATTAATCAATATTGATTACTATTCGAAAAATGTGGTTTATCTCTGGAACATAGCGCAGAAATAGAAAATCAATTATATTTCTTTACCTGAAAGCAAAAAAAGTATGTTTCCGTAATATAACTAGTCCGTGCGCATAGTTATTTTTTTAATTTGTCATTTATACCCCTTGGCTTCAGGGATCCTCATATATTAAGATGTGAAGACTAATGATTTACTGAGAAAGATGGTAGATTACTTATTAAATTACACACACTTTGTAATACGTTAACCTTTTATTTCACGTTTTTGCATATTATAAACATTCCCTTGAATCGACATTACTTCCAATTAATTTTAAAAGACAAATTATTTCATTGCTGCTATCTCACAGTCGATATAAATTATTTGTAAAATCTCAATCAAATTGCGAAGATGAGTTTATTTATTGATTGGGATGTTTCACGTGATAATCAAGTGATTTTAATAATATTTATGAATTTGATGAAATCTGAAATGTTTGAAATTTCAGAAGGAGATTTTTTAGAAAGGCAAGCTTATATAATTTACAATTTCGAGGAAAAAATTTATAATCTTTATGTATATATATATATATATATTACTTGTAGCAAAAATGTAACAAAATCCTTTTGTCTAAATTTCTTTGAATTTTTATGTTCCATTTCTTGTATTTTTTTCATGCTTAAATTAAAGTATTCCAGTATTTGAACAAAATTTAGCTCAATCTGGACTTCAAAACATGAGCTCTCTTGTCAAATTTAAATGAGTAGCTATGAAACGATGATTTTTATGCTAGTTCTATATGTACTTATACATATCTAATCAGTTTTTAAATTTTTACTATTATATTCTCTTTTACATTTGCATCTATTTGGATATAAAGACATATCCAAAAATCCATTACATTAAATTGTATGTCTTGACCATCGAAACCTGTTCATTTTTATTGATAACACACTTATTTCATTTCTAATATACACACATACATATACATAGGAATGATAGTGACTCTATAGTAATATTTTTTTTTATCGTAGATCAAATTAAACGAAAAACAATGTCACTTGTACTACACATTTTTAATTCCACTGAAATTAAAATGATTAACAATAGAAGTGGATTTGACTAAACATTCGAATATCGTATATTTCTAGTTCAATAATAATAAGACAACAAAGCCGAAGATAACCCGTAAGGCATGGTGACGTCACTACGAAGTCGTTGTGAAGTCACATTGTGACTTTGTGACCATCGATTGTTTATGTGACGTCACGTGACGTCAATGTGAAGTCACAGTGACTGAAATGTGATGTTGTTATGGCCGTTTTAGAGCTCGTTTGTGACGTCACATTGTGACCAATTTGTGAAGTTACGATGTGACAGATTTGTGAAAAATGTGTCACTTGTGACTACTTTAACATTAACATTGTGACAAAACTGTGACAAATGCAACGATATTTAAATTGCCAGAAACATGTTTTTAAAAGTAAATAACACATTTTAAAGAATATTTGTAATTTTCTAAAGATTTTTAAGAAAGTCACAATGTGATGTCACTGAGTGGTGGCATTTTGGTCACAGATGTGATGTGACCAAAGTGAATCACAGTGACGTCATTGTGACGTCACTGTGACCATGCATGCTGTGAAGGAAAGTGCATAGATTTCAGTAATAAGAAAAAAATTATTTAACACGATCAAACTCTTTTTTTTCGAAGTGGGCAAGTACGGTTTAACAGAAATACGGCAATATGTCCTGTTACAAATATTCCAATGAATTGTACCAAAAAATATAAATACTTGAAAAGCTTCATTTAAATTTATGATATGAAGTATTTTTTCCTGTAGTACTGATTCTAAATTTAAATATCCGACGTTTTTTTTTTTTTTTTTTTTTTTTTTTTTTTGAATTACTAGGTTATTTGATACTTGGTAGCTCTTCAAAATATGATTTATATACAACATTTTCTTCTTATTTTATAAAATTCATACATATTTTAAAATCTATAAAAATAATACTTTTCAAAAGTAATCAATGTAACTAAAAAATATGACAACTCAGGTCCAATGTATTTTAAAGTGTTTTACTTCTGAATGTTATCATTTTAAGTGACATTTCTTTGCGTTCTAAATGCAAATATTGCTATTAAATTGATTCATTTTTGACAGTTCGTGAAGAAATGTTTTATGCAAAGTCACATTTAGGTCGGAAATATACATTTATAGTTCGCTATTTTAAACAAATCAAGAGAGAAAATAAAGGCAACTAAAATGCACAGTTACTTATGAATGTGTATACAACTGACATTTATTTGTATGTTTTATTATTGATAATATAAGAAATATTATGAAATGTTATTTTATGTAGGGTTTGAATCTATTAATTACAATATAACACAAATAGAAAAAAATAACATTATTTATATTTTTCGTCATGTTGAATTCGACAAAAAGAAAATTATGTAATTGTCCCCGTTATTTCTTATAAATTGTATTTTTGAATTGGCAATGTCATGAAACACTGGTATCATTGATTTGTTTACTTTTCAGAATAAGACTCTTAATTTATGTTATTAGATTTACAATTTTAAAACTTTGTTTTGCTTGCCATTACATGTCAATTATTTTTCTTTGGCAGTAATTTTAAGCCTTTTTAATAATAATAGTAATAATAATAATAATATTTTTTTTTTTTTTACAAAAGAGAAAAATACATAAATGCTCACTGGATTTTGACGCTTCTTGTAATTTTTGTAGGTAACAATTCAAGTTTTAGTGTCTGACTCATAATGAATAATATAATAAGCTTTTGTCAAAGTTATGCCTGGTGCATGGAAATTAATCAGCAGAAATACTTAATTTTTTAAATAAAAAAGATTTTGTTTTTCAGACTATTTTAGATGGGATTTTACTCATGGTATCACCCACATTTAAATGTGGCCACAATTTTTCTGACACATTCACCTGATAAATTTACAGGTTTTTTATTTTTGCTTTCACTCGAGGTTTTTTTCTTATTTTCTTTTTTGCAAAAATATCGTTTTCCATACATATTGAATAAAATTACTGTCAGCTGTAAATAGTTTAAATGCGCAAAAAATTAGTTTTCTCCATTGAATAGACGTATCCGACATCAGGGAGTGTCCGTTATGCAGTTTTTACGGTATAAAGAATAATATATATATTATGTTGCTGTAATAGGGATAGTAAGGATAATTAAAATCACTTATTGACATTTTGAAATTTGACAATTCATTCTCAGAGAAGGAAATGGAATGCGTATTATTGCATTAATAGTTTTACTCACTTTATAGCTGTCTCCTGAAATGTGTAACGAATTATTTTAAATGAAACACGTTACCTGGTACATGTGTTTTGTTTTTTAAAAAATATTTCTCTGCTCCCAATCAGCTCTATGAATTGAAGTAACTTGTATCAATGAATTGTCAAATTTCAAAATGTCAATAAGTGATTTTAATTATCCTTACTATCCCTATTACAGCAACATAATATATATAAGGTACCCTGGGGTAATAACGCCACGTTAAGGTTCTATCAATTTTCACGGATTAGTTTTAGATTGTATTTTTCAAACAAATATAGGATCTGATACAGCAACTGATTGACTATCTATATAAAATAAAATAATTTAACAGATATGTATTCATAAAATGTTATGGCGTTTTTTCTTGACCAATGCTATTTGGCGTTAATACCCACCTACATGGGTAATAACGCCATGCAAACAAAACTATAAAATAAGATGGAATAATGGCATGTAGATTGCCCAATTCTAAAAATACAAACTCTACAGCTCTAGAAATTGACAAATTTTAATCTAAGCTATTGCAAATGTACAAGTTTTTTGTGACTCTGAAAGAAAAAGAAAGCTGTGGTGGTGGCGGGGGGAGGAGGCAAAAGAATATCAGATTCTAAGCTACGTTTTGCTTAAAAATGACCATTTAAATAAAATTATTAGAAACATTGCACGGATTATTTGAATCAGTATTTATATTCCCATGTATGCATTCTATGCGATAGAAAATATTGATTTTTTTTGTGAAAGTGAAAGAAAAAGGAGTGAGGGGGAGCTTCAACAGAATATAACATTATGTGTCTCTCTTTGCTTAAAAAGTCCCGCTTAAATACGATTATAAGAAACATTACATGGTCATAATGTAATATTTTAATCATGTTAGGTTTTATAATAACTAGAGTTATATGTAATAAATATTTTTGTTAAACCTTAACTGCTGTTAGCGTCTCACATACCGCTGAGTTTTTCAAGTTTAAGAGTTTAACTTGAAATTTTTAGTTTAACTATAAATACCGGGAAATTTTTGTTTCATTTGGAGTCCTATTACTATCTCTAGAAACTTTTGAATAACTGAATTTTATTTATAATAGTCCTGTATGTAAGGTTCAATACAAAAATAATATTCTAAAAGTTAATTTAACATTTTATTCATCGTTAGATTAAGCGGTCTGACAAGCCGCTCACAGTAAGTTATGCAACAATTTTTGTCACAGCAGTTAAGGGTTAATACTATTATAGTAATCTAGTAAATAGTTTTTAACCCATAACTCCACACTAATGCGGATTCTCCAAACCTACAGTTAAATTGTCGACGTTTTAAAGAGCATGCTTTAATAAATTTTCAATAAATTGAATAAAATTTTTGACTAAAAATATTATCCAAAAGAGATTTTTTATTCAATTTTATACATAATTCATATGGTTATATATCATTATCTCTATATTAGCAACAAAATTAACCTTTAACTGCTGTTAGCAATCTGACTGAACACTGTACCCCCCCCCCCCCCCCAAAAAAAAAAATAGCGTTTAACTTGTATTTTCCAGTTTAACTATAGTTATAACTGAAATTCTCTTTCGTTTGGAGTTCCCATAATATTGTTAGAAATATTTTAATAGATTAAATTTAATTAGAATTAATTCTGTACAAAAAGTTTAGCGCAGGAACAGTATTCTATGATTTTTAATCATAAATCGCATTTTAACCTTTAACTAATGTTACCGGTCTCGTAGACCACTGTTTTTCTTTTAATTTCTTAGTTTAACTTGTAATTTTCAGTTTAACTGCAAGCACTACCGAAATTTTGTTTCATTTGGAATTTTAGTACTATCACCAGAGACTAAATAGGTGAATATTAAGTATAATACTCTTGTATAAAAAGTTTAGTACAAAAACACAATCCTGTGAGTTATTCCCGCCTTTTATTCATCTTTCAATTTTCTGGTCTCACAAACCGCATCACATTCATACGTTACAATTTCTGTCACATCAGTTAAAGGTTAAATTTATAAAGTTTTGAAAAACCGAACGCTGAGAAAGCGGACAGTTAAAAGTTCGAAATCAATTGAACAATCCAGTGGAAATTTAATAGAAACCTGATTTTGAAGATGTTCGAATTTGAATCTCGAAAACATTTTGATATAGTTTTATTTACAAGAGTTAAAAATTATTTTTTACATTAGTAAAAAAAAATAATAATATAATAAAAAATAAAATAGAGAGATTATTTTTAAGTATTGGGCACCCCCCCCCCCTTAATCTTACCATTTCAACAATGATGATAATGCTGTCCCATATTAATATATAAACCCCCTTCGGATATAGTTCGGCCACTGTTGGAAATATACCGGGGTAATAACGCCAATCCCTGGCGTTATTACCCCGGGATACTTATTGCGCAGTAAATCCTAAACTACAAATTATCTCGAGAAGATATCCAAAATCTTCTACAACAATTTGAAAGTACATGAAATACACTACAAATTTATGCAATAAACAAAGTATTTCTGGATAAAAAATATAGTCTTCAGATCAAAAACCTTATATCGCAAATTTTAGATCAAGCGTTAATTTTAGTTGCTTGTAAAAATAATAAGACCTAAAAATGAAACAAATTAACTTGAAGCTGTTTTTTGCGATTTATATGACTCAAAACCCTTCTGCGCAGAGCACATGGGTGTCATTCACCTGATTATTTCATAATTATGCAAAATATAAGCACTTGGCGTTATTACCCCGCCTGGCGTTATTACCCCAGGGTACCTTATTATTCTTTATACCGTAAAAACTGCATAACGGACACTCCCTGATGTCGGATACGTCTATTCAATGGAGAAAACTAATTTTTTGCGCATTTAAACTATTTACAGCTGACAGTAATTTTATTCAATATGTATGGAAAACGATATTTTTGCGAAAAAGAAAATAAGAAAAAAACCTCGAGTGAAAGCAAAAATAAAAAACCTGTAAATTTATCAGGTGAATGTGTCAGAAAAATTGTGGCCACATTTAAATGTGGGTGATACCATGAGTAAAATCCCATCTAAAATAGTCTGAAAAACAAAATCTTTTTTATCAGTGGTTTTTTTCTCTCAAGCCTTTCAATATACACAGTCGTGGATAAATGGGATTAGAAAACATCAATGTGGGCTTTATATCAAGTTATTTTTGGTTTTCAAACTACAACTACTTTCAGACATACAGTATTCGTATATATTCATATATTTTACCCTCTGGCAACAAAAACAAAATCTAACTCAAAACTTTATGTTGGAAATGGATAGCTTTGTTGTATAACTAAACAACTAAATTTAAAAATTTTATTTTATTTTTTTTCAAAATGACATTAAATGTGAAATGGGAAAAAGGGATCAGTCAAAGCTCAATTGTTTTGAAGGAGAAAAAATTCATTACATTCCAGTATTGAGGCCTAAAACATGCAGTAAAGGGTAAAACTTGGAATAAATACAAAATAGTATTGTAAGATAAATCTTTTGCTAACACAAAATGTACAGTAAAATAAAAAAAATCGTGGTATTCTACAAGATTTGAAAATTGAAAGATTAAAAATTTCTGAGGAAAAAAACACTTTCTCCACTTAGAATTAATTGGTAGTCATTTTACCAATCTTTAAACTAGGATTTACCAACAATACAAGTGGGGTAATCAACTAAGCTGAATAGACGAAATGATACAGAATTTCAAATCTCTTGTTTTCTAGGTGATGAAACTATATTGTATCGTTTCAGTAACGAGAAATTATCGCTTGATTTTTGGAATAGTTTCATCAAATAGAATTATAGTTGCTTTAACTAACCCCTTGCGTTAGCATCTATTTGCTGAGATTTTAAAATAAGTTTGACTGCGAAAATATAGGAAAAGTTTGGACTGTAAGACTCTAGAACTTTGTAGCAAAGGGAACTAGAATTTATAAGGATGCCATGGAACTATTTTTTTTTTTAATTTTTTAGATTTACAATATAGATTTTATTTGCTCAAATGATATTTTTTCTTAGCGTAAATCACCATTTCATTTCAATCAAAATTAAAATTTAATATCGCAACTTACTTTTAAACCTAAAATTCTATCATTCTATTTACTCCAAAATACTATTTTGGGGTTAAATTGATTTATGCGGATTATCGGCACTATAATTCGTCTGTTGCTGAACGAAACAATTTTTTTTTCTTAAATGCAACCTTGTTTCCAATTTTAAATCTATAGCTCTGGTTGAATCTTTCAATATTTTTTTTACACAGAATTTTTTTAACCGAACATTTTCATTTTTTCGAACAACTTTTTTTCTTTTTTTTTGGGGGGGGGGGGGGAGCAGTGATTATTCTACATGAACATGCATTTTCATACCAATAATTGCACATGCAAAATATCAGTCAGACTTCACAATTAGCATTGTGTTTATTTTTTATATCTTACAAATTGATTTTAAACTGATAAGAGTAACTATTCATAGATGATGAAATTTTCTTTGTTTAGTAGATGAGTAATAAAGTGAGAGGATTACTAATTATATAGTAATTTCTTTTGGAATTTGTACTCGTCAGTCATAGTGAATTTGGTATGAATAATGGTCCTAATAGTAATAATTTTAAAAGAAATGCTAAACATTTTTCATTGAATTATACGAATATATAGATGATTATTAACGTTTTTTAAAGCTTTCCAACATTGTTAAAAAATGTTAATTTTATTTTTATTTTTCTCTGTGCTCGAGTACTGTCCGACATAACTCCTGCCGTGTTAAATCTCGTAAAATACTACCTTGTAACTTTATAAGTTATGTGCGTTTATTACAGCTTTATCTCTATTGAAATTTAAATATCTGGTTTGTATATTTCGTTTACAGTCTCAGACAAAAGTATTCCGTTAAATTACGCTCTATGTGAAGAAAATCGTTTCAAATGCATTTTGATGATATTACGCAATTTAAAAGATAATGAAATTTAAATTTATTAATTGAATGCACCAAAAACATGCTTTCTGTAGAGAAAGAGGTGAAACGCATGTGTTATTCGTTAATAATATCGCTCAAAAAAGCCTATTAAATAATGATTTGCTGTGGAGAATAGTTTGTAGTGAGACAATTCTGAAAATTTAAGGAGAAATTAATCGAAGCATACTGAAATTTATATCTATGACTTAATCCCTTGGAGATGAGCAACACTTCTATGCCGCATAAAAGCTTAAGAATCAATGTTTATCTCTACCAGTAAAAATTTACTGCAAAATTTGTCTCAATTAGTCGCAGCATTTTCTAGATTATAAAAGACACAAATTTCTGTTTTTAAAATCCAGTGACAAAACAGTAAAAATTTCGTAAAAGGTTCCGGTCGCGAAGAGGTTAAGTGCACTATAAACTGCTACAAAATGTAATGAATGTATTACGTTTAACGTTTATTAGCATTGACGCAACACTATGCTACAGTACTGACTATGCTGAATGTGTTTTAAGATATGTTAAGCGCATTTTCAGTTTACTGCATTTTTGCATATTATGCATGATGTGTATTAATTCTATGGATCATATACAGGGTCACACAAAGGAATTTGTACAAATGATAATATATGTAGACTATATGTAGAATGAAAATAGAAATTTCCTGAATATAAATAAATTACATATGGCTGCAGAAAGTTATTAACCTTTACACGAAAACTGTGGCAGCATCTGTCCCATAACAAGTATTCTCTCACGAATGCTGTCCGAACACCCGCGTAAAGGTTAAACACATTTTTTAATACATATTTTAAATGATAGAACTAGATTTGTAAACGTGTTCCATATTTTTTATATGAACTATTTATGGTTAACGGTTTATTTTTTATT
Organism: Maratus speculifer; assembly: GCA_964019185.1. NCBI lineage: Eukaryota > Metazoa > Arthropoda > Arachnida > Araneae > Salticidae > Maratus > Maratus speculifer. The sequence continues at coordinate 97,084,071 of OZ025290.1, forward strand.
GTTATTTAACAGTGAAATTTCGTTACAGCTTTCTGGATGTATTGGAAAAGTAATTCATGTAAAATATGTGCATGCTACATATTTTCTAGTATTTATTTTAAATTTGTCTCACTGTATACGACTCTCATTTATACGTCATTTTGTAATTCTTTCTTATCATATCTAAAACTTTCTGGGGAATTTTTAAAGAGTGTCTTAATTCGAATTCTTTAAACTCCTTTTACAGACTTTTCAGTTTTAAATTAAGGCTTTATTTTTTTCTGCTTATAGATAGTTTTATTAAACGACTAATAGACTAAAATTTAACAAAATTATGTAAAATGGCTAACGTTTATAGCACTATCCCTCCACAGATAAATAAATAATATTACTATTTTCTCTAGGAAATTTTAAAAATGTTTCTCAATTTCAATTCTTTAAACTTCTCTTTGAGACTTTTCCGTTTTAAATTAAGGCTTTATTTTTTCTGATTTTAGACAGTTACATTAAACGACTATTAGACTGAAATCTAACAAAATTATACGAAATTGCTAACTATACTATAAAATTGATAATACTATACCTAATACTATACCTTTTAATTTCCACAAATATATAAATAATATAAATATTTACTTTATGGGGAATTTTTAAAAAGTTTCTTAATTTGAGTTATTTAAACTCCTCTTATAGGCTTTTCAGTTTTTAACTAAGTTTTTAATTTTTTTCTGCTTATAGATAGTTTTATCAAACGACTATTAGACTAAAATTTAACAAAGTTATATAAAATCACTAAGGTTGATAATACTTATCCTTTCATTTCCACAGATAAATATATTTCTTATCACCTCTGAAATTTTCTGGGGAAATAAAAAAAAAAAGGTTCTTAATTTGAATTCTTTATACTCTTCTTACAGACTTTTCAGTTTTTAATTAAGGCTCAATTTTTCTGCTTATAGATAGTTTTATTAAACGCCTGTTAGACTAAAATTTAACAAATTATATGATATTGTCAACAATGATAATATTATTCCTTTCATTTCCACAAATAAATAAATATTGTCTTTTTTCTTTGTTGTGTTTTTAAAAAGGCATTTTATCATGCACATAAAACTTTCATATGTTTCTTCAAAGTATTATTTTCATTTTATAAGAAGTAAACAATCGTAATTCGAGTTACTTGATTACAGCAACGGAATAAATTTATCAGAATTCCCAGCAGGAAACAAATGTAATTTTGCTGCATTCTTTGGACTCCTGTATAACCATATTTTCTGACCAGCAATAAATTACTTTTACTTTGTTGAAAGAGATATATTTGAAAAGACTATGATTTATGGATGAATATCATGATGATAGTTCTAAGGATAAATTATTTTTTTCGCGTAATAGGTTATATTTTTTATTTATATTATGTTTTACTGGAAAACTTTTTGATATTTGCTTGATTATAAGCCATGCATTGAAAACTAAAAGGGCAAAATAAATATCACAATGATAGTTCTAAGGATAAATTATTTTTTTCCGTAATCGGTTATATTTTTCATTTATATTGAGTTTTTTTAGTAAACTTTGTGATTTGTTTTGCTGTTGATGTTTATAAGTTATGTATTGAAAAAGAAAAGGTTAAAATTTTAATTTTTCATCTTATTTTTATGTATTACAATACACATATATATACATTAAATAAGTTTTCGCCATGTTATGTGTCGAATGTATTCAACACATGCTATGTTTGTTGATATCTTCGCTATAAATGTTGCTAATCTTGTTCTGCGATTCGATTTACTAGTCATATATAAAACATTAGGTATATTTTAATAAAACTAAAGGACGCAGTATTTACTACAAGACACATTATATGATATATTTACTGTACAACAGTTTTGAATGACTTAATTAAAGGGTCGTAAGTTAACTAATAGATCTAGTCTAATGCTATGATGATGGATACTAATAATAAATATCAGAGTTCTTATCCTAATAAATTCTACTGTAGAAAATTAGAGTCTACTTCTAACAAATGATTTAAAGAAATCACAATTTGCTTGCTTTTATTTTACATAAAATAATTGTTATATTTATGTGGGAAATGTCATTATTATTTTTTATTATTATTCACTTCTTTATCGCTGTACGTAATTTAACTATAACTGTAACTTATTTTCATTGTTTCAATTTATACTCTGAGGTATCTGGCAACGGTCGGGGAGAGAAGGCGTCATGTGACGTAACAAAAAAAGCGGGCAATTCGGCTGTGTTATGTGAGGATGCAACCCCTTTGTGTTCTTTAAAAGTGTTTTTCTATTCAGAACGACATGCAGAAGCCGCGTCTTATGAGTATGCAATCTTGTAGTTACTGTATCTTCTTTTTTATTGCGTGTGTGCGCTTTTTTATTAAATGTGTTCGTCTTGACAAAGGACTGTGAGTACTTATTCATTATCCCTAGACACCGATGCCGACCGACATTTATATATGCGTGTTATTTTCAGTACACATAAGAACATAATTCATTGAAAATTATGTATTTAGATTAAATTGTTTTAAAAGAATATGTTATAAAAAATTATAAATATGATTGCCGCCATTAATTTATACTCAGTTGAATCTCGCATAATAGGATATAAATATTCCTAATATACACTGTAAAAAAATCCGTTAAAATTATGACAAAACTTCTGGCAGTAATGTTGCCAGCAGTTTTTGCTGTAAAAATTGCAGTAAAATTAGATAAAATGAAAATTAACAAACTTTTTTTTTACAGTGCACTGGTTTTCAAAAGATAACGACGAGTGATGGGTATTTTCGATTATATATTGGTTGTCTTACATCAAGAACATTCGGAAATAATTGTTTATAAAATTTGAAAATGTAAATAATATGCTTTATTCCATATTTTTCAGTGAAGATTTAGTTGCAAGGACAATGAGGGGCCAAAAATAACTTTAATAATGTTTTCTATTAGCGGTCACATCGGAAATGCTCAAAACGCACTGTCACTGTAGCAAATGACAATGATAATTTCGTTTAAAGGCCGTGTGAAATTGTGTAAGCATAGAACGAATATTAATAAAAGTGTCAACATATCTTTAAAAAGCAAAATGCTTTTCGTACATAGAATACATAATTTTCAAACAAATTTAACCCAACATTCCACAAACTTGAATAATATGAGTAAAAGCAATGAACCAATATATAATTTTAATTAATTTTTCAATTTGTTTTCAGCAGTGAAATTACGCATGAAATTATTCACTATTTAATACGTGAATTATGATATGCTACTTATTCTTAGAATCAAAAGAGGGAGAAATGTCCTACACCGTAAAAGAAATCCGTTAAAGTTACAGCAAAAACTGTTGGCAACAATGTTGCCAACATTTTTTGTCATAAAAATTGCAGTAAAATTTGTTGTAAATCTTTGATTACATGTAGTTTTACTACAATTTTTACGACCAAAAACTGCTGGTAACATTGCTGCCAGCAATTTTTACCGTAATTTTAACAGATTTATTTTTACAGTGAAGTCGAGAATCGAATTTGAAACCCTTGGAATTGTGCTCCAAAAATTCTACCATTTAAGGCACAAGGATTATGCCCAGTTTTGCATTTTTTACCTCCATATGTTGGGAATTAGATACATATATTAAATGCCCATATGCACTGCATATATTGTAAATACAATGCATTTAAATTATAAATATATTAGATATTAGATTAGGTATGAATATTTGTATAAAATAATTTTTAACTGCGAATGCGTAAAAAAATTCAAAATTATTATATTATAATTTGGTGTCAGCTATTTATGGGAGAACATTTAAAAAGGTCCAAACAGATATTATGAAAATTCAAAAATATTTAGTGAGGTGTTTGACATTGTGAAAACTCTTTTATAGGGGAAACATGAATTTGAACCACTTCGTTTATTTTTATGTGTAACTCACTTCACTTTTGAATTATTAGCAAAATATCATTATACATATCCAATCTATTCTTCTACTAATTAAATAAACTTTAAAATAATTCATTTTTGAAAATTTTAAGTTTTATTTTAATTAGAAAATTTTGTCAAAGTGGTCCAAATTCAGTGTCCCGTTTCATAATTTAGATTCTATGTCTTCTAAATTGGACCAAAAAATATTAGGCTGTTTGTAAGGAGAAGTCGGTACAGGAAACAAAGCATTTTACAAATTACAATCCCACACTGTAAAAGAAAAAGAAATCCGTTAAACTTACGACAAAAACATGCAGCAGTAGCAGTATCTGTATTGCTTTTAGAGTTCAATATTTAAAAAAAAAACTTTAAATGATAATATTTGTCCCCAAACCAGTTTATCAATTCTCACAAAAATATGCATACAGTTGTATAGTTCATATACTTAATTTTAAAGATCACTATTACTCTCATCTAGTATCTTCCTTTCAATGCAGCAGTGTCTGTATTGCTCAATTTATACAAATAACTAGGTACTTAAAAGGTATTGCAAAAATATACATATATTATTTATTTATTTTACCATTATAGATATTATTTATTTATTATTATTTATTACTTATTTATTGTAAAATGAATGAATAATATCTATATTTTTGCAACACCTTTTAAGTAGTTATTTGTTTAATTTGATTTAATGACAAGGTGTAAATTACCATCAAAGACACTATTTCTAATACAATGGTTTTGACTCATTGTCTGTATTGCTTTTAATGTTTAATGTTTAAAAAAAATTCATTATAATAATCGTTCCAAACCAGTTTATCAATTCTCACAAAAAATATACACACAGTTCTAGAGTTCATATATTAATTTTAAAGTTCATTATTACTCTCATCGAATACCTTCTTTTCAATGCAGCTGAGTCTGTAATGCTTTCAGAGTTTAATATTAAAAAAGTTTTCATTATAATATTCGTCCCAAAACCCATTTATCAATTCTCACTAAAATATGCACACAGTTCTAGAGTTCATATACTTAATTTTAAAGTTCGTTATTACTCTCCTCTAGTATCTTCCTTTCGATGTAGCAGTGTTTGTACTGCGTTCAGAGTTCAATATTTAAAAAAATTTCGTTATAATATTTGTCCCAAAACCAGTTTATCAATTCTCACAAAAAATATACATAAAATTCTAGAGTTCATAGACTAAATTTTAAATTTCACCATTATTCTCATCTAGTTTCCTCCTTTCAATTCAGCGTCTGTATTGTCTATAATCCAAGAGCCGACTGCAAAAAACCTATGTTATCGAGCACAAGAAAAAAATCCTGTATTTTATGAAAGATTAGTAATAGGGGTATCCTTATTTTACTTCTGTTATTTTCTGTTATTTTACCCGGTAGTGAAGTGGTGAATAAACCAAAAATTAATACGACTAGTGACTAATTCATAGGTTTATCATTATGTTTTCCTGCTAGCTGTTTTACATTTTTCATACCTTTGATTGTACGGCAAACATAATGTTAAACCTACGAGTAAACCACGAGTGGTTTTAATTTTTGGCACCACTTCAACTCGGGCAGATATGAATCATAATATTCCCCTATTACTACTCTTCCATAAAATAATTTTTTTTAACATAAATCTCTAAAAGAATTACATAAGCAATTATAGGCACATCCTTTGAATTTCTCTTAAAATAATGAAAATTTTATTATTTAATCATCACTTCCTGCTATAATCAAATGTTTTGATAAATTTGCAATACATCCGTGCGCTTCTAACACTCGTAAAATCGATTTTGATTGATTTTCTATTTACCATGACATGTAAAAAAATGGGTAATAGAATTTTTTACGCAATTTGTTGTTAGTACATTATTTGAGAAAATTTGCTTACGAAAACAGCCATATTATACAATATAATATAAGAAAATATCCTTAAATTTGAATATATTAAACTTGCTTAGAAGATGAATAATAAAAAATAGATAAAATAAAAATTGCACATGTATGATAAGAAAATCCATATGCTTTATGAATATATAACAACTAAAATAACAGAGATTTTCATTTCTGTTATTTTACCTCTATTTTATCACTTTGATGAAAAAACTAGCGAAAAATAAGAACAGAAATTTATTTAGAAGGATTTTTCTAATGCTTAAATACACAATATTTATTTTATATTATACCAGAATGTTTCTGGAAGGTTTAAAACAGTATTTTGTTTTTGTAACGATATGTTTGGTTTAGTTTTCTTAAAAATTTAAATATACCAGAATTCAAAATACTCCGGAATAATCTTTTAATACTCTTTTTGTATTCTATAATAATATAGATTTTCTCGTTTTCATTGTTTATCCTTCTTTAGCTATACATGAATAATTTTAAATGTTCGTGATATTTATTCGATTTTATTTTGTAAAAAAAAATACCTGCAAAATCCCGAAGTAAGAGGATTTGACATGTTTCAAGAAGATTTATATGATATATTCTATTTTTTCACATTTTATTTAACATCAAACGTACATCAAAATTCCTGCTCTTAAATTTAAGGAAGTTTTGGGAATAGTTGGCGGAAAAATATTTTAAAGTACCTGGGTGTAAAAATCATTTTATGTATGCAGAAATCCTCCGACACTTGCATTGAATTGGGAGATTGTAGACCTTTATGGATATGAATTTCAAACAGCATTACATAAAAAAGAAGGCAGTCCTTAAGATGATATCTTATTATTCACTGCATTTCATATTAACATAACATTTTATCTAAATTCCTTGAAAATAAGATCCGAGAGATTTATTCAGGACTTGATCTACTTTTGAATGACGTCTTTTTTTTATTTTATTTAATATCACATTATGAAATGTACAAACTATGATATGCATCCACTGGCAGATATTTTTATTTTATATTTCGTTTCAATGGCAGAAAATATTGGATTTCTTAAACATATTCAGTTTAATCACGTTTTATACAAAATGTAGTAATAAAAAGTATATTTTTCCAAACGAGTTTTAAATGTATGAACTTATGTAAGAAATCGTTGCGAAACTTAATTAATTTTGTAATAAAATGTTTCATAATAAAAAGTTTATATATATATATATATATATATATTGTTTTTCTATATATATATATATATTTATAACTTATTGTTGTAATAAAATGTTTCACAATAAAAAGGCTATTTATAGTTATTTATTATTTATTGTCTAATTGAGACAAAATCACCCAAACTCAAGGGTCCAATCTTGCTTCTATTTGCCACATCCAAATTGCTCTCCGACACGCAGTAATCCACTAAAATTATGCAATAAATAAATAAATAATTGAATTATACGTACAAAATAGTCTCTGGCCATTAGGGCATAGGCTGATCTCTCGCGACAAGGGGCGAGTTTAATCGTGTTTTATACAAAATGGAGTAATTAAAAGTACACTTTTTTTTACCTACGAGTTTTAAATATATAAACTTATATATGAAATCGTTGCGAAACCTAATTAATTCAGTAATAAAATGTTTTATTACAAAATGTTTGTATAAATATATATATATATATTATTTTTTACTTATTGTCTAAATGGGACAAAATCATCAGACCTGAAATGTCCAATCTTGACTCTATTTACCCCATTCGTAGTGCTCTCCGACACGCAGGTATTCATTAAAATTTAGAAAAAAATTAAAAATATATGTATAAAGAAGGCACCGGCTGTTCACTTGCGACAAGAGGCGAATGATCAGAATAATAAAAAAAATATGATGTAGAACTTTATGGATATGAATTTCAAACAGGCGTCTTTTATGATGGCGTCTTTTCTATTTTAGGTAATATCACATTATTCAATGTGCGTACAGACTATGATGTGCGTCAACTGACAGATATCTTTCTTTTCTATTTCTTTACTAGTCAGAAAAAATATCGGATTTCTTAAATGTATTCAGTTTAATCACGTATGGTACAAAACGGAGTAATACAAGTTATTTGTTTTCTCGATTCTTTTAAATATATTAATTTTTGTAAGAAATAACTACGAAACTAAAATTAATATTATAACGAGTGTGCGCTATGAAAAAAAGAAAAAAAAAGTTGAATGTAGATTCTGCCATTGCAGAATTCAGTTTCGCCTCCGATTAGAAAAAAAAAAAAAATCGATAGAGGTTTTTTAGAAGGGCGACCCCGTTTAGATTGCTATGAACTAACTTAATTTTTCTTGTGTTTTTCAATATAATAGCAAACAGAATGGCGTGAAATACCCAATTGAATAGCAATTTCTCTCTGAGACATTGGAATTGCGGAATAATAAAGAGATATAATTTGACTTGCTACTTCATCATTGACTAGATTCATCAAAAACGTATTTTTTCTTCAGTTTAAACGCTTTTTTATAGACTCTGAGTAAAAAAAAAAAAAGAGTGCAATTTAACAATAAAAGGAGTGGAATCTCGTCGAATTTGACAAATGAAATGTTTAAAAGACCCGATCGATTTGGTTAAAAAAAAGCAAAAGTAATTACATTATTGAATTAATATATAATAAATATATTTACAAACTAAATGTCAAGTTTGCCAGTTACAATTTTGCATGCAAATATTCGCACATCTTCAGTTAAAATTGTAATCTGAGTGACGGCGAAATCCAGAAATTTTATTTTATATGTATTCACAGAAAAATAGTTTTATTAAAAAGAAAAAAAAAACTAATTTAATTTTTACTGACATTGTTTTCACTAACTGAAGTCATCTGAAAGTAAAATCTCAATCTCAGTGTTCATAATGAAAAGCAATATTGAAATGCAATATCGGGTACTACTAGGTTATCCCGTCGACCAAAAAATTATCGCCAAACTATAAGATTAAATGCCAGTAATGGATGATCGTGAATGTCACATTCAATGACATTAAATACGATTCATATGTTTATGTAAAAAATTATGTCAATATGTTAATTTGGCTATTAGTTTGGCGATTTGTATAATTTGGCGAAATTGGTCGACGGAATAACAGAGTAGTACCTATCGGGTACTACTAGGTTATTGTTGTTATTGTGTCTTCTAAGTTATTGTGTCTTCTAGGTTATTGTGTCTTCAAATGTTTTTTAAAAGTTACTGTTATTAGTAATATGAAAAAGGCATCCGTAATAATATTGTAATTCCCATTTATCTGGTTGCTGAATGACATATTTTTCCTCATTTGAAATTTTTCTTATTTTGCTTTAGACATTAATTTTTATCATAAATTATTTTCTGTTATTTTATTTACATTATTAATATTATTTCTCAGTAAATATATTTTTTTACCTTAATTAGTGCATAATTATACGCAATCATTTTGGAAAATAACTTTATATTATCGTGAGAAAAGCTTAACCTGTTGCCACTGTTTTGAAGAAATGTCACGAAAAAGCTTTTAAAATTAAAAATAAAATATAAAAATGGAAATAAATTAAAAAATAGCAAAAATGGGCACAGATACAAATAAATAGCTTTCATTTAAAAAAATAATTATCAAAATCGGTTGAGTAGAAAACTCAGGGCTGATGACACGACATTTTTTAGCTTGTCTGAAAGAAATAGCATCGGAGGCTAATAAAATGCTTTCCAATAAAATGTTCTTCATATTTATATTTATTTATTGACTAAATGGGGCAAAATCACTATACCTGAAAGGTCCAATTTAGATTTTATTTGTCTAGCCAGAGTATTCCTCGACACGCAGGGATTCATTAAAAATTAGATGTGTACAAAACAAGCTCTGCCCACCGTTACAGAGGCTGTTCCTTCATCATCAGGGTCGGTTGAGTAGAAAACTCAGGGCTGATAACACGACATTTTTTAGCTTGTCTGAAAGAAATAGCATCGGAGGCTAATAAAATGTTTTCCAATAAAATGCTCTTCATATTTATATTTATTTATTGACTAAATGGGGCAAAATCACTAGACCTGAAAGGTCCAATTTAGATTTTATTTGTCTAGCCGGAGTATTCCTCGACACGCAGGGATTCATTAAAAATTAGATGTGTACAAAACAAGCTCTGCCCACCATTACACAGGCTGTTCCTTCATCATCAGGGTCGGTTGAGTAGAAAACTCAGGGCTGATGACAAGACATTTTTAAGCTTCTCTGAAAGAAATAGCATCGGAGGCTAATAAAATGTTTTCCAATAAAATGCTCTTCATATTTATATTTATTTATTGACTAAATGGGGCAAAATCACTAGACCTGTAAGGTCCGATTTAGATTTTATTTGTCTAGCCAGAGTATTCCTCGACACGCAGGGATTCATTGAAAATAAGAAGTATACAAAGCAAGCTCTGCCCACCATTACACAGGCTGTTCCTTCATCATCAGGGGCGGACGAGCAGAATGGGTGATAATAATTGTATTAAGTTGGGAAGGAGAAATAGGTTGGTGCGTAGTAAAGCGGGTTGCAGCGCACAGCAGACCTTTGAGGTAAGATTTGAATAATTTGTTAATTATTTGTCTATAAGAAGATGTCTTGATAAAATATTAGTTAGCCACATTTGAGGAAGGGTGGAAAAAAGAAGGCCTTAAGATGATATCTTATTATTCACTGCATTTTATATTAACATAAAATTTTACCTAAATTCCTTAAAAATAATATCCGAGAGATTTATTCAAGACTCTATCTACTTTATGGATGGCGTCTTTTCTATTTTGTGTAATTTCATATTATTCAACGTGCGTACAAACTATGATATGCATCAACTGGCAGATATGTTTTGTTTTTTTTATTTCTTTACTGCGTCTGGAAAAATATCGGATTTCATAAACGTATTCAGTTTAATCACGTTTTATACAAAAATAAATAATAAAAAGTTTTTTTCTCCTACAAGTTTTAAATATATAAATTTGTGTAAGAAATCATTGCGAAACTTAATTTCTTAATAAATGTTTCACAATTAAAAGGATATTTATATCTATTTTTTATTTTTTATTTCTAAATGGGACAAAATCACCAGGCCCGAAAGTTCCAATCTATACTCTATTTGCCCCATCAGCAGAGCTCTCCAACAACCAGGGATTTATTAAAACTTAGCAAAAATAATTAAAAATGTATGCACAAACAAGCTCCGCCCGCCGGGGCACAGGCTGCTCTCTCGCGACAAGGGGCGGATAAACAGAGTAATGAAAAAAAGTATGATGTAGACAAGTGATGCACAACCTTTTTAACCAGAAAATCGTTTGCCACCAGAATATTTGAAAAGCGGAGTTTGTTTTCTTTAATCTCAAAATTTCTGTCATTACTATAAGGAAAATTATTCTGCATAAAAATAGTGGCATAATTTTTGGCCCGCGGGCCAGAGGTTGTGCACCCCTTATGTAGACCTTTATGAATATAAATTTCAAACAGCATTACAGCAGGCATGCCTTAAGATGATATCTTATTATTCATTGCATTTCATATTACATATAATTTTATCTAAATTTCTTCAAAATAACATCAGATAGATTTATTCAAGGCTTGATCTACTTTTGGATGCCGTCTTTTCTATTTTATGTAACGTCACATTATTCAATTATTATGTAATGTCACATTATAGGTATAAACTATGATATGCGTCAACTGGCAGATATTTTTTTCAACGTTAGAAAAATATAGGATTCCATAAACATATTCAGTTTAATCACGTTTTACATAAAACAGAGTAATACAAGGTATTTTTTTCTCTAAGCATTATAAATATTAAACTATTGTAAGAAATCACTTCGAGACTTCAATTAATGTTACAATAAAATGTTTCACAATTAAAGGGTGTTTACGTTGCATGAAATTTCTGCAGCTCTTCTGTTGTATTTTAATGCATTTGATTCTGTTAAAATATTAATACATAATAATTTTACTTAAGAAGCCATTTCAGTCACATGAAATCGTCCGCTTGCTGATAAAAATCCAAAGCGATTTTTTTTCTTTTAAGAAAAATTATTTGCTTTTACTATGACATGTAAAATATGAATAATATATTTTTTTCAAAATGTATTGTTAGTGCATTAGTTTTAAAAGATTTATTTATGAAAACTTATCAAGATGTTAGTAGGCCAGTGCCTAATGAGATGTGCAATGTACCATATTATACAATATATTATAAAAAAATGGCATTAAACTGGAATATATTCATCTGTTTAGATGATAAATATTAAAAAATAGATAAAATAAAAATATTACTGGGATTTTTTAGTAAAATCAGTATGCTTTATGAATATATAACAACTAAAATAACAGAGATTTTCATTTCTGTTATTTTACCTCTATTTTATCACTTCGATGAAAAAAACTAGGGAAAAATAAGAACAGAAATTTATTTAAAAGGATTTCTCTAATGCTTAAATACACAATATTTGTTTTACATTATCCCAGAATGTTTTTGGAGGATTTAAAACTCTATTTTTTTAAACAATATATTGTTTAGTTTAGTTTTCTTGAAATTTAAATATACCAGAATCCGAAATACTCCGGAATAATCATTTAATACTTTTTCTGTATTCTATAATAACATACATTTTCTCGTTTTTATTATTTATCCTTCTTTAGATATACATGAATAATTTTAAATGTTCAAGATATTTATTTGATTTTATATTGTAAAAAAAATACCTGCAAAATCCCGAAGTAAGAGGATTTGACATGTTTCAAGAAGATTTATATGATATGCTTTATTTTTCACATTTTATTTAACATGAAACGTAAATCAAAATTCCTGCTCTTAAATTTAAGGAAGTTTTTGGAATACTTGGTTGAAAAATATTCTAAAGCACCTGGGTGTAAAAATCATTTTATTTATGCAGAAATATTCCGACACTTGCATTGAATTGGAAAGATGTAGACCTTTATGGATATGAATTTCAAACAGCATTACATAAAAAAGAAGCCATGCCTTAAGATGATATCGTATTATTCACTGCATTTCATATTAACATAAAATTTTATCTAAATTCCTTGAAAATAATATCCGAGAGATTTATTCAGGACTTGATCTACTTTTGAATGGCGTCTTTTCTATTTCTTGTAATATCACATTATTCAATATACGTACAAACTATGATATGCATCAACTGGCAGATATTTTTACTTTCTGTTTTATTACAATGGCAGGAAATATAGGATTTCTTAAACGTATTCAGTTTAATCAGGTTTTGTACAAAATGCAGCAATAAAAAGTATATTTTTTGACAGCGAGTTTGAAATATATAAACTTATGTAAGAAATCATTGCGAAACTTAATTAATTCTGTAATAAAATGCTTCATAATAAAAGGTTTATATATATATATATATATATATATTGTTTTTGTATATATATATTTTTATAAATTATTGTTGTAATAAAATGTTTCACAATAAGAAGGCTATTTATATTTATTTTTTATTTATTGTCTAATTGAGACAAAATCACCTGAACTCAAAGGTCTAATCTTGACTCTATTTGCCACATCCGGAGTGCACTGCGACAAGCAGTAATTCATTAAAATTATGCAAAAAATAAATAAATAAATAAAATTATACGTACAAAACAGTCTCCGGCCACCAGGGCACAGGCTGATCTCTCGCGACAAAGGGCGAATTTAATCACGTTTTATACAAAACGGAGTAATAAAGAGTATATATATATATATATATATATATATATATATATATATATATATATATTATTTTTTACTTATTGTCTAAATGGGACAAAATCTTCAGACCTGAAAGGTCCAATCTTGACTCTATTTACCCCATTCGCAGTGCTCTCCGACACGCAGGGATTCAGTAAAAGTTAGAAAAAAAATTAAAAATATATGTATAAAGAAGGCTCCGGCCTCCGGAGGGACCAACTGGTCTCGTGCGACAAGGGGCGAATGAGCAGAATAATATAAAAGAATTGTAGAATATAGTAGAATTAGTAGTAGAAGTATATGATGTAGAGATTTATGAATATGAATTTCAAACAGGTGTCTTTTATGATGGCGTCTTTTCTATTTTAGGTAGTATCACATTATTCAATGTGCGTACAGACTATGATGTGCATCAACTGGCAGATATCTTTTTTTCTATTTCTTTACTGTGTTAGAAAAATATCGGATTTCTTAAACGTATTCAGTTTATTCAAGTTTGTAGAAAACAGAGTAATACAAGTTTTTTGTTTTCTCTATGCTTTTAAATATATGAATTTTTGTTAGAAATAACTATGAAATTAAAATAATATTATAATAAAATGTTTTCCAATAAAATGTTCTTCATATTTATATTTATTTATTGGCTAAATGGGGCAAAATGACTAGACCTGAAAGGCCCTGTTTAGATTTTATTTGTCCAGCCGTATTATTCCTCGACACGCAGGGATTCATTAAAAATTAGATGTGTACAAAACAAGCTCTGCCCACCATTACACAGGCTGTTTCTTCATGATTAGGGGCGGACGAGCAGAATGGGTGATAATAATTGTATTAAGTTGGGTAAGAGCAGTAGGTTGGTGCGTAGTAAAGTAGGTTGTAGTGCACAGCAGACCTTTGAGGTGAGATTTGTATGATTTCTTAATTAATTTGTCTATAAAAGAGATCTTGATAAAGTTAGCCAGTTTTGAGGAAGGGTGGAAAAAAGAAGGCCTTAAGATGATATCTTATTATTCACTGCATTTTATATTAACATAAAATTTTACCTAAATTCCTTGAAAATAATATCCGAGATATTTATTCATGACTTGATCTACTTTTCGGATGGAGTCTTTTCTATTTTATGTAATATCATATTATTCAACGTGCGTACAAAATATGATATGCATCAACGGGCATATATATTTTTATTTATTTATTTCTTTACTGCGTCAGAAAAAATATCTGCTTTCATAAACGTATTCAGTTTAATCACGTTTTATACAAAAATAAATAATAAAAAGTTTTTTTTCTCTACGAGTTTTAAATATATAAATTTATGTAAGAAATCATTGCGAAACTTAATTAATTTTGTAATAAAATATTTCACAATAAAAAGGCTATTTTTATCTATTTTTAAGCTAGTGCATAACTTTTATCGCGCGCTTTGAGTTTAGCGCGGCGACCGCATGTAGAAATTCGGTAACGCGAAAAAACTTAACACTCCTAACAACCTGACACTCGGCTATCTCCGTTTCAGTTCGGCAGACTTCGGCACGATATCCTTCGGAAGACTTCGGCAGACATTGACGCGGTATTTCTCAGATATTTAGAGTATATCAAGTCTCAAACTTATGTTTCTTATTTCAGTTACAATAAATCTATATTTTCAATGAAAACAATTCTGATTAACCTACATGTATTGTATGATAATAAAAATATTTTAAACGTTATTAACTTCTCATTTATTCAATAAAAGAAAAAAATTTGTTTTATTATTGCTCATCACGCTAAAAAAGTGCAACTTGAATTAATATCAAATAAAAAGAAAAAAAAACTTGAATTAATATCAAATAAAAAGAAAAAAACTTGAATTAATATCAAAGACCCTCCCCCCCCTAAAATAAAACTGCATAAATAAAATATATATAAATAATTATAATTTTTTTCCAAATTTGTAGAATGTGTTTAGAAAAGAATCGTCTTAAGATAAAACAAGGGTGGATAATGTAGCTTTTCGTGATTGGAGACCCGCGACATGGTGAGGATCGAAAATTTTAAAATGCTTGTAACTCGCGATCTAATTTTTGTAGCGCGGCCAAATTTTGTTTGGTAATTTATTATGAGACACGGTTAATTTTTGGTGACAGGAGACCCCCTACCCACGGTGAGTGTCAAAAAATTTAAATGGCTTATAGCTCGCGATCTAATTTTCGTAGCTCGGCCAAATTTTGTTTGGTAATTTATTATGAGACAGTTTTAATTTTTGGTGACAGGAGACCCCCCAAGGTGAGGGTCGAAAAATTTAAAATGCTTATAACTCGCGATCTAATTTTCACAGCAAGGCCAAATTTTGTTTGGTAATTTATTATGAGAAAGTGTTAATTTTTGGTGACAGGAGACCTCCCCATGGTGAGGGTCGAAAAATTTAAAATGCTTTTAACTCGCGATCTAATTTTCGTAGCGCGGCCTAATTTTGTTTGGTAATTTATTATGAGACAGTGTTACTTATGGTGACAGGAGAACCCCCACGGTGAGGGTCGAAAAATTTAAAAGGCTTATAACTCGCGATCTAATTTTCAGAGCGCGGTCAAATTTTGTTTGGTAATTTATTATGAGACAGTGTTAAGTTTTGGTGACAGGAGACCGCCCCACGGAGAGGGTCGAAAAATTTAAAATGCTTATAACTCGCGATCTAATTGTCGTAGTACTTCCAAATTTTGTTTGGTAATTTATTAAGCTATTGCATTGCTTTTATTGCAGGCTTTGAGCGCGGCGAAAGAGTCTAGAAATTCCGTAACGAGAAAAAACCTAACACTCCAGCTAACGTCGTTTAAGTTTGGTAGACTTCGGCACGGTATCCTTCGGTGGACTTCGGCAGACATTGACGCGGTATTTTTTAGATATTTATAGGATATCAAGTCTCATACTTATGTTTCCTATTTCAGCTACCATAAACATATAGTTTCAATGATAAAAATTCCTGATTAACCTACATGTATTGTAAGGTAATAAAATATTTTAAACGATATTAACTTATTATTTATTCAATGAAAGAAAAAAAATACTTTTGTTATCGGTCATCATGCTCAAAAAGTTTAACTTGAATTGATATCGAAGAAAAAGAAAAAAAATTGAATTAATATCAAAGACAAAAAACTGCGTAAATAAAGAATAAAAAAATAATTCTAATTGCATAAGTTGATAAAAAATGCTATGCAATAGCTTTACCGCGGCAGTCCCCGAGTGCCAAACGTATTTTTTTTTTCTAAATGGGACAAAATCACCAGACCCCAAAGGTCCAATCTATACTCTATTTGCCCCATCAGCAGTGCTCTCCAGCACGCAGGGATTTATTAAAACTTAGCAAAAATAATTAAAAACATATGTACAAAACAAGCTCCGCCCGCTGGGGCACAGTCTGCTCTCTCGTGACAAGGGGTGGATAAACAGAGTAATGAAAAAAAGTATGATGTAGACCTTTATGAATATAAATTTCAAACAGCATTACAGCAGGCATGCCTTAAGATGATATCTTATTACTCATTGCATTTCATATTAACATATATATATTTTTTAAATTCCTTGAAAATAATATCAGACAGATTTATTCAAGGCTTGATCTACTTTTGGATGCCGTCTTTTCTATTTTATGTAATATCACATTATTCAATGTGCGAATAAAATATAATATGCGTCAACTGGCAGAAATTTTTTTCAAAGTTAGAAAAATATCGGATTCCATAAACATATTCATTTTAATCACGTTTTACATAAAACAGAGTAATACAAGGTATTTTTTTCTCTAATCATTTTAAATATGTAAACTATTGTAAGAAATCACTACGAGACTTACATTAATGTTACAATAAAATGTTTCACAATAAAAGGGTGTTTAGGTTGCATGAAATTTCTGCAGCTCTTCTGTTGTATTTTAATGCATTCTATACTGCTAAAATATTAATACATAATAATTTTACCTAAGAAGCTACTTCAGTCACATGAAATCATCCGCTTGCTGATAAAAAACCAAAGCATCTTTTTTTTTTTATTTTTTAAGAAAAATTATTTGTCTTTAGTATGACATGTAAAATATGAATAATATATATTTTTCAAATGTATTGTTAGTGCATTAGTTTTAAAAAATTTATTTATGAAAACTTATCCAGATGTTAGTAGGCCAGTGCCTAATGAGATATGCAATATACCATATTATACAATATAGAAATGGCATTAAACTGGAATATATTCATCTGTTTAGAGGATATATAATAAAAATTAGATAAAATAAAAATAGGACTGGGATTGTTAAGCAAAATCAATATGCTTTATGAACATATAACAACTAAAATAACAGAGATTTTCATTTCTGTTATTTTACCTCTGTTTTATCACTTTAATGAAAAACTAGCGAAAAATAAGAACAGAAATTTATTTAAAAGGATTTCTCTAATACTTAAATACACAATATGTGTTTTACATTATCCCAGAATGTTTTTGTAGGGTTTAAAACACTATTTTTTAAAAACGATATATTGTTTAGTTTAGTTTTCTTGAAATACTCTGGAATAATCTTTTAATACTTTTTCTGTATTCCATAATAACATAAATTTTCTCGTTTTTGTTGTTTATCCTTCTTTAGGTATACATGAATAATTTTAAATGTTCAATATATTTATTCGATCTTATTTTGTAAAAAAAAATACCTGCAAAATCCCGACGTAAGAGGATTTGACATGTTTCAAGAAGATTTATATGATATGTTCTATTTTTCACATTTTATTTAACATGATACGTAAATTAAAATTCCTGCTCTTAAATTTAAGGAAGTTTTTGGAATAGTTGGCTGGAAAAATATTCTAAAGCACCTGGGTGTAAAAATTATTTTATGTATGCAGAAATCTTCTGACATTTGCATTGAATTGGGAGGATGTAGACCCTTATAGGTATGAATTTCAAACAGCAATATATAAAAAAAAGAAAGATTGTCTTAATATATCTTATTATTCACTGCATTTCATATTAACATAAAATTTTATCTAAATTCCTTGAAAATAATATCCGAGAGATTTATTCAAGACTTGATGTATTTTTTGTATTGCGTCTTTTCTATTTTATGTAATATCACATTATTCAATGTGCGTACAAACTATGATATGCATCAACTGGCAGATATATTTTTTCCATTCTTTACTGCGTCAGAAAAATATCGGATTTCTTAAATGTATTCAGTTTAATCATTTTTACACAAAATTGAGTAATAAGAGCTATTTATTTTCCTCTACGCGTTGTTTTAAATATCTAAATTTAAGTAAGATATCACTGCGAAACGAGAATTAATGTTATAATAGAATGTTTTCCAATAAAATTTTCTGTATATTGTATACAATTAATGCACTATATCTGTTGCATTTTAATATATTTAATATCGTTAATATTTATTAGAGGATAATTTTAATTAAGAGGCTTTCTTCAGTGATGCGAAAATCTCCGCTTGGTCATAGTTTTAGAATATTAGATTATAAGACCAAGGTGTTAATACACCAGTGTCTAATAAATTGTACAATATATCATATTATACAATATAATATAAGAAAATTGCATTAAATTTGAATATATTCATCTTTCTTAGAGGATAAATAATAAAAAGTAGATTAAATAAAATTGCTTTGGGGTTGCTTAGGAAAATCCGTTTGCTTTATCAATGTATTATTAAAATAACACAGATTTTCATTTTGCTTATTTTACCTCTATTTTATCAATTTGATGAAAAAATATAGCCAAAAATAAGAACAAAAATTTATTTAAATGGATTTTTCTAATGCCTTATTACACAGTATTTGTTTTATATTATCCCAGAATATTTTTGGAGGATTTAAAACTGTATTTTTTTTTTATTGAAATGTTGTTTGGTTTAGTTTTCTTTAAAATTTAAATATACCAGAATTCGAAATACTATGGAATAATCTTTTGATGCTTTTCTGTATTCTTTAATAAGATAAATTTTCTCGTTTTCATTGTTTATCCTTCTTTAGATATACATGAATAATTTTAAATGTTTAAGATGTTTATCCGATTTTATTATGTAAAAAAAAAAAAAAAAAAACTTCAAAACCCCGAAGTATGTTATTTAACATGAAACGTACATCAAAATTCCTGCTCTTAAATTTAAGAAAGTTTTTGGAATATTTGGTTGAAAAATATTCTAAAGCACCTGGGTGTAAAAATCATTTTATGTATGCAGAAATCTTCCGACACTTGCATTGAATTTGGAGGATGTAGACCTTTATGGATATGAATTTCAAACAGCATTATATAAAAAAAGAAGGCATGCCTTAAGATGATATCTTATTCTTCACTGCGTTCCATATTAACATAAAATTTTATCTAAATTCCTTGAAAATAATATCCGAGAGATTTATTCAAGACTTGATCTACTTTTGAATGGCGTCTTTTCTATTTTATGTAATACCTCATTATTCAGTCCTATATCCCTAGCGTAGATAATCGGACGACAAAAATCAACCAACCTCATTATTCAATGTGCGTACAAACTATGATATGCATCAAATGGCAGATATGTTTTTTCTATTCTTTACAACGTCAGAAAAATATCGGATTTCTTAAACATATTCAGTTTTATACTAAACAAAGATATATAAGGTATATATATATATATATCCTCTACGCGTTTTAAATATATGAATTTATATATGAAATCACTATGAAACTTAAATTAATGTTGTAACAAAATGCTTCTCAATAAATAGCTCTTTATATTGTATAAAATTTCTGCAAAATTTCTGTTGTATTTTATTGTATTTAATATCGTCAAAATTTTACTATATTGTAATTTTACTTAAGAGGCCATTTCAATCACGCGAAAACACCCACTTTCTGATATTTATCCAATAAGAGTTTAAAAAAAAAAATCT
Organism: Maratus speculifer; assembly: GCA_964019185.1. Taxonomy (NCBI): domain Eukaryota; kingdom Metazoa; phylum Arthropoda; class Arachnida; order Araneae; family Salticidae; genus Maratus; species Maratus speculifer. The sequence continues at coordinate 97,104,527 of OZ025290.1, forward strand.
CATTTGCATTTTAATATTCTAAAATTAAACTTTTGTAATGGTTGGCTGCAGTCAATATCTAGGCTGTTTTTTACTTTTTTTTATTTTAAATGCAGTTATTTTTAAAAGAGAACATTTCATTTTTGAAACAGGCTTAAAACAGAAAATATCTTCATTATTAAAAATGTGAAAAAAAGCTTTCGTATAGATTATCTCAGTTATGCAATGATATGCAAGAAATATATATTTAAAATATTTAAATGCTCTCGGGATATTGCTACTAATTTATCCCAATGAAACAACATTAATCCAACTGTGTGCATAAAACGTTAATTAATCACTTTTTTAAATATAAATTCGAAAATTATACTGTACGAAGGATACGAAAAGATGTATGCAAAACGTTATACAATAAATATTTTAAGTTTATTTTTTACTTTATCTTTGTCAGTGTCATGCAAAATATTGGAAATTCCGTTTAAACCTTAAAAATTTTAAAAATTCGGAAAAATAACAAATAAGACACAAATTGCAGGATTAGCATCCACAGGTCACGGGATTTGTTTTAAGACAGTAATAATAAATAACACAAAAAACAAGCTACATGTGTCTTTGGCAAAATTTGACTTCGGAGGAAATATGCAAATGAGACTGTTATAAGAACTTGCACTGCTAATTCCGCAATTAGTTCGCCATTGAGAGCCGTGTACTTGACAAACGATAGATCACTGACTCCTAGTTCATGTAAAATAACAAATTCACTAACAAAGCTTTATCCTTCGCACGCAGTAGTACCGTTCAATCCATTAAAAATTAATTTGAAACACATTAAAAATTAAATGATCCTTTTAATAAGGGTTCACACGTCTTAATATTTTGTAAGAATTTTAATTATTTTTTCTCAAAATATGATTTTGGAGTACTGCGTTTAAGATAATTTTAAAAAAATTCACATGTAAATTCGATATTTGAAGTATTTTATAAAGTGATAATTAATGTTCTGTTCCTTATTTTAAACATATATTTTCCTTAGTGATCTATTGCAAAAATTAAACTTTTTATATAAGCAAAGTATAGTTTTCTTTTTAAAACATAAAGTTGAATTAAATACTTTTTGCTTCAATGTAAGCGTAATATTCTCAAATAAAATTCTATGTTTTTTTTCTTGCATAATATTCTTTATAATGTTGACAATCTGTGATTATACTTTTCTACTTACAAAATGTCTAAGTTTACTAATTACTTTACAGACTTATTTCTCTCATAATGGTCTGATAGAAATAAACATAATTAAGATGTGTATACCTATTGTAGTACTTAAAAAATGTTTTTTTTTTTTTTTTTTTTTTTTTTTTTTTTGTAATGTACGGTTAATATGACCACTTTATTCAGTTTCAATATTTAGAAATGTGATGTTTTTAGTACATGGGAAATAACATTGAACTTTTAAAAACACCTCTTAAATGCGTTAACTCTACCCCTACTGTTATTAAGTTAAAAGAATAATTTTATTTACCCCATCGAAAACTCATAATTATAAAAATTTGGGGTAATTAAAATTAGTACTGGCGAAATTATGACCACTATAGTTCTTCTTTATACTTGCTAACACACATATGTTTGGAGATAATTAAGACCATTATAATACCAAAGTGACAAATCCATTTATCAAAAACTTTAGCTGACGTTGTTTAAATTGCTATTTCGATAACAAAAATGCTCCAAACTAATAAAAAATATACGTATAATGGAAAAAAAAAAAAAAAAAAAAAACATGATGGAATTTATCTAAGCGTGAAACAAAATTTTACTATACATGGTCTTCTTCATTATGATACTGGTCACAATACCCCTTGGTTATAAATACTCCACCTGAATTAATACTTCTTAACATATAAAATTAATAAAATCATCAGTTTTCTTTCATTTTTAACCATTTTCAGAGCTCTAAATACTATTACTTTTACGGACCTTTTAAATATTTATTCATTGAAACTCATAACAATGTGCTTCTTTTATTTCAGATCCACCATTTGTGTCGGTTCAACCAGCGGAAGGTTTAGTTGTAAACGAAACAGGTGAAGCAGTCTTAACATGCAATTTCAGTGCCAACCCTCCTAATGTCACAGAAGTAATGTGGTATAAAGATGCTATTCCCATTAAACCCTCTCCTCCAGTTGCAGTAATCATCCCAAAAAGTAAGCAAAGTTCACCTACCTCAACGACAAGTTCTACAATTTTAGTTCCTAGTCCACAGCTGGTGCTGAAAAAAGTCTCTAGGACAGATGCTGGATCTTATACATGCCACGTTCGCAATGCGTTCGGGAGAGGAAATTCTAGCAATTCGATGACTCTCGATGTTTTGTGTAAGAAAACTTTGAATGTTTTAAATGCATTATTTGTTTTTAACCGACTTCAAGGAGGTTATGATTTCGACTTGTATGTATTTGTTGTTCACTCATAACTTCCGTAAATATGAACCGATTTTAATAATTTTTTTTTGTTTGAAAGTGTAAGATGCCCACATAGTCCTATTTCAATTTTATCAAATACTTGCGATTAGAACTTTTTAAAAATAAAAACATGAAAATTCCAACTTTTTTTGAAGCAGTCATCCAATTAGAAGCGCTCATTTTTCAGGTAATCGTAGGCTTTCATGTCGAGCACACAAGTCAGATGTGTATGTACAATAAACAGTTAAAATTTCAGGCTAAAACTCTTACACCGATACTAGATCTTTTAATTTCATTAAATTCTGATGACTAGAATGTTTTTTAAATAACAAAATGTGGATTTGATAAATAATAATAATAATAATAATGATTTGTCGCAAATCATCTTTCATTATTGCAACGTTTCCAAGTCATAACCATATTAAAACTATGCATTCATAAGCGTTAGTGCCAAGTTGTCGCCAAGCTTGGGTTTTTTTTTTTTTTTTTTTTTTTTTTTTTTTTGAAGTCGGTTAGTATTTTTTTTTAAAAAAAAGCATACTTTATAAAGCAATGTTTTCATACGTTTAATTCATTTGGCTTCAAAATTATATTTTTTTTAGAAAAGGACTAAAAATAACTGTAATAATACAAAATTAGAATTAAAGATAAGTTTTTTACTATTGATGTTTTCTGGAATACTTACCCTCTTTAGACCCCAAAGTTTATTTATGTACATTTTTTTTAATCCCGTTATGGATTTATTTTAACAAACTGATAAAAGATTGAATAGCAAGAAAAAAAACAACGTTTTTTTGCGCATAAAATTGTATGATTCATGGGAATAAAAAAAATGGGGAATCACAAAATATTAACTACAATTTACTTCATATTTTTAAGTAAATACTGTTATGTAAAATAAAATATTCTATTATTTTGAACCAATTCGAATTTTATTCTGATAATTGGATGTGTTTCAGAAACTATGTACCTAAATATTTTACATTTTGTAAGTGTTAAAATCTTATTTAAGCATTCCAGATTTAATTTATAAAAAAGTTTAATTGAATTTACTTAGCACAAAAAATAAATATATGAAAGATATTTTTTTAATTACTTTTTCTCAATTATTCTAACATTTGAATATGAGTATTGTAATAATCTGTTTAATTATATTTTAGATCCACCGACTGTCAGAGTGACTGTCATACCGGCTGTTGCTGCAGAATTAACAGACGTTGTATTGACATGTAATCCTATTGATGGCAATCCATTAATGCTTTCTGCTGTCCGCTGGTTCCATAATGGTGTCAAAATCAATAGTGAGAATGCAGATGAAGAGAAAGGCGAATTGACGCTTAAAAACCTTACACGAGATCGTAGTGGGAACTATACTTGTAGAGGTCTCAACACTGCAGGATGGAGTTTGGATTCCGAGCCTAAATTCCTTGATATTCACTGTAAGTGTAATTCAATGTATGGATTAAAATTGGCAGTTCAATCAATTTAAACATTACTAATTATAGATTGAATAATCCTTAGTAATAAAGCTAAAAGAATGAAATTTTAAAATTACAAATACACCATTTCTTTTTTTTCTAATTTAAAAAAAAAAGAAAGAAAAGAAAAAGAAAAAAAGAAAAGAAAAAGGAAAAGGAAAAAAAACTGCTATTGATGCAAAACAAATGGTATTGAAATAGAAGACTATTTTTATGCGAATATTTTAATAGGTGATTTTTTATCACATAGATAATTAAGCGTAGAACCAACACAGTAAAAAATTTCCAAACCGGGAATCGAACACGGAAGCGCGATCATTAAGGCTACGAGGATGATACCCAGGCTAACATCTCACACTCACATGTGGTGGTTTCCTTCGAACCTTGGATTTCCTCGCATAAATATGGGTTACATTCCCTTAGAAAGACCCCTTAGAGCTTACATCCATCGTGCAGATAGAAATACAACCAACCCACTCACATGTGAATCAGAGATTTTAGAGCACTTGGGGCGCTGTTCGAAAGGCTTCGGGTTGAATTTCCTGTTTGGATATTTTTTATATTTTTTTAATTTACGCTTGGTTAGCAATATGATAACCCTTTATTTATTCAAATAATTTGGAGCGTAATTTCACTGCTGAAAAATAATTCAAAAAATTAGTTACACATTACACAGTAAAAAACACGTAAAAATTTATTTTCTGTTTGTGTTTACAACAGAGTACAAGATCATGTTTTATGATACACTCATGTTTCACATACTAATAAATATTTTCGGCTGTTGCTATTATAGTGTTCTTTATGAAAAAAAAATTGCTAAAAAAATACGGTTTAAATATCTAAAATTTAGGCAATTTTACGATAAGTGAAATTTCTGCTTACGTAATAATATATATTTTTTTAATTAGCAAATTGATATATTAATTATTATTATAGTTTTAATTTAAGTCAATCGGGATAGTAATTTTCGTATTTTTGCAGATACAGAAATTACAAATACAGATTTTTTATTGAATGAATGCTTGGCATATTTTCAGTTTGAAAAACATTATAGTTGAGAAAAAAAAGGTTTAAAGAAGTATTTGATGTCTGATATGATATTAGAAAAGCAAAAACGATTTCAGCAAGCTTGTTTACTATGTTAAATGATGCTAAGTAATTTTTTTCTGAATATCAGTAAAATGGTGATGTTGTTTTGAAAACCGAAATTTAAAGTTGTTTATATGTATATATATATACATTATTTAGTTGTATTCTTGGTCTTTTTTATAAATAAAATAAATGTTTGATTAATAAATCATTAATAATTAAAGTGAATTATATTTAGTGTTTAATAATATGTAATAAAAATTCTTTCCTATATTTTAGAATATTTTGTGGAAATTTGGTGGAGTTTAATCCTTCTTTCTTCTATCATTATTCTTCTTACGTAAAATTCCTTTTATGTTATTTATAACAAAATATTTACACCGTTAGTGGTAATGAGCATTAGTATGCTTGTGAAGAAATGCATTTTAAATAAAAAAAAGAATACTGCCCAGTTAAACTGATGGCATTGAGCTCACAGGCTACAAATACTAATTGCACATTAAAGCCTTATATTTTCAAGGGTTAATTCCGTTCGAAAAAAAAAATAAGAAGGGGAAACAGCTCTCCCCTTTCCTCTTTTTTTTATACTTAATCATTGAACCTCCTATACTATCAAAGACATGCTTTATCATATAAAAAATCTATATCCAAAATTCAGAGCAAATTAGATAATTCTTAATAAAAACCCATTTAGCATTTATATAATTTAAAAGGAGTTATCCCCCTCTTTTATACTTAACCATTAAACTTCCAAAACTATTCAGAGATTTGAACGAAATCTGACAATTCTGCTTGAAAAACCCATTTATATAAATTAAGGGGGGGGGGGCATTAGAACCCCTGTTCCCCTTATTTATACTTATTCAATGAACACCTAATAACAGTCACGGAATCGCCTCATCAGAATGATCCTAATCTAAATTTTGAACGAAAACTTAATTCTGCATGAAAATCCCATTTATATCAACTAACGGGGGGGGGGGCATTAGAACCCCTGTTCCCCCTATTTATACTTATTCAATGAACACCTAATAACAGTCACGGAATCGCCTCATCAGAATGATCCTAATCTAAAATTTGAACGAAAACTTAATTCTCAATTAAAATCCCATTTATATCAACTAACGGGGGGGGGGGGCATTAGAACCCCTGTTCCCCCTATTTATACTTATTCAATGAACAACTAATAACAGTCACTGAATCGCCTCATCAGAATGATCCTAATCTAAATTTTGAACGAAAACTTAATTCTGCATGAAAATCCCATTTATATCAACTAACTGGGGGGGGGGCATTAGAACCCCTGTTCCCCCTATTTATACTTATTCAATGAACACCTAATAACAGCCACGGAATCGCCTCATCAGAATGATCCTAATCTAAATTTTGAACGAAAACTTAATTCTGCATGAAAATCCCATTTATATCAACTAACGGGGGGGGGATTAGAACCCCTGTTCCCCCTATTTATACTTATTCAATGAACACCTAATAACAGTCACGGAATCGCCTCATCAGAATGATCCTAATCTAAATTTTGAAAACTTAATTCTGCATGAAAATCCCATTTATATCAACTAACGGGGGGCATGAGCCCCCCGTTCCCCCTCTTATACATATCGAATGAACTCCAAAAACTAATCAGGGAAGCGCCTTATCAGGATATACCTATATACAAAATTTCAAGTGGATCCGATATTTTTATCATGAGTTATCGCGTTACGCACATACGCACATACATACAGAACGGACGGGCACATAAGCTCTCAGGCTATGATAGCCTGTGAGCTAAAAACTAAATAGCTTATTTATTTCGTATACAATATATTTATTATTTCATTAACCGTTTACACGCCTAATTATTATTGTAATGTGTTTTTCCTGTATTACACCTTCAAAATGTTTTAATTTATGCATACAAATTTAGAAAAAATAACAAAATAATATGTTTCTGCAGTTTTCTTGGCTGTTTTTATTTCAGTGTTCGCATTTTGAAACATGAAATTTGATTGAAAAACTACGCAAATATAACAAATTATTTTCCGCTATATGCTATTGCATATTGTTCTTGAGTATTTTCTCGAATTCCAAAAACATTTAGATTCCTAGCGGTCCAATGTAAGTCATATAGATAAAACGATAAAAGCAAATAATATATTTTTATGCAAATTAATGAATTTACATATTCTTTAATAGCTGTGATAAATGCTAACACATAATTTTTTTTTTTTTCAAAAGTTGAAATCAACCTTATCTTTTATAGGAATTATTATTATGTTGTTATGTTGTTATTATGTTGGAAAATATATGTTTTGTATTACAAATAATGCAATGTTCCCAATTTGGAACATCGGCGTTTAAATGGTTAAAAGAAACAAAAATATAGAAATATACAAAATACTTTTTCTCATTTCTATAAATATAATTACTTTTAAACTATAGATCCTCCAGGCTCAGCTAGCATATTCCAATTAGAGCCAACAGCCGTCAAAGGACATACAGTTACACTCTCTTGCAAACTCGATGATCTTGGCCATCCAGCGGCTTCAAAATTTCTCTGGGAGTCACCAACTAGGGCTATCAGTAATAATAACGGTACATCGAATAATCAGGTAACAACATCTGCTGCTGTGCTATCGATGGAAAATGTGAGCGCATCATCTGAAGGAATCTATTTCTGTGCCGGTCGAAACGAAGTCGGTACAGGACCTCTGGGATATTTTACTTTAAAATTAAATGGTGAGTATCCGAGTTATATTTGATTAATTTTTTAACACGATTATTCAGTCGATAAACCAATTGTAACAGATCAAATTTTTCCCAGTGGTTGAAAAAAGGATATAATTTATATTTAATTTCAAATTTATAATTAAATATAAATTTATTAATACTTAAATTAAATTAAATTAAATTAATAATTTAATTAAATTTATTGAATATAATTTCGTATGCAGCGTTTTCTGCAGTTCCATATATTGACCTTCGATTTATTCTGTTGAGCTGAGTGTGAGACAAGATTATGTGATCGTAAAGGTTAATTGGGTGAAATTATTCTCCGGTATTCGTCCGGGATGGCTCAGTTGGAAGGGCATATGCAGCTTCAGCTAATAAATCCTTGGTATGAATCCTGACCCGGACATTTTTCACCCACTTGGAAAATTTACATATGCTATATCGGAGTTATAATAATAAAGCTGTAAATTGTGATTGTTGTTAATCTAGTTAAAACAGTTTTTATTTTCTCAAGAATTTATTTTTATAATGTATTTTTTCGATTATTTAAAAAATAATGTAATTAAAAAAACATATTGTTTGTTTCTAGATATTAAAGTTGACTAATATTAAACTAATATTCAAGCAGGAGTAATAGAGTAAAAATAAAGAATTAAAATTAAGAATAGTGGCTGAGGGTGACACCAAAAATGTATCCATATAATTGGCTACATCCTGTATATAATAACATCTTATTCCATTTGCATATCTTAATGAAAAATAATTTGCTATACAAGGTAATTCAAAATGAATAAAGCGATTGTAAACGGCTATAGCTATTTCTTTGAAATTAATTTATCTATAAGATTTACACAGAATGTAAAAAGAAAGTTCAAAATTTTGTTTATATAATTATTAAACGTTCTATTCGACTTACTTTGATCACATTGACAATATCTAAGTATGTTTTTTGTTCAAACATATGATACTACCTGGGCATGTTGTTAGTAGTTAGAGGTGGTGTACCGCTGATAAAATCTTTTTCGCACCCTAAAAGCAGGCGAAAATTATCAAATTCTAACTTATGGAATGCTCCAAATATTACTAAATATACGCGAACAGTGTCAGATTTTTGAACAGAAGAGTTGTATAGATGTGTGACCAAGGGGAGTCATACAAAACATTTTTAAACTATGTAAACAAAATATGAACTTTCTTTTTACATTCTGCATAATCCTTATCGATAAATGCTTTTCGATTAAACAGTTATAGCCGTTTATAATGGCTATATCCATTTTGAATTACCCTGTGTTTTTTATAGCAGCTTAATTTGCAGTTATTTGCAAGGGATGATTAGGATCGAAGAATGATTAATTCATGAAGATCATGCCATTCTGTATTTATTATGTTGAAAAGGTGATTCGTTAATTAATCTCTGTAAATAATTACTTGATGAAAAGACCAACTAACTTATCTTGAAAAAATAACAGTTTACTTTTACTCACCGTCTGAAGAAAACGAAGCTGTAAGAATTTGCTAGTCTTAAATATGAACATTATGATATTGAAAATGCTAATTAAGAAATATTAAAATTTTATTAGAAAGTTTAATTGGTGTTTTCATAGGAAAACGATAACTAGTGTTATGCTAAATTGACGTATCAGATATTAATTAATATGTGTGTCAAAAGCCGTTATAGTTTTCAATATGATAAAAAAATCTATGATTTATATTAAAAAATTCAGTTTTTACTTTGAATGTATGTTTTCATATTCACTGAAATGTACGCAAATTAATTTTATATAGTTTTGGAAACTTGACAACATCTTTTAACTTAAGATAGTATTCACTTCTACCAGCAATACATTTATTTTCAGATAATCTAAAACATATAAAGAAATTTAGACATAAAATATTTCCTATGTTTTAAGTGGTTTATTCTTCAAAATGCTAATTAATATATAAAAAAAAAACAATGTGAATTATTATCAATTGTATTTTTCAAGAAATGTTATTTTATTGGAAAATGATACAAGTTCGTAGTATTAAAATTAATCACAAGGGAGCTTCATAATTATATAAAATATTGAATAATGGCTGATAATATGATTATTCAATTTTTAAAAGTATATAAGATGTTTATTTTTGTTAAGAATTATTTGAATACGATTAATTCTTGCTGTAGCAAATTATAAACCTATATCATTACTAATATATTTATTTTATGATATTTAATGTTTTACTTATTCCTGTCTATCTTAAAATATTTAATCTGTTACTCCAAAAATTTTTTTTGAATCATATGTTGAATCAAACTGTTGAATCATATTAAAAATGTGGGTCCTTGATAAAGGACAATCTAAGTAAAATTGAAAATTTACATTAACAAAAAATTTTGTGCATTAATGTTTCAAATTTATTTAATTATAGGAATAAGATTAAAAGTGTATTTAATATTTACATAATTTGTACCAATGTAAAAATATTTTTAATGGAAATGCAATATTTGACTGTTGTACATAGAGCAAAAATTTGAAACGATGCTGTAAAAAAGGATACATGTTTTTTTATGTTCAGTCATATTACACATATAGCAAATACGTTACTGGTGCAAATTTTCTTTGACATTTTTCATTAAAATAAATTTTTAAACCAATACTGAATTTAAATATGGTACTGATATTTACACTGATTACATTAATGCTATTCCAACACTATCTAGAGATACTGATAGATTTTAAACATGGAGTGATAAATGTATAAGGTGTAGCCCATCTTTTCGAGCAAATGCTTTCTGAAAAATATATTAACAATTCCTTAAGAGAAAATGCAGTTATTATTATTTATTATATTGCCATGCAGAAACAGGCTTTTATTTATTTTGTGAAATGTTAAATAGCTTAAATGGACTTAAAAAATCATATCATCATGAATGGATTAACATAATCATTAACGGATATAATTGCAAAGTTTGCCTTTAACCCGGCGTGTATCTGTCTGTTTGCAGCCCATTTAAATTATCTTCTCCTAACTCATATCTCCTTAAAAATACAATGGAGAACTACCATGCAACTGACTTTAAATGTCTCTACACCACCATAGTGAAGCATTTCCATTTTTTTTTTCAGACACATTTTTGAAAGAAAATTTTAAATTTGTGGAAAAATCTACGCAATGGTCTCTAGTGACAGTTTATAATTACTTTTTACCATAATTCCAAATCTCACTAAAAAATACGTAATTTAAGTTAAATGAAAAAACATAGTTTCATTAAAACGTAACATTCAAATATTATATGAAAAAAAAATTTCTTATTATACATTTTCTGTATGAAAGGGGCGCCCGCAAAAATATCGACTACGACTAATTACGTTCTGAAAATAGACGCGGCTACTCTAGGGGGGTTCACTCTTTATCTACTGACATTAACTATAATTACCATCAAAATAACTTACTATAAAATTTATTTAATATATCAATTAGTTGTAATACAGTTTAGAATGAGTTTTAGATATATTACTTTATATTGTTCTAAAAGCCTTTTTAGTTACTCAAAACGAAAAGATTTTTAAATGATGATTTCTTTTGTCTTTGCATCTTTTAAGCTTTATCAGCGTTGATGGAAAAAGGGGAGGATTTTTCAATTCGTAAATATTTCTATATTTATATTTTATCATATCTGTCCATTTCCTAAGTCTACAAAACGCATAGAAAAAAAATTAAATTATATAATTGAGTGGGGTTATAAATATTGCACAACATCCTAAGAAATTCAATTTTAAGTAGTCCTTCTAAATCATTCAATCCTTCTGGAATTTATTAAATGATTATGTAAATCTTCTAATGTAGATGATGTGTATGTAGATAAAATGCTTTAGAAAATAAAATTTTCATGAATTCATAATTCAATAAAAAAAGGTTTTAACTTATTGGCAATCATATTTCAAATATATATATATACAGGGTGAGTCATAAATATCGAAACAATAGGCTATTTCCTTAAATATACCCTTAGACCCATACTTCCAATTGCAAAAAATCATAAAAAAAGGTGAACTTTCTGTTAAGATAAGTTGCAACTACATGGGGGGGGGATCTATTTGAAAAAAATACGAAAATTAAATTTTTATACGCCCCCTTAGGGCAAAAATCCCAATTAGGAATTTATTCCTTATGCATTCCTAAGTTGAACAAAAAAATTTCATCTCGATATCTAAAAACCTGACAGAGATATTAAAATGCAAAATTCTCCAAAATTCGTGACTTACATCACTTACATCCCTGTAAACGAAGAGTTTTTAACTTATTTTGAAAGGAAATGAGGGATCGTCCACAAATTCTCCATTATTAAATGTCGATTTAAGACAGTGTTTCTTTTTTGGGCATAATAAAGCAGCGTATTGATTTAAATCGAAACTTCTTATCAGAATATATTGTTAGTCTGCACTGGAGGCTTGCATGGATCGATATATCTACCGGGTGGTTATAAAATAAGTATCCCTATTTGGAGCTGTCTGTAGCTTGAAGGAATAACCCGAATGAAGCCAAAATTTGTACACATACTATTTGAGAAGGGGGAAGAAGACTGTATAATAATTGCAATAATCGCCGACAGATGGCGCTTTTGTGTCCCTGGTAACAATTGTTGATGACAACTAATTTTATACGGATCAAGTTGGATTACCTTTCGTAGGACTTTTCGAACAGTAGCATAGGGAATATTAAAATTTCGGGCAACTCCATGTGCACTAGGACTGGCTTCCGGAGTCCCTGATGGCTCCACAATCGCAATAGCAATTTCTTCTTGAGTTCAGAGAGGTAATGGTTTGCTGTTTCTTCCGCATTTTACAGTAAACGATCCAGTCTCCTCGAATTTTTTTACCATTCTTCTCACTGCACACGGTGTCAAAGAACCTTTTCTTTTACCCATCACTTTCACATGCCTAAATTCACGGAAAGCAGCTGCACTGTTTGAACTGTTAACGTAGAATAGTTTTAAAATTAAAGCGCGATGTGGTAAACTGACAGCCGTGTCGTACAACATTAATGGCAGAAATGACCAAGTTTTGATTTTACAAATCATTACAACTGCGTTTGCAACGACAGGACTCGTAGCGCCATCTGTTGCCGATTATTGTAACTATCTTTTAGGTAGCTTTCATTACAAAAAGTAAAAAGCTACCTATTGCAGCCGTCCGGAGGAAAGCACTTCCGGAAAATTTTGGTATATTTTCACCGATCATGACCCCCAGACTCCAAAACCACCCTCCGTTCAAATGTTGACATATATATATATATATGTATATATATATAACCATATATATATATATATCGGATTTTTGTCATGCGATAACTAACGTATTTATAAACCGATTTGAATGAAACTTGGTATGTACATAGTACATACAAATGTCTCGACCGAGTTCGTTGGCCAGCATCATCCGCCATTTTGTTTCAAAATGGTGGCCATTTTAAATTTTTTAAAAAATTTAAAATTTAAAATTAAAATCGAAAAAATCAAAATTTGAAAAATATTTTTCTTTTACGTGTTAGAACTTAAAACAACGATTCCAGAACACCTTTTTATTTTGTCTATATCTTACAAAATGATTGAGTTATAGCACTTTGAATTTTTCTTATGGCTGACATTTTGAAACGATCTGATTTTGTCACGTGATAACACGCGTATTTATGAACCGATTTCAATGAAACTTGGTATGTACATAGTATATATAAATGTCTCGACCGAGTTCGTTGGCCAGCATCATTCGCCATTTTGTTTCAAAATGGTGGCCATTTAAAATTTAAAATTAAATGCAAAAAAATTAAAATTTTAAAAATATTTTTCTTTTAAGTGTTAGAACTTAAAACAACGATTTCAGAACACTTTTTATTTTGTCTATATCTTACAAAATGATTGAGTTATAGCACTTTGAATTTTTCTTATGGCTGACATTTTGAAACGATCTGATTTTGTCACGTGATAACACGCGTATTTATGAACCGATTTCAATGAAACTTGGTATGTACATACTACATACAAATGTCTCGGTCGAATTCGTTGGCCAGCATCATCCACCATTTTGTTTCAAAATGGTGGCCATTTTAAATTTTTAAAAAAATTTAAAATTTAAAATTAAAACGAAAGAATTAAAAGTTGAAAAATATTTTTCTTTTATGTGTTAAAACTTAAAACAACGATTCCGGAACACTTTTTATTTTGTCTATATCTTAAAAAATGATTGAGTTATAGCACTTCGAATTTTGCTTATGGCTGACATTTTGAAACGGTCTGATCTGAACGATCCATCATGTTGCTTTAAAATGGCATACACTTTATGATATCGTGGAATTTGGTGACTCTCTAAGTCGCTTAAAATAAAACCAGGTTGAATAAAAGATGACTAATTTCTAAAAATTCCTATTAATATTCAGTCTTGACAAAAACTAGTATTCAATCTTATAAAATCACTAACTTTTAAAGATTATTTCCACTAATTTGAGCTTAGTATTTTTGAACAATGTAACTTACTTTAAAATAAATAAATAAATATATAAGTATATGAAAGCTACCTCTTCCTCCCGGCATTGCCGGAAGGACTTTTTTTATTGTTCCATTCTACTTCCCCCTTCTTGAATAGTATGTGTACCGATTTTGGTTTCATTCGGGATATTCCTTCAAGCTACAAATAGCTCCAAATAGGGATACTTATTTTATAACCACCATGTATATCCGGTCCCAAACCGAGCCATAGGGAGAAAAGTTAAAATCATAAGGAAAATATTTAAAATCATAACCCTGACCGGGGAAGAAAAAAGTTTAAATTATAGCCCGGCTCAGTCGTGAATTTCTACACAGTTTTTTACTTCGGTGAGGTTAAAAATTGTTTCGTATGGGGGAGTTCTGACCAAAATTACTTATTATAGCTTTTCGTTTTTTATATTTATACTTTTTATTATTAAAGAAGCGCCAAAAGCTGTAATATATTTATTTTATCAATGAATCTCTATTTATATGTAAATGTTTCACTTCTATTTTAATATCGTTAATCCATATCCCATGCTCTGGAGACTTTGAAAAATGTTATATAGTGAAACCTTTTAAGACGGAATCACGTAGGAAAGAAAAAATACGTTATAGACAAATGCCCTTCCTAAGAGGTGTAAATTTAGTTTAATTTTTCTCAGGTATTATTGTATTTATTTTGCATGGATTAACACATTTTCCGTTTAAGGCGGAATTCTGGCATAGGCAGATTTTTTTTCACTGGTTTTATTGTGTTTAACATTTTAGACTTTGAATATACAATTCTTCTAAAAATAATAAATTTTATTTTATTTTATTTTATTTTAATTTTATTTATTTATTTATTTTGTAAAATAAAAGTGATTTTGAAATCTCTGTGGTTTTTGTAAAAATTTTGATTGAACCAAATTTTACCTATTTTATGCACGTATTAGGTCAGTCAGAGACAGTGATTTTAGTACGGATTTTGCGAGACCGGTATTGAAATATAACATTTTGGTCCTGGCCTGGCCTGGGCCCAGAATACATATTTTTTTAACAGCCTCTCCAGAACGAAAGACTGAAGTTGTGAGGGCTAAATTTTAATAAAAGACTTAATGTGCATCTTAGAAAAAGCATTATTTTAAATAACTGACGAACATTTAAACAGTACCCTTTGTTTTTCTGCGTAATGAAATTTTTCACCACTATTTCTTGTCTTTAAATCATTAAAAGTTAAGAATTTTTAAAGAAAAAGAGTACAGACTCGAAACATGTCATTTTTGATTATTTTTCATTAGTTTTGCTTTGGCAAATTTGAAAAAAAATATTTGCTTTTGAAAAAATGGTTTTTTTAAAAGTTATAATATTTTTTAAATAAACATTTTTAAGAGTTTTAAAATTATTATTGAAAAACAAAAACACTGGAACAAAACTGAAATCAGATTTAAATTTTTAATTAAATGGAAAGAGATTGAATTCTGCTAAAAAATGTTTTGATTTATCACGATTTTTAATTATCCCATTTAAACCAGTACTAACCATATAATTGTTTTACAAATTTTATGAGAAATATTAGGATGTGAATTCCTTAGCAAATTATTTGGTTAACCATCACAAAAAAAGAAAAAAAAATCAAAATTCTAACTCAAAAGGTAGATTTTTTGCACGTTTCCTAGAACTGTTAAAATAACATTGTTTTGTCAATTGCGAGCATTTCAATTTGTGTCTAATTCCTTAAAACCTAATGAATTATTTAAACAGATATAACTTTCCGAGTTTTGAAGATATGAAGATGCAAATTTTTGTGTTTTATTCAAGACTGGATAAAGAAAGTTTTCGTAATTGGAATTTTTATTATACGGAGGCCATATTAAAATTTAATTTTCGTATTTTTTTTTTCAAATAGACCCCCCCCCCATGGAGTTGCAACTTATCTCATCAAAAATTTCACCTTTTTTATGAATTTTTGCAAATGGAAGTATGGGTCTAGGGGAAATATTTAAGGAGATAGCCTATTATTTCTATATTTGTGACTAATCCTCTCTATATATATTACTTACTACTATATGCAATTCTTAATAATTTACAATGTTGCGGGCTTGAAAATCTCATTTCAAACCGTTTTATCAGATATAGATTAGAATGCAAATGTTTTAGAAACGAGACGTGTCTTCAGATTTGGGCGGGCTTATGTGTCAAATATATATTTTTTCCTCACTAATTGAAAAAACAACAGCAAACATTAACTTCTTATTTGAGAAATAATACTGTAGTCTAATTTTATTAACGCAGTGAATACTGTGGTGCCTGACACTGAATTTTCTGTCTAAATCGGGCACTATCCTGCGACTATCTGTATAAAATATGATCATATAAATTTCCTGTAATTACATAAAGCAATATAAAAATGTTAGTTTTATATCATATTTTAATCTTGATGCAGTTAAAAACGGAAAGTTTGATATCTGCCACCAGTGACTGGTATTACACTCAACATGATAGAGGAGCATAAAATATTTTAAAAAATATTTTGAAAGAAATACTGAATCATCTTATATCATATAATTATGAATACCCTGTCTGATTCTGAAGCTTCTGTGTAATAAATCCATGTAAAAAAATAATAAAAAATAAAATAAAATAAAATAAAAAACGCTCGATATTTCTAGTATATTTTATTTTTTTATTTCTTTAATTTAAGTCTTTTACCAAAGCTATTGAAAAACAGAATTCGTGATTTTTTTCGATTGCACTACAATGATATTTTAAAATTGTGTGACTTGCCGGTTTCTGGTAATGTTCTTGTATATGTAAAGTCGAGTCGCTATTTTCAATAGATTTTCTGGGACATAAAAATAACGAAACATTGTCACGATAGACATTTCTATGTAAAATAAATGGAAAAATAACCTTGAGAAAGTTTTAAATGTTATTAACAATTATTTTTAACTTACGTTAGGCATCAGTTTCGAAGCGACCCGTACTTTGATGACACACAATTTTCCGCATCGGATGTTCTCAAATTTTAAATTATTAGACTCCGGATTTAAAGACAATATCTTGAAGTCATCGCAAAAATTTTGTAAGTGAATGCACATGTCTTGGCAACACAAATAGGAAATCGATCGTCAAAGGTGATAAATGAGGTGCTCTCGTAGTACAACTAGTTTTATAAATACTGAGATCTTGGAGAGTATGCTGAGTAGCTTTATATGTAAAGCTATTGCACACTTATGAGAAAATGCTTGAATATAAAATTTATTACGGTTTTATATATTAAATTCAGTAATCACCATGACAACTTAGAATCTTTACTTATAAAAACACATCGTTTAATTTAATATGTATGGTAGGCTTTAAGAGAATTGAGAAAACTTTCGTTAATATCCTCTTAATTTTTATAATATTTTCATAAAATTTCAAATAATTCGACAAAATTCTGTTAATTTTATATCTATATTATAAAGGCCTGTGCGTAACGCATACGTCATTTTGCGAATGGCAACACTTTCACATGCATTTCGGTTTTGCAATTTTCGGTATTGCAAATTTTATACTTCTAAACATCATACATTTTCAATTTTTACATCATCGTATAGAGAAAAATATATATTCTTTTAAATGCAATTTGTTTGAAAGCTGTATCTCAATTTATTCTTGACATATTAATTTTTTTATATATTTTAGTACGAATTTTCATTATTGTGGCAGCAGAAATATGCCATTTTCTCTTAAAATTGATAAAAATTGAAGTATGCTAATGTAAATTTTGAGAAGATTCAAATTATAATGGGTTTAGATTTCACATGTAGATAGTGTCAATTTGATTTTTTTAATGCACATTTATATCAAACATAAAAGCCTCAATTGATAACTTCATTTCTTATTAACTGATCTTTATTATATTTTGCTTTATAATTTATTCTTACATATGCGATTAAAGTTTAATTTTAATAATTTTGACAACTAAGTTTCGTACAAATAGTATTTTTTCCCATTAATTTAAGCTTTAAATAATATTTGTTTGAGTGCTAGACTGACCATTGTAAAATACATTTTTTACTGTAGCTAATTTTCTAGATTTTTTTATAAATCAACGAAACAGTTCCTTCTTAAACGTTTACTTTCGTCGAAATTCGACGGGTTCTAACTTGTATATATATTTAATTCCAAAATGTTCGGTTGGGTATTTTTGCTCATTACATTCAGATACACAATCGGAAAAAAAAATATGATTACTGTAAGTGCTACGCATTTATATAATTACGAACGCACTTTAAAATGTTAGCTACATAGCTAAATTAATCAAATTTGACAGGGAATTATGAAATTACTTTATAAGTTTTCTTATCTTCCCCATGTTTAAAAAATATATAAATGCCGTAACTTAAATCTAATGCGGAAAATTTACGAGACCTTTGGGTAAATATGTAAGACAGCTTCGATATTACATCCTTTTCGGCTCAAAAATGGCAAAACTAATACATTCAAAGAATTTCATTTTGCTTTCAAAATTCAAATGATATACTTGAAGGATTTCCACCGTCTTATTCAAAATTGGTATCTTTCTTTCCGTTAAGAAATTTTGTATATCTCCGAATGCATATTCTCTGACATGCAAAATCTTAGATAAGAGTTTAATGTAATTTTTTTTCGAAAAATAAATTTTTTAAGAATATTTTAATTTAAAAATTGGGATATATTTATATGTTAAAGCTGAATATTAGAACGATTGTATTATTTTCAAATGAAAACTTTTGCAGTAAAGAGTTTTATTGGAAAACACACACACACATATTTATTTACATACATATGTATGTAATATATAAATAATACAAATTTAAATTTTTTGTTTGCCAAAATTAACCTTATACTATATTAAATTTCTTTTAACAATATTCCATATTTATTGCAACTTACTAAATTAAAATCCTGTTATTAGATCTAATCTGTTAATCTTTATAGAAATGGTATACATTCTTAATTCGCCTTAAAAAACATTTATTCCAATATACGTAATTTTAAAAAATGTTCTTAATTAATCTTTATTACTTAAAATTTCTAATAAAATTAATTTTTTTCACTGTTTTTATCAATCTTTTTAAAATAAAGTCTTATTAAATTTATTCCAAAACCATACTTTACGAAATATCATTAATTTTTTTCTTCGCGTTTTATATTTATTGCGTATCAATAAATTCATTTCTTTTCTTTTTTGTGTCAAATTATCGTGAGTAGAATTTATCCGAATTTTGATTTCGATTATAAATTAGTTAAATAATAATAATGTTTTAAAATAAAATTATCGTTTTACGGACGATTCGAGACTGCTATTTTTAACCTCGGAGGAAGACATTAAATTCTGTTTACATAAATGAATCGTGTTTAGAGATTATCGAAAATTCAAGTAACTCTTTTTGCATCATTAAAGACGCCAGAGATGGATGGGAACTTCTATTCGATGCTTCGGGTTTGGGCGACTTTGCGGGAGCTGTTTTTTTTTCTTTAATGGGACGTCTGTTCCAGGGAGAGCATTTCCCGCTCTATATGACTGCATTTTAATAAACTATTTTGGAGCAGCCAATGTGTAGTTTATTGAAGCTTCTACATTTACTTATTATTATTATTATTTTCCCGCTTGCCACGACTTCTGTACGATAAAACGGGGAAACCGACGACGATGCTTCTGGCTCTTAACTTCAAAATGCCATATATATATGTATATATACATATATATTATTTTATATTTTATCAACAATAATTTTTACGATTAAAATAATTTGAATAAACTACAACTTGACGAGGACGATTTGATTTGACATTGCTCTGAGGTGGCCTCGATTGATCCATTATACGCAGAAAGAGAGACAATACAGAACAATTTTTTATTACACACATCCATTTCATATTTTATTACACTACTACAAAGGGGCAACACACCATCCAATGTCCGAACCCGGATTCGAACCAGAATCCCTCGGTGTGGCGACAGCTGCCGCTACTGACCACGCCACTGAGGCGACTAATCTACAACTTGAAAAAATAAATAACATATACATAAACTATGCGCTTAAAAATCAGGGAAACGAAAAAAATATTATTATATATCTTGAGTCTAATATGCTAAATACTGAAAAAAATGATTTGGAGTTGATCTGATTAAGAATAATAAGCTTTTAGAAAAATATCACTGCGTTGAGCCTAACTGTCAGTAGTATACCACATCACTAGTACAATAAAACATCAATAATCGCATGAAGTTGATTTTATTTTTTCTTATAAATTATTTATTTATTAAATTTATATATATGAAACAGTTTACGTTCATTAAATTTATTTTAAATATGATTTTTTTCTCTTTACAGCTCCACCTTCCTTTGTGCGATCATTACCAAAAGAATCAGGAGCTGCCAGAAATGCATCAGACGTTCGCTTGATGTGTCACGTGGAATGTGACCCTTTATGCAATGTAACTTGGTACCGAGGTTCCGATTCTTTGCAAGATTCGAAATTTTTCGTAACGGAAACTATTATTTTAGATTCTGATCCCAAAAGAAATGTTTTGAAATCGGTAGTTAGTACGTTGTCATGGAGTTTGAGTCATCTGCCCGCCACAAGTTTCGATTACAGTACATTCACCTGCGTAAGTTCTGCTAATGATTTGGGTCCCGGTGTGAACAGCTCTACACTATTCAGAATTGAATGTAAGTAAATTTTGAAATTCTTTTTTTTTATAATAATTATAGGAACATTCAAAGTTATTTGTAAATGTAATAACAAAGAACATAATACATTCGATAGTGATATTTTCTTAATCATTTAAAATATCAAGTACAAAAAGGAAATATCTCCGTTTTTCTTTTCGTTTTATTTCCTCTAATTTCCACGTTGCTTACTTGCACTTTCAATTAACTATTTTGTTATTTATTTTTCAAATTTACTTATGCAAGCAGATTGTCAATTTAGATTGGGGGCTGCCCATAAATGATGTCGCACTGTGATGATTACACATCACTATACCCCCTACATGCCCCTTGTCACATGTCATGTTATATTCACTATACATTAGGGTGGATCGAAAAATCGAAATTCGGATAATCGATTTGGCGCGGGGTGCAAAACTTGCCTTTTATGCATACTAATTCACATATGTTTTTTTATTGAAATCCATTCATATCTTCCGGTGCCCCAAACGCCTCAAAAATAGTTAAAAATTGAAATTTTTATAAATTTTATAATTTTTTTTACTTCTTAATATTTTTAAAATTACTTTTGGCGCGGGTTGCGAAAGTTGCCTTATATATATATTAGTTAATTTTTTTTTTTTTATTTAAATCCATCCATATCTTCCAG
This sequence comes from Maratus speculifer, assembly GCA_964019185.1. Taxonomy (NCBI): domain Eukaryota; kingdom Metazoa; phylum Arthropoda; class Arachnida; order Araneae; family Salticidae; genus Maratus; species Maratus speculifer. Next base: position 97,126,099 of record OZ025290.1, read on the forward strand.
TGCCCCCAAGCGCCCTCAAAATAGTAAAAAAATTGAAATTTTTATAAAAATTTATAATTTTTGTTTTTTTAATTTCTTTTAACTTATTTTATCAGCGGGATAAAAAAAGATGCATTTTATAGTATATTAGCATGCATCCTAATAATTTTCGACTTTGATAAATTTTTTCCAGTGCCCCAAAACTTTTAATTATTTGCCGAAAATCGAGTTTTATGCAAATTTTGAGCTAGAAAATACAAGTAAAATTAACAGTTAAAGAATAATTTATCTAACGTAAAACGTAGATCGAGAGGATGAGAAAACGTTTATCGTATTTTATTAAATGTATAAAATAAACTTTTTATACTTCATTATTTGGATATCAACAAAGATAGAAGAGTTCTCAGCAATGACCAGCAATATTTATATGATATTTGCATAGCAACATCATGTGGTGAATGTGGTTCTGATCTAACATTAATGAAACCTGGTCCAGTTTATCAATCAAGATGGCTAACAACTGCGTGTAGAATTTTAAGGTTATAAGTGGTTACAGAAAATCCTTCTGATAACCTCATTACTCTTAGAACATATATTATGAAGGTATATGAACCGGTATGGTTCCATATCAAAACAAAGCCATCCATAACTGAAGGAGCGCGTCGTATTTGGAAACTTATTACATATTCTAGATATTTGGAACCCAATTTAAGAAAGATCGTAGATGCTGTTATTCAACGAAATAGTTTATTTTTTGTTACCTTGAAAATTTACTATTGTCAATGCTCACAGATAACAGAGAGCATATCAGATTTTTAACAATGCGAAAGCTAATTTATGCTAGAAATAAAAAGAGAAAATTACCAGAAGTGAGAACTTTCAAAGTACCCCAAATAATCTTCAAAGCGAAGGATTATTTTGAACTTATTGACTGGCAACGAGTTGGACGTTTTGAACCACCTCTTTTGATGAATGTGCCTTGCGAAGAAATTGAGAATATGATAAAAGTTGTAAAAATGAATGAATGGTCAAAATATGCATGCCATACCCAAGCGGTTGAAAGATGCGTTCGACTAGTGTCTGAGGCATCAGAAACTGTATCTGGTCAAGAAAAGAGACACGGTTTTATATTGAATAGAATAAAATCAAGAAGCCATATAAAACGCTATGATACCAAAAAAGATTACTAACTTTAAAAATATGTAAATTTCTAAATTGAAGGATGTAAAACTTTTCTCTACGTAAGTTCGATTTTTATGATTTAATGCTTTGATTTTTAAATTTATATGTCGCTTATTATTGTAAAATTAATGTTATTTATAACCTTATACGTTATTAATTAAACTGTTTTCAAAATTTGTAAGCATTTTTCGTAAATTATAATTCTTAATACATTTTTGTAAAAATTTCAGTTTTTAATTATAATTGGTGCATCAAAGATGTGAATTAGTTTTGATTAAAAAAACATATGGGATCTGCAGAGTTATGTAGTGTTATAATAACAACATTCCAACCCAGTGCCAAATGAATTTCAAAAAGTAAAATAAAATAAAATAAAATAAAATAAAATAAAACAAAAAATACTTTTTTTTCAAGAAAATTTCAATTTTAAACTATTTTTGGGGCACTTGGGGCACCGGAAGATATGAATGAATTTTATTTAAAAAAATATGTAAGCTAAGATAGATAAAAGATAGCTTTTGCACCCCGCGCCAAAAGTAATTAAGAAAAAATAAATGAACAAAAAAATATAAAAAAAATCATAAAAAACTCAATTTTTAATAATTTTTGGGGCGCTTGGGGCACCGGAAGATATGAATGGATTTTAATAAAAAAAATCCTGTAAACTAGTATGCATAAAAGGCAACTTTTGCACGCCGCGCCGATAGTGATTTCTAAAAAAAAATTTTTCGTATACTTTTCGATCCACCCTACTATACATATACTTGCTGTTAAAAAAAAGCACTGTGTTATAAATCATTTTATTATATGTTATAAATCATTTTCAATTTAAAACTTAAACAATGTGATTTAATACCATTTGTGAGCATAACAATCAAAATTATTAGTATGAACTTATTTTATATTAAATAAGATTTGGGTTTAAAAAAACCCCATAATTAATGTAATATAATAATAAAATATTACAGCGAAAGAGCAATTAAAAAGAGTAGTACTATGGAAGTTATTATATTTGGCCTTAAATTTATCTTCAATTTGTGAACACAAAATTCTTTGATTTCAAAATAACTGTAATAATAAAAATATTTTTGGGGGTTTATTTTAACTATAATGTGTGATGTCACTTTTCTTTTTACCTCTTCCCTACTCCTTGTCAAAAATTGTCACAATTTACTGAACCCTTTTTTTTTTACCTTCGAAGAGTGACATCATTTATGAACAGCCCTTTGACTAAAATCTGTTATATGCGGAAAATATTTAACTTAATATATACTTTAATGTCATGTTGCATCGACATGTTAATAGTCACCATCTGACATAATGTTATATAAATAGTGAATAATAAATGCAAAATGATATAATAAATGAAAAACATGAATATTTTTAAATGACAAATATTATTACAAATAGAGAAAAATGGCGTTTTGCACTTGCGTAATTTTCAGTTACGCACACTACACAAAAAAGGAATAAAATATTGTATAATATTATACATGAATCAGTATCAATCGATAGATATGGGTTCAATAAAAAACTGATCAGTGAAAAATAGCAGAAAACAAAAGATTTGTATATGAATAAATTCACAGCTTTTTATTATTAACTATTTGTAAAATATTTGCATTCCTCGGTAGAAAACTGGGAAATCTGAAGTATATCTGAATCTTTTTATTGGTTGAATTCCGCAACTTTTTAATTTTATTCGTTTTCTGATTGGTCCATGTTTATTGTCCAAAAGTGGAATACTTCTGTTGCCACGATGACAAAAAAGTAATAAAACTTTTAAAATAATAATAATAATAATAATTTGAAAACCAATTAAGATAAAGATTTGAGAAAAAATTCATTTAAAAGTTCCTTGCTTTCTTTACGCAACGGTGTAAAAATTTAAAATGTACGATTTTTGAAAGTTTAAAAATTTGGCATTCCAAAAATATTAAAAAGTAAAATTTCATTAAAATTTCCAGTCTAGGAATATTAATATTCAATCCATATCGTATGCAATATGACTCGTTCAGAAGTCAGTCTGATTAACTCCTTCAAATAAAAATGCACTTATTAAACTGTTAAAGTTGTAAATCAATAAATTACCTTATTTTATTTTATTTTATTTTTATTGCTCTGGGGAATATTAATGTTTAATGCATGAAGAACTTACTATATGCCTCGTTATGAACATTATAAAAATATTGTTTATAATTATTATTCATTTAAAAATCGAATCTATTATAAGTCTTTGATAATATCATTTTGAAAATAACCGTTGTAGTTTGTTAAGTTACAATTTTGTTATTTATTATTGTTATTATTATTTATATCAAACCCGCAATTATAAGTTTCATAAATTTTGTACATTATTGCTCTGAATTCTTCTTTTATTGATTTTCCTCGAAGTTTTTTCTCATACGTTCAGCGTCCCAGGAGCCCATGTTTTACTTGTCTTAATATGTTTTCCTTTCTTGTTATTTTATCTGAGAAAAAAGTTTCTCTTCTTTTATTTTTATCTTTTATTCATTGCAGCTACTTGACACTCCTCCTTTTTGGCAATTGCTTTCATATTAAAAATATATAAAGAAATAAAATACATTACTAAGCGCACATTATTTCTAAATCATCTAAAGTAGTTTTCTTCGACATTTTTGTAATTTTTCATGTAGTATTATTTTTTGCTTCCTGTCTTTATAATGCTGTCAAAATGTATTGGGGCAGAATGCATCGTTATTATCTTATTTATATATATGTTTTTTTTTTTTTTTTTTTTTTTTTTTACAAAAATAAATAATAGTTATGTTTCATAAATCAACATAATAGTTGTTTTAAAAAGAGATTCTGTGAAGTATTTTATTCAAAGTAATAAATGCGAAACGTGAATATTTTTAATGACAAATACAATAACTTTTAAGAAAAAGATTATATAAGATAATATATGATTATAAAAGACTGTATAAAAAGATTATAAAAGATTATAAAGAATTTCTAAATTAAGAAAAATAACGTTTTACTCTCACATAATTTTCAGTTACATAGTAAAATAATGAAATATTGTATAATATTTTACATAAATCAACATCAAATGAGGGATATGGATACAATTAAAAAGTGTCAGTGAGACATAGAAGAATTCAAAATATTCACATGTGAATAAATTTACATCTTTTTATTATTATTATTACTAATATTTATACGAATTAGGTTCCCATGGAAAAATCATCAAGCAGGCTACTCTTCCTCCTTTCGTGTCTATATCCAACGTGACGATAATGTGCCGTCATTATTTAAACAAAACCAAAATTATTATTTTTTATATCAAATCTGCAATAAGCTTCATAAATTGCGTATTATCGCTCTGAATTCTTCTTTTATTGATTTTCCTCGAAGTTTTTTCTCATACGTTCAGCATCCCTAGAGCCCATGCTTTACTTGTCCTTATATGTTTTCCTTTTTTGTTTACTTTATCTGAGAAAAAAGCTTCTCTTCTTTTATTTTTATCTTTTATTCATTGCAGATACTTGACACTCCTTCTTTTTGGCAATTACTTTCATCTTAAAAATATATAAAGGAATAAAATACATTGTTAAGCATTCATTATTTCTAAATCATCTAAAGCAGTTTTCGTCGACATTTTTTGTAATTTGTTCATGTATTATTACTATTATTATTTTTTTTTTTTTTGCTTCCTGTGTATGAAATATTATCAATATTTATTTCGGCGTAATGCATCGTTATTATTTTAGTTGCTTTTTTTATTATCTTATGAAAATAAATAATAGTTATGTTTCGTAAATCAAATATAATAAATGTCTTAAAAAGAAGTTCTGAGAAAAGTTTTATTCAAAGTAATAAATGAGATACGTTAATGGCAAATATTATTATAAATAGAGAAAAAGAGCCTTTTACACTTACACAGTTTTCAGTTACACAATAAAAAGAGTAAAATATTGTATAATATTATACATAAGTTAGTATTAATCGATGGATATGGATTCAATAAAAATAGACCAGTGAAAAATCGCAAAATAGAAAATATTCCCACATGAATAAATTCACACCTTTTATTATCTTTATTATTTATCTCAAACCTGTAATCACCAGTTTTATAAATTTCGTACATTATTGCTCTGAATTCTTCTTTTATTGATTTTCCTCGAAGTTTTTTCTCATACATTCAGCATTCCTGGAGTCCATGTTTTACTTGTTCTTATATGTTTTCATTTCTTGTTATTTTATCTGAGAAAAAAGTTTCTCTTCTTTTATTTTTAACTTTTATTCATTGCAGCTACTTGACACTCCCTCTTTTTGCGAATTACTTTCATCTTAAAAATATATAAAGGAATAAAATACATTATTAAGTGTACATTATTTCTAAATCATCTAAAGTAGTTTCCTTCGACATTTTTGTAATTTTTCATGTATTATTATTTTTTGCTTCCTGTCTTTATAATGCTGTCAAAATGTATTGGGCAGAATGCATCGTTATTATTTTATTTTTATTTTTATTTTTTTACAAAAATAAATAATAGTTACGTTTCGTAAGTGAAAGATAATAGTTGTTAAAAAAAGGTTCTTAGGAGTATTTATTTTATAAATGAGTAAATTTGAACTAAATCGAAAATAATTTAGAAGTAAATTATTTTAATTATTTCATTTTTGTAATAAACAGAGATCATAATTGGAAAAATAATCTCTTAATTTGGGTAATGCTACAGAGGAAAAAAATACACAAATAAAGTAAATATTTATTTAAATTTTTTTTAATGTGGTTACTGGCGTTTTTAAGTTTATCTTGGTTTTCTTCTTAATAGTATAAAAAATCTGTATGAAATTCGGATTTCTTTTCATTTTTTAGAATAAGAGGAAGAATAATCCCTTTAATTAATTATACTGACAATAACATAATCATTATATTACAGTATGTTTTTCCGTAATACTTAGAAAAATATTGTATTCGTACATATCTTACAGAATTCTTAGTCCAAGAGTAGACAATACAAAAACCAAATTTATCGAGCGAAAAAACCCTTTATTTTATGAAAGAGTGTTAATAGCGAAATCTAATGATGCATGTCTGCCAGAAGCGAAGTGGTGCATAAGTCAAAGATAAATACCACTAGTGGTTGCCTCGTAGATTTAATCATGGTGCTTGCCGTACAATCAAAGGTATGAAAGGACCGTACGACAAACACAATGATAAGCCTACGAATAAACTAATTTTTGGCTTATGCACCACTTCACTTCCACAGACATGCATCATCAAATTTTGTAATTACTACTCTTCCATAAAATAAAACGTGTGCTCGATTCCTTACGTTTTACTGTTGTTGCTTCTGGAATATCTTTAGCAAATTTTCGAAAAGAAGGGAAATTTTTGAAAATCAGGGATTTCTATGATATTTCTTTGAAACAGAAGACACGAGAATCCATTCGTTCAAATATTTTTTTATACATTATGTAAGTATTACTTAGTGCTTTATAATTTTTAAAAAATAAATAGAAAAATAGATAGAACTTTTGGAATTTTTCAAATTTTCTATAAATCTAGACAGTGAAAATGCACATCATGTATGTATGAATGGAAAATTTTAATACGATAACTTACATTTTTAGGTGTGTTCTTAATTATGTAAATACGTTGCACAGGTAGTCGTCGCTCAGTCTTCCGTCTGTCCATCCGTTTGTTCTTCCGTTTGTGCGCGCATAACAGTGCAAAAACTACCAAACTGAATCATTTTAAATTTAAAATATATAATTGTTGCATAATTTTACGAGTCATTTAAAATTTTATGAAAATCGGATGTGTATTTTAATTACAGGGATATTAAAAAATATTGCGTTACATTGCGGCCAGTGGGAAATAATAGTTTGAGTGCATTTTAATGGTGTTACATTCTTCCGAACACAAGAAAATTGATATGCATCTATTAAATATATACTAAAATATATATTCTGTACAATCCTTGGTTCAAAAAATATTTTTTTACAAATTTACAGGGCTACACAAAAGTATTCTATTACATAATGATAAAAAAATTGTTTGAAGCGCTTTTTAAAAAATTTAACTCTTTCTCATTTTGTGAAATTGATATACGTTGCTGAGGTTTAATACAAGTAACTTCCTGTATAATAAAACACAGGGATACACAAAAGATTTGGAATACACTACTGTACCCGAAGTACTGTAACCTATTGCACCAAAATATTTTTAACAATTCCTTATAGTACGAACACACCTCCTTTGCTACGCTAGACGTGCAATTTCCAACTTGTTAATAAATGGATGTCTTTTCGTGGGTAAACTAGTCAAATTACAGTAAAAAATTCAAAATATTTTGTTTGTAAATGTAAATTATTTCTAACATTATACTTTATTTCGTGTAATAACTATGTAGGGAATTCAATAACATTCTTAATTTGAGGTTGTCCGGCACAGAAATTTCTGCAAAAAGTGCGATAATTTGTACTGGTTTAAAAGCAATTACAAACTCTGTAATTTCTCCGTTAATGTCATGCTTTTATCACGATTAGATGGCGGATATAACATTTTCTGTGTTGCCTTGGGGTGTTCATCAACTTTGACTGGATATATCTCAAATTCCTTGTAAGATATATGCATGGACTCTTAAACAGTTTTTGTATTAAGGGGGAACATCAGGTTGAAATGAAAAAAAAAATCAATTGAAAAAAAATAGTGTGGATTCCTTGAAATGTTACAAATACACTGAATTTATTTTAATTCGAATTAGAACGAGAGTTATCACTAAAAACATCTGACAACAGAACAAAAAAATTGGGGATTCCTTTCAACTCAGAACAGTACACTTGAAGCTCGTTGAGCCACAAAATGGCCAAAAAAGCTGCGGCTGAGGCTATGAAACTTAAATAAGGGTGTGTTTATGTCTCTGGTAAATTTTATTATGATAAACAATCCTCACAATTAAAAAAATTGAAGATAATCTATAAAATTAACTTTGAAGCCGTTCGTCTCAAAACTATTTTCTGGCATTGCGAGCACTCTCATTTATAAACTAATCATTGCTGAACCAGGAAATTTTGCATTTTATTAATTTTCATGTGTACCTATAAGCTGAACCTCAATTTAGCCTGATTTTTGTCATAGATATTTTTTAATTGAATAAATAAATGTAATTTTTGTTGCTAGATTTAATAAATATGATTATTAATGCCATTAATTATGCAAATGAATTTGAATATACCTTTAAATGTGAATGTAAGTGCAATATTAAACATATATTTGCCGTAGAATTTTTTAAATCTTGCCTTTCAAAATGCATATTTAAAAATTCATATTTTTTAAACATCAAAATTTGTCGTCAAAATTTAACTAAATAATATTACTAAACATATGTTTTTTCAATGTTTTTTTAAACAATAAATATTTATGAAAGTATAGAAAAAAATTGCTGTATTATATTAATTGTTTTTGAAACTGCAAAGTTTTTAGTAGTGGTCAAATTATCGTCACTAGCATGTACACTTGAAGCACTTAGAGCCAAAAGAATGACCAAACAAGCTGCGACTGGCGCTCTGCAACTTAAAGAATTATGTGTTTATGCCCATGGGGAATTTTAGCATGATAATCAATCCTCATTGTTGTAAAATTTGCAGTTAATTTATAAAATTAACTTTGAAGCTGTTTTTCTCAAAACTGTGTTTTTTGGCATTGCGCGCACTCTCATTCAAAAACTAGTTATCATAGAACCATGAAATTTTGTAATTTACTAATTGTCATGCGTACATTTAAACTGAACCTCAATTTAGTCGGATTTTTGTCATAGAAAATTTTTTTTATTGAATAAATAAGTGTAATTTTTTTTGCTAAATTTAATAAATATGATTATTAATGCCATTAATTATGCAAAAGAAGTTGAATATACTTTTAAATTTAGGTTCAGTGTAAAATGCAAATGTAAGTAAATGCAAATGTAATATTAAATATATACCTGCAATAGAATTTTTTAAATCTTGCGCGCAAGATGCATATTAAAAAATTCATATTTTTAAACCGTCCATTTTGTCATTAAAGTTTAACTAATTAATATTGCTAAATATATATATTTGAATGTTTTTTAAACCATAAGTATTTATGAAAGTATAGAAATAAAAATTGTTGTATTTTATTTATTGATTTTGAAACTACAGTGTTTTTTGTAATTGTCAAATTATTGTCATTTTCCGGCTGTTCAACCTGATGCCCCCCCCCTCGCCCTCAATATTTTGAGAAATTAACCTGAGTATGTATTTCTGTATGTAATTCTGAGTGTGAAATTGATGAAAATTTTCTATCTAAAGCAAAACTCGCGCATAAAAAACACATTCTTTAACTTTAAAACTTATAATAAATTTGAATTTCAGAGTCTCACAACTATAGTAGACAAAGTCTCTTTTGGCAGATGCCATATATGAGAAAATATATGAGAATAGACTTAGTTCATAATGGGAGTAGATAAAACATATTTCATGCACATTCTAAAGAGAATTTTTTTGTGGACCTGGTCTACTATTGTTATGAATCCTTCATTTCGCTTTTTTTAAAAATCCTGAATGCAAATAAAAATTATACATTTTCTTTAGTAATATTTTTAGTAATCTTCAGTAATCTTCTTAGGAATAATGCTAATCTAGAAAGTGTTTCAAGTATTTTATCAAAAGATAAATATGTTTAAAGTTATGTATATATTTCATGTTTCAAAGTTTTCAGTTTTTTTACGAATTCAATTTGTTCATCATATAAACAAATGTTTCACTAAAAATAGGATTTTGTTACATAGAATCTCTTCTTTCTATGTGGCTAAAAATGTTAAAGAAGATTTTAGAAACAGAAAAATATTTTTATTTAATTGTTGACACGTGTTTCAACTAATCACAGATATATATGTATATATATATATATATTTTTTTTTTAATGACTTGGTAATGAGTTTAAACATATTAACAGTTTAACAAAATAATTTTTATTTCTTTTTAATCTTCTTTACACCTTTTTAGCTATAAGAAAGAATGCTTTAATACAAGGTGTCATTCTGTTATAAATTCTACAATCCTTTAATGAATCTAATAATGACTTAATATATTTTTAAAAATTATAATGCAGATAACATCTTAAATATTCTTAAATATTCTTAAAGTAAGAACGGCATTCGATTTTTAAAAAAAAATAATAATAACTTTTAAGAAAAAATTGTTTTTATATGAAATAACTGTGTTTTCGGAATGCTATATATTATTTATATGTTAAGTGTATCTTACAATTAAGCATTATTTTTTCAATTCAAAAATCACATCATAAAGATTTTTTTGACGAAATATTTTAATTAAAATTTTTAATATTGAACTTTCAAGATTACATAGACACAATATTGAATGAAACTAAATATGTATTATTTGTAGAACTGATTAACTGTTTTTAAGATGGAAATCTAAATGTAAAGTTTTTAATGGAACACTGAATGGAATAAATTTCTAAAAATGAAATTACATAGCATTTGTAATATATAAGAAAAAAACCTTTATCATGTGGTTTATAGTATTGAAAAAAATAATGCCTGAAAGTAAGCTATACTTAACATATAAAGAAAAACGTTATTTTTTTTTTATTAGGAAAAAAAAAAGCATGTGCTAATGCATTGTAAAAATGACGTGAACAGAAAAAAATTAAATAAAAGGAGAGAAAGAGGAGTACAGTGGGAGGAACTAGCTAACAAGGGAGAAAGAGGAAAAATACAAATGCACCGTCTCAAAGAGAAATTCCACAACATATCTTTGATAACACTTTTTTACGAAATTCCATATTATAATCGTACTCTGTCTCGCACTAAATATGTTTCTATTAAAAAATAAGGCCTATATAAAACGTGTTTCGTCTTAAAGTTTTTTTTAAATACATTTGGAAAATAAATATGTAGTAATTATAGAATTCGATCTTTTATTTTAGAATCAAATAAGGTGAAAAAAGATTTTTTTAAATTATTTTCGTAACTAATTTCATCGTTTTTGAAATTATTTAAAAAATATAATGAAATGTATAGAGTTCAAATACGATTAATCTAAAACATAAAAGTGTTAAATGTACAATTTTCTTCTTTTATTAAATACTCTTCAATGATACAAATTGAAGTCTATTTATACAAAGGTATTCATGTAGTTACCATTAGCTGCCAATTTTTAATAAGAAGGTTATAACATTAAGAGTTGGAAAATTCCCTTTTGACCTGTTGGCACCACTATTGGGGTACAAGAAAAAACTTCAAGAGGATCCTCATAAACGTCATTTTTTCAAAGTCTTCAAAACTTTGTATGTGACTATAATTTTTTCGTATTCTAAATTTAAGAGAGGGAATTTTTAATTAATGATTGACCTGTAAACGATATGCTGTATTAATTTCCACTTATTTCTAAACTACATAATGAAAAAATGAAAAATGGTTTGTAACATCAGAGGTTTAAGATTTACGGGGTGAATCCGAACACGTTTTCTCTCATGGTTTATTTTTCTAGACAATAATAGTTTCATGTAATATATGAAAACATATGTATGAATATGTATTGTAACAATATTTTGTTTGTTCTAATTACTTGAAGAGTTTAAAGGTGCCAAGAAATTACTTGGTTAAACAAAAATGTCAATGCCTAATCCAACAGACATGGAACACACAATAAAGGAATTTAAAAATAACAAATTAGTTAGAAAAACTGGAGTTATTCTCTGACATCCACAATATTACACAAACATCTCAAAATGAAAAACCAATTAAAAAAGAGAGGGATGCAAACAGCACTAAGGGCTGGGGATGAGGGCGTATTAGTAGATCGCCATATGCAGCGATTGGAACTAATCAATAGATTCACTTACTTAATGATTACTAGTAAAGAATAACACAGAAGAGGGCAGGATTTTTATTAAATTCTACTTCTGCAATTCGACTATAATTTTTTTAAGTAAATTTTATGTTTTCTTGACTTCAAAGTTGTTTTCTAATTTTTAAAAAGGGATATCTTTACTTTTATATAAAATAAAGGCTTGGTTTCACAGTAACTACGTGTTCCTATTCCTTCCTTATCATTATTACCTGTTTTTATTAACCCTATTAAAGTATGAATCAGAATAAAGAAAGATTATAACATTTATTCCGATTTAACCCTATCTGCGGGGTGAATCGGAACACCATTAAAAAATAATACATATATAAATAGTAAAAAAAAGAACAAATCAAGACCGAAGTTTCTAGTAGAAAAATGAAAAAAATTAAAAGTCAATTGTTGCCTTTTTTAACGTTAAAATTGAAAGTGTTCCGATTCACCCCATTTTATGGTACATACTTATAAATGCAATTCTAGCCATGTTTTATTCCGCAGCTAAAATTAGTGGCACGGAATTTTCAACAAATTTTAATTTATAATCTGTTAATACTGCGATATAATTTAACTTTGATACTTCTTCCTATTTTTTTCACATTATTGCAAAGTCAACATTTATAGGAACACAGATTAATTTTCACGCTCTTTGTTTTATATTATATATATATATATATATATATGTATATTATATTTTATATATATATATGTATATTATATTTTATATATATATATGTATATTATATTTTATATATATATATATATATATATATATGATATAAGCATTATAATTTTAAAAACAATCCTATATATTTTTTTTGTTTAACAGAGATTTTTTTTATATAAAATAGCAATTTCATTCTTGGTTCAGTTTCTGTGTTGGGAAAAAATGTTTCAGATATTGAAGTACTGGGCACATTTTTTTTATCTTACTTATTAGTGTCACAAAGCTACAATGAAAAATATTAAAACCGTTGTATAAATTTGAAAAATCTAAAGGTTTCTCTATTATTGCCATTGAAATGCATCCGTTCTGATTATTACACTTTTACAGTTAATTAAAATATTACTCATTTTCTGCCAACAAAAATAAGGAAGAAAGAAAAAAACTTTGTATATGGGAAATATGAACACAAAAATCACAGAGTTTAAACAACTTTGTAGAACTACTGATTTCTATGTCTTCTGTATATAAAAAATGATATTTTATTATAAGTATGGCAAAATTTCTCCAGTATAGGATGAACTGTTCTTATTCTTAACTTCCAATGAATGTGATCTCCTGAACATGGAGCGACTTTTACGTATTACAACTCAATATAAAATATTTAGAAAAAATGTATTTATTAGAAATGATTTTATTTTTACTAGGTTCCTTTGAAATATCTGGAAACAATAAGAAAAATAAACAATTATGTTTTGTACAATGTAATTTTCTACTGCAAAATCGCTTTTTATTGTACTATTAGGTAGCATATTCCATATAACTATTTATTTCTTATTTCAATTTGTTTTATAATTATTCAGGTTTAAAAAAAAATAAAACATCATAACAAATTCGAAAGAATAGCAAAATTTTAAAACTAATTCTATACTGCACACTAGAGTTCCTTGAAATACGTACTTCCAAAATATATTTATATTTTAATGTATAGTTTTTAAGTATCTATAGTTTAGGTAAGTGAAGTATATACTCCATAAAATTAAAATAATGCTTAAAATAATTCTCCGATAAAAAAACGTACATTATTACAATAATTTATTTTAAATACTGTGGGATATTTTTGTACTTAAGGAAAAAAAACACTTTTTCAATATACATTTAAAATATTCATTTATAATTGATAATTGTTTTTATATTTGAAAATATGTTTTTAGACTTGAGTTTTTCACGTTTAAAAATATTATTTGTTGCATTTTTGAAATATTTTCCGAGTAAAAATTTTGACCAATAAATTTTAATAAGGTCAAAGATATTATCAAACTTCTTAAAAATTGTGTCAGAATTCAATCGATTTAACAGGCAAAGTTAAAATCATTTTGTTAAAAATATTTATTAGCTGAAATATTCTTTCAATTATTTCAAAAATATTCCTTCCAGTAATGATTAAATTCTGCATTTAAAAAACCATAAACTTTAAAAATAGATTAACAGTTCTCGATCTAGTTACAATGTAACCTTGTATAAAACTAAGTTTATTTTATGATAAACTACAGAAATCAATAAGGAACACTTATTAGAAAAACATTTCCAAGGGATTATCTAAACATTTCATCTCCTAAAAAATCCGAATTAGCAAGTATAAATTTGTTTACCATTTATTCTGTGGTATTAGCTAAAATGTTTGCATGAAATATTTTTAATGACAGCATTAATTCCGCTATTAAATTCTCGCTAGTTATCCGCATTAAAAGTTTTTTTTTGTATGAATTGCGTAATTACATAATGAAAATTAATGGAAATTTAAAAAAAAAATGGAATGGTATTAGTATGTAATGCGGTGCTTTACTTAATACATATTAATTCTATGTTAATATTGAAAAACAAGATCTTTTCTTTCTATCATTTGATACATTATATAAAAAATATTTTTTATTTCTTTTTTTATAAATAAAAAAATAAAAATTACACACTTATGAAATTAACTATACGACACGATGGAGATTTATTTTTTAAAAATAAAGTAAATTGTGTAATAGCTAAACTTAGTTGTTAGAAAAAAAAAATTTATAATTAATATTTTCTAAATAGTAATTATTGCATATTCTTATATTCGGATGTTACATACATTGAGTATACATTTGAAAATGTGTATGTTAAATAAAAGATTTAAAATGTAAGTATGAATATGTTGATAATTTATATAATTTAATAAATTAATAAAAAATAATATTAATAAAACATCTTTTTGTCTTATATAATATTTAGAAAGTACAAGCGACACTAATATATGACTATAAGAGCACTAATGTATGACAGAGCAAACAAATTTGTTTTTGTTTATGACGTACATTTTTATTGGGATTTTTTTTATATTTACAAATTACTAAGCGAAATAAAATAATTTATGATCCATAAAATCTATCTCTATAGTACAGGACATATTGCTACATTATGGCACATACTTTACTGAGGAGGATTTTGATATATACGATTAATCAGGTGGTACAGATAACGAAACTGACAGTCCATCCAATTGCCACAACATCATGACTTGTCACATCTAGACTTATCAAAGCTAGTTACAATCATTAAATCATGAAATAAGTGGCAACCCGATTACTCCTGCTACCAAGTTACACAAACATCATCAGTATTTGGTGTTTACTCCAATACAGCATATCAGGGGGATGAACGATATTGTTATGGCCACATATATAGCTAACGTTACAATTATCTGGTAGTTTTGTTAATTGTAATACGTAATAGCTCATATGTACTAAAATCATGGAAGCTAAAGTTATTTGCTGAAAAGTTACATTGTCACCAAGATTATTACATTTGTTTTATTTTATTTTACCAACAGTCATTATTATGTTTGATACTAAACCGATACTAATATTGTCTGGTTATATACAAAAATGCGCATACACTGAAAAGGCAATATTACCATGGATTAACCATGGCATGAATGCATTATTACCATTACATTGATTTATAACATGATTATTCAATCGATAAATCAATTATAAAAGATTTAAATTTTCCAAGAGTGTGAAAAATGTCCGGGCCGGGATTCAAATCTGGAATGTATTGGCTGAAGCCACCAATGCTCTTCTAACTGAAGCATTCGTCTGTGATGGAGGGCTCTGTTGGAAAAGCAGTAGGAGCTTCAGTTAATTCATCCCTGGTACGAATCCTGAGCCGAACTTCTTTCGCCCACTTGGTAAATTTACATCTGTTATGGCTCTTATTAGTGTGTTTTTCAAATATATATATATATATGGGGTTGTCATGTAGGGAATTATTTTATGTAAACTTGAAGGGTTATTTTACCCAAACTACAATGATAACTCGTAAGCGCTATACGATTGCTCAGACTCAACGATGACCTTTAGTTCGTCATTATTGAACTTTGATTCTGGATGACCATGATGATCGCTTGTGCTGAAAGAGTTACTTGTAAGAAATTCGGCAGACCAATATGATGTTACATTAATTTATGACACGATTATTCAACCGGTAAATGAATTACAGCAGATGTAAATTTTCCAAGTGGGTGAAAAAAAGTCCGGCCATGGATTCGAACCAGGGATGCATTTGCTGAAGTGAGGGCGTGATCGTTAAAGGTTGTTTGGGAATTAGTCCGCCAGTATACGTCCGGGATGGCTCAGATGGAAGACCATTGGCAGCTTTAGCCAATACATTCCTGGTTCGAATCCTGGCACGGACATTCCCCCCCCCCTGGAAAGTTTGCATCTGTCACAATATGATAGTGACTGCTACACAAAACTAAAGTCAAATATACTATTCACCTTTCGTGCGGTCGTTTGCGTTGTAGCTACACATAGGAACTCATATTACATAATAGTACGAATTTCCGAACAGTTCCGTTTTCAACAAAATTTATTTAGATTTTTTTTAATATGTTTTAAAAATTACAATGATTTTTTTAAACATTCCTCAAATAAAAGAGAAAAAACGGTAAAATATAAAGCCAATATCAAGTTATAGTTGTCAAGATTATTAACTGCAATTTAAGACCTTGTTGTACTCATATGTCCATAAAACGTTTTTCGTCAAAATTATTATCTGCAATTTTAAACCTTGATGAACTTATATATCTATAAAACAATTTTTGTAAAAGGCTGTTGCAATATTTGCAATAAATATTACGTTTTGCGTCAGTGCCTACAAAATTTGTAAGAAAAATGCAAAATACAGAGTGGTCATAAAAAACCTTTGCCGATATATGGAGCTCTAGCAGTCAGTCCGTTCAACCGATCGAGGTGAAATTTCAGATATACCTATCTAGAGGTATGAGCTCGAGATTCTGTGAACGGGAACAAAATGGCGCTTAGGTTACGGTTATAGTTACAGAAACTTGAAATTTTCCAAAGGTAACACCCATTTTTTTTTCATCGCAAAATGCTCCGCCCATGCAAAAACCCTAAAGAGCGTTGGAACGGTTTGGTTATTGTAAAAAAAGGACGCGTTATGCTCGCACAAAATCAGCTCTACTAACGGTCCCAAAAAAAATACGACCAAGGCGCACGAAGAAAATTTTAATATGACAGAGACAAAATACCAATCACGGAACTTCGTTTGCCAGATAGTCAGAATAGAAATCGGATTAAAATTAGGGTGGGAATGTTAGTTCTTCAGTCGGAGATCTCAGATGATAAAAGTGACTTCCAACTGGTGAGTTGGTAAAATTATTATCAAAATGAGATGAATGCTGCGAAAATCTGGCGCATTTACCATCGAAACCATCGCCAAATACGTGGTATATGCATTTCACAAGCTCTTCATGATTTAGTAATGAAATTTGAAGAAATTGGCTGCATATGTGATAATGTGCGATCCGAACGACTAACTGTTCCTGAGGATACTGTTATGAAAGTGCATCAGATAGTGACCAGAGGACGCATGCAAACTACAAAAGGTGCATTTCGTGTATTTCATATACCAAAATCAATGGTCTTAAAGTTACTGCGCTCTGTAATCCGCATGTTTCTTTTCAGGTACCAGCGCGTCCAGATGTTGGAAGTGAGAGACCATCAACAACATATAGACTTTCTTAATGCATCTTTTATCAAATATGATGGAGATAACGATCGACCTCTTCGCATATTATGAACGGACGACGCACATTTCACCTTAACTGGTAACGTCTATCCACCGACCCCACTCCTACGGATTTCAGGTTCTGGGGATATCTAAAATGTAGAGTGTACATGTGCAATCCGCAAACATTGCCGCATTTAAAAGATTCTATCAAATGTGAGACTGCAAACAAACCTCATGCAATGTAACGTTCGGCTGTATTGTCCCCAGTCGCTACCATGCAATGTGTCATTTTCTGTGTGGCACCCATGTGGAAAATGTGTAATCAAAATAAAATTTTTCTCCGATCTGTGTTGCAATTAGAGATTAGTGTACTGACACTCTGTCATTTGCAAATTTACTACTTGTGCCCCAATCGTGTTTTTTATGGGGGGATTCTCAATTTCAGTTTTTTTGAATCTCGAGCTCATACCTCTGAATAGCTATATCGGAAATTTCACCTCGATTGGTTGAACGGACTGGCCACTAGAGCTCCATATACCGGCAAAGTTTTTTTATGACCACCCTGTATATATACATATATATATATATATATATTTTAAAAATGTTCTATTAAGCAAATGTACCGAATGAAGAGGGATGTTATATTAATAACATTAACATAAAAAATACATCAAGATTTTGACCAAGACATATTAAGAATACTTTAAATTTATTGTACAGAATGAATTAATATTTCATTGCCTACAGCGTAAATGTAAAGACAACATTTCTGCACTATAGGAGTTTTATAGAAAATATCGCCAATATAAAACCAACATTTTTGTATTAAGTTTTCTCATTGCAAATATCTTCTATGTAAAGCACATATATAAGAAATATGTATAATGTTTTTTTGCGAATCTCTCATGCGTGCAACATGGCCACCATATAACAAAAATTCAATGCAAGAGCATAAAAAGCATCTTATACAACATATGAAAGTTTTGAAAGTTAAATAAAAATTTTTGGAAGAAAGTAACCCATTAAAAAATGCGTTTTATTTCTGTTAGAATTTATTGCATTTCAATTATTGAATAATATTTCTGATTCAAGATATGTCTATTTGACGCAGAAAAATTCTAAGTATGATAGGTAAGAATCAATACTGGTTTTCCTTTACGATCTGTTTATCTCTTCCTGTGCTGTATAACACACTAAGAAAAACATACAGTTCTGCCATCTAGAATCTAAAATTTTGTCTCTAGAAAAAAATAGTTCATTTTTATCCTTATAAATTCTACTTTGTTGTTTTGAACGTTTTAGAGTCTCCTACCAAATTCAAGAGCTTTTGTCTATTATCAAGGTCAAATTTATTTAAAAATCTTTATAAATAGATTAATTTTGGTAAATATGCTTCAAGTTTACGAAAACATTCTAGAAATCAAAAGGTAATTTCTCGCTACTGATACGGTTCATTATCGTTTCGTCACTTAGAAAACAAGAGTCTAAAAATCATTGTTTATTTCGTCTATTTAGCTTACTTGTTTACCCTATTCGTATATGTTAGGTATTCAAGGCGAAGGTGGTATGTTTTTCTGTGTATAGCGTTTTCACTGAAATACAACATTGATTTTGCGTATTTTTATTTTTCCATGCAATAATAATAAATTTAGCTTGCGAAATTTCGTTTTTCGCAAACATGCTATTTATTTCTATTTGAGATTAATTATAATATGATGGACGAACTTTATCTTTCTGTGAAAAGAAAGAATTAATTTGTTAGGATCGAAATAACTTATGATAAAATATAATAAATATTTATTGTCTCATTCCCCACAGATCAGCTTATTGTTTTGCGACCTATACTTCTTCTTCTATATAATATATTTTTCTCTTTCATAGATCCACCCGAAAACATCCAGGTTTCACTTAATCTGATAGATATTGTGGAAGGGGAAACCCCAGAAGATGTCATATGTTCAGCATCGGCTTTTCCCCCAGGCCATTATCTATGGACAGTCGGCGACACAATTCTTTCCAGATCTCACATATTGACCTTCAATGCTTCCGTCACCAGAGACATGGCTGGAAATTATTCTTGCAATGTGAGAAATACACACGGACACGCACGAGCGGATTTGGTATTAATGGTTAACCGTAAGTCTTGTTACCGATAATTTTCGTTTTTTTCTTGTCGCTTTGTTATGAAATATGTGTCAATTGATAAGAAATGTCTTATTGCGGAAATGCAATTTTCTGTATTTCCACACAATTAAATACTTTTTTTTGAAAATATGTTATATATATAATATATATATGCACACACATATATATATAATCACGAATTGTAAAACTATATGTATCAATAGAATAAAAAAAAGTAATTAACAGCAATTTTTAAAATATGCAGAACTATATTAGATTCATTAGACCCTATATATTTATATATACCATCTGACCCGCCCAGCGTTGCCCGGGTCCGTAATAATAATATTAAAATAACTTGAAATTTATTTGATTTTAATTCGAAATATGGGAATCTAAACTGTCTGAAATATGTAGTCGCTGACTGTATGAAAAATTGAATTAAATAAACAAACAACTAAACATAGACTATCTAGGGACTTATCTTACTTAACAACATATTTATGGACAGTCGGTGACATAATTATTTCTAGATCTCATATATTGACCTTCAATGCTTCCGTAACCAGGAAAATGGCTGAAATTGTTTCTTGCAATGTGAGAAATACACACGGACAGGCAACAACGGATTTGGTATTAATGGTTAACCGTAAGTCTTGTTACCGATAACTTTCGTTTTCTTCCTGACGCTTTGTTATGACATATGTGTCAATAGATAAGAAATGTGTCATTGCAAAAATGCAATTTTCTGTATTTCGACGCAATATAATGCTCACTTTGGAAAATATGGGATACAGAATAGTATTTAATATTTAGTTATGAAATTGTGGACTGTAAAGAAATATATACATACATACATCCATGCATACACAAACGCACACGCACACATACACACATATATACAGAGTGTTTCTAAATTCATGGTCCAAACTTTAAGGGGTGATAGTACACATCAAGACAAACAATATTTAAATAGGGTCCCAAAGTCTTCCGAAGGAGATAGGCGCCATTAAAGTTTAGGATCCAAAAATTCAAATGATTATGAAAAACAGAAAAATTGGTCGATTCGTTTGCGGTTTTAACTAAAATTATTCTTTAGGTCAGCATTGTCTTGAAAATAAATTATAAAGATAAATTTCAAAAAATGACGATAGAGGGCGCTTTAGACTTCAGAGTAACGAACAACTATTTTTTACCGTTATTTTTTGCATCTCATTAAAGGTTGCGTAAGCTTCGACTTAAACTTAAATTTTGAGCTCAAAATCTGAATAGTTGGAAGCAGTTAAGTAGCACAAACTTAACTGTGTTCAGAGGGTTTTAAATTCAAATGATTATAAAAAACGGAAAAATTGGTCGATTGATTTGCGGTTTTCACTAAAACTATTCTTTATGTCGGCATTTTATTGAAAATGAATTATAAAGATAAATTTCAAAAAATGCCGATAGAGGCGCTTTAGACTTTGGAGTAACGAACAACTTTATTTTACCGTTATTTTTCGCATCTCATAAAATTTTCTTAGAAGCTGAGACATAAACTTAAATTTCGAGATGAAAATCTGAATCGTTGGGAGTGGTTAAGTAGCGCAAACTGAACTGTGTTCAATGGGGGTGGGGACGTTCAAATTTCAAATTATTTTAAAAAACGGAAAAATTGGTCGATTCGTCTGCCGTTTTCGCTAAAACTATTCTTTATGTCAATATTTCCTTGAAAATAAATTTTAAAGATTAATTTAAAAAAATACCGATAGAGGGCTCCTTAAACTTTAGAGTAACCAACAACTATTTTTAAGCGTTATTTTTTGTATCTAATTAAATGCTTGCAAATGCTTAGATTTAAATTTTGAGCTCAAATTCTAAATCGATGGAGGGGTTAAGAAGCGGAAACTGAACAGTGTTCAGGAGTTAAAATGTTACCCTCCCCACCCCTCGAACGCATTTCAAATTACCCCATTAAATTACTCAAAACGATGCAGATTTTGAGCTCAAAATTTAAGTTTGAACTTTTACAAGCATTTAATTAGATACAAAAAATAATGGTTTAAAATAGTTGTTGGTTACTCCAAAGTTTAAGGCGCCCTGTAACGGTATTTTTTAAAATTAATCTTTAAAATGTATTTTTAAGGAAATATTGACATAAAGAATAGTTTTAGCGAAAACGGCAAACGAATCGAACAATTTTTCCGTTTTTTATAATCATTTGAAATTTGAACGTCCCCACCCCCATTGAACACAGTTCAGTTTGTGCTACTTAACCACTCCCAACGATTCAGATTTTCATCTCAAAATTTAAGTTTATGTCTAAGCTTCTAAAAAAAAATTATGAGATGCGAAAAATAATGGTAAAATATAGTTGTACGTTATTCCAAAGTCTAAAGCGCCCTCTATTGGCATTTTTTGAAATTTATCTTTATAATTCATTTTCAATAAAATACCGACATAAAGAATAGTTTTAGTGAAAACCGCAAATCAATCGACCAATTTTTCCGTTTTTTATAATCATTTGAATTAAAAACCCTCTAAACACAGTTAAGTTTGTGCTACTTAACTGCTTCCAACTATTCAGATTTTGAGCTCAAAATTTATGTTTAAGTCTAAACTTACGAAACCTTTAATGAGATGCAAAAAATAACGGTAAAAAATAGTTGTTCGTTACTCTAAAGTCTAAAGCGCCCTCTATCGTCATTTTTTGAAATTTATCTTTATAATTTATTTTCAAGACAATACTGACATAAAGAATAATTTTAGTGAAAACCGCAAACGAATCGACCAATTTTTCATAATCATTTGAATTTTTGGACCCTAAACTTTAATGGCGCCTATCTCCTTCGGAAGACTTTGGGACCCTTGGTTTCCTATTTAAATATTGTTTGTCTTGATGTGTACTATCACCCCTTAAAGTTTGGACCATGAATTTAGAAACACCCTGTATATATATGTATGTGTGCGTTTAACCATGAATTGTAAAACAGTATACATCAATCAAACTTTAAAAAATTCATTAAAAGGAAGTTTCGAAATATGCAGAACCATATTAGATTCATCAGACTATATATATATATATATATAATTAAATTCAATACAAATTATCACATTGAAACATGGAAAAAATAAAATGAATATAACCGAAATTCGAAAGAATCTTCAGGCCACTACAAATAAAGTATGGGGTTTCATTTCCGTATTAGTCATGAAAAAGCAAAATTATACGAATTTCAGGCTAACAACACACATAAAAACAAATAAAATTAGGAAAAACATTAAAAATAAATCATAATAGCATTATTAAACTGGATAGAAAAGGAAAAAAAAACATGTAGCAAAAAATAGGTTGTTAGGATTATAAATTAATTAAATACATTATATATCCATCGAAAGATGCCTTAAGCATATACTCTCAGTAAATATGCATATATACATAAATACTTATAACACTCAATCATACAAGATCAGTGATTATTCCCGTAATGTGAGGAAATACTCACGAACACGCAAGAAGGAATTCGATACAAATGATTTCCCATAAATCTTGTTACCTATAACTTTCGTTTTCTTCTCATACTTTATCTTTGCTCCAGTATATGACAATAGATAACGGACATATTACTTTCCTATAGCTTCTTTATATTGAGGTGCAACACGTTATTTCACTTATAAAAAACAATCCATAATAATGTTAGTTATTTAAAGCTCGTACTGACAAAAATTTACAAATATTTTATTAAATTTAAATTTAAAATAAGTTTCTATTCAACCCTTTCGGGTCTGATTCTTTTTTCAATTTTTAGAAAAAATCACTTTTATGTTAGTAATATTAACATATATCTATCCAAATAGATCAATTAGTGTTTAACGAATATTTCATCGCCTGAAAGATAACGAATGTTGCTGCTTTGCATACTATTCAATTAATACTTATATGAAAATAGGCTGAAGAAGAATTTGTGGAGATGTTTAGAAAATATTGCCGTACATGGAGATTTAATTTATATTACAAATTTCTAACACATTTTACGCTTTATTACTCATGATTCTTTCAGGAAAGTAGATATAATTTAAAATTTAAAATTTGAAGTATATGTTTAAAATAAAGAATCGCAAACTGCACGCAAAGAGAATTAAGAAAATAATAATAATTATCCTTACTAAATGTCTAAAAATAAATGAAGTCATATTGAAAATGCATGGACATATACTAACATTAATACATGTAAATAGTACTAAAAGTATTTCTTAAAACAAAATATTACTCCATTAAAAGACATGTACTACTAATAGTACACCAGATCCGAAAAGGTTAAAAACCTATTCTGTTTGAAAATAAATTTAGTGATACTACATAAAAAAATTTACTTTTAATAAATTTAGTGATTTCATAAATTTTGATGATTCTTTTCTTATTTTTTTAAATATAACTAGGTTACAGAGGATGATATTAGTATTTGCATTTATGAAAAAAAAAATATGCATGATGGGTTTGATAACTTTACATTAAAATATAGTCTCTGCTATGATTATTGTTTTTTTTTTTTTTTTTTGGAAGTCATACGTTCGAATATAATCAAGAATTTATTTAAGTAGATTTTCATAGTTGAATTAGTTGGACGGGGCAATCTCAAAACTCTCTTCTATCTCATATACGTTAATACTTTCAGAAAAATGAAACGCAGCAGCGTCACCAGTTAGGTAGTTTATACCAAAATCTAACCTGGAATAATTTATTTAAAGCTAAAACTGAATCTGAAATTTGATGAAAATCCGTGTATTAGAATTTGAGATAGAATTTTCTCCGAAATCGAAAAAAAAATACTGGATTGAAGCACCAATTGTTGAGCGATTTCTTCTAAACCTACAAAATACTAATTCATATGAGGGACTAACTGAATTTGAAGTGTGATAAAATTCCCCGCATTAGATTCTGAGGTAGAATTATTGCAATAGTCATGAACAACACCGCATAGTAGCGACAACTATTGGGCGTTTTACTCCAAAATCTATAAAATTCTCATATATATTAAGGTCTAATTGAATCTGAAATTTAATGAAAATTTGTGAATTTGTTCCTGAGATAGACCTATTGCGATAATCAAAAATAATACCGCATAGTATTGTTCTCTGTTGTGTAATTTACATCAAAGCATAATCTGAAAAATATTATATCAAGGACAAACGGAATATGAAGATTTATGAAAATCTGTCCATTAGTTATTCAGATCTGAGTATTGTGGAAATCGTGAAAAATACAGTAAAGCAGCATCATCTGTTGGGCAACATGCATCAAATATTAATCAGATCCAGTTTCTATTAAGGTCTAACTGAGTCTAAAATTTGTAAAATTCCGTGCGTTAGTTGTTGAGATTTAGTGCCAACAAAATTTATGCCACATACTGACAGACAGACTCGCATACAAACATTTTGTTAAAATATGATTTTTGGAATATCTGAACCCTAAAATTTGTAAATCTGTCAAAAACCTGAATTCTAAATTTTCACGAAATCAATACTTTCTACTTGTAAGGATAGAAGAAAGTAAAAATACTATGATAAAAATATGCAATTTATTAAATAGTAATTTACCAATCATTACCCATGTAACATCGCTCGTAAAATTTTTATATTATATTTATAAGGGTTTTACTATTTATAATCATACTTTAGATAATTTCACTAGACACATTAACACTCTAATCGCTGAGAAGGGCAAAATTTTAGTAATTTTGATTTCTCTGCAATTTTTAAAGATTCTTAAACAATACGATTTTTTTTATACATTATATAAATAATATTGTGCAATAAATTTAATTACGTACAGGAAAATTACCCTTGAGAGTATTAATAGTAAATTAAAGTTTAAAAACCTTATTACATTTGTTGAATTATTTTTTTAAGCGCCTCTATTGCAGTGAAATCTATAGCTTAGTAAATGGATATATATCAGTTTACATCACTGAGTTTTTTATACGTCAGTTTGCGTCAAATTTAAAATGCACTAAGCCCTATATCTTCTTTGCATTCACGTTTAGAGATTACACAAGAATGTTCTTAAAGAACTTGTATTTTTCAGCTTACCCTTTTTTTGTAGTTTTTCATTTACAATTCTTAATTTAAATATATGTAGTAAATAATGTTAAATTTAAAAAAAAAATGAAAGAAAAACTATAGTGTATTACTCAAAATATACTTTTTTTAAGAACAGACTTATTTCATGCTCAATTGGAGTATTTTTTCATATTATAAAAAAAAAATTAATATAGGAAAAAGAGAAAAATAATTTTCGTTAAAAAACGATGGCATAATTACTTCATTTGCTTCACAATGTTTTATTCTAAATTTGTCTTTAAACAATCGAATATATTTCACTAATGTAAATTTTGAATAATGAACACCTGAAACGTTTGTTTATATTATTTGTTTAGGAGAATCAATTCTTTACAAGAGAAAAAAAGATCAATTTAACAAATAATCTTTATTTAATTTTCAATATTTATTGCGCATTATAATATAAGCATTTTTTAGCTTTAAACATGTTCTATCAGTTTTTAAAATAGGCAAGAAATTATTCATATATTTATTCAAATGTTAATTATATTTCCTTATAAATCATATGATTCAAGATTGATTATTTTTTCCATTGAAACAAAGCCTTATATACATGTAATATTAAAACATTAATTGCATTTGTAATTGTTCGCGAATTTTACTAATTGTCTGCCAAAAAGGAAAAAAATAACAATACTTTAACGCATGTTAATTGTAACTAAGCCATAAATGCTGCAAGGTTATAAAAAGGTTTGTTTAAATATTTCCATGATTTACCTTAATTTGAATAAATTAAGAAAATTGCGACTGTTAGGCGTTTTCTATATACAAGTATTTAAAACACCTTATTTACGGCAAAAAATGCAACGCATATTGTACTGATATTTTTTAAAGATATAAAGTTCATTTAATGACTTTAAAAAGTTACATACATTTTCCTTAAAATAATGAAATTATTAATGGGAAACATGATGAACAATATGTATAGATTTTAATTATAAAGCGTTGGAATATAACAAAATTTCTGAAAAGTCTCTATTCTTCCCAATTTGATTCTACCATTCATGATTAATTTGTCTGATTAACACAGTTTGTAAGAATGAGGCAATACGTTTAATATAAAATAAAATGTGGTTAAATAGAAACAAAAGTGAATTTTATTTTTTAAATGATGATTATTTAGAATGATCAATGCAGTTTTATTCAATAGGAACATACAAAGAACATACACACAGTTGACACCTAACACAGTGTATTTTTACCGTAATTTAAATATAAATGTATCTTTATTTGTAAATATGCTAATTTATTGTACAAAAGTAAGAAATATATCCAGATATGTAAATTCATATATGAAGAGGATATATTGTCAGAATCGCAAAGAATAATCTCTGTTATTTGCTTTTAGTTGCAGGAACATGCACAAAGAAAAGCAAGCTGATAGCTATATCGGTGTCATGTTCATATTATATTTTGCATAATAATATTGTTACATGTCAAGTTTGAAATTGACATAGTATTATATCATTGGTTATTTATGCGTTTTGATGCTTCATTTCCATACATTTGATCGTCATAAATGAACCTTTTGCGTTATGGCATTCCTTTATCCTATTTATGTTAATTTATTGAGTAATATGAATATTTGTAAGCTGTTACAAAGAAAGTTGGATATTACTGATATGTATAAAAGGTATTATAGCCTTTTTTAATAAGCGATTTATCTTCAATGTATTCTAATATAGTTGTATAACAATCGTAGGTAATTCTGGATATAAATTTATATGAAAATATACATTGCATAAGCAAATATTATTGAACTACAAAAGCAAAAACATTTGATTTGTCAACAAAACAGGCAATTTGCTTGTGATTTAAAAAAAAATTTTTTGCTCTTTTATTATTTACAACTTTACAAAATATTGTTTAAACATGTTACAAACGTAGAGTTTGAAATAGTTCCTTTTTTTTCACATAATTTTCCAAACCCCGTTTTTAACCTCATCTACATGTAAAAGTACAAATATCAACTTAGAAGTTAAAAATTTGAAGATCTTTTCCGAAATTATTCATAATTCTATATTTGTTGATTTTTTTTCTTTTTATTGTATAAAATATATGATTTTCTTCAAGTGTAGATGTAAAAATTCTATCTCTGTAATGTAAAAATAGCTTTGTTATATGAAAGCGTGAATATAAGTCATGTTATAAATATAATTACTTTAACTTTTCTTGATTTCCTGTTATTTTGGAAAATTCTATATTTTTAATGAATGTGTCAATATTGAAAACAAATGGAAAGAAAAATCTAATTAAGTTTAAAAAATAGATAGAAAGTAAAAATCCAAATTTTATAATTTCACAGCTGCGAAATTAGTCTAGTATCATGAAATAACTACAGGATATGATTCTGATAAAAAAAATTGAGATTTTTTTTTTTACCTATATCGTTTGTGTAGTAAAAATGCTATTCGTTTACTCAATAGCTATGGCCTTATCATAGAAACCTTGTTATTAATCTTAAAAGATACCGAACTTTTTTTTGTTGTTATTTATTTATCTATTTTGAACTCTTGGTGCTACACATTTTTCTTTACATTAACGTTATATAATATAAGTTTTAAAATTGATATAAATTAACAATGTCATAAGACAAAACAACAACAACAACAACAAAAATATTTTGTCCAAAGATTGAGTACATACAATAGCTGTAACAAATTTCACGACTGTCATGACATATATATATATATGTATATATATATAAATACTCTTAAAACGAATATGTGGATATGGCTTTTTAAAAAAGCACTGTAATTTATTGGATCGTGAATGAGTTGTTTTTAAAATGTTTTACTCATCTTGATTTAAATCGTTTTTTTTTTAATTACTCATATTGATTTAAATTGCTTAAAAACAACTCGTTCACTTGAGTTGTTTCAACTCCTTACGAGAAGCTGACTTTTAAATTGTGAAATTTTGTCGCTGAGGTTTTAAGAAAGTATGTTTATATATACTATATTGCCATTGATTATTGGACACTTGCGATTTTAGACATTTTACTAAATATCTAGAAAAATACATGAGGAATCATCTCGAAACTCTTAGTGTATAAATATAATAGTATACGTCATACATCTCCGTGAAGATTTTTTACCGAAACTCCATAGGGGACCGTCAACAAATTAAAAAAGAATGAATATCTTTTGAATAACCCTGTCAAAACTAATGTAGCAAAAGCGCTCAAACTCTAGATTATGATTGAATACCTTATTGTAATACACTGTGTTCATTTTTATGCAAATAGCATGCATACTCGCAGAGTAATTAAGGTTTTTATAAAAATGGTCCCAAATTTTTCCAAGTTTTTTCCTTATAATTTTCAGAGTTCTTAATATAAAATAATATTTTTTTCAGAAAATATGACAAACAACATTGCACACAGTACCCTGTAATCACAATTAAAAAATAATGAAAATTGTATACAAAATGAGTTGGTTTACTAAATAATTTTTTACTGCGCATGCGTCAACGATATCAAAATTTCATTTGCATATTATGTTAGCTAAATGCATAGAGCAACTTTTGTGAAAGTCACAAAATCATAACTTGAAAATTCTGAAAATAATCGTCAATTGAATAAGTTGAAAATCTGTTATTCTCAAAATGAAGCAAAAACAAGAGGGGTTGTATCCATATATTCATTGATTAGTGTCAATACAGAATACACAATACGGGATGTTACGACTACTTTTGGATAAAATCCCTCATTTTTTGCTTCATTTTGGAAACAACAGATTTTGTCCTTTTTCTATAGACGATTACTTTCAGAATTTTCAAGCCATAATTTTGAGACTTTTACAAAAGTTGCTCTATACATTTAGCTAACATAATATGCAAATGAAATTTTGATATCTTTGACGCATGCGCAGTAAACAATTATTTAGTAAACCTACTCATTATTCATACAATTTTTATTATTTTTTAATTCTGATTACAGGGTACTGTGTGCAATGTTGTTTGTCATATTTTCTGAAAAAAATATTATTTTATATTAAGAACTCTGAAAATTATAAGGGAAAAACTTGGAAAAATTTGGGGCCATTTTTATAAAAACCTTAATTACTCTGCGAGCATGCATGCTATTTGCATAAAAATGAACACAGTGTATTACAATAAGGCATTCAATCATAATCTAGAGTTTGAGCGCTTTTGCTACATTAGTTTTGACAGGGTTATTCAAAAGATATTCATTCTTTTTTAATTTGTTGACGGTCCCCTATGGAGTTTCGGTAAAAAATCTTCACGGAGATGTATCATGTATACTATTATATTTATACACTAAGAGTTTCGAGATGATTCCTCTTGTATTTTTCTAGATATTTAGTAAAATGTCTAAAATCGCAAGTGTCCCATAATCAATGGCAATATAGTGTATATATATATATATATATATGTTACCATGAAACACCGAAATCTGGAGAATGTCGACTTTCATTGGTAAATGGAAGCAAACGCATAGTTTTTTGGTGTAATGCTGCACCAAAAGATTTGGTGGTTACTGCATTCACCATGCAGTAATGGTGAATGTTGAACATGTACGAGATTTATATTTTTTTCACCGTAATTTAGTCGCGATAAATTTTTCGCTTCTCTTTCTGAAAGGAATGATTAAGAACTTAAAAAACACAGTACGTTCAAAATGAGAAAGGAAAATAATATAAGTTAAAAACTTACTGAATTATACAGTACATTCAAAATCAGAAAGAAAAGCGATAGAAGTTAAAAACTTACTTAATTATTCAGTACGTTCTAAATAAGAAAATAAAATAATAGTAATAAAATTCTTACTAAATTATGTTATTCAAATCTTATTTGTAGCATCAACTTAAACTATTATGACACTTTTCGACCTCTCCTATAGCATATCTGTGATTGTCGACATACACCGGTGAGGGTCCGAATGTACAATAATGTAATGAAATATTCGATCTTTCACCGACGCATTTGGTGTTTACTGACATTCGCCGGTGAAAGCCGACATTCTCCAATTTCGTTCTTTCATGGTAGCATATGTATTCTTGTAAACTGTTGTTTCCAGAACTTTTTATTGTAACATCTGTCTTAATAAGTAGAAAGTATAGATATTTTTTTTGTATTTATAATTTTATTCAGAGCTCATTAACTTTGAATTGTTACGTTTTATCTTTTTTAGATAAACCTGAATGCACCATCAGAAAAGACTACGATGATCAAAGAAATGTAATGCTGATATGTCGATCTGTCGCATACCCTCCCGTGTTTAATTTTTCATGGTATCGGGATAACATTTCTCTCAATGGAAAACTAGATATCATTCAAAAGAACGGCCGACACGAAAGTACAATTATTCTACAGACAGATGATCATAATGAAAACTTAGCAAGATATTCATGCGTCAGTGCTAATAGTATGGGATTATCTGAGCCTTGTAAACTTCAAATGACATCACTTCCTGGTAAGAGAAGTTTGCTTTTCTTATCTAATTTTATAGATCAATCCTATGTATATTATAAAGTATAAACGTGTATGAGCTATAGTAAAAAGCGTTTAACACTTGTTTTCAGATTATATTCCATAACGAAATTAAAACTTCGTCGATAAGTCAGTGCGTAATGCTGATATAATTTTGACAAAATTAACAGTAGACGATTAAAATTCGTTCTTATTGGATTATTTTTAAACTTCTAACCATTGCATATTTTCTATTTTTATAACTTCGAATATGGAAAAATGACATTCAAATGCAATTTGCTTGAAAACTGTAGTTCAATTTGTTCATTTTTTGTATTATTTTTTATTTTCCAATATGATTTAAATGAAAAAAATCTGTTTCTATTGAATGCCGTCGACTGTGAAAGATAAATCCGTTTACCTTTAAATTAATCACAAATAATTTAGCACTTGTTTTCGAAAAGTATTTCATAAAATAACATTTCATCCATAAATAAATAAAAAATGAATGAAAAACTTAACACACGGAATTGTACTGTGCACTATAATATACCAATCTATATATTTAAAACACCTGGCTGTTTTTTTAGTCATCAGCCCTGAGTTTTCTACTGGCCCAATTTTGATAATTATTTTTTTAAATGAAAGCTGTTCATGTGTAGATGTGCCCATTCTGGCTAATTTTTAATTTATTTCCATTTTTATATTTTATTTTTAAATTTAAAAGCTTTTTCGTGACATTTCCTCAAAACAGTGGCAGCAGGTTAAGTTTTTCCCACTATAGAAATTTAATTTTCTTTATTACTTTCCACCAATCAGGAGAATGTAACTGATGTCATATTAGGAAAAAAAAAAAAGAAAAAGAAAAGAAAAGAAAAAAAGGAAGAAAAAGAATAAAACCTGTGATTTGCCGGTATTACGATCTTTCTATTTTACATAATATCAAAAATTAATTACAATCATTTCGTTGTATTAAATTATTATTTAAAATAAAAATAAATAAAACGTTTTCTACATTTCAATAGCAAACACAAAAATTTTATTCTTTTTAATAACAAAGATATCGTTTTTCTTTTCGTTGTCATGGCAATAAAACTAATTATGACAAGTTCATGGAGACTACAAACTAATAAATTAAATTTATTGCAAGTGCTGTAAATGTGTATTGGGTTAGTTATGCAGTTTTAGTAACTCTCTGTTTCTGTAATAATTAAAATGTTTTGTTGATATTACAATTACAAGGTGGAACCCGTCGAAATTCTACGAATGAAAATATTTAAAAAAGAACAGTTTCATTGACTTATAATAAATATAGAAAATTAGTTACAGTAAAAAATACATTTTATATTGGTCAGTCTAACTCTCAAACAATATTATTTTAAACTAATATTAATAAAATATTATAAAACACAATTATCCAAATTATTAAACGAAATATAACCTAAATTCATTGGATTTTTTAACAGACTTTTTAAAATAGTATACGCATTTTAATTTCCATTTTTTTTTTCAATTTTAAGGGAAAATGCAGTGATTCTGTTGCCACAATTACAAAATTGGTACTAAACAAAGAACAAAACAAAGCATAGTTCAAAACTGCATTAAGTTTTCGACTCTTTGGTCATAATTTAACATATTTAAATTGTTAAAAGATATGCGATTAAGACCAGAAGAATCTGAATTTTCGGAATTTTTGCTTAAAATAGGTAATGGAGAAATTCTTGCATGAATGAAGAATTCTCTGGAGACTCAAATAAAGTATGTTTACTACCGTCTATTATAGCAGAAAATGACATCGTATCACAAATTTTTCGAAAAGGATTTTCATTTTCAGATAGTATCACCAAATTGGCTAAAGTTTCAATCCCAGCCCCGAAAAACGATCATTGCAGTGAAATTTAACCATAAAGTTATTAATCTTATACCTCGCACATCCAGAACATACATGAGTAGAAATAATTTAATAACTGAAAGTGAAAAAGGAAATCCTCCAATTTCCAACGAAATTTTTAAATAGCTTAGAATTAAGTGGTTGCCTCCACACATTCTCACATTAAAAATCGAAGCAATTCTAATATTACTAAGAAATTTAAGTCCACACGAAAGTCTTTTAAAAGAGACCAGGTAAATTGTAAGAAACATGTACGATAATTTTTTGGATCTAGCAGTTACTACTGGCGAGGGAGTTGCAAAAAAAGTTTTGATTCCTAGAATGGATTTAATGCCATCAGATACAACTCTTCCCTTTTCATTTAGAATGTTTTCATTATTCGTGTTGCGTTTTGCATGACAATTAATATAGCACAAGGGCAAACAATGGATTCTGTTGATATTTATTTACCTGAGCCAGTATTTAACCACGGCATATGTTGCGATGTCTCGAGTACGTTCATTTAAAAATTTGAAAGTGCAAACAGTTCCAAAAAGCAACACAACAACTAATGTCGTATGTAAAGAAATACTTTAACTCGAAAAGAAAAATTAAATCTTAACTCAAAAAGAAAATAAAAAAACTTTCATTGAACCAATATGAAACTGATTTTCTATTTATTATAGATAAAACTGAATAAAATTTATATTTTCTTCTAAGTACACTTTTCTTTTATGTCATTCATTTTTGTTATTCATAAGCTTTAAATGTAAGATACTTATCTAATATATATTCTTTTTCGTCGAATTTCGACGGGTGCAGCTAGTAATGCGTTAAAACCAAACAAGTTTCTTTAAACAGACATCTGACGTTTTATTTGAATGTTAACTAATAGAAGAATGTCAATACGATTGTGTCATACATATATATATACAACCATGGTTGTATTTTTCATATGAAAATATTTTTTTAGTATTGTTAGGGGCAATATAAAAAACTATATTAAGTGTGAAAAGATTATTTTAATCTGATTTTTTTAAAAAATTATGCCCACCTTTACTCTGTAAACTCCGGAGCTCAGGTGAGTTTCCGTGCATAGAAAAAATTCAAATAGGGTGAAATTTTAAAAGAACCTTTAATGAATCGCCTTTTAATTTTTAACCACGTCAGTAAAAATATTTATACATGTATATATTTGTTATGGCATTTCCGATTGCCGGCATAGGTAGTTAAAAACTTACAACATTCTAATATTTATTATTATTTCTTATATTCTTATCAAAAACTGAAATACTCATTTTCACCAAAATAAATACGCCTGATGAGTTTTTGAAGAAGTGTGTTATTTTTTATTTCTTACTACAAGGTCTTTGACCATTTTTTAAAGAAGTAATTCACGAAGAAGTGTGCGTTTGTGATGAAATATCTTATGACCAAAGTCTCGTGACATTTCACGTCACCATTGTGGAGACTGCTTTGAGACTTATAAGCAACTATGGATTTAATCTCGTCAGATCGTTATTATCCACAGAAATAAGAAAAAGCATCTACAATTTTTCTTTCTTTTATCATTAAGACTTATCTAACTACAAATAAATACTCACTATTTCATCCATATTTTATCAGAAGATTTGATTCCAGGCACCGGATGTGATAGGTTTTTTAGACAGACATTATTTAGAGAGACATTTTTTTATTATTATTTGCTCGAACAAAACTTCCGGACACGAGAACAAATTTCGTTCGAACCGCGTTCTATTACAAAAATTGTTTTTACAAACTTTTAAGGAATTTAAAAATCTGCAAAGTATGTGTGGATCTCAAACATTGGTCTGAAAATTAAATTATTTTTCTACTCTGTTTTCATTCTCCAAATATAAAAAAGGATTTTAATTTTTAAAAATATCCTAACGTTTAGAGTTCGAATATTGGCTACTGAAATATAAATTACACAGAAATATTATATTTCTTATGCTTAATCAAATACGTAAAAATGCGTTATTTCTAAACTTTACATTATACATAATTTTAAAATATTTAATATATTTTGAATAATAAAAGTAGAGAAAAATGTTAGAAAACTAAATTTCCTATAAAAAATTAAAGTAATTGAAATAAAATGAGGTACACACGTAATACTTTTTTAAGTTTAAAAGAAAAAAAAAAGATAAAATTGATAACTTCTTTATATATTTCTGAAACGATTACCATTGATAATTATATTTAAACAAGAACATTAAAGACACAGAAAATTTAGTCATGAACAAATAAACTACCTTTGAAAAAATATTACGAAATGTTTAGAGCAAAAATTTACTATCATTTATGTTCTAAAAATTCTGGTTTATCGTTAGCCACGCACCAAATGAAGGTTTTAAAAAAGAAAATACTGTTTAAGTTACACACAACGAGATTTTAAAATGAAAATCCTTGTTTTAAAGGTAAATATAGTGGTCGGAACATTGTTAAAGATCAGTTTAAAAATACTATTTACAGATGGCAGAAAAAAATGTGTTTAGGTACATTTAGATATTAAACTTTGGGTTTGTGCATGATCATTCTTATTTTTGATACAAATCTAGAGTTTCGGTTAGATCTTGTATGGTTATGTATGAAATTTATACAAAAACAAATGTGATTGTCCAGACTGTACACAGCCCTCTACTTTTTAAGCATTATATTTAATCACAATATCTTTTGGCAAAACATTTTGTAGGTCCATTTGAAATTCTGCCAGATATTCTCGAGAAGCAAGGTTTTGCCTGAGCATTTTTAGAGAATTTTATATTAGACTATATATTTTTTAAATATTTACTTAAAACACAATGCAAAATTCATGCAATGATGATAAACGTACGCGGAATTCTCCTAATCTAAATATTCACAAATGTTACGCAATATATGTTATTTAGATAGTAAATGGCAAAGCATATGATAAACTATAAAAACGTCTTTTAAGTAATTAAAACACAAACTATCAGCAGTAAAATTTGTGTAAAGGAAATCTTGTACATTTAATACTCAGTTTTTGAAAGAATGCAGTTTTGAAAAAGATTTTAAAAATCAAACTTATTTAGTTATTTAAATGTTTTATATACTGCGTACATAATTAATACAAAAAATCCTAATCACTTAAAAATTCTAAAACTACTTTTTATAATTCCTTTTAAATTTATAAAATTTAATGAAAAGAGAAAAGACTAAAAAGTCATATGGACATTGTATAAAAAATTCGCAATTCTCAGTTTTATTTTCACTGGGTTTGGTCATAAATTTAAAAAAATATTTTTAACTGAATGAACACTAAATATTTTGAAACTTAAAAGAAAAATAAATCTTATGTACCATCATATCAAATATGTTCAAATAAAATTTATGCTATTCATATCAATTTATTTTATCAATCACTCAAAGAAAGTACATATTACATTTAACTTAAACGCACTTGAATATTTCATTATTCTTTTCTCTATGTGAGGAGAAAATAAAACAGCTGACAAAATAAAAATTTAAAAGAAATGAGGAAGTGACATGTTTATTTTACTCGCAAATCAAGAATCAGGAATATAATT
Organism: Maratus speculifer; assembly: GCA_964019185.1. Classification (NCBI taxonomy): domain Eukaryota; kingdom Metazoa; phylum Arthropoda; class Arachnida; order Araneae; family Salticidae; genus Maratus; species Maratus speculifer. The sequence goes on from OZ025290.1 coordinate 97,162,955, forward strand.
AGAGAATAGAATTTTCCTCAATGTAAGACTGGAGTTTATGACTTACAAAATTTGTTCAATTAAATGGTATACTGTTTATAAATTTATTTAATTTATTTAAGAATGTCTGATCAATCTCTTGTAATGCAAAACAATGATTTTTTAAAAACGTTTTTGCATCACTAGTAAATATAAGCAAAATATAATGTTATTATACAGTTTTATAAAACGACAAGTATCTTTAATGAAATAAATTGACGTTTTCTGAAGTATTTTCTCTATGTGAGGAGAAAATAAAACAGGTGACTAAATGAAGATTCAAAAGAAATGAAGCAATTCGAAAAAAAATGCTCTGTGACGTTCATTCGATTTAGAACCAAGTAAGTCACATAGTGTATGGGAAATGCAAAATCTACTTCTACGAAGTGATATATCTATTGTACTCCCAGGTCACGAATCAGAAATGTAATTAGACAATAAATAGATTTTCTTTAATGTAAACCAGAAGTTTATGACTCAGAAAATTTGTTCAATTAAATGCTGTACTGTTTCTAACTTGGTTTAATTTAGTTCTATACTGTTATTACTAATAATATATTTAAGTATGTCTGGTTAATATTGTTAAATAAATAAAAACAGATTCTTATTAATAAAAATATCAATTAATATGATTTTTAGGACAGCAAAAAGTATAAACTAACATTAAGTTATTGATTTGAACACACTTGACGTTTTCTTAATTCTTTTCTCTATGTGAGGAGAAAATAAAACAAGTTACAAAATGAAAATTTAAAGAAATGAAGCAATTCGGAAAGAAATATTATGTGAAGTTCATTCTATTAAGAAACAAGTAAGTCACATAGTTTATGGGAAATAAGAAATATAATTTTAAAGTGAAATGTTTTTTGTATTCTCAGATCATGAATCAGGAATGTAATTAGAAAATAATAAGATTTTCCTCAAAGCAAGATCAATCACTTGTAACGCAAAACAATAATTTTTGAAGAAGTTTTTGAAGCACTAAGAATTATGTGTAAAATATTATGTTTTTTATATAGATCCATAAAACGATAAGTATCTTTTGTAAAATAATATTTATTGTGTGCATATCATTAAGCATCTGTTTTCCGTATAGTAAATATTCTATTTCCTGCATATTTTCTATGTAGTATTTTCTGCTTATCATAAATTCGAAAACAATTTTAATTGAACAAAAAGACTAAAAAATTGACTAAATATTTTTAAATGTGAAATAAAAATAAAAATTGTGCATCATTATATCAAATATGATTAATTGTAATTTATGCTATTAATATCAATTTAATTTAACAATCAATCATAGTGCATGCAAATTTGACTTGAACACACTTGACGTTTTCTTAATTCTTTTCTCTATGTGAGGTGAAAATAAAACAGGTGACTAAATGAAAATTTAAAAGAAATGAAGCTTTTCGGAAACAAATGTTCTGTGAAGTTCATTCTACTTAGAAACAAGTAAGTCAAATAGTGTATGAGAAATGAGAAATCTAATTTTAGAAAGTGAAATGTTTGTTGTGCTCCCAGGTCACGAATCAGGAATGTAATTAGAAAATAACTAGATTTTCTTCAATGTAAGGCAGAAATTTATGAGTTAGAGAATTTGTTCAATTAAATGCTATACTTTTTCTGAATTTATTTAATTTATTTGTGAATATTTGATCAATCTCTTGTAGCTCAAAACAATAATTTTTTTGAAAACTTTTTGAAGCACTAGATATTACGTTATTATGCAGTTTTATAAAACGATGAGTATCTTTTGTGAAAAAAAAAATGTTCTTGTGTACATTGCATTACGCTTCTATTTTCTGTACATTAAATATTCTATTTTCTGTTTTCTGAATATCATAATTTTGAAAACTATTTTAATTGATGAATATTAAAGATTTTTAAATATAAAAAAATAAAAATAAAAATTATGTACCATAATATCATATGTGTTCATTTATAATTTATACTACCAATATCAAATTATTTTAACAATCACTCATAGAGCATACACATTTCACTTGAACATATTTGTCTGTTTCTATATTCTTTTTTCTATGTGAGATGAAAATAAAAGTGGTGACTAACTGAAAATTTAAAAGAAATGAAGCAATTCGGAAACAAATGTTCGGTAAAACTCATTCTAATTAGAAACAAGTGAGTCACATAGTTTATGGGAAGTGAGAAATCTAATTCTAGGAAGTTAAATGTCTATTGTACTCCCAGGTCACGAATCAGGAATGTAATTAGAGAATAACTAGATTTTCCTCAATGTGAGGCAGAAGTTTATGGCTTAGAAAATTCGTTCAATTAAATGCTATACTGTTTCGAACTTGATTTAATTTATTTAAGAATGTCTGGTCAATCTATTATAATTCAAAATACTAGTTTTTAGAAGTTTTTGAAGCACTGGAAAATACAAGTAAAACATTCTGTAATTATACAGTTTTATAAAACGAGAAATATCTTTTGTGAAATAAATTGACATTTTATATATTCTTTTTTCTATGTAAGGACAAAATAAAACAGGTGACTAAATGAAAATTTAACGAGAACGAAGTAATTCAGAATCAAATGTTCTGTGAAGTTCATTCTATTTAGAAACAAATATGTCACATAGTTTATGGGAAGTGAAAAATCTAATTCTAGGAAGTGAAATGTCTATTGTACTCACAGGTCACGAATCAGGAATGTAATTAGGGAATAACTAGATTTTCTTCAATGTAAGGCAGAAGTTTATGACTTATAAGTTTTTTTTCCATTAAATGGTATACTGTTTCTGAAATGATTTAATTTATTTAAGAATGTCTGATCAATCACTTGTAACGCAAAACAATAATTTTTTGAATAATTTTTTGAAGTACTAGAAAATATAAATAAAATATTATTTTATTATATATTTTTATAAAACAATAAGTATATTTGGGGAAATAAATTTTCTTGTGTATATTGTATTAAGCATCCATTTTCTGTACAGTGAAGAAGACAGTTTCTGTAAATTACAAATTCAATAACATTTTAATTCATAAACACTAAAGATTGTTAATTGTAAAAGCAAAATATAAAAATGTATACCATATCATATGAAATGTTTTCAATTGTAATTTATGCTTTTAATATAAATTTATTTTAACAATCACGCAAAGAAAGTACCTACACATTTGACTTCAACATACGTGAGTTTTTCTTTATCTTTTTCTCTATGTGAGGAGAAAATAAAACAGGTGACTAAATGAAAATTTAAAAGACATAAAGAAATTCGAAAACAACAAATGTTTCGTGAAGTTCATTCTATCTAGAAACAAGTGAGTCACATAGTGTATGAGAAGTGGAAATCTAATTCTAGGAAGTGAAATGTTTATTGTACTCCCAGGTCACGAATCAGGAATGTAATTAGGTAATAAGTAGATTTTTCTCAATGTAAGGCAGACGTTTATGACTTAGAGAATTTGTTCGATTAAATGCTATAGAGTTTCTAACTTAATTTAATTCATTTAAGAATGTCTTATCAATCTCTTGTAAAGCAAAACAATGATTTTTTGAAGAAGTTTTTGAAGTACTAGAAAATATAAGTAAAGTAGTATGTTATTATACAGTTTCATAAAATGATAAGTATATTTTGTGAAATAAATTTTCCTGTGTGCATTGCATTAAGCGTCTGTTTTCCGTGTAGTATATATTCTATTTTCTGTATAGTATTGTCTGCTTATCATAAATTCGAAAAAATATTCTAACTGAACAAAAAGATTTAAAAATTGACTGAATATTTTGAAATGTAAATAAAAATAAAAATTGTGTACCATTAAATCAAATTTGATTAATTGTAATTTATGCTATTTATATCAATTTATTTTAACAATCACTCATAGCTAGTGCATGCAAATTTGACTTGAACCCACTAGACGCTTTCTTAATTCTTTTCTCTATGTGAGGTGAAAATAAAACAGGTTACTAAATGAAAATTTAAAAGAAATGTAGCAATTCGGAAACAAATGTTCTGTGAAGTTCATTCTATTTAGAAACAAAAATGTCACATATTGTATGGGAAGTGGGAAATCTAATTCTAGGAAGTAAAATGTTTATTGTACTACCAGGTCACGAATCAGGAATGTAATTAGAGATTAACTAAATTTTCATTAACGTAAGGCAGACGTTTATGACTTAGGAAATTTATTCAATTAAATACTTTACTGTATCTAACTTGATTGAATTTATTTGAGAATGTCTGGTCAATCTCTTGAAACGCCAAACAAATTTTTTAGAACATTTTGAAGCATTAGAAAATATAAGTAAAACATTATATTTTTATACAGTTTTATAAAACGAAAGCGATATTTTGTGAAATAAATGTCCATGCCTGCATTGCATTACGCTTCTATTTTCTGTAAAACAAATATTCTTTTTTCAGTATAGTATTTTCTGCATATCATAAATTTGAAAAAGTTTAATTGATGAACAGTAAAGATTTTTAAATATAAGAAAATAAATGTTATGTACTATAATATCAAACGTATTTAAATGTAATTTATACTACCAATATCAATTTATTTTGACAATCACTCATAGATCATACACATTTTACATGAACATAATTGACTGTTTCTTTATTTTTTTCTCTATGTTAGGAGAAAATAAAACAGGTGACTAAATGACAATTTAAAAGAAATAAAGAAATTCGGAAACAAATGTTCTGTGAAGTTCATTCTATTTAGAAACAAATAAGTCACATAGTTTATGGGAAATGAGAAATCTAATTCTAGGAAGTGAAATGTCTATTGCACTCCCAGGTCACGAATCAGGAATGTAACTTGAGTATAACTAGATTTTCTTCAATGTACGGCAGAAGTTTATGACTTAGAAAATTTGTTCAATTAAATGCTATATTAGTTCGAACTTTATCTAGTTTATTTAAGAGTGTCCTGTCAATCTCTTGTAATACAAAATAATAGTTCTTAGAAGAAGTATTTGAAGTACTAGAAAATATAAATAAAATATTATGTTATTATACAATTTTATAAAACGAGAAGTATCTTTTGTTAAATAAATTTTCATTTGTGTATTGCATTTAGCAGCTATTTTCTGCATAGTGCCTCAGGAAGTCTCAAATATTGTTTTATGCTTGAAAAATACTTGACATTAAATATAGTCTATTATCCTTCGAAATAATGTATTATATTTGAATAAAAACAGACTATTGAGAATGTTCCTTGGAATATTAAAACAGACACACGTCCCACCACAAACAGATTCACATTAGACTTATATTTCACCTCAACATGTTAAGAACCTACAATAGTCACTCAAAAAGTCTCGGACAATAATGCTAATTTTTTGAAGGCATTGCTTTCAAATATCTCGCAGAGATATTAATATTTTTACATGAATTTTTTGCATAGGATATCAGAGGACGATCTACAACCGGGATTTACTTTAAGATTTTTATTTTTTGATTTTTGTTTTAGATAAAAATTAAATACTTTAATTTTCGGAACCGGTTGCAACTGGTATTGAAATGAAAACTATCTTAATATAAAAGAGATATAACCAAAATCGAAAAAGTAAAATCTAGCCCGGTTGTAGATCGACTTCTCTTATCCTATGCAAAAGAATCATCTAGAAAAATTAAAAATTTTGCAGTTTTTCACAGGCATCTATACAATGCAAAAAACATTAATGTGTCATAAAATTTATAAAATAAATTATCCATAGCGTGTCATGATTTTTTATTTTTAATATATTTTAATAAAATCAGTTTATAAAGTTTCTAAATATCATGAAGTGCAAAGTGACTAATGTCTTGCCCTGATTGTAAATACTTATTGTTCTCAAACTATTATAAGCAGACACATGCCTGTTTGGATATATTGCAAATACAGATATACCTTTTTTATTTATATAAGACCACAAGTTTCGCTAAATTTCATGGCATATCCACTTGGTAAATAGAAGAATGTCTAAAAAAGTATTCTAATTCCGCCAAGTGCTCTTTAAAAAAGTCTTCTTATACACTATACATAGCAGCTTCAGCAGTAGAGATTGGAAATTTACATGAAACTTCACGAGTTTATTGAATAGGACTCTGCTTTACTTCAGGGCATATCGGCTACACTGAATGTTTTTTAAACCTGCCTTATCATCACCCTATCCATATTATATCAGGAAAGTTTTGTCCAAAACAACATCGAAATATTTATATATAATTTATGAGAAATTTTCTTTCGTGAAAACAAAGTACACATCGAGCTTTTCTTGAATCGACACCATTTCGGCCAAAAATGTTTTCCTTACAAACTCCTTCTTTCTCTGAGTCATTCTTGCAGTACCAATCTTACCATTTGTTGAACAAAAAACTACTAAAGCAGACCTATAATATGATACAAGAAGATACATTATCATAGAAACGGTTAGTTTATAATAAATTATTTTAATCAAGATACGAATTTTGGTTCACCGCATATTTTTTGTCCAACTTAAACATTTCTTGTAAGAGCAAGTCCAAGCACTTTCAAATTATCATTGAAAAAAAATCATTTGTTACAAAAAAATAATAGCAATAAATTATTTTTTATTAATATCTAAAACTATTTTAATACATGTGATTGTTGATGTAAAATATATATATTTATATACTTGAGCATAAAAACATCATTTATTTCACAGCTCCCTCTGGCTGGGTTTTGCAAGAAGAAAATTTAATTATCGTTGCTGGAGTTGCAGGAGGCCTTGTAATATTAATGGCAATGATGGTCATAACTGCTGCAGTTGTAGCTGTAAGAAGAAGAATGTCTGGTAAGACAAAAACGATTCAATATATCTTAAAAGAAAGCAAAAATAATTACAAATCTTGCACATGAAGGGTATAATTATCTAAATTGCTAATTTATATAAAAATTTAGGGCAAAATATATATAAAAATTTATATAAAAATTTAGGGTTTTTGATTTCATTCTAATAAAATCATTAATAATTGCTAAACGCAAATGTTATGCTCATATTTATCTTTCTATTTTCATTTATTTATTTGAATATTATACAACTAAATTAGAAAAAAAATTACGAATTCGTATAACACAAATTTTCAAAACTTTAAATTAAAGATAAATTGTAATAATATTTTAAATAAGTCTTAAAGTGGTTATATATATATATAAATATGTTACAGGCCAAACCCGATTTTAGGCCAAACTAGATAGGCCAAACCGGTCTATCCTAACGCCCATCGGATAGACTAGTTTTTGCTAGGCCAAATCGGTCTATCCTAACGCTCATCGGATAAACTAGTTTTTCCTACGCCAAACTAGTCCATCCTAAGGCACATAGGACAAACTAGATTTTCCTAGGCCAAACTAGTTCGGCCTAACTCTTATAGGATAAACTAGTTTAGACTGCTGTTTATTGGTCTGAACTAGTTTATCCTAGGCCAAATCAATTTGGCGTGATTTTATTGAATTCAATGACCGCCTCAACGCCAACATTTTTGTTTGTCCTAGGCTGATCTAGTTTATCCTAGGCCAATGTAGACTAGGCCAGAGAAATAATGGGCAAAGAAGTTCTGTATGTATGTAAGTACGCTTGTATGTACGTACGTATGTGCGTAACTCTTGATAGAAATAATGTAATTTGACGTGTTTTTATCTCATCAGGCTACCAAAGTCTGAGAACTAATGTGCCCGTAGATTCTGTATCTATGTATGTATATAAGTACGTAACGCAATAATTCTTGATATAAATATCTTGATTCTCGATTTGCATCAAACTTTCAATATAGTTTTATTCTTATGAGGAGATTTTCTGATTAATTTTGGGAGGTCATAGGAGAAGAATAAGGGGTGGGGGAGAACGAGAGGCTGATTCGCCCCTTCCCAAAATTAAATAAATGGGTTTCCATGCATTATTAGCATATTTTATTCAAATTTTACACATAGGAGTATTCTTTTGAGGCGCCTCCAGGATTAGTTGTGGGTGTTAATTATTTAAGTATAAAGGGACTGGGGAATAAGGGTAACAGCCCATAATTTATGTAACTTCTTTTTTAAGAAGAATTTACTGATTTTCTTCAACTTTTAGAAATAAATTTATTCTGGTAAAGCGCTTCCCTAATTAGTTTTGGGGCTAAATTGAATAAGAACAACGGGAAGAACGGGGGTAACCCGCCTGATTTTGGCAAATGGGTTTTTCATGCAGAATAAACCGATTTGCTGCAAATTTTGCATTGCTTCATTCTTCATTCTTGCATTTGTTCATTCATGAAGCACTTTACCGATTAATTTTGGTTGTTCTTCGGTTAAATATAAGGGGGAAACTTACAATTTATCTCCTTCCTTAAATTAGATAAATTGGTTATAATACAGAATTCTCCAATTTGCTTAAAATTTTGGACATGTATTCATTTTATCAGGCGCTTCTTTAATTTTTTTTTCTTTTGTTTAATTATAATGGGGTAGTGTATGGTTTATCGCCTTCCATAAATTAGATAAAAGGGTTTTTATGCACATTTATCCGATTTGCTGTAAATTTTGAATATAGTTTCTTTTTTCTTTATAAGACGAATCCCTGAATTGTTTTGAGGGTTTAGTGATTATGTATAAAGGGAGGAATGGGGGATTGCCCTCCTTAAATCAGATGAATGGTTTTTTGAGCAGAATTATCTGATTTGCTTCAAATTTTGGATAATTGCATAATTTTATAAACCGTATCTGTGATTAATTTTGGGGGTTCAATGGTTAAGTATGATTGGGGGAAATGTGAAAAAATAATCCAACTTACTATATTTTTCGAGGGTGTTTTTCTTAAAAAAAATAAGGCTGTAATACACAATTAGTGTAAACAGCCTGTGGATGCAAAGCCATCATTTTAATTGGGCAATATTCTTTTTAATATCGATCCCGACTACTGCTCCATAGCAAACCTTGAGCAAAGTGGTTTTTTCATTACCCTTATATAATGTACTTTATTCGAAAGGTAACAGAATACTGTCAGAAGTTTGCACGAGCCGGAATTCCGAGGAAGGAAAGTTATTTTGCCGTAACCCGGTGTAAAAATTAAAAGTTCAGTTCGAGACCTGCCTGTACAAAAGTCAGTGAAAAGAGACTCAGTCCGGCATTATCTGGCCCTACTCAATTTCTGCAAAAAATTCAGGTTTTACTTAACATACAATTAGTATTCCTTTAAAAAATACTGCATACATATTTATTGGATAAATGTACAATATATAAAATTACGATGTGTTCACAGAATGGTAAATACACAATGTATTATTAATTATTTAGATTCTTAAACCTTACAATATTCAAATAGAGATTCATTAAATATTTAATGTAGTTTAGAACAAAGAAAATAAAAACGAGAGTTATAAATATCATAACTATTGAATCTGTTCAGTTAAAAGTAGATTTGTGAATACGTTTTTCTGTCATTCCTTAAGGCTTTTCTCAAATCAAAAAGAGCTATGTTTTAACACATTTATGAACTAAATCATTTTCGGAAATGCAGAAGATTAACAGGCATTCTCACTCAGAAAATATGTAATCGAATGGCGTTAACCATTTTTTTCTTAAAAGCGATGTACCTTTGAGAAAATACTGTAAAAGCTACGTTTTGAATCGAATTTCCACTTACGATTTAACGAAAAAGAAAAACTTGACGCCGTGACAAGAATAGCTTATATGTCGACAGCTAATTAATTTCTCAAAAATGGAAAACTCTGTTCGATTCCAAATTATGATCAGCTCCGATCTAGCTCGAATATGCAATAATAATAATAATATTAATAATAATAATAATAATAATAATAAATGCAAGTTTGATCTCATTTGGCACAAGTCTGCATAAAAAAAAAAAAAAAAAAAAAAAAAAAAAAATAAGCAAACACCATGTCCAATGGATCTTGTCTCTACGGTGGACATGTTAAATTTCTGTATTTATGTTACAAGCAAGGAATGTTTCCACACATTTATACGCATTTTTGTGAAAGACATGCTTTTTCCGGCCAAACCCAATTTCGAGTCAAATTAGGTTAGCCTTGGATAAACTATTTTATCTTAACGCCAATTGGATAAACTAGCTTTTCCTACGCCAAACTCGTTTATCTTAATGTCCATAGGATATACTAGTTTTTCCTATGTAAGAGACTAATCCTACATTTTTCCTTTTATACTTAACCATTGAACCCCCAAAAACTATTCAGGGAATCGCTTAACAGAAAGAACCTATATCCAAAACTTCAAGCAAATTCGTCAATTCTGCGCCAAAAATCGTTTATCTAAATTGCGTTTGTTTACCTACATTGCCCTTTCTTTTATCCTTAAACAATAAACTTCTACAACTAATCACGGAGGCGCCTTGTCACAATGATCCTATATCTAAAATTTTAAATGAAAACTGATAATTCTGCATGATAAATCCATTTCTCTAAATCATAGGTTCCCAACCTTTTATAGACCACCGCCCCCCTTACAAGAAAAAAATATTCCAACGCCCCCCTCTTCCATAATAGTTAATTATACCTATTAAAATATTTTTGCATATTATCTATATCTATTTTTTGTCTATTTATTAAGAAACACAAGGTAAAATTATAATTAAAACGACTATCAAAGATGTTCAATAATTTAAAAAATAAACTCAAAATGAAATTAAATAAACTTGCTAAAAAGTGCATTTAATACATTAATGATGTCATGTATCTAAAAGATGTTATTATATATAAAAACACAGTTTTAAAAGCATAAAACTTCAAATACTATACGCCAAGCGCTTTTGAACATAACTTCATCTTCTTTAGGGCAGCTTTGTTCATGCATTGAAATTCCTTTTCGTACTCTCATGCAACTCGAATGTAAACAAAGGTGTCCCTAGGATGAAACAGTTTTGATCGAAAGAACTCGGCGTATAATATTTGAAATAAGTAACATCCTTTAGATTTGTAACATTTTTACCGTATTAAATGTTTCACAAATAATAATGTGCATAAACAGAAAATCAATGAGAAATTAATAAAAATTATGACATAAAGATAAAATAAATAAGAGTAAAAAATATTAAAGAGTTGGTTGACTCTGATGGAATTTTAACAATTTGTTAATGTCGGTTTCCAATTTTGTTAACAGTAGTTGTAAATCGCTACGTTTAGTAACGTGCACGTGCAGTCTATTTCTTTTAGATTAGATATCGCACTGAACCCACACTTTAATGAATAAGCTTACCGAAAAGAAATTAAAATTTTGTCTTCTTTTGCCCAGAACTAAGGGTAGAGAACTGGTGTAGATTTCTGAAGTCAGAACTCTTGGTATCCGCTTCAAAATTTTACTTTTAGTTTCTCATTAGTTATGAGTCTATAAGTCCTTCTTCTAAATTTGACGATTCTGCTGTATCTGTATTTGCGAAAGGATTTAAAACCCAACTCGGTATGATCATGTTTAAAGCGTCCTGGAATCGCTCAATAAAATCAGTATGAAGAGTGGTCCAAGTGTTGTGAGTAATTTGGTAAATCTTCCTGCTTTGCACAGATTGCTGCTAACATAGGAAAATGGCTGTATTAACTTCTACCTAGATTTTTCTTGAATATAACAAGTTTTGTCATAAAAGCAGCTATGACATTTTTTGTTCTAATCAAATTTAATTTGTAACACTGCAATTGTAGAAGGATTTGAAAGTATATTCTAAACAAGACTCTCAAATAAGCAACGTTATTTTTTGATGTTATCAGATTTTTGCGCAATTTTTTATCTCTGTTTTCAAGAAAGTCCAGTGCTGAGTCAAACAGATTGAAAAAACGATTCAGACAAATACCTTTCAAAAGCCAGCAAACTTCTGTGTGCAAGAGCAAGTGATTGTAATCTTCGTCGTTTTCATTTCAAAGTTAATCTGTCATGCAAAGAACTGCTTCTAATTTTATTCACTAATAACGTAATAAAGCTACATTTACAGACGTACATTCAAGTTTTTGGCAATCAAGAGCTGACGATGACTAACATAATCTACATGTACAGTCAGTGGTGCAGTCGTAAAAAACTGAGGATATACGCTCTAAGCAGAAGGCTCAAAGGGTATACCCTGGAGTGCATATACTATAGCTTTTTTTAAGAAGCAGAGGATATACGGTGTTAAAGAAATCCTGAAGGTATACGACGTATACACATGTATATCCTCCACGACATCCCTGCGTACAGTGAGTACAAATTGCTTCTTTAAAATGTGTTATGAAACCCGTATGGTGCCCTGTCATTCCTGGAGCACCACCAGTAGCTGTTGACAAAATACTATGAATAGGAATTTCTTTCTCTGAAAGAAACATGTTCAAGCTATTAACCCCTTGGGGACGAGCGACACGTATACGTGCCGCAAAAAGGCTTAAGAATGCCTCTTTATCCCCACCGGTAAAATTTTACAGTAAAATTTGCCTTATTTAATCGGAGCATTTTCTCGATTTGATAAGACACAAATTTCTGTTTTTAAAAACCGGTGGCAAAACATTAAAAATTTCATAAAAGACTCCCGTTGCGAAGGGGTTAAACATCGATTCTCCCTTTGTATCAATTTTCAAATTTCTAGCAAATAATAACTCTTGAAATTCTTTTTTTTTTTTATGAAATAGACATGTGATAAGAGTAGTTGCTTCGTTATTTGATAGTGTTGATTTATCGTATTCAATGGAAAATTTTCAAATCTTTAACTAATATTGCTTAATTATATTTCAACGTCCTTTATAGTTTCATCTATTCTTCTTTGTTCCAAAATAATTACTCAGAGGAATTTTTCGAATAATATCTGACGATGTTTTATGATGAACAACATTTATCTGTTTGATTGCCGGCAAGATTAATCCTCAGCAATTGTGTGTAGTTTTCCACCTTTTGCTATTAACAATGTTATTTTATATGAAGCGCCATAGTGTGTCATCTTCTTGTTTAGAAAACAACTCAAAAAGGTTTGTTAAAGTTCACTGTTTTAAATATTTCTTTTCCAGGGCTTAAAAATAAAATAAATCTTTATCTTTTTTATCAGCATGCATTTTATTCCAATGTTCTTGTAATCCAGAAGGCTTATTAGCTTCATTTCAAAAACAGTTTGAAAAAATTAAACACATAGGTAATGATTGGTTTGTAGGAGAATGGATAAATCCATATTTAAAATAGTCAATACCATACTGCCGACTTTTCTTCTTAGATTCAAACATTTTAAAATACAAAATTAACGACATTTTAAATTTAAATAGATTCACTTTGCAACAAATTTATAGCTACGCATAAAGGCTATAATGTTTTTTATAGCTTTCATTCAGAATAAACGAATTTTTTGAGCAGGTTCAAAATATAGTTTTGTTTGGAAATCTTTATTCAGGCATAAGTCGTTATATTTCCAACATTTTTCGAAATACCGGTTTTAAAAAATAACTATACTTATCAAATTTTTAGTGAGCTTAATATAGAAAATTCTGAACTAGTGATCATGATAATATTTTGATCAACGTATTTGCTACTAAATCAGAAGGTTAAATTACTTTCTTATCTCATCAAACACGACAAATCAAATTATTCGTCGCTTCGAGAATTAAAAAAAATCAGTGGTCAGAACATAAGCTTCGGCCATCCAAATAGCATCATACCACGTGAACACAAACAAGCGGAAAGTTTCGCACGCCATTAATTCGAATGGAAAGTTCTCATTCGCTGCAAGCTGCGACAGGTGAAAGCAGATCCCAGCTCTAGGCTCATTTTCATCTATTTTCATTTAAAGCTATATTTAAGATTTTTATCATCGCCCATGCAACGCCAGGAAGACTGGTCAAATAATTTCATTATATTAATTTCTTAAACAGGAAGGAACGTCATAACCGCCCCCCTTGACTGTCTCAACGCCCCCCATTTTCCTCTGGACCCGTCACCGCCCCCCTGGAAGGTTCCAGCGCCCACTGGGGGGCGGTACCGCCCCATTTGGGAATCTATGCTCTAAATTAACGGTGGAGGATTAGACTCCCATTCACACCCCTTTATTCTTATCCAATGAATTCCCAAAATTAACCAGAAAAGTATTCCTTATCAGAATGAACCTACTTTCAAAATTTGAAGCAAATTGGATATCTCTTTTAAGAGTTATATAAAAGTTACATATAAGAGTTACATATATACGTACGTACATACGTACATACATGCATTTACATAATCTGTGAACCCATTATTTCTCTGGTTTTCACGCCCGTGAGCTAAAAATACGTAAAACTGCATTGGCATAGGATAAACTAGATCAGCCTAGGACAAACTAGAATGTTGGCGCTGAGGCGGTCATTGAATTCAATAAAATGACGCCAAATTGAATTGTCCTAGGATAAACTAGATCAGCCTAGGATAAACTAATTCAGACCAATAAACAGCAGTCTAAACTATTTTATCCTTTAAGAGTTAGGCCAAACTAGTTTGGCCTAGGAAAATCTAGTTCGTCCTATGTGCCTTAGGATAGACTCGTTTGGCCTAGGTTTGGTTTGGTTTATTTTGTCGTCCGATTATGTACACTAATGGGATATAGGACCAGGGGGAGTGCCCTTCGTGGGGGTCTTTCTAAGGGAACCTAACCCGTATTTACGCAAGGTTCGAAGAAAACCACGAAAACTCCGAACGGTTAGGCCGACAGCCGCGATTGGGTTCGAACCCAGCACCTGCCGTCTACCAGTTGAGAGGTCTGAACCTCTCGGCCACTGGTGGGGCCGTTTGGCCTAGGAAAAACTAGTTTATCTGATGGGCATTACGATAAACCGGTTTGGCCTAGGAAAAACTAGTTTATCCGATGGGCGTTAGGATAGACCGGTTTGGCCTAGGAAATACAAGTCTATCCGATGGACGTTAGGATATGCTGGTTTGGCCTAGGCCAATCTAGTTTGGCCTAAAAGCGGGTTTGGCCTGTAACATATATATGTATAAACAAAATCTTTTAGGAAATTTGAATATAATATTAATAATTAACATATTTAAAAAAGATTATGTAAACAAGAAATGAAATAAAAATCATTTAATAGTATATTTTAAAAAATGTAATTTATATACTTCGTTACATAGTCAATAAGTGACAGTTAAAGATTATATGGAAGAGAAGTTGTTATTTTATGGATAAAATTAAACTATTTTTTCATTTTAAAATTTCATAATATTTTACTATTTAAATGATATGAAAAATGATTTTTTAGCAGATAAATTTTTAAATTTTATAGAAGTTTTGTCTTTTAAGTTGGTTATTTCTGTTTTATTTCACTCACACTATGTTTTAAAATGCACGATTACAATTATAAGTTCAATGACTATTTTGTTATAATAAATAATAAGTTGATATTAAAACGTTTTTATGTGACGGCTGATGCAATTTTGCATAAGTATTTATAAAATAGATCCACGTGACACTTGTTGAAGTTTTATACATGATTTGAGTTTTTTATATGCTCAAACTTTAAAGCACTATTACTAAAATAATAACAATAATTGTTTAAAATTGTTGTAACTGAAATTTATGAGATATTTAATAGTCATGTTAGTAATTTGCACTCTGTATTTATTATAACTCACAAATTATTATTTTTTTTTTCAAGTTCACGCTTTCTTTTATATAGATATAATATATGTATAATCTTTTCGACGAGACTCTTATATATTGTAAAAGGACAAACATGTGATATTTAATTTTTTTCCAGCTAACGGTACTTACTGGTATTAAATGTGGTTCAACAGTTTTTTTCTGTTAACTAAAGAATTTTTGGTTTATTTAAATATATGTACATTTATTATAATGTAATTTCGCTTTAAAAAACAGTACAAAAGTTCAACGACTTTTCTATAAAGCAATGCCTAAAAATCTCTCCCAGAATAATTATAAATACGTTCAGATGCTGTCCGAGCCCCCTCTAGTCAAGGATAATAATGTGTGTATTTATCATGATATCTGAATAAATTTTTCACTAGCAAGAGGTATTTTGTTGACAGTTTTAGTACATTCCTTTCTGGTAAAAATGTAGGCGTAAAACTTAGAAAATTTTTGCAAATCAAAGTTTAGCAATTTTTCATAGACGATAAAAATATAAATTCACGGATAAAAAAGAAAAATCACAAAATATTTTAGAACAGATAAATGATATGGAATAGTCTAGAAATTTCCATTTCAGATTTAAATAATATTCAGACAAAATTCATTTGCTTCCTTTCATTGAGTACGATTCCTATCTGAAAAATTGCTTACCAATTATTAATGTCTCTCTTTTTTATGCTTATTATTCTTTTCTTATGTATATAACAGTTAAAATAGTGATTGTTTACAATAAGTACTTTTAATCTAATATTTCCAGATAATAATAATTTTAAATTTTATTTCAGCAATTGACAAACCAGAAATGGATGAAACACAAAAGTAAGCATCATATTAAGATTAATTATCATTAAAAAATATAATTCGTCATTCTATATCAGCAAATAAACTATATTCTACTTGTAACATATGTCTTTTTCGGGAAAATTTTATTAAACTAAGAAATTGTCGACAAATACATTACATAAAAGAAAAACTAAATTCTATATAAGAAATCAGGTAAATATTCTGCATCTGATTATTACTTAAGACACTTTTACTTGTCTAAAAGAATTTCCAAAAGAAAAAAAATCAAATTTAATTTAAATTACAGACAAAATCTAATTTGCTTAATTGTTAAAATCATTTCACTGTTCAACTTAAATTAACTTTGCAGTGCGATACATGCAGAAATACAGCCTAAAACAATTGTTGAGATCTATAAATAAGCAACACTTAAAAATATAACTTCAATAAATGAATAATGTGAAAAAAGGTATATAAAATTATTAAAATTAAACTCTTTATAAATCAATGTTTAGATGCAGAAAAAAATAGAACTTGATTTATTTAATTTTTAACTTTTTTCGGATAAAAAAAGGAACATAAAAATAGAATGCTTCAAAGCTAGCATCTTTATTTTACAAATAATAAAGTATCTTGATACTTGTATTATTCATCTCATTGTCATAAGTCCTGTTTATTTTCAGAAAACCATGTTAGACCCATTTAACGGATTATTTTATTTATTGTTTTCCTATCAAATAAATCGAAAATTACTATTCAGAAATAGTAATTCTTAAAAGTAAAGGCTTTAAGAAAATTCTACCCAAATTTGGCCAAGGCTTATACATTAACAAATTTTTGAAGTTTCAAACATAATAAAATGTAACCAGACTAATTAAGTGTTTGTGCTTGAACGTTGAATATCAAGTATATTCAACCAATGCCAATTTAATAATAATAATAATAATATAATAGTAACAATAATAATAATAATAATAATAATAATAATAATATTAATATTAATAATAATCAAAACTGTATTTTAAGATGAATGAAATGACTATTACTCTCAGTGTCAACTACGATATTTATTTGCATTTCCGTTTTCAGCTTTGATGTTCGAGGCCAATCGGGTGACAATAATCTCTGTAGCAGCATAACGCCGATTCTACCGCCAGGCCCGAACCCTTTGGACGGAGGCCCATGTGTAATGATGCCTCTCCTCCCTGAAATAAAAAAGATACCATCACCACACAGACATCAGATTATCTCACCACTTTTGCAGCACGGTGGAAAAAATATGCATAATAGACGATTTTTGCCGAACAATTGTTCTGGTAAGAAAATATTATATAAAAATTTGATATCTAATTTTTTGTAATCTTAATATTAAGATAATCAATAAATTAATTTTAACATATCTTTTAAATATTTAGATTTTTTATCTCGTTGTATTTGAAGTTGAAAAAAATCTTTATGGGGATTTTTATTAATAAAAAAATCTACTCAATTGAACGTTATAATTTAAATGTGTTTCCGCAAAAAAATTTAACGCATTAATCTGATTTTGATTAATTTGTTTGGGTGGCTAATTTGTATGAAGGTAGCTCAATTTACTTTTGTTACTGTATAACTATCGTAGGCATAGAAAAAAAGGTGGTGCTTGCTCCTTAATATTCTGTAACATTCATATATATATTTTTTAAGATACCTTAATTTTGTAGTCAATTTCGTGCATGCTTAGCAATATTTTCCCCTTTCCAATAAAGATAATTGTATGTACATAAATAAATGACTTGCATAAATATTTATACATTTAACAAAAACAAAAAATGCCAAAAACACAGTTTATGAAACACTTTTTAACACTTCTAGAATTCTTTAACAAAACTTTGCAATCAACCATTTAAAAAAAATAATAAGATTTGATAACCAGTTTTCAGCAGTTACTGCCCATAACGGAAAAGCAGCTCAATTATTTTGGGCTACTCTGTGTTTAATCTACAACTTATATGTATTCTCAAAATACGCTAAAACTTATTTTATTGAGAAAATGCATAATAGGTTGGAAATTTACATTCAGCATACTAATGTATAAAACACAGTAACATTTTTTTGTATAGACCTATATTACCAGCAGATTTTTGTATGCGCTTTATCTTAAGTTAAAATTTAATTCAGGATGAAGCATAGCAGGGCCGTAACTATAAACTTGAAGGCCCCGGGACAAACTAGTGGGGCCCCTCGCGCACGGAGCAAATTGAAACTTTGCCCCGGTTTGCAGTTTTTTTCGCACTCCGCTGTTTAAACGTACACTGTATGATAAACAAAAAAAATGACTAAAATACGTAGAATTGGGCAACCCTACTCGGCAGGCACCTGATGGCAGCGGTGCAATTTTTGCGGATCCCACTGAAGCTAGCATAGTGGAGGAAATACAGACTTCTGATTGATTGAATACTTTAAAGAGAGTTTTATTTAAGTTCATTTTTTAGTTTATGTATTTAATCATACGTTTCTGTTTAAAAACCTTTTAAAAATAGATTTTGATCATCTCTTTTTTTATGTATTTATCAATAGATAAGAAGAAAGATTTTCTGGAATTTTTAAGATGCTTTTTATATTATTCAACCGATCAGAAATCCGTATTTTCCCTTTGATACTAGCTTCTGTGGGATCGGCAAACATGCTGGCGCGATATGACACATTCGACTCGATATTCTGCTTGCTGCTCTAGAGGTCGTTTTGCATGCGAAGTGTATAGAGTATATCGACGGGCACGCAAAAACATTTAGTGTAGCACTCTGATTTTTTTATTACTAAATTTTAGCTAGGTGCTGGTCATTTTATAGAAAGTTAGACTAGAAACTAAAATCAATAATTTTTAACCATTAGTTTGGGGCCCTTCAAGTTTTGAGGCCTCGGGGCAGTGCCCCGGCTACCCCGGCGGTAGTTACGGCCCTGAAGCATAGTTAAAACTACTCAAACCACACTTTAAAATATTATCAGTCTTAGGAGGTCATGTATCCAGTTCTTTCCGTATATGATTTTATTTATACTATAAAAATATTTCTAGCTTATTTATCGTGTGCAGAATATAATTGAAGTTAAAAGTGCATAACTCAGTTAAAAACTGCTTTTAAGCCCTCGCGCATCAATGCTTGGGAATTTTTTTTCTGAAATGCTGCATAGTAATATACTCATCACATATTAAGTAAAAATTTACTTAATGGGCATGTCATAAATAATATCGTGTTTCTAGCAGTTATAACTGATATGCGGTGCATTTAGGATGCAGTACTCTGTCCGAATCTTATGCGTATCCCTGTGAATTAACGTTAATTGCTATGTACATTATGTTATACAACAAATAATTTGCAGTAACCTCAGTAATGCACATTCTTTTCATCATTATAAAAATAGTGTAACATAGTTGAAATATATGCTGCAAACAATTTCCCGTAGGCTATTATTCGATCGAATTTTTTTATGTAGCTCTGTAAATAGATTAGTAAATGCTTTGCCACTCATTTTTTTAGAATGCAATATTAGAGCAGAAGATAAATGTGTATCTATTTAAATTATACAACTTTGTTAAAATGAACTTGAAATGATTTTTTCATATAGACCATAATTTAACGGGAAATTCTGACCTACCCTACAAATGAACTTGCTACACACTTTATTTACAAAAACAACTGTGCTACAGTAAACACCAATATAAACCAAATTCAAGATAATCTGAGTATTTTTACGACATTTAGACTCGGAGAGATGGACAGACAAACAGAAATCACAAACATATTTCAGTTATGTTGAAAAGTATTAAAATATAAGAAATTTATCAATCACGTTATCCAAAAATATTTTACATAACAAAATGTTATTATAAATGCATTTTTTATTATGTTTTAATTTACAGGGTTTTGTTTTGTATTGTTTTTTACATTTAAGTAAACAAAATAAATTTTTAGCATGATGCTTTAATATTTTTTAATTTAAATAATGATTTCTAATCTATAAAATTATTAGTAATTAACTTGCTAAAAAAATATGAAGGCCTTTTGTTAAGTATGGAACGAATTGTTTGATTAAAACAATCTAAGTTATAGCGGTTTAAAAATAAAAAAAATATTAATATAATGGAGCAAAAAAGGAAACGAATCTTAATTTCATAGAGTAAATACCAAATGTAATAATATAAATACAAATTGAAACACTATACACTGCTTTTATACGAAATATGCATTTTTTTATATTATTACTACAAAATGAATTAAATTTTCAATGGGTATGCGATAGGAGCAAAGTAATGAGGAAGGAATTTTAAACTAACGATTTATTACATAGAAATTATCTTGTTTTGTCTTTATTCATTTTTATGTAACATTGTGTCATGCAATTTGTACATTTTTATTTATTTTTTTAAACATAAAATACTTAGTCGACATTATCCTAGATTGATTAGTTTTTGAATTCTTTTAACTTGGTGATTTCTAATAGAACAAATAAATGATTACTTTTTTTTATTTCAGACATGTACAGGGTAAGAGACATATGTCAAGTGGATCATGGAAATAATGCTGGATGATATAACTAACGATTATTTTATTATGAGAGTAAGTAGCATTCTCTTAGATTTTCGTGTTTTATAATGCACGACTTTTTGAAATAACTCATGCAATGGCTACTCACAAAGTAGTTAGAAATTTTAAATATATGTAGAAAACAATTTTTCTGCCTGATGCAAAGTCTATTTTTTTCGAATATAAAAAAAAAAAATTAGGAAAAATGGTTAGAATATAAAAATTGAAAATGTTCACGTTAAAAAATTAAAAATCGTATAACATCTTAATAATAAAAGGACATAAAAAGCATTACTTAAAAAATATATATTCTAATATTTAATTTCAATCTACTCTGAAAACATGTAACTCGTTTAAATATTGCAATAGTGCTTGAAATCCACTGCAAAAATTCTTTATTTATGTAAATAGGGATATTTGAGTTATGACATTGATATAACTATCGAGTAATAATTTAAATCTCTGAAATAAGTAAACCATGTTGAGTAGCTTTCTTTTGAGGTGAGAAGAATATAAAGTACAGAAATCTGAATTCCCTAATTATTACCGCAATATAATATCTTATTTTTAAAAACGAAAGCACTGGAAAAGTAATCGCATACTGTTAAAAAGAACTTCTGTGACACCATAGGGTATCTACGGGTAGTCAATTATCTTAAGTTTTATGTAAAATTACATAGATTATAAAAACCGAGGTTCTGTAAAATAATAGAGATGTTATTCTGTAAATTTACAATAGAGTCTGTAAATTAACATAGTTTAAAATACTCAAGGCTCTGTAAATATAATTTTATTGATAGTAATTAAATTTAGTTATCAAAATTATTGAATCACTCAAGCTTCAGTAAGCTTCAAGAAATTAAAAAACAGCATTAAAAAATCCGTTTATTTTTGTTGTTGTTGTTTACAGACATTCTAAGATCATTTCTAGAAATAGAAGTATAGGGGCCAATTAAATGGTTGAACATGATCTATAGTAATCCATTAAAAGAAAACAATTGATTATGTAAGCTTTTTAGGTGCGTTCGTAATAAAACACATACGAAGCACCTATAGTTGTCATTGAGTCCGCCCATCTGTCTGCATATAACAGAGTAAAAACTACACAGACGAATGCCTAGAAATTTTAAATATATAATTATTGCAAAATTTTGTCGAGTTACTTTAAATTTTATAAAAATTGGATGTTTAATTACAGACAATCAAAAGTATTCCTTTACATTACGGAGAAAGAGAAAAATACTTTCAATTGCTTTTTACTGATTTAAATTAATATCTATAACATTTTCATCCATTTAATTAGCTTTCACTCTTACATTTTATCCATAAATTTCAAACTTTTTATCATTAGTTGCAACTCCAAGTTATTGACAGCTAAGCAGTAGCTGACACTTTAGAAAAAATCAAACTCAAATAAATTTCTCATGCAAAATTTTGCAAAGTAACACTATCTAAAGTTAATCTCAACACTTATTAGGAGCATTCGTAAATAGATAAATACATAGCATCTAGAGTCGTCTTTAATTGTCTGTCCCAAATATAACGTAGCAAAAAGTACCCAAAGGATTTGTTTACAATTTAAAATATGTAACTTTTTGCATAATTTTATCAAGTCATTTCAAATTTTATGAAAATCGTATGTATAGTTTAATTACAGGGGCAATAAAAATCATTGCATTATATTAAAGTCAATGGAGAAAAATAGTCTCAAGTTAATTTTAATGATCTTATACTTTTTCGAACAAATTAGAATTGATATGTATTTATGAAGTATGAATTAAGAAATACATTCAGTATGATATGAAGTGCAAAGAAATTTTTATATTAATTTACAGGGCCACACAAAAGTATACCATTACACAATGCTATACGTGGAAACACTGTTTTGAGCAGGTTTTAATGCCATTAAACTATTTCACATTTTATGAAATTGAGTACGTTGTAAAAGTTTACTACAAGTTGCTTTCTGCGTAATAGAATGCAGATAATATTTACAGGGACACACACAATATTTTGGCCACTATACTGTATCCGATGTACTGTATACTATTACCCCCAAGATCTGGATATTTTATGACTTTTGTTATATTAAGAACGCACCTCAGTTTTTAAGTTTGACCAGCAGTTTCCAAGTTTGTTTTATTTTGGATTTAACGCATATACCCCACCGAGAACATGTAAATGAGTAAGTAACTTTCCGGAAAAAGGTGCCTTTTTAAAACAATCATTTTATTTCTGAAACTAATATTTTTCATATTCTATTTGTAATACAAACATTCTAAATGTCTTCTGAATTATTTTTTCTAGAAATTAGTTT
This sequence comes from Maratus speculifer, assembly GCA_964019185.1. Lineage (NCBI taxonomy): Eukaryota > Metazoa > Arthropoda > Arachnida > Araneae > Salticidae > Maratus > Maratus speculifer. The sequence continues at coordinate 97,186,190 of OZ025290.1, forward strand.
AAAGATTCGTGCATGTATTGTGCTCATGATTTATTATTAAAAGTGGTTTGATTTAGCTTCACGGAGAGGAGGGGGGGGGACACTACTCGCACTTAGAATTTGATTTCTCCAGTCTCTGACAGCTGAGACATTAAGTTCGTTATATTAAAGAAAGTTAAAATTTGTTGCGTGAACTGTTTAAAAAACATGATAATAAATTAGATTCATCGTGTAGTAAACCTCAATAAAATTTAAATTTCTCCAGTCTCTGACAGCCGAGACATTAAGATCGTTATATTAAAGAAAGTTAAAATTTGTTGCATGAACTGTTTAAAAAACATGATAATAAATTAGATTCATCGTGTAGTAAACCTCAATAAAATTTAAATTTCTCCAGTCTCTGACAGCCGAGACATTAAGATCGTTATATTAAAGAAAGTTAACATTTGTTGCATGAACTGTTTAAAAAACATGATAATAAATTAGATTCATCGTGTAGTAAACCTCAATAAAATTTAAATTGTCCTACCGGAGTTTGACAAAAATTTCCAGTTTCTGGTTGATAAATGTCAGTCATTAGATATCTACATTAATAACAATTTAAAATTAAACAAAGACCACATGCATCTGTAGTATGTTATCATTTATGAATAAATATTTGTGTATTTTGCTGTTATAATTAAAATTACAGAATTTTTAATGGATAAATTTCTTAAAATATAAAATGACTTTAAAAATATCTTTTCTAATGAAGTGTCATTACACTCTTTGCATTCCTTATTGATTCTTAAAAAAAGTGTTCGTGTCAGTTATAAAGGTTTTTGATCATATTTATGAAAAAATAATTTTAATAATATAGCGGGTAATTCTTCAAAATTTTGTCCCCAGTAATTTTTTAATGCATATTTTATTCTTTTTCAAAAAGAGAGATAAATATGATTTGCATAAAATATATACAAACTCTTAAGTTATCAGATACGGTGGGTTTCACCCTGCATATTTCTTACTTAGGGGGGAGGGTATATAGATACCTTACAAGATACTAAGTGTCTTATATAAATACATATAAAAAGGGCCAAAGTATGTGCATCTTTCATTCCATATTAAAATTGATATGATAATTGAAAGACAAAATGAAAACTACTTTGATTTTATAAGAAAAAAATAATTAAACAATCATATGTAAATTTTCCAAGTGGATAAATGAGTATTTGCGGAAGCCGCCAATGCTCTTCCAACCGAGCCATCCCGAACAAATTCTGGAGCAGTAATTCACTCAAATAACCTTAACGACCCCACAATCTTGTCTGATACTTAGGATCAGCTCAACTTAATAAAGTCGAAGGTTAATCGAATGCCTTCAGCCAATTCATCCCTAGTTCAAATTCTGGCCCGGACTTTTGTACCCACTTATAAATTTTACATCTGAAATAATTCATTTACCAAGTGAATAATCGTGTTATAAATTAATTCCATAGTTAATTAATGTTTGAAATCTTTGAACACTGTAAACTAAAATGAGTAATATGAATTTATATTTTTTCTTTTGAATTTATATATTTTTTCAGTAATTTATCTTTGTATGAAGGAGAAGTAGATTTTTATACGGAAATAATATGCTATTACCTGCTACACCTAAATACTTTTTGGTTTAAAAAAGTAGTAATGTATAAAATCATGCACTTAATTTAAATTTTTTTTTCAGATGACACCGTCCAACTTGGAAACAAGAAATCCCTTCAGTGAATGTTATGAGTTTGTACTGACCAATTTTGATGGAATACAGAAGTATTAAGACAGCATTCTAAAAGTTAAGGATGATGATTGTTCCTGATCTCAAACTTTTATACTGATGAACAGTGTATTTTATACAAATTGACAATTGTTGATCCTTACAAGCTGATATTTTAAAAGGATTTCTCTCTCAGCTTAAAATTAAATTTATCTTTCGGTTTTTACACTCATTTTTATACTACACATCATAAAAAATCAATCATAGTAAGATTCATCAATAATTTGAAAAAAATATTTTTAGAAAACTTTCTTAGAAGAATTGTTGAAATCAATGGGAAATCTTTTTGTATAAAGAAGATTGTGATAAAATTTCTTTTTGGAACTCAGTGAATCACTGGTGTTACAAAATATAGCATATTATATTCATAAAATAAAACTTAGATCCATATTTCAAAAAAATTGATGCAGTTAAGTAATCATAAAAGTGCTGGAAACCTGATATGTTTGAATGTTACTATTTTAACATAAAAATGATGAGTAAATATTTCAAATATTGTTGGAATATTGCAAACAATAATTTTACTAGAAAATAAGTGAAAGATCGTCATCATTTATTACATGAACAGAATTGTGTCAACATGTAATTTGGAATCTGTCCCAGTCAGAAAGTAAATATTTGTGAAGATTAATATACCTTAACTTGTGAAATGTATATTCTTATATATTTTTGGAAATTTGAATGTCTCATCATGAGTTAAAAATACATTAAATAAATTTATGTAACATTTCAGCAAAATGCAACATAAGTATTGTGAGTATAAGTTTATAGAGAAATGAGATTTCAATTTGTCAATGATGGTGTTTCGTTATTTGGCTAAAGTTAAAGATAAATCAAGTTTAGATAAATAGTAACAATCTGAAAGTTCTCATATTGTATCTCAAAATTGTGAAAATTAGACATTTAAATTTCGATATATTTTCTAGTTAGTGTGTTTTTAATTCAGTGCCCTTGAGTTTCAGTTATATGTTTTTAGAAAATAATAAAAATATATTTGTATTTTCAAAAAATATGTTTTAAAAATTAAGAAATGCAATTTCATTTTACATTTTACTTGTCAAATAAAAATACCTTATGTCACTAATTGTCACGCAGGGAACAATAATTTTATGTTTTGATCAAATCTGTTTAAAATCTATCAATTGTGTTTTGTGTTTTTTTTTCCAATAATAACTAAAATATTATTCTCTATTCATACAGTGATAATTTTCGATTTTTTTCTATACATTTGCTTTTTCATGATAACGTAGGGGTCAAAACATAATTTTTAGTAAACGTAGCATATGGGAACAGTTCATGATGCGAAAATAAATAAATAAAAAAAATGTTGGATGTGACAATCCAAAATTTATTCAATCTCAAACATCAAAATATTTTAAAAAGCAATTACAAATGATAATATTTCAATAGTATTTGTTCAATACTATATCAACCTTGATTGTCATCTTAAATTCCTGCATCAGTCAATTAAAAGAAGTAAAAACAATATAATATAGAGGTATTTAATACAACAATAGTTTTTCTTATTTTGCTGTCATCAGTTTTTTACGAATACCTGGCTTTGCACGACTCGAAATCTCGTCACTACACAAGACGCTGATGAACTATGGAATATCTAAAAATAGAGAAACAAATCTACGAACATCTCTATCAAGGCAAATTAATACTGTTAAAAATCTTCTCCTAGTTTGCACCAAATTTTGGTATTCAATATCTTCATTAATTAGATGGTGAAATATTGAACCAATATTTGGTGTACTCTAAATAATAGTACGAGATTTCAACATTTTATGGTGTTGTAGCTAATGAGCATCAAAATTTGGTTCAAGCAAGAGCAAAAATTTTAACTGCGTATGCAAACATACATACGTTCATATATATATATATATATCTTTATATATATATATATGTATATATATATGTATATATATATATATCTGATTCCGTAAGTGTAAGGAAAAACAATAGATTGCGCATTATATTAATCGCCGTATTATTCAATGAATTTGCCAGTGAGAAAAAGCTTATTAAATTGACTCATTTAGTAAAAGTTAACTGATTTGCGATACAACGCACTAATGAAAATATTTTAAAAGCAATACTAAAAATAATAATATTATAAGAAAGATATTATGTATGGAAATTGTTATATATTTTTACTGCAATACATAAAGAAAAATTATAATAAAAAATCATTTCTTAAAATTAGAATATATTTTATACAGTAAGGTGTTAAAACTAAAAAAAGATAGAGGTAAAAACACATAGTGACGCAATGAAGGAAGACTATGCAAACATTTAGTATGCAAATTGCATTATTAATATTCTATGCAATAATTGTAAAATAGCAGGATATTTTTCATATGTAGAAATGTAATTAAATTGTTTTAGTAATATATTTTACTAAAACTATTTTTTTCTTTTTTTGAAATCGCAAAACTATGCAAAATTGATAAGAAAGCTGTAAAATGAATATTTTAATGCAAGTTAATATATGTATAATGAATGTGTGAAAATGTAACCACCCTATGTGATTATTTTTTTCTATGTAATTTTAATTAATGGAGTAGTTTTTTAAGTAAGAAACGAAATGCTTTACAGTTGCATAACATTTAATAAATGAGAAAAAATAAATTTGCTTACATAAAGAAACAAAAGCAATGGCTTAAAAATGCATAATCATAATGCTATGAAAAAAGGTTTTATCACGATATAGCTTATGAATTTTATTTGAATTTTATTGAAACAACATTTCATAAATTCATATTTTATAAAATTTGAAAACTCTGATTTTAGAAAATGAATGAATTTATCAATGTTTTTATTGAAACGCTGTTTATAATTTACAAAAAACAAGAATCACTGTTTTAAAATTTTAAAAAAAATGAGAAGTAATCTGAAAATTTTTAACAAGTTATTCCATAATCATGTAAACGGAAATGTATGTATCTGAATTTGTAGGCGTATATATATATATATTCAGTTTTTACAAATGGAGAAATTCCATGAACCTTATGAAAAGTCAGAATAAAGAACTTCAGACCTTTTTTTTTATTTTTTGTTTAACAAAATTGCATTACTATTTTTTAAACCCTCATGAAACCATCGATGTGAAGAATACCGAAAAAAAAAAACCGTAGTCGGTCTGTTTCGTGTTCGAGGGGAATTCTAAATAAGTAAGAATGTCCAAATGGTTTAAAATTGTTGCATCATAATTGATGCTTCCAGGCTACAAAATTGAATGCTATCATTTTCTGTGAAAAGCGGTGGCAAACATCTCCGAAATTGAAATTGTCTTTTACTTTTCGGGGTTTCATTTGAAAACAAGCTCATAGATTGAATAAAAAATACAATTAATAAATAAATGGTGAGTGTATACGTGGGATTGCGAAGACAGGTGGTCTACGTTTCATAAATGTAGAATTCAGTGTATAGTTGTGTAATTTAATAAATTTCAGAGGAGAAAATCGAGCCATTTCGTGGACTTATTGGATGATCAAAACAAATTTTTCTCCATTATTACAAAAGCAATAAGTAGCAATCAAAATTAATCCTGTTGTAAAAAGTCAGATTGCATACTTTTTCATTTATTTTTTAATTCGTCTGTAATCAGCTCAATATCAAACTGTTTTTTATAAAAATATGCTAAGAAATGTAACATTTTCCATTTTTTTTTGGGGGGGGGGGTGGGTACTTTTTAATGAGTATTAATTTCAGTTTATCATTTGGAGAATGGTAAATCATTTATTTTTATAAGTATTAAATAAAATAGGCTTTAATACATTTAGTAGTTTTGACAAAACATGTATGCTAAACACTTTTAGGAACACTGATACGCTAATATGCAAATTGGTGGGTAGAGTATATGTTACATTTGAAAGGATGTCTGAAAGAAGAGCTTTTCTTACAAATTTTGGTAGGCTATGATTTTTCTCCGAAATATATTATGCTCTTATTAATGGCAGTATCATATGTAAAAATTTGTTCCCTTTAAATAAACAATTAATAATTAATAATTTTATTAGTTATCTAAGCGACCTTAATCAGTTTATACTGCTGGTCAATGCTCAAGTATAATGGTAAAAGTGGAGGGTGATTAAGATTGGAAAATATTTTGTTTCATAAAGATATAAGGAATCTTTAACTAGTGATATTATTTTCTTGTCCTAATTTCTTCAAAATTTTAAATTTGTACACTTCTAGACACATAATCACTTTTTTTAAAATTTAGCCCATTTCTTTGGAAAGTACAGCCACGGGACAAAAATAAAACCTTACCGTTAAAAAAATTACCTTCCCTCTTTGATTTGTATGTTGTTTTCGTGGACTGCAGTTGTTTTAGATCATTGACAATTTATATTTTTTTAGAAACTTCTTCATATTTATTGTATGTTTATTTATTTACTTTAAACAATACCAAATGTAATACATTTATGTAAAATCAGTTTAAATGTTAAATTTATAAAGTCAAAATTTCGTTTATAAATTTAAAATGCATTTTTAGGCTCTACAACATATTGTCGCATTTATAATGTATATGTCATAATAACGCGGGGGGAAATTGTAAATGTTACAAATAATAATTGAAAATTTTCTTTTACAATGAAATGAAAAGTCGAAAAGTCAAAGAAATTCGTGCTTTTTTTTTTCTAATAAAGAATAACAAGAAATAATCTTACTCTAATTTATTACCATTTTAAATGGAAAATAAGTTCAAAAATTCATATTTGTAAAATAATCATTGCAGTTTCAATTTTTACAGTACCATTTTCTATTTAAAGTCATAAAAATACGTTAAATGATGATAGTGATAGTGAAATCAATTACAACTAAAAAAAAGATATTTAGAATTTTTTCTCACACCTATTTATTAAATTGCATGTTTGAATACAAATAATTCAAAATTAACCTTAATTCAATACTTTTCTTTGTGTGTTAAAATTTCATGAATAATAACTTGTTATAAAAGGTTAAAAACAGAATGTTTTCAAGAAGGTGAAAGGGAAATGAAACTAATTTTAGAGATAGTTGAAGGTTTAAAATAAGTATTTAATACTAAAATCTTAAAATTAATATGATGAAATATGCAGGATTATTTTTGCACGTATCATGGATAAAATGAATGTTTACCTATTGTAAAGAAAAGTCATTGCATATTGTGGAGGAGTTTGTTTATGTATTATAAGTGCCACTATTATGTATGAAAAAAATTCGTGATCACTATTGTGTATTCTTTACATGTTTGTGATAGATTGTGTATTTGAACACAGTTGTTTGGTTACATATAAATAAAAATATGTAGTAAAAAAGACATAATTTCCCACCATGAAATCTGAATTGCAAATAAAGATATTTCTTGGTAGATGTAAATATATCCTTATTTACTTATAAATACATTATACAAAATATCTTTTTTTTTCATTTTTTAATTATATATGTATATATATATATATATATATATTCATTTTTGAATTTATTGTAAAGCTAACAGATTTAAGAATTTTTCACAGAACACATAATTGCCTTTTTAAAGAGAAATATCGTAAATATTAAAGTATTTAAAGAAACATTTTTTCATTCAAATTACCTCAGTGCTTCATCACATGCTTCAATTACATATATATTAAATTTGTGCTTTATCTGTAATACTAATATTTATTTTTTAATTTTATGTTAGTATAGTTATGAATTATCAGCGAGAAACAAATATTAAACCTCTTGCGTTGTTTTACTTACTAGCATCTAAATCTTTCGTAAGCGGCATTGATTGGTCTATTGCTCTTTTTTACGGTTGTAAATAATAAAATTCTGTATTCACACATGAAATTTCTATCATTTGTTAAGATGAATTGAAATAATTTCAATAACGAAATTGTTTATTATTGTATTAAAAATTTATTTAATGATCTGCCCAAAATATTATGGTTGTTATAATGAAAAGGCACGAAACGTCGTAAAGACGAAATTGGTTGAAATTTAAGTATGCCGCTTTGGGATTGCGTAGTCAGACATAGAGAGATGTGTTTGGAATATCTGGCGGGATTGTGCGCACGCTATGTTCGTCCACAAAGGTGGGATTAAAAGCAAACAGTCATATATGTTATATGTGTTTCGTTCAATAGACGCAGCAGTGCGTATGAGGACATCATGGCTTTCCCATTCCAAAACTCGGTGATAAAGAAGCCACGAGGTGTTATTTCATGCTGGAGCAGGTTTTAATGAGACACCTCTCTGCTCCTAAATAATCGAATTTTGCAATAGGAAAACAATGGTGTACTCATTCGCACTGCCGCGTTAATTGAACAGAACACATAACAGCCGGTTTTTTTCACAGAACACATAATTGCCTTTGTAAAGAGAAATATCGTAAAGATTAAACTGTTTAAAGAAAAATTTTTTCATTCAAATTACCTCAGTGCTTCATCACATGCTTCAATTACATATATATTAAATTTGTGCTTTATCTGTAATACTAATATTTATTTTTTAATTTTATGTTAGTATAGTTATGAATTATCAGCGAGAAACAAATATTAAACCTCTTGCATTGTTTTACTTACAAGTATATAAATCTTTCGTAAGCGGAGTTTTAAAGTAAAATTGAAATTGTAGTTCTCAAAAAGAGGAAACGTTTATTATACTGATTATGGAATGCATATAAGATTAGTTTTTCAGTATTAAATATTATTAGACGTACAAAGTAATAATTTTTGCTTTTTAACGCATAAATATGAAATTAATAAAATTACCTTTTGACATTTAAATTAGTCCTAGTTTTAAAACAATGATCATACGAATTAGAAAATATTTACAGATCTGCCAGTATATTATGGTCCGTTAGATTATGTAAATTTCATTCTATTAGGATATTAATAAAATTCATAATTATATGATTTAAGCAAATTTAGCTCTAGATACCTAATTATACGTGATTACAGCTACTTTTCGAAATGATTCTGAAATTTATTAATGTTTTATAAATTTATTTCTTGGTTTTTAATATTTAGACGGGAAATTTGAAAGCTACATGTATTCTAAAGTTAACATAGCAGTATATCTTCTGAAATATAATGGGAAAATATTATGAAAAACATAGCTTACAGGATTTCTTGTAACTGATCTTACATTTGTATGAATAAATATTCTAAATTATTATAATATATTCCAATAAAACGTGTATTTGTTTATTATAAAAATTAAATGCAGTTTTTAATAATATTTTCTAGTACAGTTATCTGGTGTCTGCGGTAAGAATCGTTATTATGATACTATATATATAAGTGTGCGTGTGTTTCATTGCAATTTTCCATCGTTTTCAAAATGTCGTGTTATGCTGTTATGTTACACGGAAAGTGAAGATTAGTGAAATTTATACCGGGGTATTTCCGTGATCACTTGTCGTGTAAGTCACATTTTTATTAACAGCTAAATTGCTTGACACCGTTATTTTCGAAAGATTTGCATGGCCTTATTCAAGTAATAAGATATATCTGATAAAATAAATCGCATTTTTCCATTCTAAAATACTGGCATTCAAAATCGTAATGTGTAACTTACACGACATGTGTCCATGGAATTACCCACCGTTATTTTACAGATACATATAGAATTTTATGCATACATTATTACAACATATTTTATACATACATTTTATAAATTGTATTTTAAGAGTGTTAAAAAATGATTTTCATTTGCACTTAAAACTATCTAGTTAGTATTAGGTAATCATTTTTCATAAATATTCAATCCACTTTTAATTAATTATAAAAGTAAATATGGACACAGAGCTATTCCACAGATCCCGTAATTGTAGAAAATTACAATTCGATAGAAACACAGGAATATGGTGCAAATTTCGATGTTAAATAAAATATTTAATAAAAAATACATTTTTAAGCATTCGATTATTTTAAAATTTAGATTTAATTAAGTTATGTATTCAGTTACTATTAACTATACTAATTTAATATTAAGAACTAAAATCTATGTGCTGAAACGTAGATAACGCATGTAATTTCTTTTCGTTTTTCTGCAATAACAAATTATTTATAAAAGATTAATAAAAACAAAAATAAAGTTCTTACTTCACATTATTATGCTTTTTTAAAATTTTATATTCATTTCTAATGACGAATATAAACTCGACATATTTAGTTTTATATTGATATTGGTTAACGATTTAACTATGATAATTTTATTCATAATGAAAGCAGATTTTAATCAAATTTACCTTTTCATGTTCTATTAATATTTCATTACAATAAACTTTATATTAGACAAATTACTATTCGAAATACGCTACCAAAAGACACTAATTTCAAGGAAATTAGATTTTACCTCTCTTTCATTTGTACAGTTGATCACGAATTCAAGAATCTAAGTATAAGCACACAAATACTACTGACTGAAATTATTATTATTTTTTTAATCTAACCTCAAGTACAAAAATATAGAACTAAAAATTTTTGAACGTTACCGAAAAAATATATTTAACGTTTTAAGAAAGGAAAAATATGTCTTTAATCTCATAAACATGATATAATGATTAATATCGTCTTATAGATATTATTGTAAATAATTAAAACAAGTGAAATCTATCAAGGAAATAGAATAAGTTTGTACAATTTAATATATATTATTAGATATCCCCAGTGGAAGCGGATAACACGCGGACTTAATCAGATATCGACATCGTATCCTATATGCATGGATTTTTAATTTTCTCAAATTCTATTCAGTGATTTTATACATAATTCAAGCCGATTTGTTGATCTCATGATATAAGAAAGGAAATTAATCCTATTAACTCTTTCGTGTCTGATTTTTTTTTTTTTTTTTTTTTTTTTTTTTTTTTTAATTATTTAATGAAGAACATATATTTTTTTAAAACTGAAATAACGTTAATTGTGCATATTCTAATAGACTTACTGAAGTTTACCGATTTTCTCATTGTCTGAAATCTAATGAATGTACTTATTTTATATACTATTGAAATCTTATTAATAAGATAATAGACTAAGGAAGAATTTTTCGAGACATTTGGAAAATATCTTTTTCCAACAAGGTTTAACAGACACTTCAACAGATATTCACATTTCTATTTTTTTTTTTTTTTTCGTTTTATGACAAATATGTCTCATTCAGAAAATTACATTTTTTGTTAAATTTAAAGATTGAAATATATGCATAACATAAATGAATCGCCAAAGGTGCAAATAGAATTGCGCATTCTTTTACTGTGATTCTTATTACTAAATGTCAAAACATAAATAAAGTCATAATAAGAAAAGCATAGCCATATAGTATCGTTTCTATATGAAAAAGAAACAAAAGTAATTATTAAAGTAAACGACATGTACTATTACTAGTACACCAGATCCGAAAGAGTTAATACTCAACCCAATAGTTTAAATATTTTTAACTTACCACGTTCTGAATTATAATTTTTTTAGAGTTTCTTGCATCTGAGGAAACCTTATTCGTCCGATTCCTCTGTCTGTCAATCTGAAACAGAGTCCGCACACAAAATCTGTATAAATTAGAAAATTTAAAATCTGTAGGGGAGAGTGGGGATAGTTGAGCATAGGGGCTACTTGAGCCACCCCTATTATTTTTACAGTTGGTTAATTTTTCTTTCTAAAACTGGCAATATGGTAACATATTTATAGTTCTGAACATGTAAAAAAGAAATCCCATACCTTGGTACCATTTTGAAAGTATGGTGATTAATAGTTGTTTTTCCCCATCTAAAATAAATATTTAGGTGTATGTTTTTTATTATCAAAGTTTCGTTTAAATTTGCAACAATATATATAAACTTTATAAGTATAATCTCAATTGCATTTTGAATCTAAAATAGCTCAAATAGCTGCATCCTTTACTTAGTAAAACTCTGATAAATAAAAATAGTGGTAATGGGGATACTTGAGCCAGTGAGATTGGGGATGCTTGAACCATGGCTCAATCATTCCCACTAAGAAATTAGAGATGGGTAAAATAAACAAAAAATAAAATTATGTCCTTATATTCACTAATAGATTTTTTTCGGGATAAAAGAGAGCATAATTTTTTATTTTTTTTCTTAAAAAAATAATGACTTAGCAAAAATGTATTTTTTAAAATGAAAATATCCATTTTATTTTTTATTTTGACTAACAAAATAGCCTGCCTAGATAAATGTAAAATAATTTCTAATACTTTAATTAGTTAGGTCCAACATATTAAATATTTATTTTTTAATATAATATATTAAGATTAATAATTTATATTGAAATTGTAACCTCTATTACTGTAACTTTTTTTTAAATCAAAGAAATGACTTCTACTGTCCCCAAAAGAGGGCACTACTGAGTTACCATGTAGGTAAAAGAGTAGGTAAAAAGTTTTAAGATTTAAATTTTAAAAGGAAATTTTATTTGATTTGAACCTATATTTGATTGTTTTAATCGCCTTTTGAATAAACCTGAACATTTTAAAGTTCATATTATATATTTTGAAAACCTTTATTTCAACGTTTTTCGTGCAGTCGTTAAAGTTTGGATTTAAATCATCTCGCTAGTAAACAGAAGTTTCTCACTTCAAACCACGATGTTTCAACTTGAAATGTTTTATATTAAGATAGATTTAATACGATAAAATTTCGTATTTTTGGCTATTTTAAGGATTTATCTTATTAGATTTTCATTCATCTGACATTCATAATACTTTTAGGGATCCGATATTCTTTCTATTTTAAAAAACTTAATGCAATTTGTTAATGATTCAGCATTTTAAACTTAATTTTACACAGTTTTTTTTTCACTTAGAATTTTTTTTTTATATCTCTTCTCAAATTGAGAACATCGCTATTGGATTTTAATTGAAATTATAAATGTCGCGTCAAATGAACCAGATTTTTTGTACTCTTATTAAGCGAAGTCAAGACTAAAAGTTCAAGCTTTAAAACCTGTTTCCTTGGAAACTCCTCTACCAGTTTTGATGACATTCGAAAACCATATTGACTGGATTATGCTCTAGATGTATGGAGGATATTTTTATCTGGGACTAAAACTTTTTTTAGAGCAATTAATATTTTTAATATTTTGTTTTTGAGAATTAATTTTAACTAAAAAATTTTTTTTAAACATTTATTTCTGATATATATTATGATCTTATATATATATATGTATACTATATTTATATACCCCCTCCAAAAAAATATTGAAATCACTCGCAATATTTAGCATTTAATGGATTTTTGGACTGAAAATAACTATTTTTCTGAGACCTAAAAAATTTAGACACTTTTAACTTATGTGAAGTTTTTGCACAATTTAATCAATCACCTGGATTAATGTATCTATTAACTCCTATATCATATGAATTCAATAATTCCAACTGGCCGAAAAATTGCCCAGGCCGGGAATTGAACCCAGATACTTGGCTTACAAGGCCAATGCTTTACAGTTTAAGCAAACTGGGCACGATAACCTGTGAACACTTCTCACTCACAGCACCTTATTGGTCACAATATCTGGTCTGTCATGTAGACAGCTCAACACAATATACCGCAGGTAAAGGAACTCGATATAACAATGGGTAGGTAGATATACTATTAATTTAACACAATCAAACTGATTGGTAAATTTATTATACAAATTAAATAACTCCAACTGAGCGAAAAATTGCCCAGGACAGGAATCGAACCCAAATACTTGGCTCACAATGGCTCTTATATTATATCTCATTACACATAACATTACTTGGCTCTTATATTAAATCGTATTACACATAATACATGAGTATAAAATGTTTGAGATAGATTAATTTGTGAAAGCGTGGCATCCCAATTATATATATTTGAAAAAAAATAGACTTGTGAGCAATAGTTTCCAAAATTCAAAGTAATGGTTTAATTGATAATTTAATTTTAATACTTCGACTAAAAAATTACATCAGCATAAAAATTTGAAAAAAATAACATTTGTTAGCAATGTCCATTCAATTTTAGTTTTTCTGCAAGAAATACCTTTTAAATTTAGAATAAGTTTATTTTTTTTTGTTATGCAGATGTCAATAAATAGTGACCAAACTAATTAATTAATATATATATATATATATAACATTACATTTTCAAAAGCTTTTTTTGTTTCTTGCGTCTAGATTTTTTTCTAGCAAACTTTCCATTGGGATATTTACCCAAAATAAACGTCAAAATAATTTAACAAAGATGAGCTCGACAATGAATAGAGAATATTTTATGTATGTACAATAAATAAATAATAGCAGTAATTAATAATCGCACACATTTGTCAGAAATAAATCATCGGAAATGGTACTTTGTTAACTTCCTGTATATTTATTCTAAATAGTTCATTTCCAAAGCGCCTGAATTACTCAAGCAATACTTTCATTTTCTCGTATATCTCAAATTTCACCTTAACAACGGAAACTAATGTCACCAAGAATGCTGACAAAGGACATCATTATTATGGTTCAAAGACGACACGGGTTTCTTGGGCAGTCTGACCGCTAATGGTCACTGAGAAATCTCCGGAAGGTGGAACATTGTAATCATTAAGTTTCATGCAAACGTATTATAATAATTCAAAGAATAAGAATGATATTGCCTTTCTGGTATTTGAAGATGATACCTTGTCATTATTTTCTAAATACGTTTATTGTATTTTCTATTATGTATATTTTTATGAGATGTATACTATTAAAGAATGTAAAATTTTTAATAAAATATAGTGAAATTTTTAATAAAATATTTTACAATAGTAACTAAAAATTACTATAAGTCAGTTAGCAAAACATTATGCTAAACGGTGGAGATTCAGTTAAGGATTTTTCTATTTGGATTGCAGTAGAATGTGTAAGAATCTAAATAGACTTTTAATTAAACATTGAAGAAATTATGTTTCTATGAGCAAGTATTTTGGAAAGAATGAAAAATCAAAACTAATTATCTTCATTATTCCTTTCGTGGCACCGTCAAGTGATTGATCACGTCAACTGATTATAAATTTTCTTCGGAACTCTATTTTTAAGTTTGTTAACAAAGTGCATTACTGTAATATAATTCTATAACTCATCGTATTTTACCTGCATTTTCCCATTGTCTTTAAGTTCAGTTTTCTTTTAAGAGCCTCGACTACTTAGGCGAAGTATATCGCAAGTTTTTGAACCAATTCTTGAATTATGTGCAAATTTCTCAGATTGCGTTAGAAAAATAAGCAAACGATTTTTTATATGGAATTCTTGAAGTCGATATCTTTTCAGGCTTTTTTTCTGTGGTCAGTTCATTTTCAAAACTGATAAAATACTGAATAAGGATAGAAAACCAACTATTAGAAATGCACAAATAATGCATGAAAGACTCAGCGTACTAAGAAAAGCTGAGCTGAGCAAATAAACAGAGAAACGCAGGCTTTTATACCCATTACGGGAGCGATTCTGCCAAAACAAAAGCAACCAAAGAGAAGAAAACAGCATGAACAACTGAGTGGACAAGTAGAGACATCTACCGGAGAACAAACAAAATAAAACTGGGAAAAAACGAATTAAATTAAGGACTTCCAAATACTTGGAAAATAAAGCGTGCTTGATAAGTCATTGACTAAGGATTAAGAATTTTTCATGATGTCCCCAAAATTAAGATCAAGAATATACTATTAGAAACCAACTGTTAGAAATACATAAATAATGCATGGAAAGGTAGCAAACAGCCGTTTCGATTCTACTGTCGAGATTCTTTGTCAGTGCAAGACTCAACGTACTAGAAAAAGCTAAGCTGAGGAAAGAGACAGAGAAACGAAGCCTTATACACCCTGTTACGGGAGCGATCCCGCCAAAAGAAAAGCAATCAATGAGAAGAAAACAGCATGAAAAACTAGGTGGACAAGTAGAGACATCTACCGAAGAACAAACAAAATCAAACTGAAGGGGAAAAGCATTAAATTTAAGACTTTCAAATGCTTGGAAAATAAGATGTGCTTGATAAGTCATTGACTAAGGAGTGATATTTTTTAATGATTTCTCCAAAATTAAGATCAATAATAGAAAGTTACTGATGGATAATTGTGGCTGAAGAAAAGTTGATATTATGTTGTAAAAGACAAACAATGTTGAGCAATAGAAGAGCGTTTAAGCTCTTGATTTTTAACATACCTTTTATGATCTTTTAAACGAAATATAAGAGAACGTTTGTCCGCAAATATCCCTGTTATCTAAGCGATCAATAGGATGCTTGATATTTAAAAAAGCAATTTTATTAACAGGAGGAAAATAATATTGAAAACGATCATTCTTTGAATTTTAGCAACTTGCTGACTGATTTTAGAGAAAAAATAGTAAAACACCCAAAGCATTAGAGTTGGAATTAAAGAATGGACATATTTCGCCAATTTTCTATAAATGGAATGAATAACATCAGAGGAACAGCCACGATCAACAACAATAGCTTTTAGATAATTAAATTCATCATTGAGTAATTGAGGAGTTGAACAAATATTGGTAGCCTGGAAAACAAAAGTTTTAAAAGCCGCAAATTTCTGGTTATGAGGAAGAGAATAATATCTTTTTGGTGGAAGGCTGACCGCAAAAGTTTTGCAGAACGCAGTAGTCTGAAAATTATCTTCATCACGAATTACAAGGACATCCAGGAAAGAAGGGCAATTATTGGATACAACTTCAAAAGTAAATTGAATGCTAGAATCAATAGAATTCATAACAAAAAGAATATGATTTTTATCGGAATTCATTTTAACAAAAGCATAAATATCATCAACGTAACGAACATAAAACGGAAGTTTTAAGACTTTAAATAATTTGATTTATAGTACATAGTCTTGAATGTAGATTTGAAACAGCTATTTGCTATATTTCCATGCATTATTCGTTCATTTCTAATTACTGGTTTTTTATCCTTATTCAATTTTGCGCAAAGGCTTTTTTGCTATATTAATTTGATAAGGTACTGATCTGAATAACCATACGCAAAGAAATAAAACAAATGAAAAAAAATAAAATATTTAAATATTCAAATACGAATGGAAAATTAGAAAAGAATGAAGATTTTTACATTTATTTATCGATGTTTTTTTTTTTTATCTTAATGAAATTTATTCTATATCCCTTGTTACTTTATTCATGTGGACATTTTTTAAGACCAAGGGCCATCTTATAGGATTTAGTATAATATCTGAAACGGAGAATACTTCAAATGAACATCAAAAACTTTATGTACTAAAAAATAATACATTTTTTTAATAAGATAAAATAAAATTATAAAAGTATTTGTGTTTTCATGTTTAACAGTGGAAATTAATTCCATTTCTTAAAACAAACAATGTTTTCTAAAAATTGAGTGAATTATTTTAAATATTTATGTTAATTTCAAGCGTGAAATATATATATTTTTTTCAATTCAAAGTGATATTTAGTGTACTGCGAATAATAATTAGAATTACGAATAGAAAATTCCAACAAATAACAGAGATAAATAAAAAGAGAAACTAACCCAGCAAAGGTAAAACCTATTATGTTCCAATAGTTAAGATGATAATTATAATGATAATATTAATAAAATCTGCATAATAAAAATTTATTTTAAAATTTTTAAATATAATAATATAATTTACGAAGACTTTGTTGAAGTTTTTTTAATATCATTTTTTTTTCAACAAGCATTCCATAGGAACATGTAACTAAAATAAAGGTGAACTCGATTGCATAAAGATATTCCCTATAATAAATATAGATTAAATTATACGTTTATAATAAATGAATAACGTCAGCAATTTGTGTTTGTGCATACTGGGCCGAAATAAATCATCGGAAATGGTACTTTGCTAACTTCCAGTATATTCATTCTAAATAGTTATTTCTAAAGCGCCCGAATCACTCATGCAATACTTTCATTTTCTCGTGTATCTCAAATTTCACCTAAACAATGGAAACTAATGTCACGAAGACTGCTGACAATGGACATTATTATTATGGTTCAAAGACGACACGGGTTTCTTGGGCAGTCTGATCGCTAATGGTCACTGAGAAATCTCCGGAAGGTAAGACATTTTATGCATCAAGTTCCATGCAAATGAAAATGTATAATAATAATTTAAGAAAGTAAGAATTGTATTGTATTTTCGAAATTTCAAAGTAATATATTACATATATATATATTTATTTTATTTTCCAGCATATATATCTTTAAAAAAACTATATTATTGAAAGATTGATTTAGGTGAAACCTATAATAAAATATTTTATAATAATAACTAAAATAACGATATCTCAGAGAGCAAATATTTTTGATAATGGATGGATAATTATTTAAGTTTTTTTTTATTCACATTGGAATATAATCGAAATGCATCTCAAACCAATTTTAATTTCACATTGACGAAAACATGTTTCTGTGAACAGTTTAAGGAAAAAATGTGATTGTGAAACTAATTATCTTCATTACTCCTTTCGCAACGTGCATAACGTGCACTAAGATACAATAAATTTTATAACAAAAAAGTGTATCAGTGAAAAAAAAAATATATAACATACAGCACGTTAGTGCAGTAAAGTAGAGCTCAGACGTTGAATGTTAAATGTCTCAAATGTTAAAGTCTTAAGTTTGCCTCTTAATAATATTTGAAACGATCATCGGATTACGAGGAAATTGAAAAGGCGAAGTGTCCTACTCTAAAACTCAATGTTTACAAAAATTCATCCAGATCCACCTATTAGTTATGATGATTCAGAGCCCCTATTTTGTCACTTTTTTCTCATGAAACAAGAAAAATGGACAAACAACCCAATTATAAGTCGAACCAGGAAACATTCACCGACGTGTAATAGCTTGTTCCGAAGCAATTTAAGTATGTGTCTTTCGAAAGTCTAGTCAAATACATCCAATATTAAGGAAATAGCACCCATTTAAAATTTATATAACGATATACCTTCCATAATTTAACATTAGCAAAAATCTCTTTTTTAATTGCTAATTCAATTATTTCAGTTCAATAATTAAAAAAAATGATAACACGTGTTCTTTTTTCTTATAGTTCAATTAAAATTCTGATTATTTTATCTAGATTTTTGCATTTTTGAAATTGACGTCATTCGAAACAGAAAATACACATTTTTCATAAACATATATATAAATTGTATCTAAATGTTAAAACAACATCTCACCAACAGTTATTACAATACAGATATTTCAATTAAAAAGGTATAATTTAGAAAAAAAATTCTTCTATACATAAAAAATAACGATTTGAAAATGAAGCAATGAATATCTGAGTAGATACCTATGGTCATAAGACAATGTCGGTAAATACAGGGAAATTAGAGTGGGTATAACATCGAGGTAAGAAGTTGCTCTGTGTCGCCAAAAACCAAATGTCGCCACGTTTTTCGCCAACGTAGCAATATATCGCCAAATTTGGCGCCCAAAATTATTCGCCAAAATTGAAGCCAACTTGGCGTTATTTCCAGTATTTTGCCAAACTAAAATGTTTACTAATAACTTTAAACTGATATTAATAATAGTTTAGTTGTGTTAGTTGAAGGTGATTGATAAAGTTCCTGAAAGGATCTGAAAAAGCTATGAAATCATATAAGAAAATGGTGGAACCAGAGTGGAAAATAGAGCTCGATCTAAAAAAAGTATTACCGTAAAAACTGGGAATATTTTCAATCTGAAAATGTGCATTGAAAAGAAATGGAATCAGATGATCTGTAAAGCTCATTAAATAACCCAAATTTCTGTTTTCCCAAATTTCTAGATTGAAAATATTTTTACTGTAATTTTTTTTAGATCGAGCTCTACTTTTCTCTCTGGTTCCACCAGTTTTTTATGTGATAATTCATTTTCTCATTGTTTTCGTGTTCAGTTTTTTGTTAAGTGTCAATATTATTAATGGATATACAGCGTGCTAATGTTAAACTACTAGTTAAATTATTTGCAAATATTTTATATTACATTAAAAATCAAATAAATAAACGAATTTTTACACAAAGTTCTTGAAGTCGGTATCTTGCAGACTTTTTATCTGAGGGTAAGTTCAAATTCGAAACCAGTTACACTCTGACCTAAATCATCATACGCAGAAAAATAAAAGAAATAATCAGAAAAAGATTAGAAGTACTGCAATAGCAAAAAAAAAAACAAAAACAAACAAACAAAAAAAAAACAAACCGCTGCCTTTTGTGACACATATTTGTCCGTGTCTTCGGCTGTTAAGGAAACTCATCCTCTAACTCATATTACCTTATACACGTAGAGTTTTTTATGACAAATGACCATCTTTTATGTTTTAATACAATATCAAAGATAAGAATACTTTTAAATCAACACTATTAAATTATGTACTCGACACAATATATATATATATATATATATATATATATATATATATATATATATATATATATATATATATTTTTTTTTTTTTTTTTTTTTTTTTTTTTTTGAGGAAAGAAAAGAAAAGAAAAAAAGGCAACATAGGAATTTAAAAAAGATTCGTTTTTTACCATTGGAAAATATTTTTCTTTTTTAAAAAAATAAACATTTTTAAAATTGAGTAAATAATCTTAAATATGTATATGAAACATACTCCTTTCTATTCAAGATGGTATTTTTTTGCCTCAGATAATAAATAAATTTCAAATATAAATTTCCAACGAATAACGGATATACAGAAAAATGAATTAACCAAGAAAATCTCCAAACCTATTGTGTTTTAAGAGCAAAGAAAAAAAAAATAAAGTAAATTTCTGCTGGATAAAAAGTATTTCGAATTTTTGAAGTATAATATTAAACTTCAAAAATCTCTAGTGAAAAATTTTGTACTACCAATTTTTTACAACAAATATTCCATAAGAACATTTATCTAAAGTAAAAGTCAATTTAATTTCATACGGATGTTTCCTATTATAATTATAGAAATCATTATGCATGTACAAGTAATATACATTGTCAACATTTTGTGATTGTATGTACCGGGATGGAAAGAGTCATTAAAAATGATATTTTTTAAATTATAGTACCTTGATTATAAATGTTTCATTTCTAAAGCGTCTTAATTACTCCTGAAATAGCTTCATTTTCTCGTGGATGTGAAATTTAACCTTAACAACGGAAACTAACATAAAAAAAAAAACACTAACAAATAACATCATTAGTATGGTTCAAAGAAGACACATATTTCTTTTAATGCAAATGTAAATCTATAATAATACTTTAAGATGATAAGAATTCAATCTATGTCTTTGCTGTTGTTATCTAAATACATTTATTGCACTTTTGCAGTATATATATATATATATATATATATATATATGTATATAAGCTCGATTAAAAAAAAATATTTTACATATGTAACGAAAAACAGTGGTATCTTAACTAGCAAAAAATTTTGCGAAACACAAGTAATTCAGCTATTTTTTATTTATTTATTTGGGGGGAGGACTGGATTATAATGTATCGTTTGATTTTATTTTTAATTGAACGGTGCTGAAATGATGTATTGTGAATGAATGTTTGGCTAATTAATTTAATTTCTCAACCAAAACGATTAAAGTGAAATTGAACAACTAGAACGTAGCTATTTAATTACTAGACTATTGTTACCTTTTACTTGATAAAGAGAGTACTATTAAAATGGGATAATAAAGAGGTTATAAAACTAAACTAAAACTAACATTACAAAGGCATTCGTAAATACAGCAATTGGAAAATCTGTATGGGTAATGGTGAATGAACTAAGAGGTGGTGTTACATACAACAATCTGAAATAAAAGAAATTTGACTTACTAATGGAGAGAGTTCTAAGATGTAAATGGATTTTGTGAATTCAGGATCAAGAAGCATGTGATTGCACTAGAGAAGCAGAAGTTTAATAAATATGATTTCATTACTGACCTATTGTGTGGATAATAAAAACAAATAATTAAAAATAAATTTTAAAAGAAAATTGAGGTTTTAGTGCGATTATAGTAGTTTTAAACGTGTATTTGCAAGAATTAGATATTTTTTAACACGTGATCTGCATATATTTTCCCCTTATTCATAGAGTTGCAAAATAATTCAGGTACATTTTTGTTAATTGGTTTAAATTACTGAAAATGAATTTACAACTGTGTTATACCTTTTCTTTATATATTGCTCTTAATCTCACAAAAATAGTAAAGTATTTAAGGCTAATGTTTAAAAAACGCACCTCATTAAATAACGTTATTTCAAATTAACATAAATTTGCCCGATATGTAATCAAACTACAAGCTTAAAAACACCGATGCAATAATAATAATAATAAAATGCCACTATATAGCTCAGTACGCTTTAAATTTATTTTTTCTATTATATGCTGGCTTTTACATGCATTTAAATCGAGTATAATTAACGTTGTTCAAAAATATTTATATATTATATTAAAAATCTGTGAACATTTGTGGGCTATCCCGTTTTCTAATAAAAATATTCCTTAAACTAATATTAATATAAACTATATTTCCTGTTTATTTCTTAAATACAGTTTCTATGACTGTACTTAATATATGTCTTAAAACACAATTCCCTAAAAGTTTATTTCGTTTACAGTCGACCAAATTCGTTTTTGAATAACGGAAAATTACAGTAAAACGCCTTAGAAGGTTAAAAAAATATTTTACATTTTTACAAATGTTTTAATAATTGATATCAAAAAACATTTAAATTTGTTTTCCAAAGCATAAAATTAGAAACAAAACCATAAAATAGAAATGCATTTTTTTTGTATAGCTTAATAAATTATGTATATAATACTCAATGCTTAATACATTTGTTTTGAATTTCTTCATTGTAATTTGATATACTCTCTTTTTGTTTAGCATTCATTACAATTACTATTCACTAATGACAAAACAACAACAGCATAAATAAACAGGCAAATTTAGAAAGATTACTGTATACTTTCCAAATAAAATAAAATAAACATTCTCTGAATAAAATAACCATTAGCTAAACAAACGGTTGAGCAATTTTCTTATTGCTTCATTCATAAGAGTTAATCGTGACTGGATACCATATTAGATTCTTCTATTTTATTTTCTAATCATCACTCTTCCTTATTTGTTTATTTACTTCTTGAACATACCAAATAAAAGGTATGACACCATTACTTGTGAAATTCAAAAGAACTTCTATCATTATTACATATGTTACAAAACCGCCAAATTTCGGTTGTTTTTATACAAATATTTGTTTTCAAATATTTCGTTATTATTTACGAATATTTTTTTCGTTACATTTTTCTCTCATTTCATTAAATTTGAATTTCATTAAAACATCAATATACAATTATCTGTCAAATGAAAATATTTATGAATCAGATATAAAAAATTATTTTATTTTCAAAAAACTTACAATTAACTGTCAAATGAAAATACTTAAGAATCTGATATAAGAAACTGTAACTTATCTTTTAGTGTAAATTTACTTTGTTATTGTCGTTATTCTATGAATATTGAATACATGGGGAATATAAACAGACTGCTGGAAAAAAAAGGTTAATGCATTATACATTAATTGCATAAAAAATTGCTTGCAAACAAACCATACACGTATATTTTAAATTTCTTTACAAGCAGAAAGTATTGGTTTCGTAAAAACTTTGGAAATCATTTTTCTGACGGATTATTCACGTTTTAGGGTGTCAGAGAAAACGTTTTTACAAAATGTCTACCCGTGAGTTTGTTAGTCTGTCTGTTAGTCAATCTGTATGTGTGTGCAAAAAAAATTGTGGACGATCTATTTCAAGAACTAATGCACGAAATTTCGCAAAACTATTGCTGAACAGGTGACGCTGGTCTGCTGTATTATTTACAAATTTTACAATAGTCATATCTCAAGAACTAGAGTATGCATTTTGCATTTACATAAAACTTTATATTTAGTGTGTATTTGATATAATATGGTTCTGATTAGGCTTTTGTGGAAATCGCTCAACTGGTAGCGCTTCCATGATGCATTATTCGTGATTATTGCAATAGCTCTATTTCAAGAACTAATGCATGAAATTTGCTAAAACTTTAGATTCAAATATTCCCTGATATGGATTAGTGTTGTTTAGTTTTCGTGAAAATTTTGTCAAACAGATGGCATTGCAATAATGCATTTTTTCATGACTTTGTAATAAATGTACCTCAAGAACTATTGCATGGATTACCATCATATTTCGGATTCAGTTAGTAACTAATAAAAAAAAAAAAAATCCTAATTCGTTTTTGTTGTATATCACCCAACATGCGAAGCTGTTAACCTTTTTTTAAAAAATTTTGCTATAGCTTTGTCTCAAAAACGGATTTTTATCAATTTTCAGTTTCAGAAATAGGTTGAAATAAATTGTTGTTGACTGGATCTCGGTTTAAACCACTCTACCGGTGGCGCTTCAATACTGCACTTTTAAGAAGGTATTAATATGCATCCGAAAGAAGAAAGTTTTGGAATTGCCACATCTGACTAGTTTAAACTGACATCAAGCGATTGTTTTATGCCATGAGGATGTTTGACAGAATTTTTTTTTGTAGCAAATTCCATAACGGTTACGGTTATACCAAACTCGAACCTATATATTCTATTCGATGAAACTTGAAATGTTAGTCCTGAACTCGGCACATTCAAACCGAAAACCGAAAATGAAACAAAATTAATAAATATTTAAAAGTATGCAAATTTATTCTCTAGTAATGAAACAAAATTCTAAATATTAAGTAAGGTGGTCTGGTGTAATAACGCCAGGCAGGGTAATAACGCCAAGTGCTAATATTTTGCATAATTATGATATAATCTGGTAAATGACACCCTTGTGCTCTGCGCAGAAGGGTTTTGAGTCATATAAACCACAAAAAAAAGCTTCAAGTTGTAACGGTTGGGTGCTCGTACTGGGTGTTAAATGCAGACATAACTCAGTACATAAGATAAAAAACAGTTTATTAAAAACGATAAGGGCTGAAGGGGAGTGGAGCAAGTCTGTAATTTTCACAACTGAGAATACTACTAAAAGATTAAACTCATACTCACAGCTCCGGAACTAGCTCAATCGGGGCACCTCAGCTATCTCTCGGCTAAGCTGCTAGATAAAATCTTATTAGACAGCCCGTGGTTGTATATATTTCTTTATTAACTTTGAGATGATCAACGTAATTACTATTAAATTCTTACCACTGGTCAATTTCTCGAGTCAAATTCCAAAACTCTTTAGCAACTCACTGGATTCTCGCTAACACTCGATATCGCTTGCTCTGGATCAATCAACGCAGCTAGACACACTCCGCTAGACACCAGCGGGAAATCACCGCTAGAGACACACTTCGTTGGCTAATATCGCTAGACACACTCTGCTGGCTAACGTCGCCAGAGATACTCTCCTGGCTGACTAATGCCGCCAGAGACACACTACACACACTCAAACTCCAAGCTTTTATATGCTGCAAACTGAGATACTTCAAATTTACATATTACTACTATCCGCGACCTAACTGTAGAATCCGAAAGAGACACACACGCTTTAGAAAATTAAAGTAAAAGAGAGGATAGATGTCGCTTTCACGCTTACCCATGCTAAATTATTGACGTCACGATCTCAGAAATACTAGAGTGCCTTTATTACAAAGGTCACTCCCTCACAAAGTTAATTTGTTTCATTTTTAGGTCTTATTGTTTTTACAAACAACTAAAATTAACGCTTGATCTAAAATTTGCGAGATACGTTTTGTGATGTCAAGACCATTTTTTTTATCCGGAAATACTTTGCTAATTACACAAATTTGTAGTACATTTCATGAACTTTCAAATTATTGTTGAGGATTTTGGATATCTTCTCGAGATAATTTGTAATTTAAAAGGCACAGCGCAATAACTATAACGGGGTAATAACGCCAATCCTTGGCATTAATACCCCGGTTGATTACCTACAGTGGCCGAGCTACATCGTAAATACTGATTCAAATAAACACAGTTAAAACTGTGCAATGTTTCTAATAATTATATTTAAGCGGTCCTTTTTAAGCAAAAAGAAGCTCACGGTCTGATATTCTTTTGCCTCATCCCCCCCCCCCCACACACACACCACACCTTTATTTTTCTTACACTTTCACAAAAAATTGAACATTTTCAATAGCTTAGAATGCAATTTGTCAATTTCTAAGTTTGTAGACTTTGTATTTTTAGAATTGGGCAATCTACATGCAATTATTCCATCTTATTTCATAGTTTTGTTTGCATGGCGTTATTACCCAAATATTTGGGTAAGAACGCCAAATAGCATTGGTCAAGAAATCACGCCATTACATTTTATGAATACATATCTGTTAAATTATTTTTTTATATAGATAGTTAAAGACTTGCTGTATCAAATCATATATTTGTTTGAAAAATACAAACTAAAACTGAGCCGTGAAATTTGGTAGAACCTTAACGTGGCATTATTACTCCAGGGTACCTTAGAATATTAAACACATAGATATATGTACATTCTAATTTATATTTACAAGTAGATCCCAAATTCATGGTACAAACTTTAAAGGTCTGTAACAGGATTCTGTAGCTATCAACTATTGCATATGAAAGTATGTCCTAAAGGCGGTGTTGAAGCACACATAGTAAATTGACATAAAATGAATGTTTATTGAAAAATCATTATTATTTTTCCATTCAGTCTTCATATTTCTCTCAACCAGTAGTAATACATGCCTGACTGGGTAAATAAAGTGATTGACATACAGATTCAAAGATACCAGGAATTTCATGACAAAACAATTAAATGACAATTAACTGACATTAGTTTAACTACATCAGTTTGACCAATGAGAATGCTCCATAATACAGTGAAGTAATCTCTTTCTATAAAAGTGGAGGAGTGACAATGCAGCAAAGGTTGCAAATTTTTAACAGTGTAGTTTTAAAATACGGTGCCTAAAATTTTCCTTAAATCATGCCATAAAAAGTAATTTAATCCGGGAAAATAAATTTTAATTAACTCACATTTATTTTATTTTTTTTCTATTTTAACGCAACGATAGACTAATCCTATTGAAAAGGGTTAAACAAGGCAACTTATATTGGCATATTGGTATAACTTATTTTGGTAGTGATTTTATACAATAATGTACTATCAACAGTTTTCATGATTATTTTTTGAACATTCATAAAAATCTACTGACAAATTTTCTTAAAAGATCTAAAATTTTCCCACAATATAAGAAAAATCATCAAATTGAAAAATCTCTTTATCTAGTTTTAAAGTATGATGCATAAAATATTCTTTAAATCATGCCATAAAAAAGTAATTTAATCCGGGAAAATAAAACTTCCTAAACGAAAATCTTCTGCAAACTCAAATATTGCTTGCGAAATTTATGCCCACTTCTGAACGCTGTATTCCACTATCGAACAATCTGTTATTTCCATGGCAACAACGCATTCCTTGGAAATCATATCGAATGAGTCCAGAATCGGGGCCTGAGTGCAAGACTGTACTGTAGAATGAGATGTACCCCAAAGCCTTAATCTGCTTCTTTTGCGTCAAAGCAGAATGAAGTAAGTCTCGGCGTCGACTGGCCGCCAACCGAAATCAGCACCATCTATTGTTTGAAATTTGAACTAAAATCAAGAATTGCGGTTAAAAAAACTCCTGACATTATACATAGCCCTCCTGCAAAAAAAATTTTTAATAGCTGTCACCGTTTGCAAGTTATTGAATTTTAAAATCCATCAGTCATTTTTGGGACACCTGGTAAATAGAATATGAAAATTGCTGTTCTAAATTTTTGAATACATATTTATCAAATATTCTGTTTATTGGACTTAATTGTAAGAAAATATTTGTCGAGTAATATTAACAGTTTTCCAAGAAATGGATATTTGTTGGAAATTAAAATTAAAAACCACACTGACTCCTTATGGTATCTTTTAATTTCACCTTAAACTTTCGAGCATAGATTTATATTTGACCAATATTTAAATATTAATAAATTTACTTTTCAATAAATTAGTTACATTAACCTACCTTTAAAGCATTATTTCATTCCAATCTTTTATTGAAACAGACAATTACACAATACAAATGTTGTTTATTTTATTACATTTTTATCTATATGTGTAGGAAAAGAAAGATTTTTACTATAACATTTCAAATTAAATCTTTCTTTTCATACATTTTTTATATTGTTATGTTATATACTTAACATCAAAAATGAAATTTAACTATACTACTTCTAGATGTAAAAAGCAAATTAGATTTAATTTATGACTTTATATCATAGTTTTTTAATTCATTAAATAAAACACAATTTATCAATACCACTTTTGAAAAATCTCAATCTTCGACTTGTAATTCTTGTTACCTGTGAATTTTGAAAAACACTACAAAATCATTCATTTCTTCAGCATAATCCCCCCACCCCCCCCCCCAAAAAAAAAGCGCAGATCAGTTGTTGTATTTAAAAATTAGATTTTTAAAAATTTCGTTAGGTGATCTTAAAAACTGGTGTCATCATGCGTGCTATATCTGACACATACATGGTATAATTTTTATACAGTATTTAGTGCAGAAGTAGCATGCAGGAGTAAGTGCTTTAAACAGACTATAGTATTTTTGTTTTAACACAAAGACTTAAGTCTCCTATACAAAATGGCGCATATTTTATATTCTTCAACAATATCAACGCATTGAAAATTTAAAACTATAATTTATAAAATTATTAGAAAAGAAAAAATTAAATGTTAACTAAAAAATAAAAAAATAAAAAAATTATTAATGATTGTAGAATTATTAAAATTATTTCTAGACTATTTTAATAAATTTGTGCACATCATAACTATAAATATATAGACTTATACAACTTTGGAGTGGTTTTATAATAATTTTAAATTTGTTTTTCTATTTCCAAGAAATATTTGTCTCAGGAGTTAAACGGTTAAGGTAGTGGGAAAATAGGAACTAGACATAGAACTAAACAATATCAGACGCTTTGTACATTACAGGTATGAATCTGAAAATGTACCCAAAACAGGTAATAATTATTACAATATAGGACATCTGACAGTATTCTAGAAGAAGATATGAGAATAAACGTAAATATTGTGAAAATTAAAATTATTGAGTATACGCGTAAGTATTGTAAAGATTAAGCTCATAATAGTAATCTTCATAATAATGTCTTAAGTACAGTTTTTTTCTATTAAAAAAGAAATTGTTACAGCTTAGTTTCTGTAGGATACATTGCTAGATAATAAATGAGAAAATTGAAAAAAAAAATATGTGCTTTGTAAGACAGCCAGATGTTTTAAATATTAAATTTATTTTCGCAGACAATCAACATTTATCTTTTCAATATAAATAAAAAGAAAATTTTCAGTTTATTGAACGGAAAGATCTCATTTAAGTCTATTTTTTATCTTACTGCCTTAGACTTTCTGCTAGATAATAATTTATGATTTGCTGAAACCACTTGAAATTCCTTTACATGTCTACATTTAACATTCAATGCTTTTTATTTTGAAAGCGATTTTTTTAGCAACGTGTTTTAGTGAATCATTATTTTTTTAGAAAAAAAAATATGTTTGGTTTTATTGCTTTCATAGGATAATATGAAAGTTTTGACTTTGCATTTCATGTTATCCTATGATGATACTTCTACAAAATCAATTTAATTTCTTACGCTGTCATTTCATATGATTTAAGTAAATTATAAGAATAAAAGTAAAAATTCCGTATGTTTTTAATTTAATTAATTTCTGTGAAATGTCGTTCATTATTCAATTTCAACTCCTTAACTGTACAAAAATATTTAGTCAATAAATACACAATTAAGTTAAAGGACTAAGGCATAAATCTTTTACATGTAAAATAATATTAAATAATAAAAATAATAGAATTTTAAAAAATTGCAGAAACATAAAATGACAAACAGTCAACTAAATGCATTTCTGCGTAAAACTGCATAACTAAAAAAAAACACCTTTAAGCAATTAAATCTCTTAGAGAACTTTATGAATTATTTTGTGCAGTCCCTGTATATCAACTATAGCCTGTATACACACCTAATAGTCTCTATAAATACACTTCTTCTTATCATTTCTTACCCCCCTAGTCACAAACTGTCACAATTTAATGAACACCTCCCCCCCCCCTTCATCCAAGCATGGCATCATTTATGAACGGCCCCTAATAAATAAAACTAATTTTCTCTCAGTAAGGAAAATCACAATAAGAAATACGGTATGAGATAGATTCGCCCTCTTATTAAAAATTGTTTCTTCGTCTTAGTAATATTTTATTAAAAACTGAAATCCATGTAATATTTTTTAATTTAAAAAACCGCCCTGACTTACCAAAGTCATTCATAATGCTTTCTAAACACAACTACAACATTCTCTTTGAAATTTTGGATTACTTCCAAATTGCATTTAAAGACTTTTGATGTATTATTTTTCATGTAGGGATTATGTCTGTATTGGATGAAATTTATTTTTTAGGATTATCGCTATTTTCTATAGTTATGCAATGAACTTTATTTTTATGTATTTTTTAAAACTAAATTTTTTATAAAATGAACGTTAGAATATCGACCAATGAGAAAAGTTTCTTTTCACGGTACAGTAATAAAAAAAAAAAAAAAATCCCTGTCGGCTGGGCCTATAGGCGGAGGTAGATTTCGAAGAGTGCTCATTTCAACAAATATATATATATATATATATATATGATTAGAGATAAACCCAGTTTAATAACTTCATTTGGTCGTTTATGAATAATTTTTTAATTTTATTTTTCGGCAAAAACTGGTTTTATCAGAATTATCTTAAGAAAAATTCAGCCCAAATGCCCATTTTGACAACATATTTTGAAATAGATTCTGAATTTTTTTTAAAAATCGGCCAAAACAGTACATTATACAGTTCCTAAATAACAAAAACTGTCAGTTGAATGCATTTGAGAAAAAAATTGAATTTAAAAATGAGTCATAAAATAACCGATTTGTTGTTTGAATACATCCTTAATTCTTTAATAATGATTGCTTCGGAAAATTTTGTGCGAAATATTCACTTTGACAGCATTTTTGAAAATATATTCTATCTTTATCAAAAAACCGATCAATGCATCACATTATATAGTTCCTAAATAAGAGGATCTGTAAATTGGATGCGTTTGAGACCAAAAATGGATTTAAAAACGAGTCAGAAAAAAACACAATTTCTTATTTGAATACTTCCTTCAATTTTCAGTCCCGATGACTTTCGGAAATTCTGTTCAAAAAATACCCTTTTTGATAGCTTTTTTTGAAATATATTCTGTCTTTATGAGAAAATTGACCAATGCGTCACTTTATACAGTTTCTAAATAAGAGGATCTACCATTTGGATGCGTTTAAAATCAAAAATGAATTTAAAAATGAGTCAGAATATAAGCAGTTTGGATTTGAGGTTTTTTCTCCAACTCCTATTTTTGTTTAATTTCTTTTTGCTATACGAGATGGTCCTATGAAAAACTTGTCAATATAAAAGTTGTAGATATTTTTGAGAAGATGTAAAATATATTTAATCAGATTTGATATCTTCAAAATTGACGGAGTAATGGATTTTTCTCTTTTTTCAGCGCCCTTTTTCTTTTCTTTTTTAATTTTTTTCATCGGTAAAAGTTGGTCCTATCAAAAACTTGTAAATACAAAAGTTTTAGATAATTTTAAGAACATTTACAAAAAATTTAATTGGACTTGATATCTTGAAAATTGACGAAGTTATGAATTTTTTTCTCTCAAAACCCCTGTTTTTTTCGTCCCTTGAGCCTACTTCTAAATTTATCAAAAATCTGTCAAGCATAAACTTTTGGCCCATTTTTAAGAAGTAATATAAACTTTAAACCGATTCGATATCTACTTTAATTAAGAAGTTTTGGCGTTTTTTCGGTTTTCGCAAAAACGCCCCCTATTCCGACCCCCTTGGTCCGATTTTGCCCATTAACGAATTTAGCCGAGATTTTATCCCCTTTCATTTTATGTACGAGATTGGTGAAGAGTTAGAGAAGTTATCATGTCCATAAAAAAGTGATATATATATATATATATATATATATATATATATATATATATATATATATATATATATATATATATATATATATATATATATATATATAAACTGATGCGATTGCAAAAGTCCTAACATAAATTTTGACAACAGTATGTACCAGTTTGGTGGAGATTGATGAAAAAGTATAGAAGTTATCGTGTCCATAAAAAACTGAGATATATAGATAGATAGATAGATATATAAACTGGTGCGATTGCAATAGGTAGTATTTCTTACGAAATCTACCTAATAAGAATGAAACTTAAAAGTTTACTTCGTTGTCTAATTTCTGTCACAGTCATTTTCTTCATAATCTATGGTACTTGGGTAGTTCAAACTGGCTGAAGTAATAAAGGCCATTGACCCGCATATTTAGTCATTATTAACCATTCGCAAATATATATGTATAAAAATAAGGGTGCGTAAATTACTTGGAAAACATTCATTTCATTGTAAATCATGTAGGGTATCGTCAAAATGCTTTCTTAATGTAGCAAAAAAACTAGTCGTTAAGGGTCATCGTAATATATTCGGGACGAAGGTTCGGGCGTTCGCTAGTTTCTTCGCCCCACACCTGCATTTCTCGCTTTTCAGTGTCTTTAATTTGTCAACTTTCTCTTTTAAATTTGTCCGGTTTCAATTTCTCTTTTTAGGTGCGTTCGTAATTATGTAAATACGTAGCACCTATTGTTGTCGCTCAGTCCGTCCGTCTGTCTGTCTGTCCGTCTGTCCGTCTGTCCTCATATAACAACGCAAAAACTACCCAACCGAATCGTTTGAAATTTAAAATACATAATTATAACATAATTTTGTCGAGTCATTTCAAATTTTATGAAAATCGGATGGATAGATCAATTACAGGGACATTCAAAAGGATTCCGTTACATTACGGTCTATAGGGAAAAAAAGTTTTAAATGCATTTTAATCGTTTGACATTTAAAACATATAATTATTACGTAATTTTGTCGAGTCATTTCAAATGTTATGAAAATCGGATGCATAGATCAATTACAGTGACAATCAAAAGGATTCCATTACATTACAGTCAATGGGGAAAAAGTTTTCAAATGCATTTTAATGATGTTACACTCATTCGAACATAATAGAATTGGCATGAATCTATGAAATATATACTAAAATATGCATTCTGTACAATCTGTGATGCAAAGAAAATTTTATTATTAAATTACAGGGCCACACTAAAGTATTCCACTATATAATGCTATACGGGGAAACATGGTTTAGTACATGTTTTAATTATATTCAACTATTTCACATTTTATGAATAAGATATACGTTGCTGAGGTGTAATAAAAATTACTTCCTGCATATTTAGAGAAACGTAAAGATTTCGACTACTATATTGCATCCGGAGTACGCTCTACTATATCAGCAAGATCTGAATATTTTTAAAACTTCGTTATCGTACGAACGCACCTCATTTGCTACGTTCACGTGCAATTACCAACTTGTTTTTTTTCTATTTAGAGTCAAATGCATAAGTAAAAACATAGGAAAAGGCCGTAAGTAAAGACTGTTGGCAGGGATCTTGGTCGCTTTGCAGAGGCAGCGCTTAAGCAAGAGAACTGGAGTAGGCTGAGATGCGTTAGAGGGTCGTGCACAAAGATGCGCCGCTCACCGCGGCGACTGGCTGTGCCCGTCATTTAAATGCTTAACCTAATTATGAAATAAATCATGTATAAGTTAGCTATAAAATGCAATGCACTTTTTAAAATGAAATTTAAACGTATATTTAAATATCTTTAATACATAGTAATTTTTTTTTTCGGAATTGCAGGTACTAATTGATTATCCCGAAGACCCATTTCGACAGATTATATAAATTGCCAAACTAATCCTAAATTATGTAAATTGCATTATTTTTACTTTAAATAGTGAAAGAACAAAATATTTAGTAGAAGATTATTAAAAATACAAACAAAACGTCAAATTTAAAATTACTTGATGACATACAACTACATGCAATTTTTTTAATGACAAGTAAATGCGACATTTACGATAAACCTTTATTGTCATGTAATCTTATAGCTTGGTGACAGTTTTCTATTCGACGGAATATTCATGTAGTAATAGAAATATTCTTTTGCCTCCAAAAATGGTAAACTTTTTAACTAACAGTTTGCTACCTCAGTCATGAAAAATCGCAGAGCGTGGATTCCCGGATATTAATATAGATACCTCTGGAATTAATTATCAGATTAACTTCATTATTTATGCAAAATTTATGTCTTTTATTGTCTTTTATAGTCACGCTTTAAAATAAAAAAAATAGAAAAATTTCATATAAATCTTTCATCAAAACGAAGAGAGTCTCAAAATAATTGTTCCCGACAATCAAGGTCTCTGACACCCAATACGCTTCTTCCAATTGTTACTAAGTGCGCAACAGATTTCAAGTGTCAATTTGTTCAGGAGATAAAGGGTTTATAGACGCACAGACAGACGGACAACATTTTTTTCCTTCTAAAGTTAGGTTTTAAGAAATCTTTAATAACGTAACGCGTAAATCTCTCACATTCGATTTTTAAAGTAATTCTAAGACCTACCATATCCTACATATGATGCATAAGTAGCAAAAGCAAGTGATTATTTGAAATGCTGCAGAAAAGGTATTTAAATGTTCATAGATAAAAAAAGTAATAATGTGTATTAAAGTAGGTACAAACCTCAATACATGGTTTCTACTGTCTCTTATAGACAATTTAAAAATGCATATCACCTTGTTATCCAGAGGATCAATTCAAAGTTGCCATGTGTCTATTTAATGTTAATATGATACATTGTTTTGGAATAATAAACCATCATATAATTACAATAAATACATTAAATAAATATATATATATTGATTATTAAATACTGTAACAACTATAACTTAATTAAGGGTAAAACAGTAATTATGTAAATTGGTGATATGGTTGATTCATTAATTAATGCTTCATATGAATTAATGTATCATACTATAATATATTAATATTAAAATCGTTGTCACAACAGTGCATGCTTAGTTAAATTCAAATCAACAATTAAATTAATAAGTTACATATAATGTGTCCACAAACGTTATTAAAATTTAGGGCCCTAAAATTAATATACATAATTTTAGATCAAATTATAGAACAAAGAACTAAATTTATAATTCACATGCACTTTATGCTCTTGTAGTAAAATATATTATGTATGAGATATTAATAAGATATTTCCGCATTTGGCTAAAGTTTAAATTCTAGTTTAGCATTACCATTATTTATTATTAATTAAAATAAGAAAAAAAAATATTTTAATTAATAAATTTATAAATATAACTATACATTTAGATATTTAAGCGAACCGAATCATCATCGATTATTGCTTCTAAATTGATAATAAAAATCCCTCTACTTTAAAATAAATTAACTCTTGCATAACATGCAGACAAAGCCGTTTTCCTCCGTACTATGACATCTACCCACTCATCTCTCCTTTTCTAATTTCTTGTTTGTATCTTGCATTTTTCATTTTTTAATGTTATTTTATTTTTTATATTTATACTTTATTTTTTATTTTTTACTAAATATATTAATTGGGTTTAAAAAATCATTTATGTATCAATTGTGTATTACATAATATATGAATCTTTCAGGGAAAGGTAATTTAATGCATAATAATTTAATTTTGTTTAATGTTTTTGTTAAGGAGATTAGAAATATGCAAAATCTATATTCTATGTAAGTGATTAATTAATTTAAATCACGATATAGTGAGATATGAAGATATGATTTAAAAATGAATAAATGTATTAACTTTGAAATAAATTTTATTACGTTTGTCATGTAGATAATTTATTGTTTTGTTATCTTTTAGTAATATTTTAAGCTATAAACAGTTATGCTATCGTTAGATAGGAGGTTTTCTATTAATTCTGAATTAGTAGAATAATTTATTTGAAAATGAAAAATATTAGTTTTCTCAATAGCAGTGGCCTCATCAATATATCGATATATAAAGTATGTTGTTATTACAATAAGTCCAGTCGTGGAAAAAAAAAGTAAACACACCTTACTAATTCTGCATCAAATAACCGTACAAGAAAGTTATTGATACCACACGATTTTAAATATTGTCTGCTTTTAAATGATGCATATTCACTCGTGTCCAAAAGTTAAGCATAATTAGTAAAATGCTAAAAACGTGGAGTAAAAATTCGTAAAGTTATTCAAAATTACTTGCGGAGATTGATTGGTTGAAGAAAAAAAATCGGGTTTATACAAAACTTTTCAATCGACTTCGTCATGCGCGAAATACCTGCGCATGTCGGAACACTTATAAACTGGTTCACGCGGTATAAGTAGTTCAGACGAACTTCGTACAACTGATGTTCCAAAAAACATTGTTCAGATCAAACAGGATTAATAATGGTACAAAGACACCAACTGCACATGTTTACGGAAGGAAGAATCGTTGGAATACTGGTCAGAATTAGTGTCTCTAATACTGAACGTGGACCAGTCTGTGATCTCATGACTGTTGCAGGAGTTTCAAAGTACGGGAGATGTTACCCGACGACCAGTAACAGGTCGACCAAGGGTTACAACCCTTCGCCAAGACTGATATATGGCAATCAGTACACAACGTCAGGGGGGCAGTACTACCAGAGAACTGAGTGCGGCGTTCATAATCGTAACAGGAACACGAATTTCGAGACAAACTGTTTACAGGAGACTCAATCATGCTAGCTTGTACACCAGAATACCAGCAGTTTGCATTCCCCTTACGTCTGTCCAGAAACGCGCTCGTTTAAAATATCAACATTGGAGTGAGCGAGCGTGGGCCAATGTGATGTTCAGTGACGAGTCCCGATTTAGCCTGAGTAAAGATTCTCGTCGGGTAACAATATGGAGAGAACGTGGAACACGTTTTGAACCAAGAAACATAATGGAAAGGCATCTTTTTCCATCAGGGGGAGTAATGGTATGGGTAGGCATCAAGTTGGACGGCCACACAGACCTCCATATCTTTGACAAGGGGTCTGTAACAGTTAAAGGATACAGCGACGAAACTCTTGAGCCTTAAGTTCGCTTGTTTCGAGGTGCTGTCGGTCCCATATTCATATTCATGGATGATAACGCGCCTTGTAACCGTGAATTACTGGTTGACGACTGGTTTGTATCGGAAAACATTCAGCGCATGTCTTGGCCTGCAAACTCCCGAGATTTAAAATCCTATCGAGCATGTATGGGATATGCTCGGGAGACAGCTTGCAGCCCTTACGCACCCACCACGCTCCGTCCCAGAAATGAAAGGGGCTCTCAAAGAAGCATGGAAAATAGCTGAGCCTCACAACTCATTCATAATCTCCTGACAGGCATGCGAAATCGCTGTGCAGCATGCCTGGTTGTCAGAGTTGACCACACGCCTTACTAAACTGCAGCATAACTAATTTATTTAATATTTTCTTTCATTTTTCCTTTAAAGTGTGAACAATTACTATACCCAGTTTTCATTCAAACTGCTACTTTCGAAAATAAAAGTAAATATTATCATTGTTCTGAATTGTTTCCTTACTTTCTAACCGTTTTACATTCGCATATCACGTTTCATCACATTCCGATTAATATTTCTCTTATTAATTACTTAATTACCAATTATGCTTAACTTTTGGACACCAGTGTAAAATTTGCTAAGGGGGCCATCTACACATTAAAATCAGACTAAATGATTGCTATTTTCAATAGCAAAACAGAATTTTGAGAAGATATATTAAATTTTAAGTAGGGGAAAGTCGGATAAAACCGGTACCCTAATGATTTTCTTTTTATTATTGCGCACTATATGAACAAAACAGTCGAAATTTATATTTAAACGATAAATTGATTCCTTGCGAATAAAAAAGGTATTCATTCAGTCGCAAACAATAGCAATTGAGATCATAACAACACTTTTTCTAGAAGTGTGCAATGACCCGGTTTTGTCCGACCTGGTCGAATAAAATCGGGAGCTGAAAAAAATGATTAAAAGTACATTGTAATTTTGCAATAATGCTGTGTATTGAAGGAAAATTGACATTTTATATATAGTGAATGTGAACCTATATCAAATCTACATAAAATAACAATGAGTTTAGTTATACTTTAGCAGTTAAAATTGTTAGGCAAAAAAATCATAAATGAAAGTTCGATCTTATCATTTGCAGTGCTGAATGCTTCATATCCCGCCCTCTGCACTTAAGGCCCTGCATCCGAATCCCTTTACATTTAGATGGTTCATGTAATAGCCGTTGCAAAAGATGCATGCTTCACTTTAATCTTCCTTCTCGTTTGATGTCAAGGAATTATTTTTCTTTGGACTCTTCTTTTTCACATCAGTTTTTCCACTTTTCTTTTCTGCCATCATGGAAAGTTTTCGCTTCAGGATTAAGTTATCCTTGTCTTTTTTTTCCTCCTTTCATTTTCTTCTTGTTCGATTTCTAATTTGTAAGGGCTTAAAATAAGGATTGATTTCCCTCGTCGCTTGCCAGATTTCCTGATTGCCCTAGGGTCCCTTTGTACTGGAATATGCTTTATATCGTGTGGTGAGATAGCAAAAGGACGCTTGATATCTCAGCCCAGACCTTGAGAAGAAGTAGAACAATCAGGAACTTCCCGGTTATGTACACCATCTGCATCCCGCTTTTGTCCAACCATGCCATTTTGAGGAATTATTATTCTAGCATTGTTCAGATAACTTGTAGACATCCATAAAAAACGTTAAACTAACAATTAAATAATAGACTATCATACGTTATACTTATCTTAACCAAATCTTTAGGTATTGAGAATTGGTAACATAATATTGAAGACATCGAATTTCTAACTTTGTCACGTGAAATATTTAAAAAATTTGTACTGCGAAATGAGTTCGTTTACACGACTTCTGCTTACTGGGAGCTGGCATGCCGCTCACCTAGAAGTAATTCTAGAAGTTTCCGTAAGATACCTTCAAAAATAAAGCCATAAAGCCTGTTTCCCGGCTTTATCCACCTAACCGGTTTTATCCAACTTTCCCCTAAAAATTGCACCTTGAAACAAAATTTCATGTCATTTGGAAAATATGTGTTTAAATTATAAGCATTCAAAATTTCGAACTACTAATATTAATTTACATTATCTTATTTTAAACCACAAAATTTGCACCTTAACCTAAACGTAAAGAATATACAATCATTTGATAAGACTTCGCATACATTTGCCAGTAGCAATGAAACTCTTTCAACCAATCAGAAAGAAATATTTTACGGTGGTCGCACTGTTAATGTGCATACATGAAATACGCGTCTGAGACACAAAAATCTTATAATATTCGAAAAATTTTAACTGCATTAAAAATTTATGTGTTTCTTATGCTTAAAAGGACGTTTCAATCAAGTATCTATCTTAAATAGAAAAGAAAATATTAGTTTTTTTTTTTTTTTTGTCTTCGTAAGTTTTCAAAATGTAGATTTCAACCAATTATTGTCACAAAAAATCTTCTTATAAATACTTCATAATTGGACCATTCCTTTTTCAAATGCTTACTTTAATTTTGAAAACTAAAAAATTACTCTTAAAAATAAAAATTTTTTAAATTCCATCACTTTTTTTAATTTTTTAAAAAATATATATTTTTTTAATTATTATTTTAAAAAATATTGAATCAAAATCAAAGCTTCGATATTTCTGTTTATTCAAATGAAAAAAAAAATGAAATTCTACATATATTTCGAGTTATAATGATTTTAAATTACCCCATTTTTTAAAATAAATTTTTAATTAAATTAAAAAGAAAGAGAAATTTGATGATTGGACTTCGTTTACAAGTGATATTTTAGCCATCCCAAAACTTTCAGAAATTTAACTCAAAAATAAAAAAATACATAAATATTTAAAAATTTGTCCTGAAACGAAGGCACGAAAACAGATAAATAAACGTTCAATTTTTAACTGGCCCCTGTAGACTCATATTTTTTTTTATTAATGATAACATTCTGTATCACATTATATAAATGATTCTTTGAATAAATAAAGAAAAAACCAATCTTTATTTGTCCGCAAGAATGGCACATAAATGACTAAGCAATGACAACCGTCATTAAGTGTAAGTACTTCTTGCTTCATTTATTTCTTCCAGTTCATCAAATCACTGCCTGTTGAATATCAAAGCACTCGTTTAAGTTCTAGTAAAAGTATTTTTTTTCATTTCTTTGGTGGGCACTGAATGTTAAATTCAAAAATATCGTGACATAGAAAATAGTATGTTATTTATTAATTTTAATTTTCTAAATACATACAGTGCGTGTAAAAACTATAAGGACAGAAAAAAAATATTTTTTAAATAAATTTCAAAAGAAATAAAACTTTTTTCTGGATAATATGTATCATTAGGCTGAAACGCTAACAAAAAAGTCAACAAAATTTAACTGTGAACATTTTATTACGGAAATAAAGTAATTGTACAAAAAAAAATTACTATTTTTGCCTGTGTAAAAACTGTAAGGACAGTATAATAAATTCAATATAGTAACCAAATAGACAAATATTTAATGTGTTATGCATTCACCTCTGAATTTAGTTATTGCAAATTTTCCATCATTCCCCGATATCATTAATTTTTGGTACTGTTCGGGATTGTTTTTGCGGAATTCATATTCTATCATCGATCTGAGTTCTGATGATGAGAGAAAATGCCTTTTTTTTATAAATTCGACTTTCTGGATCATCCTAAGTTATCGATAAGATTTAAATTAGGGCATATTAGCGGCCATTGCAAAATTTCAATATTTTTCTTTTGGAGCTAAAATTTCGTCTCACCAAATGAAATACGGTGCAAAAAGAATTATATGTATGACTTTGAATTAAAATTGTTGGAGATACATACAAGTGACTCCACGTCACTGAAAGATAAGCAGTTTCGTGTAGCAATCAATTCATCAACTAACTGACATTACCCATATAGCGCAAAAGCTCCTCAATACCTCCCCAGGAGCTCCATGTCATCCCATATTCCTCCTAATACTAAAATAAAAAAATGAGGACATCCTGGGGAAGAGTGTTTTACGATGTCATCAGGAATGAGCTCCCAGCAACGTCCCACGAAGAAACTTCCCCTGGACGCTTTTCCTGAGGAAGTACCTAAGATATCATTCCTGGGGATGTCGGTTAGTAACCGGGTAAGTTCCCGGTTAGTCATTACTGGGGAAGTGCCGGGGAAGTTACAGTACTGGCGCCATCTCATGAGTGATTCTGGAGTACAATACTCAATTGCTTTTTTTTTTTTAAATATTGAATTGAATTTCATAGATATCGATTTTAATGAGTTAATTTAATTTTGTTAATTATTCGATTCCTTATTTTTTAGCACTTAGTTGTTATTAAATTGTAATTATTTTAATTATTACTATAACTTTTAATCTTTTTTAGTTAAACTAAAACTTTTAATTTATTATTTCAGTTAATTCATATTTTAATATATTAATTACTATTATGTATCTTTTAAACCAACTTTTGTTCATTTATCAATACTTTATTTATTATTAATAAATAACCTATTGCGTTTTGCTTTTTTATTATTAATACTTTTCATTAATCAAGAAATTAATTTAACTTGTTTAATTTAACTAAATAGCAAGTTTCTAAATTAATACTAATAAATCTCTGAATAGAAGGAAGTTCTTGATCATATATTTTTTGTGATATTTAGAGGTAACGTATTTATGCAAAGAAAAAAAAGAGATTCTTAACGTAAGTTTGTTCATAAATACCCGTTTAAAACTTTGTTAAAAAAATTATCTAAATCGATTTCTGATGCATCTTAATGTCAAATGTTAAATGTTTATATACATGTATAATTAGCTAAAATACTTATAAAACCCTATTAAAAAAATTATCACTTTAAAATGGTATATTTGGATTTAAAATATATAAATATTGAGTCGCACTCCCCCCCCCCCCCATCCTCCCCAAAAACATACCAATATGTGGTTTATTTGAAAAGATTTTCTGTTAAAAAAATATACATTCTTATGAAATCAGTTAAAAAATATAAATTCACGCAAATTTAAACTTTAATTCATATTATTACCAATTACTTACCCAGTGTAATTTATATATGTCTTGAGGATAAGAAAATGTTAGCTAAATAGAAGCATCAATTTAAATGTCATATCTGAAGGTTTAACCTATTTTTTTATCATTAATTATTTTTTTAAATATAAGTTGGACTTAATAACAAATTATTTTTTCTAATTTCTTTTATAGATTATCAAATATAATAATAACATTATTAAATTCTGAAAGATAAAATGAAGTCTTTATTTTGAAAACTTCAGAAAAATGAATTTTTTTTGTTCTGAAAGTACACATAAGTATTTATCTATATTTCATAAATAACAAATATTTTATCATGATTTTCAGCTGAAGCATCACTTAAAACTTTCATTTAAAAAAAAAACGATTTTATATTCTTTTTCTTTACTTTCGGATATCTATAAAGGATGAAATTTCTTCATAGCTGTTTAACATGCATATATTGTTAGTTAGGTGACAAAATTGAATATTAGAATCAAAGCAACTGCATACAATACTCTAAATAGCAAGCAGTCACCGTTCGAAACATCCAACAATCAGACTCTGAATAACCTTATCCCCCTCCCCCCTCCAATCATTTTTGTCAGCTGAGAATGTGTGTGCATTTTTTGCAGAAATCACTCAATGAGAGAGAAAAAAGGAGTGTTATTCCTAGAAGTCAGACTATTTGTGAGTTTGCAAGAAAAGACTATACAGACAAATTTGTTCGTAGGTGTAAAAGAAAAAAAAAATATATATATCAGTTTGGGTTTTTTAAGCAATAATTCGTTGATAAAAATATCTCATATTTTAAATAAAGATATCAAAACTTTTGGGCTTTTTAAAATTGCCTAAAATCTTAGTTACTAAAATGACATTTCAGGAAATCAACAAAAATATTTCCCGTCGTTAATTAAATGAAAAATGGTGCATATTGTATTTTTTATGCACATAAAGATTTCATGCAATTTTAAAAAACTGTTAAATGGAGATTTAACTGTAAATTAGTTTTATTTATAACAAAAAGAAAATAAAATAGTTTTGTAACAGATTCAAATTTTATTAATAGTTTCCTTTTTATGTAACTCAAGCAGTGTTTCAGTGTAATGATGGAATTTTACAAATGATTTTTACACCAAATTCTGATACAACAAAATTATACAAATTTGTGCAATGTTGTGTTTTCAATGACAATACAGAATTTTAATATTTTTACAATGATAAAAAATAATACAGTGGTTTTACTGCATTTTTTAATCACGCGACAAGTGATAAACCTTCAAACATCTGCAACTCGTACCGTCGTATAAGAATTTCATAAGTAACAGATTTAATTATTTGTTACTCGCCAAAATATGCCAAATCACTTTAAAACTGGTTGGTTGATTAAGAGCCGTGCGAAGTGGGAGGGGAGAAAAGGGCGGTCACCCCGGGCGCGGAAATTGAGGAGCGCCGAATTTATATTACCATCGTCGTTTGTTTCTTCTTAAACAAAAGAAAAAAAATCATATATATAAATATATTGAGATTTTTTTGTCTGTGTGTGAAAAGGAAAATACATTCTCAAAATAGCATGTTTATTCTTTCTTGCAATTCAAAAGGGTAATACTGCTAGATACTTCTTTACACATATGTTTGCGAAAATATAAGTGAAAAGTTTATGCTTTTATATTATTTAATTTTTAAAATTGAACCTTTTAGAGTTTCAAAATAAGCAACAAACATGTGTTCAATATAGAATACATTGGTGTTTTACACTTTTAAATTTTGTGGCACTTATCACAAAAAGAAATGGTGATGAAACTGCGGGGGGGGGGGAGGATTGAAACTTCGCCCCGGGCGTAATTTTCTGTTCGCACACCGCTGGGTGGATTGGTTTTATTTATGACGGCCAATTATCAACATGAATGACATATCAAGGGAGGGGGAGTTGGCCACCGTGAAGGTTTTTCTAAAGGAATCTAGCTCGTATTTACGGATGGAAATTTAAGATTCGAAGAAAACCATTTAAAAATCCGAATGATTAGGCCGACGGGTGCGATTGGGTACAAACTCAGAACCTTCCATCTACCAGCTTCGAGAGCAGAATCTCTTGACCGTTTGGTGGGGTCCACTATGAAGCTCCAACAATTAAATATTTCAAGGAATAAAAATTAGGAAAGAAATGACTAAGAACATTTTTATATTTTTTTCATAAAGTCATATAAGTGCATCTTTAACAAGAAAAAAAATAACGATTAAAATTTCTGTTAAAAAAAGTAAGAGAGTGAAAGAGAGAAAAAAAGTTTTACTTTTGAAAGGATTCACTTAGACTTTATTTGTCAATCATAAAAAAAAATCATAATTTTGAAGAAACTATGTGTTTTAATCTCTTACCTTTTTAATCTTTAGAAAGAATATTTTTACTAACTAAAATTAAATTTTATAGGGGATATCGTCAGAAACATTTTGCAACATTCATTGTGCGTCAAACTATAGTTTATAATCAATTTTCTAACTACAGAATGATTTTAATGGATTTTAAGTATTAAAATCTAAAAAGATCTTTTTATCATTTAAAAATACAATTTGATGTTAAAATTTTAAAATTCGAAGACATTTAAGTTATAACAAATAA
Organism: Maratus speculifer; assembly: GCA_964019185.1. Classification (NCBI taxonomy): domain Eukaryota; kingdom Metazoa; phylum Arthropoda; class Arachnida; order Araneae; family Salticidae; genus Maratus; species Maratus speculifer. Next base: position 97,230,743 of record OZ025290.1, read on the forward strand.
TTATTAATAATTTATTTGGAGTTATCAATTTAAATTTATGCCAAATGTATGCTAAAGGTACAAAAAATGTGGACATTTCCTAGTTTTGAGTCTCAAAAGGTGAGAAAAAATGCATGTATACCTTAGAAACTTTTTTCTTTACTGACTTACAGCGTAATGGTCAGAGCCCGTTCAGAATACCAAGGTACTCGGGTTCAAATCCGGCAGAAAAAATGAAGGTAAGAAATTTGTTCCCGAATGCTCTCTGTTTTATGTGAATCCGTCTGAAAAATAGGAAAAAAATAACATTCGTTTTTTTTCCAAAAAAAAAATTATTAAATCATAGCTTTATTTATTTATTTAGTTTTTGAAAATATTAGTGACTTTGAAGTTTCCCAAAATCCTCCTATATCACTTCCTCAAATCTTCCCCAGAACCTCCCGGGGGAGGTCCCTGAAGGAGGGCCTGGGGAGCTCCCCAGGATGCTGTAAAGCGGACATTTTCGGTTCCTGAGGACCTCCTGATGACAATATTCTGCATCCCCAGGAATGCCTGGGGGATGTCGGTCCTGAGATATGAATCCTCCGTAGGACATCCTGGGGAGGCTAGTGTGTTATATGGGTATAGTTCCAGCCATTAGAACCATTTAAGTTTCAATTGTTTTCATCGGAAAAAGTAACCTGCAGATGTTCGTCGTCCCAAGTCATCACTTGTATGGTTACAAATATTCTTTAATAATTGTAATACAATTGTAATCTGTAATAATTGTAATCCGTAAAATATTTTATTACTGAATAAGAATGTGTTGCCACATATTTGACAAATATTATCATTATTTTCATGTAATTAAATTTATCATTCACACTGATCATGCATTTCTTATGTGATTGAAAAATATTGAAAATCTAGGAGGTGGATTATTCAGGCAGTCGGAAGCTAAGCATGTCTAAATATGATATTAATTATAAATAGGGTTTGCAAATGTCAAAATTGACATCTTTTCAAGAAATCTTACTACATATCTTATTCAACCAGTTATTTTTCTTTTGGATATTAGAAAAGCTATAAAGATTCAGGAAAAAGATAATGTATAAAAATTGTCTCAATGAAAATGGGCTTATGATAATGAAAAAGAAAGGTATTCATAAGGTAATAATACCAATGTCTTTGAGAAGAGAATTACTTAATATTCATCATAAGATATTTGGTTACCCTGATATTCCAAAAATATTTAATCTAATCTTCTCTAATTATTATTGGCCTGATATGACTTAGAAATAACTAATTTTGAAAACAATGCGATATTTGTAAAAAAAATTACATTAATAAATCCAGAAAAAGAAAATTTGGGTTATTACAGATAATGCGAACCACGGTTCAACATGTTAAATATATTTCTGTTGATACTCTGGGAGGATTTAACTAGTAATACTCTGCCATTAAGTATTTGCATTTTATAATAAACCATGCTATTATATATGTATTGGGTTTTCCCACAAGAAATACACTTGTACTAAAGTGAACTATCACAGAAAGTAATACGAACTGTCTAATTCAAGTCTTTAATATTAGAACTTCCTAACATTTGTTTTGTTTTAATAATATTTTCCATGTACATGTTTTCTAAAAAAACATAAATAATAGAAATAGAGCTTATTTTTCATCTAGATTTAAAATGTTTCTGCAGAATCACTCTATTAAGCAACGTTTAACATTAGCACATAATCCGCAAAAAAATAGAAAACGTGTAAATAGTTACTAGATCAACACAATGTTAAAGTGTTATAACGTGTAGTTGTTACTAGATTAATGTGTGAAGTTAATTATTCCAACTCAAAAGTCCTTTGGGCAAAGCTTTAACAGAATTAGTTAATGAATACAAAAATACACCCAATTCCATAACCAAATTCCTTCCAGCTTAAATCCAGTTTGGTCAATTACTCTATGATTCCCCTCTTTCAGCAATATTATTATTTTCCAGTTCAAGAAAACCTCACAATTGCTCAGACGAATGATTTTTATCGGAGAAATAAAAAATATTGTGATCGAAATTATGTAGAACCAAAATTTGAAATAGGAGATTTTTGTAATCTATGAATAACTCGAATATCCAAATACTACACTCTCAAAAAAATTTCCGTCTTTTCACAGAAAAAGTACTGGCAGCACTGCTGCCAGAAATTGTCTGTGGATTGACGATTTTCCGTTTATTTTTTTTTCTCCGTCAAAAGAGAAAAAATATCCGTCACTTGAAAAAAATCAATGCGGAAGAGGTGGGGATCGAACTCACGAACCCAGGATTACAAGGCCAACACTCATCCACGGCGCCACGATTGCTTTAAAATAGAATCGTTCATTTCATATCGGTGTGGTTTGGTGTATTTCGTTAAAAAGCTTTTAATTTTGCAGTTAATCTCGGAAAGATTTCACCTTTAATGAAAGTGTGGCTAATTTTTTTTTTACGTTTAGTATTAATATAGTATAAAAATGTGAATTTTAAATATATTAAGTAGATTGTCAGAGAAAAAACATGGATGTTTTATTTTTATTCGATAAAATTTTTTTAATAATATCAATTTTTTTTTTTTTTTTTTTTTTTTTTTTTAGCATTTTATTTTTTAATTAAAATATTTTTTAAATGTCTTCACTTAAAGTATATTTTATATGCGAATATTTATCATTAGAAATAACTTAGTATATTGAATTTTATTCAACTTCTCCAACTTTGAATAACAGATTGTGAGAGTTTTTGAATGAATAAAGAAAGTAATTGTTATTTATTTTTAAATTCGAAAACATTTTTGTCTTTTTAAACTAAATTAGACAGTTTAATCGATAGAATATTTTTGTTTTTCATTTTAAAAATAAATTCGAATTTATTACTAACCGACCCAATGCGCATGCGTGCTAGATATAAACGGAATCGTTTCCTCATTTTTCGACTTTCGGAATGAACTCACAGAAAAAATACGTTTTCTGGGAAAACATAAGTTATTTGTGAAAAAATAACGATAACTTAGTGTATATTGACGAATTTTTCTGACAGTGTAGAAAGCTGTCACAAATTTATATTGACCATGTACAATTCTTAAAAAAATTTAGATGTTAATTTTTTAATTGATAATAAAATTAAAAAAAAAAAAATACTGAAATTGCTCAGTTATCCAAGTCCCTATTATCCACCAGATCTTTTATAATTATTCCATGAGTAAGTACAGCAAACTAAATTTAAGTCTCATCTTAATTTTATAATAGTCATTAAATTAACTAACTTGTTCTTTCTATGTAACAAAGTGTTCTTAAAGGCACAACGAGAATATTTACTGGTGAGATTTTTATTTGAGTTAGTCTTTTTATAGCGGGGTAAATTGGTTGATTTAATTAAGGAATTTCTTATATTCAATGGAATTGGATTAGAATAATTAATGAAACTACATTAACTAATTAAATAAAATTATCTGGATTAGATTTTAAATTAAATTGAATTTGCAATTTGAAATAAATTTAATTGCTATAATCAAATATTATACTGTATTAATAATTAAATTTGTTTCCAGCTATAGTTGTATAATCATGCTATATTGATCTTTTTTAAAATATTTGTTATTTTTATTGGTTTATATTTTCATACCTCAATCACTGCTCATATGGATGAGATATTAGTTATAAGTATTTTTTTAGATAATATTGATGTTTTTAATATTACTGTTATTAAAAAATATTTTTGGTTATCAATGTTAATTAGGCTATATATTTCTTAGTATTGAGAGAAAAAATTCACAATATTTTTAATTTGTGATTAATATGATGAATTAAATACTTGAGATTGAATAGTATTGAGGTTGAGATATATGAAGTTTATTGCTTGAAGTTGATGTTGTTAAAAGTGAAAATTGAATATCTATGCTATGATTTTTTTTCTAGATCCAGTTACATTAGGTAACTGAAAGGTAATTACCATTTAGTCAGCTATAACATAACGAACCATGAGGTTAAAAAAACATCTTAACTCTTGAGAGAACTAAAGGATAAAGATAAGATAAAGATAACGTATTAAGATAGTTTTAAGAAATTCCAACTGTAGGTCAACTTAAGATTATTTTATTGATGAAAGTAGAAAGAATATTATCGCCACATGACAAAAAATGCCATACAGAAAATACATATATAAAAGTATAAAAATGTTTTTCATGTCATACAATATATAGATGATATAAAGATATGTGGCATAAAGATGAATGGCATATCCTGAGATATGCCATTCATCATACGCCATCATCATCATATGCATCATCATATGCATATCATTATATGCCATTCATATACTCATATATATGCGTGAGATGAGAAAAGTTAATTAGACACTGAAAACCGGGAAGGGGCGACTCGGGGCTCTGAAGCTTCCGAAGAACCACTGCTATATCGAGCTCATTATTAATCGCAATCACCGCCGCTGAATTCGCGGGGAGCGGCTCGCACAATCAACTATTTACTCATTAACGTATTACAAAAACTTCTATAAACGCTTCCGAAAATTACTGGTAGATAATAAAAATGTATTTTAATAAATTCTTCGATAAATTTCGGAAATAAATTGCTTTCTAAGGTTTGTAAAGATAAATAAATACTTTTTAAATATTTCGTTACTTAGAACGGTTATCGAGTATTTTCTTTCGTGGGAATAGACAATTCTCGTTGTTTAAGAGACATTTGTCCTTTTTTTACAGTGTACAATTAATCTTTATAAATTTGTTTAAAATTTTGTTTATTACCTGTTTCAGTTTTAACCAACCTTAAACAAAGGAGAATTATTACTTTTGTTATTTCTTTGTTATTACTTGTCTGTTTCATTTATAAGAAATTTCACATTTTATTTATAATTATTTTTAGTATTAAGTCTCAACGAAATGTTTTGACAAAGAATACTATATGAGAAATTCATTCTTCAAGTTTTAAATCTTATCTCACCGCCACGGTGAGCGGCCCATTTTCGTAGCCGACCCCTAGCTACATCCCGAACAGCCCAACTCTCTTGCGCGACAGCACTATCGCAGGCAGGTGACCACGGATAGCGCTAAATTTCTTTACATACGACCCGAATACCTTGGGCTCTAAATAGAAAAGGAAAAAATAAATAAAAAATGAAACCGGACAAATTTAACAGAAAATTTAAACAAATTAAAGCTATTGAAAAACGGTTAGTGGGCAGGTGGGGTGATGAAACTAACGATTTTCCCTGCCTATATCCCGAATATATATGTCTTAAATCAAATATAATATGAGATACAATAAAAATATCGTGGTATTTTTGTTTTAACTTTTAGTGTTAATATTATTATCAGTGAATTTTAAATTATTAATTTAATATTATTATTATTATTTATTTATTGTAATGTAACTCAAAAAAATGGGAGTAGATTGAAATGATTAAGATCCTAATATAAAGATAAGTAATTTTAGATCTTTTAAAAGTAATTACACACATGGACTTAATATTAAATTCCCCAGTTAATATCCTTTCTTTTTAAACATTTTTCTTTCTGAGCTATTATTCTTTATGATTCACTATTTTAAAATGTAAATAAAATAAATACATTTTGTAAATAAGGTAAAAATATTGTTACAAAATTACTTTAAACATCTACAGTTTAATGTATTATTGTGTACTTATTATTTATCCATTATTTCGCGTTATAATTTCTAAACTTAAATTTAACTATGATTATAATAAAAGAAAATATATTTTCATTTAATTAGACTCCAAATGACAAAATTGTACTCAAAGTCCGTGTATTACTTCTTTTTAATGAATTTGTGGGTCATAAGTCCTATCAATTCATACATCTTCTTTTTGAATGGGAGGATATGTAATATTAAAAAAAAAATGCCATTTATCTTCAAGAATTATTTACAAATTTTTATAATATCTAACTCTCAATGTCCTGTCTTTAATATCTTAAAATATTTATTGTATTTTATTACTATACATTTTATATATCCATTATTTTTTTTCTTATTAAAAAAAGCAAATACTTTTTTAAAACTCCATTAATTGATACTATTCTATCATTTATTTAATAATACATCTTATTTAGGTTCTAAAAAATCGATAGATAACCCATTATTCCATGCGAACGACGCGACACATCCGGATTACATAACATATTCCTCCGACCGACTTTGAGAATTATTTTTTCACGTTTTAAATTTCGTATGGTTAGTGACTCGCTTTCTCAAAAGTTTGTTCTGCGGGACTGAACTTTGTTCTATTTATGCGCAATTTTATATAAAAGTATTTGCACTGGCTTGAAAGAAACAACTCTACCATTTTTGTGCTCCATCAATAATTCACACCTCCAGGATGCTGCTATTTGCTAATTTTTTTTTCTTGTATTTACATTTCATCTTGACTTCTCAAATATCCCAGCAAACACATAGCTATCGGTAAGCAATCGGACGATAGCCGCTTGCCACTGCCATTGGTATCGGACCGATGCCAGTTGCTGCGATCGGTTCCGTATCTTTTTTGATACGCCGCGCGAATGCCGCCCGATCCATGAGGCACGGAGCCGGTCCTGTATCGGCAAAAAACTATGCCGATAGCTAACCACACGAATACCGGCTGAAGCCCGGCACAAGCAAATAAAAAAACTCTGGTGGCGCCATCTGTTAAACACTCTAGCAAGTATTTTGAGAGCCAATGGGCATACTTCAGCGGGAACAGGAGGGATTTGATCGCGCAACCCCTAGCTCAGAAGGTGAACGCTTTAACCACTAGACAAGTCAGAGCTGGTTAGGGGAGGATTATGTGTGGTAATAAGGGTGTGGTTTCTCAGTAAGTGCTACGTGAATGGTAAGTGTTGTTGATGTAAATGACAGATTGGAAAATTGTAATATTAAAGTGTTTTTATTTTATTTTTTGTAATCATTTACTTGTAGTTGTCTTATGCGCCTGATTTTAAAAATCAATTTAATATTTAAATTAATGAATTAGCAAATAATTAAAGCAAACGAATTGTTTTTCTTATAGATTTTAGAATCATTAAATAGTATAATTAAAAAATTAAAAATAATATTTTTTGTTCAGAAGTATTGTTAAATAAATAAAATTTTTTATTAGAAACTATAACATAATTACATGCTTTGCGTTAATTTCTAAAGTGTATATTTTTAACTTAGAAAAATCTTATTTTAAATAATAATAAATTGGTAATAATTAACTTTTAAATAGAATAAAAAATTATGTTATGCCATTTGATGATTCAAAGTAGTATTTATGTTTTAAACCTATGTTCCAATGTTATTTAGTTGATAATGAATATTTATTAAGTAAAAAATAAAATAAAAGTAACATATATTATATATATATATATATATATTATTTTTTACACACATTTTTTTAAATAGGAGATATTTCATATTCCTTTTTATAAATTTAAAAATGCTTAAGTACTGGATATAATAAATGAATTTTAGGGGGTTTTCTGATGCAATTTCCTTTTTTGGGAATAATAAAGTAATTAAATGTAATAATAAAGTAAATAATAAGATAAAAAAAATAGGAAATATATATTTGTAACATAAAATAACTAATTTAATAAAAAATAAGTTGGTAATTAATCACTTTTAATTAGAATGAGAATTCACGTTAAGTGATTTCATAATTTAATGCAGAATATTTTTTTAGCAATATTAATTCCGAATAATTGTTGCAATAATAATTTTTAAATCTTAAAATAAAATAGAAATACTATTTTTTCTTGAGAGAACTAAAGGATAAAGATAAGATAAAGATAACGTATTAAGATAGTTTTAAGAAATTCCAACTGTAGGTCAACTTAAGATTATTTTATTGATGAAAGTAGAAAGAATATTATCGCCACATGACAAAAAATGCCATTCAGAAAATACATATATAAAAGTATAAAAATGTTTTTCATGTCATACAATATATAGATGATATAAAGATATGTGGCATAAAGATGAATGGCATATCCTGAGATATGCCATTCATCATACGCCATCATCATCATATGCATCATCATATGCATATCATTATATGCCATTCATATACTCATATATATGCGTGAGATGAGAAAAGTTAATTAGACACTGAAAACCGGGAAGGGGCGACTCGGGGCTCTGAAGCTTCCGAAGAACCACTGCTATATCGAGCTCATTATTAATCGCAATCACCGCCGCTGAATTCGCGGGGAGCGGCTCGCACAATCAACTATTTACTCATTAACGTATTACAAAAACTTCTATAAACGCTTCCGAAAATTACTGGTAGATAATAAAAATGTATTTTAATAAATTCTTCGATAAATTTCGGAAATAAATTGCTTTCTAAGGTTTGTAAAGATAAATAAATACTTTTTAAATATTTCGTTACTTAGAACGGTTATCGAGTATTTTCTTTCGTGGGAATAGACAATTCTCGTTGTTTAAGAGACATTTGTCCTTTTTTTACAGTGTACAATTAATCTTTATAAATTTGTTTAAAATTTTGTTTATTACCTGTTTCAGTTTTAACCAACCTTAAACAAAGGAGAATTATTACTTTTGTTATTTCTTTGTTATTACTTGTCTGTTTCATTTATAAGAAATTTCACATTTTATTTATAATTATTTTTAGTATTAAGTCTCAACGAAATGTTTTGACAAAGAATACTATATGAGAAATTCATTCTTCAAGTTTTAAATCTTATCTCACCGCCACGGTGAGCGGCCCATTTTCGTAGCCGACCCCTAGCTACATCCCGAACAGCCCAACTCTCTTGCGCGACAGCACTATCGCAGGCAGGTGACCACGGATAGCGCTAAATTTCTTTACATACGACCCGAATACCTTGGGCTCTAAATAGAAAAGGAAAAAATAAATAAAAAATTAAACCGGATAAATTTAACAGAAAATTTAAACAAATTAAAGCTATTGAAAAACGGTTAGTGGGCAGGTGGGGTGATGAAACTAACGATTTTCCCTGCCTATATCCCGAATATATATGTCTTAAATCAAATATAATATGAGATACAATAAAAATATCGTGGTATTTTTGTTTTAACTTTTAGTGTTAATATTATTATCAGTGAATTTTAAATTATTAATTTAATATTATTATTATTATTTATTTATTGTAATGTAACTCAAAAAAATGGGAGTAGATTGAAATGATTAAGATCCTAATATAAAGATAAGTAATTTTAGATCTTTTAAAAGTAATTCCACACATGGCCTTAATATTAAATTCCCCAGTTAATATCCTTTCTTTTTAAACATTTTTCTTTCTGAGCTATTATTCTTTATGATTCACTATTTTAAAATGTAAATAAAATAAATACATTTTGTAAATAAGGTAAAAATATTGTTACAAAATTACTTTAAACATCTACAGTTTAATGTATTATTGTGTACTTATTATTTATCCATTATTTCGCGTTATAATTTCTAAACTTAAATTTAACTATGATTATAATAAAAGAAAATATATTTTCATTTAATTAGACTCCAAATGACAAAATTGTACTCAAAGTCCGTGTATTACTTCTTTTTAATGAATTTGTGGGTCATAAGTCCTATCAATTCATACATCTTCTTTTTGAATGGGAGGATATGTAATATTAAAAAAAAAAATGCCATTTATCTTCAAGAATTATTTACAAATTTTTATAATATCTAACTCTCAATGTCCTGTCTTTAATATCTTAAAATATTTATTGTATTTTATTACTATACATTTTATATATCCATTATTTTTTTTCTTATTAAAAAAAGCAAATACTTTTTTAAAACTCCATTAATTGATACTATTCTATCATTTATTTAATAATACATCTTATTTAGGTTCTAAAAAATCGATAGATAACCCATTATTCCATGCGAACGACGCGACACATCCGGATTACATAACATATTCCTCCGACCGACTTTGAGAATTATTTTTTCACGTTTTAAATTTCGTATGGTTAGTGACTCGCTTTCTCAAAAGTTTGTTCTGCGGGACTGAACTTTGTTCTATTTATGCGCAATTTTATATAAAAGTATTTGCACTGGCTTGAAAGAAACAACTCTACCATTTTTGTGCTCCATCAATAATTCACACCTCCAGGATGCTGCTATTTGCTAATTTTTTTTTCTTGTATTTACATTTCATCTTGACTTCTCAAATATCCCAGCAAACACATAGCTATCGGTAAGCAATCGGACGATAGCCGCTTGCCACTGCCATTGGTATCGGACCGATGCCAGTTGCTGCGATCGGTTCCGTATCTTTTTTGATACGCCGCGCGAATGCCGCCCGATCCATGAGGCACGGAGCCGGTCCTGTATCGGCAAAAAACTATGCCGATAGCTAACCACACGAATACCGGCTGAAGCCCGGCACAAGCAAATAAAAAAACTCTGGTGGCGCCATCTGTTAAACACTCTAGCAAGTATTTTGAGAGCCAATGGGCATACTTCAGCGGGAACAGGAGGGATTTGATCGCGCAACCCCTAGCTCAGAAGGTGAACGCTTTAACCACTAGACAAGTCAGAGCTGGTTAGGGGAGGATTATGTGTGGTAATAAGGGTGTGGTTTCTCAGTAAGTGCTACGTGAATGGTAAGTGTTGTTGATGTAAATGACAGATTGGAAAATTGTAATATTAAAGTGTTTTTATTTTATTTTTTGTAATCATTTACTTGTAGTTGTCTTATGCGCCTGATTTTAAAAATCAATTTAATATTTAAATTAATGAATTAGCAAATAATTAAAGCAAACGAATTGTTTTTCTTATAGATTTTAGAATCATTAAATAGTATATTTAAAAAATTAAAAATAATATTTTTTGTTCAGAAGTATTGTTAAATAAATAAAATTTTTTATTAGAAACTATAACATAATTACATGCTTTGCGTTAATTTCTAAAGTGTATATTTTTAACTTAGAAAAATCTTATTTTAAATAATAATAAATTGGTAATAATTAACTTTTAAATAGAATAAAAAATTATGTTATGCCATTTGATGATTCAAAGTAGTATTTATGTTTTAAACCTATGTTCCAATGTTATTTAGTTGATAATGAATATTTATTAAGTAAAAAATAAAATAAAAGTAACATATATTATATATATATATATATATATATTATTTTTTACACACATTTTTTTAAATAGGAGATATTTCATATTCCTTTTTATAAATTTAAAAATGCTTAAGTACTGGATATAATAAATGAATTTTAGGGGGTTTTCTGATGCAATTTCCTTTTTTGGGAATAATAAAGTAATTAAATGTAATAATAAAGTAAATAATAAGATAAAAAAAATAGGAAATATATATTTGTAACATAAAATAACTAATTTAATAAAAAATAAGTTGGTAATTAATCACTTTTAATTAGAATGAGAATTCACGTTAAGTGATTTCATAATTTAATGCAGAATATTTTTTTTAGCAATATTAATTCCGAATAATTGTTGCAATAATAATTTTTAAATCTTAAAATAAAATAGAAATACTATTTTTTTTTCGTTTGTGAGATAATATTTTGGGAAAGAAATCTAATTTTTTATGTAAAAAATGGGTAGATTTCTTTTATATATTTTACATTGAAACATAATGTTAAGCACTTTTTAGTAATTATTTTTTTTTAAATAAAATAAGAAAGTGAGTTACTGCTTTTAAAATGAATAGATAAATAGAAAATAAATTCAATTACCTTACAAAGTATTTTTCTGTTTTTCTATGATTAAGTTCCTAATAGTGATTAACAATTTAAAGGAGAGAATTTAAAAATTATTTTGTGATTAAAATAATTGTAAGTCATTTTAAAAATTAATTCAAGAACAATATTTTTAAATAAATAAATATAGGTTATCTTTGACATATTTTCTGTTTCTCACTGACAGAAATTTTAATGAAATACGTGAAATATACATTTCTTATCAAAAACTCGAACTCGAATAAAATTCAGAAAAAGAAAAAAAATCGGTTAAGACTAAATATTCTGAATTCGGACCGATGTTGGCAAATCTGATCGGTCCACTATCAGAACTCAGATATCGGTCCTGTGTCACTTGCCGGTATAAGTCGCTTGCCGATATATAACCAAGTGTGGACCGATTACCGTAACCGGCTGTCAAAATAGCAGTTTCTTAAGTTTTAGCTGCCAATCTGCTACCGACACTTAACCGACATTGCCGGCTCCGGTCCGATCGTATGCCGGAAGTTATGTGCTTGCTGGGATGAGTCCAAAAATGTCGAATGGTTTATACGGAGTTAACGGTAATAAAATAATTCGAGTTCTACATTGCATTTTTTATTCAAATGGAAATTCCTTATGAATTTTTAAAACATTACTTCCACATGAAACTCATGTTTTCAACTGTTGCGGGTTTAAAAAAAACCTATTCGTCAATTTTCATATGATATTATTATGCGAGTAGCCCACCTAATTATATCTGATCTTCTTTTATACGGCGATGGTTTCTACAAAAATTCGATGTGCTTGCATTGGCGTGGGAATTAATTTATGAGTTCATCACGAGAGAGACCTGGGATTTATATCGTCTTACAAATCTCTAATGTAGCTATAATGTATATAAAGTGTTTCAGAACAATTTTTAAATGATTTCCAGGAATGCACTACGACAAGGGAATTTGAAATAAAAAACAGCGGGCCTAACATTTAAAATGATCCACAGGAAAAGAAAAAATTGCCCTTACACACACATTTATGTATATGAGAATGCTCTAAATAAAATTTTTTCAATAAAGGAAAACTCAAATACCCGGTATGAAATGAAAGGATGTTTAAATGCACATTATTAAAAAAAAATAATATGAAAAAAATGTAAATGTTAATTTGTTTGTTTGTTTGTTTGTAGGCCAATTATCTACGCTATGGGATATAGGCCCTAAGGGGTGGGTTGCCCTCCGTGGGGGTCTTTCTAAGGGAACCTAACCCGTATTTACGCAAGGTTCGAAGAAAACCACGGAAAACTCCGAACGGTTAGGACGACGGTCGCGATTGGGTTCGAACCCAGCACCTACCGTCTACCAGTTTGAGGTCAGAACCTCTCGGCCACTGGTGGGGCAGTAAATGTTAAAAATTAGACGATTTTAAAATGTTTTATATGCATAAATATTAAAATATAGTTGCTATATTTATATATATATATTTCTATTATTAGTGCATAAAATATGAAAAAAATAGCTATAGAACTTTATTTTTATCATTAGTTTTTTTTTTATAAAAAGATAATGTATAATAATTTTCTGTAAAATCGAAGTAAGAAATATTAACTTTCTTAGACCACTTTTTAAAATTAAAAAAATATGTTTATCTATTTCTTATAATTACTATTGATATTGCGTAGTTTCATAGATTTTATGGCTTAAACGTTATTTATAATTTCACATTTACCACTGTTAAGATAAAAATATTTTTTATTTTTTTTAATCTTTAAACAAATAATAGTTTTTTGTAATTAATATTATCGTTGCATTGTTTCATTCTTAGATATTACTTGACATATTTTAAAAACTTGTTTTTTAATTCAGTTCGTCTTTTTCGATAAAAGAAGCCTAAAAAATATAGTTTTCTTCTTCTGTTGGAGCATTTACAAATATCGTTGATTTCAAATATGCATGAGATGTGCCTCTTTTTTACATTTAATGTCTGGTGAAAATCTAATTAAAAAAAAACAGAAAGGAACAAACAAACAAAAGAAAAAAAACGTTAATCTCTTTAAAAGTATAATAGCATTTATATCAATTTCTTTAATATGTTTTTCTATAAATAACACTATAAAAAAATCACAGCGTTTACAGTAATTATGATTTACCACCTTAAAACTATGTTAAATATTGATATAAAATTGTTCTATGACGTCAAGTTTAGTGAAACGCATTTATTGATTTTACTTAAAATTATATGAAGTTGTGGCATAAATTGTTATTCTAAATTTAAAAAAAATGAACGATTGGCTTTCCTTTTATAGATAGTAGTGGCAGTATCCCTCTGGAGACTACAACAATAGTCTGGAAGCATGGCTGGTTCTCATCTACCCTGATAACGCCACTCCATTGGTACACCAAAATGTATTTGTTTAATATGTATCAACCCGTCAAATATTTATAACATTTTAAAGAACACACTTTCAGCACCCATGATTTTTCTTCTTTTTTAATGGGAATTTTAAAATAAGCTTCATAACATTTCTCAAACAGAGACGAAATTGTCCTTTAGAAGTAAGTCCCCCTTTAGAAGTAAATTGACCACAAACATAACAAAATAAGCTAGGAGAATTAACAAAAACACGTGGCATTTTGAAGATTTATTAATAATATAAATGCGTTGAACACTTGTACACATCAGTGATATAATTTTATAGTTGCATTCAACTAATCGTAGTGGAAAGTAAATAAAGTAAGATTACCCTTACCTATGATTTACGATGTGATATCTAAATATAAATTTGTTTTCTGTTTTTTACTAAGTATACCTAATACGAATCACCACTTGGAATATCGGTGATTTTTTTTTTATGTTACTTAGTGTAATTGGAATATAAATCAAATAAAACAGTTATTTTCAATTAATAAGACGCCGTTTTACTTGAGAACTTTTAATGGCATACTAGAAGCTCCATTGGATTCAAATTTAAACTCTTCTTAGGTTAAATTCAATGAAATGGGAAATTATGCATCGGATTTAAAAATGAGGTATGTTCCTCCTATAGCTAATTTTATAAATACATCTTAATGCAATAGTTTTGTAATTTTGTGCAAAAGTGCATGAATATAGATTTAATACGATTATAAAGGGTGTATCTAAACTGCTATGCAAAATTTTAAGGAGTGATAGTACAGATCAAGATAAAGAATATTAAGTAGGAAACTAAGGGTCCCAAACGTCTTCCGAAGGAGGTAGGGGCTTTAGTTTAGGATCCAAAAATTCAAATAAACATAAAAAAAACAGAAAAATTGGTTTTCACGGTTTTCACAAAAACTATTCTTTAAGTCAGTATTTTCTTGAAAATAAATTATAAATATAAATTTAAAAAAATGCCGACAGAGGGCGCTTTAGACTCTGGAGTAACGAACAACTATTTTTTACCATTACTAGGGGGGCCCCGCCCCCCTGCTCGCTATGCTCGCCAACCCCCCGGGTAATCACTTCGTGATTCCAAATTATTGGCTACCCCTGCTTGCTGCGCTCGCCAATATCCCATGGTATGAATAAGCAGTTGCAGACCTTTCAAATGATGTGTCACACGACTGGTGTTGTAAAGAAATAAAAAATGTGCCCCCTGGGGGGCAGAGTAGGGGTGACACACAAGACATCCATAAAATGAATAAACAGTTGCAGACCTTTCAAATGATGTGTCACACAATTGGTGTTGTAAAGAAATTACAAAATGCGCCCCCTCTGAGGGCAGAGGGGGGGGTTACACACAGGATATCCATAATATGAATAAGCAGTTGCAGACCTCTCAAATGATGTGTCACACAATTGTTGTTGTAAAAAAATTAAAAATGTGCCCCCCTGGGGGGGCAGAGTGGGGGATGACACACAACACATCCATAATATGAATAAGCAGTTGCAGACCTTTCAAATGATGTGTCACACAACTGGTGTTGTAAAGAAATTAAAAATGTGACCCCCCCCCTGGGGAGAGCAGAGTGTGGGGGTGACACACAAGACATCCATAATATGAATAAGCAGTTGCAGACCTTTCAAATCTTGTGTAACACGACTGGTGTTGTAAAGAAATTAAAAATGTGTCCCCCCTGGGGAGCAGAATGGGGGATAACACACACGACATCTTTTAAATGAATAAGCAGTTGCAAACCTCTCAAATGATGTATCAAACGACTGATGTTGTAAAGAAATTAAAAATTTGGCGAAATATTACAGTTATCGCCAAGTTGGCGTCACTTTTGACAACTAATTTTGGTCGCCAAATTTGGCGATATATCGCCAAGTTGGCGACAAACTTGGCGATTGTTGGCGATGGTAACCTTTCCTCTCTTTATGGTAACCCCTATGGCGATGCATAGACGGAGCCCTTTCCTGAATGGCCTATTCGACTCATGGAAGGACTGGACAACCCGGATTCGTTAGTTCCGGAAATCTTCCACATCCGCATCATTCCAGGAGTCATTCCTTTTAAGGCTAGTTTTTTTACTATAGAAAGATTTTTTACACCTCTTTAAAAGTTTTTGGAAGCTTAGACTTAAATTTAAATTTTCAGCTCAAAATATGAATAGTTGGGAGTGGTTAAGTAAGCGCAAACTGAACTGTTTTCTGAGGTTCAAATTTGAAATGATTATAAACAAGTTGGAAATTGCACGTGAACGTAGCAAATGAAGTACGTTCGTACGATAACGAAGTTTTAAAAGTATTCAGATCTTGCTGATATAGTAGAGCGTACTTTGGATACAGTATAGTAGTCGAAATGTTTGTGTTTGTGTAAATATGCAGAAAGTAATTTTTATTACACCTCCGAAACGCATATCTTATTCATATAATGTTAAATAGTTGAATATAATTAAAACACGCCCCAAACAATGTTTTTCCGTATAGCATTATTTAGTGGAATACTTTTGTGTGGCCCTGTAATTTAATAATAAAAATTCTTTGCATCACAGACTGTACAGAATGCATATCATATATATTATAAAGCAAAAGTTCTGAAACTTCCAAACGAGTGTTTTCAAAAACTACCTAATGGATCTTTTTGCAGATTATATCATTCGATAGGAAATATTTTTGCGGAGGTTTATGATACAAATATACAGGGATAACTCTGATTTTTCGAACTAAATTTCGTATTTTTCGGTTATTTTTGACGAAAGGATTGCCAGTAACTATTTTTTGGCAAAAATTATTATTACTAAAAAAACTGAAATGACTACATTTTTTGGGCAGTAATATAAATATCTATCAATAAAAGCAGAAAATAAATACTAATGGTAATTTGAAAAAAAAATAAAAACCGCTTAAATGAGGTAAAATATTAAAAAATATATATGTAACTTAAAAATGAAAGAAATATTTGTAATGCTTAAAAAATAACTCATCGTGAAATATTACAATTGATACAACAATTGGCGCCATATCGCTTGCTTTTAAAAATTGTTTTTCCGTATCATATGTTTTACAGTAGAAAAAAGAGATTTGATTATAAAAGTAACTGTAAATTGTGAGTTATATATTTGTTTCTTTGTGATTTTTATTTTGCTTTTGTCGCCAAAGATGAAAGCCAAAAATGCATATGTCTGAGTCTGACATTAGGTTGTTGATGATCGCAATAATGTTTTTTCAAGTTAAGCTAATTTTTGGAGTATATTTTAATATTCAATTATAAATTATATATATACATAACAGTTTGTATATTAAAAATTGGAATCAAACATTTACGTTTTATCTTTAGTGTGAATTTCCACCACACATATATATTGTAAATTAATGTCATACTTTTTCAAAAGTTTTCCTAGGTAATTTTGAAGAATTCGATCAACAAATATAACCCTTTTCAGCAAATATTTTTTAATGTTTATTTATCTTTTCTTGCGCCATTTCGTCAATTTCACATACAGGAAAATTACAGTTTTAAAATTTAGAAACTGAAGAAGGAATAATGCAATTCAAAGTACGTTTATGCCATTATGCGTTATTGTTATTGATAAATTCAACATTTTAAAATAAAAAATGCCTTCTGTAAAAAAAATTACAAGCTCTTTTTAATCAGCCATTTCTTCTTCGATTTTCTTCATAATTTCCCTGTGTTAGGTAGTATTTAAAATCATATTGGACTGATTTTTGATAATTGAGTATCGCCAAATGGCAATTTATTATAGTGTCGGAATTTTTTTTTGCAAAGATATCTTATACGCACCGAGCAAATTAATATACTGTAAATTGATATTATTTTGCCTGACATGCCAACCCGACTATTGTTATTTATTTATTATTAAAATGTTTATTTACTTCCATCCTCTTCTTTAAAATTATATAAATTGTTTTGTTCCATACTTATTAAAGTAATATCCCGTTGACCATAAAACTTTCGCCAAATTATAAGATGAAATGCCAATAATGGATGATCGTGAATGTCACATTCAATGATCGTAATTAAGATACACGTGTTTAAAACGTCATTAAAGGATTTTTATTTCGATTTTTTTTTTTTTTTTTTTTTTTTTTTTTTTTTTTTTTTGTTAAAATTCTACTAAATCTTTTGTTTTTTCGTTATTTATAATAAAATTTATGTCAATATATATAATTTGGCTATTAGTTTGGCGATTTGTGTAATTTGGCGAAATTGGTCGACGGGATAACCAAGTAGTGCCCTTATTAAATAAACTTATTACATAATTAAACTTTTACTAATTGTAATTATTACTCTTGATGCTATTTGATTTTCTGCTTGACGTAATTTTAAAAAATTATCGAAATGGCGATTTTTTAATTATTTGTTTACTTATTTTGTTTATATTATTGCAAACATTTTTCCATTTTTATACACGCATCACCTTGGCACGATTTTTTTATGATGCCAATTTAGAGAACACTACGTTTTCAAATACCAATTACATTAATATTACTTTTATTTATTTTCTACTATTTTAAAAAGGAAATAATAATAAATAAATTAAGTCAATTAATAATTATGGAACAAAACAATTTATACAACTTGAAAAGAGAAAAGAAAAATAATGAAATAGTTTACTAATAAATAAATAACTATTACCGGATTACCACGTGAGGCATAAAATCGCAATTTTGATTCAATCACGCCAACGTGATCCGTATATGATATCCGCACCTAAATATTATTGTTTATATAATTTGTTTATAAAATTTGGTAATACTTGATTATCCCATCGACCAAAAACTCGCCAAAGTATAAGGTTAAATGTCAATAATGGTTGATAGCAACTGGCACATTCATTTGACATTAAATATGTTATACGTAATTGTTACGTCATCAACTAATTTTAATTTGGAGTTTTATTTTTATTTCTATTAATGTTTTAGTAATTTATTGATTCTTTGGTTACTTAAAATAAAAATTATGTCCATTTGTATAATTTGGCGAAATTAATAGACGGAATAATGAAGTAGTAGCATTATTTTTTTACGTTCTGTCGAGATATTTAGGTTGATAGAATTAGCGTACTTATCGAGTCACCGCCAAGACATACGTCAAGCACAGTCATTAAGTCTGTGTTTTAGACTTACTATTATATCTTTTTCATCTGCAGTTATTATACTATCACTAAAAAAGCAATATTTTCAATGTGCAGGAAAAATCATTATAATTAAAAAAATATTTGCAATTAATTTATCATTCACTTTTATAAAAAAAATCGTAAGGAAAATAAATATACTTTAAAGTTGGTTAAGAAAAAAATATCTATAAAATCTCGACAGCCGTATATTTTTTTTTTTTTTTTTTTTTAGGATTACGTAGCAGTTTTAATTAACGATAAGCCCTATCAACAGAACTTTGTCAAATATTAACTATTAGATACCACTTCATTACCCAGTCAAACAAAAAAATATCATAAAGCTATAAGATTAAATGCCAATAGTGGATGATGATCGTAAATTTCACATTCATTTGAGAGTAAATTTGAAATAAGTCTGGTGCATTTGTAACAATATCGTTACAAGCACTACTAATGTTTGAGGCCAAAAATCATAATGGAATCGATTAAAGAAGGTAGAAGGATTTTATTGGATGCAAGCTAAAGGTTTATTTTTCTACAAAATTTAGTCAACAAGATTATCCCAAATTTAACGGCTACATGTATACAACTGTTTTATAAAATGAAGAGACTGTGAAACTGATGTAATGTTAATGTTATTCAAATAATATTGATTTAAAACATACTTTTTATGCTTCATTGTTCTAATAATTATATAAACACTCTTCTTTATTTGTTAAAAATTCTTTAAATGTTTTATTTTATGTACTCTGCTAGAACAGATCAAGGTAGATAGGAAACTACAGTAGACCTGCCAGAAGAGGTCGTTTGTTAAAAGATGTAATGTAACATGTACGGATATTGTATGTAGGCTACCAGAACTACATATATTGCAAGTTCAGATGTCGGGAGTTTAAGAACTAAGAATGATAATGTACGATCCAAAAGTTTATAGAGTTTGATAATCAATCTCATAATCATTGGAATGCCCTCTAATGTAATAGTATGATTACTCGAGAGCATTTTGATTCCTGTTGTCATAACGGTCTCATTTTTATACGAAACTCCACTATAATTGATAAAATAAAAGGTATGGTGCTTGATTGTACAAATTTTCTGGAAGGCATACAATAGTACAATATCGCAATGGCGTTGGTTTCGTTTTCAGCAATGCGGAAGGACATTCCAGGATGGTCTATACTGCTTTAAAATAAAAATTTTAAATCAACATTTTGTTTGAGTCAAGGTTAGTTTGGAAATATGGTCCAGCGCAGCGGGCATAGCATGCTAGTTTTAGTATATATTTCATAGATTCATGCCAATTCTATTATGTTCGAATGAGTGTAACATTATAAAAATGCATTTGAATCTTTTTTCCCATTGACAGTAATGTAATGGAATACCTTTGATTGTCCCTGTAAATGATCTATTCATCCGACTTTCATAACATTGGAAATGACTCGACAAAATTACGCAATAATTATATGTTTTAAATTTCAAACGATTAAAATGCATTTGAAACTTTTTTCCCCATTGACCGTAATGTAACAGAAACCTCTAGATTGTCCCTGTAATTGATCTATCTATCCGATTTTCATAAAATTTGAAATAACTCGACAAAATTATGATACACTTATGCATTTTAAATTTCAAACGATTCGGTTGGGTAGTTTTTGCGTTGTTATATGCGGACGGACAGACGGACAGACGGACGGACTGAGCCACAACAATAGGTGCTACGTATTTACATAATTACGAACGCACCTAAAAACGGAAAAAATATTCGATTCGATTGCGGTTTTTGCTAAAACTACTCTTTAAACCAGTATTTTTTTAAGAATAAATTTTAAAAATAATTGAGTCTTTGTACCTGTGCAATTGACCTCACACTTTTAGTTGATTGTGCGTGTTTCAAGTGTTTTTGGAATCAAGTTCCACTTAGTCAGGCGCAATCGATCCTGTGTTAATCGCATGTTAGATTGGCTTGCATAAAAACTGCTGATAGCATGCGTAATGTCAGTTTGAGTGTAATGATAACACCCTGTATATAATGCTGCATCCAAAGCATCTAAATTCAGAGGAGTTTTGTGATTTGGAAGCAGCATGATGTTGAGTTCACGGTGGATTTTCACTCGACCCTAAAGATCCCAGTTTTGACCCTGTTAAGATAGCTTACCTGCTGTACAATTTCGATTATACAGAAAACGGGGCATGTTACATTTCTGGATTTGTAATATTCCAGCAAACATGTGACCTTATGGATTGTCACGCCTGGTACAACCAAGCAGTTTTTGACAAAGCATGTTACGCTAGCGAATTTTACAGAATGATTTTGAAAGAAGATCATGTTTTGTGGAATTTGGTACAATATACGATGAAACAGATGCCTATATATCTGAATATTTCAGTCGCTTATCAGTAGAAGACTGAATTTAAGTTTTTTAAATGGCGAAGTTAATTTTGAAAATGCATGATTTTCATTAAAACATTAATAAATTTATTAAAATTATCCATTTGGTTCTGTTATAATTAAAAAAAAAAATTAAATGCCTGCATGATCTTAAGAACCGATACTCAGCCTGCTAATCACGTATTCTAAAAATCCCCAAAAATTTTGGACCCTGTATATATATTTTTTTCTTATATGTAAATTATCATCAGCCATCTCGTATACTTAAAGCCCACTGATGTGTTATTTTTCCTGCCCATATGCTTCAGAGAGAACAAACACAATGATGTTATACTATTTCAAAATGCCTGCATTCGTTTAATGACATATAACAAAGGTGGAGGTGGGATGCGGCGGTGGTACTCCCAGTTTCCAGTGTTTCCCTCGCTGATCCTAAGTCTGGTTGTTCTTTCTGGCCAGCAGAGTCTAGTGTTGTCGACAGTGAAGACGAATTTCAGCCGAGCCCAAAGCGTCCGAAATGAGTCTTGGGGATGAGGTGCGCCTGCATTGGGTATAGTTACAATTTTTTCTAAAAGCCTGCTAATTTTAAAATGTATAAGAGTCAAAGCCTGCTTTATATTATGCGACTCAAGCCTGCTTTTTTTACTTAAAAAATTGCTTGGACCCTAAACTTTAATGGCGCCAATATCCTTCAGAAGACGTTTGGGACCATTAGTTTCCTATTTAATATTGTTTGTTTTGATGTGTACTATCACCCTTTAAAGTTTTCCCCAGTAGTTTAGCTACACCTTGTATATGTTAAATTCACTAATAAAGAATTAATATGACTCAAACTTAAATAGGATCTCATCACCGTTGCAGCTTAGAATCATTGCTTATCATGGGATATGACTGGAATATTTATGTATAATAGAATTTGATAAAATAATGAAAACATTTATTAATATATTTTTAAGATATTATATGATTTTTATAATTTTTTGAAATGACTCAAGAGAAAATTGCGTCAAATATATTAAATTTTAAAAGATTCCACAGAGTAAATTTTGCTCTGTTTTATGTGGACTTGTAGACGGATGGGAATATAGCTACAACTACTTGATATAAATACAAAAAAGAGAAATTGCCTAAAAAGAGAAGCGTTCCTTAATTTCCGAAAATGTACAATAATCATCATAGAAAATGTACCATAATCTCCTTGTACCAAATATACCATAACCGAGTCAACCAAGATTTTTAAAATCATTCCTTTATTTTTAAAAACATCAGAAACAATTTATTTACTAAATTTAAAGAAAAATTAAGGGGACAGTGGACATTAAAAAATAAATCATTTTACTTTTAATGGATTCATTTGAAAAATGACAAAAGTGTCAATGGCACGCTCAAACATTTATATTCAAACTTTGGTGTAAAAATAAGTAAAAGTTTTTTAAATGTTCAATTTTTTAATTTTTAAAATAACGAATAATTGTTATATTTTAAAATGACCCATGCGTATTTCTTTTGTATAAAATACGGCAATATTTACTCATGAAATTCTTTTTATATATTACAAAGGAAGTTGGCATGAATTAGAAAAGTTCGCTGAATATATAAGTGTAAAAAAAACTGATAATTAAGCTTCCTTTTTCCAAAAATGTACCTATATTTTTTCAAATGCACTTAAATTTCAATGTTAAATAATTCTTCAAATGAAGCTTTTTATGCTAACACTTATTTACTGTATAACAGATAATGCAAAATATACATTAAAAAAAATCAGTTAATTAGGAATGCTTATGGAAAGTTTGAAATGGTAGAAAAGTACAAAACTTTGAATTTTGAGAAAACAACATTTTAAATAAAACAAAATTCATAAATATATACAGTCTTTACAGATTTCAAAGTTTATACCTCTACAAAAAGGCGACAGAATTCAAAAATTATTTTTGGTTCAGATAAATTTGAGCATCTAGATTCATAATCCTTGATAAGAAAAATATATATTTCCTTGTTAAAATTCATTATTTTTAATATCCACTGTATCCGTAATGAAAATAATTTTGGTTAGCTGCCGATAATTTTTTTTTACATTTCCGGGTAATTTATATTGTACATAAATCAGTTCTCTCTATCCGGAAAATCAGTTTTCCGGATGTTGTCCATTCTCATGTAACCATTTTCATCTGCATAACTGGATTTCTATATGCAATTACCTGTACCTACATATATTACAAAGTGGAGAAGTTTGTTTGTTTGTTTATTCCTATAGTATAAAAAGGAAAAGTTTGTTTGTTCATTTTGAATGGCTAATTTCAGGAAATACCCAACTGATTACAAAAGTAATGGTACCAAAATGATGGTGTTCGCCCGGAATCAAACATACACTGTTAAAAAAATTCTGAAATTCACGAACATTTTTTTCCTGAATTTTACAGAAAAGGTCCCTTTTCACTAGAAAAGGGCATTTTCCGTTACAATTTACGGCCCCACTAATACCGAGAGACAAGGACCTCTCAACTGGTAGACGGCAGGTGCTGGATTCAAACCGAATCGCGGCTGTCGGCCTAACCGTTCGGAGTTTTCGTGGTTTTCTTCGAACCTTGCGTAAATACGGGTTAGGTTCCCTTAGAAAGATCCCCACGAAGGGCAATCCCCCCTGGTCCTATATCCCTAGCGTAGATAATCGGAAGACAAAAATAAATCAAACCAAACCGTTACAATTTACAAAATCCCACCATTTTTTTATATGTTTCCAGAAAATCAAAACACCAAACGGAAGGAACGATATTGCCGAGTGGTCAAGGCATCATACCGCGAATCGCCTGCAAGGGTTCGAATCCCACTGATGGTATGAAATAATAAAAACATGAAAAAATCCCTTTAAAACTTACGTTTTTTGCGTTTATTTTTTTTAATTCTTATTAAAAAAATCTTTTAACTAATTAGCCAGAAAATAAATAAATAAATAGTGTACGACAATTTCAAAAAATTGTCTATAATATTATTTTTGTAAAAAATGAATATTTTTTTCATTCATTCATTCATTCAAAAAAAAAACACATTGATTTTTAACAGTGTTTTTTTTAATTTAAACTAGTTAAAAAATTGAAATTGATTTTTAAAAATAATAAGTATTATGCATCAATCTAAAAAAAATAAAATAAACCGTTTACAAATATTCTAACGAATATATTTGAAAGGAAATCTTTAAAAAACACAATAGATTTTTCCACTAAAGGTTAAAAGACATACTTTGTACATAACGGCATCAGCAGTTTTGGCTCAGTGAATAAGGATTTGGTCCCCTTTCAAAAGGTCTCGAGTTCAATCCTCAGGGTGACTTGAAGTAAGTTTTGCAAAATGAATAAAGTAATATAATACGGCAGCTTAAAATCACTCGAAAATTTCGTATTTTTTGACGATTAGTCGGTTCATTAATTTTAAAAATTATATTAAATTATTATCATTACAAATCAAACTTTGTAACAGAAAGTTACCGCTTCTTCAAACGGAGTTTTCCTTTTTTTTACTTTTCACAACGGGAAATCTACTAACGGAACAGTAAAAGTTCGGCTACTTTGCTGCCGGTAGTTTCATCGTGAATTCACAGATTTATTTTTAACAGTGTAGGCTATATCTAATTTCGATCCTATAAATCCAAAGAGGAGAAAAAAGCAAAAACCGATTGAGTCTTACTACTTCTTGCAGTGTTCACATCTTCAAATGAACAAATTAATTTATAGTGACTGTTGGCAATTCATATGATTTAGAGACGTACTAAACAGGACCAACAGGTGTCTTTTCTGGGTACAATTCATATCTTTGATCAATATTCGTACTTGGCATTATTATTCACTCTGGAATTATTATCCCTAGACAAATTATATTTTACTAATATATCTGATTTTCTCTACTGATAATAAGTACATCATTTTTTATCTAAAATAAGTATTCAAACCTGACTATTTTAATTTATAAAATATTAAAATATAAAATATTACGCTATAACAACTAACACTATGAAATATTCAAGCAGTATAATAATTTCTTACAAGGAAATACAACTTTTAAGTAGTTTATTTTGTAACATGCATAGAAAGAATTTCAACACTTTTCCAAATGTGTTAAAAATTCCAAAGACTAGTCAGCGATTTCGTTCTTATCGCACGCAGTTGAGGCCATGCGTGACCTTCATGCATATGCGGATGAAAGAAAACGCATGACAATCATATCGCAGAACCTCTGACTTTTTTCACCTCATCATATTTTTGAATTCATTGTGGCACGTCACTTATATGCATTTCAGAACACGGAATATCTTTTCAATCTCTTCTGCATCCGAAAACTTTAAACTGTTGATTTGAAATTCTTCAGTGTCTAAAAATATTCTAGGCATTTTTATTTTATGGGACATTTAAACCATTAGGTATTAACTGTGAATTATTGCTTTTTAAATATTTTATTACTGTTACCCAATTCCAAAAATATTTTTAAATATAGCATTAAAGTGTATTATATATAAAGCTTATTGTCTCTTAATTCTTTCTCAGAGAAAAGAAATTTAACTGCTGAAAGATATAGGAGAGTTTACTTTAAATACTATAGGCAAATATTTTTGTTGGAGAAATAATAATGCGTTAAAAAAGTTACAGTAAAACCCCGATAATTCGGATTAATTGGGACCAGACCCAATTCGGATTATCGGAAATCCGGATTACCCGGAGAATTAGAAAAAAATAAAATAAAATAAAACATTCTTACAGAAAAACACCTTTATGTTAAACTCATTGAATATTTAAAGACAATAAAAATGTTTACTTTGTTAAATTTTTCCGAACAGATTTCAGAAAAAGGTTTTTTTTTTTTTAAATTCACAATACGACGATGAAACAAGTTAATGTTACGGAAAATAGCCAATTGCTTCTCAAACTTAAAAAAAAATGATGAAACCGATCCGGATTATACGGAGATCCGGATTAACGGGGTACGAATTTTAAATTCTACTGTATATATTTAATTACATCTTGGTACATTAGAAAATCCAGAGTATTAATTAGTGTCTGAAATTTTTGAAAGCACAGTTTGTTTTCGCGATCTCCATTTATTCGAGATCAATTTTCTAAATTCAGAGCACACGGAAGCCCACCAATTCTACAAATGTAAGTCAATTAATGTTGCCTAGATATATGTGTGTGTGTGTATGTGTTATGTTATCAAATTTTTCTTTTATCATGCTAAATTTAAAGGCATATTCACTAATTTCATATTCTTTAATAATATTTATCATTAATCCGATTAAATTCTTCTTAAATTAGTCATTAGCTTACTCAGTTTACTTAAATATAAAGCTTTTAGTTATTTCAAAATTGAACTGTAATTGTTGACCTTTTGTGTAATTTACTGTGAATTAAAATACTTTTTAAAGAGCCACTTTTTTTTGCTTGTTTTATTTTGAGATCTGTGACTTTTTTTACTCCAAATGTTATTAAGTTCGTTTGAACAGAACTGTTTACAGAATTACTTACATTAAACATTTACACGTTCCGTTTTGTTCGGCCAATACGCTCACGACATCATGGTTTATGTTAAGGTGTGGTTTTCGCAAAAAGCAGCTGCAATCGGCAAAGAGCCATATCTGCTGGATTTTTTTTTTTTTTTTTTTTTTTCAAATGCTAACATCTCCGCTCATTGGTAGCTTCTCTAATCGAATTTCTTTTAACGCCAGCGAAAATTAGTAACATTGTAAGACGTGTACTTTGAGATGTATAGTGGGAAATGTTTTATAAGTTAAATGTTATTTTGTCCGTAAGTACGTCGTATAGTGTCTTGTAACAAAAATTTAGAAACTTCTGATATGATTTGTTTTTTTCTTCATAACTATAATAAAAATAGCCTATATGCATAGAATCAACCAAAGTATTGAAATTCTCTTTGATAGATTCTGATTGCCTTTATTTTATATCCCCAAAATGCTCGGTTTCTTAAGTATCTGAAATTTTAAAATACAACGTAATTAACGTAATTGGTAACATTTAATTGATTTAACACTTCATTGCTTGGAAAATGTCTCCGATCGAGTCGAAACCTGTAAACATCTACACAAAACTTTTTTTTATGATTTTAATTTTTTGATTTCACAAATATTATCAACTGAAAGAAGATTATTAGTACAAGGTTTCATAATTCATTTTATATTTAAAATTCAAAATAAATAAAATGGTTTTTTTTACATATTGGGATGCATAAATGAGCAATAACTCAATAGATTATAACGTATCTTAAAACATATAAAAGAAAAGAAAAATCTGTAAAACAAAGAACAATTTTAGTATTTAATTTTTTTTTCTTCTTGCATACAATAAATAATTCATAAAGTTAACTTCGCATGTTTTTTAGTTGCTTTAATTTGATTTTTCTTTGCGCTGTCTGAATTTCCTAACAGTTACAACACCCTAATGATAAAATAAGTGCATTATCAATAAACACTGGCACTTAGTAAGACAAATCTATACATTCTTGAATAAAATAAAATAAACATTTTCAGAATAAAATAACCATTAGCTAATCAAAAGGATGGGCCATTTCCTCATCCTTTCAATAAATAAGACTTAGTCGTGACTAGATACCATATTAGTTACTTCTGTTTTGTTTTCCAATCATCACTTTTCATTATTTTCTCTTCACACACATTAAATAGCAAAAAGAGTGCCACGATTCTGTAAACTAAAAATAAAAATTTATTTTTATAAATACGTTACAAATGCATTAATAAAAGATTTTCGTTTTTAATTTTTTTTAATGCAGATTTCTTTATGTTACTGTTATATATATATATACACTATATTGCCATTGATTATGGGACACTTGCGATTTTAGACATTTTACTAAATATCTAGAAAAATACATGAGGAATCATCTCGAAACTCTTAGTGCATAAATATAATAGTATAAGTCATACTTCTCCGTGAAGATTTTTTCCCGAAACTCCAAAGGGGGCCGTCAACAAATTAAAAAAGAATGAATATCTTTTGAATAACCCTGTCAAAACTAATGTAGCAAAAGAGCTCAAACTCTAGATTGTAATTGAATGCCTTATTGTAATAAGCCTTGTTCATTTTTATGCGAATAGCATGCATACTCGCAGAGTAATTAAGGTTTTTATAAAAATGATCCCAAATTTTTCCAAGTTTTTTCCTTATTATTTTCAGAGTTCTTAATATAAAATATTAGTTTTTTCAGAAAATATGACAAACAACATTGCATACAGTACCCTGTAATCAGAATTAAAAAATAATGAAAATTGTATAAAAAATGAGTTGGTTTACTAAATAATTTTTCACTCAGCATGCGTCAACGATATCAAAATTTCATTTGCATATTATGTTAGCTAAATGTATAGAGCAACCTTTGTGAAAGTCACAAAATCATAACTTGAAAATTCTGACAATAATCGTCAATTGAATAAGTCGAAAATCCGTTATTCTCAAAATGAAGCAAAAACAAGAGGGGTTGTATCCATATATTCATTGATTAGTGTCAATATAGAATACACAATATGGGATGTACTACTGCATTTGGATAAAATCCCTCATTTTTTTTGCTTCATTTTGGAAACAACGGATTTTGTCCTTTTTCTATAGACGATTACTTTCAGAATTTTCAAGCTATGATTTTGAGACTTTTACAAAAGTTACTTTATACATTTAACTAACATAATATGCGAATGAAATTTTGATATCTTTGACGCATGCGCAGTAAAAAATTATATAGTAAACCTACTCATTTTTCATACAATTTTTATTATATTTTAATTCTGATTACAAGGTACTGTGTGCAATGTTGTCTGTCATATTTTCTGAAAAAAATATTATTTTATATTAAGAACTCTGAAAATTATAATGGAAAAACTTGGAAAATTTTGGGACCTATTTTATAAAAACCTTAATTACTCTGAGAGTGTGCATGCTATTTGCATAAAAATGAACACAGTGTATTACAATAAGGCATTCAATGATAATCTAGAGTTTGAGCGCTTTTGCTACATTAGTTTTGACAGGGTTATTCAAAAGATATTCATTCTTTTTTAATTTGTTGACGGTCCCCTATGGCGTTTCGGTAAAAAATCTTCACGGAGATGTATGACGTATACTATTATATTTATACACTAAGAGTTTCGAGATGATTCCTCATGTATTTTTCTAGATATTTAGTAAAATGTCAAAAATCGCAAGTGTCCCATAATCAATGGCAATATAGTGTATATATATATATATATATATATATATATATATACATATTCTGTTGTTTTTATGATTGCAATATTTAATATTTATTAAATTACATGAATTGCAAAGAAATATCTACTGCAGTAATACATCTATATTGGACAATTTCGAATATCGGATATTATTTTCAATTTCTAGCATCTGTAAATCTGTGCTTCTAATCTCCAAATTGCAAACACATCCAAAAAGTGGACCAATTCCGGACTCTCCAATTTGGCAACATTCAGAGCTTTACGATATAAAAATTTTACTTTGAGCACGACTATTTCCAAATAAAAACGAATCTATTATATATATCTTCGGAGAGCTATTAATACAAAACTAAACTATATTCTGATTGATGAAAATTAGTATTAGGTATTATGTGTACGAAAACCTAAGAATCTTATCGCATTTGCCAGAAAAATCGGTTTCGAGATCAGAGGCGTGATTGAGATTTTAGTTGAGACTTCATCTTGTTAAGCTTAATATTGAATATATAGAATTTGATTATACTCTGCGATGTTTCCTTTCTTAAATATTTGAAACTTTAATATGCCATATAATTAATTTAAATGGTAGCACTTAATTGGTTTGTAAACATATTGGATAGAGAGGAAACAATTAAAGTCTGCTAATTTTTTTTATTAATGATTTAATTTTTTTTATCTTCCATATTTTAGCAATTGAAATTAGTTATTAGTACAAGGTTTTATAATTTATTATATATTTATAAGTCAGACTACATAAAAAGATTTTTTTTTAATTTTTGGATGTTGTAATAACTAATAACAGAAAATATAGAAATGGATCCTCTAAAATATAATCTATAAAAATATAAACACTTTTCGTACACATTTTTAAAATTTATTTTTTTTATACACAATAAATAATTTATAAAGTTTATTTGGCATGTTTTCCAGGTACTGCAATTTTGATTTTTCTTCGTGCTGTCTGGAACTCCTAACAATTACAATTCTCTAATGATAAAATAATAGCACTATCAATAAACACTGGCGCTTAGTAAGACAAACGTATACATTCAAAATAAAATAAACATTCTCTGAATAAAATAACCATTAGCTAATCAAACGGATGAGCCATTTCTTCATTGTTTCATACATAAGATTTAATCGTGACTAGATACCATATTAGCTACTTCTGTTTTATTTTCCAATCATCACTCTTCATTATTTTCTCTTCGCACATATAAAATAGCAGGCAGGATGAATTTTAGATAAACTTCTTTCAATAAATGTGTTACAAATACGTCAATAAAAAGTTTCGAATTATAAGTATTTTTTTATGTATTTTTCTTTATTTTTCACATTATATATGTCTCTTTTTGTTATATTTATATTTATACTATTCAATATTTATTTAATTAGATAGCATACAAAGAAATATAAAATCCATATAGTATTTATATTAATAAATAAATCTGCTATTTATATTTAAAAAGAACGCTTTACATCCGATAAAAAGTGGTGATAAATATGAGCGTAGAAATATTTCTCATGCCACCTATTACATATAAAAATTCAAATGGGAATTTCTTTCCAGTTGCTTAGAAATTTATTCGAATTTACATTGTTAAAATGTATTTCAGAGATGCTTTTAAACATATCGCATAATATTCTAAGATGTTTAGTTATATAATTATGATAGAAGTTGTACTACTGGTAAATGCCGATTATGAAATACTTGTCTTTTTAAAAGTGTTTTAATATGTAGCATTTGTTTGACCATATTAACTTATAGATTTAGTGAGCGAAATTTTATAGTCAGGTAAAATATATCATAAAACTTTTTTTTTCTACCCAATTAATTTTGTTGAAACATCCAATGTTATTTAAATATCATTTCAGTCCCAAATTTTATCTAACTTTTACAAAATGTGCTATTATATATAATGTAAAATAGCAATTAGAACTGATAGTATATAGCTATGTCT
Organism: Maratus speculifer; assembly: GCA_964019185.1. Lineage (NCBI taxonomy): Eukaryota > Metazoa > Arthropoda > Arachnida > Araneae > Salticidae > Maratus > Maratus speculifer. Next base: position 97,262,540 of record OZ025290.1, read on the forward strand.
TTCTTTTATATAATATATTTTTAACTTATTACTTTAAGTTTTGACATTTAGTAATAACAATAATTATAAAAGTTTGTTTAATTCTCCTAGCACCATTAGCGATTACTTTGTTTTATACATATGTTTCACCCTTTAAATTTAAAAGATAGGTTTCTTTACTGAACGAATAATGCGTGATAAAACACAAAAATACTATACTATAAAGTTGTAATATCTTTAAAACCCTTTTGTAATGCAATATATTCCAAACATCTCCAATATTATACATTCCTTAACATTATATCATATAAATATGAATTGAATAGTATACAAATTAAGTACATTTATTAGGTTTCAGACAATGAGATAATATTTTAACATCAGTAAGTATATTTGGATAGCTACGATTTACATTATTAAGGTAAAAATGATTTTGTTCTCAAAATACAAACAAAAAATCATTCCCAAAAGGGTTAAATTAAATTTTTATCGAAAATAAAAACAAACGAATTGATTCATTAAATTTATCTGAATTTTCTTTTGTTAAAATATTTATTGTACTACTGTACTCTAAATAGATTCTACGAAAACTTAAAATATTAAATGGACTTCAAATTTAGACGAAAAGTCAATCAAAATACCTTCTGAATTTTTAAAAACTTCTTCATTTTTTTTAAATATATAAACCTAATAGTATATTTGAAAAAATGCAAACTTCCTCTAGTAATTATTTGGTACTTTTAAAATTTTTTTAAAATAAATTCTTATTTTAAAGATAAACAAATATTCAAATTAAATATGAAAAAAATCTATATCTTTTATGCTCTAAGATATGTGTATAAAGAAAATATGTATCGTCATTTTTAATAAAACCGAATATAAGTAGAAGTCACTTTTTCTAAAAAAATAATAACATCTTCCTTTTATTTCCAAATTTTAATAGACAACAGAATAATACAAATACTTTGAAGACCGACATGAAAACTTGAATTATTTCTTCTGCTGTGAACATCTTCCTAAAATGTACAGATGAGTTTTTGCAGGAAAAAACAGTTTTTTAAAAAAGTAATAAAATGTATAGAAGATAAAATGTATTGAAAAATGTATAGAACAAGAGTTTTTATATTTTAACTACACTGAAACGATCTGCTTTTTTAATATGAATAAAAAAGGAGAATTTTGATTTTAGGTAACGAGAAAATGTGAGGAGCCTATTATTAAAATTATTATTAATAGTGTGCTAAATAAACTGTGCATTTTTTTATTAAAGTGAATAACTTTTCCAATCACGATGGGAATTGTTGTTTAGGAGAAAAAACATGTAATAATAGCAATCGAAAACATAACAAAATAAATTAATTTATAAATAATAAATATAAAACTTTCATGGTAAATAATTTTAATGTACTTACTGGTTATTATTGCACGAAAAGAAAATAACTGTTCGTTAATAAACTGTAACAACTGTGAAAATAACTGTTGTTATGAAAAAAAGTACAGTTTTTTTTCTAAATAAGCAAAAAAAAAAAAAAAAAAAAAAAAAAAAACTGTAACTTGCTAGTCTTGTTAAATGTTTTTGCGTATTTAAATATGTATCTTCATTTAGTTTTACTTGATTTAAACCGAATTCATAGTAAAATTGTTAGCTACCAAATTTACTAAATGTCATTAGTTTCCGAAAAATTTACTAGTTAAAATTGTAAGCTGTCTTAATGTTGACTGCAATCAAGAACGATACTTTCCCAGTAATTTCTTTGAAGACACAATTCTCTAATTTTTTTCCAGAATTTTTTTTTTTTTTTTATCTAAGAATCATTAAAAACAAAGATGTGTTGTGACTTAATGAAAAGATGCGAAACTTCGAAAGAACCAAATTAATTGAAATTTTAATATGCTGCTTTTGGATAATAGGGGCATCGAGAATCGAGATTGAAATTTCCGGCGGGGTTTTGCGCATGAGTGGGCGGCCGCTCATTTCGAATGAAGAAAGCATACAGTTTTGTATTTCTTGCAATTGAGACGGCTATGTATGTGAGAACATGCAATACTTGACGATTGAGTTAGCAGACGTTAGTGTTATCAGATTTCTAGCTGCACCAGACTTTGATCACTCATGTCGCTGTTTCTCAATCATTAAGTTTTGCAACTGAAAAGCGATGATATCCTCAGACGCACTGCCGTGTTAATTTGACGGAACACACACCTACTATTTGTTACTATTCGGAAGTAATCTTTTTTTTTAGCTGGATAACAAAACATGCTATATTGGACACACTAGAGAAGGGAGAAGGCCTTTTCGTAATGAATTCGCTTCTTAAGACTATTGTTTTTCAGAAAATACTAAAATAATGGACATTGTGTAGTACATTTTTATGTATTAAATGTGAGTTTTTATCATTAATTTTATGATCGACAATCCATGGACTTGAAAAAAAAAACATATAATGAACGGTATCGCGTATTAACCGTAAGTGTCTTAACTGAGTTTAACTGTATATGTAGGGGAAAAGGTGTAAAAACGGGCACGTGTAAATAAAAGAACCACTCCCTAAAAAACTATAGAAGGTGCTAAAACTGACAATCAGCACATTAGATGGTGCCATTTAATGACCTCAGATATCAAAGAGCAGTTGGAATCATTCTTTCAAGAAGTGTGGATGCATCCTAAGTTATTGTACAAATTGGAGTCAGTTTACGACTAAACTTTTCACTCGCGTTTGAAATCGTTTTCTTTTCATATTCTTACGGTTTTAAAAAAATCACAGTGATAGCTGGAAATTGGAAATCCTAAGCTATATTTAGAAGTTGGATTTCACAGTTGGGCCACCTTTTATTCTAAATAACATAAATTATTTGAATAACGTTTTCTTCGAAAACAGCAATTGCTAACATTAGTCACATTAAGAGAAACAAAGATCGTGGAAGCAAAATAGCAAGATCCAACCTCACCATTGGATCAGTATAAACTGCTTAAGAATCAGTTGACCGAGTGTTTTGAGAAATGAGCTCTCAAGAAGACGTTCTTAAAATTTTCTGGGGTTAGAAACTGGCTACAGAGCAAGGATAGGAAGATCTAAAGCCTTCAGAAAAATAAAATTTGACTCATGAAACGATATTTTCTATTACTGGACTCGGAGACCACTGAAAAGTCCTACCTACCGGAATTATTCCCAGTTTAGGGGGGTTTAAGTTGTCTGGACAGCAGGACGGAAGTCGCCTGATCACCGTATGGGGCGATCTACGATGACAAATGCCTGGGTCGGCTGCTTAAGGTTAATGTCTGCTGTACTGAGTTGTTTACTGCCTGAGTGAAGCAATTGTTTTTCGACGCAGCACACACCACGCTCACTCGTCATGCTCGATGGAATGAGGCTGGAGTAACTTTGGGCCAAAACGGTGACATTAACTTACCAGACAACAGGGGGGCAATTTTGATTATATTATTGGACTAATCAGGCTGCTGTGGCCATCCCCAAGTGAACACTGATATCAACCTGGATATCAATATATGGTTAACCAGACTCAAGCGATGCAGTTACAATCTTTTGAGATGGACAGTTTTTTGAAAACACCCGTGAAAATGTATGGTTAAAATATGTTATGTACCAAATGTTGGCAAGCACTAATCATGCCATGAAAGATCTACTTATGCTTATTATTCATGTAAATATTTATTTCTGCAGTAAATAAAATATCTACATTTTCCAATTGTTTTATTTTACTTCAAAACGTTCAAAACTTTTAAGGAGACTGCACTTATTTGCATCCCATTTTTCCTGGTGCATTTTAAATGGCTTTTTGTAAATCTGTGTTTTCGAATAGAAATAATAATTATTAGTTAATTAATTAATATTTATTATATTCAAGTTAATTCACAGATTAAAAATATACACTTTTTTACGACTATCATTTATTAAACAAGTTTTAGTTATTCAAGAAATTCAAAAAACTGGAATTCTACAAAATGAAAGACACTTCAAGTCACACAAGTCAAAAACAAAATAGTGTGCCCATATTTAAACTTATTTTTACTGTAATTTTTAATTAAAAAATTCTAATTTTTAGGCTTTATTTTTGATATTTTGCAAAAATAAATAAACAAAAATAAAAGATAATCAGATTTAGTCACAAAAGAAAAGTAAGTTCTCTGAATATCGAATTTCAATCAGGATCTTTAAATCTGCTTTAGATAAAATGCTTATTTGTAATACCCTACTTCAAATAACATCTATGAAATATTAATTAATTGAATGGACATAAATTGTAGAGGACAAGTAAGTTGAACTAGTTCCTAAGCGGAGAAATTTTATTTTTATTTTTAATTTAATGTAATAATTTATTTATTTATTTTGCTAAAATATAAATGTTCATTTAAAAAAATTGCAATCTTTCTAAAGTAATTACCTGTAACATTTAAACTTCTTCAAACTAAATTCTTTCCTTAAAAATGGATAATTAAAAATCTTAAATATGAAAACATTTTTTCTATTTGATTTTTGCTCTTTCAACAGATCTAAAAGACTATCAGAGTAAAAATGAAATCCTAGCTTCATTTTTAATGCAACTGAATAAAAGTAGAAACCACTTTATCTAAAGTAAAGACAGGTCATGTATATTTCAATTTATTCCCTTTTTTAATGTACGACCAAATAATATGAATACTTTGAAAACCGACAGAAATACTTTAATTATTTCTTTCTGTTGTAAATGCCATTCTAAAAAGTTCAGATGAGATTTTTGTGTAAAAAGGGGATTATTTAAAAAAGTTGGGAATTTGCAGAAAGTTTTTGTCTAGAAGATTTTTCTATTTGATTGCTATGAAAAAGAATTATAATTTCAATATTAATAAAAGAGAAGGATTTTGGTTTTATGCAAATAAATATACATTTTATGGAATGTGTAACTAAAATAATTTTAGTTAATACTGTGATAGATAAGTGCTGTCTATTTTTGATACAGTGAATAACGTTTCATTGTATGATTTCAATAGCTGTTTGCAACAACAACATATAAAAAAGTCATTATATTTCAAAGGCGAAAAAAATAACTTGCTTTGTAAATAACTACCAAACTGCGGGGCTTTACTCGTACAGTACTTATATGTAAATTGATATTTTTATGTCTAATTTTTATTAAAATAATTTATACCACATAACTCACAGCTTGACTAAACTTCATTATTGCATTGAATGAGACTTAAATGAGATTTAAATTTGTATGATCCAAAGTTAATTCTAAATGAGACTTTAAAAGACATTTGGAAAATTTTACGTGCAAACATATGTTCTTTTTAGTATTTGTTTGAAGTTTTAAACTTTTTTAGAAAGTATATTTTTATATAAAATGATTTTGTTGTAATAGGGACTGTCACAATTAATTTTCAAACTTTATTTTTATAATCGATCTGGACTCCTAATAAAATATAGAAATGTAATATAAAAGTTTTTATACACTTTTTTAGAACGTTAGCAGTTTCTGCCAATCCCAGGTGGTAGTGGCAGCGGCGTAAAATAAACCCTGTATAGAATCAGAGATTATCATTATTGTTTTGCGCATTACATTTATAACCGGTTTATTATTTCCTGAGATTGCACAGAAATTGTATATTAAGAAATTTCTAGAATGGTTACACTTCGCTTTACAATTTTTCAATTTCAAATTATTTTTCGACTGTTCTTAAGGAACATTAATACATTATAAGTGACTATTATGTGATATTTAAAGTTTCTAGCATATTTAGTATTACATAAATCAAAATTTAAAGTGTTTTTTTTTTATCCCTACCATCATTTTGTATTGTGTCACGAACATAAAATATAGTATTTATTTGAACAGATACTATCATCACTAATTTGCTGCCATTTTTTTTAAACGGTTTAATATTTCAGAACTTTTCATTAAAATCGTAATTTAGACACGTTTCGCTCACTTCATCTTTTCAAATATGGGATTTTTTTTCGACGGTTCGAAGAAAGTATTAAATGTTTTAAGTAACTATTTTGCCAAATTTTAAAATGTTGTAAAAAAAAACGCAATTTTGATCTTGTAACCCCCAGGAAGTAGCTAAAAATTCATATAGCCTACATTTCAGCAAAGACTATCACCATTAACTTGCATTTATCATTGCATAAAAAGTCACAATTTAGAACAATTTTAAACGCTTTTTTCACCCCTTTTTAAATTTTCATTTGTTTAGAAATATTTTTAGAGGTTATTTTTATGTTATAAGAATCTCTAAATCAATTTAGAATGTCTTTTCCCTGCGATTCACAGGTGGTAATGGTATCAACATACAATATAGCCTACGTTAGGGTAGGGGCTGTCTGCATCAATCCCCAACCATTACGTTTTAAATAAATTTGATGGTTCTTTGATTGCTCAGGAATTGACAGTTTTCAAGAACTCTTTTAGGGCAATCCTCCCCCCCTCCTTTTAAATTCTGAATAGCCTAAAAAAATTTCTAAGAGAAAATTTATATATAGTAAGTAAACACCATGCCGAATTTCATTAACGTATGCTCTTCAAAGGCTGTCCGCATCAACTTACAACTATTACTTTTGAAAAAAAATGTACTTCCTAATATATCATAGAAATCCCCATAGAACGTTATTTAGAACACTTTTAGCGCAATATTACACCGTCTACACTGTAAAACATTTGTGTTACGTTACTCCATAAAATTGGTGGCAGCTCGACTTCAATTTTACAGAGTAATTTTTTACTTATATAATTGTGTAATTTAAACATATAAAATACTGGTGTAACTTCGCAATGTTATATCAGTTATATCGGATAAAGTACCCCAAAAAATTGGAGGCATCAAGGCTGCCACCAATTTTATGGAGTAACGTTACACAAATGTTTTACAGAGTAATTTTTGAATTTTTTAAGAAATGTTTTTAGAGATTATTTATATCTAATAAGTAATTAAAATACGAAAAATTCCATGTTTCTAGATTTTTAAGTAACACAAAAATATGATTTTTAGATCACCCTTTTCCTTTGATACTACCTAAAATTGCGTAGAAATAATTATTCAGAACATTATTTAGTACAATTTTAGTGCCTTATTAACCCCTCTAAATTTCAAATTTTTAAAGAAATGTTTTTAGACATAATAAGTAACTATTATGCGAAAGTTTATGTTTCTAGATTTTTAAGTAACACAAATCTCATTTTTACAACTCATTTGCTTCTGCACCCCCTTTGGGCCAATGGCATAAGCGTAAAATAAAGCCTATCTGCTGCAAGTGCCATAGCTATCATTTGCCACTATTATTTTTTAAATTGTTTCAGTAGTTCCTTAGATTGCGTAAAAATCGCAACTTAGAACTCTTTTTGAGCATTTTCATTTATATATTATTTTTTAAGGAAAAATCTGAGTGATCATTTAGACCGTATAAATAACTATAATTCCGATTTTCACATTTCTAGGCCTTTCAGATAACCAAAGACGCATTTTTAGAAATTTTTGCTGTTCCACTTTCTTCGGGTTAGTAGGGTGGTCATAAGCTGCAACCTATGTATGAACCGGAACAGACATAATTCATTTTGATACCATTCTTTTTTAAATAGGCCCAGTAGTTCTATTAGAAATTTTTGCTGTTCCACTTTCTTCGGGTTAGTAGAGTGGTCATAAGCTGCAACCTATGTATGAACCGGAACAGACATAATTCATTTTGATACCATTCTTTTTTAAATAGGCCCAGTAGTTCCATAGATTACCTCCTACAAAGAAAGAGAATTCACTTCTCTATAATATTGGTATTGACTACACTGCGAGACACTTTGATCGGTCTAGCAGTATCGGCTTGTGACAACACCATTTCCATCCATCCTTCCGCCCGTAACCTTAATGAATCGGGCAAACGACACCTTCTGGACACTTCTAGACTCTATTGGTTGTTGTGAACAAAATTGACAACAATAGTTTAAATACAACAAAACTTACACGCGAAATTACGAAAGCTTCATAATTGCATATTTTTCTCTCATTAAAAAATGCCTAGTCTTTCCTATAAAACAAAAGTGGTTGCTCTAGATTTTGCATAAATTTTTAAAAGCTTATTATTATCATTTATATAAACTATGAAGTTTAATCTGACTGCCATTTTTTTCTGGTCAGTTTCGAAAAACTTGTACTTTAAGTTTTGGAGGCCAGTGTACTTTAAACAAAAACACAATAATTTTAACTTTAATTTTTTTTTGCAAATCTACAAAGCGTTTTAGAATTGTTATTTCTTCCAAGAAATTTTGGAAGATACTTTTTAAAACGACAAGTGCTATATTTGACCTAATATAGCGTAAATAGATGGTCACACATGATTTAATATATATAGTATTTAATTATTATCGTTGAAATCAATATTATAATATTAAATATTCATATATATGTATATGTGTTTGTATGCTTTGTTTTAGTTATTGCCGAAAGTATATCTTAATTTTAAATAAAATTTGTATTCTCTGTAAGTGCGAATTAAAAATCAAATAAAGTAACTCCGTCAAATATCGAAAATATTTAAACAATTTTAAAACATTTTCTTAACGTGCAATAAATAATAAAAGAATAATTGAAAATATCGTTTTCCAAGTATCCAGTTAGGCTCTACCTAACGGGTTACGCATAAAAAAGAAATTATGAAATCAGACAAGTCATAAATGTTAAAATATTTCTATTCGTAAACATGTATGTATAATAATATTAAAACTGTTATAAAAATATGATAATGTTGTTTTCAAAAAATCAGAATAACTTAAGATTGTAAAAATCTATAATATCGTACCTGCCTGCAATTGATATGTATATAATATTATTAAATTCAGGTGAATGTAATATTTTTGAATTTGATAAACCAAGTTTGAATGCAAATGTCATTTATCATGTTTCTGAAAGAAAACTCAAACAATCTCTCTGCGAATTTGGATACTTTCCAAAATAAATTTAACGATTGCTCATATGTTATTTATCTTGGTGATATTATCAGATAGTTTATGAACGATAACTGATTTTTGTATAAATTGTATTATTCAAAGAAGTTTTGGTTATATTTAAAAAAATAAATTATGAAATCAGATTAGTCATAAAAGTTAAAATATTTCTATACGTAAATATGTACGTAAAGTAACATTAAAATTGTTATAAAAATATGATAAAAATATGCTTTCAAAAAATCAGAATAATTTAAGATTGTAAACTCTTATATCGTGCCTGCTTGCAATTGATATGTATATAGTATAATGAAATTCAGATCAATGTAATAGTTTTGAATTTGGTAAACGAATTTTGAATGCAAAAGTCATTTATCATGCTTCTGAAAAGAAATCTCGAACAATCTTTTTGCGAATTTGGGTACTTTCCAAAATATACTTAATGATTGCTCATACCTTTTTTATCTTAGTGATAATATCAATGATAGTTTATGAATAATAACTGTTTTTTATATAAATTATATTATTAAAAGGAGTTTTGGTTACACATAAAAAAAGAAATTAAGAAATCAGATTAGACATAAAAGTTAAAATATTTCTTTTCGTAAATATGTATGTACAATAACATTAAAATTGTTATAAATATATGATAATGCAGTTTCTAGAAAATCAGAAAAACTTAAGATTGTAAAAACTTATAAAATCGTGCCTGCCTGCAATTGATCTGTACATAATATTATGAAATTCGGATCAATGTAATATATTTGAATTTGATAATAATTATATATATTATTTAATAATTATTTAATTTAATTATTTAATAATAAATTTGATAACAAATTTTGATTGCAAAAGTCATTTATCATGCTTCTGAAAGAAAACTCGAACAATCTCTCTGTGAATTTGGATACTTTCCAAAGTGTACTTAACGATTGCTCATATCTTATTTATCTTGGTGATATAATCAATGATAGTTCATGAATGATAACTGTTTTTTACGTAAATTATATTATTCAGAGGAGTTTTCAAAGGCATGAAAATAGAACATATTTATTCCAATTTAGGTACTGTTAGTTACACTTTTAGCAGTAAAATTCGTGGTTTTAAAAAATTCGTGGTTATTGTATAAGGTATTGAAAGAAGTTCAATCTGAAGCTTTTATATCTCTTCAAGAAGTATTGTTAAACCGATAAAATATACAGGGCCTTTCAGTGTATTTTTTTCACACTAGATTCGATATGTTACGTAACAACATACAGGTTTAGTATAGAACATCATTCTCTAAATCTACAGATATAGTGAAAATTACATGATACTTTAATTAAATTGCGCACGCAATATGTAATATCTTTCGAAATAATCAGGGAACATTGATGATATTTACAGAAATGCTTGCATATGGTATATACAGGCGTTAAAATTACGCACACACAAAAAATAGGCTAATTTATTTTTTTCAATAAATAGTATGAAATTTCAGATATTAGTCAGAAAATACAACCTTCTTATTTCAAAATCATTGGATTTGATAGGTGCCCACTTCATCATCTTAAATGAAACAATATCACAATATGCGGATAAAATGTTCATCATTGTGACATAAATGTTTATGCTATAATATTTTTAAAGTACATTTCTAATATTGAAATGTATGTATGCATACATTTCTAGAAAGGATTATTTTGGTATACATTTGGTATATAATTGAATTTTGTTGTTAAAATATATTAAATGAATGGAAAATTTCTTTATGTAAAATTTAAATTTTACTCTACATTGCACAACATTTAGAATTAGAAAAACACTTCTTTATTTTCATTTTAGAGTATAAACATACCTAGTTACTTTACCGACATAATAAGGCAATACATTGTACCATGAACAGTTACGTTTTTCCATCTAAACATACATTAATAATCTGAAAGCGTGTGTCCATTTATAGCATTTAAACATCTGCGCAATTACACTCATATTCATATATTTATAGTCAACTTGCAATTGTCGATCATTTTTTTAAAAAACTTAATGTATGTAAATCGACGAATCGTACATAGTGTGTGTCTAAACTTGCGACAAATAATTTAAACAATACATTTTTAACAGACGAATGTATTATTACTTGGTGACTAAAATATTAAATAAGTAAGTAGTAAAATTCAAAACCTTCTTCCAAAATCTCATAAGTGTTTCCAAATTCAGCAACCTATCATATCAGTAGCTGGAACAGAAGGTGAACTAGAAAAAAAAGGTTTTTTCTATTTATTTACTTTTTGCGCACTATAGATTTAGGCATGGAAGTTGTTTTGTCCTGAGTCACTTTTAACAGTCTTACAGTGCTAAGCTGAAATGGGTAGTGCTATTTTTTCTAATAAATTAGTGGTCTGATTTTTCTAGAGGTGCAAGAGCTAACCCTGGATCTCAAACCTCTTCTCTGCATGTTTTTCGTAAAACATCACTCATATTTGGCCATTCTTTCATTAGGGAAGTGCGTTTCACGTGGTTATGTGTTTGAAGGAAATACAGAAATGTGCATGTTTGATCCCATCTCTCAGTTCTGACTTTTCTTCTTTTAATTAAAGAGCTGAGTGGAAGGTCATTTGATAAAGTTAAGATGCTTTACTCACACACACCGTTTTAATGGCTAGAACAAGGAAAAAATTTCCAAAGAAAATGTCTAAATTTAGAATTTTTTTACGATATACCCAGGTACCAATCAAACTGACTAATGAAAAACAGAAGGACCTTTAGGATGTACTTGATTTTCCATCTTACCATTCAAAACTTAATTAGAAGGAGCCCTTCAGTATCAATAAAAAGATCTGCTGATACCAAAGATTTATGGCGATGATGATAGTATTAAGTATGATTAAACTCTTTAACCGACTTCCAAAAAGGAGAGGAGGTTATCAATTCAACGCGTATGTATTTTTTTTTATGTATGTTCACCGAGTACTCCGAAACTGTTCAACCGATTTCTGTTATTTTTGTTATAAATGAAAGGCGATGATCTCGAATTGGTACCACTTCCGTTTCATCGAAATTGGTTCAGTACTTTTTTAGTAATTAGGCAAAAACTAATAAAATTAGTGATTTTCGCTAATTAACACTAGAACTGCGGGACTTCCGGTATATCTAGAACCTCCAAGCTGGTTAATTTGACCCGAAAGGGAAAACAATTTATAAATGCGCAAATATTTAATTTGCTTAATTAAACGATTGCATTTTCTTAAATAATCAACATTTCTTAGGATTTACTTTAGATTTTACACATAAAGTCAGCATAAATTCCTTACATTTCAGAAAATGCTATAATTCAAAATTACATTTTATTAAGTATGAGGAAAATATATTGAACAAATATTCAACATATGTATTTTAAACAAAAACTTGAACTTGTTAAACATAAAAAATAGATTATCCCATTCAAATTATTTTTTGATATAAAATCTAATAACAATTTTTAAAACTATAAAAAAAATATAAGTTGTTTACTAATTTTATTGATTTATCTAATTCAATTTATTGTATGCATTGCTTGAATAACATATTTAAATGTTTTGCACATTTACCAGAAATGTGTTGGTACATTATATTTTGAACAATTATTTTTAGTTTTATTTTTATTCTTTATAATTGTGATAAACACTTTTGTGATTTATTTGTGTTTTCCATCGTTTTTAGTGTTTCCTCTTGCTCAAATTAAAAGTTTTTTTAGGGGAGTGGTGCGAGAAATAACAAACATTTTTTGCACGTCTTCAACTAAGTCTTGAATAAATTGACGAATACTTATAGGTTTTTGGGTTTTGAATTAAACCCAATCATTGATATGAGCAAAATACAAAATATTATAAATTGCATTCACTGGACTCCTATAAGATAAAGGCTTGTCATAAGCAAACTTCCTCTCATTTGTGTAACCACACAACTACACTGAATTCAGTTGCGTTGTTGTAAACAAGTCTTTAATTATTTTTTAGAATTAACTAAAATTTTAACTGTCAAATGTAGACTGCTAATCAACAAAACATTTTTACCTTTTTCTACTTCGTAAACATTTATGCTGTTGTCTGATTGCGTTAGAAGAATAACCGCATGCAATTCCGATTTTGATATTTTTACAGACTTGTATTTTTCGTTTTGGGAGTTTTAAGGCTCTTTTTTTACCAGCATCTATAAGCAACTAGAACGGGTTACGATACGAAATTTATCTGGTTTTGTTAGACATATACTGAGTAAACTAACTCACAGATATTGAAAACAATGAGTGCTCATCTACGCTTATATTAGGCCCTTTTATATAGTTTATGTTGCAGTTTTCTTGTCATCTTCTTTTTTCCAGGTGTGAATGCACAAGTTATTGCTTATTTGATTTTCAGATTTTCTTGAGTATAAAGCCTAAATTTTGCCACTTTTTGTTCAAATTCTTAATTTTTCTTTTTTATATCCGATTTTTTATCTGACAAATATCACAAAATTTCGGTCAATAATGATAAATTTTCAGCTATTTTCCAATGAAAAAGTCCAACAATGTTAAGAGTATAGAGTGAGGACGGAAGAACCGTCGTCACTTTCATTTTCATCATTAAAATTTAATTACCTTCATTTACAGGCAGATATTCATTCTCAATTATTTGCATTCTCAATCATTTTCAGATAATAGTTGCAAACATTCCAGAGCTTCTTTAATGGTAATATTGATGTATCGGAAATCTTAACTATACTTTCAATAAATGCATAATAAAAGCAACTTCAATATTATTTCTAAATATTTTATTTTCTATTTCAATCATCCATTCTTCGCATCAAGAATATAATATTTTTATTGAAAATTTTTATTATCCCCACTTCCCATTCTTCCTATTAGAGGAATTAGGAATGAAGCAGATGTACTTTCTTATTAGTTCAGAAAAAAAATCTCTATTTTGACATTTACGCGTAAAAACATATTAAAGGTCGAATTGACCCGCTTCGCGATTCTAGGTATAAGTGGTTGTAACTGAAAAAGTATTTATGCTATTCGCTATTAAATACGAAAAGTTATTGTTTACCTTAAAATATTAAAAGTAATAGAGAAAAATCTTTTTTCAATAAATACTTTTTGCGCGGCGAGAAATTAAACATCGATTTGCGTCAAATTGACCCGCTCCGCGGTTCTAGTGTTAGAGCTGTTGAATATGTTCGCTGAGTGCAGTGTAGACAGCATGGCCGAGCGGTCTAAGTCGCCCGATTGAAGTTCTGTTTCTCGAAAGAGAGCATGGGTTAGAACCCCACTCTTGACATAATTTACATCCATGTAAAATTTACAATGTTTTTTCTCGTGTTACAATTTTTATTATTAACCGGCTTCAGAAAAGGAAGAGGAAGTTATCAATTCAACGCGTATGTATATTATTTTTATATATATTCACCGATTGCTCCGAAACTATTCAACCGATTTCTGTTATTTTTGTTTTAAATGAAAGATGATGCTCTCGAATTGGTACCACTTCCGTTTCATCGAAATTGGTTCAGTACTTTTTTAGTAATTAGGCAAAAACTAATAAAATTAGTGATTTTCGCTAATTAACACTAGAACTGCGGGACTTCCGGTATATCTAGAACCTCCGAGCGGGTTAATTTGACCCGAAATGGAAAACAATTTATAAATGCGCAAATATTTAATTTGCTTAATTAAACGATTGCATTTTCTTAAATAATCAACATTTCTTAGGATTTACATTAGATTTTACACATAAAGTCAGCATAAATTCCTTACATTTCAGAAAATGCTATAATTCAAAATTACATTTTATTAAGTATGAGGAAAATATATTGAACAAATATTCAACATATGTATTTTAAACAAAAACTTGAACTTGTTAAACATAAAAAATAGATTATCCCATTCAAATTATTTTTTGATATAAAATCTAATAACAATTTTTAAAACTATAAAAAAATATAAGTTGTTTACTAATTTTATTGATTTATCTAATTCAATTTATTGTATGCATTGCTTGAATAACATATTTAAATGTTTTGCGCATTTACCAGAAATGTGTTGGTACATTATATTTTGAACAATTATTTTTAGTTTTATTTTTATTCTTTATAATTGTGATAAACTCTTTTGTGATTTGTTTTTTTCCATCGTTTTTAGTGTTTCCTCTTGCTCAAATTAAAAGTTTTTTTAGGGGAGTGGTGCGAGAAATAACAAACATTTTTTTGCACGTCTTCAACTAAGTCTTGAATAAATTGACGAATACTTATAGGTTTTTGGGTTTTGAATTAAACCCAATCATTGATATGAGCAAAATACAAAATATTATAAATTGCATTCACTGGACTCCTATAAGATAAAGGCTTTTCATAAGCAAACTTCCTCTCATTTGTGTAACCACACAACTACACTGAATTCAGTTGCGTTGTTGTAAACAAGTCTTTAATTATTTTTTAGAATTAACTAAAATTTTAACTGTCAAATGTAGACTGCTAATCAACAAAACATTTTTACCTTTTTCTACTTCGTAAACATTTATGCTGTTGTCTGATTGCGTTAGAAGAATAACCGCATGCAATTCCGATTTTGATATTTTTACAGACTTGTATTTTTCGTTTTGGGAGTTTTAAGGCTCTTTTTTTACCAGCATCTATAAGCAACTAGAACGGGTTACGATACGAAATTTATCTGGTTTTGTTAGACATATACTGAGTAAACTAACTCACAGATATTGAAAACAATGAGTGCTCATCTACGCTTATATTAGGCCCTTTTATATAGTTTATGTTGCAGTTTTCTTGTCATCTTCTTTTTTCCAGGTGTGAATGCACAAGTTATTGCTTATTTGATTTTCAGATTTTCTTGAGTATAAAGCCTAAATTTTGTCACTTTTTGTTCAAATTCTTAATTTTTCTTTTTTATATTCGATTTTTTATTTGACAAATATCACAAAATTTCGGTCAATAATGATAAATTTTCAGCTATTTTCCAATGAAAAAGTCCAACAATGTTAAGAGTATAGAGTGAGGACGGAAGAACCGTCGTCAATTTCATTTTCATCATTAAAATTTAATTACCTTCATTTACAGGCAGATATTCATTCTCAATTATTTGCATTCTCAATCATTTTCAGATAATAGTTGCAAACATTCCAGAGCTTCTTTAATGGTAATATTGATATATCGGAAATCTTAACTATACTTTCAATAAATGCATAATAAAAGCAACTTCAATATTATTTCTAAATATTTTATTTTCTATTTCAATCATCCATTCTTCGCATCAAGAATATAATATTTTTATTGAAAATTTTTATTATCCCCACTTCCCATTCTTCCTATTAGAGGAATTAGGAATGAAGCAGATGTACTTTCTTATTAGTTCAGAAAAAAACATCTCTATTTTGACATTTACGCGTAAAAACATATTAAAGGTCGAATTGACCCGCTTCGCGATTCTAGGTATAAGTGGTTGTAACTGAAAAAGTATTTATGCTATTCGCTATTAAATACGAAAAGTTATTGTTTACCTTAAAATATTAAAAGTAATAGAGAAAAATCTTTTTTCAATAAATACTTTTTGCGCGGCGAGAAATTAAACATCGATTTGCGTCAAATTGACCCGCTCCGCGGTTCTAGTGTTAGAACTGTTGAATACGTTCTTTGAATGGAGTGTAGACAGCATGGCTGAGCGGTCTAAGGCGTCAGATTGAAGCTTTGTTTCTCAAAAGCGAGCGTGGGTTCGAACCACACTTCCCACATAATTTACATCCATGTAAAATTTACAATTTTTTTCCCGTATTACAATTTTTATTATTAACCGGCTTCAGAAAAGGAAGAGGAAGTTATCAATTCGACGCGTATGTATTTTTTTCTATGTATGTTCACCGATTATTCTGAAACCATCCAACCGATTAATTTGTTTTTTTTTTTGTGTTAAATTAAAAAGGCTACTCTCGAGTGGTACCACTTCCATTTCATTGAAATTGGTTCAGTACTTTTTTAGTAATTAGGCAAATTTTAATAAAATTGGTGATTTATCGCAAATTAAAAATAACATGGACTTTGAATAAGCTCGCCGATTGGAGCGCAGTCAGGATGACCCAGCGTTTAAGAAGCCAGATTTAATCTCTGGTGCTGGAAAGAGAGCATGCGTTCGAACTCCACTGCTGACATAATTTACATCCATGGATAATTTACAATATCTTTTTCCGTATTATAATTTTTATTAACTGACTTCAAAAAATCGTTAACTTTTAACTAAAAAGAGAAAAATAAACTTTTCTACCAAAAATTGAACCGACTTCAAAAACTACTACAAAGTGAAAAATATTTTTTTTTTGCATAATAGTAATAAGAAATTAAATTAAGAGCATAGTAATTACCATGCGTATTATTATATTTATGTACATCAATTTGATTTTTTGGAGTCGGTGCCAGCCAAGCCAATTTCAAAAATTAAATTACGTATCCAATGCAAATCCTAAAAGAATAATGGCTTGGCTGGCACTGACTCCGAAAAATCAAATTAATGTACATAAATATGGTAATACGCATGGTAAATACTATGCTCTTAATTTAATTTCTTATTACTGTTATGTAAAAAAATATTTTTCACTTTGTAGTAGTTTTTGAAGTCGGTTCAATTTTTGATAGAAAAGTTTATTTGTTTTTCATTACCATTCAGTTTACCTAACTTTCTTGTGTTTTTTTAATAAGCGTTTTTAAGTTTTTCACCACTTAGAAGGTACCTACTTTTTAAATACAATTTTCAAGAATCCTAAGTATTTTTAGTGTTCTCCCTTCATTATTACCAAAAGTTTGAAATTATAACAAAATTTCGGGAAAATAAATAACCAAAATAATGCAACAAATGACTAATAAACCTACTTGGTTTCTAATATCGCATACTTAATCAAAAGGAAAAAAAAAGGAGAAATGAAACAAAAACATCCAAAAAAGGAAATTTAATATAAATTAATCAAAAAATGATAAAGAATACATTAAAATCAAAACATTCAACTTCAATATTTACTATTTTTATCTGGTTTTTGAGTCAGCAGTGATTGAAATAAATATTCACCCTTACTATTTTGAATCACTTGCAAAAATTTGAGCTGAAGTTAACAACTCCCCAATTTCAAGATACCCCATTCTCTTTCTAGTTCCTGATATCAATGATTCTTTGAATATAACATTTCATCAGAGAAAGTATTTCATTATCTGCTTGAAAAAAAATTACACACAAATGACCGAGCAGTAGCAACAGTCATTAAAGATGAGTACTTCTTGCTTCATTTATTTCTTCTAGTTCATCAAATTGTTGCTTGTTGATTAGCGAAAATATTAATTTTAATTCTAAAAACATTAATTTTTTTTATGAATAGACTGAACATCTAATAAAAAATGCAGAGATTTAGAACAATGTATTCTATTTTTCATTTTTATTTCACACAGACGTTATCGCTATAATAAGTATTTCAAATAAAAATAATATTTTTTTTTCTATAAATGCTGTAAGAATTAAATATTTTAGACATTAAATAACATAATAAGTTTTCAAACTGTTCGTTTTTCTTTTTCAATTTGAGTTTAAATAACTATAATCCATGTTGTATGTGTTATTCTGTAATAAAAATATATTTATATAACGATACCATGAAAATTGCATTGATAAATTTCAGTATGAAAACGATTGACGAAATTTGATGCTCGTTTTAAATCTTTTCCTATTTAAAAGGAAAAACTCGATGCAAATTCTATTACTAAATTTAAGCAAGATATGTAACGATAAGATGCGTAAAGTATTATGTAAGATGTGTAAAGAATTAAATAATTAATTAAAATTCTTTAATGGCGAAATATTATCCAATGACCACACAACGGTTATCATTTCCCAGCATAAAAAGCGTTAAATTTAATATATATGATTTAATATCCAACAAAAATGTACTTTCAATAGAATTTTTTTAAAAGAGTTCTATTTACACAATATAACATATAAAATATAATTATTATTTTCTGAAGTCAGCGCCAAACAATCACAATGTATAATGATCATCACTTTTTCTATCCGTAATACTAGGCAGAATATATTCACAATATTTACTATAGTTAAGAAAGTTATATTTAGTTATCTAAATTATATTTAGTCAACCCTTTCTAGATTATAACATAGCATCATTTTTCACATTTTTCACTCACATCTTAAAGGAATGTTTAAAATTAGTCACAATTTCAATGTGAAAGAAAATGAATTTTTATACAAGAATTAATATTCTATCATGCGGCGAAACTGGTAAGTCGAGTATAATTTATTCATTAAATGTTTTCTTGTGTCACTTGCAAGTTTTATGCCCACAACATAGCATAAATTAAGAAAAAAATCAACCTATTTCCTCTTTTAGGTAGATTTTGTGTGAATTATTACATATTGCGGTCGCTCCAATGTTGGAATTTCTGAAAAATTTTTGCAGAACTACGCCGATCTTAACCTCTAGACCCCAAAACTACCACTAGTAAAAAAGTTTATCTATCTATCTATCTATCTATCTATCTATCTATATATATATATATATATATACAGGGTGTACCTAAACAAATGGTATATACGCTAGGGGGTTATAGAACACATCAAGACGAGTAATAGTAAATAGGAAACCAAGGGTCCCAAACGCTTTCCAAAGGAAATAGCCGCCATTAAAGTTTGGGGTCCAAAATTTCAAATGCACATAAAAAACGAAAAAATTGGTCGATTGATTTGCGGTTTTCACTAAAATTATTCTTTATGTTTGTATTTTCTTGAAAATAAATTATAAAGATAAATTTCGAAAAATGCCGATAGAGGGCGCTTTAGACTTTGAAGTAATGAAAAACTATTTTCTGCTGTGATTTTTTGCATCTAATTAAATGGTTTCGTTAGCTTAGACTTAAACTTAAATTTTGAGCTCAAAATCTGAATAGTTGGAAGCGGTTAAGTAGCACAAACTTCACTGTGTTCAGAGGGTTTAAATTTCAAATGATTATAAAAAACGGAAAAATTGGTCGATTGATTTGCGGTTTTCACTAAAACTATTCTTTATGTCGGTATTTTATTGAAAATGAATTATAAAGATAAATTTCAAAAAATGCCGATAGAGGGCTCTTTAGATTTTGGATTTACGAAATAATCCATCCTAATACTATTTTTTGCCGTTATTTTTTGCATCTCATTAAATGGTTTCTTAGGCTTAGATTTAAACTGAAATTTTGAGCTCAAAATCTGAATAGTTGGGAGTGGTTAAATAGCAGAAACTGAACTGCGTTCAGAGGGTTTAAATTTTAAACGAAACGGAAAACTTTAAAAAAGCGAAAAAATTAGTCGATTCGTTTGCGGTTTTTGTTAAAACTACACTTTAAATCAGCGTTTTCTTGAAAATAAATTTTAAAGATAAATTTCACAAAATGCCGATAGATGGCGCCTTAGACATTGGAGTAGCGTATAACTATTTTTAACCGTTATTTTTTTTTAATCTCATTAAATGCTTTTAAATGCTTAGATTTAAATTTTGAGATCAAATTCTGAGTCGTTGCGAGTGTTTAAGTAGCGCAAAAGTGAACTGTGTTCGAGGGGGGGGGGGGGTTAAATTTCAACTCCTGAACACACTTCAGTTTGCGCTTCTTAACCCCTCCCAATGATTCAGAATTTAAGTTCAAAATTTAAGTTTAAGTCTAAGTTTACGAAAACATTTAATCAGATGCAAAAAATAACGTAAAAAGTAGTTGTTCGTTACTCCGAAGTTTAAAGCGCCCTCTATCGGTATTTTTTTAATTTATCTTTATAATTCATTTTCAATAAAATACCGACATAAAGAATAGTTTTAGTGAAAACCGCAAATCAATCGACCAATTTTTCCGTTTTTTATAATCATTTGAAATTAGAACCCTTTGAACATAGTTAAGTTTGTGCAACTTAACCGCTTCCAACTATTCAGATTTTGAGCTCAAAATTTAAGTTTAAGTCTAAGCTAACGAAAACATTTAATGAGATGCAAAAAATCACAGCAGAAAATAGTTTTTCATTACTTCAAAGTCTAAAGCGCCCTCTATCGGCATTTTTCGAAATTTATCTTTATAATTTATTTTCAAGAAAATACCAACATAAAGAATAATTTTAGTGAAAACCGCAAATCAATCGACCAATTTTTCCGTTTTTTATATGTATTTGAAATTTTGGACCCCAAACTTTAATGGCGGCTATCTCCTTTGGAAAACGTTTGGGACCCTTTGTTTCCTATTTATTATTACTCGTCTTGATGTGTTCTATCACCCCCTAGCGTATATACCATTTGTTTAGGGACACCCTGTATATCATTTTCTTATGGACACGATAACTTGTATAGTTCTGCAGCAATCTCTTCCAAACTGATACATAAAATCAAGGGGTATAAAATGTCGGCTAAGTCGTTAATGGGCAAAATCAGTCCAAGGGAATGGAAATAGGGAGGGTTTTTGTGAAAACCGAAAAAACGCCATAACTTCTTAATTAAAATAAATATCAAATCGTTTTATATTATTTCTTAAAAATAGCCCTTCTTAAAAATGGGCCAAAAGTTTATGCATGAGAAATTTTTGATAAATATAGAAATGGGCTCAAGGGGTGAAAAAAACAGGATTTTGAGGAGATAAAAATTCATAACTTCGTCAGTTCTCTAGATATCAGATTCAACTAAATTTTGAATAAATATTCTCAACATTATCTAAAACCTTTGTATTTACAAGTTCCTACTTTTACCGATGAAAAAAATTAAAAAGGAAAAGAAAAAGGGATGTGAAAAAAGACAAATATCCATAACTTCGTCAATTCTTAAACTATCAAATATAATTAAATTTATTTTACATCTTCTCAATAATATCTGCAACTTTTATACTGACAAGATTTTCATAGGACCAATTCGCATAGCAAAAATTAATTAAACAAAAATAGAATTTGGAGAAAAAACCTCAAATCCAAATTGCTTATATTCTGACACATTTTTTAAATTCATTTTTGATTTTAAACGCATCCAAATGTCAGATCCTCTTATGTAGAAACTGTATAATGTGACGCATTGGTCAGGTTTTGGATAAAGACAGAATATATTTCAAAAAAGGCTGCCAAAAAGGGTATTTTGAGCACAATTTCCCGAAGTGGTCGTTAATGAAAATTTGAGGAAGTGTCAAATAACAAATTGCGTTTTTTTGACTCATTTTGAAATCTATTTTTGCTATCAAACGTATCCAATTTATAAGTCCTCTTATTTAGGTACTATATAATGTGATACATCGGTCTGTTTTTTGATAAAGAAAGAATATATTTCTAAAAGGCTGCTAAAAAGGGTATTCTGAACAGAATTTACCGAAGCGATCGTGATTGAAAATTGAGGTATACAGATAACAAATTGCATTTTTTCTGGCTCATTTTTAAATCCAGTTTTGCTCTCAAACGCATCCAATTGACAGGTTCTCTTATTTAGGAGCTGTATAATGTACCGTATTGGTAAGTTTTTTAATAAAGGCTGAATATATTTAAAAAAAATCTGTCAAAGTGGGCATTTCGCACAAAATTTCCCAAAGGGATCGTGTTTAAAGGAATAAAGATACATTCAAATAACAAATTGGTTACTTTATAACTCATTTTTAAATTGAATTTAGTTCTCAAACGCACTCAATTGACAGTTTTTTGTTATTTAGGAACTATATAATGAACCCTATTGGGCGTTTTTTAATAAAGTCAAAATATATTTAAAATACATATTATCAAAATGGGCATTTGAGCCGAATTTAGCTTATGATTATTCTGATAAAACCAGTTCTTACAGAAAAAATGACATTAAAAATTTTTCAAATGCGGCCAAATAAAGTTGTTAAACTGGGTTAAATAAATTGGGTTAAACTAATCAAATTTTATTTTTTGTTGTTGAAATGGGCATTCTTCGAAATCTAATTGCTATTTAGTCCGCCTATAGGCCAAATTGACAGGGATTTTTTGTAAGTGTAGGCTTATCTCAAAAATATGGTATTACAGGAATGGACATGAGAATAATCCTGATCTTGATCTATTTTATGGTTTATTTCATTCAAATCAAATTCCAGCCATTTTGTTTTTGCTTGTAACGAGTGCTAACATTGCCAAAATAAAGCAGCTATTAAGATTAAATTAATGACAAACATTATTAAGGTTTTTTATTATGAAATTTGATACTATTGCATGCAAAAGTTGATTTCTTCAGAACCGGACACCTGCAAGGGTGTAAACACCGCTCATGGAAAATCAAAATGTATTAAAGTGATCCTTTTGCGTATGACTGTATCAACATTCATGTAACTTGACTGTGTTATGCGAAATGTATTATTATCTTGGTCTACTTTCTACCATGCTTTCACTAATAGTTTATTTTTCTCTTTTAGAAGTTATTCCGTATAGTTCTTTATTTCAAGAAACTAAGTTTTAAAACTAATTAATGATACAAGTTTGTTTCAATCTGTTAGAATAACATCTATGCATAAAACACAATCATAAAACATGTTATTTGCATATTTTTAGGATTTTTCACAGAAGATGCAGTATTTCCTCTTCCACTGTAGTAGTAGTCATTTAATAAGATAAAATACTATGTAAGTAAACATTTTGGAAAATTTATAATACATTTGAAAACTATTTTTTCAGAAATTTACCTCCGTATCCGGAAAGGTAGTCCAAATCATTTCTGCAATCCTGTATTTAATCTTCATTGTTGAATATATACTACATAATATCTTAGAAGTTAAATAAATGCATACAAAGCTATTTTTAGAAAATTTTACAAGTACACTCTAAGAAAAATCAGTGATTCTACAGATGTATATTTACGGAAATCTGTAGACAAATTGTAGATGGGTGGATAAATAGACAAACTTTAGTCATAAACGCTTTTCAACTATGTCGGAAAGTATTAAAAACATATGAATTTAAACTTCTATATTGATGAACAAACATATCTACTTAATTGTTTAAATGGACAATAACGCAATTACAAACGCTGTATGACAATTTAAATGGATAAGCTTGGCATTGGTGTATGTCTTCACTTTTTGTTTGCTGATTTTATTTACAGTAGAGACCCACTAATTTGGACGCCGTTAATCCGGATCTCTGCATAATCCGGATTGGTTTAGTAATTTTTTTCTTCATATTTGAGAAGCGATTAGCTAATCTCCATTACATTAACTTGTTTTAACGTCTTATTGTGAATAAAACAAAACTTTTTCTGAAAGCTTTTCGAAAGAATACCTTAAGATTTCTTATTTAAACTCTTATTTAAACTACACCCAACGAACTTATGCTCAGGCCCTTATGCTCAGGCGGATGCGCGACAGTACGGCTCGCAAAAGGTACAGAAAACTGGCAAAGCAGAAAATTACAAACTTTTTTATTACAGAGTAAGCATTTTTACTGTCTGTAAATATTCAAAAAATTTAACATAAAAGTGATTTTCTGGAAGTATGTTTTTTTTTTTTTTTAATTCATTTTTTCTAATTCTCCGGAAAATACGGATTTACGATAATCCGGATTGGGTCTGGTCCCAATTAATCCGAATTATCGGGCTTTTACTGTATGTCGGTACGGCAAGTTATAACATTTTATGTCCGTTATTGTATTTTACTTGTGTACATTAAATGTCAATTTCTGTACAGGAAAAGATGGTACCATTAATATAGGAAATACACATATATTTAAAAATCGAAGAATACATTCTGAAATCATAAATGAACTTTATGTGCGTTATACTTAAATGAACTGACATCTAAATTTCCTTTATCAGCTTTTTCTACTAAAATTACCTCATATTTATTCAAATATGTAAATTAAAAAATGTTTCAATTTATGTAACCACCAAGTAATTTTAAAAGCAACAAAATGTATTTTTTAAATCAATATTAGAAAGATCAAAGAAAATTTCAGTTCATTGCAACAAAACAATAGGAGGTTTTTGGTAGGAAACATAATGAATAAATCTAAGAAAATACATGAATGAAAGAAAAAAAAAACGAAAATAATCTAATTTATTTTCTCAGAGCAGTAGGTTAAATGTATGTTTATGAAAGCAAATAGAAATTTGAGCGAAATATCAGAACTACTTAATCCCTCCATTTTTATTCTTTTGGATTTTATAGAATTTAGAATAAATAATAAGGAACTAAATTTTGTTTTACAACTAAAGAAAATACTAAATGGTGAAAATATTGTTTTAAAGTAATTTTGGAGCATTTAAATATAATAAAAAAATCAACTAAGCTAAAATTCTTCGAATTTGAATAGAAGATTTTTACGGAAAAAAGATCATGAGTGTTGTTTTTAAATTCAGTATTTATGGGGAAATTTAAATTATGTCAATTATGTCTCATTAATGTTTATTATTATTATTATTATTATTATTATTATTATTATTATTATTATTTTACTTGTTTTATATTATCAGTACACAATAAACTTTAGTACAAGAAAATATTGGTAATTTTCAGACATTTTGAAGATGTTTTGAAATTTTCAAATTCCACAATATTCTAGTTGAGTATGATTTCGTTGGACAAGCCCAAAACTTGCACATAATTTGCAGGAAATTTGCGCATAAATATTTGTTAGAAAGGTAGTGGTAAATCTTTGGAAAGAAGATTTCACATTTAATTTGTAACTAAAAAATATTACGATGTGTCCAGTGTGCTGTTACAAATAAAAAATTACATTCAAATTTATGAAACTGGACAGTTGATAGATAGATCTAGTTATATGTTTATTTGCTGACAGTAATAACATTCTACAGTTAATTTAAAGAATCAGCTAAACAATTTTGTTGCTTAAAAATTTTATTTCTTAATAGCAAAATAAATTTGAAAATGTAAAGCTTCAAAAAAACTTTGCAAATGTGATAATATTTCTGAGATATTTAAAGATTAATGTAGTTCTAGTTTTTTGTAGATACATTACAATTTATATGAAAATTGCTACATAAAAACTGTTGTACTCAGCAATATTATCAAGTTATTGTAAACCTTTTATAAAGTAACTAATCACGTACTTCTGTGATTTTTCATATTACCACTTCCATATGCGCATGAAAAGGGGAAACTCTCGAAAAGTTTGGCCAAACATTTCACCAAACATCTGGAGCAATGTAAGGGTATGAAGTTCAAGATTTAAAGTATCTATCACAATTAATTAAACGTGAATTTCAGAGATTTTAGAAATATAAAAATTCTAAAGCAGTCGAAACTGTTGCTGAAAGTATAAGATCACTTTGCCATGCCTATTTAACAGTTTTAGGTAGAAGCGAAAAGTTAAGGAAAAAATATCTGCTAAAAAAGTTAAACATACATTTCAGCTATTTTAGAAGTCCCCACATAAACAGGGTTAAAGAGTCGTCGAATGCTTTAGGTCGTTACATAATATCAAAACAGGATTTTTAGACAGGACTATAAACTAAATCTCCTAAAGATATTTAAGATATGAAAGCTGCTATTACATAAAAGATTTTTATGCAGGGGGAAATACACTTTACAAAAATATAACAAAGCAGTTTTTGAATTTATAACATTTATTAATATTTTAATATTTTTTAATGTTATTTTTATGCATTTTTCATTCTTAGAAAACCTTTACTTCGGCAACAAGTGCTTTAAATTAAACTACTTCTTTTGGTTATCCTATTCTAAAGTACATTTAATAAATTATTATGACAGTAAGCAAATACAAAGCTCGGAAATATTTCTTTTAAATAATCATTACTAAACGCTAAAAATTCTTTGCTTAAATTACGGAATGTGTGTATTTTTAATTTCTAGAACTTAGATTCTATTTATATCACCACAAAAATAAATTTCTTATTTTTCTACAAAAATGGCAACGCAATTGTGACAAATTACAAGGATATCTAAAAAAATGCAATTTTATTTATTTCTCAAAAACACATTTATTTGATTACTTAAGGTCGTAAATGCTGCTCTTATTGCGTAAATGCTGCTGCTATTCTTTGTTATTTTTTTAGAAAGAAGGAATTTATGTTCCATTCTTTTCTACTAAAATGTTTATTTTAAAATTTGTTATTTTTCAGTGTGTTTTAATTCAAAATTCTAAAGTAATAAGACAATTTTTTAACAGAAATTAGTTTGAAATGCATCATTTTAATTGTTTGTATAAATTTCATAAATTATGTAATGTTATATTTTAAAATTACTATAAAAGTTCAAAGTTATTTATTTTTATTATAAGTGTGAAAGTTAATTACAATTGGAAATTGCTATATTCTTGGCTGTTAAATTTTATAAAACAGATAATTTATAAAATATAAAAAAAAACTTGCCCATAACATATGATGTTCTATTATTGTTCCTCCTTGTTTTTATTATATATTTATACATATACAAAACAAAGTACTAAAAGTTGCGCAATAATTTTTAAAACTTGGTATTGAATTATATTTATTCACTCGATATTTTTGTTTTCCCCCCTCCCCCCAATAACTCCCATTATATAAACCCTTTTAAAATTGTTTGCCTAACATTTGTTATTCTAATACAAAATTAGGCGTGAAATTTTTCGGACTTAACGGTTCTTTAATAAGTTAAATTGTTAAATAAAACTATTTTAGATTTTTTTCGGGGGGACGGGGGTGAGGTGTTATTCATCTGATAAAACACTTTTTATTTCAGCCCTCTGTCTATCTATCATAGCATCCGTACACAAATCTGTACAAGTTAGAGGCTTTAAATTTTGTGCACAGCTGAATTTCTTGAGTCACACGGCACATAATATAATATAGAAAAAGTTTATTACTTTAATTAAATCAATTTTATCAATATCAGCCGTCCAATTTTGCGATTTTTTATGATTGCGATTGCATAGATAATTTTTATTTAAACATGTTTTGTGTTGATATAAAAACATGGGTGTAAACCATCACTCTAGTAAACAGCAGGCTTTTAGTTTGAATCCCGGTGGAGGAACTTGAAATTTTTGTACTAAGATGGATTTAATTAGATGAAATTTCATAGTTTTTGTCAATTTAACAATTTGTATAATTTTATTTTAATCACTGACATTCATAGTATTTTTTTAATTGTTTTTTTCTTTCTATTTAAAAAAATTGCAATTTATTAATAATTCAGGATTTTAAATTTCATATAAACTTTTTTTTCGTTTTTTTTTTTTTAATCATAAAATTTCATTTATATCTCCGCTATTTTTTTTCTTTCGATTTTTTGATTATCAAAAAATGTTGAATTTTAGATTTTATTAAAATAATTTTATTTAAACATTTTAAAGAAAATATCTAACTTCCTTTTATAATTATTTTAAAATTAAAATTTATGGGTGCTATGATCAAGGAAAAAATTTAATAATTATAAATTAACAATTTGGATTTATTAATTAAAGGGTAATTTGTTTTGAAAGAAATTATAAACTGAACACTCCATACGATCTGCGATCACATTTACCCAGTTATTTAACTTTTTTAGCTTTAATAGCCTTCAATAATAATAAAAGAGTTCGCCTTGTGGATGTGAATATCTTTATTTGTATGAAATACAATGTTAAAAATTTTGTGCTACTTTGAACCGAAATTTGGTGCTTAGTAGCTGCCACCATAATATGGTGAAATCTTGTTCCAAGATTTGGAACTTCTGTTGAACCATAGTACCATTTTTTAAAATAATATGGTGTAAACTCGTTCCAAAATTTGGAGCTTCGATTGAACCATCCTATGGTGGCAGCTGCTAATAGCTGCGAGCACCAAATCTTGGTTCAAAGTAGCACGAAATTTTTAACAGTGTAGAACCTCGGAGGACATTTGAGATATTGTCGATTTCAAATAAGCATTATTTTTCTTCTATAATAATATAAGTAAATGTTTTACATAATATGAATAAATTGGATAAGAAGTAGTTTTTAGTTAAAATGACAATAGAATTATTTTTCATCAATATTTTTGTAGAATTGCAAGAAACCTTATAGTATTTTGATAATACGAAATTCCGCTTAATTGATTTCTTTGAATAAAAAATAAAATTCAATCAGTAATGCAAATAACACTCTGCTGCACAAAAAATATTTTTTCTGCGTTATTTAAGTGTTTATAATTTTGCTACGACCCTATTAAAAAACGCCAGTTATTTACTCCTATCACGTGAGTATTTTTTAACCGTATTTAAAGCAAATATTGCTTTTTTAATTTACTGATGTGAATTTCGAATATGCTAGATAAAAATCCTATTAAATTCTAAACACTGTTAATTGCATAGATTGAATTTGCGCATGAGGGCCATTCCATGAAAACAGGTAAATTGATAGTCATTTTTAAAAATTTGTTTAAATAAATATTTTTGGTATTTACTGATTTGCAACATGTCAAATTTTATGTTTTGAGTAAGAATGTAAAGTTTATCTTTTGTGGATTGGCAACACAACAGTTTAAAGATGGCGTCCATGTGCAAGCAAGTATGTTCCGTTTTTTAATACATTGTGAGTGAGTTTTTTAATAAACAAAATCCAGTGAAACTTTTGAAATCAACATTTAAGGTAAGTCTAATATTCATTGTTTATATTTTACTAAACTGAAATATATAAGATAATTTCAAATAGTTATTATAGCACACAAAAAGAACTTTGTTTCTGTGTCCCACACGTGACACAAAACATGAACTTTTTCACTTAGGAGGAAAAAGGAACGAATTTATTTTGTTTAATTGGCATTTCTAAAGCAGTTTAGTGTAGTACATTTATCCTATGCTATTTAAAAATTTGGGTGAAATTTTTATTTGGAGAAAAATATCAAAACAAAATTGTCCCGCACGTGACACCTTATGAGCAGGACGATTATTTTTGTTTTTTGAATGTTAAATAGAGATTTATTATAGCATAGTTTTAGCAGTTTAATGATTATTTTGTCCTAAAAACTTATTCTATGTAACTAAAACGAAATTAATATATATTTTTTAATTTTTATGATAGTTCCATTTTTTTTCTTTTTTTGTGATGCTAATATTTTTTATTTCCATTTTTTTATAAATTTATTTTAATAAATTTTGAACACTTTGATGGTTATTTTTATTTTAACAACATATTGTTTTCCAGCAAGAATTGATCTACTTAATTTATAGGGATTTTTTCTATACAATAAAAAGAGTCGTGTGTTTAAAAATTTGTTATTATTCTACAGAAAAAAATAATAAAACTTCTTATCTATATTCTGTTTTTCTAAGTTTAATTATATTTTAAGTTCAAATTTTCTATTAAATTAAGTAAATTTAGACAAAAGCATTTATAATTGATAAAGTTTGTTATTTATTTAGCTGAAATGGAAAGATCTAAGTCTACTAGTGCTAGAAGAATGAAAAGGTTGAGAGAGAAAATATCATTAGAAAATCCTAATTTCCAAAAAGAAGAAAATAAAAGGATCAGAAACAGCAGCTTCTTTTAAGATGGGTGAATGGGTAGTTGTAAAATATGACGGCATTAATTATCCTGGTGAAATTACAAGCACCCATCATGATAGTGTTGAAGTGTCTGTCATGATAAAAAGTGGTAAATTCTACAAGTGGCCACAGTATCCAGACAAAATTCTATATTCATTTAAAGATGTAGTAAAAAAGATATCAACCCCCACTGTAGCTAATAAAAGAAGTTGTTTCAAATTTCTAGAAAAATTTTGAATTTTTGTTTATACATTTGCTTTATTTTATGTTTGAAAATGTCAATTTGAACATTTACTTTGTACAAAAAAGAGTCAAAATAAATATTTTTGTATTGTAAAATGTATAACATGCATTTTCTTTTTTGCATTCCTTTATTTTCTGATTTTTGAAAAGGTTACTTGAATGATATTTGCAAATGTCCCACACGTGACAACCGTGTCCCGCACGTGACACTATACGTTATATTTTTTTTTAGCATTTAAAAAAATTATTTTTTAAATAAGAATGTTTATTTCATGAACATTAGACCTTTAGCATCTAACACATATTTTTTGTTTTGAAATTGCAAAATTAGTAGAGCAGAAATGCTATCTGGATCATACAGCAAATTACAAGTGGTTGACTTCAGATGTCCTGCACGTGACGCATGCAAATTAATTAATAACTAAATCAGTAAACA
Organism: Maratus speculifer; assembly: GCA_964019185.1. Lineage (NCBI taxonomy): Eukaryota > Metazoa > Arthropoda > Arachnida > Araneae > Salticidae > Maratus > Maratus speculifer. Next base: position 97,293,576 of record OZ025290.1, read on the forward strand.
ATTTAGGAAAAATCTGTCCCTGCCTGAGATATTGTTATATCAAATATAAACTTACAAAAATATGTTTATTCTTATTTCTGAAAAATCTTAAGCTCTTTAACACAATTTTGGTGGAATTATGGTGTCTGATTGTCCCGCACGTGACAGTGGAACGGCCCATTAAAGGATTTAAAAGAAAAAATGAAGCAAAAGTTTTGAAAAAAAGAACTGCAGAAAGTAAGAAACTTTTTAAAAGAACACATATAATAAGTTATGTCTAATATATAAGATGCGATTTTCATTGTAAATAAATTTATACTGACCCTTTTTGAAAAAAAAAATAGATTATAAAAAACTTAAATACATCGATTCTTCTTCAAGAAAAAATATTTGTAATAACATGCTTCAATTCAGAATATGGTTTATTAATTGTTACACACTTATTTTTTTTAATTCGTCGTTTTCATATTTGAATAACTATGTAATTTCTTTAAAGAGTTTTTTCCTTTTTGTTGAGGAGGGTAGTTTTAACAATGCAGTTCTTTTTCGTGTGTTTACTAGAAAATATGAAAACACACTGGTAAACACTAGGAAAATAATCATTATACTTCGTTGCCAGTCAAATATTTTCTGTGTAATGAATTCAAACGTTTTATATACGGCTATTTTGTAGAAGGTTCTATGGATATATTGTATTGTCTTCTTAAGTAAGGTACAAGGTACTGCCGTTAAAAAATCGTCACGATGAGTTTTAGTTATTATTTCAGACTTATTATTTAGTTAGGTTAATGTTTAGAGGTATATTTTTGCAAGAGAGCTGCGTAAACCAAGTTAAGGACATAATAATGCAGACAGAATTGTCAAAACTACGTTACGATATTTTTTTTTAATTTAGCAGCTGTGTTAAAAGAGTACTTTGCTTTTGAGTTAACAAAATAGTGACTCACTGAGTATAGACATGAATATAGTAATATTTGTTGTTAAATGTATGTGATCTTATATTAATTTTTATGTGTGTAAAATACACACCATAATAATTATATATATATATATTTAATTCGAGAATATCATTTTATTAAACTAAGCTCTGTACACTGCAACATAAAGGGTAGAATTCTTCCTCATGTTTCAAACAACTATTTAAAAAAAGTAAGATTCATACTATCATAATGTTTTAACAAAAAAGAAGTAACGGGATTAATGTGATAAAAAAGCAAACAAATAAAACTGAAAAATTGACATCAATTGCGTACTTCAAATACTTAGCAAACATTTAAAAAAAATTAACAGTTTTTTTTTTTTTTTTTTTTTTTTTTTTGCAAAAACGTTGAGCAGTTTTGAAAATATTCTAATGTGACATAAAAAAAAAGTATAAAAATCTTTGAAAAGTTGATAAAGATGATAATTCTGTCCGTTTATTATTATTATTTTTTTGGTGATCTAAAAAAATGAATGTATTACTAGAATTAAGAAAACACAACGAGAATTACAATATTCTTTCTTTTATAAATATATGCTGTTGGTTTTTTTTTAAATAAACGATTATTTAAAAAAAAAAAATTCAAACGACAAAGTAACGGGCAAATATGAAGTATTTTCGATTTCTCAAAAATAAAAAAACTCATCTTAAATAAAGCATCATTTCTGTATTATATATTACATATTAAGGAAGTAGAGAGCGTGATTGACATAAATGATGTCCTTCACATCATTTATTTAAAATAAATGTAATAAAATATTATTCTCAAGTCTAAAAAATCTGTTTTCAGACAAAAGAAATCTCTGGCATTGTTACTAATTGTGGTACTTGAATATACATTTAATCACTGTATATAATTAACATAAAAAATAATATTTTTATTAGATTTTTAAAATATTTCGCAAAATTTGACTTCTTATAAATTGTTTGTTTTTTCGAAAATCGGATCTTTTTAGTCGTTATCATTTTCCTTTGAAAAATGAATTAGTTTTTTATTTGTTTTAAATGTAAGGAAAAAGGAACCGAATATTTGTATAATTTTAAAAATCTAACTGGCAATTAATTATTAATAAATGTAGTGATAATATAAGATAAGTGTATTTTTTACAACTGATTGTTTATGTTTTTTCTTCCATTTGTTTATTGTTTAAAAATTTTTTCTAAAGGAAAATTATTTAATTAATATGTCAATCGACTTTGTATCATTTTATTAATTAGTTACTTCATTCATTTTTTTTGAGGGGGGGGGAGAACCAAATTTATAGACATGAAAAACATAAAAATATAGTTCGCACATACGACTTTAGGCTGCATTTTTCTTCTTTAGGTACATTCGCCGTAAAACGCACACGATTTATCTTTAAAAAAAAAAAAAAAAAAAAAAAAAAAAAAAAAAAACGTACATTTGCATGTTTTTATTTTTTGAAGCCATTTATTCCAAAAATTTTACTACTTTCAAAGATTGGTATACTGAAATTGCAAGCGGTAAGATGAACAATTCTTTCAAACACATTTTTTTTTATTAATATGTAATATGAAACAATAGCAAATATTTTTTCTAATTATTAAATCTTAATTGAATCCACCCATGTGATAAAAATTATCAAATCTATTACTTATAATAGTGCATTAATTATTACAGACATTTTTCACATTAATTTTTTTTATCTATCGTTTTCTATATTTGACATATAGTACGCAACCGTAAATTTCAATCTTTTTTTTCTATTAAAATTGTTCGTTATACCCCAGATTAACGAATCATATAAAATTATTATTTGAATGTTATTACGTCAGACCTACTTATAAAAAGTATAGAAGTTTTGGCAAAAGTGTACTTATGGTAATCGGAGAATTATAAATATTATAAATCAGCAGAATAATGAGCTTTTGAAGAAATCAGAATACTAACACGTTAAAATTTTTTATTTAGATCATTACTAATTCACTGAAAAAAACCTTAAATATCTGGTTAATAAATTAGCGAAGTTAAAGAAATTTATTATTAAAAAAATATTAAAAAATTATTATTAAAAAATTTTCATATTAAAAAATTATTAAAATTTTTTCTGTACACTGTAAAAAAAAGAAAAAGAAAAGAAAAAAAGTGTAAATATCCAAAACGGATTTTCGTAAAGGTGCAAAGATGTAAAGGATCTATAAATTTACAAAGGAATCTACTAATATTACAGCAATCTTCTTAAAATTTTATCTATAACTCTGGTTGGAGTTACATAAAAGGGTCTTGGCATCCCAGTTTTATAAAAAAAATTCTTAGTAATCTTACATTTTTTTTTTTTTTTTTTTTTTTTTTTTTTTTTACAGTGGAAATGTGTATTTTTTACATGTATTTTTGTTGTCTCCATTACATAAAATGATTAGGAATCCATATTTTCTAGAAAAAAATTAATAACCATTTAAAAGTTTATTTTTTAATGATTGGCCAGAATATTAGATCCGACTCTTTCTGTCTACTATAATACAAGCGATTTGTCCATATTAGTGAAAGAAATACGGTATTATTCTTTAAACAGAATATTGTTTTATTTTAGGTAGCTTTCATTACAAAAAGTAAAAAAATTCCTTTCGGCATGGCCTATAGGCGGATGTAGATTTCGAAAAGTTTTCATCTCAAAAAAAAAAAAAAAAAAAAAAAAAAAAAAAAAAAAATTAAATGATTAGAGATAAACCCAGTTTAACTACTTTATTCAACCGCTTTTAAAAATTTTTTAATTTCATTTTTCTGTAAGAACTGGTTTTATCGAAATCCTCTTAAACGAAATTCTACTCAAATGCCCATTTTGGCAACATATTTTGAATTATATTCTTACTTTATTAAAAAAAAATTGACCAATATGCTCATTATATAGTTCCTAAATAACAAAAAACTGTTAATTAAATTCGTTTGACAGCAAAATTGAATTTAAAAATGAGTAAGAAAATAACCAATTTATTATTTTAATACATCCACAATTCTTTAATCAAGATTGCTTTGAGAAATTTTGTACGAAGTGCCCACTTTGACAGATTTTTTTAAATATATATTTAGCCTTTATCAAAAATCTGACCAATACGGCACATTACACAGTTCCTAAATAATGAAAAACTGTCAATTGAATGAGTTTGAGAGAAAAATTGAATTTCAAAATGAGTCATAAAATAAAAAATTTGTTATTTGAATACAACCTCAATTCTTTTATCATGATCGCTTTGCGAAATTTTTTTGCGAAGTGCTTACTTTGACAGCTTTTAAAAATATGTATATTCACCCTTTATCAAAAAATCAAAGAATACGCACATTATATCGTTCCTAAGTAACAAAAAACTGTCATTTGAATGCGTTTCAGAGCAAAATTGGATTTAAAAATGAGTCATAAAATAAACAATTTGTTATTTGAATACCCACAGTTCATTAATCATGGTCGCTTTGGGAAATTTTGTGCGAAGTGCCCATTTTGGCAGCCTTTTTTTGAAATATATTCTGCCTTTATCAAAAAACTGGCCACTCCGTCACATAATATAGTTCCTAAGTAAGAGAACCTGTAAATTGGATGCGTTTGAGAACAAAAAAAGATTTAAAAATGACTCGGTAAAAACGCAATTTTTTTAATTTCCTCAAATTTCAATCATGATAATTTCGTGAAATTCTGTTCAAAATACCCTATTTGGCAGCCTTTTAAAAAATATATTCTGCCTTTATCAAAAAACTGGCCAATACGTCGCATTATATAGTTCCTAAATAATAGGACCTGTAAATTGGATGGGTTTGAGAACAAAAATGAATTTAAAAATGACTCAGAAAAAACGCAATTTGTTATACTTAATCAATTTTTAATGACGATAATTTTGGGAAATCTGTTCAAAATACCTTTTTTGGCAGCCTTTTTAAAAATATATTCTGCCTTTATCAAAAAATTGGCCAAAACGTCGCATTATATAGTTCCTAAATAAAAGGATCTGTCATTTGGATGCGTTTAAAATCAAAAATGAATTTTAAAATGAGTCAGAATATAAGCAGTTTGGATTTAAGGTTTTTACTCCAACTCCTATTTTTGTTAAATTTATTTTTGCTATAAGAATGGGTTCTATGAAAAACTTGTCAATATAAAAGTTGTAGATCTTATTGTGAAGATGTAAAATAAATTTAATTAGATTTGATTGCTTAAGAATTGAGTAAGTTATGGGTTTTTTTCTTTTTTTTCCCCCCTTTTTCTTTTCGTTTTTAATTTTTTTCCTCGGTAAAAATTGGTCCTATCAAAAACTTGTAAATACAAAAGTTTTAGATAATATTGAGAACATTTATATAAAATTTAGTTGGATTTAATATCTTGAGAATTGACGGAGTTATGAATTTTTTTCTCCTAAAAACCATGTTTTTTTCGCCCCTTGAGCCCATTTTTAACTTTATCAAAAATCTGTCATGCATAAACTTTTTGCCCATTTCTTAGAAGTAATATAAACTTTAAACTGATTCAATATCTATTTTAATTAAGAAGTTATCGCGTTTTTTCTGTTTTCACAAAAACCCTCCCTATTTCCACCCCCTTGGTCCGATTTTGCCCATTAACGAACTCGACCGAGATTTTAGGCTCCTTGATTTTATGTAAAAGTTTGAAGAAGATCTGAGCATAATTATGGAAGTTATCGTGTCTAGAAGAAAGTGATATACACCGATATATATATATATATATATATATATATATAAACTTTTTTACTGATGGTGGTTTTGGGGTCTAGGAGTCATGATTCGTGTAGATCCGCAAAAATTTTTCAGAAATTCCAACATGGGAGACAATGCAATAGGTAGTATTTCATACGAAATCTACCTAAAAAGCTACCTATTGCAGTCGCCCGGAGGAAAGCACTTCCAGAAAATTTTGGTATATTTTCGCCGATCATGACTTCCAGACCGCAAAACCACCCTCCGTTCAAATATTGACATATATATATATATATATAACCATATATATATATATATAACCATATATATATATATATATATATATATATATATATATATATATATATCTGTTTTTTGTCATGCGATAACTAACGTATTTATGAGCCGATTTGAATGAAACGTGGTATGTACATAGTACATACAAATGTCTCGACCGAGTTCGTTGGCCAGCATCATCCGACATTTTGTTTTAAAATGGCGGCCATTTTAAATTTTTAAAAAAAATTTAAATTTAAAATTCAATGCGAAAAAATTAAAAGTTGAAAAATATTTTTCTTTTACGCGTTATAACTTAAAACAACGATTCCAGAACACTATTTATTTTGTCTATATCTTAAAAAATGATTGAATTTTAGCACTTTGAATTTTTCTTATGGCTGACATTTTGAAACAATCTGATTGTTGTCATGTCATAACACGCGTATTTATAAACCGATTTGAATGAAACTTGGTATGTACATAGTACATACAAATGTCACGACCGAGTTCGTTGCCCAGCATCATCCGCCATTTTGTATCAAAATGGCGGCCATTTTACATTTTTTTAAAAATTTAAAATTTAAAATTAAATCTGAAAAAATTAAAAGTTGAAAAATATTTTTCTTTTACGTGTTAGAACTTAAAACAACGATTCCAGAACACTTTTTATTTTGTTTATATCTTAAAAAATGATTACGTTATAACATTTTGAATTTTTTTTATGGCTGACATTTTGAAACGATCTGATTTTTGTCACCTGATAACACGCGTATTTATGAATCGATTTGGATGTAAGTTGGTGTGTACATAGTATATACTGAGGCCTGAATCGAATTCGATACTCAGTTCCATCCGCTATCTTATTTCAAAATGGCGGCCATTTAAATTTTTTTATAAATTTTAAAATTTAAAATTAGGTACAAGAAAGTGAGAAATTGAAAAAGATTTTTCTTTTATGCATTTGAACTTGAAACAAAGATTCCAGAGCATTTTTTGTCTCGTCTGTATCTTAAAAAATGGCTGAGTTATCGCATTTTTAATTTCTAGTCTTGCCCATATCTCGAAATGATCTGATTTTCGTCACGTGATGACATGCGTATTTAAAACTGATTTGGATAAAACACCGTGTGCACATAGTACATAGAAATGTCTTGACCACGTTCACTGTACAACTTCTTCCGTCCTCTTGTTTCAAAATGGAAGCCATTTAAGTTTGTCAAAAATCTTTTAAATGTATAATGATGTAGAAACAAAAAATTAGAAATTGATAAAACGTTCTTTTTTAAAGTATTTATCTTAATAATGAATTCAGGAGTATTTTTTGCTTTGTCTTTAACTTAAAAAACGCCTGAGCAGTTTGAATTTCCAACGTGGGTGACATTTTTTAAAAAATCAATTTGCCCGCGACAGCACTAGTATATATTAATCGATTTCAACATGAGTGTGCAGGTGCACCTGAAATAAGATTTCGACCATGCTCATAATCAGGTTCCACTAATTTGAGCTTAGTATTTTTGAATAATATAACTTAATTTAAAATAAATAAACAAATATATAAGTATATGAAAGCTACCTCTTCCTCCCGGCACTGCCGGAAGAACTATTTAATATAGTTTATTCGAAATTCCTACAGTGATTCTTTTTTAGCGAATTTTTTAATACGTTCTTTTTAATTTTTAGCGAATTTTTATTGCGATTTTTAGTGATGTTTGGTATTTTGTTTCTATTTTTGGCAATGTTAAAAAGAAAATTATTCCAAAATTTTAGCATAATGTACTAAATTTTGTCAGCTACAATATTTGAATTACAGAAAAGTTTAACGCAATGTGGTTTTAAACTTTTAACAATACAGATGTAAATTTTCCAAGTAGGTGAAAAAAAAAGTCTGGGCCAGGATTCGAGCCAGGGATGTATTGGCTGAAACCGCCAATGCTCTTCCAACTGAGCCATCCCGGACACGAACACTGGAAACTATTTCACCACAAAAAACCTTAACAATCTATGAATTTTCCAAGTGGCTGAAAAAAGTCCGTGTAAATTTTCTAAGAGGCCCAATACATCGCTGGTTCGAATCCTGGCCCGGACTTTTTTCACTCACTTGGAAAATTTACATCTGTTACAACTTATTTACCGATTGAATTATCGTGTTTAAATAATCAAATTTTAGCAAAACACAATATTTCAACATTTTAGTATTCCTATTTTAACGATTTTAAATGAAAAATTGAAAGCAATTTTTAGATTTTTGTGTTCTGCATCTTTTTTTTTTAATGTTAAGTAAGAAATTTTGCTACAATGTTTTACCAATTTCTGTAAATGTCGATCCAAGAGATTTCTAATTATTTATAAATTTTTTATAGGATTCGTCTTTCAATAAATTTTATAACTGTCTTACTGTCCACCTGCTGTTTTTTTACATCGTTAAAATGTATTTTGTTTAAAACTTTAAGTCTAATAATGCAAAATTTGTCCTCTATTATTTTAAAATTTTAGAAAAATTTGTTGTGATTTTCAATGCAATTAATATGTATTTTTAGAGTTTCGGAGCATTTTTTTAAAATATATATTTCTAAAAGGAATTCGGTTTTGAGCTTTTAGAAAAAAAAGTAAACTTTGTCCTCTTGTATCTTAAATTTTAGCAATAGTCAGTCAAATTTTTACATCTTTTCAGAATTTTTTTCTTTTCAAGTTGATATTTGTATTTCATTGTTGATGTCAGATTACAATGTTTTCCCCCTTTATGTCAAATATTTGTACCAGATGTTTTCCAATATTTAACGATACTATGTAAAATATTTAGTGACATATTTGAATTTTAAACTACTTTTGGAGATTTTTGATGATTTTTTGACACTCGGAAACGGAAACTGATTTTCAAGTTTCAATCTAATCTAGTAACTTTATTCCTTCTCGATTTTTGATTTTGTATAGATTAATTTTTTTTACGATTCTAAAAGATATTTTTTTCAAACATTTAGCCATATATGCATTTTGCGGGAAATATTTAACATATTATAGTATTTTTTTTTACATCAACGATATTTAAATTTCATCAATTTTTAATGAAATTTACATTGTTTATATATTTTTTCTTTCGAGTTCAATAGTGATTTTTTGACATGCGGAACAAAAGTTCAGCATCAAACTTTTATTTTAATATCCCAATTTTTCTCCGGTGAAATTCAGAATGTTTGGGATTTATATATCGAAGTTTTTAGCGATTTTTTGCGTTTGAGGGGATTTTAAATATTCGTAATAGATATTTTATTTCACACTTTTACGCTGTTATTGAAAGAATTATTTGTAATTATTCAAGATTACCAATTGTTATTTTCTTATTAGCTACTATCACAATTCAATTCCTAAAGTGTATTGTTTTATTTTGAAAATTAGTTAAATGTTAATAACAAAAAGGTGTGTAGTATTTCCCCGTAAGGTTTGTATTTTAAAAATGGTTTTGTAACACAAATTCTCAAGTTGATACAGTTTAAAGGTTAATTTAATACCCATTTGCCTGCATAATTTTTAAAAATATTTACCAGAACAAACTCTTAGCTATAACAAAGGCTTTTATATTTTATTGATTCAAAAGTTTAGAAAATGAAATCATAAATCAGTTCATTTGAAATATCAAAACATATGTGTTCATTTTACACAACCATAAACAGTTTATTTCAAAGTAAGAAAGACATTATATATTTATTGTAAAGAAATATATTTAAAATAAAACTAACATTTATTATTAACGATACTATTGTCACTGAAGACCATGTAAATTTACATTAATCATCTCTATAGAGCAGTCTCGTGTTTTGGTTAATGCCAAAATAATTTGATCGTTATTTATAATTCATCTTTCATTTATAGTAATCAAGATAAAGCTGTCGCCAGAAATATAAGAAATTATTGTACGGAAAATGAAAAACAAATAATAAATGAGAATAAATGTCTAGACTAAATGCATTTTGTTGCAAATAGAGAAATGCAGTGCACATTCATTTTCAGTCCTTTAAATGCAAAAATTATAATCATACATATATACAAGATGCATGTAAACTTTCAAGCAATTCGTAAATATTTCATCTTAAAATAAATAAATAATTTTCATCGTTGCTTATTCACTATACTATGTAAGTTTTCAACTGATTATGCTTAATTTTAAATAAAAAAAATCTATTTAACAAGAAAAAAAATTTTCAGGCATCAAGCACCGATTATGAAGCTCTTTCCAACAAAAACTGAATAATATAGCAAAACTCTACACAATATTGCAGCGTTGTATATGATATAAAGATTCGTATATATTAACAACATGCATTCCAAAATTTGTTTCATTTAAGATTCACATCTATTTCAGTTAAAAAGTAATCTTCAGCAATTTCCTCAAATAAGGAATATCGTATGCGAATACTTTTGAGCAGCCTTGTTTATGAGGTAAAGAATTCATATATAAAGAATAATGTGTAAAAAAAGAAAAAAAAAAACTAATTAAATTTACAAGCCCATACCGAAATTTTAGACATACTCCCAGCAATTATTAAACCAAAACAAAACTGTAACCGGCTTATTTTGTATGTCCCAGTGAATTTAAAAAAAATGCTTCGTTTTGACGTTATCGTTATGAAATGCAATAATTTATACCAGTTTATTAAATAGTGTAATGCCATTAAAATACTCTCCAAACAATTTTCCCATTATACTAAAATGTAATCAAATTTGTTTGAGTTTCCCTGTAAATAAACCATTAATCGTACATACTTCATATGCAATAGCAGTTATATTTTGGTGACACGAAATAAACTTTATCAATTGCATCGAAATCCGTGTATAGTCTAGCTAAAAAGTTTAACCACTCTGCAAATCTTGTTTAAAATAACTGAAGAAGAAAATGCTAGTTTACGATAAATACTCAACATTTAATTAAAATAGAATAATATAAGCCATTTTAGGTAGTTAAGAAATTTCTTTAAGAAACGCTGTTTCAAATGTTTAAGCATTTTATGCAATTTATTTTAGAAACACAGGATTGGCCGTGTGTAATGACATTGTATAATAACATATTGCACTTTTGTAAAAATAGAAAAGGTAAAAAAATATTTCCTCTCATTTTAAAAATGCCAAAGGTTAAAGAATTCAAAAATGTTAGATTTTGAAAGTTTTTAAACTGAAATCGCAAAATAAAAGTGTTTCTAAAACTGCAAAAATTTTAAATAGATCAAAGTGAGGTATACATGCACTCTCTAGAAATGATCATTTCAAGCGGAAACCAAGATGTGGACGACCGCGTATGATGACAGTTTTGACTGATCGAGAATACGGAGATTGGTATCTAGACAAAATATGTTTCATACGGCAAATTAAAAATAATCTCAGTGTACAGGTATCTAAAGACACGATACTTTTAAATTCTGCGGATTACATTAGCAGAATACTTCGTAAGAAATTTCATGGATTTGCATAAAATTATTATAGCATTCAAGTCCTATCTGCTCAGACAGTAAATATTTTTTCTGTGTTTTGCTTTATAAAGTTACAATTAATTACAAAATCGTTAATACAATAAATATGATAAATTATTGGAAATTAACCATCCTTAGAATTCGAAATACTATAAATGTCAGACCCCAACCTCTCGACCGCCAGTAAAATCAACATTAAGATCGAATAACCAAGGGTCGTTAAATAGCTTTAGGATCCCGGCCTCACCACTTTCTGCTTTTCAGTGTGTTTAATTTGTGTAATTTTGCAGTTAAATTTAGTCGGTGTCGCCGGTTCGACTTTTTCCTTTCATTCGTTGCTTTTACTAGAGAGTCAGAATAAGAGAATAAAAGTGAAAGTTCCGCGATTTCCATGCGCAGTCCTTTTTTTCCCTTTTTTTTTCTATTCCGACTCATTAGCGTAAGCAGGTAAGAAAGAATAATTCTAACGAAACAAGACAGCATATATTAATCATAATATAAAATCTCATATCTTGTTAAAATTTAGAATATAAAATGAGAGTTTTGGTGGTATTCGGAAGGAGGGGGGGACTAGTTCTTTTACTTGTTCATCATGTTTCACTAGCTGATTGAATTCTTAAAGTTTATATAGCCATAGCTTTTTTCAATGAAACGTGAACCTCAGTACCGCCTCGGAGCAAAGCATTTGTGGGAAATTATTCATTTGCCACATATCTTTCCTGGTGACCTGTTATCAGTTGTTGATATGTGCATACAAGGTAATGCGTTTTTTGCCCATTTGAGAATATGGGATAACATGTCGTAATAAAAAAGACAATTTAGTTTGATGTTTTCTTTGCATTTATGAACCATGCAATTGTTCTTTTAACGTTCCTCGTGCTCTTTTGTTGTGTTATTGCTATTTTCACTGATACTAACTCAACGTTTTGCCTGAAAATAAGTTATGCAAAGCTTAATCCTGCTCTCTTCTAACAACCCTTTCACACAAGCAAATTTCGCTGCTTGAAGCCTGTGCAATTAAGCATAAGTCCCTGAATTCACCGAAATGGGCTTTGGAAAAAATCATGGCCGAAAGCATGCTAGAAATATCTTTTCACGGCTATCTTGACAAATTTTCCAGAAGCCCTAAGTCCTTGCCATGTCACAGGAAGATGTCTTTACGAGTAATCTTCATTGTTTCTAGTGCATATTTTTTTCTGTTTCGAATGGTACATAAAACGGGTTGGTTTGCCCCTTCAGTTAAAAATTGTGGTATTTAATTTGCGTCACAATATTAATGTGTCATCCCATATAATAAAACCAATGTTGTCGTATGAAAGGATAAAAATACAAAAATTGCTTGATAGAAGAACTAAATTGGATAGACAGAAATACTCAGTGAAAAATACAGATGATGTGTGAAATTTTTTAATTGGAGCTTTGAACTTTGATACTTGTGATTATTACGACCGTTCGAAGTAATAAGATACGGAAAGAAAACAGACACCCATGATTTTTAAAATAAATACTGTTTAAATTGATAAAGCTATTAAAACAGAAAAAAAAGTGGACTTTAAGAGATTTTCCATGTCATTCGCAATGAGTGCAGTGGGATGTCTATGCAATGTCAGTGTACATGTCTCTGAAGCGGTAGGTGTGATTTGTGACGAAATTAGAAGAAATGGTGACAATAGAGCAGAACATCTCTTTAGGAAATACATGCCAGAATTTGTCTAAAAAAGAGTGGAATGCTTGATGAAATATTTCCAAGTAGTGAAAAGTATCACTGCGTATGTTAGAAAAAATAATGAGTTTACGAATACATTTTTAATAAAGTATAGTATAATTTTGTAATGTTTCAGTTCTTTAATATAATGCAAAAAGTATTTTCAAAAAAGCTACATTAATAAAACAATTTATTAAAGAAAATCTTATGAGTTTGTCTAGTAATTTCATTTAATTGTATTTCACCCTTTGATTTTCAATAGGGTAAAAACGTCTTTAAATATTCAAATTTCTTATTGCGACGAAGGGCAGACATTTATTTATACTATTTCTTAAAATGCAAATACGAACAATTTTGGATGTGCTGTAATTCATGTCTTTAATATAAGCTATCGAAACTTAAGATCATTAATTAACAAGGGAGTCTGCCTATCGCAACCAATATCGCTTATTTGGCATGGTTTTATTTAAAATATCTTCCAGAATTTTCGAATAATAATAACTTATTTATTTAATGTTAGCTCTTTTCCTGTTAAATATGTCAAAGGTTATTGCTCATTAATTCAAAAATATACTTTAAATAAATAAATAAGTACGCGCTAATCCATATCATGCCATGGCGTCGATATTTGCAATGAATGAATTTCAATGAATCAATTTATAGTGTTACGTACCTAGCGGTGTAAAGAAATAACTGAGGTACGTTCAATATCTCTCCCCATATATATAATTCTCAGCCTTAAGAAATTTTTCTGTTTAATCCATATAAAGTGGCGTAACTAAGGGTAACTGCTGTAAATATCGGTAACTTTTTTAAGCTCTGTTTGCTTTATCAAACTAGAATTTTTTTCACAGTGTATTAATCAGAACAATTACATTATGAAAGCAAGGAATTTTCTAACAACTTCTGTAAATGTTTGAAAGTATTATATTTAAAAAAAAAATATTTTTACATTAATTCTTCCCTGCTGCGCTTATATTCGTGAAATATGTTTAATTCGTCATAAGAACATACAGCTAGTTACTTTGAATTTAATATCAACACATAGTTTTTATACTACTTTACATCTTTAGATATTTTACTTTTTTTAACGTACTTTAGATCGAACTTGATTATCGGATATTAACGGATAATGAGGTGTATATCAAAAACCTCATTAAAATTTCTAACGATTCTGTATCACTTAATGACTCATCATTTCAACATCGTTTTATAACTTTTATGTTGTATGAACTGATTCGTGTATACAGTAAATTTTACACTTCAAATGAAAAATCTTTAAAATACCAGAGTAATAGATATTATATATTTTTTTTTACATGAAACACAGCACATCGAAAATTATTCGTATTTGCATTTTAAGAAGCAGTATTAATAAATGTCTGTCCTTCGTCACAACAAGAATTTTGAATATTTAAATATTTTGCAGTAAAACTTGCATCCATAAATGAAGACTTATTTGCATATTTTGGATTAAAAACTTTTGTTTGTAGAAATTTTTTTTTAAATGGATATGTCTAAGTACTTTTGAAAAATATTTTATACGATTAATAGGATTTACATAAACAAGCATCATAATATTTTAATTCATGTATTTTTAAATATTTATTAAAGTTTCAGGGAGAATAATAAGAATTAGTTTCTTAAAATTGAAACACAGATAATACAAAATAATTTTCCTTTTGATTATTTTAAAATAATTATTAGAAGAAAAAAATAAGCAATTTAATATGAGTTTTCGTCATTCAAAAAATCATCAAATCTTTGCAAGGTAAATGTTAAAATATATAACATTAAAATATTTTATATCCCGTGATATGTTCAATTATTTTATTAGTTATCTACAAAAATCTATTTATTAAAATCACAAAAGATTTATTAAATGTAAAACATATTTTTATTCTTATTTCTTTATCTATTTCTTCTAAAAAAATTTATAAACAATTAAAAAAGTCGTCATGAGACATATTTAATAGTGTTTACTTTTTATACCTTAATCATTATAAGAATATGCTTTGTTAAAAACAAAAATATTTAATGAACACATGTCATTTCTCGAATATTTAATTTTACTTTCATGTTCATAAAATGTTTTATTTATTTTCAATTAAACGTTTTATCTTGAAATTACTGTCTATTCTTTTAACACTAATTAAAAATTTGTTTAACCGAATAACATATTCTACATGATAATCAGTCACTTTCGTTTGAAAGGTTATAGTTCTTCTGATTTCTTGTTTATTATATTTTAAAATTAAATACATAATTACATTCACTTCGTTTTTAAAGAAAATTGATTTACAAAGCGATCCGCCATTAAATGTTTTCTATGCTCTTGTCAGCGAGTGAGTTTATCGTAAGTGGAACTCATTTATCTTTTCTCTGTCATCTTTAAAAGAGTAATTAATTAAGTTCCATCATCACAGTTCTTTTAAAAATAAATAAGAGGTGTAAAGGAACTTTTGAAATCGTTGCGATAACGACAAACAACTTAAAATGAAAAAGCATTTTTAGTGGAAATATGGAATAAAACATGTGTTTATCATGATAAATCATTAAGTTTAATTTTTAAATATTTTCTTTCACAAGGTAAGTTGTATGTTATGAGTGATTTTACGAAGACTTAGCTGAATATCTTTATCAGATTTGGAAGTCTTTATCAGAACTTTGTAAAAACCGAATAATTCTGCTACATCTTACCAGGAAACGACCGGAATAATGTAATAATAGAAAAAAATTAAACAATTGGCAATCGAAATGGCATATTGAAACATGTTTCTAGAAGAATAAATTATTTGCCTTTCCTCCCTGTTATCGAGATATAAAGTTTTTAAATTTTTAAAAGGAAACATCTAGCTTTCTTTCTTAAGAAGTAAAAGCTTCCGAAAGCCCGCGAGTGAAACAGTTCATGGTGTAAAGCAGAGAGAGCTTCATTTCTTATTAATTGGGGGGTTCTTTGGGTAAATTATCGTTGCCAAGTGACTTTATTCAGCAACAAGCCCAGGTTTTGAATATAGAACCCACTAAGACATATCATTATCATTTTATGTTCGCATCACCACTGTCCGAGAAGTTCTGCCTTCAAATTTGGCAGATGGGAGGTGCTGTGTTCGAACCCAATCGCGTTCGTCTACCTAATCGTTCGAAGTTTTCCGTAGTTTTCTTCGAACCATGTATTAATTGCGTAAATACAGACTAGGTTTCCTTAGAAAGACTTGTGATGTCCCTCGTGCAGATAACTGGCCGTCATAAACACAAACAGCCAATCATTTTAGTCTCTGTTTTATGTGAGTTTTAAATTGAAAAGATGCTTGTAATAATCATTTAATTGTGTGTTTGTTCTAAAATAATGAGCCACTATCAATCTTTTGAAATGGTAAGAACATTTTTCAGAAGAATAATGAATCAATTATGCACCATTTAGCATTATTTAGTGTTTTAATGTATCAGTGAGGCATTAAGAATCGTTGACTGTGTAACACTTAAAATGTGTCAAACAAATGTGCTGTGAATCGTGTTTAAAAATATTCGATATTAAAAATTGATAACTGAAAAAAATCTTGGGAGGTTTTCCTTTATTTTCATATACTACTTATTATGATATGTGTAATATTTTTGAAAATATCAATTTTAAAATTCTAATTATTCGTTTATGCTAAACCCGTATATCTCCATACCACAGAGATGAAATCAAGTAATTTATGCGTGAACAAATGTGTTTCAATATACTCTTTAGATCGCCGACTGCATTTTCTTTTTTTTCATTTTTACACTATGAGGTAGTTTTCTGGTTAGAGTGACTTTATATCGTACAAGTAAACTACCATGAGAAAATTCTAGATTCTTATCTCTCAATTGATATAATATAGATTATAAACAATACATAAACAATAAATAAAGCTCCTGCATTCAAACCGTATAGGTAAATACAAATATTATACATGCATACTTATCATACAATAAACACGACTAGAGTGTAAATTCAACCCGAGACCACATCGTAGTAGGATGCTGTGATATCCGATTAAATAAAAAAATGAATGCTTATGCTTTTAACTGTTTTTGTTATTTATAGGTTTATTATTTATTTTTTCAAAACTGCAAACTTCATGAATAGTTTCTTTGCTAAAAAAGAGGTCAGAGTCATGTGTCAACGATATTTAAATATGGAAAAACATTAAGAAAAAATGAATTACATTGTGCGAATTTCAATAGACAAGTTTTAAACTTCAAAAAACGTTATAACGCACAAATATCATATAAACAATGCCTTCAAAAATTACGTAGGGAACGATAAACTACGATCCAGAAAAGAAATTGAGCGTAATAAAATGTATTTCTTTAACATTTTTTTTGAAAATTATGGTAAATAAAAAGACAGTTCTGTGAAAATTGATCATTATTATTTAAATACGAAAGAAGAAGAAATGTTTATTGTTTTAGTATATATTTTAAAAGCATAAAAATATCGATAACATCTTCTTGATTAATTCTTACAAATAAAGATTATCCTTTACAAGAACATCAGATTAATTCAGAAAACCTTTTGTTTTTAAACCTGTTAAATCTGCATAGTACAAAGCTGGAAGGATATATTATATTTTTCTTTGTTTCGTGTAATGAATGATATTGAAATCTGGTAATTAAAAATTTTGCTAAACTATTACATACACAAACTATTACATATTTTTGCATACTATTTAAATCACATACATTTCCCTAATGACAATAAACTTAATTATTTACACATCAATTATTTATTTTAATCTTGACTCAATTGTTTAAAATGTATTTTAAATAATGCTGATATGAAAATTAACAAACCTTAAAATGTGTATAAAGAATTTAGCGATTTTTTATCTTCATTTAAGGAAATTAATTTCATTAGAATTTTGCATAGTTAGCCTCTTCGCGTTGGAACAGTTCCTAAAAGTTTTAATGTTCTATCATCCATTAAAAAAATTCTACCTTATTAAAAGGAGAAAAAGTATCGATTAAAGATGACAAACCTTACAGTAAAATTTTCTGGTGGGGATATACAAGGATTCTTAAGATTTTTTGTGGCAGATATACGTGTCGCTTGTCCCCAAGGGGTTAAAAATGGGAGGGTTGGTTATGAATTCCAGAAACGGAATTACTGAGGCAAGAAAAATGAGTCTTATTTAAAAATAATTCGTATAATTTTTTTAATTTTATCTGACATTTATGGATAAAAAGGTTATTGTATTTTACAGGTGTACAAATTTAAAATGAAATTAAGCGCTTAAAATTAATGTTAAAGGTTATAATATTAGTTTTGTTAAACAAAAAAATTTGTACCATTAATGTTTAAAAATAATTTTAGGCATTTGCTCATTAATGGTATAAAAATTTATACCATTAATGGGCAAAAATAATTTTAGGCGGCTGGCTCAAATAAAGCGCAATCCGAAATCCAAGTTTCACCAATTTAACGAACACTGTGTCCCTTTATCTGTAATAACGTAGCTATTATTCATTTTCAAGTAGTTTAAAGTGCATTGTTTATCGACTTAGAGCAACGACTATGCCTATTCATACAGGAAATTAACCAAGTAAAGTAAAAGTTAAGTAAGCAATAGAGATTTCGGTAAATTTAGATTAAAGACAGATTTTATTTATTCAGATTTGTTTTTTTAGAGTGTATATTGTTATGAGTTAATTTATTACACTGAAATACTTCAAGCTCATTAAATCTTTGCTTTAATATATATTTTTTATTATTTACCAAAATATCATTTCCTAATTGGCACGGCATTTTATAAAGAAATATATCCAATTCTTTACGTGGCCCAGTATAACATTTTTTATCTCTTTTCTATAATCATATCGTAATATACCTAATGTTGTTCAGCATAAAAATGCGTAAAGCATTTGCAAACACTTTTAAACTGTTTTCTTTAAAACTCAGTAAAGAATACGAATTCATTTGTGTAGCTTTGTATTTGATTTATATCAAGTTTAGTTCAATATAAAAACTCATAGAATCACTAAAAAGTACCTTTGCTAATACATGGTATTTTGCATTCCGTATAGTTTCCGAAATCTTTCGTGTTTCCCATTAATACTTTATATTTTCTATTACACAGGAAATAGCTCGTAGTAAACCTAAGCAATGAATATCCATTTTATTCTATGTAAATAAAATTATTATTACAATAAACACAACAATTATATTAATATAATATTATATATTATATAATATTATAACAATAACTAAAATATGCCACAAGTAATGTTCCCCTTATGCCATTATGTAAAGGAATTATTTTGTGAGGCCTTGTAATTGAATAATAATTTTTCTCTGTACGGCATATTCTACGAAATGTAAGTTATAGTGCCCTTCATAAATGCATGTCAATTTCAATATGATCAAACGGGTGTAATGTAACTAAAATGTAATTGAAGCTATTTTTTCCATAGACCGTAATGTGACGGATGTCTATTGGCGGTTCCTGTATTTGAAACATACGTCAAATTTTCAAATAAAAAATAGACTTGATAAAATTTAATAAGAGATTTATATTAAAAATCTTAAACGATTCGGTTAGGTAGATTTTGCATTGTTATATGCGGACAGACAGGCACACGGGAATGTTTTAAAAGAAATTAAATTTAAAAGCGTATGCCAAAATTAAAAATGTATTTCCAGCAATTATTACCGGGATAGTACTGTAAAGAATTTCTTTTGTGTGTCCCTATAAATGGATAATGCTATGAATGTCCTGTTCTAACCTAATCGTAGTGAAATCCAGTGATTTCTATTAGCCTCAATGCATTTAAAATAACGTGATGTCATTAAAATACTCTGCAAAAGATTTTTTCATAGGGCATAATGTAGTAAAATGTTCCTGGGTGCTCATATAAAGTAATTTTTAATCGCATATTCTTTATATACAATACCAAATATACCTAGGGGACTCTAAATAAAGTTGAGCAAATAAAAATATGAGTATATTTATGAGATTTGAAGCATGGACGGGCAGACAAATCGAATGTATAAACAATTTTCAACTTTGAATTCGATGTTAAAAATGAACATTTACACATTAAAAAAGTGCAATATTAACATGAAAATTGAAAATTAAAAAATTACTATTAAAAAATGATTATTATTTAAGATTTTATTCAGGAATGAGTTGTTACATAGCTTTTAAATTTTTAAAGAAGAAAATCAAGCCGTCTGGAATCTCAAATGTCCAATAAATTTGCAAACGATAATCGCTTCAACCTAACATAAAAAAATGTATCATAAGAACGGAATGTAGATTCCGTTCTTATGATTGGTTGAACTAATTACTTTTAGAAACCAAACGAATTTTGAAAATTAAGATGACTTGAGACTGTTCTCTAAAAATTTAAAAGCAATGTCAAAAATCGTTGTTGAAGGTGTCACTAATGATCGAAACGTCATATGTTATAATTTTATTTTGAAATTTATTTGGTTTTTATCATTACAACATATTGAAAACACCATTGAGTAAACTTGTAATTTTCTTTATTTACACACAAGTATAGAACAAATAAAATGATTTACACTAATGTGCAAAGGACGAAGCAGATAAATTAAAAACCGAAAAATGCACCCGAACGGAATGTTTAAATTATTTTGATAACTTGTCACATATTTTTCCGTTTTGTCAATATTTATGTTCATGGAAGGATTTCTTTCGACATATAAAACGTCTTCAAAACGATATATTTCAAAAACAACCTCGCCTTTAATTTTTGTACACCTGTGTATAATTTAAAGACATCTTTTATTTACATATCAATTTTAAATTATCGTTTTACTTCGAACAGTTCTTAAATTATTTTGAAACATGAAAACATACGCAAAATATAGAGACAATTTGAATAGATTTCGTAACTGAAACCTAAGTATTAATTGGGGATTATTAAAATTAATTAAATTAAAATTAGTTTAATAAGTTAATTTTATTAAATAAATTAAAATTAGTTTAAATTATAATCAAAATTATTATTATTGTACTGAAATTGAATGCACTTTGTGAAATTCGTATGCAAATGAAAAATAATGGAAAATATAAAAATTATTTCACCAAATAAACAAATGTGTGGCACATTCATATTGATGCAACAATTTAATTACTCATTTCAAACAGAATTGCATACAGAAACTGACATTTCATGAAATTTAAAATCAAATAACATTGTTTTCTAGGAAAAATTTATGCATTGCTATTGTTTAATATTGAAGTAACACCGTTCATTTATGTTATCTAAATAATAATTGGTGAAACAGAAGTCTGATGTCGCATTCGCCCACACATTAAATTAAAAACAGCTGGATGTGAGAGGGATTTAAAATTATACTAAAAGGAATATTACTTCAAAAAGGTGATTTGTTATATTTCTGTAATAACATCTTTCGTCACTGTAAATAACTTTCACGAAATGAATAAAGATTGATTTAATCAGCGTGAGTCTGAATTTAGATCCAAATTTAATTTCGATTGTTTCTTTTTTTTTATTATTTTCACATTAGTCTTAACATGCATCTTATGCAAAAGAATGTGCACATTCTTTATAACGAAGAATATGTAATATTTTAAGCACATAAAAACCGAAATAAATTACAGAAATATATTTGCTTTTAAAACATTGAAAAGCATTCCCTTTTTGCGCACAAAGTGCAAATTTGCGCACTATCGAAGAAAAAGTGCGACTATTTTCAAGTTGGAAAGTATTTTAAAATTACATATAATAAAAAAAATTCACTTATTTCGCTTATTTAATTTGTACCAAGTAATTTCATTTTGAAGTTCATTTGCTTCTTTCATGTTACCTGAAAATATGTGCATAATAAAATTCATTACGAGATATATGTAAATCACATACTTTTTTGCACATTTTACAAGGAAAAAAGTCTTAAACTTTCATATTCTATATGCAAGTTAATGACTGACATCAGAAGTTTTTATATCTCTGGCATTTGAAATACTTTGAATACGTGATCGTTGTGAATATGGAGATCAAAAGACATATCAAGAATGTTCCTCTAAACTCTATAGTCCCTTGCCTTATTTTAGATTTCATTTCTATGTTTATGAAATGCGCTCGGAATTTTATATAGAATTTACTTTTAGAATCTTAATGCACAAAATTTGAATAATGGGGTTTGAGTTTACAATAAATTTATTTAAAGAAGATATTGTAAAAAAATATAGTATTTTATAGATTGCATTACTGTTCTTGTACTGAAAACTTTTAAAATGGTAAATGTTTTTCTTAAAAGCCTGTAAGTTTTATTGATAGTAATAGTTGAGTTAAGTGATAGAAATTTTAAAATGATGAAGTTTATTTTATTTTTTAAATACAATAATTTTACAGGTAGCAAAAATGTTGTTAATTAACCATAGAAAATTTATTTCTGCTCTTTATTTCTTCTATAAAAACAAATATTTTTCGAGATGATCCTACTCATAATATAATGATGTCTTAGTCGTATGTAATATTTTATTAATAATCAAACTGCAACCCAATGGAACCCGCAATGTAAAGAAATTAAATCATGTTTAATGCCATTATGAAAAATAATAGACAATTTTATTTCTAATACGACTTTAGTTTCACATAGAAACAGGAAGAAATCTATACTATTTAATATTCGAATACAGTAAAACTTCCATGCACCTTTGGATCACTAAATATAGTGAAACATCCGATCGGGAAATCTTGAATGTTGAAAAAATATGATACTAAATATACTATAATGTATTCAGTTAGAGTCCTGCAACGAGTCGGTTAGCGGTTGTTACAAATCTGGTAGGGTCGTGTTGACTTTACGTTTTTGTGGCGGGTTGAATTCGGATTTATCCGAAATTTTCTCACAGAATATTATTATTATTATTTGACGTAAACAATTGTGTTTTATATTAAATTTCATTCTTGGAAGTTAATATAAACGTACCATTTTAACTACTGGTACGATAAGGATTAGTATAAGCAGTGTTTCTGCACTGTTGACGCATTTATGCTTAAAAGTTACTATTCTAAATCTTGATACTTCGAACTTTATTATGAAAAACAACTCTGTATTATGCAGGAAGACAAGAAAGATTTAGCTCTTTGCTGCATATTTTGGGTGACAACCTCATGGGGATTGCAAATAATACTAGAGATATCGTTAAAAATGCTCACGTGAATGATGTAGTTTGTGTTCAAATAAGATGGATTTTTTTTACTGCAAATCGGATTTCACTTCATTGTTTCTGGTTGGGTTTTAACTCTAGTGGGTCTTTCACGTGTTGAGTCGCATTTCAATAGGATGTCCAAAATACTTTTTTCAGGTTAAAAATCTATATAATCTACTATCAGCCTTCGCCCGCTAGGCTGGTCGGTTACTTTAAAATAATCTTGTATCAAGCAAAATGCATCTAGTAACGGCTAAAAACTTAATACCTAATCAAACAGCACAAATCGTTGTCTTAATCGTATAATTTCACATTACCCGGTTCAAAGTATATATTGACGACATAATAAACAAATGTTTAACATTTTTTTAGCAGATTTGCTATCTTGAATTTTACGCTTCTACCTATAACCGCTGCAAAGATGTATCGCAATTCCTAAATGTATGACCATCCATTAAACCCTCTTAGGGGATAATTTCTAATATAGATAAAATGCACGGTGATTTTAGTAAATACATGGAAGCTAAAAACATAAGGAATTAAAAAACAACAAACCAAAGGCAGGCGGAAATCATGAGACGGTATTACTTCATTGTAGAAAGTAGAAAAGGCGCAAGTAAGTGTAAAAACATAAAGGAGTTTAAGTAACAAAAATTAGAATTTTTTGGGAATTAGTACCAAAACAATCAAAGAAATAAGAATTAAAAGCTCCCCTTGTGGCAAAAATAGGATCTAAAAGGATGATGAATGGAATCAATATTTTTTATTGATTCTTTTCTCCGTTATTTAAGTTTAGTGCCAGAGTTTAACTGTTAATAGAAGACATTTTTCTTAAATATGTTAAAAATACCCCCCAGGAGGGGAAAGGGAAGTGTATAATATGAATAAGTGATTACAGGGATAAACAACGATATCTCACATGAAGGGTGTCGGCTAAATTTAGAAAAATGCAAAGTAGGGAAAGGTACTTGGGAGGCGTATAACATAAAATATTAGTTACTGAACATTACAATAATATGTCACATGAATAGTGTCGACAAAAGTTGAAGGAAATACACCCCAGAGTTCTAACTATCGTGCCACCCCCCTCCCCGAAAAACATCCTCCTCTCTTCCTTTAAAATTTTTATGTGTTATAAATAATATTTATCAGAAGGCTCCGCAAAAAAAATCAGATTTAAAATGATAAAAACAATGCAAAATTCAAAAAAGTTCAAAAATTACCCCGCCCGGTGGTCCGAATTGGGGAGAGGGAATGAAAGGTACATAATTTTAAAAAATAGTCCGAATGCTTTAAGACATCATATGACGGGTCCAAATAAAAGTTTGACCCCACTTTAGTCCCTCACAGGGGTGGAAATTTTAAAATCGCTGAAACACGTGTTTAATTATTTTTATAATAGATTTGTTTTCTGCAAAGTTATATTCCTACTTAAAACGGCTTCTGAGATGTGCCAAATGCTCTAAACTTTTCGACCCCCTTTTAACTTCCTTATGGGGGGTAATTTGTAAAATTTCTGAAATATGTGTTTAATTTTTTAGTGCATTTATAATCGGGAATTTCACGTTCGCACCTATAACGACTGCTGAGATATAGCAAGAAGTTAAAAAATTTTCGCCCCCAAACAATTAACCTCTTTAGGGGGGGGGGATTTTGAAAAATCCCGTTTTAGTGCACACTTGCATCATATGAAGTATATTTTCCCCAATTTTCATGCTTCTAGGTTCATTAGTTTGGGCTGTGGCTTGATTACCAGTCAGTCAGAATAAACTATTTTATATAAATATAGAATATTATTGGCATTTTAGTAAGGACCCCTAATTTTTTTGAAAACATAATAAAGCCTATGTTCACCGAAAATACTGTAGATTTCCAACGGGGAAAGAATTTTTCAAATCCGTCAAGAAGTTTCGGGGCTTATTCAATTCAAGCAAACAATTAAATATTTACTCTCTATTATATAGGTATTGATAAGACATCCATAAATACTTTGCTTCACAAAGGTTGAAACCTCTATTTAGTGTACTTTTCCCATTCTTAAAATTTCTACATTTGAATGCTTATATCTCTGAATAACAGACACTTCTCAATGTGCATACAGATAACATGTATATGTGTACATAAACTAACAATAATGTTATATATTTTGTGTGTTTCAAAAACGAAACACACAAAATTGAAAATTGAAAACACACAAATTGTTGATGAAATTTTTCATATTTTAAAAGAAGAAAAAATGTTATTAAAAGCATAATCTATAATCGTAATTCTTATAAACATTTTCCCCATGCTATAAATTAAAGGTATAGTCATCGATATCCAAATGCGTATTTTTTTTTCTCTAAAAAACAGCTGTTCTGAAACTTAATGAGAAACTCCAAACAAACTTGTGATATTTTAACCGAAAGAAGATTTGTGTAAATCCAAACAGCAGAAAAAAGTTTCCTTTTGAACCGAAAAAAAAAATTGAAAATCAGGATTACCAGACTCGATTTTTCACTGTAATCTATGATACAAGGGTGCTCGGAATTTCTGCTATATTTGAGTACTAAATATTATGGATTTGATCACTATTCTATGTTAAACATAAAATTGGTATTAAAAATTAAAATTGGCGATTATTTTTTATTGCGGCATTGAAGCGTGATTTAATTATTTGACACAGTGGGTTCAATCCGGTTGCGGGTTTATTTAAAAACGAATTTGCGGGTTGGGGTCGGGTACAACCCGTCCAGTGCAATCTGTAATTAATATGCTATCAAAACCGTAAAACAAGCTTTGCTAGTTTTTTTAATGCATCGTCTGTTGTTGATTCAGATGAAATAAATTATATACACACGTTTAATGCAGTTTGTTGACCAGGAGTTTCGAAATTTAGTTACGTAATATTGCGGTCTAGATTTTATTGAAAACTGGGTATTTTAATGATGATTTATTGGTCAACGTCCGTGCGTAAGAACGAAAATCGCAGTTGTGATCTCGTTTTCAACTCAACTGAAATTAAGTGAATTTTTGCGTATAGGATTTAATCAGAAACATTTCAATTTTAAATATTTTATATATTATTAGTTATTAATTATAATGCGTAACAATGATATTCGTCTCTGATACCTTTTAATTAAAATTCATTCCGGCAAGTAGCACACGCCAGAAACTTAAGAGAATATTTTTCCATACACGTAAAGACCTTCAAACAACATTACGAGCACAAATCTGGTATAAAAAAGCCCTCCTCCCCCCCCAAAAATCACATGCAGTCGTTTCAAGGACACTTTTATCCCCATTGCTCTGTGCGAAGAAGGAAAAAAAAGTTAAATGGGTTAAAAGAACCCCTCGGCTATAGCCCCGGTACTAGTTAATGAATTATTGAAAGTGTGACAGTAAAGAATTCAAATACCTTAATAAATGAGACATCTGACCGGAAATATTTGAAAAGAAGGAGCCATACTCAAGATCTCTCCACAGTAGCGACACTAGTAATTATACACTGCCAGTCAGCGTATTGGCGCCTTCTTTTCATTTATTTCCGGTGACTTACGTCATTTCTTTAAATTATTTATATTCTTCGCTTCCACACTTTTAATCAGTCATTAGCCAGTACTCGGAGCAATAGCCGTGAGGTTCTTTGAACACATTCCACTTTTACTTTTATTTTTTGCTCTGAGGAAGGAGATCAAGTCATATTCTTGAAATGTACGTAATATTTAATTAAAATTTAATTTTTAAAATTTCTGTTTCATATAGTGGTCGTAACTGAATACATTTACAGATGTTCAATCATTGCTGTCAACAGTTTTTACCGTAAATTTAACGGATTTTTTGTACAGTGTAGTTTTTGTAAGCTGATTTTTCAGAATATCCATAGCCACGTAATAAATTGCTCCAGTTGCCTCATGCTACCACAAACTTTATTGGATAGATAATCAAAAAATTTGTCGGCTAAATATTAGAGTTTTTTAATATGCCTATATTAAAGATAAATTATATTCATTTACAGAAATATAAACATGCATACAAACAGGCAAACGATGCTCAGTGAAGTGTTTATTTGACAGTATATCAAAATTTTTCCTGTCTAAGCACGATGGGATTTCTCGATGTCTAGATCAAAGATAAACTATATTGATTAGCAAAATCATACACATTCTTTATTTTAATACAACTTTAATAGGCTGAAATAATTTTATACCATGTTAAAATTTTGAATAGGAAGTCAATTGGAGTAGAGACAGACTATGTTAAAGAATGTACTATATTGCACTAAATCATTAACAATAGTTGCTCGAGTTTTAATATAAGTAAATTAAAGCGAACTTGCAATATTCAAAGAACTTTTAAAACTTATAACATTCTAGTTGAGTTATTACAACTTTTTAGAACTAATGCATCTGGAATTGGTAACAAAGAAACCATATCAATAACTAGAATTTTAAAATTACTTCAGATAGCGAAACAATATTTATGAATAACATATGTCAGTATGTGTTTCATTCTAATTTACTCGTCAGTAAAATTACTAAATAGATACATATAACATAAATATTTTTATAAATTTTGCATATCTTCAGGCATTTTAACAGTAGAAATTGTACAAATTAATTTACATATGATGGTATTACGTTGTAGATTTTAATTCTTAGTATATAGAATTGTAGTTTTCATATTTTCTCAAAAGTAAAGTAAAGTAAATTCCATTCATTATTGTTTAAATTTATTTGAATGTATATATCAAATACAGTTACATTTACAAGTCAAAATTTAAAATCCATTTCTTTTTTAAATCTTTCATCGCATATCTGCATAGTTTTCAGCGTGTATCATTCATAAATTAGATATTACAAATACCGGAACTGACTGCCACTTGAAGCAACAGGATGAGGAGACATTTTCATAACTTAATCAGACACACAACACTCTAATGCGAATTAAAAGGTAAATCAATCAAAAAGTAGCCCATTTATTTTTTTCTTTTATATTCCGAAAATAATTATTTTACTATGCGACGAATATTACACATTGCCTATAAATATCTTCTAAAAGAATTCTACATATATGTTAAACAAAAATAGAATTGTAAGCATATTCGGAGACAAGATACAAAGTAGCGATGCAGATAGATTTTGCGTAGTCACCAAAATGAATTTGCCCATAACAATATTTGCTTAATTAAAACAAAAAAAAAGTTCGTAAAGATGGAGATTTGTGATTGGTCAATCTCGTTTCGCTTATAGCACAAAATCTATCTAGTTGTTCGCATATGTGTCACTCTGAAATCTACACTTATAATATGTGCATGATAAGCAATGGTTTGATAGTTTGGATCAGAATTGGTGTTGCAAACATTCTTATGTTAAATTACTTCCGAAATTTAACCGTAATGGGTTACATGGATGAAATCTCTGCTAAGTTTTTATCTCCTTTCTAGACTCATGGATGGCCAATTTTTAATTTACCCACAACAATTTCGCTATATGATTCGACAAAAAGTCTCGGCGAATGCTTAAAATTTAAAACATTGCATATGGATATAAAACCAACATTTAGAAATGCACAAATAACACATGAAATAGTAGTAAACGGCCGTTTCACGTATCAAGACATAGCATGGTAGAAAAAGCAAAGCTAAGCTAAAAAAATTTTATTTTGAGATTTCGAAATGCTTGGGAAGTAAGGAGAACTAGATAAGTCATTGACTAAGGAGAGATAATTTTTAATGATGTGATAAGCTTCACAAAAGTTGAAATCAAAGTTGGAAGAACACTTTTTAATACTCATGGATTAGGAAAAGTTGGACCTATGTTGTTAAGACCAACAATGTTGAGTAATAGAAGTAGGCTTATACTCTCGATTTTTAACATACATTTTATGTTGCTTTAAACGAAATCTAAAAGCACGTATCGCATGGCCAATAAAAGAATTAGACATTGGCAAGAAATTTGGCAAATACTCCAGATAAATTTGCTTTAAATTTGCCACTTTGCCTTTTAAATTTGCCACCGTTGCTTTTTTTAGTACGGTGCGTATGAAGAATTAGAGAAGATGAAGAAATTTTCATTATATATGGGGTAAATGCGCGAAATATGTACACCTGTTTGTTGATGTTAATTTTAAATGTTAATTTTGAGTTTTTTTTCTTTTGTTATTTTTAAATGCTCTTTTTTCACCTAAAAATTACCACTTGTAGATCCATTTTTCTCCTGTTTCATTCTAATGTCAAGATTGTCAAAAATTAACACAGCTTGAGGCGAAAATTTTGTGGTGAGTGATTTTCAGGTTTCAGAGAACGGAACTCTTAATTTGGTATACATCAGATCCTTAATGTGGCACTCACATAAAAAATGTCAAAGAAAATCAAGATTTCATTGAATTAAAATAAAATTACACATGTTTCACATAAAATAAATTCATTACACAGAAATATTTAATCACAAAAAATTAAAAATATAAAATAAATCTGGTTTAGAATAAAAGAATCATAAAATAATTCCTAATTTATGATAATTATCCTAATATAGGTAATCAAAATTATGTAAATGAGTAATGGTGAAAAAATAAAAGAATTCAGAAAAAATAAGCAATTGAGTAAAGTTTAAAAAAAAAAATCGAAAAAAATATGTAAAAGTACGTCCGAAACATGAGTTGCGCAGTAACGAGTTAGCTTCCCATTTCCCACAATCCTCTGGATACCAGCTAATACACTGGGTGCATCTAGCCACACTTTCTCTCATGCAATCGAGACTCTTTCAGAGGAAAACCTTTGGCCTTTGTCATTTATAAAGCTTCTGTTTCACTCATTGACAGCTCATGAATCCTCATCATAAACAATTGTTATCATAAGAACTTTTTCCAGCAACTTGCTTTTCTCGGAGAGAAGGGTACTTCAATCATTTCGCACTGCAACTTAGAACGAAAGGCGTCTAATGTCGCAGCTGCTCAAACCGTAAACATGTTTCTCATTTTCGATGGAATAAGTTACTTGCAGAGCTTCAAGATCAGGTGGAAGTGTAGTCTTCCTCTCTAATTTTGTCTCAATCACTTCCTCTTTTGACCAAGGGATGTTTGAGATACATATAAGTGTTCCGTTTGAAACATTATATGTTTTAGATGCCTTTAAATAGCCCATATTCTTATTTTTGACAGACGTCACAGCTTCTGTCATGGTCATCATGTACCAAGTATTTCTTTTTTGCATGTCATCCGTTGTTCTACCATATAAGCGTCAAACTATCATGCTCAGTGCTAATTGTTCTCCACTTCCATAACTATGGGAGCAAGAGAATGTTCGAGAACATTTCACGATTTTCTAATGGTAGAATTTTCTGGAATCTCCTTGAAAATCACAGAACATAATATATTGCATCTCTATACATATAAGAAGGGTTACCATGGAGAAAGGGTCTGTCACCAAATGTCGCTAAGTTTGTAGCCAATTTGCCGATATATCTAATATTTCATAAAATTCCCACAGATTCCCATAATAATCCAATAGGGTTTAATTGCTTAAAAATGTCAACAAATTCGGAATATTTTAATGCAATTAAAAAAAATATATAAGCTTATTCTCCAAGCTATTATAAACTCCAAGTGGATTTTTAATGTTAGTTACTGACAAAAAGAAAATGAATTTCAACCCAAACAAATAATGACAAACAAAAAAAAAGGCAGTTTTAATCTGAAAATAACGACTGTAGAAGTTGGTCTTTTAAAAAATAATATATATATATATATTATGTTATTTTTTATCTTGTTGTATTAACTTACGATAGAATAAGATTTTTCATTCCTTATACAAATAAAACGAATTATAAGAAAGATAACATGAATTTAATTTTGAAATTTACATTTTTATAACTTAAATGCAAGCACCTAAAAGTATGTAGATTATATGGAACACAATTTTTATGTACGCTGAAGGTAATTCTCATAATTTTAATTAGGAAATATTCGTACAATTTGCTTATAATTATTATAAAATTAGAATAATGCTCATATTTAATAAAATAATAATAAAAATCAGAATAATTTGAATAATAGATTTTAATTTATCAGTCATATGTGCATATATACATATTGTATTTTTCAATAATTTACGAATAAAGAATTATTAAACTATTACTTTTGAAAATATAGTTCCAACTATAAATTTTTTTGTTCTAGATATTAATTAGATTAATTTAAATAAAAGTCAACAATTTAAAACCTTAACAGTTGATATCACATTCCTATTAATACACACGTGCAGTCATTTTGTAATTAGGAGTGGATTATTTTTTACTTTTTTAAATGTTTTTAAGCAAAGACTAGACTATATCCAATCATATTGGAAATATGCGAATTTCAATGGCCTGTTTTCGCGAAAATTACCCGACCAGTTTTCACAAATTTTGGAATCCACATTTACTGGATTATGACAGACTTATGACAGAAAGTCATTATCTGAAGCTAAAAATATTTTCTTTTGCTGTAGTGGTATTTTTTTCAAACTTTTTCTATTTTTCAGATTTTTTTTTTTTTTTTTTTTTTTTTTTTTTGCTGTAACTAATTAACAAATTTTAAAATGTTTGTTAATTATGATTTATTTTATTATCTACCATGAAATAATAAATGTTTAATGAAATAACTTAAGTAGTGTAGATATTGTTGGCGATTTCGATGAAAACTATAATTTTTCAGAGATTTAAAAGACCTAGGATCTTCTAAATTCTCTAAGTTCATGCCTCGTTTTAATAAACACGCATATAAAATTATATATTAAAACTTGAATAAAATATAGTTATATATAATATAAGAGTATAAAATATTGCAGTAAAATTTAATGTAACTAGACGTGCTGTCCGACTCATGTCTTCTGTTCAGAAAAATAACTGCAATATTCTTTAAAATTTTCTTATTATGAAAAAGGTTTTCACATTATTACATTTAATAAATTGTCATTTTTGTTGCGGTGTTTATTTCTTTTCATTTAAACAAATTACCTGCTTTTCAAAATATTCATTTAAAGTATGAAATATAAAATTATTTTTATCCTTTCAGGCTTGTTTTGAAGGATTTTGGGGAAAATAAAATGCCAAGCTCATTTTAATAGGACAGAAAAGTAGAAGAAAATTTTTATCATAAAAACAAAGTTTCCTTTTCCGAATTATTTTTAAATCTCAATGAAATAGAAGAAAATATGAAATTTTTGGAGGAAGACTTTAAAACTTTAATTATTTCTTCTTCGCAATTGCTTTTAAAAAGAGAAAGCAATTATTTTATTTTGAAATTTAAAAACGCAAAAAAGCTTTAAAAGATTCTCGTTAGCAGATCTCTTACAATTGCATATTTTATTTTAATTCGACTTCAAACAGTAAACTTTTTTTTTTTTTTTTTTTTTTTTTTTTTTTTTCAAATAAGAATAAAGGTAAAACTTTCTGGCTTTAGATAATGAGAGCAAGTTTGAAGAATAAATAAACGCATATAATGTTAGAAATTTTTAGAAGGAAATTTCACAGGTCTATGTATTTGTCTAATGTTAATTGCTGAAAAAGCGTTGATGGAGCTTTGCACATTTCATTCTTTTTGGTTGAAAAGCCTAGAAATCACAACATACTATGGAATAAGGCTAGTGTGCCATCTGTTCTTCAGCAAACATGAGGTGAAAGGAAAATTCAGCACCAATGAAGGTAAAATAATCGGTGTGTACAATTCTAACCAATACTTCTAAAATTATATCTGTATTGTTCATTAATTTCCTTCATTAATTCTTAATTTCCCTTTTGTTTTATGTTTGGCCTGGGACTGATGGCATCATACCATCATGTGTTCTTGTATGCATCCTCGACTACAGAAAAGAAATAAAAGTACGAGGCTTGGTTGAGTCTACCTAAGCTATTTACAAACAATCGCCGAGTATAGTCAATGAGTCCATTTCGATATGACACCTGAAAACTTTTTCACTCTATTGGCTCCTCTTGCGCTATTGAAGTTCAAAATTACATTACAGAATTAGCATTCATTTTCTACTTAATCGTATTTTAAATAATTGGAATACAATGTTTGGGAGACAAACCGTACGGAAACTACTGTTTTCTTCTACGTGAAGTTATTAGGAAGCAACTGCCATTCGCCAACTGGCAAATGTGGACTAAGTAATAAGTGTACTTTTAATTCTATTTAATGCTCAAGACTGCAATTTATGTAAATTAGTTCTTGGTCACAGATATGTGTGTGTGTCTTTTTTTTTTATAATATATCTTCATTACAATTCGTAAATCATTTGCTATAACTATGTAAATCAGCTAATGAAACTGCTGTTCTACGAGACTTTCAACATAGTTATTTAGGTCTGTTTAAATATGTTTTAAAAAATGTTGTAATCGGCCGCATTCTAAACCGTGATTTGTTTGCTTTTTAACAGAAACTAGCGATTGGATTGTTAATTGATGACAGGTTTTAGTGCTTCATATTTCCGGTCATACATTTATCCTTCCTTTTGAGTGTAAAAGTAAAGTAAAACATTATGATTGTTTTATTTAAAATAAAAAGATTTATAAATCGAATTTTTTATTTAAATAACATTAACGAAAACTTATGTGGGATAATGAAAGGCAAAAGTAAAAAATTATCTACACTTTCTCTATAACGGGCCTTAAATGTATCCGAGCAGCATAGTTACACAAGTGTGTTAATTTGGTGCATCTGTGGTTGTTCTTATTGTGTTTCGTCACGATCACATCAGTTTTTTGTCCTTTATAGCATCCTAAACAATAAAAATTAAGAAGTTGTAATCTGATTTTCGAAGCCGGAGAATGTGGAAGGTGCTGAAAGAACTGTTTTGTTTGCCGGTTGCCACTGATCTTTCAAATCTCGTAAAACAATTTTTCTCGCCAAATAAGTGTGCAGTTATTTATAAAATTTTGAAATTCTTTATAATCTTAGTGTCAAAAACTCTGCGCTACATGCCAATTACACTGAAAAAGAATTACTGGACACAAGAAATTCGTGGTTAAGTATTTTTTAAATGCAGAAAAAAAATTGCATTTTTTTTTTGCAATTTTGCTAAAAAATGAAATTCGTTGAAAATGCATTCATAAATCGATGTGTGAGATTTACGCAGGGCCCTGCGAAGCGGTGAGAGAGGGAAAAGGGTGGTCGCAAAAATTGAGGAGGCACCAAGTTTATACTACCACTACCTTTGTTTTTTTCTTTTTTGTAAAAAAAAAAGATGTATAAAAAAACTAGGGATTTTATCATAAGAGAAAATACATTCCCAAAATAGCACATTGCTTATTTATTGGAATCCAAAGGGAGTTTTAATGCACTGTTCGATAGATTTTTTACCACATATATTTACCCGATTCACTTTGCCAGAATATAAGTGCAGTGTTCTTTTATATTATTATAGATGCAAAAAATATACTTTTTAATGTTCTAAAACAAACGCCAAACATGTATTCAATAGAAAATGTTTGTTTTTATAGTTTTCAATTTTGTGACAGCAGTCACAAAGAGAATAGGTGGGAAGGGGAGGTGCAAAATTGAAACTTCTCCCAGGGCGCAATTTTTTCTTCGCACGGCGCTGGCTCTACATCATTAAAACCAATAAAAAAATACTGTATGCCTGAAACAAATACATGCGTTTTCTTTTGCTTCTGGAGTCATATGTGCGTACTTTTCGCATTCTCGCATCAGTGTCCTGCCATCTATATTTTCCTAAACTTGTCAGCTTTGGTATCATTTTGCATAGAGAAGAACAAATAGCTATAAATAGAGACTTGTTGTCGGCCTTTTTAGGTGTAAGAATGAAAATCTTTAATTTATTTACGAATGTTTTAAAAGATAATCACAAAAATGTGAATTGACAACTTTAAGAATATACTAATACAAATTACGCTACATTTGCTAAAGTAATATTTTAAAATGCCATGTTTGGTCGATTTAACATGGAAAAGATTCGTTCCGTATAAAAAACATTTACGTGTTCAAATGGTGCTTGGCGTTTATTTATTTGGCGGGCATTGATTTTTTTTTGGTTTGACAGAATGGTAATGGCTGCTTAACAGTCCTCATCAGTCCTTATGGATGTGAATGTATGCATAAATACCATGAGATGTAAGGTACCCTGGGGTAATAACGCCACGCGGGGTAATGACGCCAAGTGTTAATATTTTGCATAATTAAGAAATAATCTGGTAAATGACACCCATGTGCTCTGCGCAGAAGGGTTTTGAGTCATATAAATCGCAAAAAACAGCTTCAAGTTAATTTGTTTCGTTTTTAGGCCTTATTGTTTTTACAAGCAACTAAAATTAACGCTTGATCTAAAATTTGCGAGATACGTTTTGTGATGCGAAGACTATTTTTTTTATCCGGAAATACTTTGTTAATTACATAAATTCGTTGTGCATTTCATGGACTTTCAAAATGTTGTCGAAGATTTTGGATGTCTTCTCGAGATAATTTGTAATTTAGAATGTACAGCGCAATAATTATAACGGGGTAATAACGCCAATCTTTGGCATTAATATCCCGGTTGATTCCCTACAGTAGCCGAGCTACATCCTAAACACTGATTCAAATAAACACAGTTAAAACTGTGCAATGTTTCTAATAATTATATTTACGCGGTCCTTTTTAAGCAAAAAGAAGCTCACTGTCTGGTATTCTTTTGCCTCAATCCCCCCCCCCCCAACACACACACACCACAGCTTTATTTTTTTTACACTTTCACAAAAAATTGAACATTTTCAATATCTTAGAATGCAATTTGTCAATTTTTAAGTTTGTAGAGTGTGTATTTTTAGAATTGGGAAATCTACATGCAATTATTCCATCTTATTTCATAGTTTTGTTTACATGGCGTTATTACCCATATAGGTGGGTAATAACGCCGAATAGCATTGGTCAAGAAATCACGCCATTATATTTTATGGATACATATCTATTAAATTATTTTTTTTATATAGATAGTCAATGAGTTGCTGTTTCAAATCATGTATTTGTTTGAAAAATACAAGCTAAAACTGAGCCGTGAAAATTTGTAGAACCTTAACGTGGCGTTATTACCCCAGGGTACCTTATTTATTCAGCGTCTTGACAATAAAATGGAACAATTATTTTCCTGCTTTTTACATTTTAAGTTTGTTCTATTTTTACATAAATCAGAGAAAATATATATTTTAATTATATTTTTATACCTCAAACGACATGTAATATCCAAGAACGTTCCATTAAAGTTTTTTAACATATATTCTTACAATGAAAATATTAGAATCTTTTTAATATAGTTCCCATAATTTATGGTTCTCATAAAGATTTGTTTCGAAATGTCGAGGAATGTAAAAAAATTTCCATTTAATATTATATCAAAATTTACATGAGAATTAAAGAGAAATGCATTTAACCTTTCTACCCTGGACGGGTCTAATCGACCCATTTTTATTATTTATTTCATAATAACTCCGTCGGGTTTTAACGAAGAGCTCTTATATTTTAAGTATTCCTCAAACAGATAAATATCTTCCGTTTATAATTTTTTCAGACTTCCGAAATTATTTTTTTTAGCCAAAATAAAAAAAGTCACATTTTACCTGAATGGGTCTAATCGACCCATATCATTAATCGCATATAAATGCATGGAAAACAATTAGATAGTGTGTATTTCGAATAATGATCGGTAGATGGCGCTACTATTCTAATATTCTAAAGTAATGTTCTTCTTGTTTTGGAGTGTTTCGTCATTCGAATAATGATCGATAGATGGCGCTACTATACTAATATTCTAAAGTAATTTTCTTCTTGTGTTGGATTTATGTAATATGGCACGTAATAAGCGCGGTCTTACTGATGATGAAATTAGAAAGCTTTGGCAAGAGTTACCAAGTGATGAATCTGATGACGGGAGTGATAATGATTTGATTGAAACAGATGAATCGGATCATTTGTCCATCGAAGAGGAGGAATAGAAAACAGATATTTCTGATACAGAAGATGAAACAGTGGCGTTTCCATTCTGCTTTATTAGTCGCAACAAAACTGAATGGTGTAAATCCCCTCCACCTACATCAAAAGAACGGTATATGTACTTATTCATAATTTATATTTATTGAATTTGATATTTATTTTATATATTTTTTTCATTTTCAGGGATTGTGCCACCTTTGAATCACGCCCCCCCCCCTTCTACCGTCAATTCAAAAAAGATTATTTTCGAGGAAATTGATAGATATTTGTTCAAAATTTGCCTATTAGGATAAGAAATAAATGCCCTTTAGAGGAATCTTAGTCATCCCCCACCCCCCCTGTCATGCATACTTTAGCGCTACTCCTGTTCTTATATATTTTACATTCGTTTGTATTTTCTGGCCTCTATTATTATTTTACAGGCAACATAATATTATAAAGTAATCCTGGTTCTACACGTTTTGCAGTTCAAAGGATAACTGAATACCCTCTGTCAGCAATGAAGCTGTTCTTTACAGATGACATGCTCAAATTAATTCTAGAAGAAACTAACAGAGAAATGTAGAGAGTATGCTCAGAAAAGAATAAAAAATATACATTTGTTTCTGCTGAGGAGCTTGAAGCTTACATTGGTAAAAAAATTAAACTCAAATAGAATAATTTATAGATAAAATGAAAAAAATGCAAATGATTCCGCAGTTTGAAATTTATCCATTCTTTTCTTTTTTTTTAGTTATTGTTATATTTTTTTACAGGTTTGCTAATTTTAGCTGGTGTATATAAGTCAGCAGGGAAATCTCTGAAAGAGTTATGGAGCGAAGAAGACGGCCGCGACACTTTTCGTGCAACAATGTCTTTGCAACGTTTTGAAATTATCAGAGAGTTTCTTAGGTTTGACAACAAAGAAAGTAGAGTAAATCGGCGTCGTTTAGATAAGCTAGCTGCAATAAGATCATTGTTTGATATGTTTGTTATTCAGTTGCCAAAGGTGTTCATTCCGTACGAAAATGTTACAATGGATGAACAGCTTGTTCCTTTCCGTGGTAAATGACCATTTACGCAATATATACCGTCAAAGCCAAGAGGGAAATATGGAATTAAAATGTGGTTGATGTCTGATGTCAAAACAGCTTATGTTTGCGCTCCTGAGATCTATAATGGAAAGACTTCAGATGGTGAGAGAGAAAAATATAAAGGTAGAAGTGTTGTGTTGCGCCTATCAAATTCTATTGAGGATACAGCCCGAAATATTACGGTCGATAATTTTTTCACGGATTATATTCTTGCTAAAGAATTATTAAGAAAAAAAATTAACTATTATTTGTACTCTTAGAAAAAATAAACCATTTATTCCTCCTGAGTTTCAATCATGACATGAGCGAGAAATATTTTCTTCATTATTCGGGTTTCAAAAAGATATGACACTTGTCTCGTATGTGCCGAAAAAAAACAACAAATCGGTAATCCTCCTTTCAACTATGTATCATGAGGCCAAAGTTTCAAATGAAAAAGAAAAGAAACCGGAAATAATTTTATATTATAATGAAACTAAAGGTGGAGTAGGTACTACTGATAAATTAGCTGCTGCATATACATGCAAAAGGGGCACTAGGCGATGGCCTGTGTGTTTATTTTACAATTTAATTGATCTAGCTGCAATAAATGCATTTGTTGTTTTTAGGCATGTAAATCCTTCTTGCAATCAAAACAAACTATACAAAAGGCGGCTTTTTCTTAAGAAACTTGGGAAACAGCTGACCGAACCTCACAGAGATATTAGGATGACACAAAATATCCGAGTAACCATAAAGAAGCAATTGGCTAACTCAGCAGGTGAAAAAAAAAAGTATTAGTTCAGCTAAACGTGGAAGATATAAAGAATGTAGTCCAAAGAGAGATCGAAAAACGCAGACGAGATGTACTTCATGCTTATCTTTTCTTTGCCAGGAGCATGTAAATGTGTACTGTAAATCTTGTTTATCATAAAAAATGTATCAAAATAATGGAAATAAAACAAATTTCTAATGTACATTTTTTATTATTATTTTCCAGATTACTGCTTATACAAACAAGGCATTGCAAGGAAGAGGGGGAGGGGGTGAAGTTAAAATGGGAGGGGGGTTATAAAATATGTTGGTCTCTAATAGTGAATACAAAAATAATATCTAAAATAAAGCTAGTTGAAAATACTTGTTTTGAGGTAGAATAAATAAAAACAAGTAAACTGGGTCTAATCGACCCATTCAGGTAAAACGTAACTTTTTTTTCAACAGGGTAGGAAGGTTAAAATATCATTTTTTAGTTTTTAATTCAATTATTTCTTTTACATCGAGTTATAATAAAAAAAAATTCTGTTAATGGAAAATTTAAAAGAAAGGATTTTTGAAATAAAAACGAATTAAATGGCAAATTTAATTAAATTTTATATTAATGAATCTTATTTTATCTATGAAAAACTTACAAAAAGTTAATGTAATTTTACAGAAAATCGTACACACTCAAGTTTTTAAATTTAAATTTAGCATTTATATATGTTATGGCAAAAACCCGAAGCCTGGCCAATTCTAGAATTGTCCGGCCAATACCCGAACTGGTCATTGTTCCTGGCCAAACCCGAAACATATGAAATGAATAGCGTATTTCTGGTTTTGGCCGGCCTATTCGCGAAGTGGCCAGGAAGCCTTGGCCAACATATAAACTGGGGGTTGAACGATACTTTTAGATGCGGGGCCGTCATAAAACTTCTCTTTGAAGTTATTTCTTATTTGTTTTTCTTATCTTTTCAGTGTCTGTGTAAAAAATCTAGAATTGCTATATTTCATACACTGTAATAGATAACTGTTTGTTGCCCATCTTAATGATGCAAAGGTACTAATTTTATTGTAACTAAGATAATGTTACAACATTAAAATGCACAGTAAAAACGATTTCCATTGATTATATTGAGAAGAAATATTTTTGTGTATTCCAGTAAATTAACCAAAAATTGTACACAATTCCCTTTCGGTACCGAAATTAGTTGATAAACCAAATAAGATATCAATTACAAGTTAACCCTAACCTTTGCTCTTGTTAGACAGCTAGACTATTTGAATTCATAGACAATTTCAACTCTGTTAGAAAGGATTAAGCCGAGTGCCTATATATATTTCGTGAACTGACTAATTACATCTGGCCAGTTCGCGAATTGGCGAATCGTATCTGGCTAATTCGCGAATTGGGCAGTCATTTTTAAACGTTGCTAGCCAGTTCGGGTATTGGTCAATTTCGGGTTTTGTCGAATTGTATCTGGCCAAATCGCGAATTCTCCGGCTAACTCTAGAATTGGGTAGCCATTTTTAAAAGTTTCTGGCCAGTTCGGGAATTGGCCAAATTCGTGTTTACATACACACTTACAAATTTTGATATCCATTTAAATAATGAGAAATTATGTAACATACAAAATCTGAAAGAACATCACTCGATTTCACGAAAATTGATTAAACTACTTGTACTCTATGAATTAAATGTTTCCAATTGAGCAAAAAACCGCCCAGGCCAAAAATCGAACCCAGATACTTGGCTTACAAGGCCAATGCTTTATCGTTTAAGCTAACTGGGCATGACAACCTGTGAGAATTTTTACCTCAGATAACCTTATTTGTCATAATATCTGGTCTGTCATTTAGACAGGTCAACAGAATAGATCGCAGGTAAAGGAACTCCATAGAATGACGGGTACATAATTTGTATTTTAACACAATCAAACTGATTGATAAATTCATCATACGAATTAAATATTTCCAAATGAGCAAAAAAATTGCCCAGGCCGGAAATCGAACCCAGATACTTGGCTTATAAAGCCAATTATTTACCGTTTAAGCTAACTGGGCAGTACAAGCTGTGAGCTTTTTTCGTTCAGATAACCTTATTGATCATAACATCTGGTGTGTCATTTAGACAGCTCAACAGAATAGATCGCCGGTAAAAGAACTCCATAGAACGATGGGTACGTAGATAATTTACTATTTTAACAAAATCAAACTGATTGGTAAATTCACCATACGAATTAAATATTTCCAACTGGACGAAAAATTGCCGAGGCTGGGAATCGAACCCAGATACTTGGCTTACAAGCCCAATATGCACCGTTTAAGTTAACTGGGCAGTACAAACTGTAACCTTTTTTCGTTTAGATAACCTTATTGATCATAACATCTGGTGTGTCATTCAGACAGCTCAACAGAATAGATCGCCGGTAAAAGAACTCCATAGAACGATGGGTACGTAGATAATTTATTACTTTAACAAAATCAAAC
Organism: Maratus speculifer; assembly: GCA_964019185.1. NCBI lineage: Eukaryota > Metazoa > Arthropoda > Arachnida > Araneae > Salticidae > Maratus > Maratus speculifer. The sequence goes on from OZ025290.1 coordinate 97,335,051, forward strand.
TGATTGGTAAATTTACCATACGAATTAAATATTTCCAACTGGACGAAAAATTGCCGAGGCTGGGAATCGAACCCAAATACTTGGCTTACAAGCCCAATGATGCACCGTTTAAGTTAACTGGGCACGACAACCTGTGAGCATTTATCGCTCAGATAACCTTATTGATCATAACATCTGGTCTTTCATTTAGGCAACTCAACAGAATAGATCGCATAAATAGATGTGCGATCTATATGCTATCGTTTTCAATTACACGCACACTGTCAGAAAAATTTGTCAATATACACTAAGTTATCGTTATTTTTTCACAAACAATTTCTGTTCTCCCAGAAAACGTATTTGTTCTGTGAGTTCATTCCGAGCGTCGAAAAATGAGGAAGAGTTTCCGTTTATATCTAGCACGCATGCGCATTGGGTCTGTTAGTAATAAGTTCGAATTTATTTTTAAAATGAAAAACAAAAATATTCTATTGTTTAAAATGTCTAATTTAGTTTTAAAAGACAAAAATGTTTTCGAATTTAAAAATAAATAACAATTACTTTCTTTATTCGTTCAAAAATTCTCACAAATAGAACATCCATGTTTTTTCTCTAACATTCTACGTAATATATTTAAAATTCACATTTTTATACTATATTAATACTAAACGTAAAAAAAACTTAGCCACAGTTTCATTAAAGATGAAATCTTTCCGAGATTAACTGCATAATTAAAAGCTCTTTAACGAAATACACCAACCCACACCCATATGAAATGAACAGTTCTATTTTAAAGCACAACAATCATGAGCAGCCGTAGCGCCGTGGATGAGCGTTGGTCTGGTAATGCTTGGGTCGTGAGTTCGATCCCCGCCTCTTCCGCATTGATTTTTTTCAAGTGACGGATATTTTTCCTCTTTTGGCAGAGAAAAAAATAAACAGAAAATCGTCAATATACAGACAATTTCTGGCAGCAGTGCTGCCAGTGCATTTTCTGTGAAAAGACGGAAGTTTTTTTGAGAGTGCATGCAATCATTCAAAAAATCCTAAAACCAGGTGTAAGGAACTTAAAATATGATAATTCTTTTTCTATGCATGAATACATTCCCAAATATCTAAGATTTTTTTAATAGGGAATTTGAATTTAGCAAATCTCAAAATGTAAAACTTATACCGCTCTTTCTGTAATCAGGTTTTTACTATGATTAAAATTATTTTCTCTCACTGCATATACAGGAAAAAAATGAATAAATTACATATTGAAAAGTTGGCAGGAAAAAAAGTTAAAAATAATATAAAAACAGCGTTATTTTACAAAATACCTAAAATTGCCGTTACTAAAATATTCCACACTCCCCCTCCCCTTCCCGTTTGGTAATATTTTCTATATAAAATAAGTCTTTAATAGTGAACAGTATAGTTTCTTTTCTCTCTTACATCATCGGAGCATTCCCAAAACCATATTTTCTTTATTGCATATGTTTAAAAATAATAATAATAATGTAGCTCGCTTCGCTATCTCCGCTGTAATTCAGAGAATAAACAGTTGTGAATTCCCTTTTTCTTTCACGGGCTTTTTGTGGTGTACGAGCAACCCCTGAAGTCTTGGCATGTGCGCTCACACAAAAATGGCTGATGTCGTAGGCAGATGTTTTTTTTTAGCTTATGTACGGTTCTTTTAATAATCGCACCAATAATATTTAAAACCTTTTTCCGCTTTACATTTTAGAAATTATGCAAATCAAAGAAATTTTTTATAAAGTGCTGGTGTCTAAATTTAAGGGACCGTACACACAGTAAAAATAAATCCACCTTCGGAAGCCAACATTTTGTCTCAGAGCGCAATCTTCATGGGTGCTGAATGTGCACAGAATGAGAAAAAACACATTGTTTAGATCAATTGTATAGAGCAAGTTAAAAAATGTATGTAATATTACTCTTAAAATTGGTATAATCATTGCTGCAAATATTAATTGAGTAGCTTAATTACACTGCTATTTAATATTACAATAGTCAGTATAGTCATATACAGGATGAGTCATAAATATCGAAACAATAGGCTATCTCCTTAAATATTGCCCCTAGACCCGTACTTCTAATTGCAAAGTTTCATCAAAAAAGGTAAATTTTTTGATAAGATAAGTTGCAACTCCATGGGGGGTCTATTTAAAAAAATACGAAAATTAAATTTTTATACGGCCCCCAGAGGATAAAACTTCAAATTAGAAAATTTTTCCTTATCCATTCCTGAATCGAACAAAAAAAATTTCATCTTGATATCTGCAAATCCCTGAAAGATATTAAAACCCAAAATTTTCCAAAATTCGTGACTTACACCACTTAAGCATACCTCTGAGTGCAGCGATATCAGCTCATTTGAAATACAATTTAGGGATTGACCATTATTAAATGTCGCATTAATGACGCATTATTAATGACGCATTATCAAATGTCGATGCAAGATAATGCTTTAACTTTTAGATATAAAATAAAAGCGTATAGGTTTTGGCTTTAAACTTCTTTGAAATATGCTAGATGTCTGCAATAACTCGAGCTTGGCGCCAGGCTCGTAAATGGCACTACCCATTGCCGGAGCGTCTAGTTAAACACTTATTACAAGTGTTATTAATTAAACTCTCATTAAACGTGTCTTTAAAACTTATTGCCACAGGCAATAAGTTTAGTAAAAACAGTAACAGCGATAATGACACTTCTATTAACTGAGTTATATGGAATATATTATAATGCAAATGTATATTTTAGTGTTAATGGAAATATATTTTAATAAATTACACAGAAATATTTCCAAAAATCTAGTTTTTACTATTCAGCTTCAAAATTTATGTGGTTTTAAACCTATTTTTACTTTTTTCTATCTTTACAAGAGAAAAGTATTGGATTCATGAAAATTTTGAATTCCGGTTTTCGACGGATCCACACGTTTTAGGGCTCAGAGATACCGAAAAATATTTTTTTTTACAAAATGTCTGTCTGTGAGTCACTGCTCCTGTATCTCTGTATATGGCATAAATTTTGTGAGCGCGCTATCTCAAGAACTAATCCATGGAATTTAATAAAAAATTACATTTACTTATTCCTTGATATAAATTAGTGCTGATTAGTTTTTAGTGTGAATCGCTTAACAGGCTATCCTACTGTACAGGATTTCCGCGATAGCTGTATCTCCAGAATTAATGCAAGGAATTTCATCAATCTTCAGATTCAGTTAGTCCTTGACATGAATTGATGTTGTTTATATTTTGTTTACATAGCTCCACGTGTGGCGCTGAAACACTGAATTTGTTACGATTTCTGCAATAGCTCTACCTTAAGAACTAATACAGGAATTTTCATAAAAAGTCAGATTCAGTTATTTCTTGACATGAATTGTTTTTGTTTATGTTTTTGTTTCAATCATCTTTCGGGTGGCGCTGTTATAATGAATTTTGTATAATTTACACGGTTCCAGTGATATCAAGTACTAATGAACGGAATTTCGTATCCTTAGAGTCCTCGATTGCTACATCCATGTAGTTTATTTATTCCAAACGACATTTAAAAAACAAAAATATTTATTCGAATGTTAAAGTCTAAGAGTATAACGTTTCTGTTTCGTATTTTTTTATGCTAAATTCCCACTAATATTTCATTATAAGTCTACTTAATTGATCAAGATTTAATGCATTCGGACAAACATCTTTTACGAAATTTAATTGAATAATTTCAACTTAAAAAGTTTAAATTAAATATTCCAAAGATTCATTAAACACCTGTTCTTGTTTTAAAGTAGATAATTGATTCGCAAGTTGAACAAAATTTAAAATGTATTTGTAGTTGAACTGTAAACTGTATGTTAAACTCTAAAAAGGGAAAAAAAAAACAGCGGCCTTTGAGACCGCTTATAGCGGTTAACACCTTGAGAATTTTTTTTTATGCCGGCCAATTATCTACAATAGGGATATAGGCCGTGAGGGGAAGGGTACTCTCCGTAAGGGTCTTTTTAAGGGAACCTAACCCGTATTTACGCAAAGAAATCCAGGGTTCGAAGAAAACCACGGAAAACTTCGAACGGTTAGGCCGACGGTCGCGATTGGGTTTTAACCCAGCTCCTACTGTCTATTAGTTTGGAGGCCCTTAATTAGAGGTATCTTTTACGCATCGTGTAATATCAATTTTAACAAAAAAACAAATGAAGTTGACAAGGATAAAACAATGAAAAAATTGAAATCGGCGTGATAAAAAAAATCAGGTTTAAATCAACTGACGCATTTAAATAGTAATTAAAGAAGGCAAGAATGGCAAAACTTAAACAAAATCTGAAATCGAAACTATACAAGAGGGAGTTAATCACCTAGAAATTTTTAAAAAGCATTTAAACGTTAAAACCCCATTTTTGTTTAAAACTAAATGCACTTTTTTGCATCAGATGTTTTTATTTCAGTATTTCTCATTTTTAAACTGACATAAATCAATACCCTTCGGTTGCGGTAATAGTCCCACGAATTCAATAGTTTTATAACACCTAAAAAAATGCCCAACAAGCCGAAAGAAGTTTTCACCTCAGAAAATTTACTTTTAAAAATATGATTTGTTTACAAAAAATTGCATTTTTTTTAAATTGCTATTTTAAATTTTTTTTTAAATATTATTTAAAATGCTGAATCAAAATTGAAAATTAGAAATTGTTATTTAATCAAACGAAAAAAATTCATCGCGACAAATAATATTTTGAGTTATGACAATTTACTCTAAATTTTTTGAAAGAAAAATTTTATTAAGAAAGCTTATGATGTGATAATGCTTACAAATTATTTGGTTAACCATCACAAAATATTCCAAATTCGAACTCTAAATAAATGAAATAAATGTTTCCTGGACAACTTACAGCAAGATTGTTTCTTCAGTTACACGCATTTCAATTTGTGTCTGATCTCTTGAAACCTCACGATTTATTAAAATTGTCATAACTCTCTGAATTTTGAAGATATCAAGATGAAATTTTTTTTGTTCAATTCGGAATGGAAAAGGAAAACTTTTCTAATTGGAAGTTTTATCCTCTGGGGACCGTATAAAAATTTAATTTTCGTATTTTTTAAAATAGACCCCCCTCTGGAGTTACAACTTATCTTATCAAAAAATTTACTTTTTTTGATGAAACTTTCTAGATGCAATATTTAAGGAGATAGCCTATTGTTTCGACATTTATGATTCACCCTGTATAAGTTTAAATTACACTAATGTTACACATTTATTTAACAGAGAGGAAATGAAAAAAGTAGAATCCGAAATAGACACAAACTGTCGGGGATAAATAATTTATAAATATTTATTTTAATGTATTTGTGACATTAAAAAGCTTGAAAATGACGACGTTATTTATTTTGAACATCATAACACTTACGTGTTAATAAACTTATGTGGCAATGAACATTCGTCCAGTTTTTCAATTAGTCATTGTTAATATATTGTGGTAGAAATTTAACTTTAATTATTTGTACGTTTGTTTTGTTCATAATCTGGCTAGAGTGATATGGTGCAGACGGTAGTATCCTAAAAATCCCAAGAGACCAGGAGAATTATTGGTGATACAAGCAGAAATATGAATGACCTCTTACGTAATTTCGTTAAGTGTGTGTTAATAACTATGAAAAATATAGAGTGTCTACAAAAGACTTGAAATATTTTGAATGAATGAGATACATTTATTAATAAAATTAATGGTTAGATACATTCTAATAATTTTAAATCCCTTGTCACTGAATATGTACATGTGCACCTTTCATTGCCAGACGGTCAATAGGGTCGTTAAACTTTCGTCGATCAACAGGATAGTTAATTACAGACTAGATACTGATAAGCATGTCGATATTTGTCATTTACGCCTTTAATCCTGGAAATTAGGTTATCAATATTTGACATTATTTATATTGTAACCGATCTCCTTTACAAATCCGCAAAGAAAAAAAATCTAGTAGTGCTATAGTAGCGACCTGGGTGTCAAGGACTTGACCTATTTTAACAAATCCCTCTTCCTGTGAAACAGTCATTCAAAGAATTATGAAAGATAATAATAATATCCCCAATTGAGATTATTTTATACAACCGAGGTCATCAATATTTGACACATTTTCCTCTAACTGATCTTTAAAAATCCGTCAGGCAAAAAAAAATCTCATGGTCATTTATTAGCTGATCTGTTTAAAGGATTTAAACTACTTTGAAAAAATCATCTTCCTGTGAAACAGTCATTCAAAAAATTCTGAAGATTGTGCCCAATTGAGATTATTTTATGAAACCGAGATTATCAATACTTGACATTTTTGCTGTAACTGATCACTTTTAAAAATTCGCCAGAGGGGAAAAAAATTCGTGGTGCTACATTAGCTGACCTGGGTCAAGGACCTGAATTACTCCAACAAATCCATCTTCCGGTGAAACTGTCATTCAAAGAATTATGAAGATAGTTCCCAACTGAGATTATCTATGAATCCGAGCACATTAAAAAAAGAAAATATAAATTATTATAGACATAAATGTCATACGTTTGTCCACATCTTAATTACCTTTTAAGTTATTATACATTAAAGAATTTAGATTTTTTTATTGATATCCTACTCTATACTTAAACATTTCACAGATATTTATATATACTTTTATACTTTTTATTTCAAGCAATAGAAAATTTAAAAAAATACATAAGAGAGGAACGTTAATTTAATAATGTTAATAAAGATTTAATAATGAAAACATAAAATATTGTTGATTATCAAATTTCCTTATCAAAAATAAGTAATTATGACCTATACCATGAATTTACTAGCATAGCAAACATTTTATGAATACAATCTTCACTGAATTTGAATGCAATTTAATGTATCTATTTTCCAATGCAACAACGTATTTTTAATTCGCGAAAACACAGATCTTATTTGGCGTTTTTCCTGTGGTATTAAACAGTTTTTTTTCTTTAAAAGAAAAAAAATCTTCTTTCGAAATTGTTCCGTCAAGAAAAATTAAAATCTACAAATATGAATTGGCATATTTATCTTTAAATCCATTTCAATAGATTCAGGAAAAGCTAAAATTTCAGAATCTTACTTAATATTTTGGAATACAAAATTACTTTTCTTCTAAATATTTATATTCTTTTAGTTGCCTTTCATATTTCATTGAAAGAAAAAAAAGGGTAAAAAGGGGAAACAAAATAAGAAATTTGATTATAGATTAGAAAACTTCTGTTACGTTTTCTTTGTAAAAAAACTTATAAAGATAAAAAGAACATTATTATTAAATTTCTAGGTATTAAAAAATAAAACACAGAAAAATAGTGGAAAGCTTGATAATAAGGTTAAAATCTGAAATTTTTATTTATTTTTTTTGTCTGTAAACAGAATATGATTTTAGATATTAATGAAAATAAAGATTATGGTTTTGTCTTAAAGATATTTTTAAATCAAAGTGCTCAGGGTTATTCTCCCAATTATATTCCAAAATATTTCATTAAAATACAAATGCAAATTTAAAAGTATTTTCGGTCTATGCTCAGGTGAAATGGAAACGTAATTATTGGTTTATTTTAACCTTTCGCCGGGCGCGCAAATTCATCACATGAGCGGGCGCGCGTTATAAGTTGTACAACAGGCGAAAAAAATCAATTACTGCTGTTTTATTTAAAATTTACAAATAGTTTAATTTACAAATACCGTATAAGTTATCTCTGACCACAATTTATGAAAGTATTCCGCAATACACTCATTTTGGTATAACATATTGAAGCAGAAGTTTTAATGTAAAAAAGGTACTTGCTACTACAATCACAAAGAATAAAAAAATAATAACATATTACAAAACAATAATTAAGTAATTTCAGATTTACAGAATTAGACCTATATTTCATCTTTATTAATTGCTTCCCATATAAAGCAAAAGATTTGCTTTTATGAAGTCTGTTTACATGTAAACCTTGCGCATTTCTTGCACTGTTAACAGATTAAAATGACAGCTGCAGCTAATTGCGCAATTTGAAATACAAATAACTTTCAGGTACTATGTATAGAGATCCAATAAAAGAATACAAACGGTTATTAACACATACTACTGCTTGAAGAAAAAATAAAACGGAATGCTGCATTTTTTACAACGGCGGAGCGCCCGACGGTAGCTTAAGAATTCAGATATTTGTTTCAAAATCACAAAATTATAATGCGTAGAAATTCGATCCCAGTTTTCATTGACACTGAATTTCAATGACAATTTCGAAATACTATTGACAATATGATTTCTTATGTGTGTGAGAAATCTAACACACTTACAGAAAATACCCATACATATTCAAAACACACTCTATGTCGCAACCCATGTATAAGCATTCTAGATTAAATTATTTTCTAAATTCAAGAGTGTTAAATAATTAAAAGGATTGATTCGTCCCAACAAATCTTATCTTTTGACGTAAAAGTGACACAGAGATAAAAAGAGTGGGTATTATGGAATCCCCTTTATCTTGCAAGTCACTGCATTTTTTCAAGGCCTCTCTAATAACAAAACCTAATTTTAAGTTTCTTATGGAATCATTTAGATTTCTCTCTTAATCTATAATTTCCAAGATTTGTAGTGATGCCTCGCAGACAAGGATCTGAAGAGCAGTCTTTGTTTTAGTGAAAATGAGCTAATGAGAAAAAAATGTAGAGAACCTGAAGTTTGGCAGATTGGAATGTGGTCCCAGAAGAGGCTGGCCTGTCAAAATAGGTTAAGTCCGAAAAGAAGAATTATCTGGACGAAAGGCTATCTTTTTCTCTGCAGCTGTGATAGAAAAGAGTCGATAACTCTTTAGTTTTTCAATAAATAATAAGTAAATAAAAAAAAAAAAAAAAAAAAAAGTGTGGCACTCGGGGACTGCCGCGGTAAAGCTGTTGCATAGCATTTTTCATCAACTTATGCAATTATAATTATTAATTTATTTTTTATTTATGCAGTTTTTTTGTCTTTGATATTAATTCAAGTTAAACATTTTGAGCGTGATGACCGATAACAATTTTTTTCTTGTATTGAACAAATGAGAAGTTAATACCGTTTAAAATATTTTTATTATCGTACAATACATGTAGGTTAATCAGGAATTTTTATCATTGAAACTATACGTTTATGGTAGCTGAAATAAAAAACATAAGTTTAAGATTTGATACTCTCAAAATATCTGAAAAATACCGCGTCAATGTCTGCCGAAGTCTACGGAAGGATACCGTGCCGAAGTCCGCCAAACTGAAGCGACGTTAGCCGGCGTGTTATTTTTTTTCTCGTTACAGAATTTCTAGATTCTTTCGCCGCGCTCAAAGCCCGCGATAAAAGCTATGCAATACCTTAATAAATTACAAACAAAATTTGGCCGCGCTACGAAAATTAGATCGCGAGTTATAAGCATTTTAAATTTTCCGAACCTCTACGTGGGGGTCTCCTGTCGCCAAAAATTAACACTGTCTCATAATAAATTACTAAACAAAATTTGGCCGCACTACGAAAATTAGATCGCGAGTTATAGGCATTTTAAATTTTTCGACCCTCACCATGGGGGATCTCCTGTCACCAAAAATTAACACTGTCTCATAATAAATTACCAAACAAAATTTGGCCGCGCTACGAAAATTGATCGCGAGTTATAAACCTTTTTTATTTTTCGACCCTCACCGTGGGGGGAGGTGTCTTCTGTCACCAAAAGTAACACTATCTCATAATAAATTACCAAACAAAATTTGGCCGCACTACGAAAATTAGATCGCGGGTTATAAGCATTTTAAAAATTTCGACCCTCTCCATGGGGGATCTCCTGTCACTAAATATTAACACAGTCTCATAATAAATTACCAAACAAAATTTGGCCGCGCTACGAAAATTAGATCGCGAATTATAAGCATTTTAAATTTTTCGACTATCACCGTGGAGGGTCTCCTGTCACCAAAAGTAACACTGTCTCATAGTAAATTACCAAACAAAATTTGGCTGCGCTACGAAAATTAGATCGCGATTTATAAGCATTTTAAAATTTTCGACCCTCACTAGGGAGAGGGTCTCCTTTCACCAAAACTTAACACTGTCTCATAATAAATTACCAAACAAAAATTGGCCGCGATACGAAAATTAGACCGCGAGTTATAAGCATTTTAACTTTTTCGACCCTCACCGTGGGGGTATCCTGTCACCAAAAGTAACACTGTCTCATAATAAATTAAAAAACAAAATTTGGCCGCGCTACGAAAATTAGATCGCGAATTATAAGCATTTAAAATTTTTCGACCATCACCGTGGAGGGTCTCCTGTCACCAAAAGTAACGCTGTCTCATAGTAAATTACCAAACAAAATTTGGCTGCGCTACGAAAATTGATCGCGAGTTATAAACATTTTAAATATTTCGACCCTCACCGTGGGGGAGTCTCCTGTCACCAAAAATTAATACTCTCTCATAATAAATTACCAAACAAAATTTGGCCGCGCTACGAAAATTAGATCGCGAGTTATAAGCATTTAAATTTTTCCATCCTCACCATTGGGCGGGTCTCCACTCACCAAAAGCTACATTATCCTACCTTATTTTATCTTAAGACGATTCTTTTCTATACACATTCTATCAGGAATTTTTATTATTGAAACTATAGATTTATAGTAACTGAAATAAGATATATAAGTTTGAGACTTGATATCCTCTAAATATCTGAAAAATACCGCGTCAATATCTGCCGAAGTCTACCGAAGGGTACCATGCTGAAATCTGCCGAAGTAAAACGACGGTAGCCGAGTGTTAGGTTTTTTCGTTACGGATGTGTTAGGATATTTCTCGTTATGGAATTTTTGGATTCGGTCGCCGCGCTCAAAGCCCACGATAACAGCTATGCAATAGCTTAAAAAGACATATATTTTATTTGTAAATTGATATTGAGTGACTCTCTAGTTATTGGGAGAGAAGAATTTACTAGACTGGTATAAATTACATCATATTTGCTGGATATTACTCTTTTATGAACATTGTCGTATACCATCAACACAACCACTTTATAATTATTTGCAAATAATTCAAGTCTAATTAAAAATTATTATTTAATTGTAATAAATATTTAGTTTTGATTTCATTTTGAGTCTCAGCGGTTAGTATTTATAAAAACTGTCTGTGTAATGTACTACAACATGAATGAAATGAAAGGACTTCTAGATAAAGTAATATGCAATGTATTACCTACATTGCGTGTACTGAATGCGATATAGTGGTGCTTCTTTAGACATGGGAAAATCTGCTGCCCACAAAATAATGATTCAGAACGCTGAATTCTAAGATTTGCCATCTCTCTCAGAGCATGACGAAATTATCTACCATCACTATGCACTATGCTACTTTTTCAGTAGACAAAGGGTATATTGAGTCGCAGTGCTTTCCGTCATTTGGTAAAAAAGACTACCCACTATATGTAATGAGAGTTAATTACAAGGTTCATGTTTATAGGATTATCCTAATCTTCAATCTCTAAATAAACATGATTCAATTTCTGCAACTTATCTAGAGGTTTGTTGAACTGGCAGTCCTCTTAATGCTAAAGCTGTTTTGGAACTCGTACCATCTTCGTATAGAAGAACATGTGTAATGCTATCGCATGCGTGTATTTTCAATAATGTTAGATGTACAAGCATATTCGGGATAGAGAACTTTTCCAACCATGACGAGAAGGTGACTTGAACACAAGAATGACAGCCAATGATAATAGCAATAATGAAGAATATTTCTGTTATTTATTAATTCTTAAGAGACTGTGTACAATATTTTCAATAATATTAATTATTTTTGTAATATTGTGCCTTATACGTATCACAATTATATGCATTGAAATGTAAAATAATTTTACAAATTGAAATTACGGATTGTTTCATCGCAAACGCCTTTTAAATGCTTATCCTATTAAAAGGTGTTTACAAACGTAATGCTAAATATAATGTCAAACATAATGTTAAAATTAAATCTTATAAAGACATAATTTGTGTCCTATCCTATAACAACAATATTATTCTTCTGCTCTTATTTTTTCATTGAGATGTGCTTAATTGTTTGATAATTGCAAAAAATATCCATAGTTATCAATGTATGATCGATGGTACCCATCTTGTCAACATAGCGTCTGTAAGCAACTCGAAATTTAATAGTATTGTCATTAAAAGGACACGTTGGACCATTGTATGTGTAAAAAGGTATATATCATCAAGTCCTTATAGATGAAACTAAAAACACTAATTTTGTCTTATGACCCAAATATTAAATTTATTAATTTAATATATTTAACAGACGGTCTAATTTAGAATTATAATTTAAATTTATTCATAGCACTTTAAATTAAATAAAAATTTGTTGTATAGCAAAATGGATGATTATATAACTTTATGTTAACAATAATAAATTTCGTGTTATTTTGAGAATCGTTAAACAAAACATTCTTAATAATTATAACTGTGTAGTTTAAATGATTGTGCATATAAAAGGAAAATTGAATTTCAAACGCATGCTTTTATATGTACATAGAAATGTTTTGTGATTAAACCCACTATTTTAAAATTTATTAACTTATTTAGAATTGCGTTGTTTTTGATATTTTCAAAACTGATACATCTATTTTACAATACCACAATTATTTATCATATCTTTTAAACATTATGCAAAAGTCATTTACAGAAATTTGGATTTCTTCCAATGATACATTCGAGGATTACTGATGCCCTGTCTTTCTTTGTGAAATTATGTATAAGGGTAAATCTGTTTCAGTGCAAACTGTTAGTTTTTTTATGCTTGTTCAACAGTTAATAGCAATTCGTATGTTTTGTTGCATCAAGTTGTCAAACAGACTGAGACAACACTATTTTTTTTAATTCCTCAAAGAGAAAACACTGATTTATTTTAAAAACCACAGTTAAAATGTTTTGTTTACATTTTTTAACCAAATATATTTAGAAAAAGTTAAATGTTTCTTAATCTGAAAAAGACTTTATTTACAACGGATGGATACAAATATAGTTATATCTTTCAAAGTACCCACGATGCCGAAAAGTGATCTTTAGGAAGTTCAATTTTAAAAATAAACATTTTTACAGTTTAAAATGCCATCAATAAAGACCAAAATTTTTCACTACCATTGAAATGCCATTTCTATCTGAACCTTTCGATGTAGTTTTTATAGTTTTATAATTACTATTGTCAACCCGGTGAATAAACCAGTAATTTATTTTTTGCGCATAAAAAATAATAGTATTTCTGAAGTTTTAAAAAATAAAATAAGTCTTATCTTTGTTAAGGGGGTAGGGGATTACGTTGACGGTTAACTAAAGATTTTTCACAAATCTCAGAATAGATTCATTGGAAAGAAAACAAATCCACTGCAAAACTTTGTTTTTTACAAATATACCAATTAGAACAGAATATATAACTAAACACATCTTGCATAAAAACACTTACTGTATTGTTACACGTGAACTTTGAACCGTTTTTATAAAAATTGCGCTTTTGATTTTGCGTGTACTCTCATTTAAAAATTAATTATCATAAAATTTGAAAATTTTGTATATTACTAATTTACATGTGTTTGTTATGTTAATTATATATTTAGTCTGATTTTTAATGCAGTAAATTGTGGATTGAAAATATAATTATACATTGTTTTGCAAGATTTATAATATAATTTGAAAAGCCATTAATTATGATAATAAATTTGAATATACGTAAATGAAAATCTAGGTTCAGTGTTAAATATGGTACAATAAATATTAAAATATAAATCATGTAACGTATATCTTCAGTCGAATATGCATTATCGTGTGCGCAATATGCATTTTTCAATATTCATACTTTTCAAAAGATATAACTATCGTTATGATTTAATTATTTAATATTGCTAAATATATATGTATTTTTTATTTTACGAAACTGTAAAAAAAGTGTGATAGTAAATAATTTTTTCTTCACGTTTTATTCATTGGTTAAAAAATTAAAGAGTTTTTGCACTGCTTTAAATAATGTCGTTTTCTGGCTTCTCAACGTGCCCTCGCCCCTTAAAGAGAAAACAAGATGTAAGTTGTTTATATTTTTATATTAGTGGCTTAAATTATAGTTTTCTTGATTAGGAGACATTTTCTTATTTTACAACTCACAAATAACTAAAATGATTATTAAGTGATATGAAAGAAAATCGCATTTTTAATACGATACCCAATTAGAGCGTTTTACTACATGCAGTTATTAAAACTTTTTGTTTATCCTACAGTTAATTTCTGTATTAAAACATAAAAAAATTGACAATTTAAGCTATTAATTAAATGACTTTTCTTAAAAAACTATCGTTAAAATCGATCAGGTCTTTGCGGTGGTGAGAGGCAGGTGGCGGCCTGAAGCTCCAGCTATTCTGGAGCTACCCGACGGGTTGGTGACATCCACATGGGATGAAACCTAGGCGGTCCTTGCAAGGCACAACTTCAGACAGGTCGATGAGGTTGTGCAGACAGCAATCGGTAGGCCGGATGATCCGGATCTGTTTGACAAGGGGAGCTAGAGTTGGCGATCGACTCGATGGCGCTCGATAAGGCATCAGGCCAAGATGGATTCAGTCTGGAAATTCAGGCCAAGATGGATTCAGTCTGTCGACACGCAGCCTCTATCGCCGATGCTCTGGCGATAGAGGCTGCGTGTCGACATATTTGTTCCTCTTTAAGGACGTCAAGTCAAGAGGAAGCTCCTTGACAGGGCGCTTTTAGATTGGCAGCAATGGTGGGACCGATCTGAGGACGGCCGGTTGACGTATGAGATCTTCCCGAGAGTCTCCACTCGGAGAATTCAAGGCGATTTCTTCCTCAACCAGGTTCTAACCGGACATGGTACCTTTGGCGACCACCAGGCCCGCTTTTTCAAAGGTGACCCTGCGTGCTTTTGCGGGAACGGGGTTAGCACGATTAGACATTGTGTCTATGAGTGCCCCCTGTGGAAGTCCATTAGGGAAAAGAGTTTCCCAACCTAACTTCCACACTCCAACGCTTTCCGATCTTGTCTTTGATCATTATAGCAGGAAGGGAATCGTTGACATGGTCAGCGAATTCTTGACAAAGACTTTGGATCGGGTTGGTCGTCGGGCTAATTGAGCTCTCGACTGTCTCGTTCCGAAGAATTCTCGAACTTGATTTCCAGATCGCTCGAACGCAATACCCTATTAGAGGAGTCCGAGGCCTCTTGTTGACGCGATTCAGATGAAGCGACTATACAAGGTTTTTCCGGGTTTCCCTTGTACGTAACGAGAATTCGAGTCGCTTTCCCGGAAGGCTGGGTCCGCTGATCAGCGGTGCGTTCAGGCAAGTTTTGCTACGGCGCCTGCTCAGTTGCTCCCCTCAGTGTAGCTATGTGGGGCGTGGGTGGCGTCGTTTCGGTGGCTGCGGCTGGTGAGCCGCCGGGCCGCGACGCTTGGGTCGTGCGCCCGGTGCCCATGCTTGATGTTCCTGCCGGCAGCGGCACTGTTGCGGGACCGGGCGTCACTTGGTTCCTCCTCATTGGGGGTCTCGTGAACTCCCTGCTTGGTCCGCATGGAGCCTCTCGGCTCTGGAACGGGAAACTCATAGTTTTACCTTTAGTGATTTAGCTGATTTTTGGTAAATATACTTCAGGTATTTTAAATGAAAATATAGCCTTCGATTTATCTTCAGTGACTCAGTTAATTTTTTATAAGAGTACTTTAGAAATTTTGAAGAAAAATTTAGCCTTCAATTTATCTTTGGTGACTTAATGACTTAGTGAATATTTACAATCTCCTATCACTGAGTTCAAGCCTTCGTTTGGTTACATGCGGGCGGGTCCCAGAAATGCTCTTAAAAATACAAGAATAGGTGCGACCTAAGACCCGCGCAACTGGGCCCTTCTATTGATTTAGATGAGAGAATATCTCTGCTACATTTTGAGGTAATTTGCATGTTTTTAGGACAATTATTAATTAAATTATAAGTAATTAAATATCACATTCCTTTGCCAGTTTATTCTATCGGCCCTTGCAGATACTAAATTCTACAATTCTAAGTACTTATATGCTTAAACGCATAATTAAAAATTCTCAAATCATGGAAAAACCATCTCCATAGTCTAATTTTCAATCAGGATTAGTTTATAGAAATTTTCTCGTAAAAAATCCCTTATTAATTAAAGTTTTATTATTATTTCTTCTGAATTAATCTAGAGCCATGTGTTCGAATTCTAGCTAAATAACGCTACGTCCAGCTTAATGGGGATAAGTATTAAGATATACAGGGTGATTCATAAAAGATGGGCAGAACTTTAAGGGTTTATAGTACACTTAAAGACAAATAATATTAAATAGGAGACTAAGGGTCCCAGACGTATTCCCAAGGAGATAGGGGGCATTAAAGTTTAGGGTCCGAAAATTCAAATGATTATAAAAAATGGAAAAATTGGTCGATTCGTTTGCGGTTTTTGCAAAAAATTTTCTTTATGACAGTATTTTCTTGAAATAAAATTTTAAAGTTCAATTTCAAAAAATGCCGATAGGGGGCGCTTTAGACTTTGGAGTAACAAACAACTATTTATTAACTTTATTTTTTGTATTTCTTTAAATGATTTCGAAAGCTTAGACTTAAACTTAAATTTTGATCTAAAAATCTGAGTCCTAACGAGTAGTTAAGTAGCGTAAACTGAAATTTGAAATTTGAAACCCTTCTCCCCCCAGAACAAAAATCAGTTATTCCCGATCTTTGTGTCGTAGATTAGGCTCTAACTACTGCCGCGTTTTGCTAAAATTATTCTTTATGTCAGTATTTTCTTGAAAATAAATTTTAAAGAAAAGTTTCAAAAAATTCCGATAGAGGGCGCTTTAGACTTTGGAGTAACGAACAACTATTTTATACCGTTATTTTTTGTGTCTCATTAAATGCTTTCTAAAGCTTAGACTTAAACTTAAATTTTCAACTCAAAATGTGAATCGCTGAGCGTGGTTCAGTAGCGAGGGGAGGGGGTTCAAATTTCAACTTCTGAACATAGTTCAGTTTGCACTACTTAACCATGCCCAATGATTCTGTGCTGTGATACGAGGCAAAAATACAAATTTCGTCAAGGACTGCATAGTCGGAATTCACTCATAAAGGCACTGGCACAGTTGGAAACGTCGCTCATGAAAACGTTAAAGCTCCATTCCTGACGCTAGTCACCGGGTGAAGAAGGAGACAGAAAGTATGCAAATGTCAAAAGGGGAAGAAGAAGAACACGTATGCAAAATTTCGACACGATTCAGGCATAAAAACCACTGAACAGTGAGTCAAGTGTAAGTCGCTGTAGTAATGAATCGGAAGATGGTGCCCTTCACGAATAAGGAAAAGGCTGAGATGCATTTAATTTACGGAGCGGCAGATGGAAATGGTGCAGAGGCACAACGAATGTACGGAGAGCGATTTCCCAACAGGTGGTTGCCTAACCGCAAAACTTTCGAGCGCTTGCACAGACAGTTGTGTGAGACAGGATCATTTCTCGCTTCCCGGTCGAATGCAGGTCGTGCAAAAAAGGACGAATCAGTAGTTGTTGCAGAAGCC
The DNA here is from genome assembly GCA_964019185.1 of Maratus speculifer. Classification (NCBI taxonomy): domain Eukaryota; kingdom Metazoa; phylum Arthropoda; class Arachnida; order Araneae; family Salticidae; genus Maratus; species Maratus speculifer. The sequence continues at coordinate 97,352,626 of OZ025290.1, forward strand.
ATTCTGGATGTAGTAGCGGCGCAGCCAAGTACAAGTACACGAACAGTGGCTAGGCAGGTGGATACCTCACAGTCCATGACTTGGAGGGTACTGAAGGATGAACATTTGCTCCCGTTTCATGTGCAACGAGTCCAGAAACTGTCTCCAGGGGATTATCCAAATCGTATTGAATTCGCCTGCTGGTTTCTGCAGCAGAACGCGCTAAATCCACATTTTGGACGAACTGTGCTTTTCACCGATGAATGTACCTTCACACGTGAAGGTACATTTAACACACACAATGCACATGTATGGGCGGATGTCAATCCACATGCTACGTATCCGCATGCTCATCAGAGACGCTTTTCCATCAATGTTTGGGCAGGAATCCTCGGAGACCACCTAATCGGACCGTACCTTCTTCCTGAACGCCTCAACGGTAAAACATACCTCACATTTCTGCAACATGTGCTGCCAGACCTGTTAAACGTTGTTCCTCCACGCATCCGGCGGGTCATGTGGTTCCAGCACGATGGAGCGCCAGCCCATTACGTACGAGACGTCCGCAACTATCTGGACATCACATTTCCGAACAGATGGATTGGTCGAGGTGGTCCTGTTGCTTGGCCTGCTCTCTCGCCAGATCTTTCACCCCTCGATTTCTTTTTTTGGGGACAATTGAAGGCTCTTATGTATGAGACACTCATTGAATCCCCCGAGGAACTGGTCGCCAGACTTTCCGCCGCAGTAGGGGAAAAATGACAGTCCGGCCTCAGGAGGAGGATTGAGAATCGGAGGAGGGAGGAGGGCTCCTCCTCCTCACACCTCCTCCTCACTCCTCCTCCTCATTCCTCCTCCTCCTCAATCCTCCTCCTCCTGACATCGTCTTGTAAGAGAAGGGGTTAAAAGGGGGGTTAAATTTTTTTCGTGAAATTTGAATATTTTATGCTATAAGAGAGGGGTGAAAGGCGGATAATTTTTTTTAAGTATACTACAATACGATGGTGTTTTTTAATTTTAATGTGGGGACTTTAAAAATTTTCGGCGTGTTACAGTACGTGGGGTATGTTTTTCGATTGAATTTTGCTGTTGTTCATTTAAAAAGGTAATTAAAAATTATGAGTGAAATTTGTTCAACATACTCCAGTATGAGGGATTATTTTTCGAGTGGTGATTTATTAAGAAATTTTTAATAATTTAAACTTTAAAATTTTCAAAAGTTTAAATTTATTTTGAGTCAAGTGTAAAAGTTAATCCAATTTAAAAAATGAATCATTAAAGTTAATTTCAAATAATAATTAAAAATAATGAAGACCACTTTAATTATTTCGGCATGCTGTAGTATGATAGGTTATTTTAATGTGGTAATTTTTTTCGATAGAGTTTTGATGTTGTTCATTAAAAAAGATTAATGAAAAGAATACTACCTTTTGAATTTCATATCTGGAAAAGTGTGCCCTCATCTTTTATCCGGGCTTGGGACCGGCATTCTCTGCTTAAGACATTGTCTAGTCATAAGCAGCGAATGGCAGATTTACACACTCACATTCACACACACATTCACACACACACTTTTTGAAGATTTTGATATCTTCATTTTTTTTCTTTTTTTTGTAAACTTTTTTTTTTTCACTTTTTGTAAACTTTTTTTTTTCACTTTTTGTAAACTTTTTTTTTTTACCTTTTGTAAACTTTTTTCATTTATGTTTTGGGTATTTGCCAATGCCCGTAAGCTAAGCTGCTTATCCCATCTTCTAATATATAACGTTTGTCATCAAAGGGCGAGAGACATTTCTTATTTTGCTTCATAGAATATAATGTATGTAATCGCTGCCCGATTCTGGTTTGAACTTCAAATGTTGTTTTCTGGTCTTTAAGGCAATTTACATAATCTTGATGACTAAGCTTCTTTCGAACAATTCTTGTGGAGATCCCCTTGGCTCTCTACTTCTCCTCATCACAAGTCTTGATGGAATACATCTTTGACTTTAAACCTACAAATTCGTGGACAGCTCTTCCATTCAACTCATCTTTAAACTTCCCCAAAACTTTTCGATTCACTGTGGAATAAAGAGGGTTATCTTGGGGATAATCAGAAAAGTTGAATTCGGAGCTGTGGAGTGCCAAATCCCTTTGTAGGTTTTCAGTCTTGATGAGATATGTGAGACTGTCGGTGTCGGTGAAAAGCAGCAATGAACGATTGCCACTATAATTTTTTTTTTACGAAATTATAATGGAAATCATACATTAAAACCTTAGACAACTCCAGTATCGTGAATCCGACGTAAATGGGTCTGTTCATTAAGATACTGGGTTTCTGCCTTTCAACCGCCGTCAGACCCTCATCAAATATCTTGAATGATTTGAAGAAGGGTGATGCTACCAGCTTTTCAGATCTTGCGGAAGTATTGCATAGCTCCACATTTCTTCGCTTCCTGAGATTTTCTATACACTTTCCATAAATGCTGTTATTTAAGAGTTTGAAGAAAACCTTTTGAAAAGTGGTAGTAGCTGTCTTCCGTTTTTCGGTGTTGAAATCGATGTATTCTTTAAGCCAAGGGGATTGGTTGAACTGTAGTACTTTATGTACATGTTGCAGCTTGAGTCCCAACTGTAAATATAACTGTAAATTGCGATAGTGGCAAATATACTGTTTTTTGTCCATCAAATTTGGAATAAGTTTGGGAGTACCCTTAAATTCCCTCTCCAGCAAACTCTTCGCATAGGGTGAAAGCATTTTTTCTTCCACGGTTAGTCTTTCAGGCGCGAGTGGATATTCGTTGTGTGATATATGAAGGGATTCAGGGTACTCCAAATCCACTTCAAATATATAGCCAATAGAAGAATCTTTCTTGATTTTCAAAATGTCCTCTGTTGAAAAATTGGTATCTTCACACCACCGAAACCCTCCGTATGGCAGACTTTGGGACATAGCCCAGCCATACAAATTGTTAGCATCCCAGTAGAGGATATGGGACGTATCTTCATTTGGGTCGTAGTTTGGGACTTGTGTATTATTGGCGGTCGCAAATCTGTGGGAAATCTGCGACACACCACCACGAATTCCTTGTTCGACGAATAATAACATATTTACGTCAGTGAGCAATTCTAATTCCACCCCCGTCATCTTCAAACAGGCCTGCCAAGACAAACCTGGTGAAGTGACGAGGTGGGCTGCGTCAATATCGTAGAATTGCTTACACAAGCCCCGGAAATTTTCAAACACGTCAGCCAACAGTAACACGTCGGTTTTCACGTAAAGATTGTGATAATCACCAAGGGTTTGCATCTGGAAAGTGGACCAAATTTTTTCTGCATGCTTGTAATCATCTTCACTTATAGATTCTTCTGTTAAATTATTGAAAAAGGCTGCTGGTGGGGGGAGATGATCTTCATCAAATTTCTTAAACGATGAAAAATATGAATATGGATACACTCCTTTTCGAGTGAGCAAGGATAAGTCTATTGAAGGAAAATGTTTCTTTAAAATTTTGAAGTCATCCTGTTGAAGATTGGCTGTGAGTTTATCCAGGGACATCGGCAAGAACTGAAGAGAATCTAAGAAGGAGAATTGGATGGAAGATGTCTTTTCTTTTAGTTTGAAAGTTATATAATCTTCCAAAGTGGCAGCGATTACATCTATGTGAAAATTGGGATAACAGCCTAGCTTCTTCATAATGTGATGGGCATCATATTTTTTCAAATTGTGGAAGACCACTGGGATAACCTTCGACTGCTTATAATTTAAGTTGCAGAAGGGATGAGCAGCTCCTCTGTACTTTGATGATATGTGGCAGTGATCTCGAACTCGCTTCTCTCCCAGGGCCTTCCGACAAATGCAGCATTCTGTTGCCTCTTGAAAAGATTTTTCTTCTTCTATAGTTAAACGCATAGGTGCGATAGTCATAAGTTTTTGCTGTAATTCATCTTTTTCGGCCATCAAATCATTGATGAATTCACAAACGGCATTTTCGCCTCGATACACTTTAGCATGCTTGTAGATAGCACCGTCAGAGCCCACAATAACGTATGCGTATCCGCAAGCGACATGTTGTGCCGTTTCAGTTTGGAAAGACTTGGTATTGGAGGGTTCGGTGGTGACTATCGGCACGAGGAGGGATTCAAAATCAGCATAAATTATAAATGGAACTGGTGCTTGCAAATGGGTTCCTGTAAATGTTAAGATATTTTCACCTTCCTCAGGCATTTTTACAACTTGGGGAGATTGTTTACAACAATAGGGTGCATGGTCTTGAAGGAGTTCTTCACGGATAAAGCCATGGAGACATCGGAAACAGTAGAATGCTTTGCCGTCATGTTTGGATCGATGACTCATGAAACGTGAAAAATCACGGATCAGCGTATAATGGGTGTTTTCGCCATTGCTGATCAAAAGGAGATTAATCACGTCTGTATTTGTCTTCTCTGACACATGTAAAATATATAGTTCTCCCTCCTCGTAACCGAACACATTAATCCGAAGATTATTTTGGGCTTCGATGAGTGGAATTTTCGTATAAGGTACTGGGTAGGTTACTCCATTCATATTCAAGGTATGCTCAAAAGGCTTGTAGTTATTTACTCGATTAGGATTTTCCTTATAATTCAGCTTCCTTTGATGGGCGAGGAGACACCATAATAAACATTTCTGATCTTCAAAATTCTGTATATTCAGAATGGCTTCCTTGCCTTTGAGATCTTGTGGAAGCTGTAAGTAACTGCTTCCCTTGAGTGGTTGATAGTTGCAAATTTTCAGTTCCAAATCCTGGACATGTTTGAGTACCCACCCAGAACCTCTCTGTAAAAATTTTTCGAAACTTTTTATAATCTTCTTATGGGCTTCATCCAGATGTTCTTCTAAATAATCGTTGGTGAATTCTTGATAAGTTAATGATGAAAAATATGTGGATAGTAATTCACTTTCCCCACCAGCAGATGTTTTTTCAAGGAGCACTTTAATTAATAGTCTCCATTTGATAGATTTTTTCTCATGAATGGCCTCGTCCAGGGAGTCTAAGAGTTCTTTTCTTTTTCTCTCGAAGAAGGTGGTGATGTCATAAATATAGTCTTCTTCCTCTTCACCGTCAAAAAAGATGCTTCGAAACACGTTTAATGAATCCACTCGTTTTTGATTTTTTCTTGGTGTTTTAGAGTCAAGTCTTGGCTTTTTCACTGAAACGAAGTTTGACGTGTTACTGTGGCTGATGCGTGTATGATGGTTTAGATGTTCTTTTCTGGAGAATTTTTCTCCACATTCACGACAGGAATAACTTGGATTTTCGTGCGAGACTAAATGTCGCTTGAGATTATCCCCTCGTGTAAATACAGCCTCACAAATATTACACTTGAAACGACTGTCTTCTCCAGAATGAGATTGCTTGTGGCGAAGAAAATTATCGATTCTCATAAAAGACCTTTGGCAAATCTCACACGTATAAGTCGAGGAATCTTCTTTTTCATGGGTACGTTGATGACGTTTCAGACTGGTTGCGTGTGCGAATGATTTCTCACACATGTGACATTTATGCACATCCTGTAAAAGAAGAAAAACCCTTGTTCATTTTTTATTTTACTTTTTTAAAACATTTTTAATTTAAGCCTTTTAAAATATTAAATTTATTTACTTTTAATAAAAACTTAAATACTCCCCAAATGCTAAAATTAAAACTGTTTAATCCGTTTGAAACAGGAAATTTATTTCATTTGAATAAAAATTGAAATATTCCCTAAACATTAAAATTTAAAATTTATCAAAATAATTTTCCCCTTTTCTTTCTCACGAAAATTAAAACACTCATAAAAGTTTTAAAAAAAGAATTGTTTAAAAACCTATTTTTAACCTGTAAAAGTTATAGAATATACTTGAAAAGAAAAAATTACCTTCGATGTTGATGGAACAACTTCAGACTTTGCCACATCCGATTTTTTTCCAAGTCTGGTGTGGATGAGTTCATGCCTTTTTAAACTGTCTTTTCGCGAAAAAGATTTCCCGGACTCCTTGCAGAGATGCTCATCCTGAAAATAAATTCAATCTCGCTTTACAAACTAGTTTGAATATCTCGAGTTTCAATTTTAAAAAAGGATCTTCTACTATAAAATCAAACTTTGAGTTTTTAAGATTAAGTTTAAAATATTCGACTTAAAGTTTAAAAGAAACTTTATTAAAAATGCTTACAATTTATTTCAGTTAAAAAAAAAAAATCTTTCTTAAATAAATTTTAAGTTTTAGTTAAACAAGTCTAAAAATAATCACTGCAATAGACTTTAAATGAATTTTTAAAATAACTTTTTTTTATATATAATATTCAATTTAGATAATCTTTTAAAAATATTTTCATACCTTGGAAGAAACTGTTTGGGACTTAGTAGTGGTGATCACATCCTTTAACGTTTGAGAAATTTCCTGCTGAAAAAGATATACCCCCACAAAAGGTTATTCCACGATTTCTTTTTAAGAACAAATAGCTAAGCATTTTATTAAAACTACATTTTTTTTTCTATTATCGTTAACACTTATTTCATAAATTTTAAAGTTTAAAATCATTAATATATATAAGATTACAAAATTTTAAATAGTAAGTTTAAAATCATTAATATGTATAAGTTTAAAATCATTAATTTAAATAAGATTACAAAATTTTAAATAGTAAGTTTAAAATCATTAATTTACATAAGATTACAAAATTTTAAATAGTAAGTTTAAAATCATTAATATATATATAAGATTACAAAATTTTAAGTAGTAAGTTTAAAATTATTAATATATATAAGATTACAAAATTTTTAATAGTAAGTTTAGAATCATTAATTTATATAAGATTACAAAATTTTTAATAGAAAGTTTTTAATTAAAACACATAAAAATTGATTAATTTTCTTCATAAATAAAAAATACCTGTTTCAATTGATTTTTCCTATCCATCTCTTTTAGAGCAGCAATTTCAATCTTGTCAATCATCTCGATTTTACTCGGTGAAAATTCCATATTCCACTAAATAACAAGAAAATTACCCTTAACATCCTTTACGTGAATAAGTCATTCGAAAACTGATTAAAACATTCACTTTTAAAAGGTAGAAAGAAAGCTTTATTTATAAAAGAATAAAGTTAAAGTTTAAAATTTATGATGCTGCACCTTTATTTACTCTTTCTTTCACTTAGTAATGCATTTAAATAAAACCCATAGCTTTTAATTTTAGAAAACTAAACCGAAGTGTTTATAACTTTTTCACTCGATCAAAATAAAGTCACTACGTTTATTCGAAATTAGAGAATGAGTCATCCTCTTGTTTATACATGAAAACAGCATTTCCGTAAAGGGGTAAAAAATTACACAAATACAAAGCTAAATTTTTAGTATATTCTTTCTTAGGATATTGTTCGTGAAAAATTATATTTTAAATTAAACTTTATACATAGGACATACTTTGAGAAGGGTGTAAACATATTAAAACTTCAACTTAAAAAAAAATCACTCTATTAAAAGATGACTCATCAATTTTGTTTAAACATGCATGTGCGAACATACATTGCTTTTAAAAAATTTTCATTAAAACTTTGAAATAAATCCATATTTTTTAAAATCTTATGGAAGGATGAGTCATGCATTCGCACATATCTAATACTTTTTTAAGAAAACATTTTTACGAGAAGTACTTTTCACTTTTTCCAATAAACAAATTCAAAAGCTTTTTGACTGACACATTACATGATTAGTAGAATGAAAATATATTTCTATAAAACACCCTTTTAGGTTAAATATTAAACACACATTTAAGTTAATGTAAAACATTTTCAAACGGAGTATAACTCATGTTAGAAGCACTTTCAATCATTAATTTTAACGTTATGAAATTTTTAGGATGACTCATCAAAGCATTTTATATTAGAAAAATGTTGATAGAGAATAAAATATTTCATATAGAAAAAGGAGAATATTATTAAAGAATAGAAATGCATTATAAATAAACATGAAAAGTGAATTTTTAACACAAATACACATAACACGAATAAAATATTTTTCACGAAAAACAAACTCATACAAAATAAAATATTTAACATTGATTATTTAATCTTTTTGAATAGAATGAAGTTTTAAAAAAATTACCACAGTCATCAAACTTAAGATATTCATTCATTTCATTTAAAAACAGATACATTTTCATTGTGTTAAGAAATTTGCTTTTCACACACATACACATATATATGAAAAATAACATAAATTCAAACAGAAAAATAGTATTATTTCAAAAGAACAGTTTAATTTTGAAAAGGTTTCTCAGAAAAATGAGTATAACTAGAAGTATTTCAAAAGTTTCATTTAGAGAGAGTTTGAAAACTTAATCGCTTAGAAATATTAAGATTAGATTATATTAAGAAAAGGTGAAAATCATTTACAAAAGAAAACCACGTTAAAATATGCAATAATATAGGGTTTACAAAATAATCTTACTTGACTTTGATTATCTGAATTGAAATCCATGGGGAGCGAATTCATCTTTTTTATTTTTATTTTTCAAAAAGATTAATAATATAAACTGTTTGGAGCACTAATTATAACGTGCAGTCTCTAGGACAACTAATATAAGAATGATTTCGTGGACTCAGGTCAGTACGCTTATCTGATTAATTAGATAAGCTTATCTTATCAGATCTCTGATATCATGGGTTTTTCCAACTATGACGTCATGGGGTTTCCCACGATGAGTCATTACAAGATAACATTACTAATTAACGGAATTAACAAAGATTGCTTAATTAGAATACTTAAAAAGTTTAAAAGAATTTAAAGTAATGTGAAAACGGTTTTAAATATTCAAGCAAAAGAAAATATACTTTAAATTTCAAATAAATTTTAAGTATAATATTAAAGGCAGATATAACAAAAATATTAAACTATTATTCTTATAAAGGTCTGCAAATTGGATTAAAAATTTGCATTCAAATAACAATTGTTTCAAATATATTCTTTAAAATAAAGTTTTAATTTCCTCTTTTACACATAAGTTTTGTAATAAACATACTTAATTGTGAGAATTTTAAAAAATTATACAAAGCTCTTTTCAAACTAGCAATTCGAAAATAAAGATTCCTCAAAAGTCAGCAAGTATTCAATAATAAAGAAATAATATCATTCAACAAAACTTTTAAAGATATTTCCACGAAATAAAATCATTAAGATATATATTTCCCAAAATTAAATTTAAAAATATAGATTCCCCAAAAGTTAGCAAGTATTAAATAATAAAGAAATAATATCATTCAACAAAACTTTTAAAGATATTTCCACGAAATAAAATCATTAAGATATATATTTCCCAAAATTAAATTTAAAAATATAGATTCCCCAAAAGTTAGCAAGTATTAAATAACATAGAAATAATATCATTCAACAAAACTTTTAAAGATATTTCCACGAAATAAAATCATTAAGATATATATTTCCCAAAATTAAATTTAAAAATATAGATTCCTCAAAAGTTAGCAAGTATTAAATAATGAAGAAATAATATCATTCAACAAAACTTTTAAAGATATTTCCACGAAATAAAATCATTAAGATATATATTTCCCAAAATTAAATTTAAAAATATAGATTCCTCAAAAGTTAGCAAGTATTAAATAATAAAGAAATAATATCATTCAACAAAACTTTTAAAGATATTTCCACGAAATAAAATCATTAAGATATATATTTCCCAAAATTAAATTTAAAAATATAGATTCCCCAAAAGTTAGCAAGTATTAAATAACATAGAAATAATATCATTCAACAAAACTTTTAAAGATATTTCCACGAAATAAAATCATTAAGATATATATTTCCCAAAATTAAATTTAAAAATATAGATTCCCCAAAAGTTAGCAAGTATTCAATAACATAGAAGTAATATCATTCAACAAAACTTTTAAAGATATTTCCACGAAATAAAATCCTTAAGATGTATATATTTCCCAAAATTAAATTTAAAAATATAGATTCCTCAAAAGTTAGCAAGTATTAAATAATAAAGAAATAATATCATTCAACAAAACTTTTAAAAATATTTCCACGAAATAAAATCCTTAAGATATATATATTTCCCAAAATTAAATTTAAAAATATAGATTCCCCAAAAGTTAGCAAGTAGTAAATAATAAAGAAATAATATCATTCTTCAAAGCTTTTAAAAATATTTCCACGAAATAAAATCATTAAGATATATATTTCCCAAAATTACATTTAAAAATATAGATTTCTCAAAAGTTAGCAAGTATTAAATAATAAAGAAATAATATCATTCTTCAAAACTTTTAAAGATATTTCCACGAAATAAAATCATTAAGATATATATTTCCCAAAATTAAGTTTAAAAATATAGATTCTAAATTAGCATTGCTCTCATCTTATAAAAATTATTTTTAATTTAAGACGATTCTAATATATTCCCCATCTAAATGATTCATTTTAAAAACATACTATATAAAAGCATTTACGTTATTTGTGTTAAACATTCTGCTTTAAAAATTATACTATCAAATCAATAACATATATAAAATCATTCTATGAAAAAATATTTACTATATCAAGAAAATTATTTAAAAACGAACAAACACTTCACATCAAATAATAAAAATAGTCTAAAAATGAACATACCTCGTCAAAAGAATTTGAAGACCTTTGATTATTTGATGAGGAATCCATAACTTGATTGCAGACACACACACAAAATAAAGGCTAATTCTCACGAAATTAAACACACTCGATCACTAGACGAAAAAATATCGACTGAACTGGAGATGATCTGCAGCCCGTTTATATCTTCGCTGCGTGAATCACCTTATCTCTATCTGATAAGGGATTTCCCGAACGGTTGCTTATCGATGAATCATAACTGATATGAACATATACGAAATTTTCTCTAGGTGAAAATAGTAATAAATACATTTCTTTAATTTATAAGTCTAAATTCAAATAGTATTCACTAAAAATTTATTTTAATTAAAAGACTTGATAATAAAAAAAAAATCCTTCTTTTCCCTTTTTTAAATTAAGCTTGCTTGGTGAATAGTTGATTTGCAAAATCTTTTTCTCTATTTTTTTAAAAATAATTATAAGAGTGATGTAAGTCAAAATGATTGAAAATTAAATCTTTGCATAATGTTCTAGTTCTCATTTGTTCTAATAATAATAATAATTATTATTATTTTATTAGTAAAAATAATAATAATTATTATTATTATTAGAATGTAAAATCAAAGTCTAAATGAAAGAATAATTAATCCTCTTTTCAATTCATTAAGGGTGATTTCTGATTCACTTAAACAATAATAAAACTGTTCATTATAAGATTTTAATAATAATAACATTCCTTTACACTAAAATTATTCTAACTAAAACTTTTTTTCACAATGAAGATGCAGATTTCAAGAACTATCCTTTCGAAAAATATTTCAACTTTCTCATTATTATCTACTCGTAAATAACTACCTCAAGACTTAATTTTTTTAGAACTAAAAACAGATTCAAGAGAAACATATATTGCTTGTCTTTTAATAAGTTTTCATAAGTATTATTATTCAAAATACACTCAAAGAAAAAAATTTCAGATTTTTTTTTCTTTTTTTTTTTTTTTTCTCGTAAAGAGATTTTACACCTTAGTATCAATCATGATTGTTCAAAATATTTTCTCAACTTTTTCAGTTTTTTTTTCCTCTAAAAAAGCATGAATAAAGAAGTTTTATGCTGAAAGAAAAAATATGAGAAAAAGTGTGGTAAATAATGACAAAGAAAAAATTTAAACTTAAATTCTTTTATTCAAGAAAATTTACAACTCATTCACTCTGTTGATAAAGAGTGTTTCCAAATAATTTTTATAAAAGTCTGATTTTAAACTAGCAAAAAATGCATGCGAAAAGTGACATACACATTGATTAGTTACATTCTTCACAAATTGGTAGACATTAAAGTTCAAAAGAGCACTGTCTTTATACATGAGATATTTTTCTCTTAAACCAATTGTTAAACATGAGTGATCCAACTGGGAGTTTTGGCCTATTTGACATGCAAAACAGTCGAAAACACGATCCAATGATCGTTCAATTTCAGAGTTTAAGCAGGATAAAAAGTTTTTCTTAGCAGAATCAGAGTCTATATGGGAATGGATACATTTTTTCGATTTTCGAAGGACTGAAACAGGTATCACTCGTGTAAGTAACATATCGATGAAACAGTCTGTAATTTCAGAACAAAATTCAGTGAGTTTTAAAAATTGATCTCGTGATAAGCGAATTCCATTGGGTTTGAAATGAAAATTCTTATCATCCGTTTTGAATATCTGTTGAAGAAGACAAAAGTCTTCATCGACAAAGGCTAGAATGAGTTGATTATTACAAACCGAAGACTCTTTCACAGAATAAAAGTGAAACTTTGTCACATGTTGTTGGAAATGATCGAACGTCGTTGAAGTCATCACAACCCCATTTTTTGTCGGGTAGAGTTTACCGAAAGCACCTTCTTTGAAATTTCGAATATGCAATTTCAATTTACAGTTTTTATCCATTTCAATTTGTGCTAAAGTACACCATTCTAAATTCCAGGATGTTGAATAATAACTTTCCTTGAAAGTTCGGGTAAACCACTCGTCTTTATGCGAATCATCAAGTTCAGGTCTGTTCATCGGAGAGCAGTGAATAGGTTCATCATCATCATCATCAGAGATAGAAAACAAGTCAAGATTTAATGCAGGATCCTTCGAGAAAGAAGCAAAATCTAGTCTTGGTTTTTTCAAATCCAGGGGGTGTGACACTAAATGTCGAAAGGTAAGACTAATTCGAACATCTTTTATGTGAGGTTCTGCTCCAATCCCCTGTGTGAACAGTTCATTGCTGGGTGGATTCATATTATAAAGAGAGCCATGTTCTAATTTTATAAATGTCGAAGGCACATTCGGTTTTTTGAATTCAATAGTTCTCTGAGCACCAAAACTCAATACTGAAACAGGGAAGACAGCATTCAAGCAGGATTCATCATCTTTGTGGTGGCTTATGCAAGTTGACCCGTCTTGATAAAAATTAAGTAACACATAGTTGAAGGTGCACGCTGTTTCTTTTTCCACTTTGTCACGCAATTCTATCATCAGGGGAGTCCATGGAATACCGGGCACACTGGTTCCGCTGAAGGCATAGCTGGTATTGGCATCTCCGTAGGCTAAGGTCAGTCGTTTAGGCTTAACCTCTTTTCCAAACAGACGGAAAGTAGGTCTAAAGAAGGGTAATGTCCGCAACTCAGACAAATAACGATCCGCATGAGGTTTCTCGATGAAATCACTGATGTACTCCACATTTAATCCATTATCCGTAAAGTGAATGGAAGGCATTTTGAAGACAGCAGCAGCAGCAGCAACAGAACGTATCCAACAAGAGCAGGTTAACTTCAACGAAAAGAATGAACACTAATGAGCTGCTCAAGGCTTTATACTTGTAATCATCGCTTAATCTTATCAGCAGATAAGATCAAGTCACGTGGTGTATGACATCACTGATGACGTTGAATCAAGATATCCGGAATGACACAAGGCAACCTCGATCACGTGGTTTGATAACACTCATGACGAAAGGGGAAAAACCCAAGTGATAAGAACTTATATGATTTTTTCCATTTCTAGTCAAGTCACTGTGAAGGAAGCAAGTGTTTCAGGTAAGTATGTCTTAATTCATTTTTCATTTCATTTCTTAATTGATTTGTATATTTCATTCCTATCATTTTTCATAAATCTTAATGAACCTCCCTTTTAAAGTAAAACACACACACATTTAAAGAAATAAAGACACAGAAATATAACGAAATCTATTTATTAAAACGATTGAAACAATACACTTTTAAAAGTCTCTACATTAAGTTTACATAAAAACGAGTCGCTCACAGAATCTACATTCTTCAAAAACATGGATAGGACATCGTCGAAATTAACAAGCATTAAAATCATGTCCCCTAATTGTTGAAATTTTTCTCGATTGTTTAACATAAAACAGGAATGCAAACTCACACTAGGATGTCTAAAAACACAACCAGTACATTCATAAATTTGATTAAAAACAGTCACAATAGAATTCTCGATACAATAAATCAGTTTAGACCACAAAACATATTCATTTTCTTGAGAAGTCCGTTCACAATTTTGCTTTAATAAAGCAGGTAAATGTTTTTCATACATATGACGAATCAATTTCCGATTCAATGTATAGGCTTTTTCTTTCAAATGTTCAAGTTGTGCATTGTTTAATTGAATAAGAGATTCATTTTTTAACATTTTCAAACACATAACAGACTGATCCTCATTCAAAACTAAAAGTTTATTATTGGCGATAAACGATGAACTCGTATATTTCAAATTAAACGCAAATATTTTATACTGGAATTCATACCAAGTGCGAATGCCTAGTTCGATTCCATTCTGAGTTGGAATTCCTTCACTGGTAAATTCTCTAATTTGAACAGAGTATTGAGCATTCTGAAATTGTAGTCCTAAAAATATATGGTTTCCAAGTTCTTGTTGAAAAATATAATTTTCTTCTTTCACCGGTGGGGTTTGCAACACATCTTGTTGTTCAGACACGTCGGATTCTTGCGATGAGTCATCTATGAGGACACCATTGTTGGAAAGAGATGATTTCGGAAAGTCAATGAAAAATTCATTCAGAATAGCAGATTCGCAGCAGGAATCGGGGAAGGAAGTTTCTTAATCGACATACGGTTCTGTAGAGTCGGTGGCAGCATACAGGGTAACAGTCTCCATAGGCAATCTGGATTCATTCATTTCCAGAGATGGTTCTAAACGTGAATACTTGCAAGGCGACAATACTTCTTCGTGAGATCTTTTCATCGTAGGAACACACTAACAGCAGATTAAACTGATAACGGCGGTGACTCGTAGGAAAGACACACCCGCTGCAGTAAATTACACAATCGGTCAATTAACACACTTCGTTGATCCTCTTTTTGTTGTTTCTGGTTCTTTCTCTGTTTAACAGTTACTCTACGTTGAGTATGTGAATGCAGTTTTTGATGTTTCAAGAAGTCCACCTTTCGCGAAAAAATTTCTTTGCACACTTCACACGTCTTCGAATGAGTCTTGATATGACGTTGTAAATCACTTTTCTGAATGAAACTTTTATCTCACTTCTCACATTTAAAAGCTTTTTCGTCAAGATGAAATTTGATATGTCTTACATACATAAACTTTTGATGGAATGATTTGTTACAGGTTTCACACACGAAGGAGGCTTCCGTAAGAGGTTCTTCTTTTATCAAAAGGGTTGATGAAGAGGGTTTGATATCTGAAACAGGTTCCACTTTAGGTACGAGGTTCATCATCAATCCGGATGCAGTAGAGGGTTGACTCATCATAAACTTAAAATGACTGACCTCACTCAGCAACAGTAAAGTAAAAACTAACGTTTAAAAAAATTTCGCAAGAATTTATATCAGGATAGGGGGCGCGCGCGAACCGAAAAAACATCTGCGATTGCTTCACATAATGACGTCATCCCTTTAAAGAAAAAAAGCACTTCTTAAAATTTTCTTATAGAGATATGCAGTCGTGGCTGAATCGATAAGTAACAATCTATTATTCAGTCACGACTGCATTTTGCACGTTCGATCCCCAACAAAACTTTTTGGAAAAACACTAATTCCATCGACCAAATCTAGATGGCAGCACCAAAAGTCTGCCCTAAAAGTTCCTAAATTAAAATTTCTTAATAAATCACCGCTCGAAAAATAATCCCTCATACTAGAGTATGTTGAAAAAATTTCACTCATAATTTTTAACTACCTTTTTAAATGAACAACAGCAAAATTCAATCGAAAAACATACCGCACGTACTGTAACACGCCGAAAATTTTAAAGTCCCCACATTAAAAAATACCCCCATACTATAGTATGGTTTAAAAATTCTAACTCCCTGAAATTCCCGCTTAAAATTAAAAAAAAATATCCTTTTAACCCCTTCTCTTATAAGACAACTTTGAGGAATGAGGAGGAGGATTGAGGAGGAGGTGTGAGGAGGAGCTGAGGAGGAGGCTTGAGGAGGAGGAGCCCTCCTCCCTCCTCAGCTCCTCCTCCCGGGGCCGGACTCTCATTTTTCCCCTACTCGCCGCTGTAGGGGAAGTGCTCGAAAAGCCTGATGTTTTCGCGAAAGTTCGCCGTTCCATTCTTCGCCGTTGTTCTGCGTGCATAACCTCTGGTGGTCACAATTTTGAACATTTATTGTAATTACATGTTAATAAATATGCTTTAGTAACATAATCCTAATTTGTGTCTTTTTACCTGGTATCATAGCACACAATGTGTGGACATGGTAAACTGAACTGTGCTCAGGAGTAGAAATTTCAAACCCCTCTCCCCAGAAACTTAACCACGTCTAACGATTCAGATTTTGGGCTGAAAATTTAAGTCTAAGCTTTAGAAAGCATTTAATGAGACACAAAAAATAACAGTATAAAATAGTTATTCGTTACTCCAAAGTCTAAAGCGTACTCTATCGGAATTTTTTGAAACTTTTCTTTAAAATTTATTTTCAAGAAAATACTGACATAAAGAATAATTTTAGCAAAACGCGGCAGTAGTTGGAGCCTAATCTACGACACAAAGATCGGGAATAACTGATTTTTGTTCTGGGGGGAGAAGGGTTTCAAATTTCAAATTTCAGTTTACGCTACTTAACTACTCGTTAGGACTCAGATTTTTAGATCAAAATTTAAGTTTAAGTCTAAGCTTTCGAAATCATTTAAAGAAATACAAAAAATAAAGTTAAAAAATAGTTGTTTGTTACTCCAAAGTCTAAAGCGCCCCCTATCGGCATTTTTTGAAATTGAACTTTAAAATTTTATTTCAAGAAAATACTGGCATAAAGAAAATTTTTTGCAAAAACCGCAAACGAATCGACCAATTTTTCCATTTTTTATAATCATTTGAAATTTCGGACCCTAAACTTTAATGCCCCCTATCTCCTTGGGAATACGTCTGGGACCCTTAGTGTCCTATTTAATATTATTTGTCTTTAAGTGTACTATAACCCCTTAAAGTTCTGCTCATCTTTTATGAATCACCCTGTATATATATATCCCAAGATAGCGTCAAATTCAACCCTGCCGGCAGCAAGTCAGACCCCATAGGGACTATGTGGAGTTTTTGAGCTTTGAAAATAATCACAAGATTCTAAATCTTCAAGACAATATACCAGCCTCAAATTTACCCACTAATTATATAATTTAATCATAAGCATTTATATAAAAATATCATTAGCTATTATCTACATTTTTCATGTTTTAATTTCTAAACTTTGATTATTTTTCGACTTTTTTAAAAAATTTTCTCAAAAATATTTCTTTTTTCAAATTTTTAGATAAAAAAATCGGAAGTGGAATAATTAATACATAAAAATAACGATTTTAATTAATTGTCTTTAAAATTAAAAAAAAATGTTTAGTAAGGCATATTTGTTTATACTGGTGGTCGGCAAGATTACGCCGTACTCACCGTACTATCTATCCAGCCGTAAAACACTAATTTCTAATTATCTCCGTAATTAATTAATATTTATTCTTTTCTGCAGGGTTCTTATACCTAGAACTGTTTATTTTGAGTAAAATTGAGAAATGTACAATTTAAATCTTTGTTTTCACACATATGCAGCCGACACACCATGATAAACCATAATATGTAAAACACCAGCCGAGATATACGATATAGTCTAAAATAGTCCCCCTTTTTAATCCATATGTAGGAATTTGTAAATTTGCTGAAACTTGTGTTTAATTATTTTATAACAGTTTTATTTTTTGGGGATTTCTGTTCCCTGCATAAAACGACTTCTGAGATATGTCTAGTTTTCTTAAAGCTTCCCCCTTTAAACCCTGTTAGAAAGGAAATTTCTAAAATCTTTGGAACACATATTTAAATATTTTGTGTATATCTATTTTATGTCATCCCACGCTACCTACCTTCATGAGATATCATGATTTTGAAAATTTTTCGATCCTCCTTTTAGCCCCCTGAGAATGGGAATTTTCAAAAAAAATTTCTTTAGTGTATGCTGTCGTAAAAAATATACCCCCCCCCCCAAAAAAAATAGATTTTCAGACTTAGTAGTTTGAGCTGGACATTAAGCTTTTTATTTTTCAAACCATTCTTCCAATGTATTCATCATGTATTTTTTTATTATGTGTTTTAATAACTTTATAAAGCATTCAGATGAATACTGTGTTTGATTTGTATTTCGAAGTATTTAAAATATATTTTCAAATTATTTTAGAATATGTTATTAGTAAAGAAAAGTTTCGCGCTTTTACAGCGCATAAGTTTGCAAGTACGCATCATTGCATTTAAAATACTAAATATCAAATTAGTGTGAATTCATAGTTATCCATTTCCTTGTGTGGTAATGAAATTTAAATGTTTAAAAAGAAAGTTTCTCGTTTTTATACTGCTTAAGATTGCAGATAATCCATGCACTTGAACACTTACTTATAGCCCTTAATCTGTATAAATTTGATTATTGTGATAATGAAAGTAGTACGACGTAGAGGTTAGTGTAGATTGCTTGTAGATAATTTAATAATAAGCAGTCTTTGTTCGCTATCTTCACTTACATATCATTAAAACCTACCTTTAATCTATAAATTTGACCAATTTATTGATTAAATTTTTATTACTGATATCATGTTTGGTATAATCTAAGCGATATTTAAATTTTACTCAATAGATTTGATATATAATTTGACAATCTGTTGAGATAATTTAGTACATTTATATGATAGTTAATTTTACGTAGGTCTTCAAACAAATTTGCGTCATAAATATGATATTTAATTTGAATAATATTTAATTTATTGAATAATATTTTATCCATTAATCACATATTTAAATTCACATACCTGCTGATTAAATGTAACTCCGTTGATTTTATATTCTATTTCACCTGCAAATTGAGTTACATTTACACATTGATTTAATATTTAATTTGATCATATATGTAATTATGTATGCACCAAAATACATGCAATACATATAAATGCACCAAAAAAATTTCTTGTTATTTCGCCTTAGAAATTAATAGTATTGAACATACCAATGTTTTGTAAACAACTGATTTTAGAATAATTTCTTGAGAAATTGTATTTTGAAGTAATTTTCATAATCATGTGTTAATATTTTAATTTTTCTTTTCTTTTCTATTTTCTAGTTTTTATTTCTTTAAAGAAAATTATCAAAACAATAAAGAAGAACAATCGTATCTTCAATAACAATAAGTCTCTATCCTTTAAATATTTTCTTTTCGGTACATCCTGGAATCAACAAAATTATCTGTATTAAAAGACTCTAGATCTTAAAAGATATCTGCAAATCAACCAAGGAAAATAATAAATAAATCTACGTAACTAAAAAGAGTAAAATTAAATTGTTATTTACCATAAACATATTTGACATGTCTAAGCTAAATCATTTCATTGATAATTTCTTTGACGTTAGAAATAAATCATGAAATTGTATTGTTATTGTTTCATTACCCATACGCGTTTTTATTTTTAAATGCCAATGTCTTTTTGTATATAAATGAGAACAAGTGTATTTAATGTCTGAATTCATAGCGATTGAATGGATGATACTTACTATTCATGAATTCATTTAAATGGTAATTTTTGCAATGTAGATCCTTCCTAAAACTTTATGGAGTAAAGATTATGTAAAATTATTTGACAATTATTTTAGCTGAAATATTTTTAGTGAATTTTTCAAAAATGCTACCTATAAAGTAATTTAATTTTAATACAACATTTTGTTGAGTGCACAATAAAAGAATCTTACACGCACAATATAATTATATTTTTAGAAATTAAAGAAATTTATGCACTTGGTAAAAATGATATTTTACTGTTCAGCCAAATATGTATTACAGTACTTTTGAACACCCTTGTAATCGATTTGTCGGTTGATATGTGTACTATATAAACGAGGAAATTTACTTTAGCAAAAGAAAAAAAAAGGCTTAATAGGCTAAAATTTCTTTTTTAGGAATTTATACTACTACTACTACTACTACTACTACTACTACTACTACTACTACTACTACTGCTGCTACTACTACTACTACTACTACTACTACTAATAATAATAATAATAATAATAATAATAATAATAATAATAATAATAATAATAATAATAATAATAATAATAATAATAATAACAAACTTATCTTTAGTAATAATAAGTCTGACCTCTGAAATATTGCCTTTAAAAATTTCCTGGAATAAATAAAAATGTTAGCATTAATAAATTCTAGATGTCAAAAGTTATAAGCAAATCACCATGTAAAACAATAAATAAATCTACACTGTAAAAAAAATCTGTAACCTTAGTAATCTAAATTAACCGAAATCTCTTATGCTTACTAAAATTTTATGTGTACACTGTACAAGAAAATGATGTCAATCTACAAAACTTGTAAGCAAAACTAAAACCATCTGTAACTTTACAAAAGAATTTACTAAAATTTTGGTAACTTTACTAAAATTTTATCTATAATGCTCGTTATCGTCACTTAAAAAGTTCTTGGAATACGATTTCCCTAAGAAATTCTTAGTAACCTTAAAATTTGTTTGATTCAAAGTGCAAATCTGTGTCTGTTACATGAATTTTTATTGTTGCCGTTACATAAAAACTTCTTGGAATACAATTCTACTAGAAAAACTTTTGCAACTTTCCCAATTTTTTTTTACAGTGTACGTAACTAAAAAGATTAAAATCAAATTCTTGTTTACCATAAAAATATTTGGCATGACTAAGCGAAAACATTTTTTCATAGTTTAATTTGGTATTACAAATAAATCAGTGATATTTTGTTGCTATTGTTTCATTAGCCATATGCATTCTTTTTTTAAAATAGCATTGCCTCTTTTTATATAAATGAGAACAAATGTATTTAATGTCTGAATTCAGAGCGATTGAATGGATGATACTTATTATTCATGAATTCATTTGAATGATAAATTTTGCAATGTAGATCCTTCCTAAAGCTTTATGGAGTAAAGGTTATGTAAAATTATTTGACATTTATTTTATGTGAAATATTTTTAGTGACTTTTTCTAAAATGCTACGGATAAAATAATTTAATTTTATTACAACATCTTGTTGAGTGTAATATAAAAGAATCTTACACACACAATATAATTATACGCAATTTAGATTAATTAATTTTAGAAGTTAAAGAAATTTATGTGCTTGGTAGAAATGATATTTTTCTGTTCTTAACCAAATATGTATTACAGTACTTTTGAACACCATTGTAATCGATTTCTTGGTTGATAAGTGTACTATATAAACGAGGAAATTTCCTTTAGTAAAAGAAAAAAAAAGGCTTAATAGGCTGAAATTTCTTTTTCAGCAATTTATACTACTACTACTATTATTACTACTACTACTACTACTAATAATAATAATAATATCAAACTTATCTTTAGTAATAATAAGTCTGACCCTCTGAAATATTGCCTTTAAAAATTTCCTGGAATAAATAAAAGTATTAACATTAATAAATTCTAGATGTCAAATGTTATACGCAAATCACCATGTAAAACAATAAAAAAATCTACGTAACTAAAAAGATTAAAATCAAATTCTTATTTACCATAAAAATATTTGGTCTGACTAAGCGAAATCATTTTTTCATAGTTTACTTTGGTATTAGAAATAAATCAGTGATATTTGCTGCTATTGTTTCATTAGCCATATGCGTTCTTCTTTTAAAATACCATGGTCTTTTTGTATATAAATGAGATCAAATGTATTTAACGTCTGAATTCAGAGCGACTGGATGTTTGGTACTTACTATTCATGAATTCGTTTGAATGGTAAATTTTGCAATGTAGATCCTTTGTAAAGCTTTATGGAGTAAAGCTTATGTAAAATTATTTGACATTTATTTTATGTGAAATAGTTTTAGTGACCTTTTCTAAAATGCTACGGATAAAGTAATTTCATTTTAATATAAAATTTTGTTGAGTATAATATAAAAGATCCTTACACGCACAGCATAATTTTTGTTTTAGAAGTTAAAGAAATTTATGGTAGATAAGGAAAATAAAGGGTTTTAAATACTACAACTTTTACAAATAAATTTGATAAAACATTTAAAATGGATAATCTTTAATACAAATATTTAAATATTTTGTTGATAACAAAATACAATCTTATGCACTAGCTCTATGAGAGGGAAAAGTTTTATATTAAATTAACACAAGTAAGAAAAATCATGCGTTAAGCATAGATTATCAAACATTTTCGAACACTTCCTGAATTCATTAAAAAAAACTGCATTATTCAAAGAAATGATATGTTACTGTCCTTACCCAAATATGTATTACAATACTTTTATACAGCATTGTACTTGATTTGTCGGTGAATATGTGTGCTAAAAAAGAAAAATTTACTTTAAGAAAGAAAATAACAAAAATAACAAATAAAGAAACTTATATTTAATAATAATAAGTCTCTATCTTTGAAATATTGTCTTTTAAAAATTTCCGGGGATAAATAAAAATATTTGCATTAATAAATTCTAGATTCCAAAGTTATACGCAAATCATCATGTAAAATAACAAAGAAATCTACGTAACTAAAAAAATAAGATCAAATTCTTATTTACCATAAAAATATTTGGCCTGACTAAGTGTAATCATTTCATTCATAACTTACATTGACGTTAAAAATAAAACAGTGATATTTGATTGTAATTGTTTCATTAAACATATGCGTTCTTCTTTTAAAATATCAATGTCTTTTTGTATATAAATGAGAACAAATTTATTTAACGTTTGAATTCAGAGCAAAAGGATGATTGATACTTACTATTCATGAAATCATTTGAATGGTAAATTTTGAAACATAGATCCCTCCTAAAGCTTTAAGGAGTAAAGCCTATGTAAAATTATTTGTCATTTATGTTAGCTGAAATATTTTTAGTGACCTTTTCTAAAATGCTACGGATAAAATAATTTAGTTCGAATTCAAAATTTCGGTGAGTGTAATATAAAAGATTCTTACTAGTACAATATAACTGTATGTCTAGATGTTAATAGAATTTACTTTCTAAAAAAATTTTATATGTTTTAAATACTAAAAGGAAAAAAACAGTAATGGGAAAAATCCTTATCTTGAATAATAATCAATCTTTATAATTTAAATATTTCTTTTTCAGTATATTCTGGAATAACTAAAGTGATTTGTAACAATAAATTATAGATGTACAAAGTTAGTTGCAAATCAGTATGTAAAATAATAAATAAATCTACGTAACTAAAATGATTCAAATAAAATTCTTATTTACCATAAAAATATTTGGCCAGACGTAGCGAAATAATTTCATTCATAATATATTTTGGCATGAGAAATAAATCAGTGATATTTTATTGCTAATGTTTCATTACCTATATGCACTCTTTTAAAATATCAAGTCTTTTTATATGATAAATAATAATAATATGATAAAGACATAAATGAGAACAAGTGCATTTAATGTCTTTATTCAGAGCGATTGGATGGTTGATACTTACTATTCATGAAATCATTGAATGGTAAATTTTTCAAAATAAATCCTTCGTAAATCTTTATGGAGTAAAGCTTATGTAAAATTATTTGACATTTATTTTCGCTGAAATATTTTTAGCGACCTTTTCTAAAATGCTACGGATAAAAATATTTAATTTGAATACGAAATTTCAGTGAGTGTAATATAAAAGAATCTTACTAGTACAATCTACACTGGTGTCCAAAAGTTAAGCATAACTGGTAGCTAAGTAAGTAATGAAAGAAATATAAATCGAAATCTGGTGAAACTCCAAGTGTGTAAACAAAATAGTACGCGTCATATATTTTCGAAGAGTTTTCCCCGAAATCGAACGGGGGACCGTCAACAAATTGAAAAAGAACGAAGATCTTTTGGATAACCCTGTCAAAACTAATGTAGCAAAAGCGTTTAAACCGTACATTATGATTAATTGGCTTATTGTAATGTACTGTGTTTATTTCTATAAGGATAGCATGTATACTCGTAGAGAAATTAAGGTTTTTATAAAAACAGTCCTAAGTTTTTTTGCTTATAATTAGCAGAGTTCTTAATATAAAATAACGTTCTTTTCTGAAAATATGACAAACATCATTGTACACAATACCCTGTCATCAGAATTTAAAAATAATAAAATTTGTATGAAAAATGAGTAGGTTTAGTAAATAATTTTTCATTGCGCATGCGTCAACGATATCAAAATTTCATTTGCATATTGTGTTAGCTAAATGTATAGAGCAACTTCTGTAAACGTTTTAAAAACATAGCTTGAAAATTCTGAAAATGATCGTCTATAGAATCAACTCAAAATCCGTTATTCCTAAAAGGAAGCAAAAAATCAGGGGTTTTACCTAAATATAGTTGTACGTGCAATATTGTGTAGGCACTAAATAGTGGAATATGGATACAGCCCCTCATCTTTTTGCTTCATTAAGGAATAAAAGATTTTGATCTCATTCTATCAACGATAATTTTCAGAATTTTTAAGCTATGTTTTTGAGACTTTCACAAAGATTGCTCTATGCATTTAACTAACATAATATGCAAATGAAATTTTAATAGCGTTCATGCATGCGCAGTAAGAAATTATTTAGTAAACCTGCTCATTTGTTACACAATTTTTATTATTTTTTAATTCTGATGACAGGGTGTTGTGTACAATGATGTTTGTCATATTTTCAGAAAAGAACATTATTTTATATTAAGAACTCTGCAAATCATAAGCAAAAAACTTAGGACTGTTTTTATAAAAACCTTAATTTCTCTACGAGTATACATGCTATCCTTGTAAAAATAAACACAGTACATTGCTATAAGCCAATAATCATAATGTGCAGTTTGAACGCTTTTGCTATATTAGTTTTGACAGGGTTATTCAAAAGATCTTCGTTCTTTTTCAATTTGTTGACGGTCCCTTGTTCGATTTCGGGAAAACTCTTAAAAAATAAATGACGCGCACTGTTTTGTTTACACACCTGGAGTTTCACCACATTTCGATTCATATTTCTTTCATTACTTACTTAATTACCAATTATGCTTAACTTTTGGACACTAGTGTAATTGTATATTTAGATGTTCAGAGAATTCCATTTCTTAAAAAGTGTTATCCGTTTTAAATGCTAAAAGGAAAAAAAAAATAAAGGACAAAACCTTATTTTCAATACTAATAAATCTTTATAATTTAAACGTTTTCTTTCCATTATATCCTGGAATAAATAAAATGATTGGTAATAATAAATTCTAGATGTAAAAAGTTATATGCAAATCAGCATGTAAAATAATAAATAAATCTACGCAACTAAAACGATTCAAATCAAATTCTTATTTACCATAAAAATATTTGACCAAACTCGGCAAAATCATTTCATTCATAATTTATTTTGGCATCAGAAATAAATCAGTGATGTTTTATTTTTATTGTTTCATTATCCATATGCGCTCTTTTAAAATATCAATGTCTTTTTGCATATAAATAAGAACAAATGCATTTAATGTCTGAATTCAGAGCGATTGGATGATTGATACATACGATTCATGAATTAATTTGAATGGTAAATTTTGCAATGTAAATCTTCCGTAAAGCTTTAAGGAGTAGAGCTTGTGTAAAATTATTTGATATTTATCTTAATTGAAATATTTTCAGGGACTATTTCTAAAATGCTCTGGAAAAAATAATTTTATTCGAATACAAAATTTCGGTGTATGTAATATAAAAAATTCCTATGCTTACAATATAATTGAAAATGTAAAAGTTAAAAGAAATTTACTTGTTTCGGGTACATAAGAAAGATAAACAAGATAAAGAACATAAATAATTACAGAAATGCAACCAAAGCAAAAAAATTTCATAAAGCGTTGAAAAGAAATAAAATGTGAAACATTTTTTAAATATTTTGTTTTATATTAAATTAAATCAAGTAAGAAAAATCATGTGCTAAGCTGAAATTTACCACACATTTTCCAACACTTCCTGAAATCATTAACAAAACTTCGTTATTTAGAGAAATAAGTTATTACTGTACTCAGACAAATATGTATTACGATCTGCCTTATTCTACCCTCATCAAAATTTTCGGACCGCCATGGGCTGCAGTTTTTCCGAGTTATCTTGTGCAACTTTCGCCACATATAAAGAAAGACAGAAAAGTCTTTTCTCTAGATTTAAAGAAGCGTTTTTAATAATGTAATTTTATTATTAGGTATTATTTCAGTTAAAATATAAAATTTCTCAAAATGCAAATATTAAAATTCTTGTAATATATAAGATCAAAATTTAATAAAATTATTTCCATCTCAACTGAGTATATATATATATATATATATATATATATATATATGCTTTATATAATACTTTTTTAATCTAAAGTGAAGGCATGTGTATGTTATGTAATTTTTATCACGTCAAGTATATATAATTGTTTAATAGTTGTTTGTCTTACTTTTTATTAGCTTAATAAATATAATAATAATATAATAAATATTACTAGTTACAAAAACACTGCATTACTTTAGCTTTACAAAACTTTATTATAATTAAATGTAATATTACTAAGGTACCAAGAATTGTCAGAGGCTTTTACATTTTCAATAATTTTGTTATTTCAGTAAATATGCATTTCTGTCTGATGGTGTCCGAGGGTTCACGAAGCAGTTCTTTGGTGTTGTCAAGTTTAAATAAATTCACACTAATATATCTTTTTTGCGTTATATTAACAACTTAAAGAAACATTTAGTAAATTGAAAACAAGATACAGGAATGCAGTTTCCTGCTGCGGTTACTGGATTAACATATTATCCAAGTATGCGAAATCATAGCGAAGAGAAATATAAGCACCGTGTGTGCTTTACAAAGACATAAGAGAAACTGAAGTAAGTTCGTTCACAGTAAAATATTGTCCTTGAAGTAATCAACAAAAATGATTTCACCATCATGTGCAATCAACTACTTATGAATTGCTTTAAATAAACAATGATATTATTAATATCATTAATGTCACTTTTGAGTTATAAAGTAATTTACCCTTTATAATTATTATGGTTTTAAAGTAAACAGTTGAGTTAATTAATGTCACTTCTGAAATATGAAGTAATTTAACGTTTGTAAATATTACTGTTTTAGAATAAACACTCTAAACATTCGAACACTGTCTATTTCTATGTACATATTTTCATCGCAATGGGTTTATTGCATATCTTTAAAATGTTTTAAACAACTTTATTTTTCACATTAAACATAAAATTAGGATGATTACATAATCTGACTTTCTCATTTCCCATCTTCTTCAAGATAAATTTACTTGGATTCGTATACGAAATATGTTCTCGCATTTTTAATTAAATGCCATATTACATGGTATTCTTTTCTAGATGAAATTCATGTTTCTTAACAATAAAGTTCATTTCTTTTTGAGGGATTCATATTATGAAATATATTTCAAGTCGGCTTATTTAGATAAATATTTTTATCAATAGTAGTTGAAATTAAAGCCATTGAAATATATATTTGTATTATATATGAAAACATTCATTATTTTCTAAAACTTATTTCCCTTTAATTAATTCTCACTACTCTATAGATCTATAAAGATAAATATTTATTAGATATTCAATTATACTTATATAAATTAACAATTTTGCTAACTAAAGTTTCTTTTAAAATATTATTACAAAAATTAACCTTTTTGCCTGAAATGTCATATGACAATAATTATTTCTCATGGATTTTCTATATCTCACCTATAATATCTTTTGCAAAAAATATACATTTTCTGTTTCTAGAAGGTAATTCTGGCAATACTGAGCTGTTTTAAACGTAACATTGAGAAAATAAGCATGACATACTGTTAAAAAAACCTTTAGTATTGTGATGCGGCCTCGTAAATATGCATAGAAAACTCCAAATAGAAGTGCTTAATCTATTTTATTAAACAATACAACTTTGAGAGAGTAAAGCTAAAGAGAAAAGGTGATGACCATTTACAGAGCAAACAGAAAGCCCAGTGACAAAAACAGCTATTAAGATAACTCGGCGAGTGAAATGACATGAACTTACATATATTTGTGGTAAGAGGCTTAAACGGACAAAATCACAACCCTGACAAAAGAGAAAATACGTAACCAAATACCAACTTTTGTCACAAATTAGGGACTACTGGATAAAGAAATTTTATGAACACGTGTGTATTCAGAGAAAGTTTTTGACCATTTATAAAGCATCCTCATAAAATTCGTTAAGGGTGCGCTGCAGTGAAATTCCACGATCGCATAATCCCATGTTTGTTAACATATGGGAAAACTTTGAACCGCGATAACTCATTACCTAATTTAATAACGGAAATACTGTTTTTATCAACAGAAAATAGAAAACAAATTCCGATGATGTGCGTTTTTAAAAATTGTCTAGGCAAATTTTAAGTGTTTTTTAAGAAAATGATAAAATTTAATTAATAAAATTTAGAGACTGTTTTTAAAAAAGCATATAATTGGCATCTGGCATCTCTTTCTGATGGTGAAAACGGCATTTTAATTATTATAGTAGGTATGAGTCATCTCTTTTCAAATTTGTCCCATAGGTTGACATGGGATTTCTGAATCGGTGAGTTTCACTGCAGCAGAAACGAAAGAAAAAAGAAATCAAATGATCATGATCATACGACGTATGAGGACGACGTAGGACTAGAATACAGTTGCAAAAAATGTAAATCAGCATTAAATATTGTGTGTTGGCCTGGAAAGTGTGAGAAAGATTGAGCGACATAAATGGGTTAGAGTTTTTAGTTTTCTCTATTTCTTTTTTTTTTTTTTTTAGAAAGAAGACAGTTTAAATAGTTGGATATAAAGAAATCAATGATATGGTGACGATTTGAATAAAGGGGACATTGGTGCATGTGTACTAAGTGACGCATATTTCGACGTAACGAATATAACCAGGTGTGAGAACTTTCTTTAGGAAAGTAATTTTGTCCATAATAGTAAAAGCATGCAAGCGGAAGGTCGTATTTAACATTCTGAACATGAATTAGTTAGTCAATTTATATTCTAGAGAGGCAGTGGAGTATTAAAACAAATATATACTTAAATTTGTAAAGAAATATTAAATTATTACTGAAAGGCAGCTAACAGGTTGGTATTTAATATAAAAGTCACAAATAGTTTCATATATAGCAGAACTCTGTTCTACATACTTTATTTCATTGTAGACTGTGTGTAATCTCGGTATTTTTTGAAACGAAAAAAAAAGAGTCCCTACCAAATAACTATTTTTTTAAAACTATTGGTTCTAAAAATATGAACATTGGAATAATGGTTTCTTCTATTTATTATAAATGCTCGAATACAGAATTCTTCATCTATAAAACAAAATTTAAAAGATTGGTATTAAAAAAATCTTATTAAATTCAAAACACGATAGAAACTACCGAATCTGATTAAAAGTTGTTTTAATATTATAATGGTATCTATCTTTGCTTATATATTATATAATTTTTTCTGAAACTTCAAGAGGAAAAACCTTCTGAAATTTCTATTTATTAAACATATTATGTAGTAATTCAAAAATAAACATGGTAAGGTAAATGCACCAGTAGTGGGCCACTTAAGGACATTTGTCTAATTTTTATTAATACGTTAGTGAATTCCAAAAAACATATATATTTTTATCCTAGTCCTTACCTTCATGTATCAGAATAAAGATTCAAATTTTTAAAATATATTCTCTAGAAA
Source organism: Maratus speculifer (assembly GCA_964019185.1). Lineage (NCBI taxonomy): Eukaryota > Metazoa > Arthropoda > Arachnida > Araneae > Salticidae > Maratus > Maratus speculifer. The sequence continues at coordinate 97,382,432 of OZ025290.1, forward strand.
AAATGAAAAATAAAAAATGTTACCTTCCTCTATGCTTCATTAGTGGGCCCCCCAAAAGTTGGCCACTCCATTCTTGAGTTTAATGTGTACTGTACACAGGTTATATTTTTTTTTTACATTTCTATATTTAAATATACAAAATAATGAAATCATATTTAGAAGTTTTGATGATTACGTAAAATAATTTCAGCTTCTCATTAGTTTTTTCGAACAATCTGTAATATTTTATAACTTAAAAAATATGTCTGCTCTATTTGTTACTTTTCAGTAGTGATAAATAATAAGATATACATAATAAAAGGGGTAATTAAATACTGAAATGATTTCAAAACTATATTACATTTATATACATATATAAAGATAGGAAGAAAAAATGATAATGTGAGTGGGATTTAAATTTAACTGCATTTATTTTTCTTTTACAGCCATTTTTTTTACAAAAAGAATACAAAAGTTGAATATCTATTTGTCTGAATTCTGGTTGCGGTACCACTCCAACTATATCGGAAAAAATTATGCTAGAGACATCATTTTTCTTAATGACAAAGTCTTTTTATCTTTATTAACTTTGAAATACTCAACGTAATTAATACTATCTCTTACCAACGACGATATCCTTGAATAGTTCTGCTGTGAATAAACTAAGTTGGCAAATGCTGCTGGCGGCTCACTGCAAAACTCCTTCCTATCTCACTGGAGGTTCAATCATCACTTACTATAACTCCAATCTAATTCAATTTACTGCTTCTCCACACACTACTAGCAGGCTTGCGTCACTACACACCACTAGCTGGCTTGCGCCGCTAGACACACACACTCAAACTCCAAGCTCTTATATGCTGCAAACTGAGGTACTACAAATTTGAATATTGCTTCTATCCCGAAATAATTTGTAGAACCGATGAAGACACAAACGCTCTAGAAAGTAAAAGTAAAAGAGAGGATAGATGTCGCTTCCATGCTACACCTGTTAAATCACTAACGTCACGATCTCACAAAAATGCTAGAGTGCCTTTATGCAAAGGACACTCCCTCACAACCACCCTCAGCATCTACAGAGAAAAAGGACTGGGCAAAATGCATGCCCTGGAATTTTTATTGTTATAAATTTCGAACCGTACAAGAAACAAATTGATGGGTGGAATTTGGTACCGAAACATAACTTTCAAAATATTACACTTTAACCCACCACTACAAAATCATCAGTTTGCATCAAAGTTCCCATATTCAATCCAATCATTCTCCTACCTTAAAAATAGCCTCCATAAAGCTGTCAAAACTCTTAAACTTCCAAAACTAATTACTTTCTCTTTAAGAATAACCCACTCCACGTGGAGTGCTAAAATTTATCAAAACATTAAACTTGCCAAATTTTCCTCAATACGTAAATACAACTGTAACTCTACCAATAACTCTCATCACTAAAACTCGCACAAAGTAAAAAAAAAAAAAAAAAAAAAAAAAACATGCGGAAAAATTTTTCTTAGCAAAACTTGTAACTCATCTAAAATTAAATTTACTTCATACTATAATAACTCCACGCTACCATACTACGTAATTCGTTATACCCATAAACCAATGAACTAACCTCCAAGAATTCGATTGAACCAGCTCCACTTGAACAATACTTGGGGTAACATACGTACAGCCTCACATAGCTGTGCTTATACAATAATCTAAAAGATCAAATTTACAAACCAAAGTGACGTCATCACATATAACTCTTCATCTGTATTAACTAAAAAAGAAATAGCAGTATCAAAACATAACACAGGTATACTTCCCTGCAAGAAAATCACATTAACATTCAATTTTAAAACAATACAATTTCATATACAAGTGTAGCATAAAAATTCGCAACTTGCAGGAATTACTCCCAACTAAAGTACAAACGCAACGCACAAATTCCGAACGATAAGAAGGAAGTTAATTCATTAAATGTTAGTATAAGAGATAGAAACGCGTGTTAAGGACTTCTTGACCACAAAACACGTGCACGCCTAATCCGTGGCTCGTGTACAAAATAACCCAAAGTACTATCTATTAATTTCTGAAAAATTAAACATACATCAAGATACATATTATAACACATCAACAATATAACAATATAATAACATTTTTAACAACTAACATAACAATTAACAATAGATCCAGAATTTTTAAAAGCAGTTAAGACAAAAATTTCAAACATACATAAAAGTAACAATTTAGCAAACAAATTTTGAACTCAATTAAGCACCGTTCGTGAGTCAGTAAAAATTTCCAAAAATAACCAAAAATACAAAACAGTCTATCTGCTTTTCATTCCTTCATATTGCTACCACATAAATGCACTCTAATAAAAATTTAATAAAGAATATGATCACCCAACTGTAGAGATGATTCGCTGCTAGCCGGCTTCATACTACAGGATGGCTTTCTCCTCTTGTCCCAGAAACCTTGAACGAACGATCTTTCGTCATCAGAGCTATACGGTGACGCAACAGTTGACTGTCGTGCCTGCAGCCTGGTCCTGAATGGATGCCGTGGGACACTTGTAGACTCCACTTGACGTCTCCGCTCTGATAGGTTCGCTGGGGTCACTCCAAGGCGAGAACTGCTGACGCTGGTACTCTGAACGTTGTCTCCTCTTTCTAGATGCACCCGAAGTTACTGAAGATCCTAGGGCACGCTTCTGTCTAGATCTCCGCTGTCTTTTATTGGGCAAAAAGTCAGATTTAAAAGTTCGTTTAACTGTTTGACGAGTATCAATATAAGGTTTTTCCGAGGATTAAGTACTGGAGACGCTGAACTATTGGATAACTTATGTTTTTGAGGTTGCTGTCTAATAAGTGGAGAAACGGGTCGGTTTATGATCTTTTGCTTTTTATGGCACACTGAGTCTGACGTATTTGAGACTGTTCTTTTATTTTTATTGCCATACTTTCCTCCAAAAAACTTTCTACTTTCAATAACAGTTTTTGGAGCTGTCTGATTAGATTTTCGTTTTGAATATTGATGATAAGAATTCGACGAAGAAGTGCTGGACTCGGGGCACTCATTAGATCGGATATTTTGCGAAACACCACTCGACACATGAACACCTTCACTACCATTTTCTCTAAACTTATATACTGGAACCTGATCCAGATTAACCGACATTCTGTCGCCATTTACATTAACAACCAAATTATTATTTCGAACTTCCAAAACTTCAAACGGACCGATAAACTTCGGACCAAACTTGGCTACCCTCTTTTGACAACTCGAACTTAACCAATGCTATTCTACTAACACAAAATCTCCAACTTTAACTTCCAATTCCCTTCTACGCATATTTTAATAGCGTGTATTTTAATATATAACAGCTTCTTCTGTGCTGTTCTGTGTTACTTGTGCTTCCTTAACCAACCTCTCAATATCCTGGCACATAAACTGACTTTTCGCATCCGATACCATAACTAGCCTCTGAAATGGAGTAATGACTTTTCTACCCAAAAATAACTCAGCAGGCGTTTTCCCCGTCGACTCATGAACTGCCGTACGAAGTGCGTACGCAAAATGCTGAAGAAACTGATCCCAATTCGAATGATGCGAACCAACAAAAAAAGAAATCATTTGAATCTACGATTTTGTACGATTTACACGGTCAGGCATATTAGATTGCAGACGATAAGGAGCAGTAAAAGAATGATCAATCACCAGATTTTCACACAGAGCCTTAAATATATCAGAAATAAAACAACGGCCATGATCCCTAACTATCCTAATTGGTGCACCATATTTCGAAATATAATTATCGAAGAATGCATCGGCAACTGCAGGTGCTGAAGCCTTACTGAAAAGGACTTACTCTACCCACTCACTAAAATAATCAACTATAACTAATACAAATCTATATCTTTTAGGATTAGACAATGGATAAGGACCGATTAAATCTATATCTACACATTCATTAGGAAAATTTACTTTAATAGGAATTAATTTGCCAGCTGGACTTACATTTTTATAATTATAAGGTTGGCATGTGCTACAGCTGGAGACATAAACGCGCACTGCTTCCCACATTTTAGGGAAGTAGCAGGATTCATAAATTCGAGCATAAGTTTTCCTAATTCCTAAGTGACCTGCTAATGGATTTTCGTGAAATTCTTTCAAGATAGCCTTACGAAGACCAGCCGGAATAAAATCTCTTAATTCACCACGTGAATTTACAACTTTAGAATTAAAAAAAAAGACCATAGTTAAGTTTAAAAGATTGGAACCATTTCTCAAACATAGGCACATTTGCGCTCAGTACATCATCAGGGTTTTCCAAGTAACGATATAAACTACCGAACTCCTCATCTTGATTCTGTTCCCTTAAACTGCTCTCGTGACCTTAACACTAACGAAGACAATGCACAACACTTAACTTCCTCCTTGACCTCTAAACCACAATTTCGAGAAAAAGCGTCTGCTACCGCATTTTCCTTGCCAGCCCTATGTTCTATAACAGCATTATACTTTACCAACTTCAAACACCATCTAACCATACGAGACGACAAACCCTTTCCATTAGTTAACTTTGTCAAACCTGAATGATCCGTAATGACTTTAACTGGTATGTTAGTGACAAAACAATGAAATTTATTCAAAGCCCAAATTACTGCAAGACACTCCCTTTCTGTAATCCAATAATTCCTTTCTGCCCCATTTAAAATTCTAAAAGCAAACGCTATCGGTCGACCTTTCTGTGCTAACATTGCTCCCACCCACACTGCACTCGCATAGCAATAAACTTCAAACTGAGACGAATAATCGGCGTGAGATAAAACAGGAGGGGAACCTATTGCATCTTTCAATAATTCAAAAGACCTCTGAGCCGCTGACGATCGCGTAAACTTCACCCTTTTCCTTTTTAAATTTACAATGGTTCACTTAATTCTGAAAAACGTGGAATGAACTTGGCGAACCAAGCCATCATCCCTAAAAATGTCGCTACTTCTTTACTATTTTTTTTTTGGGGGGGGGGGATTCATTGACATAATAGCCTCTATTTTCTCATTATCTATATTAATGCCATCCCGCGTAATTTTTACTCCTAAATACTTTATCTCTTTTCTCAAAAATTTACATTTTTCCAACTTAACTGTTAACCCAGAATCTCTTAACAACGTAAATACTTCCCTCAATAATCTTAAATGTTCCTCAAAAGTAGCTGCCATTATAATTATATCGTGAAGGTAGACCGAGACACCCTTACCAATCAAAGGTTTAAGGATATTATTCATGGCCTTCTGGAACGTTGCCGGAGCTCCCGATAAACCGAAACTCATTCTCTTAAAAGCGAAACAACCGTCCCGAGTAATAAACGCAGTTTTAGGTATATCCTCTGGCTTCATTGCAATTTGAAAATATCTTGACGTAATATCTAACGTGTCGACATATAATTTGTACTCGTTATATTAGCCAAAATGCCATCGATTACTGGAATAAGATACAGAGGGTATTGCGTTATTGCATTTAACTTCCTATAATCTACTGCAAATCTGTATGGCCTCTGGATCATCTAAACTTTTCCCATTATTCTTACGACATAACACTACCGGCGATGCAAAAGGAGACTCAATTGGCATTATAATATCGTCTGCGAGCATTTTTTGAATATGATAATCAATTATACCTTGCTTAAACTTGTCATAACGATATGGTTTACTAGCAATAGGTGCTTTCAAACCAGTATAAATCTCCTGCCACGCAACATGCGTTAAACCCGGTTTATCAGAAAAAACTTCACCAAACTCAATCAAAAACTTATTCAACTCCTCTTTCTCAACTTCACTTAAATCCGATTCCCCCAAATCAACTGACACCGAAACTGACTCTTTCTTCCTCACACTCTCATCATTATTTACAACCAAAGACTTTTTAAAGAAATCCAGACTAATTCCTCTATCTTTCATATAATCCACACCAACTATACAATGCACAGTTAACCCATCTAACACACAAAACTCCCAACAAGACTTAACCGAACGAATTTTAATTTCTAAATCTACTGAACCCTTATTATCACATGCTACCCCCTGTGCCGACTGTACCACCAGATTTGAACTCTTCAAATTTTTTACGAAAACTATTTCCGATAACAATCATAAGAAATGAACGACTTATCTGCCCCTGTATCGAAGACACTTTTAACGACAATACTATCTAACACAATTAACATTTCAGGCAACTCAACCGGATTAATAGTAACTTTATTCAAACTCACAGAAGGCTTTTCCATTTTAACCTGTAACTGCATACCTTCCGAAATACAGCCACCTACCTGTTTAACTGACCCGACTTCTTAGCACATCTCCTTTGCATTGATCTACCTTCAAAATTCTCATCCGACGTTAAACTCCTTACTCGTGAAGAAACATTATTTTCATATCCACCCCCTCTAGGACTTTAACCACTATTTCGCCTATTTCCATCCATATTTCTGTTAACACTTCTAAAAGTATTAACACCTCCAAAATTCTTGGTACCATTATCAGCATTTGACACATTTCTACTAAATCCATAATTTCCATTGCTCAAATCATTACGCATAAAACGCTGTCCCCCTCTCAAATTCATATCCCCCTCATTTCTCAAATTACTTCCCGTAAGACATGGTGACGTCGTTGTGAAGTCACACTGTGACTTTGTGACCGTCGATGTGACGTCACGTGACGTCGATGTGAAGTCACAGTGACTAAAATGTGAAGTCGTTATGACCGTTTTAGAGCTTGTTTGTGACGTCACATTGTGACCACTTTGTGACGTCACAATGTAACCAATTTGTGAAAAGTGTGTCATTTGTGACGATTTTGTCATTAACATTGTGACGAAACTGTGACGAAAGTGACAATGCTTTCAAGTCACTTTGTGACCAAATTGTGAAATACAGGGTGAGTCCAAAATCATGGAACAATCTTTGAGTGGGTGGTAGGACTCACTATAACAAATAATGATGGCACAGAAATATATGACCGGAAGTGACCCGTCAAGACGCTACACTAATCACTAAAAAAGACCAGGATGATAATGTTAAGTGTATGGAGGGGGGTGGCGTTGTTTTCAAATATCTTGCTCAGATTTCAATATTTTACATATTTTTTCCATAGGATAGCTGAGGACGATCCACAACAGGGCTGATTTTTACTTTTTCGATTTTGGTTATATTTTTTTATATTAAGATAGTTTCAGTTTTAGAACCGGTTTAAACTGGTTCTGAAAGTTAAAGTATTTTTCTTTTAATCTGTAACCAAAATCAAAAAAGTAAAAACCAGCCCAGTTGCAGATCGTCCTCAGCTATCCTATGGAAAAAAATTATGCAAAAATATTAAAATTTTAGCGAGATATTTGAAAATAGTGCTCCCGTACACTTAACATTATAATCCGTGTCTCTTGCAGTGACTAGTGGGGCGTTTTAACGTGTCGCTTCCAGTCATACATTTCTATGCCATAATTATTTATTATAGTGAGCTCTACCACCCCCCCTTAAAATTTGTCCCATTATTTTAGACTCACGCTGCAGATCATCTGTGACAAAATTTTCGTTAACACTGTGATGATTCTTTGACGATTTAACTTTTCTTAAAGATTCTTTAACAATTTAAAAGAAACAGGATCTGCTGATACTATAACTCCATGCCATGTTCCTGTTAAAATAGGGTTTGAGTCCTAAAATCATATATTAACAATTTATGAACAAATACTGTATAATACATAAAAATAGTTACCTGCAGTAAGGAGACTTTCTTCTAAATTAAAGTTAAAAATTCGATTTACCTCACATGCCTTACAACTCTGGTGTTGTTTTCAAAATTTGAAAAATATTACCTTTCAACAATATTTATATATTTCCCCGCCACATGCTGAAAATTGCATAGCTTCAATTTTATTTATAACTGACACATACTTAGTAGTATGTTGTTCAAACTGTTTAATCTTTTTGAACTTTTTTTAAAAACCTTTTACTCGCTTTAATATCTACAAATCTCAGCACATATCTAAAACTGTACAGCTTGCCAATATTTCTGACCAATAATCCTGATGTCTATAAATATATATATCTTTTAATTATATTTTGTTGTAATTTTCAACTAATTGAAAGAGTGTCCAGGTCAGGATTCGAACTAAGCAATCTTTCGCGCAAATTGTCAGACTGAACTATCCTGGAAGAATCTGACGCACACAATTCACACCGTGAATACGAACGCATACTTATCATTATTATATATAACCCTACGTAATAATACTTTACATTTTTTTTCAAACTACCCGTATGATAAATGCATACTATTCGTATGAGTATATAATGATATTTCTCCGGGTGAATTGTGCGTGCTAAGTTGCTCTGTAGGAAGAGCTTTGGCAGCATGCATCGAGGGTCTCTAGTTCGAATCCTAACCTAAACACTTTTTTACTCATTTTGGAAAATTAATATTCGTTTGATTAATTTACCAATTAAAATCATTCTGTTAAGTATAATATAGAATTATCTTTTAATAAAACTACGTGAAGTTTATGCGCAATATTCGTAATATACAGATTTTATTTGAAAATCGAGTACAAATGAAGATGAGGCAATTAGTTCTAGTATTATGCTTAGTTATTTCCTTACTATAGTGGCCTGTGCGCATGTATGATTACACCAAGTTTTAAATTCGTAGTTAAACTCGTATATATATGTTGTATATGCCATATAGTGTAGATGTGCCGGTAAAGGACATCCTTAAGGATTTTTTTTTAAGTTTCTTTTTTAAAAGCTATAATTATTAGATTCCATTTTTTTCGTATTAAATGAATCTATTAATAATATTTAAGTATTCTCAGTCTCACTTCCCAATATTAGACAAAATTTTATTGAAAATAATAAAAATACATCAAACACTAAAAATTTCAGTAATGTACATCCCACAAAAAGTACATGTAATTGTTTTTATGACTATTTGAACCAGGATTTAATGAACACATACTAATGAAACAAAATTGTTATTTTCAACACAATTTAACAATTAAGATATCAAAAATTAATAAAATAATGCGTTAATTACTCATTTTTAAAAATCAATAATTGTTATTATCACAAATTTAATATCTTAATTATTTTAGATACATGGTTAAAAATAATAAATGTCATGGAATTACCGTTATGACATTTTTGAGATTATGAGAAATTCAGAAAGGTATTATAAAAGTTTTAAATTTTTTTTTTTTTTGCAATATTAGTGCATAAATTAGTATATTTATCACTATTTTCAACAATTACACAACCCCAAACTCCTTTATATATTAATTATAGCGTTAACTTTTGATTATGTGTATATTTTTTAATTTATTAAAATGTGATTTTAACCATGTAATTAAAAAAAAGTAATTAAAGTGCATTTTAAAAATAGTATTATTAACTATTTTCAAATCGTTGACATGCTGTTCCGTATTTCAACAAAATAAATGTTAAATTTATTGAATTTAGTAAGGTATGTGAATTCAAAAAAGTTAAATTAATATTATACTTATTCCTTTTATAACATGTCTTTTACGAAATTAACAGAAATCATTATAAAAAAAAGCAGAAAAAATAACATTTTCTTACCTCTTTCTTATCGGCATTATCCTCTAGATCCACTTTGATAATCCAAATAGGGAAGATAATTTCGAAGTCGGAATGTCCGAAAGAAGTACTATGACATTGGCGCGCTCATATCCACCCGTAAGACATGGTGACGTCACACCTTTGACCAAAATGCCATCCCTCAGTGACGTCACATTGTGACTGAAATGTGACGTCACATCTGTGACCAAAATGCCACCCCTCAGTGACGTCACATTGTGACTGAAATGCGACCTTCTTAGAAAATTAAAAAATATATACAAAAATTCTTCAAAAGATGTTATTCAATGGAAAAAAATATTTTTCTGTCAATTGAAAAAGTTTTTGTGACGTCACTGTACCAAAAGGCCACCACTCAATGAAGTCACATTGTGACTGAAATGTCACCTTCTTAGACAATTAAAAAAAATACAAAAATTCTTCAAAAGATGTTATTTAATGGAAAAAATATTTTTCTGTCAATTGAAAAAGTTTTTGTGACGTCAATGTAATGCCACTGCAAATAACGCCCTCATAGCATGCATGGTCACAGTGACGTCACTGTGAGTCACGGTGGTCACGTAACACCTGTGACCAAAATGCAACCACTTAGTGACTTCACATTGTAACTGAGTTTTGACCTTCTTAGAAAATTTCCAAAATCTGTTATTTATTGTAAAATTACACTTTTTTGACAATTAAAAATTATATTGTAACATCATTGCTATGTCACTGCATGTAATGCACGTCATGTCACATTTGTGACAAAAAAACACCATATTGTAAAGCTGCAGTGTAACAAAAATATGAACTTAAAAAAATCTCAATAATCTTAAAAAATTTCAACATATAAAGAGAGAAATAACTTGAACTGTAATTTAAATAGGCCGTGTAAATGTATTTCGAGCTTGAATGAGATTGATAATCTTACAAATTTTTTTTATTTAATGTTTGGTAATTTATTTTTCGACATTTTAGAAAATGATTAAATTTTTTCCTGTAATAACAAAACTACAAAGAATCACTTACGCAAGGGCAATTATCCATTTTCGGTACCAAATATGCAAAACTTGTTTTTCTTGTCACAAATCTTGTAAAAATCGGGCTATGAAATGTCATTAAAATATGCAGTTATATATTACATAACGTTTTTATCATTTCAAAACATTTAAATAATTTTAAACATTAATGTATGGATGTGTATCTAACATTTCAAATCAAATGAGTAATTTGTTATCCTTGACAGTGAAAATGTGTGCGTAAATATAGAAAAATATTTGTATTAAAAAATGGATGTATTACACATAATTATTAATTAGGATAGACTGAAAAAAGATTTTTAGACCGAAATCGAATCGAAAGACACAAATAAAAAGCTTTTATCCTCTATAATCCTCCTTTTTTTGCATTAAGAATATACTATGTATGTTCACATGTGATACAAACTTTATTTTAAAACAAGTTTTTTTATTATTAGCGTTAAATCTATTATTTTAAATCTTTAAAAACTTAAACAAAATTTCATCTAATAAACTTTAATTATGATTATTATTAACTATTATTTACAAAAAAAGAAAAAAATGATTTTACAATTCATTTTAACTTGAATTGTTTTGAAACTAATAAAAATAAAAATACATTAACAATTTTTTCAAATAAAAAAAATTGATCAGAATCACTCTCATAAAATTATTGCGTTTTTAAATTCCAAAATATTACATAAGAAAAGAAAAAAAAACGGTCATGCGCATGGAAAGTGAAAATCGTCTGGAAGACAAGACTCAAGCGGAAGTCCGTGCAGGCTACTCTCGTAACCAGAGATTAAACAGCTCCGGTTAAGAAAAATAAAACCATATGAGAAATGACGTAACAGGAATGTCACATGCGAGAAATATTTTTTTTATTTTTATTTTTCGTTTGTTTATTTATTTGTTTATTTTGTTAAAAAAAAATTTTAACATGTAATTTTGATACTTTATTATTTTTTAAAACCTTTTAAGAAAAATTACCGAATTAAACAACCTACACTTCTGATTACTATCACAACAACAGCTGACTAGCGCAAGGCACACTGGGAAAATAAAATATCTCTGATGTTGACAAACCCTGGTAACGAGAGTGCCTTGCACGATAGTTAGAACTCTCGCTAGAGTCTAGTCTGCAAGCGAAAGAATAAATAAACGTAAACAAAAATATTTTAAATTGATGATAGAAGACGCGAGAAATTAGTTGACTGGAATTTATGGCAGATGTGACTTGTGAGCACATGCGTATTGACACGGATTTACAATTTAAACAAGAATTTCCACTACAACTCTTCGAAGCGGCAAAACATAAGTCCGAGAAAATTAAGCGGGCTTTGACTGTTAAAATGATTTGGTCTATGCCACTTTAATTATTATCGGATTTAGTTTGTGCGGCAAAAAGAATTAGAACGAATGAATTCGATGGAAAAAAGGTATGGAAAAATATTATTTTTCATGGTTGCATTTATCATTATTATTATTCTGAGAAGGATTTTAATTACCTTCTCAAAAACATGCTATAAAACATCAATGCTTTATTAACTTAATAAAGTCTAATACATCCATTATTTAATTGTTGACATAAAAAACTTAATTATTAATAATTTGGATTCGGTTGTCACAGGTAGTGATTTTAATTGCATTTTAATCTCGTTGTGTCCTTTTTTAAATTAATTGGTTAAAATGTTTCCATAAACATAAAATCATATGAAAATATATTATAATAAATTGTTAGTATAATTATAAAACATTTAAAGATAATTATATTTTGTAATAAAGAAGCTTTTTTATAGAATAAAATTATTAACAGACATCCTTTTTAGGTAGCTTTCATTACAAAAAGTAAAAAGCTACCTATTGCAGCCGTCCGGAGGAAAGTACTTCCGGAAAATTTTGACCCCCAGACCCCAAAACCACCCTCCGTTCAAATGTTGACACATATATATATATATATATATATATATATATATATATATATATATATATATATATATATATATATCTGATTTTTGTCATGCGATAACTAACGTATTTATGAACCGATTTGAATGAAACTTGGTATGTACATAGTACATACAAAAGTCTCGACCGAGTTCGTTGGTCAGCATCATCCGCCATTTTGTTTAAAAATGGCGGCCATTTAAAATTTAAAAAAAAATTAAAATTTAAAATTAAATGCAAAAAAATTAAAAGTTGAAAAATATTTTTCTTTTACGTATTAGAACTTAAAACAAAGATTCCAGAACACTTTTTATTTTGTCTATATCTTAAAAAATGATTGAGTTATAGCACTTTGAATTTTGCTTATGGCTGACATTTTGAAACGGTCTGATCTGAACAATCCACAATGTTGCTTTAAAATGGCATACACTTTATGATATCGTGGAATTTGGTGACTCTTTAAATCGCTTAAAATAAAACCAGGTTGAATAAAAGATGACTAATTTCTAAAAATTCCTATTAATATTCAGTCTTGACAAAAACTAGTATTCAATCTTATAAAATCACTAATTTTATAAGATTATTTCCACTAATTTCAGCTTAGTATTTTTGAACAATGTAACTTACTTTAAAATAAATAAATAAATATATAAGTATATGAAAGCTACCTCTTCCTCCCGGCATTGCCGGAAAGACTTTTTAATTTTTGTATGAAGTAATCTTCGGAGACATTACATAATGTTATTTAAAAAAATGCATCCTCTCAGAAAGGAATTTATAAGAGAACGAGAAGAACTATTAAAAGAAATCGTAGATGTTTGATATTTAAACAAAAGAATAACGTTAATGATTGTTTAATGTATTTTTTAACCTGTGAAATGCCATAAAATTTTTGAATAGAAAATCATTGTGGGTGAAAACGTTTCAGTTGTAAATATTCTTATTGGAATGTTTTCAGAGAGAATTTGGAAGCTAAGACAATCAATAAGAATTTAAACATGATTGTATTTAAAAAAAATAACGCAAATACTTGAAAGGTATGAATCTAAAAAGTAATAACTGTATTTTATTATTAATTTTTCATTCCAGACACTTTTATTATTTCCTTTAATGAATCATTTTACAGAGGTAAATTTCAAAATATCCATTATATGTAGTATTAGTATACATCGTGATTAAAGTGGGTATTATAAATACTCTCTAATATTATAAATAAAATATTAATAATTATAATTAACGTATTTGTTGTTCTATTTTATGTTTATCGTCGGAATTTTTATTAGGTAGATGTGTCTATGATGGACAGCCTTCCAGTTATGGATATCCCCTTAATGTTTTTTTGTTTATTTATATACTAATAAATATTTAGCTTTAATTTTTTTTATAATTCCTCTTTGCATGTTTTAATAATATTTTATTATTCATAGAAGACAGTATGTGAAGACAGTTTGCGAATATTTTTTGATTTGTGACAAATTTGTCACTAACTTTGTGACGGTGGCAGCATTGTCAATATTGTGAAGTCCCACTGGGACACAATTATACAGTTATGAATATTGTTATGTAGTGTAAAATCACTTACATCTATAATTTTATTATAATTTGGCGATACATCTCAATTAAACGTTAGGAGCTGCTATAAAAAGAATGTACCAAAAGAAAGTTACTGAATCAAAATGTAATGCTATGCAGACTTTAATCTTTGTTAGATATTTTTTTTCTGTTTCAATAAATGAGAATATTTAGGACAATTGAATATTCGATCTAATACAATTATTTCAAATTTAGCAATTTGTTTTTCTAATAAGCATTAAAATTAAAAAGAAAAAACTCTTCATTTAAGTTACAACACTAGCCACAGAAAAAGACCCGGATGATAATGTAAAGTCTGTGGGAGCGTTCTTTTCAAATATTTCGCTCAAATTTTAAAATTTTTACATGATTTTTTTCATAGGATAGCTGAAGGCGATCCACAACCAGCCTAGTTTTTACTTTTTCAATTTTGGTTTCAGATTAAAAAAAAAAAAATATTTTAAATTTCAAAACCGGTTTAAACAGATTCTGATATTCAAAATATCATAATATAAAAAATATATAAGCAAAATTGAAAAAGTAAAAAATAGGCCGGTTGTAGATCGCCCTCAGCTATCCTATGCAAAAAATCATGCAAAAATATTAAAATTTGAGCGAGATATTTGAAAAGAACGTTCCCACACACTTTACATTATCATCCGGGTCTTTTTCTGTGACTAGTGACCTTAAAGAAAGTGTTTTTTTTTTTTTTTTGATAATTTTAATGCTTATTAGAAAAACAAATTGCTAAATTTCAAATAATTGTGATAGATCGAATATTCAATTGTGTTAAATATTCTCCTTTATTGCAACAGAAAAAAAAATGTATCAAAGATTAAAGTCTGCATGGCATTACATTTTGATTCAGTGACTTTGTTTAGGTACATTCCTTTTATAGCAGCTCCCAAGTTTTAATTGAGATGTATTGCCAAAGTATAATAAAATTATAGATGTAAGGGATTTTACTCTGTATAACATTTTTATAACTGTATAATTGTGTCCCAGTGTAACTTCACAACATTGACAATGCTGCCACCGTCACAAAGATAATGACAAATTTCTCACAAATCAAAAAATAATCGCAAACTGTCTTCACAAGCTTGTCACTATCGTCACAGAATAGTCACAGTTTTAATGACAATTTTGTCACAAATGACACATTTTTCACATTTTGGTCACATCGAGACGTCACAAAGTGGTCACAATGTGACGTCACAAACGAGCTCTAAAACGGCCATAACGACTTCACATTTTAGTCACAGTGACTTCACATCGACGTCATGTGACGTCACATCGACGGTCACAAAGTCACAATGTGACTTCACAACGACGTCACCGTGACGTCACCATGTCTTACGGGTATTAACTAAACGCCACTGACATTGTATTTTTTCGGACCGACATTTTATATAAAATGTCACCTAATCGCATTTCTGCATAACTTTTTTAAAATTTTCAACTTATGTACTAAATATACACACATAACATCATAACAAAGCTACTAGAGCATCTGCCTAATATTTTAAAGAATAAATACACTAGTTTCAACTATTCTGGTCGTTGTCAAACGATATTTTTTAAGCAGGTGATTTTTTGTTATTATCGGTTGTTTGAGCTTCGAAGATATGTAAGTTGAATGCGCATGCGCATTAGTTTTATAAGAGTATCCTAATTAAAATTTTGAGTTTAAATTTTTTTTCACGCATTTCTATTATTCTTTCAATTAGTTTCAAAATACAATGGAACTTTCATTTAACAAAGCCCATATTTAATGAAATTATCTACTTTTTTAATTTTCTGTTGAACTTTCATTTAAATTATTATTCATATTAAAAAAAATTCTGGTTAGCAAAATTTGTTGCACTTCCATGAGTGCACAATATACAAAAGGATAAATTGCTGTTAAGATTTATTGGTGAATATATTTCAGCGGATTGTATGAATTGAAATTATGCATTTATTTTATCTTTTAAATAAAAAGAAAAAAATGCGAAAATTTTTCGATGTGCTAAGAAAGGGATTCTAGTTCCACGAAAATATTATAGGTCCATTCTCTGAATACTTAAAAAAGATGCGAAAGATTTTATGAGTGTATCATTCATAAGAGATCGCCACAAAGTAATATTCCGATTTTTTTTAATTTTTCGATTTGAAATACAAGAGAAAACGAGAAATAGAACGCTGCGATTCAGTTTTTGTTTCCCTTCCTTTATTACGTGGTTTTTTAGATAGTACACTAATGAATTTTTTCTTATGTGGCTATATTGCATAACAAAAATTACTATCCAAATTAAAACACAGTTTTATAATATTTCTATTTTTATTTGTAGCTTACTGTACAATTTCATGAATTTTCGTGGATTTCTATTCAACGATATTTTTTTCATAACGAAGCATTTAAGTGTAACGAGAAATTTCCTTAAATGGAAGTTTTACTGATAGGTTCATTGCTGGGTGCTTAGTTTCATATGATGGAAGGTTTATCTCACACATGTGATATGACGTACACGTTACATGCAGTGCATGTAACGTTTGACATAACAGCGATTGCACAATATTCTTCTGAAATGCCAGAAAACACATTTTTTGACCAGTAAATAACATGGTTTGAAGAATTTATGTAATTTTCTAAAGTTTTCTAAGAAAGTCACATTTGAGTCACAATGTGACGTCACTGAGTGGTGGTAATTTAGTCACAGATGTGATGTGATCACAGTGACTCGCAGTGACGTCATTGTGACGTCACTGTAACCATGCATGCTATAACCCACATAGCATGCATGGTCACAGTGACGTCACTGTGAGTCACTGTGGTCACGTCACATCTGTGACCAAAATGCCACCGCTCAGTGACGTCACATTGTGACTGAAATGTGACGTCACACCTGTGACCAAAATGCCACCCCTCAGTGACGTCACATTGTGACTGAAATGTGAAGTCACATCTGTGACCAAAATGCCACCCCTCAGTGACGTCACATTGTGACTGAAATGTGACCTTCTTAGAAAATTAAAAAATATAGATAAAAATTCTTCAAAAGATCCCTCATAGCATGCATGGTCACAATGACGTCACTGCGAGTCACTGTGGTCACATCACATCTGTGACCAAATTACCATCACTCAGTGACGTCACATTGTGACTCAGATGTGACTTTCTTAGGAAACTTTAGAAAATTACAAAAATTCTTCAAACCATGTTATTTACTGATAAAAAAACGTGTTTTCTGGCATTTCAGAAGAATATTGTGCGATCGCTGTTATGTCACACGTTACATGCACTGCATATAACGTGTACGTCATATCACATATGTGAGATAAACCTCCCATCATATGAAACTAAGCACCCGGCAATGAACCTATCAGTGAAACTTCCATCTAAGGAAATTTCTCGTTACACTTAAATGCTTCGTTATGAAAAAAATATCGTTGAATAGAAATCCACGAAAATTCATGAAATTTGTATAGTAAACTACAAATATTATAAAACTGTGTTTTAATTTGGATAGTAATTTTTGTTATGCAATATAACCACATAAGAAAAAATTCATTAGTATAATGTCTAAAAAACCACGTAATAAAGGAAAGGAAACAAAAACTGAATCGCAGCGTTCTATTTCTCATTTTCTCTTCTATTTCAAATCGAAAAATTAAAAAAAAATCGGAATATTACTTTGTGGTGATCTCTTATGAAAGATACACTCATAAAAACTTTCGCATCTTTTTTAAGTATTCAGAGAATGGGCCTATAATATTTTCGTGGAACTGGAATCCCTTTCTTAGCATATCGAAAAATTTTCGCATTTTTTCCTTTTTATTTAAAAGATAAAATAAATACATAATTTCAATTCATACAATCCGCTGAAATATATTCACCAATCAATCTTAACAGCAATCTATCCTTTTGAATATTGTGCACGCACGGAAGTGCAATAAATTTTGCTTAGTAGAATTTTTTTTTAATATGAATATTAATTTAAATGTTAATTGCGTTCTAAATGAAGGTTCAACAGAAAATAAAAAAGTAGATAATTTCATTAAATATGGACTTCGTTAAAGGAAAGTTCCACTGTATTTCGAAACTAATTAAAAGTAAAATAGAAATGCGTGAAAAAAAATTTAAACTCAAATTTTTAATTAGGGATACTCTCATAAAACTATTGCGCATGCGCATTCAACTTACAAATCTTCGAAGCTCAAACAACCAATAACAACAAAAAATCACCTGCTTAAAAAATATCGTTTGGCAACGACCAGAATAGTTGACACTAATGTATTTATTCTTTAGACTATTAGGCAGCTGCTCTAGTAGCTTTGTTGTGATGTTATGTGTGTATATTTAGTACGTAAGTTGAAAATTTTTTAAAAGTTATGCAGAAATGCGATCAGATGACATTTTATGTTAAATGTCGGTCCGAAAAAATACAATATCAGTGGCGTTTAGTTAATATGAGCGCGCCAATGTCATTGTACTTCATTCGGACATTCCGACTTCGAAATTATCTTCCCTATTTGGATTATCACACTGAAATTAGAGGATAATGCCGATAAGAAAGAGGTAAGAAAATTTTATTTTTCCTGCTTTTTGATAATGATTTCTGTTAATTTCGTAAAAAAACATGTTATAAAAGGAATAATTATCATATTAATTTAACTTTTTTGAATTCACTTACCTTAGTAAATTCAATAAATTTAACATTTATTTTGTTGAAATACGGAACAGCATGTCAACGATTTGAAAATAGTTGATAATATTATTTTTAAAATGCACTTTAATCAC
This sequence comes from Maratus speculifer, assembly GCA_964019185.1. NCBI lineage: Eukaryota > Metazoa > Arthropoda > Arachnida > Araneae > Salticidae > Maratus > Maratus speculifer. The sequence goes on from OZ025290.1 coordinate 97,401,342, forward strand.
ATATTTTTAATTACATGGTTAAAATAACATATTAATAAATTACAAAATGTATACATAATCAAAAGTTAACGTTATAATTAATATATAAAGGAGTTTGAGGTTGTTTAACTATTGAAAATAGTGATAAATATACTAATTTATGCACTAATATTGCAAAAACAAATTTTTTAAAACTTTTTTATTACCTTTCTGAATTTCTCATAATCCCAAAAATTTTATAACTGTAATTCCATGACATTTATTGTTTTAAGCCATGTATCTAAAATAATTAAGATATTGATTTTGTGATAATAACAATTATTGATTTTAAAAAATGAGTAATTATCGCATTATTTTATTAATTTTTGATATCTTAATTGTTAAATGGTGTTAAAAAAATATCAATTTTGTTTCATTAGTATGTGTTCATTAAATCTGGGTTCTAAATAGCCATAAAAACAATTACATGTACTTTTTTGTGGGATGTACATTACTGAAATTTTTAGTGTTTGATGTATTTCTATTATTTTCAATAAAATTTTGTCTAATATTGGGAAGTGAGACTGAGAATACTTAAATATTATTAATAGATTCATCTAATACGAAAAAAAATGAAATCTAACAATTATAACTATTAATAAGGAAACTTTTTAAAAATGAATTCCATAAGGATGTCCTTTACCGGCACATCTACATATATGACATATACAATATATATATATGAGTTTAACTACGAATTTAAACCTTGGTGTAATCATAAATGCGCACAGGCCACTATAGTAAGGAAATAACTAAGCGTAATACTATAACTAATTGCCTCATCTTCATTTGTACTCGATTTTCAAATAAAATCTGTATATTACGAATATTGCGCATAAACTTCATGTAGTTTTATCAAAAGGTAATTCTATATTATATTTAACAGAATGATTTTAATTGGTAAATTAATCAAACGAATATTAATTTTCCAAAATGAGTAAAAAAGTGTTTAGGTTAGGATTCGAACTAGAGACCCTCGATGTATGCTGCCAATGCTCTTCCAACAGAGCAACTTAGCACGCACAATTCACCCGGAGAAATATCATTATATACTCATACGAATAGTATGCATTTATCATACGGGTAGTTTGAAAAAAAAAATTAAAGTATTATTACTTAGGGTTATATATAATAATGATAAGTATGCGTTCATATTCACTGTGTGAATTGTGTGCTTCAGATTCTTCCAGGATAGTCCAGTCGACAAAGTATTGACAATTTGCGCGAAAGACTGCTTAGTTCGAATCCTGACCAGGACACTTTTTCAATCAGTTGGAAAATTACAACAAAAGATAATTAAAAGATATATATATTTATAGACATCAGGATTATTGGTCAGAAATATTGGCAATCTGTTCAGTTTTAGATATATGCTGAGATTTGCGGATATTAAAGCGAGTAAAAGTTTTAAAAAAAGACTAAAAAGATTAAACAGTTTGAACAGTATACTACTAAATGTGTGTCAGTTATAAATAAAATTGAAGCTATGCAATTTTCAGCATGTGGCGCGAAAATATATAAATATTTCTGAAAGGTAATATTTTTCAAATTTTGAAAACATCACCAGAGTTGTAAGGCATGTGAGGTAAATCGAATTTTTAACTTTAATTTAGAAGAAAGTCTCCTTACTTCAGGTAACTATTTTTATATATTATACAGTATTTGTTCATAAATTGTCAATATATGATTTTAGGACTCAAACCCTATTTTAGCAGGAACATTGCATGGAGTTATAGTTTCAGCAGATCCTGTTTCTTTTAAATTGTTAGAGAATCGTTAAGAAAAGTTAAATCGTCACAGAATCATCACAGTGTTAACGAAAATTTTGTCACAAATGATCTGCAGCATGAGTCTAAAATAATGGGACAAACTTTAAGGGAGGTGGTAGAGCTCACTATAATAAGTAATTATGGCATAGAAATCTATGTTTGGAAGTGACGCGTTGAAACGCCCCACTAGTCACTGCAAAAGACACTGATTATAATGTTAAGTGTATGGGAGCGCTATTTTCAACTATCTCGCTAAAATTTTAATATTTTCGCATATTTTTTTTTTATAGGATAGCTGAAGACGATCTACAACTGGGCTGTTTTTTACTCTTTTGATTTTGGTTACAGATTAAAAGAAAAATACTTTAACTTTCAGAACCAGTTTAAACCGGTTCTAAAACTGAAACTATCTTAATATAAAAAAATATAACCAAAATCGAAAAAGTAAAAATTAGCCCGGTTGTGGATCGTCCTCAGCCATCCTATGGAAAAAAATATCATGTGAAATATTGAAATTTCAGCAAGATATTTGAAAACAACGCCCTCCCCCATAGACTTAACATTATCATCCGGGTCTTTTTTAGTGACTAGTGTAGCGTTTTGACGGGTCACTTCCGGTTATATATTTCTGTGCCATCATTATTTGTTAAAGTGAGTCCTACCATCCCCTCAAAGTTTGTTCCATGATTTTGGACTCACCCTGTATTTCACAATTTGGTCACAATGTGACTTGAAAGCATTGTCACTTTCGTCACAGTTTCGTCACAATGTTAATGACAAAATCGTCACAAATGACACATTTTTCACAAATTGGTCACAATGTGACGTCACAAAATGGTCACAATGTGACGTCACAAACAAGCTCTAAAACGGCCATAACGACTTCACATTTTAGTCACTGTGACTTCACATCGACGTCACGTGACGTCACATCGACGGTCACAAAGTCACAGTGTGACTTCACAACGACGTCACCGTGACGTTACCATGTCTTACGGGAAGGGTTTCTGTGAAAGGTCTGTCGAGGGCTACGCGAATCCCATTGATCCAAGCTATGCCGAGTCTCATACTTCAATAAAATTTGGTGCATTTCAGCAAAGTTCTTATGTGCTCTTATCTCGGTATAGTCCTGTATATTCGTATTAAAGAGAGGAAGAACTATGTCCAATAATTCCTCAAATGTGATATCTAAATCTAACTTATATTTCAATTCAATCTTACGTAGGTAAAACTTTGATTCAGATTCATATATATTCTGCTTAATGCAATAAAATTCTTTCCTTAAAATACTTTTATCTTTAAGAGCCCGCAATAGTCACAGAAAAAGTACACAAAAAGACCCGGATGATCATGTAAAGTCTATGGGAGCGTTCTTTTCTAATATCTCGCTCAAATTTTAATATTTTTGCATGATTTTTTTGCACAAGATAGCTGAGGACAATCCACAACCGGGCTAGTTTTTACTTTTTCGATTTTGGTTATATATTTTTTATATTACGATAGTTTCAGTTTCAGAACCGGTTTAAACCGGTTTCGAAAGTTAAAGTAATTTTTTAAAGAAAATCTGAAACAAAAATTGAAAAAGTAAAAACTAGCCCGGTTGTGGATTGCCCTCAGCTATCTTGTGAGAAAAAAATCATGCAAAAATATTAAAATTTGAGCGAGATATTAGAAAAGAACGCTCCCATAGACTTTACTTGGTCATCCGGGTCTTTTTGAGTAATTTTTCTGTGACTATTGTGGGCTCTTAACGGGAGGAAATGCTTTTTTTAGCTCAATAACAGTCTGCTCAAATCTTTTAGTTTCATCATTAACTAAGAATTTTCCTATATTTTCTAACCATAAAAGTGCTATTTAAAACATTTTTGTAATTAGAACTATACGCCTATGAAAATTGGCTTAGGAATTAGCCATTGGACAGCATTGTAAATGGACGCCCTTTATAATACTTTACGCACTTGATGTACATTCCCTTAAAGCTCATTCCGATTCCTTCCGTTCCAGTTACAGAAAAGAGGTTTAAGTCATTTATACTTTCATAACTCAGTCAATTTTAATTTTAGATGAATGGGACCTTTTTTGTCTTACTTGATAGAGTAGTGCTAAAAATTTACTAAACATCACTTCTAGGACAGGGGGCCGTATAAAATTTTAATTTTCGTAATTTTTTAATATTTGTTTGCCTAAATCGCGTACAAAAACAATTCTTTACCGGGGACCATATAAAAATTTAATTTTCGTAATTTTTTAATATTTTTTTGCCTAAATCGCTTACAAAAAAATTCTTTACCTTTTTTAAAGCATTTTCACAAATGGAACTGCATGTCTTTCACTAACGGTTTAGAAATTAGCCATTGGCCAACGTTGAGAGTGGACATACTATATAACATTTCATGATTTGTTTAATTTAACAAAGATTTTGGCTATTCCAAAAGAGTTATTCAATTCACTTCCATAAAACATTTTTCGAAATGAAAAATGTCTATAAAGGTAAATTAAAGCTTTCGTTTAATATAAAGCCAAATGAAAATTCAACACTGATAAAGATTTAAAAGGCGAACAGAAAAATTCCTTGCATTTATAAGAAAATCGAATAAACATTTCTACTCTTTTTGCTATGAATATTCACTCTAAATTAAGTTTGCTGTCAGAAAAAATACTTGAGATTGGTTATCGACATTTTGTTCATTAAGAAAATGGGCCTCTTTTTATATTAAGTGTTGACATAGATAATTATAAAGACTAATCTTCTTTATTTGAAAAACAAATGTAATTATTAAAATTCAATAAAAAAGGGATTTTTTTCTAATAACGTTATTTATTTTCTTAAATAATAGTTCGAAAAAAGTGTACCTGTCAAATACTTCTTTACAAAAAAATGGAGATTTAATGAATATATTCTCAAGAGACACTAAAGGACGTGATTGTATTTAAATATCATGATATTAAGTGGATTTAATAAAATGTGCAGTTAAACAAAAACATTCTTTTGAAGTCTTTTTTTTTAATTTACTTTTGAAAATACTCAAAAAATAGAAAAAAAAAGTGTATAAAGTAATTTTTATATGTCGCTTGAAAAATAATACAAAATAAACAAACAAATATTTTTTACATTTTATATTTTTCACTTTCACTTTCATAATAAAAGTCATAAAAAGTTACAAAAGTGTATTAAAGTGATCGTGATAAGTCACTTGAATAATAATAATAATAATAATAATAATAATAATAAAACAAATATTTATAATAAAACAAATATTTTTTCGACTTTAAGTTTGTCAGTTTCATTTTTATAATAAAAGTTATGCCAAAAACTATATAATAGTATATAAAAGAATTTTGATACAAAATGAACATTAAAATATCGATAAAAAACAGTGGCATTTCTTGTCATGAGTAGGGGGAACTGGGGCACATTGATACATGGGGCACATTGATACACCCCTTGTACTGCACAGAGGGTCGTTAAAGGAAGTTTCATAATAGGTACAAAATGTAATACTAATGCACTGAACTACATACAGAAAGTCTTGGAATGATTCAGTAGTTTGATGAAATGAGACGGGTGATTAATTGTTTTTGTAGGTCAAAAGTAAATTTGAGTTGTAAAATTGAAATTGTATTATGCAATTGTTCCAGTATTTTCAACCAAAAAGAATACTCTCCCTGGGAAGTAAAGCTATTCTTTGTCAGTTCCTCATTCTTTATTGTTAGATAGATTACCAAGTGTTGGATTTGAGAGTCACTTTATTATAAATAGCTGTATGGGGCACATTGATACAGTGTATGTCGGGACACATTGATACAACCTAAATCATTTTCTAGTTCATTTTTTCATTCCCTTTTACTATTATTTTTTTACCATACACTCCTTAATACAACCAGTTTTCGCCAAAAATTTCTAGTTTTTATTGAAGTGAAATAGCTCTAATTTTTTTATATTAGAATATTTTATAATATTTTTGCAAACAGAAGACATACGAACCTACCCATCATCTAGTGCTAGTAGAATTAACAAAAGAAAAGGACGGCAGCCTGGAAAATCTCAAATTTATATAGATTCTTCAGAGAAAAAATGTATTTTCGACATGCGAAACGTTAAGTAAGAAAACAAACTGCAGAATAGCACAGGATAATTATAGTATAAACAGAATTTTTAATACAATTATCCTTTATTTTATTTTTATAAACCTATTTATAAACGGAAATCCTGGTAATTTTTTCATCTTTTCTAAGAAAGGAGATAATACTAGGGTTGAAGTGCTAGGTATGACAAAGTTACCACAGCCAACAATCTGACATGGAACAGCCAGAACATCAGGTTATTATACATTTCACTTTGGTTGCTTTAATATTGCTTACAAATAAATTGTGGACGATTTGAATTTCTATAAATAAATATAAAATGGTTGCTAACTATTTTTCTATGAAAAATTTGCATTAGTGTTATTTTGTCTCAATTTTCCCAGACATATCAAAGTGTCCCATGAGGTGTATTAATCTGCCCCGGGGTCATTTTCAGAAAGAATCACGTTTTGAGCACCAGCCTTGGAGAGGTGGCGAAAGCGAGAACATTCAGCTAGCTGCATCGCCAAACACAAAATAAACTAAGTTCAAATGTATCATAAAACATATGGTTAATAGAATTATATTTATTACAAGCGAATCGTTACTACTGTTTTTAATTAACGTCTCAATTTCTTCGACCATAGCGAGTTAAGGAAATAATATTTTTAAATTGAGAAAAAAAACCTATGTTTAGATGATGTGAAATTTAAAGCATTTTAATCTGAAAAAGGTCCTTGTTTTAAAGTATGTTTTAATCGTAAACAACGGTGAATAACATTTCCTCATATTATAGTCTTTGCTTGATAACATTTACGGAATCACAAATGAACAATAAGCGCGATCTCTTTGCAGAAGGAAGAGTTGCTATTCGCTAGGCGTTTGACGTCACAAAAAGAAAGTCTGCGTAGCATTGACTACATCACCGCGCCAATCGTTGTTCTGGAGATAAGGTGCTCAAAACGTGATTCTTTCTGAAAATGCACACCGGGGGTGAGGCATATTGATACAAATGACTTTTTTATTTTTTTTTAATTACATGCAAAAATAATACATAAAACAACGACTGTACATTTTTATAACAAACTACACAAGTTTTGCTGACATCACATTGAAAAATAACTTGAAATTCCTGCTTTCTAGAAACCAAAAAAATCTTAGAAAAAAGCTGTATCAATGTGCCCCAGTTCTCCGTAAATCAAATGACTAAGTTAAAGCATAAATAAAATTTGACGAACTTTGTACTCATTTTTCGCAGCATTTATGTATATTTATTTTAAAACTAAGGTACTTTTATTATTATGTTAAGACAATGCAAAGTATCGAAATATTTATGTAAATCGGAAATATTTCTAAACAAAAGAAATTTTTTGAATTGCCTTTTATTATATATTGTCTATTTACATGATTAAATTAAGTGGATTTCAAAGATTATTTGCGTTTTCTGTTGATGATTATGCATAAAAATTAACGCAAAAAATACATAATTTGCTTTTTAGAATTTTCGTGTTTAAAATAAGAGTTGTTTGTAAAAGAAAATTGTCATTTAAAATTACATCTAGTTTTCCAATCTGTATTAAAAATATTTTGCGTAATTTTTACATCAATTAAATATTTTGATTAAACAAACGAGTTTTCTAATTACTACTGTATTACATGATAGTATAATTAGACAAGAAAATACCTTGCATTATTTTGATCGTCTTTAAATGTGTGTATCATTAAGAGTATTTATGTTCTTTTTAATAAAATATCAGATGACTCAAATAAATATGACGGTTATTAAAAGAAAAAAAATATGATTGCTTTTACATTTCAATCGACAGCAAGATGATAAAGAAAAATCTAGAAAGGATATGATATTTTAAAGCTAATTTAGTATTTGGTTTACTTATATGCAATTTGGAAACCAGCATTCAATAATGGAAAAAAAATCTATAAAAAATTTACATATTTTTTTTAATTATAAAGAGATAAAAATGTTAACTTTTAAAAGATTTTTAGAAAATGTTAAATAAAATATATGTCTCACAATTACCATCTATACGGAATGAAACAAATATTTATTATAAATGATATCTGCTAGTCACGCATTACATCATATAAATATTCTATTGCTATCCTTTCAGAAGAGATTCTTTTTTGCTTAATGCCAAGAAAATTTGGTATTTATTTATAATTCTTCTTCCATTTAATATAATATAGATACAATTGTCGTCTGGAAATAATAAATTACTGCCCGGAATACAGAAGGAGAACAAAGATTGGGAACTAATCGTCGTGCTAATTGCATTTCGTTGCAAATATGGAAATTAAATGCACACATATTTTAAAAATTAAAACAATGAATGTGCACCACATGGCCATTTATGAATGTCCACTTGCGATTTTAGACATTTTATTGAATATCTAGAAAAATATATGAGGAATTATCCTCTTTATACACTCGCAGTTTATAAATATAATAGTACAAACCATACGTTTCCGTGAAGATTTTCTCTCGAAACTCCATAGGAGACCGACAACATGAATGAATATGGATAACCCTGTCAAAACTAATGTAGCAAAAGCGTCCAAACTGTAGATTATGATTAAGTGGCTTATTTTAATATACTATGTTAATTTTTATGTCGATTGGCTGTATACTCGTAGAACCATTAAGATTTTTATAAAAAACAGTCCGACATTTTTTCCAAGATATTATCTTATAATATTGTAATATCTTTAAATATATTAATTTAAGGCATAAAACAGTACTCAATGAAGAGAGGTGGGCGAACTTTTAGACATATCATATTTAATACACATAATTCACTACACACGACATACACACATTGTAAACATAGAACAATTAATCTGGAACGCAAGTACATTTTTGTTCCTTACATAATTCCATGGAATGGACAAGGGGCGCCATCTACAGTTTTACCTGAAAAGTAAAAGTATAAAATACCACAAATATAAAATAAAAATATTTTCTGAAAACATGACAAACAATATTTCGCACAATATTCTGTAATCAGAAACTAAAAATAATAAAAATTGTGATAAAAATGAGTAGGTTTACTAAATAATTTTTCACTGCGCATGCGTCAAAAATAATCAAAATTTCATTTGCATATTATGTTAGCTAAATGAATAGAGCAACTTTTTTAACAGTCTCAAAATCACAGCTTGAAAATTCAGAAAATAATCGTCAATGGAATAAGCAAAAAATCCGGTGTTCCCGAAATGAAGAAAAATAATGAGGGGTTCTATCCAAATGTAGTAGTACCCATATTGTGTATTCTATATTGACACTAATCAATGAATATATGGACACAACCCCTCTTGTTTTTGCTTCATTTGGGAATAACGGATTTTCAACTTATTCTATTGATGATTATTTTCGAACTTTTCAAGCTATGATTTTGAGACGTTCACAAAAGTTGCTCTATATATTTAGCTAACATAATATGCAAATGAAATTTCGATATCGTTGACGCATGCGCAGTGAAAAATTATTTAGTAAACCTACTCATTTTTCATACGATTTTCATTATTTTTTAATTTTGATTACAGGATATTTTGTGCAATGTTGTTTGTCATATTTTCAGAAAATAATATTATTTTATATTAAGAACTCTGCAAATTATAAGCAAAAATCTTGTAAAAATGTGAAACTGTTTTTATAAAAACCTTAATTTTTACTACGAGTATACATCATATCGACATAAAAATGAACACAGTTTATTACAATAAGCCAACTAATCATAATCTACAATTTGAGTGCTTTTGCTACATTAGTTTTGACAGGGTTATCCTAAATATATTCATTCTTTTTTAATTTTTTAACGGTCCCCTATAGAGTTTCGGAAAAAATCTTCACGAAAATGTATGACTTGTACTATTATATTTATTCACTCAGAGTTTCAGGATAATTACTTATCTATTCTTCTAGATATTTAACAAAACATCTAAAATCGCAAGTGGACTTTCATCAACAGCCATGTAGGGTATATACAAAGATATAAGCTACTTTTTGACTTTTATAGAACTAATACATTTATCCAAAATTCAAGCTGAATGGAATATTATGCATTTAGTGACTTATTCTACATTTTCGAAACCATGTGACTTTATGTAGTTAATGGAATTTTCGTTAAAAATGCTTCAGCATAAAGTAGCGTGGACAATTTTTTTTTTTTTTCAGTTTTCGTTGATGGGCAGTGCAAAAACTTTGCCGTTGGTGCCATTAAGTTCACATAAAAAATCAGCTTTTTTGGACAATTCCTTTATTTGCTACAAATGGCTTGAATTTTTTCTCAAATGCTGATTTTTGAATATTTTTATCAAAAATTTTGAAGGTGTTCAATCAAACTTTCATTTGCTGAAGTAACTTGAAATTCCATATTTAGCCTAAATAAACTTTCTCAAATTCAAATCTTCATGCTTTTATTAATAAAGAAAATAAGTTTGATGGAAATCACATGAATTTTTTATCTATAGCAAGCATACCATTCAGTGCAGTATTTGATTTAACCTATAAACATAAAATTTATTGAAGTACAGACTTAGCCAGATCTCTTTGTCGTGCTCCAATTAATAAAAGAGGCAAGTTTTGTTAAAGTTTGTCCAATAGTTTTTCATATCATCTATAATCAGGAAAACACTTGATCGTTTACTATATATAATTAACTTTTCTAAGACTCAATGTCTTAGAAAGCATTATATGATTAAAAATTGTTTAATTATCATTATAATTCAATAGAAATGTTCTGTATTTCATAATTTTTTTATTAAAATTTATTGTAGTGCCCACCAAAAATTATTGTAAAATGAATAGAATAAATTGTTTTTTATGTTTGTGTGACATCTAGAGATTAAAGACCAATCTTAGTAAATCTATTTATCGATAATAAAACTCATTTGTCTTTCGACTGTCATCCACAGAAGAGAAATTGATGAAGTTTCTAGCTTTAAGATTGTTTAAAAGTATTCTGTAGTAAGAGTTAATTCTTCATGTACTACGACATGATGAATAAACATGTCAAAGGCAATCAGTAGTACTTAGAAAAGGAGATAACGATGCGTATTTATAGTATTCTCCCAGATATCGCATCTGATTAAACTTTTGATACTTAATTTCGTCACATGTCTTATCAATTCGAACAATGACAAATGGGAATTTGAGTGCTGTAAATTGTTGTAAAAGTTTTGAAATATCCTTAGAATCTAACATTTTAATAAGTGAAGCAATGTAGTTTGTTTGTTTGTTTTATCCAACGTCATTCTCAACTATGTAGTAAATGTTTGCATAATGAATTTTTTTTATTTTATGCGTAGTGATAACAAAATTTGTTAATTTTAATTTAAACCATCCTAAGCTAATTAAATCTGCTTTCTTAGCTATCGCATCTATTAGAACAATGATAGATGGAAATATGAATATTGGAATTTCTTGTTAATTAATTAAAAACAACTTTTCTTTATCTAAGATTTTTAGTGAATGAAATAGTACGCTCACTAAATTTAAAAGTTAAATATACAGAGTAAAATATAAATAATGGGACAAACTTTAAGAATGAGGTAGAAGTCATCACAAGGATTTAGTTTTACACAGCAACCGATGATCGGAAACATTTTCTTGGCGCAGTCGTGATGACACAAAACACATGAAAGAATGGACACGAACAGGGAGAGAAAGCATGTTTATTATTCTTAGTGCTGCAAAAGTACCAGAATAACACTGGAAAGTTCTGGGTAACTATCTGTACGCAGTATTGGAGCTGTTGGGGAAATTCAGGACATTCCTGGTGTTTTCTAGACAACATTAGATCTTCCATGCACCGGAGATGCACCTGTCTCCATGAGAGCCCGAGGTCGTAATTTCGAACTCCTACTTTGATAGCAATCGATGTTTTTTAATGTTCTTTTTTCTTACTTTTCTGCTGTACTAAGGATAATAAAGATATTTTCTCTTCTTATTCGTGTCCTGTCCTTCTTGCGTTTTGTGTCATCACTACGCCGCCAAAAAAATGTTTCCGACAATGAGTTTCTATACAAATCTGAATCCTTGCGATATCCCCTACCTCCCCTTAAAATGTGTCCCAACATTTCTGGGACACCCTGTATATGACGCATCCATGTACTAAATCTCTACATCATGGTTTCATTCATACATCATTTTTTTAGCTAGCAAATATTGAAAATACACAATACTTACATATACTTACATACTTAATAAATATATAAAGTTCAGAGTTAGAGAGCATAAAAATTTTAGATAAAACATTTCAGAAAAACATATATTCCCACACGAATTTTGATAATTGATATACTGTAGATAAACAAGATTCTACAGATTTGAACATTCATATAAAGCTAACAACATTACTTTAAATAGTTAAAAATAATCCGTTACTTTAACACAATACACTGTAAAACATTTCAGTAACGTTACTCCATAAAATTGGTGGCAGCCAAACTTCCACCAGTTTTATGGTAGCAAAACCAATGTAATCGGTTTAATCAATATAACCGGTGTAACATTTCACTAATATACAATGTTACACCAGTAACACATGTTTAAATTACACAAAATACATTAGTGAAAAAAATCACTCCATAAATTCGGAGGCAGCTCAATTCCTCAATTGATGGCAAATGCATTCATAGGTGTTTTACAGTGTAGTTTTATTCTTAACAGAACGTCAAAAGACATTAAAATGATTAAATAGTAATTAAAAACGTGTCTAATGCGGAAAAAAATTATAATATATTTATATAGTTAACTTTTGAACAAGGACACCTCTGTGTTATAATGACGTTGGCCGTTATTTTTACCCATTTTACATAGTATAAGTTCCAGTTTAATTTTATTCTTTTTCTAGAAAGCAGAAAGTCGCTACAGTAAAACAAATAAGTCTTATTAAAACTCTCGACTAAAATTATATTATCACACATGACAAAGCTTAACCCGCGAGTAGTCGCGACTTTTTTCACAACGTCATTAGTCGCGCTCGGTCTTTTCGCCGCTGGACCCCCACATACCAAATATGTAAAATAAGAAATATTTTTCACCTAATATACGAAAATAACATTTCAATGAAGATATAATTTTTCAGTTTTCTTCAATTATGCATTTTATTCATGAGATCTGAAGTAATTGGAAAAAGTAAAATGAGCTGACATTAGTGATTGTTACGTAGACTTTTTCGCCAATATCAACTTTGTTTCTAAAAATGTACCTGAAAGAAAAACAGAGGTGTCCTGTAATTTCACTAAGGTGGTCAAGAAACCTTCGAAGACAGCTACATGGTAGATCTCCGTTCTATTTGTAATGTAATACAAGTTAGGAGAAGATAAGTTATACGGGCGGCGAAAAGACCGACACGCGCTACTGACGGGTTAAAAACAATGACGAGAAAAAAGCATACAGCATACAAAATACTTTTTTTTTCGACCGTCAGCGCGTGGACTGTCATTATAACCTCTACATTATCGAATTTAATTTTCAGTGTACAATATCGCCAAGATAATGTATTGTCACAAAAATATATTTACAATATGGCATGAATAATGTGCAGGCATTGTGATCGCTACATTAGAGTGCATTAGAAAAAAAATTGATTGCAAGCAAAAATAAAATGAGATGACCAAAATAAATATGAGAGTTATTATAAATTGAAAAATTAAATATGATTGTTGTCGTTAACTTCAAGGTGATAATGAAAAAACTAGAAAGAAAATGATAATTTAAAGTTAATTTATTAATTGTTTTACTTATATGCTATTTTAAAACCAGCAATCAATAATTTAAAAAAACTGTAAAAAATAAATGTTTATTTTATTTACAAAGAGGGAAAATATTAACTTTTGAAATATTTATGGAAAATTTTAAATAAAATATTGTTAGCAATTACCATGTGTACAGAATTAAACAAATATTTATTGTAACTTATATTTGTTAGTCACGCATTAGATCACATAAAAATTCTATTGCCATCCTTTTACAAGAGTCTCTTTTTTTTCGCTTGTGCCAAGAGAATTTGGTCATTATTTATAATTCTCCTTCCATTTAATATAATATAGATACAATTGTCGTCTCGAAATAATAAATTACTGCCCGAAAGACAGTAGGAGAACAAAGAATGGGAACAAATCGTCGAGCTAATTGCATTTCGTTGCAAACATGGAAGTTAAATGCACACATATTTTAAAAATTAAAACAATATATATATATATATGTATACAAATATATAACCTATTTTTTGACTTTAATGAAATGATTTATAGAAATAATAAATTCATTCAAAATTTCAGCTGAATATAATACTATGCATTTTGTGAATTTTTCTACATTTTCGAAACCATGCAATTGAATGTCAATTGAACTTTCGTTTAAAGTGCTTTGATATGAAAACTGTAAAGTAGGATAGTGGAAAAAAACTTTTTTTTTAAATTTTTGTTAATGGGCAGGTGGAGATGTTGCTACTGGTGGCATTAACTTGAAATAAAAAATTTCAGATTTCTTTCCGACAATTCCTGCATTTGATACAAATGGCTTGAAGTTTTTTCACAAATGCTGATTTTTGAACTTTTCAGTGACAATTTCCGAAATGTTAAATTATATTTATTTGAAATTAATTTACTTGAAATGTCATGTTTAGCATAAAACACTTTCTAGAAAAAATGTACAGAAAAAATGTTTGATGGAAATCGCGTGATTTTGATCTATCGCAAGCAGACCATTTAGCGAAGTGCAGACTTAGCCGCCAGATCTTTTTGTCATGCTCAATTTAATAAAATAGGCAAGTATTGTAGAAATTGGTGCAGTAGTTTATGATATAATCCATAATCGGGAAAGATCTTTTTCGTTTACTATATACTAGCTGCCACACCCGGCGTTGCTCGGGTTCATAATAATAATATTAAACGAACCTAAAATTTGTATGGTTCTGTTTTTCACTCGAAATATCCGTAAATACATTATATGAAACACGTGGCCGCTGACTGTGTGAAAAATCGGTGAAAAAAATATTTACCTGTAAAAATACTCAGAATGACTGTAATAAGAAACGCGAAAGGGAATATATGTCCAACGATTGCATGATTTTCGTTTTAAAGTGATGATATTTATCCGTAAAAATCACTGATAAGTTATGTAATTAATTACTTTTTTCACATAGAAATCCCTACTGAACTATTTTTAATTTCAAACTAATTATATCACTCTTAAATCTGAGTATAACGTGAATGAAATCGATCTTGATGATATTAGTATGTAATATTATAATGTCAGAGCCATTGTACAAAATCAAAGCATGCGTAATGTTCATTCTGTGGGAAAAAATTCTAGCCGCAAGATAATTATACCGTAACCGTAACCTTTTTGTAACCTAACTGTAACATAACCGTTACCTAACCGTAACTTAAATATAACATAAATGTAACCCAACTTATTCCTTAACAAACCTATATTCGAAGGAAACTCCGTTATCAAACCCATTCGTAGATATATTAGTCAACAGATTGGGAAAACAAATTAAGAATTTGAGAAATTAAGTGATATTATTATTTTGACTGGAACCAAATCTGAGCTCGGCAAAATCATTCCAAAAAAACATAAACCAATCCGAGCAAGACAAAATTGCAACCCGAACCAAACTTAAAAATTCAATATGAAAAAAAAAAAAAAAAAAAAAAAAAAAAAAAGAAAGAAAAAGAAATCTCAGCCGAAGCAAAACCGAATCGGACGAAAATATTCCAATAAACCATAACCCGATCCGTTTACGACAAAATAATTTCTACATGTATGTAATTGGAACCGAACATAAAAATCCAATTTGGAAAATTCCGAAATCTGACCCAAGCCAATTCCGAAACGGGCAAAATTATTTCAAATATCTGTAACCGGATCTGAACAGGACAAAATAATTTTCATGGACATGAACCCAATCCAAAACTAAAAATTTCATTTGAAAATAATCTTAATTTATAAGAGATTATTGTCTCATGGCGATCTTCATTGGCATTTTTGTGTACGGAAATTTTGTTCAAAATCCCAAGTTTTACAACATCATTTTAAAAATCGTCTGATTTTATCGAACAATAGAAATTGATAATTTTTTGAATAAGAGCACCTGTTGAACTTATGAGTTTCTCAATACATTAACGCATGTATGTGTGACAAGTAGCAGATCTTTTTCGAAAAAAACCCTTAACTGCTACAATCCTGAAATACTAATATACCTACGTTTAAGTGTATTTTAAATGTTAGTGATAAAATTAATTTTTTGCATTTTTTAGCATAAAAGAATAATTTATATTAAAAATATAATCTAAAATTATACAAAAGGAAGCAAATTAAAATTTACTCAAATATACAAACTGAGTTTTTGATAGGAGATGCTCTTTTATTAGTATAAAGAATGTTCTTTTTGTGTAATTTTTTTTAATCAGAAATTTTTGTTGATTATAAGGATTGAATTATGATTTTTTGGAATATTTTTGTCAGTCTCAGGTTTCCTTCGGGACATATTTCGTTTTTTTTTTTCAAATAGAATATTTAGGTTGAATTCGGGTTCATGTTTACATAAATTATTTTGTTTTGCTGGTATCGGGTTATGTTTTTTTTGGCATATTGTTGTCGGTTTCATATTTCGTTCGGGTCTTATTATTATTATTATTTATTATTATTTATTTTTTTTATTTTTTGTAAATTTTTTTTTATCAAAAAACATTTTTTAAGTTCGAGTCAGGTTCATGACCACGGAAATTAATTTATCTTCTTCGGATCCGGTTATGGTTCTTTGGAATATTTTTGTCGTTTTTAGATTTAGTTCAATTCAGATTTTTTTTTAATGGAATTTTTAATTTCGGGTCGGATTGTGCTTCCATGGTAATTAATTTAAATATTTCTAAACAGGTTATGCTTCACTGGAATATTTTACTTAGGTTCAATTTCGTTTGCTTCAGATTTCGGCACAAATTTTTTATTCGGATTGGCTTCAGGTCCATGGAAATTATTTTGTCTTTTTCGGGTCTTGTTATGATTCTTTGGAATATTTCCGCTGGATTCACATTTGGTTCGATTCAGATTTGAGGAATTTTTTCAAATTGATTATTAAGGTTCGGATCGGATTCATGTCCACGGAGATTTTTTTGCCTTGCTCAGATCCGATTATGATTCTTTGGAATATTTTTGTCGGGTAAAGATTTCGTTCAATTCAGATTTCGTATTTTTCTTCAAATAGAATTTTTAGGTTCGGGTTGCGTGTCTACAGATTTTATTCTGTCTTGTTCAAATAAGGTATTGCTCTGGATATGCAGATACTGGATACTACAATCTGCACTGGAATACTTTTGTTAGTTACCGGAGTATGGTCTGCTTTTTTTTCTTTTCGGGTTGGGATCTGTTATATGTTAATAAGCCTAAACATTATGGTTGTAACCAGTTTTGCTACTATTATTTTAGTGATCATTTCTGATACATAATTTACTTTGATATTTTATAATTTATTTTGGTGTATTAATCTTCTGCCGATTCGAACAATTGTACGCTAAACAGCCATTTTATTATCGTTTTAAGAACAAATTAAAGCCATAATAATATTTTTAATTAAATATAATACATTCAAATTTAATCAACGATTTACAAAAACTGCTAGAAAAGCCTTGTATATATATATATATTTTACTGCATCACAGCTAATCACGCAAACATTCTAATGTACAAAGTGCCAACAATCTGACGTACAACACATGAGATAAAAAATCCTCAATTAAACTGGCAGTTTGCTGGTCTATGAATTTAAAGGTCTTTGGAAAAAAACAGTTACTTTTAAAATGTTAAAAACTCAAATTGGTTTCTTTAATTCTGCCTCAGCCTTTTTAAAATATTTCTGCGGAAATGTTATACGACCAATCAACCATAAGCAAGCCAAGTGGTAAAAGCGAAAAAAAGGTGATTTTTGATGAGATTGAACTTTGGATTTTAATTAATTACTCAGTTAATAATTAGATTTTGAAATTTTAAATATCAGGTACATCAGGACAGACATTGGGCTAGTTTCAAAAACCTTTTGAACCTCGTACGTGCCGTAGATTTGCGGCTATCGCAAACACACACACAGGCAGAACGTTTTGTTCTTTTATTAGTATAGATTAACTTTTCTAAGACTGATTGGAATGAGTTGGAAAAAATATTTTCGTTTTTTCTTAATAGGTGGCTTTAAAGTCGCATATCTCGAGTAATCCTTACTCAATTAATCATACTATATAGTGCTTGAAAAGTAACAGTTTGTAGAAAATTCTAGATATAAAGATAGCGTTATCTGGTTAATCCAAAGTTATTGCGTTTTAAAAATCAAATTTTCAGAAGATCATTTTTGTCACATTTTGCTTTTTTACTTACGAAAAAGGAAAAAATTCGGCGCAGGTACATCGAAAATTGTATGGTGTTTATGGTGATCAGTGCTTAATTAAACGCCAGTATTAGAATTGGTTTACTCGTTTTTGTTCCGGATATTTCGATCGTAAAGTTGAACTTCGCCCTAGCTGGTCAGTCCTTGAAAATTTCGATGAAATTAAAAAACAAATCGTTGCAGACCACCATATGTCTTCTCAAGACATTGCTACGAAATTAAACATCAACCATTTGCAGTTTTGAACCATTTGCATAAGATTGGATACACAAAGAGACTCTGTACTTGGGTTCCCCTTGAACTTACAGTAAAAAAAAATTAGTGGACATAGTTTTTATTTGTGAATCGCTATGAACCGTAACGAAATCGAGTCTTTTTTTAAACGGAACATGATTACGGGTGATAAAAAGGGGATCACGTAAGACAACAATATGCAAAAAAATCATGGTCGAGGCCAGAAGAAGCTTCACAAACGACGGCAAAGTACGGATTGACGCCAAGGAAGGTGATGCTGAGTGTTTGGTGGAATTGAAAAAAAATTGTCCATCATGAGCTTCTCGAACCTCACCAAACCGTTAATTCAACTATCTACTGTGAACAACTAATGAGACCGAAGAAGGGGATTAAAAAAAAAAGCCTGAATTGGGCAAAAGGGAAGGCGTTGCCTTCCATCACGACAATGCTAAACCACACACATTTTAGTCACTCGGGAAAAACAGAGAGCTTGGCTGGTAGGTTTTGATGTACCTACTGTATAATCCAGACTTGGCGCGACCGATTACCATGTGTTCTGCTATCTGCAGAATTCTCTTAACCACTTAATCGTCGCGCCCGAGACATTCAAGGGCTGCAAGCTTCACGAGTTTTATTCAGAATTGTTTGATTCCCACCTGATTTATAAAATAGTGCAATTGGTTTATTCTGGTATCATTTTTCTTGCCATTAATTAAGATGAATATTTAAAAATACTGGTGGTAATAATGAATTTGAATTTTTAAACCGTAATTTAATGTGATCTTTTAGGGGTTAATGGTGTGAAGCTTGCTTCAAAAAAAGTCTTGTGAAAATCATCTTGTACAGTTTTTCAACCAGAAATCACAGTTCTACAGTGACGGAATTATGGTTTTACCAGAAAAATGGTAAAAGGTCATCAAACAAAAAGGTAAAAAATTATAGCTTTTTTTTATTTGTGTAAATAAATCCCCTTTGAAAAATACGAAAAAAAGCGAAATTACTTTTTTTCTTAATCCAATATTATATGGCGTTAATCGATTAAAAATTGTTTAGTTATCTTTAATATTTAATAAAAAACTTTTCCTGATTTCATCATTATTTTATTAAATTTATTATATTGCCATTCAAAAGCTATTGTAAAATAAATAGAATAAACTGCTTTTGTATTTGTGTCACATTTAGAGATTAAAAACCAATCTTAGAAAATCTATTTATCGATAATAAAACTCACTTGTCTATCGCCTGTCATCCACAGAACAGAAGTTAATAACGTTTCTAGTTTTAAGATTGTTTAAAAGTATTCTGTAGTAATAGTTAATTCTTCATGTACTACGACGTAATGAATAAATATGTCAAAGTCAATCAATGGTATTTAGAAAAGGAGTAACGATATGTGTTTACAGCATTCTACGAGATATCTCATCTGATTAAATTTTGATTCTTAATTTCGTCACATGTCTTATCGATTTGAACAATGACAAACTCGAATTTGAATGCTGTAAGTTGTTGTAAAAGTTTAAAAACATCCTCAGAATCTATAATTTTAACGAATGAAGCAGTATAATATGTTGTCTTTACTTTATGCAGTAAAATGCTCGCCTGTGTACTAAATATCTACATAATGAGTTCATTTTACACTGTACCTAGTGATAACAACATTTGTTAATTTTAATCTAAACTATTATAAGTTGAGTAATCTGTTAATTCTAAGTTTTCTAGGTTGTCGCATTTATTAGAACAATGATAAATTGAAATATGAAGACTGAAATTCCTTGCAAAAATTTTAATAAGATTTTTTTAGATTTGAAGATTTTAGTGAATGAAATACTATGATCGCTATATTTCTGTCTTTAACGATGAGAAACCCATATACTAAATCTCTACATAATGATATTCTTTTAGCTTTCAAATATTAAAAATACATGATAATAAATTAAATAAATATATAAAATTCAGTATTAAAGAGAACATAAAAAAAATCTAGATACAACAATGCGTAAAATTATACAAGGGGCAATATGTTATGTATCGCCGACCTTTAATTTCACAACTGTCAGTCGTAGATATATAGTTCCAATTACAAAAACGTTTCAAAAAAGGTAGGTAATCATGTTGTGGTAATGTTTAAAGTAAAAATGAATTTTATAAAATTCACAAAATGATTGAATCATTGGATAATGATTTCATTTGATCTCCCTGTCCCTAAAGTTGTATTTAGTAAATGTTTAATCATATCTTAAAAAATATAAACACAAACATTTGTTTTTCTGTACATAAAAAATTGACTCAGTTATTAAATTTCAAAGATTAGATTTTTGCACATGATTTTGTCTTTCATTGATTGATCAGTTAAAAGATAAATTAAAGATACTGAAGATTGAACCTCTTCACAGCGAAACGACCTATAGCCGGTATGGCCAAAACGGTGTATAGTCCAGTCATTTAAGCTTAAATTAGGTAAGAATCTCGGAATTCGAGATACCCAGCTATAAGTCTGTAAATATTTGTATATTGACACCCTAAAAGTTGTCTCAAAACCTACATATGGTAGGGTGTACGCAACTATTAAATTCCAAGGTCAAAGGTCACAAAAATCGGTTTTTTGCGCTTTTTTTGTAAATATCTCATTTTCTATAGGTTTTTTGCTATTTGTATTTTTTATCAATATTGTAGAATACAAAATTCTCTACAAATTTTGTTTGAAAACATTTTTCATATGTCAAACCGTTTTCGAGATAGAGGGCTGAGAGCGCACGTTCACAGCATCACTTCAGGTTAAACGGTGCCTCTGGTCGAAAACGCGCCATATATAGTTGATGAACTATCGATAAATCAATGATTATAAATATTTTTCAATTTTTATTAAAGCTGTGCAGAACATAGTGGCGTACATAGCAAATGGGTATATGCTATGTACGCCACAAATACTATTTTTGAGGAAATGGAGAAGTTCTGTAATATCTCCTTGGAGTCGACCGAGCAACACGTAGATTCCAGAGACTCAAAAGTGAAAAAAGACAATGCTGACGTAAATATACTATTTGATTGGTTTAAACTCCATGATCCTTTTCCAAATACTACGCAGTTAATATCGATAGCTTCTGGAATTGTTGGAAACGAGCAAATTAACTGCCACAGAGCTTACGAAATTGGATTAGAGTCTATGAAGAAGATCACCGGCTTATCATTTAATGAAATAAAGTTGAAACTTTCCGAAAAAGTAATGCCGCTTTCCTGTGTTAACAAATCTGTAAAAATAAATTATTGTAAAGTTGCAGTGGCTTCATTATTACTCTTCCAAAGAATTACTGTCAGCAAACAATTTGAAAGTAATCTTGAGGAATATCTTCAATATGAATTGAGTCCGTATCCAACAGCTCTATTTGATAATGATGGCATGAGAGAAACAACAAAATCATCATTGTATGACAACATGAGCCCAATTGATTTTTTTCTCAATGAAAATAATGTGACGTTCGTCATTGATGGCGGATTTCTTCTTCATCATGTTGTATGGAGCAGAGAAGATACTTTATCTATTATTTTTGATAAATACATTAATTATTTAAAAAGGCATTACAGTTCCAAAATAATTGTTGTATTTGACGGATATTCAGATTATAGTAAGAACGTAAAAGCTACTGGAGCAGCAGAGAAGAACTGCTGCACTTTCAAAAACGTATAAAGTCTGTTTAGATGAAACAATGGTTGTACCAACTCAAGAAAAATTCTTATCGAATCGAAATAACAAAGATATGCTCATTAATACCTTAACTGAAAAATTACAAGCTGCAAATATTACTACTAAACAAGCAAGAGATGCTGCGGATGTTCTTATTGTTGAAATTGCAATTGAAGAATCAAAGTCTGAAAAAATTGCAGTTATAATAGGACAAGATATTGATTTACTTGTCATTTTAATTGGGCTTACACTGTCTTACGAACAAGAAATTTCCTTTAAAAAAGTTAGGAAAGGAAATGTAAAAACGGAGATATACTCGACTAAAAGTTTTGATAATTATCCTCATTCCAAAACACATATTTTATTTCTTCATGCATTAAGTGGCTGTGACACAACTTCTGCGCTTTTTAAAAAGGGACAAAAATCATTTTTAAAAGTTTTTGAGAAACTGACGAATTTGGATGAACTAGCTGCAGCATTTGAGGAAGAAAATAGTTCGGCCCAGAGATTATTAGGGAGTGGAACTCAAATCTTATTGGCAGTCTATAATGCTCCGAAATCTGTGAAAAGTCTTGATCATCTTCGTTATATGCATTACGTCAAGTCTACAAAACTTAATAAACCTGTGCAGCTTTCAATTATTCCAAAAACAAGTGCAGCTTCTCATCAACATTTCAAACGTGTATATTATCAAGTTCAAACTTGGTTAGGGCATGATTTGGAACCCCAGGTATGGGGTTGGGCAATGCAAAACGATTTTCTGGAGCCTATCATGACAATTTTACCACCTGCTCCAGAAGATTTGCTAAATACAATTTTCTGCAACTGCAAGAGTGGTTGTGGTTCGCGATGCGGATGCAGGAAAGTGGGCTTGCAATGCTCTTTAGCTTGTGGCCAATGTAATGGGCAAGCTTGTCTCAATGCAGAACCATATCAGAGCTACATTAACGAAGATGAAACCTTTGACCCCGAAATCATGGAACAACTTGAGACAAATGTCGTTGAAGACGATAATGAAGACCAGTTTGAAATTTACCAACAGCCGAAAGATGACGATGAAGAGGAAGAAGATGATTACAAACATAAATTATAGTTTTTGTACCCTTTATTCCATTTTTTAACTTTTAATAAAAATAAATGTATTGAATGGTATTTTTTAATAAAACGATTAATTCACAATTTATTTGTTTTTTTTTCATCATGTAAGAAGTTATTAATATTATATTAATTAGGTTAAAATTCAAATATAATTCCTATATTTTCATTAACAATTCTGCAATTACATGGACAGGTAAGTGTTGCTAAATAAATTAATACTGAATAAAAAGTGGATAGGTTAGGAAAAAAATGATATATGGCGCGTTTTCGACCGGAGGCACCGTTTGACCTGAAATGATGCTGTGATCGCGCGCTCTCCGCCCTCTATCTCGAAAACGGTTCGACTTATGAAAAATGTTTTCAAACAAAATTTGTAGAGAATTTTGTATTCTACAATATTGATGATAAATACAAATAGCAAAAAACCTATAGGAAATGAGATATTTACAAAAAAGCGCAAAAAACCGATTTTTGTGACCTTTGACCTTGGAATTTAATAGTTGCGTACACCCTATCATATGTAGGTTTTGAGACAACTTTTAGAGTGTCAATATACAAGTATTTACAGACTTACAGCTTGGTATCTCGAATTCCGAGGTGAACTTACTATAATGACTGGACTAGTATCATCAAAGAAGTTTATTTTATCTAAAATTTTTCACTGACTTTTTGGAATCGTATACAAAACGAAGAATGAAATAGTGAAATTAAACATATAAATAGCAATTCTTTATCATATTAAAACGGCTAATTAAAAAATACATCAAATGCCGGAATCTACTTAAGATATTGCTCATTTTTTTCTCCATTTGTAGCGATGCTTAATTAACTGCGTGACAATACTAAGTTCTGGGCAAGTTAGAGCATCGCAAGTGTAACTGTGCGATAAGCATGTGTAATGTGATGCTTCAGTTCAACCAGAGAAGTAGAGTCAATCATATAAACCTGTGACTTGATGTAATCCCAGGGCTTGTAGTCCGCGAGAGTCAAGACTGATGAACGCGTGGCATCTCTATCGGACAACCATATCCAATGATTTGTTCATCGAATTTGATGTCCTTTTATATCTACAAACGGACATTCATTTTTTAAAGTAAACCGTTTTTAATATGATAAAATATTACTTTTTATTTTTCTGTTTTATTTCAATATTTCATTCTTCCTTTCTATACAAATCTAAATGTGAGCTAAATTGTTTGATGAAATAATTTTCTTTGGTGATACACATATTTGGTAATACTGGGCAATATAGTTACACCGTAAAAAAGTACATTGCACTCTGATTTCGATCTCTAATTACTTTTATATATCTTTTAACTGATCCCACAATGAAATACAAATTTTTGTGTAAAAATCTGAAACTTTAAAATTTAATAATTGCGTCAACTTTTGTTGTGCAGAAGTCAAACTTTTTTTGTATATCGATTATGATATGTGTAAATGGTGGCTAAATATAACTTTCGGTACTGCGGGACCATATAAAAAGTTAAATTTCATAATTTTTATAAAATGATATTTTTTTTTTTTTTACGTTAGACAATGCCACAACATGAATATGTACTTGTCAAATATACATATATATCAAGACAGACATAAACAAAATTAAATACAAGAACCCAACATGGAGTGAAAAATTAGCCGGGGCCAGGAATCGAACCTGAGTCGACAGCGCACCGTGCTGTTGCTCTTCCATCTAAGCTACCCCTGTCGATATCATAGCCCTCTAATTTTTCACTAATAAACCATCTTTCACTCCATGTTGGGCTGTTGTATTTAATTGTGTTTATGTCTGTCTTAATATATATGTACATTTGATAATTTATTAATTAAATTCAGGCGTTAATATCTGTGTTCTTAAATATACATTGCGGATCGATGGATTATCAAAATTATTTATCGTATTTCTCGTCATCACGTGCCGAGTGGTTGTCGGCTGATGGCGTTCCCAAACATGGTTTATTAGTGGGAAATTACCGGTCTAGGATATTGACCGAGGTAGCTTAGATGGAAGAACAACAGCACGGTACGCTGTCGATCCATGTTCGAATCCTGGCTCCGGCTAATTTTTCACTCCATGTTGGGTTGTTGTATTTAATTGTGTTTATGTCTTTCTTAATATATATGTACATTTGATAATTAATTAATTAAATTCAGAGGTTAATTTCTGTGTTCTTAAATGAATTTTTACCTCATTTGAAACGTTTTCGTAATTGGAATTATGTGTCTACGACTAACGTTGAGAAAATAATGGTCGGGGAAGGATAAAAAAGCGCACCCAGTATATTCCAACGTGAATTTTAATATCTGATAAACTATAGTATATATTAATATGTATTATTAATATGTATATATTAATATGTATTAATATATTATATATTAATAAGTATCCATAGTAATCATATAGAGCTAAGAACAATTCTTTGAATAGTGAAAATTTTTACGTTACTTTAACACAATAGTTTTATATCTAACAGTGCATCAATGAAATCATTATATATTATCTAAAAATAAGTGAATGAAGTTCTTTTAAAAGAAACACTTTAATATTTAAGCGTTGTGCGTCATTTTCATCGAATGACAAAATTGAAAATCCAAAACAACAACAAAAAGAAGTTTATGACTTTGTGTGTCAAACAATAAAAAAATTGCCTCCAATTAGTCAATGCGATTCTGTAGTAACAGATATTTCTTTAAATGTTTAAACATATAGTTTTAGGTAGATTTCGCATGAAATACTACCTATTGCAATCGCACCAGTTTATATATATATCTATCTATACATATATCTCGCTTTTTTATGGACATGATAACTTCTATAATTCTTCACCAATCTCCACCAAACTGGTACACAAAATCAAAGGGGTTAAAATCTCGGCCAAGTTCGTTAGTGGGCAAAATCGGACCAAGGGGGTCGGAATAGGGGGCGTTTTTGTGAAAACTGAAAAAACGCCATAACTTCCTAATTAAAGTAGATATCGAATAGGTTTAAAGTTTACATTACTTCCTAAAAATGTGCCAAAAGTTTATGCATGACAGAATTTTGATAAATTTAGAATTCGCCTCAAGGGGTGAAAAAAACAGGGGGTTTTGAGAGAAAAAAATTCATAACTTCGTAAATTTTCAAGATATCAAGTCCAACTAAATTTTTTGTAAATGTTCTTAAAATTATCTAAAGCCTTTGCATTTACAAGTTTTTGATAGGACCAACATTTACCGATGAAAAAAATTAAAAACGAAAAGAAAAAGGGCGGTGAAAAAAGAGAAAAATCTATAACTCCGTCAGTTTTTAAGCTATCAAATCTGATTAAATTTATTTTACTTCTTCTCAAAAATATCTACAACTTTTATATTGACCAGTTTTTTGTAGGACCAATTCGTATAGCAAAAAGAAATTAAACAAAAATAGGAGTTGGAGAAAAACCTCAAATCCAAACTGCTTATATTCTGACTCATTTTTAAATTCATTTATGATTTTAAACGCATCCAAATGGTAGATCCTCTTATTTAGAAATTGTATAAAGTGAGGCATTAGTCAATTTTCTGATAAAGACAGAATATATTTCAAAAAAGGCTACCAAAAAGGGTATTTTGAACAGAATTTCCGAAAGTCATCGGGACTGAAAATTTAAGGAAGTGTTCAAATAAGAAATTGTGTTTTTTCTGACTCGTTTTTAAATCCATTTTTTCTCTCAAACGCATCCAATTTACAGGTCCTCTTATTTAGGAACTATATAATGTGATGCATTGATCAGTTTTTTGATAAAGACAGAATATATTTCGAAAAAGGCTACCAAAAAGGGTATTTTGAACAGAATTTCCCGAAGTCATCGTGATTTGAAAATTTAAGGAAGTTTTCACGTAGCAAATTGCGTTTTTTTTTTTTTACTCGTTTTAAAATCCATTTTCGCTCTCAAACGCATCCAATTTACAGATCCTCTTATTTAGGAACTATATACTGTGACGCATTGGTCAGTTTTTTGATAAAGATAGAATATATTTTTAAAAATGCTGTCAAAGTGAGTATTTCGCACAAAATTTTCCGAAGAAATCATGATTAAAGAATTAAGGATGTATTCAAACAACAAATCGGTTATTTTACGACTCATTCTTAAATTAAATTTTTTTCTCAAATGCATTCAACTGACAGTTTTTTGTTATTTAGGATCTATATAATGTACTGTTTTGGTCGATTTTTTAATAAATTTAGAATTTATTTCAAAATGTGTTGTCAAAATGGGCATTTGAGCTGAATTTTTCTTAAGATGATTCTGATAAAACCAGTTTTTGGAGAAAAATGAAATAAAAAAAATTTCATAAACGGCCAAATGAAGTTATTAAACTGGGTTTATCTCTAATCATATATATATATATTTGTTGAAATGTGCACTCTTCGAAATCTACCTCCGCCTATAGGCCCAGCCGACAGGGATTTTTTATTATAAAGTAACTTTAAATAAAGCTACATGTGGGTAAATGTAAAATTATATATATATATATATATATATATATATATATATATATTAATTATAAGTTTTTGATGAAAAAAGCCATATATAAAACTATAAATGTATGTTGAAAGAACTATAATCATCCCACCGTCAGAAATTTTCTTTGTTTAAATCACTGTTATAAAGTTTTAGATATATTTTAATACTATTTTTGTTCTTAAAAGTATTTTAGAGATACATCTAAAAATTATTGTAGACAAAATTTTAAAAATATAAACTATTTTACTAAAGTTTCTTTTTTTTCCAAACATTCGATTAAAATTTCCAGCTACTGCCACATTGAAAAAGCAATAATTCAAGCATAAGTTTTAACAGTTAAGACTAATAAATTACACCTAGGCAGTATTACATTGCAGAATTTTACAAAAAATTGCTTTATTGAGTTAGAGTTTTGCTAAAATGTCAGTTACTCGTTAGTTGTATTTAACTATATAACTACTACTAATACAAATAATAATAATAGAACAAAAGAAAAATAAAGCAACAAATAAAGCTTATTTTATAGAATAACAGTGAGATCTGGAGTGCCAGTTTATGATTGTAAAATAAAAAGTAATATGCTATCATATAATAGAATTTAAAAGGAAAGATACGTATGAACACGTGAAAAAAGCAAAATACATTACTTGAAAAAAAAAAATTAGCCTTCATTTAAAAATAAGACTCCTGTTTAAATTTAGATGAAAAATTATATATTTATTTGTAAATTTATAAAAAAATATTGAAATGATAAGTATTATAATAAGTAGTATCTATGATAATAAGAGACAGAAAATAACACGTCTTTCGCGCACTGTAAATTTTAAAAATATGCATATAAAGAGAAAATTTTTGTGAAAATTAATACATAATAGAGTTTCTACAATACTTATGAAGACTATTTGTAAACAATTTTGACTAAATAATTCATCTGAATAATAAAAAATAAATAAAAATTTTAAATTTTCAAAAAATATACTAAGTACAAAACTAGACAAAATCTTACCTAATTACGATTTTAAGTTGTAGATAATACATAAATGAATATATATACAGTGCTCAGCAAAAGTTATACATTGGTGTTATTTAACCTTTAAATAAAAAATACGAGCTCTTGAGCTATAAAAATGGTATACTTATTTTTATATATATTTTAAATATTTTGGGACGAAAATAATGGTTTTAATATAGGATAATAATTAATTTAACTGAAAAAAGTGAAATTTGCATATTGTAAAAGTTTAGACACTTTTTTGCTTTTTTGGCAACTGTTCACGGAAAAATGCAAATTTCAAAAAAATGATATCGCATGTCTGAAGTATTTAAGTATACCTTGCCATAGCATCGGTTAATACAGATTCCGCGAGCTACAAATATTCAGTCAGATGAGGTAATTGAAGTAATGAAGCTGAAATGGAAAAGGAAGGCTGTTGCAGAAATTGCAGCTACATTGAATGGTCCAAAGAAGTCTGCCTATTATGTAGAGTCTAAGGGTGCCTCCCTCAAAACAAAACATAAATCTGGAAGTCCTTGTGTAACCAGGAAATGAAATTACAGAAGGATCCATAAACTGATATTTACACAAATGGTGGTTGCTAGTCACTTTAAATAAATGTTAGGATTTTCTGTGTGAGGATATGATTCGTAGATAAATTATAGAAAGGGGTTAATAAATTTACATGCAAATTATACATCAACCAGCTGTGAAATATCACTACAAATTGGCTAAAATGTAATGGATTTATAAACATATGTCATATAGATCAAAGTGGTACACTGTGATAAACAATATCGAAAAAAATTGGAATTTGAATGGTCCAAATGGATGGGCATACTATTGCAATGGCTTGTTTAAAGACCCTGGAACATGCTTTAGACGACAACATGGACGTGACTGTTTACTGATTTGATCCTCAATTTGCTTTAATGCTGGAGTATCGCTGGAGTTATTCAGTGGTTGCCAAGCGGCGCAAGAATACATACATAAGCTGGAGGAAAATTTACAGTTATTTGAGGAACTTTTAGCTGGCCGAACGTATTCATGTTGCATACAAAATAAAAACTTTGTTTAACTTTCAAAATACTACTAATCTCAACTGACCGGCGTGTAGCCCTGATCTGGACCCATTCGAAAACTTTTGTGACATCATATCTCGCAAGGTTTATGCAACTTTTTGCTATACTTTTATGTTAATGAGCTATAACCTGCTGTTGAACGTGTTTGGTACAAAATAGACGCTCAAGCAACGCAAGATTTAGTTTCTTCGATGGAAAATTACATTCTTGTACTAATTGCAGACAGTCTGAGTGCAGCTCGATTTTAATTTATGGTTATTTTTCTGTTAATATAGAAATTGTCTATACTTTTGCCACAACGTTATTTTTTTTTGTCATGATGTACTATGTAAAGGTATAATCTAAAAATTATTGTTTGAGCAGAAAGGATAAGTCACAAGTAATGTATGACAAATGTGTTACAAAAATTCATTACGTACTTCTGAATATAGAAGCAAAATCAATCATTATCTAAATTTTTTCTGACCATTGTATATATATATATATATCTATCTATATATTGGGTTGGGGAAAAGTAATTTCGCTTTTTTTCGTATTTTTTAAACTGAATTTATTTATATAAATTAAACAACTAATGAATAATATATGTACTGTTTTGTTCGATGACTTTTTGTCATTTTCTGGTAAAACCATAATTCCTGTAGAACTCCTGTAGAATTCACTGTAGAATTTCTGAGAGTTATGGGCAAAAAACTGAACAAAGATTTTCACAAGCCTCTTTTGAAGCCAGCTTAATACCATTAAGAAAGTTCCGCAAAGGGCGGAACAAATAGTAATAGGTTTGATCTAAGTCCGTACTATACGGTGGGTGCATCAAAATCTCCCAGCCAAGCTCTCTCAGTCTTCGCCGAGTGACTAAAGATGTGTCTGGTTTAGCGTTGTCGTGATGGAAGACAGCGCCTTTGCTATTGATCAATTTTGACCGGATTTTTTTTATTGTCTGCTGCAATCGCATTAGTTGTTAACAGTAGATAATTGAATTAATGGTTTTCCTGGTTCGAGCAATTCATGATGGACGATTCCTTTCCAAACCAACCAAACCCTCAGCATCATCTTTTTTGTCGTCAATCCGGGCTTTGCCACCGTCTGTGAAGTTTCGACCACGATTTTTTAGCACATTGTTGTCGTACGTGATTATCTTTTCATTACCGTTAATCATTTGTTTCAAAAATGGCTCGATTTTATTCCGTTTAAGCAGCAATTCACAAATGGAAACTCTGTCCATCAAATTTCTA
This sequence comes from Maratus speculifer, assembly GCA_964019185.1. Classification (NCBI taxonomy): domain Eukaryota; kingdom Metazoa; phylum Arthropoda; class Arachnida; order Araneae; family Salticidae; genus Maratus; species Maratus speculifer. Next base: position 97,432,413 of record OZ025290.1, read on the forward strand.
GTACCAAGTACAGAGTTTCTTTTGATATCCAGTTTTATGCAAATAGTTCAAAAGTGGTTTATGGTTGATGTTTAGTTCCGTAGCAATGTTGCAGGAAGAAATATGCCAGTTTACCTCGATTTTGTTTTTAAATTCCATCGACTTTTTCAAGTATTGGCCGGCCAGGGAAACGTTCATGTTTAACATCGAAATTTTCGGAACGAAAACGAGCAAACCGATTCTGACTTTCGCGTTTACTTAAGCAATGGTCACTATAAACGCCACACAATTTTCGATGAGCCTGCGCCGCATTTTGCCCTATTTGGAAGTAAAAAACTAAAATGTGATGAAAATGATCTTCTGGAATCTCTATTTTTAAAACGCAATAACTTTTGACTGTATAAACAAATGACGCTACCTTTATATCCAGAATATTTTAAAGACTATTATCTTTCAAATGCTGTATAGCCACTTCAACGGCTGCCCCGAGATAAGTCGGGGGTTAAAGCACTGTTTCCTCATACCCGTCACCGGTTAAGTGGATAGTATGGCTTATTTGAGTAAGTACTACTCGAGATATGCGACTTTAAAGCTATCTGTTGGGGAAAAGCGAAAATACCTTTTCCCCAACCAAATATATGTATAAGGTCTGTCTCAAAAGTTTAAGCACAAGCATAAAATGTCGATTTTTTAAAAATTATAAAAAGTTAGAATGATTAACATTTATTTATTTGCAGATTTCGCAACATTATTTAAATAAATGATATCAAAAATACAAAAAAATAAATTATATAATTTTTAAAAATGTTTTTTTTTTTAAATGTAGTGTTTTTGGTGGCAAAGAATACCTGTCCATTGCCGTAAACCTGGCGGGTTAAAATACTCCAAACATCCTCAATCCGGTTTAAGCTAGTCAAGAACTTTATAATTTTTCAGTGAAAACCAAAGTTTTGTAGAAGGTGGTACGTGGTATGAGGCATTGTCTTATTGAAAATTCTATTCAAATCCCCTAAAATATCACCGAATGGAAACAGATGATGTTTTAGCGCCTCTAGACTTTTTGAATTTTTTATACCTTTTAGAGAACCTAGAGACGTTTGGCCATTGAAGCCCAATGCCCCCAAAATCAGAACAGATTCACCGCCTTGCTGCCTACTGAAAAATGCCCTTGGTTTCTTGCGTAAGACATGCCAATACGCGTTTCAACCATCAGGGACATCTAAATTCCACTTTTTATCATCGCTGAATATAGCAGTAAGCCACTTGTCCCTGTAGGACATGTATTTCTCAGCCCAGTTTATTCTTGCCTTTTTGTGATATAATTTGAGAGACGGCTTGCAAGCCATTTTCTTTCATATGATGCAATCACGTTCTTTAATACGTCGATTTGCAGTGTCTTTGAACACCTGTGTACCGGGGTTATTTATAATTTGCCGTATAGGGCATATTTTGTCTAGATTCCAATCTTCGAATTCTCCGATCAGTCGGAACAGTCGTCATACGTGGTCGTCCACATCTTGATTTCCGCTTAAAATTATCATTTCTAGAGAGTACTTGATATATACCTCGCTTTAATCGATTTAAAGCTTTTTCAATTTCAGAAACAAGTTTATTTTGCGAGTTACACTTAAAAGCTTTCAAAATCTCACATTTTGTGAATTCTTTACCCTTCTACATTTTTTTTTAAACGAGAGGAAATAATTTCTTCACCTTTTTATACTTGTATAAAAGTGCATACAACGTCATTACACTATACCAATCCCGTGTTTCTAAAAAAATTCGCATAAAGTGCTTAAACTTTTGAGTCAGCGTTTCTTCAAGAAAAAAGAAAAATTAAATAAAAATAAATATATTTTTATTTTTATTTTAGCTACCCAGAATGTCTTATTTTATTTTATTTTGATAAAATGTCAAATATTTATTGTAAATTAGCATAAAACATTTTTTTCTTCAGTTATTTTAAACCAAATTTGCAGAGTGCTTACATTTTTGAGACAGACTATATATAATTCTGTAATATATATAGATTTCTTTTTTTACTGCCGTGCATAGCTTTTTAGCACTTTCCAACAAAGTTAAAAAGTGCTTATGCATTCGGTTTGTCTGTCCGTCTGTCCGCGCTCTAACTCCCGTAAATATACTCGTATTGCTATGAAATTTTTGTACATTATTGAGATTTACCCTAGCACGAACCCTATTGAAAATGAAGTATCTACCGTGATTAGTTTATCTACAGAGAGAACCAAAAGTTTCCCATTACATTACGGCCTATGGGGAAAAATCGTTAATATACTCGGACTGCCATGAAATTTTAGGACGTTATTGACGTTTACCCTAGCACAAGTCCTATTGAAAATGAAGTTTCTGCCATGATTAGTTTATCTACAGGGCGAATCAAAAGTTTCCCATTACATTACGGCCTATGGGAAAAATCGTTAATGAACTCGGATTGCCATGAAATTTTAGGACGTTATTGACGTTTACCCTAGCATGAACCCTATTGAAAATGAAGTTTCCATTATGATTAGTTTATCTACAGGGCGAATCAAAAGTTTTTTATTACATTACGGCCCATGGGGAAAAATCGTTAATATACTTGGATTGCCATGAAATTTTAGGACGTTATTGACGTTTACCCTAGCACAAGTCCTATCGAAAATGAAGATTCTACCATGATTAATTTATCTACAGGGTGAATCAAAAGTTTCCTATTACATTACGGCCTATGGGAAAAAATGTTTCAAAGGAATTTTAAAGATGTTTTACCCTGTCAAACATATTAAAATATGCATTCTATAAAATATAAGGTGAAAATGTAGCTATTATTCATTTACAGGGCCGCACAAAAGAATTTCATTAGATAATGGTAAAAGGGGGAATTGTGTGTGAGATATTTTAAATATATTAAGATTTTTCATGTATAATAAAATTGATATATGTCACTGAAGCTTAATATAAATTATACGCTACTGTTTTGCATAATATGAAGTACATAGCATTTACAGGGCCATACAAAAGATTTCAAATAGTATATTCTTTCCGAAGTACCGTATATGTGTCCGATGATGAAATGCATTTTAATTATGATATTCGCGTTTATATTTCGCTAAATATATGCACATTATATGGTGCGTATAAATGTTATAGTTGATATACAGGGCTCCCCAAAAGAGCTCACCAACGTTACTGAATATGAGCATAAATTATTTAAACATGGTTCTTAAATAAGCTGTGCATTTGTTCGCTGAGCTGCATTTAATTTATTGAAAAATGTTTGCAGAATATAGATAAAGGGATATACAGGGCCACGCAAAGAATTCGGTACATAGACGCCTATGAATGATGATTTATGAGAATGTGATTTCAGTTGTTTTAAAAGTGTTTTAGTTTACAATAAATTTTAGCCTAATGCTGACGTGTAATAAAGGTACAATGTAAACTACAGGGCTGAACAAAAATATTCAAGTATGTTTCCATCTAATAGTATGAATTGCTGAAAAAGAAATTTCAAGCTACTGGGTATTTTCTTGCTAAGCTAAATTTTCCCATTATATGAACTGACATATGAAATACAGGGCTGTTCTAATGTACTGGAATACATATTTGGGTATATTTGGCTATACACTATTATTTCCCTAAATAACAAAGTTTTGTTAAAGATTTCATTAAGTGTTGGAAAGTGCTTCATAATCTATGCTTAACGCATGATTTTTCTTACTTGTTAGTAATATTATGCGCAGTATTAAAATTCATCGTTTTAAATGAATGCTAACACAAATTTTAATTACCACATTCCATAATACATATGCAGCCTTAATAAAACTGCCATAATTAGTAAACTATTGGGATATTTTTATGCAGTTTTTCGCATGTTATTTAGAAAGGATTACGAAATCAAATTATTTATAATTTTTTGAAGGTTTAAAAATATAAAAAAAATTGAAGGTTTAAAAAATCATGCCTCTTTAAACCTTATATTACTCTATAACCTTACATTACTTTTTTAGCTAACTCTTTATTGCCGTCAATATTATGGTTAGGAATTGGCGACCCAGTTGCCAGTGTTACATACACTGTAAACTAATGCTGTTTTTCACTTTGTAGTGTTTCACGCAATATCGAATCCAATTTTTATGCGTCTTATCAAAATTTACTTTATTTAATAACACTATTTTTTTATTCAATTTATCTTATGCAAAATCATGGAATCTAGAAGATTTTTTCAATGCTGATTTTTTTCCCCTCTTCAAGCATACTTAGATAGATTTTTTGTATATGAAATGCGTTTTATATTTTGTGACTTTAAATATTAATGCTTTGCCTTATTTATTTACTACGGAATTCAAGAATACTTGACAAATTTCACGTTATTCAAGAATAACGTCATATTTAAACGAAATGTGATTTTTATATCTTCTATTATATGTATATAAACAAGAAAAATGTGATGCGTCAAGCATAGATGTTAGCATGCAAGGTTACACTTAACTGAACGTTAGCGATAAGCATTTTAAAATAACTAGATGGACAAATGGTTAGAGTTAGTGGCTTTTTTAATCTAATATAATATTTGTAGTTAGTTGTTTTAGCTGTCTGTTTTGCTAACATGTTAAAAGCATTTAATAATATTTAAAATACATATGGATGACCATTTTTAATGTCGAAGTCCTTTCAATAAATATAATGAAGATTTTTTTTGAACTAATGATATTTTAAGCAAGAAAGATGATATCATGCGTCATGCATAGATTATGAAACAATTTTCCACGCATTCAGACTAATGCAACAAAACTGCATCGTTTAATAAGTTAAAATACTGTGTTTAAACCAACCATATAGGAATGAATAACACATTTGAAAAACCATTTTCAACTGGTCTCATCTGAAAACTATCCGAATTGTTTTAACAACCCTATTTATGGTACATAGAACTTTATCTATGTACTACATATTTCAACTAAAAATTAATCTGCAGAAATTTCCCCTAAAATGGAGGAAATTTCGACGTGAAGTTTTTTTTTTCCCATACGTGAATTTTTTTTAATAGTCCAATATTTAATATACGGAATATCGAATTTATATACCAAGAATACGTTTAAAAAATAGTTATATAAAAAAGCGCATACCGAAGTTCAAAAAAAAAATTCCTGCAATTAATGCTCAAAAGCAGTACTATAACAAACAATCAACGTGTGTTTGATATTATATAATTTATGCAGTACAAAAATTTTTTAATTTAAGAAAATATAACACAAACAATATTTTAAGTTTCATTTCAACGTACAGGGTGTTCTAGAAAGTACTCCCCATCTTTGAAATGACATAATTTCCTAACAGTTAGAGATAGAAATGTGAAACAAGTTGGATGTTAAACAGATAGGTCTGGAATTTTTTATACATCAATTTAAAAAAATAGTTACAATATTGTACACGAGAGGGCGCTGCAATCACAAAGCTATGCCTTTGAAATAGTTCCTGAATGTGAACTGTTTGAACTGAGAAAAAAATCACGTTACAATGGTTTCGATATGGTTACCTATTTCAGCAACAACATGACGCAACCGAAGTAGTAATCACTTATTGTAATACTTCTACTGAAATTGATGCACATGCCTCGCTGATGAATTGTTCTAGCTGTTACAACGTTTGTGAATTCTGGGAATAAACAGCGTCCTTGAGGTAACCCCACAAAAAAGATGTGGCATGGATCCAGATCCGGGGAATATGGCGGCCATTTCATACCAATACCTGTCACTTTGGAATAATTTAAAGCAATGACTCTCTCACTGATGAACTCAAACATTCGAAGAACTCAAACACTGCCTTAGTACGTTGCGGTCGGGCTCCATCCTGCACAAACCATGAAAACTCTGGAGCATCTTGTAGAACTTGAAATGTTACAATAAACTGCTATGAAATTTCAATATATAGAGAGGTTTAATCGTTTTCCTTCTGAAAAAGAGCCCAATAATTCCTTTACTGAACAGTCCTGCCCACACTGTAATGTTTTCTGAGTGCAGTGATTTTGAAAGACGCACAAACGGGTTTTCAGTGCCCCATACTAGCCAGTTTTGTTTTTTTCACATATTCCTCTAAATGAAATTGGGTGTCTTCGGTGAACCATACATGACCGACATCAATTTTATTTTCATCAATCATCTACAGTAACTTCTCTTTGTTGTAGAGTTGTATTTGTGATCGCTTGATGTCACTGTATTTTATAGAGTGACAGATTCAGGCCTTTCATTATACTGTGCGTAGTGGTGTTTTACAATCTTGCTTCAACAGCGACTCGCCTTATGGATTTTGGATGACGAAGTTTAACAATTTCTTCGACTGCTTGAACATTTTCAGGTGTCATGACTGATCGGCCACACGGCCCGTCCATTCAAACTTGTTGAATTAATTGCAATTTTTTTTTCCCGGACCTTTTAAATAATTTATTTATTTATTTTTTTATTTATTTTTTTTGAAAGATTCGCTTTGTCATCGCCGGACTTCGATTAAACTGATTGTATTCAAGTACAATAAAAAATTCGTTATTCCAAGGAATACGGCATGATATTCTTGAATTCCGAATTATTGTCCAATTCTACACAACTTTTTACACGTGTCAGAATTGAAACAGACGCACGAATGAAATTCCTGTACTTCTGAGTAACATTTAAAGCTCCATGTGCTTGTACTGACACCTATTGTTAAATATTGGAACTATGTTTTTTTAAATTGGCGCATAACAAATTCCAAACCTATCTGTTTAACATTCAACTTGTTTCACATTTCTATGTCTCACGGTTTCGAAGTTATGTCATTTCAAAGTTCGGGCGTCCTTTCTGGAACACCCTGTATGTAAAGATGAATATGGTCATTGTATTATATTTATTTATACTTAAATTCTGCCTGAACGCTTATCTTTAATATTTAAGCTAATTATTTTGATATTACTGATTTTGATAATTGTTCCATATGATAGAATAATTAATAAAGAAAGAAAAAAGAAACTCTATACGAGGTTATCCTAATATTAAATTGATCAACAAAATTAATTAAATCTGTACATCACAGAGAAGGTTCATTAAAGTAGATAAAGACGCACTTAATTCAAAAAAGGCATCTGTCAATAATAAAGAACTATCGTATGTTAACATTATCATGCAATCAAGCGTTTTCTCGTAAATAAGCTGCAGAAACCTTCAAGCACACACACATTTTTTTTTTTACGTTAATAGACGCGTGGGATGAAATTCATCCTATTTTGTCTGTCATTATATTTGACTAAATTCTTTTTAAAAACAAATCTTCCATGTAATCTGTGAGCATCAGCCAATAATAAAGATAGTTATTCTGAAGTACTATCGGTTGTTAACATTATCACGCAATCAAGCATTTTCTCGTATATAAACTGCAGAAAACTTCAAGCACACACACATTTTTTGTAACGTTAATATACTCGTATTTTTTCTTTCATAATATTTGACTAAATAATTTAAAAAAAGAAATCTGCAATGTTTATATTGTAAAATGTATCAGTTCTACTTCTATTTACAGAACAAAATCCTGCTTTTCACAATTTTTTTCAGAATGTATGCACTTTCTGTTAAATATATATATATATATATATATGTAATAAAAAAATTGCGCTATTTTACCCCCCCCCCCTGAGTTAATTCTAACTTTATGGAACATACTTTTATTCTCAGTTTTCGTAATGCATTAATATTTTAACAGCTAAAGTTCTTTTATCTTATTTTATTTAACTTAGTAATAATCTATTGTGAAATCTTTCTTTATCAAATGCACAGATTCATTTTCCTTTTTGGAATATTTATCGAGATTTTAATTTTGTTTCGTTGTTTAATTAAATCATCTGCTAGAGCGTTCATGCGCCTTTTACGTGTGAGCAGGTTGTGTTATTACGCGCTTAGATAGCAGTTATTACAAGGAGACACGCCCCAACTACCAATAGGAGATGGTGATGTGGGTTGTCTTAGCATTTAAATTAGTCCTAATAGGTCTTTAAATTGCTTACGTGGACAAGGGGAGGGGCTAGTTTTAGCTTGGATTTTGGGAAACTCATTTTTAAATTCGAGAGCGTCAGAATGCAACTAATCTTTCAATTCTTAGGAGGCTCGTCTCATTTTCATATAATTTAGAACATCGAGATGACGTAGCTTTGGGAGCGAATGCTCTAGTGTTAATTGTGTGGAATGGTGACCGGTGGAATAAATTTATGTCTTGATCTAAATAAAAAAGGATTAGAAACTGATTGACTTGTTTTTTATTGGGAGAAACACACAAAGCGGACAAATCCATTGCTCATCGTGACGACTGCTAACCCTGTCATGATTTTCAAACCAACAGACTTGTTATACATCAAAGAGGGTATTCCACAAGAACTGGTACATTTTAAACAGAAAATCGTCTTATCGTAACAGATTTATATTGAAAATAGGCAATTGCTTTATTTTGCAAGTTAAAACCAGAAATATTTCGTTCAATTCCGACTAATTATATTTAATCCTCTTTCATCATTATATAAAAGAACTTTTTAAGTTACTCTTTCATTTACATTGTTTTAGTGTGTAGTGTAGTATTCCGTGCTAAATTAAAGTACCGAAATGAATCTTTCGCATATCCGGAGATCCGAAGAGTTGTATTTCTTCCCTCCTGGTAAAAAAAGAAAAAACAGTCTCTGATACACCCTCTCCAACATTAACTTTTAAAGTTACAATGTAATTCAAAACAGCCTTCAAGAAGTTTAACTTTTTTTCAAAGGAAAAATGTGATTGGGGTATTTAACCCAGCACATGTGTTTGCGGGCTAAAATGTTATAAGTTTATTTTACGTTATAAACAGGAGAAACACACGATAATTAATTCATTAAACAAACTAAATGCACTGTTAGACAGAGAATAACATAAAATTATATGTGTAAAATTCTTATACAGCAGAGCGCCGATTATCCCGACCATTCGCCCTGGATGATCCAGTTAATGTTAAATCTGGATAATTGCACATTTTTTTTTTAAAAGCTTATGGCAATTTTATTAGATACCCTATACCCTGTACACATCCCTATATACTTTTATTTCGATAACGACTGACAATTGTGGATTGTGGTAGTGCACATTATAGCATAATAGAAGGGCATGTTTAGAAATTACTTATTATTGTTTTTTTACTACTTTTATCTATATATTTTTTACAAAATTGGTACAAACATATATATTGAAATACGCATAGAAATTGTTATTTGTTATTATTGTTGAAATTCTTGATTGTCTTTTGCTTCATAGATTATTTTCTTTTTTCTTCATGGTTCTCTCGCGCATTAGAAAGAAAACGTCTTAGGTTCAAAGAATAACCAATTATATCCGCCTCAGACTTGAGGCAAATATTATGATGGACTACAAAAGCCACTTTAAAATTACTATACAATTTCTCCAAAGATGTATCAGTCTATCTAACGTTTCTTATGATAAGCACGCATTTAATAAAGAAATCTAGAAGTGATCTCAACAATTTTCGAAGCATTTAAATTAATTTAAAAGGTATTTTTTAGTTTCTCCTACAGCAGAGCTCCGAAATAGTCCGTCAACTGAACATCAATATTTTCATAGAAATGTTTCCGTTTTTTATTTTTCTTGCAAATTGCGCAGAAATTGGTTAGTTTTAGCACAAATGATGTAGTGATCTACTATGACATTTTTTGTTAAAAAATGTTGTTCAGTTCGCGGACCATTTGGGAGCCCTGCTACAGGGGATATCAGTACTAAAGAGGTTATGCACTGCTGCCTTAGCATTTGTTCGGGATTTTATTACTTAACTTAAGATATGATTATTTAATGGTTAACTTTGATAACATCAAGACAAACTTACTACAGTGCCTAAAGATGTTTCACTTCAAGAATTTTGAAAAAATGTTGGAAAAAAAATTATGGCCCTTTATCGAATCCAGTTAATCCCACTGTCTGGATAATAGGTGGTCTGCTGGGTTTTTTTTTATGAATACGACCGGAATACGTTATGCTTAGAATGCAAGTAATTTTCTGTTTGAGTGTCTGCTACCTTTGTTGTTGAAACTGCGAAATTATATGGGTTTTCAACAAAGAATTGAGAGAGAGAAACTGTAAAATAAGATTCGTTTTCTCAAAATACCAATGCTGGTGGTATGTCTAAAGCAGGGTTTTGGTGTGGTTTTTGGTTGTTTGGCGCTAATAACATTTAAAAATGTAAATGGACAAAAGCAAAACTGAAATTATAAGTTTCATTGGTATTTTTAGCATCCCATTCACATCACACTATAAATAAAATTTTCTAATTTTCAAAAGAAAATACCCATTTAAATTCTTTTCTACAAAAAAAAAGAAATCAATATGTATATATTTAACTTTTTGTTATTTTTATCTGGCACATCATTATCTTAATCAACATGTGTTTTATATATATGTGAAAATTATGCCGTATAATTAGCTATAAATTTACAAAAATATAGCAAAAATATTTTTTAACATATTTTATATTGCAATTTAACTTGTGTTTTGACAAATGAAGACTTTTTACGTACGTTTATCTATATTAAACTTAAATTAAGACTGAAAGCTTACCTTTAAAATTCAAGTTATTTAGTTTGATTTTTGAATTCGCCTTCTCTCTCGATTTTTAAATATGTAATGTTTTTAAGAACTGCTTCATAAGATATAATAATTACAAAAGATTAAAAAAAATAACTCATTACGAGTTTATACTAATATTTAGTTCACCATACAAATTTAAAGCAATATTTGTCATCGTTTGGAGGGTTAATTAAAATAACTAAAGACGAACACACTCAAAAAAGTAGCAACCATGAATGAAGATTGCCTTTCTGAAATAATACCGACTGTTAATAGCATCACGTAATAAAACGTTTTTAGCATATCAAGTCATTTTTAGTAACTAAAAATCGAAGCATCATCTGTACTCAAAATAATATTTTAAAGTATTTACTACAAAAAATAATATTAAATGTAGATATACTTAATTTTTTCATATTTTTTTCTGTCACATCAATACCTTATTGAACATGTGTTTGATATATATCTGTAAATTATGCCACACAGTTAGCTCTTAAGTTATAAAAATATATCAAAAATATTTTCTTAAGTTGAATTACAACATACAGGGTGTCCCAAAAGGTCATGTCCAAACGGCACACATGGTTGTGTCAGGTCATTAGGAAACAGAATTACATAGGAAAGGGGGGTCGGAAACGCGATTGTAATCCGCTAGAGGGCGATAAGCGATGTCAGACGAAAGCACGGGCAGTCGGATCATTCGAAGCGCGGACGTTGCAGAGAAAGGATGAACCAGTTGATGAGCACTTGGATGAGCACTTACTATGAGTTGTAGCATTTTTCTTTTTTATTTGGTACTGTTTTGTTGTAAAATAAAGATATTTTACACCGTTTGTTATCTTTTCTTTGCGTGACGGTTACGATGCAATTTCACTGTTTAGATCGCGTTTCCGACCCCCCTTTCCTATGTAATTCTGTTTCCTCATGACCTGACACAACCATGTGTTCCGTTTGGACATGACCTTTTGGGACACCCTGTATGTATTGATATATATAGACCTTGTACGGACGTTTGTCCATGCTAAATTTAAATTAAAACTAAAAGCTTACTTTTGAAATTAAAATTAGTTAGTTTGATTTTTTAATTCACTCTCTCTCTCATTTTTTATATGTAACGTTTTTAATAATTTCATAATATAGTATTATTACAAATTATTGAAAAGACAAAAACTCGATACCAGTTAATCCTGAAATGTAGTTTATTATGCAAAATTAATTAAGTCTTAGTCATCATTTAAAGGGTTAATTAAAGTAAATAAAGAGGAACACATTTAAAGAGGCATCATCCAATAATTAAGATTACCTTTCTGAAATAGCATCGACTGTTAATGTCATCTAACAATGAAACATTTTTTCCTAAATGTACCTTAAATTATGCCGCACAGTTTGCTATGAAATTAGCAAAATGTAGCAGAAACTTTTTAAAATTGTACTTGTATTTGTTGTATTTTAAGTTGTTAAGTTGTTGTTAGATATAAGTTATATTGACAAATATAGACCTTGTACGTATGTTTCTCCGTACTAAAATTAAAATAAGAATGACTTTTGAAACTTAAGTTAATAAGTTTGATTTATGAATATTCGCTTTCTCACCCATTTCTTTTCTTTTATATGTGACATTTTTCATAAATATTCCATATGATAGTGTAAATACAAAAGATTGAAATAAGAAAAACTCGATACGATGTGCATCTTCATATGTAGTTTATCATCCAAAATTAATTAAATCTTCTTAATCGTTTAGAGGGTTAATTAAAAAATCTAAATAGGAACATACTCAAAAAAGCAGCACCCAATAATGAAGATTGCCTACATGAAATAATATCGACTTTTAATATTATCAAGATATGAAACATTTTCTCAAAAATGTACTGTAAATTATGCAGAACAATTAGCTGTTAATTAATAAATATAGCAAAAAATTTTAAAGTTGTATTTCAGCATACATATTGATAAATATAGACTTTGAGCGTATGTTTATCGATCCTAAACTTGAATTAAGCCTGTAAGCTTACCTACGAAATTTAAGTTGAATTTACTGTTCTCTTTCAATTTTTTTCTTGTAACTTTTTAAATAAATATTTCATATGATAGGATAGTTACAAAAAAGTGAAAAAACAAAAACTCTGTACGAGGTTATCTTGATATGTTGTTTATCATCCAAAATTAGTTAGATCTTCGTTATCATTTAGAGGTATAATTAAAGTAACTAATGACAAACATATTAAAAAAGGCAGCATCCAATAATGAATATTGTTTTTCTGAAATAGTATCGACTGTTAATATCGTCACGCAATGAAATATTTTCTACTAAATATATTGTAGAAAGAGGATAATTAAAAATAACATATTTCATCAAATTATATTTAGTTTAGTGTCACGCTAGTGCCTTTCTTCATTTTTGCATAATAAATAGACGGATGTTTTAAGAAATTAGTGTAGTTTACATTTACATCAAATAAAATACTGAAACTATTATTGCCTAATTAAAATAATCTTAAATATAATTTTTAAAATGCACTTTTTAAATAAAATATTTATTATATTTAGCTGCTTGGATATACTTAGCCGAACAGTCGTGGTAATAGTTTGTCGATATATAAAAAATAAACATCTATAAATAATATTTTTTAACAGAAATAGTTAAATAAATTTTAGAGTACTTGTATTTTTTAATTTTAAGTTAAGTAAGGAAATTAGTTGAAAAAAAAAGTAAAAAAGTTGAAAATTAATTTTTTATGAGATTTATAAACGCAAGCAATTTGTTCCACTATAAAAAAATGTTTTTTTTTTTAGATTTTTTTTATGTCTTGTTAATAATTAAAGTATATTAATGCCATAGGAAACAACTTCTAACTTTGAGATCTAAAAACTGTAACTTTAAAAGTGAATTTACTAAGATTTAAGTTTTCTGATAAAATATAATACGAAAATGGTAGAACTGAAATTTTATAAAAAGACACGGTAAACATGCATTTTAATTATTATTATTATTATTATTATTATTATTATTATTATTATTATTATTATTATTATTAATATTATTAACTTTTCATATGATAAAAGAAATTGTATAAGCAAAATGTTTTTTAGGAGAAACATATAATATTGTGATACTATTGTTAAAAACTTTCTTTTTTACTTAAAAAAAGTTTTATAAGCCTCTGAAAAACTCGATACAAGGTTATCCTCATATGTTATTCATGATCCGAAATTAATTTAATCTTTATCATCGTTCAGAGGTATAATTAAATAAACTAAAGACGAATATACTCAAAACGGCAGCACCCAATACTGTAGATTGACTTTCTGAAATAGTATCGACTGTTAATATCATCACGCAATGAAACATTTTCTCATAAATATACTGTAGAATGAGGATTGTGAAAAATATCGTATTTTATCAAATTATATTTAGATTAGAGTCACGATAGTGTCTTTCTTCATTAATGCATACTAAATAGACGGATATTTTAAAAAAGAAATTTAATTAGCATTTACACTAAGAAAAATACTAAAAATTATTATTGTCTAATTAAAATAATCTGTCAAAAAATATAATTTTAAAAATGCACTTTTTAAATAAAAGATTTATTACATTGAGCTGCATGGATATATTTAGACGAATAGTTGTGATAATAGTTTGTCGATATACAAAAAATAAGGATCTATAAATAATATTTTTTTTAAACAGAATGAGTTAAGTTACTTTTAGAGTGCTTGTATTTTTTAATTTTTTCATCTTTCAAGTACAGTTAAATAAAGTTGAAAATTGATTTTTATGAGATTTAAGCGCAAGCGCTTTGTTCCACTATAAAAAATGGGTCATCTTTTTTTTTTTTTTTTTTTTTTTTTTTTTTTTTTTTTTGTTTTGTTAATAATTAAAGTATATTAATACCATAAGAAATAACTTGTAACTTTAAAATCTTAATACAGTTTGTTAGCTGTTTAAAAATGAATTTATTAAGATTTAAAGTGTTCTGATAAAAGATTCTACAAAAATGATAGAACCGAATTTTAATAAAGCGACATGGTAAACATATATTATTATTATTATTATTAATATTATTATTATCTTATCATACAATTAAAAAAAATGCAAAATGCTTTTTCATGAGAAATATCGTGATAAAATATAGAAATATCGTGATATCGTGATAAGAATATTAATTTTTTTTTTTGACTTAAAACAAGTTTTATAAACTTCTGAAAAACTCGATACAAGGCTATCCTGATATGTTATTTATGATTCAAAATTAATTAAATCTTCATCATCGTTCAGAGGCATAATTAAAGTAACTAAAGACGAACATACTGAAAAAGGCAGCACTCACTACTAAAGATTCTAAAATTCTTTCTAAAATAGTATCAACTGTTAATATCATCACTCAATGAAACATTTTCTCATAAATATACTGTAGAATGAGGATTATTAAAAATAACGTACCTCATCAAATCATGTTTAGATAAGTGTCGCGATAGTGTCTTTCATCAGTTTTGCATAATTTAGAGACGAATACTTTAAGAAAGAAATGTAATTTGCATTTACATTAGAAAAATACTGAAATTATTATTATTTAAGTTAATTACGTTAATATTTTTTTCGTTCTTTCTCCCCTTTATGTAAGTATATAATTTTAAATAAATGTTTCATATGACAGAATGATTACAAATGATTGAAAAAAAACAACAGAAACTGGATACGATATTATACTGATATGCATTTTATCATCCAAAATTAATTAAATCGTCTCCCTTATTTAGAGGGTTAATTAAAGTAACTATGGACGAAAACTCTCAAAAAGCAGCACCCAATACTCACGATTCCCTTTCTGAAATAATATCGAATGTTAATATCATCACGCAATGAAACATTATCTCATCAATATATTGTAGAAACAGGATTATGAAAAATAACTTGCATCATCAAATCAGGGGGAACTTTGGGACATTGATACAGATTTTTCAAAAAAAAATTTTGGGGGTCTAGAAAGCAGAAATTAAGTCATTTTTCTATGTGATGTCAGCAAAACCTGTGTAGTGTGTTATAAAAATGTACAATCGTTGTTTTATGTATTATTTTTGCATGTAATTAAAAAATCAAAAAAGTAATTTGTATCAATGTGCCCCATCCCCGGGGGAGATGGATATACTTTGACACGTCTGGGAAAAATGGAGACAAAATAACACCAATGCATATTTTTCATAGAAAAATAGCAAACCATTTTATATATATTTATAGACATTAAAATCGCACACAATTTATTTGTAAGCGATAATAAAGCAATCAAAATGAAATGTATAATGACCTGATGCTCTGGCTGTTCCTTGTCTGTTTGTTGGCTGTGGTAGCTTTGTCATATCTGGCACTTTAACCCCAGAATTATCTGCTTTCTTAGGAAAGGTGAAAGAATTACCAGGTTTTCTGTTTATAAATCGGTTTACAAACAGAAGATAAAGGATAATTATATTAAAAATTATGTTTATAATATAATTATCCTGTACTGTTCTGCAGCTTGTTTCTCTTACTTAATATTTCTCATGTCGATAATACTTTTTTCTCTAGAGAATCGATGTAAATTTGAGATTTGCCAGGCTGCCGTACATTTCTTTTGTTAATTCTACTTGCACTAGATATTGTGTAAGTTTGTACGTCTTGTGTTTGCAAAAATACTATAAAATCTTCGAATATAAAGAAATTAGAGCTATTTCACTTCAATAAAAACTAATATTAGAAATTTTTGACGAAAAATGGTTGAATTAAGGAGAGTATGGTAAAAAATAAATAAAAGATAATGAAAAAATGAACTAGAAAAGGATTTAGGTTGTATGAATGTGCCCCGACAAAGACTGTATCAATGTACCATATACAGCCATTTTGATTAAAATGAGTCGCAAATCCAACACTTCGTAATTTATCTAACAATAAAGAATGAGGAACTGATAAAGAGCAGCTTTACTTGCCAGGGAGGGTATTCGTTTCGGTTGAAAATACTAGAACAGTTGTATAATACCATTTAAATTGCACAACTCAAATTTACTTTTGACCTACAAAAACAATTAATCACCCATCCCATTTCATGAAACTATTGAATAATTCCAAAACTTTCTGTATGTAGTTAACCTCACTAGTATCACCTTTTGGAGCTTTTGTGAAACTTCCTGTAAGGACCCTGTGTGCTGTAAATGGGGTGTATCAATGTGCCCCAAGTATCAATGTGCCCCAGTTCCCCCTATTTTTAGATAGCTGTCACGATAGTGCCTTTCTTCATTTTTGCATTATAAAGAGACAAATATTTTAAGTAATAAATGTCATTTCCATTTACATTGAGAAAAATACTAAAAATTATTATTTTATAATAAAAATGATCTATTAAAAATACGATTTAAAAAATGCAGTTTTTAAATAAAATATTCTTTTTATATTGAGCTGCATGGCTATTCTTAGCCGTGCAGTTTTAGTAATAGTTTCTCGATATACAAAAAATAACTATGTATAATAATCATACATAACTAATATTTTTAACCGAAGAATTAAATAACTTTTAGAACATTTTTTTATTTGTTTTTCATCATTCAAGTACAGTTAAGTAAAGTTTAAAATTCCTTCTTCTGAGATTTCTAAACGCAAGCGATTTATTCCACTAAATTAAATTGGATAATCTATTTTTTTTATTATATCTTGTTAATAATTAAAGAAAACTAAAGCTATAAGGAATATTTTAATGAACAAATTTTACCTTTAAAATCTGAATCCGATTTTTTAAAATTTTAAAAGCGTAACTTAGTATTATAAATACTACTAGATAGTACACCTCAAGATTTGACGATAAACATGTTAAAAGATTAATTAGAAAATGTAAATAAAGTTTTGAAAACTTGATTTATTTGAATGTTATCTACGTGATTCCAACAGATTCAAAGCGTTTCATGGTTCTGTCAGTTTAAGGGAGACCCGAATCCCATTTTCGGCCGAAAATCATGAAAAGTTCAATTTTTTTTTCTCAGAAAACGATAAAATACATATTTGCGAATATCCATGCAAAATTTCAGAACTCGGGGACACTTGGAACAGGTAGAAAATGAGCTTTTTAAATTGTACTCAATGTAGACTTTAAAGGACTAGTGGCCATTTAAAAAGTGTTTTCCTGAAAATGACTTTTTTCATATTTTGCCTAAGTTCAAAGTACTAAGGGTCAGTGGTAAAATGATTTAGAAACAAAGAGTTTATGTTTTTAGAATCTTAAAAATAATTGCAACAAAAGTAAGGAGGGATATATTTTTTAACAATTTCTTAAAATTTTACATAAATTGGTAAACATGAAAATTATATTGAATTTAAGGAAATTTACCATGCGTATTTTTATTTATTTTTCTTTTAGCCGATTAAAATAGAAAATTAAAAATATCTCTCCTTAGTTCTTTTCTATATACTATAACACTATTTAAGAAATTTTAGTAATACTAAAATATTGAAAATTGAATGAGGAGTAGTAATTTTAAAAAGTGTATTTTTCGACAAAAAAAAAAAAAATAAAATAAAAATAATAATAATAATCCCCATAAAAAATATACTTTTCAATAAAAAGTGAATTTTTTTGCCAATTATTCCTTACAAGAAGATTCTTAAATAGTACACCAAAATTCATTACTTTAAAATCAATAATAAAAATTTTGGGCTTTTTCTTTCGGGTCTCCTTTAACCTACTTAAGTAATCGTCTGAAAGAATTTAAGCAGAATTTTAAGAATTTTAACAGCGCTTGCTTTTTAGCAGAAGGATAACTAAAATTAATTGAACTGATATTTATTTTGGTGAATTTTCTTAGTGTTTTAAAAAAATAACAATGCTTTGTATTTTCTAATTTTTAAAATCATATTGAAAAGTTTTTATTAATTTTATTTTTATCAGTCTCTTTTTAAATTCCGAAACTTAAAATTTCATGTTACCAAGTTACTATTCATAAAATATTTGAATTATTTGAAAGTTTCATAATGTTTCATACATTAATTTATTATTAAATCACAAATTAGTTCAATTTTAAGTCTCACATGATTATTATTCTTTCCCCCTGTTTTGTCTTCTTAATTTTAATTTTTTCCCCGGAAAATAATTAATACTTTTTCTTATAAGCACACAATCATGTATCTTCCTTGTAATACTCAAACGAAATATAACAAAAATTATACATTAGTTTAATATATTTAAAAGATAATTAAATACTTTAGCTTAAATATTTTAAGTTAAAATTGTTAAACTATTTCTAAAATATTTTAGCATACTTCACAATTGTAAAGATTCAGATATTACTTCATAACGGCTCTCGGGGATTTAGTTAAAAATCATTTAATATATGGTCTAAATAATGCATAACATTTATTTATTTATATAATTCACGTTTGTTACAGTTTACATATGGATTACCTTTTCTAAGCTTTCATGCATATGACAAGAAAGTGGAAAATTGCTGCTACTATCTACCGAAAAAATAATGTTTAAATATTTACATTTTTTAGAAAATAAGAATACATTTTTTTTAAATATTGCTAGATGTTAAATTAAATTTTACGACATTTTTATAATTTTTATTTGTGTGCGTTGTATTTATTGCTGTTTATTTTTTTAAGAATGCAATTTGTAAAGATTATCAGTAATTTTATTATTACAAATGTATCTCTAAAGTCTAAAGTTATGAATTGGAAATCGGCTGTTTATATCTAATAATAACTATGTTTTAATTATTTAGAATATTTTAAAAATAAAATTGTTACTTAAAAAATCACTGTTGAGTGTTAAATTTTATTTAATTATAAAGCATCAAAATAATAATAATAACTAAAAAAGAAAAATCATATAACTTCCCATCGTAGTAAAATGTATCATTATTCTATGTATACAGTGGCGGTCAAAAGTTTCCGGCCAACAAAAAATTTTCAGTCAATTTGTAAATATACCCATATGAAGTGGAATCTCAAAGCGATACTTATACATTTTATTGACATATTAGTTAGAAACTTACTTATAGAAGAACGTGTTAATATCAATAAATTTAATTGAAAAAATTAAGTGTAAAAGAAAACGCATGCTCTCAAAAGTTTCCGGCCACTTATCAATCTTTAGATTTTTTCTATCCGTAAAGTGTTTTCTGGTTGTGTTTATGAAGGAATTAACCTGTTTAGCATAGTTTGAATTCAAATTTGAAAAGTTCAATAATTATTGTTCATAAATGAGTGGTTAGTTTGTCGCTAAAAGGCTGATTTTCCCGAGATATTGCAGCTAAGTTATCGATCGGTAAAATCGACTGTAAACGATATTTAAAAATTATATAAAGATGGCATTTAGGACTTTCAGAGGTCCGGGAGACCCCGAAAAATTACTATTCCTGTGGACAGAATTATCAGGAGAAAAACCATTGATAATCCGCATGAAAATTCCGTTGCAATATACTGCGATTTACGGAATGAAAATATTGCTGGAATAAGTTTGTCTATCGTGTTATGATGCAGACATGATACAGAACTTTATGGAATAGTCGGTGTTAAAAAATTTTCAGAGGTTAAAAAAATACCGACGTACCCTACTTTTATTTTCCAAGGAACATAAAGTCTGGTCAAGTGAAAACTGGACGAAAGTTATATATTTTTTTTTCCATTAATCGAATTCAAAACAGTTTTGGAAGTGGTGGAAGACACAACGTCCGATGACCTAACAACGAAAGATATCATTCGACATATGTTATTCCTACAATGAAGCATGGCGAGGACATGTTATGCCGTGGGGAGTATTTTCTTCAAAAAGCGTCGGTCCGTTATTGAAATCCACAGCCAATTGAATGATACAATGTATAAAGATATATTGCAAGACCATTTTCTGCCTTATTAGAGAAAAAAAAATGGTCGCATCTATTTTTCTTAACATGATAACGATATAAATAATGTATCTAAGCCTCGATAAGCAATGGTTTTCACACAAAAAATTTCGGTTTTGAAATGGTCAGCCTAAACGCCCAACATGCATCCAATAGAAAATCTTGGGAAAGAAGTTGGCAACAGTCTGCGGAACTATAAATATTCCAACTCAGCCGAAATTTCGCCAAAATTGCAAGAAATGTGAAAAAAACGTACCATAGACGACCTTTAACCGTTAATTGTATAAATGTCACGTTGCTGCGCCTCAGTACTTATTACTAAAGCTAATAAAATAGTAATACGATAAAATACTAATTGTAAATGTTGTTTATCACTGTAATTTTCTTTTATAATACCACTTTTTTACAAATTTGTGAAGGTGGCCGGAAACATTTGAGAACATCCGTTTTCCTTTATACCTAATTTTTTCAATTAAATTTATTGATATTTACACGTTTTTCTATAAGGAAGTTCCTAACTATTATGTCAATAAAATGTATAAGTATCACTTTGAGATTCCTCTTCATTTGGGTATACTTACAAATAAACTGATAAATTTTTGCTGGCCGGAAACTTTTGACCGCCACTGTATACATACATATATATATATATATATATATATATTGCGAGCGAGCGTTGGGATCGAACCCTAGTCCTCTAAAATCTCATAGCTATACCAGGCGTGCTTCGACTTTCCTCTAATTGTAAGCGCTAATAATTTCAACTTCACGCATGCGCAATGACCTGAATTTGAGTTGATCTTAAAGAAGTAGCCTACTGTTTTAATATCTATGATGATAAAATACAATACAAAAATGATCAAAACTAAATTTAATAAAATTTAGATAGATAAAAATAGTAAATTTTTATTTTTATCTTATTTTTGTACCACCTTTTAATATCTTAAAAGAAATTTTTTAGACAAAATGATTTTCACGAGTAAAACATACTATCATGATAAGATTGTTATGCAAATACATTTTTTAATTAAAAAAAAATTTACAATTCTGTTTTTAATATTTTTAAGTTGGTCCGAGACACAAAAATCTTCAACTTTTTTTTAGAAAAATTCTATATATTTTATGCTTACAATCATCTTTTAATCATCTTTCCAACTTAGTTAGAAGATGAAATATATATTTTTTCGTTTAGGTTTGTTTTCGATACCTGACTTTTAAGCAATGGTTTTCATGAAATGACTTCTTGTGAAATTGTGCTTTTTTTTCATGATGTGTGTTTTTACTATTTCTCGTATTTAAAATGTTACAAATAAGAATTAACGAAGTGCTTCAAACATTGAAAATGCCCTTTTGACTAATTTACTTTAGTTCTGATTCAGCAAATTTCATAAAAAAATATTTACTTTTGAAAATATTTTTTTAAAAGTTACATCATTTTTTCAAATGTTTAGTTTTAATATTTCTGGTTTTTTAAAAATAATATTTTTTTAAAAATCTGGATCGATATAATGAATTTAGATATTTTTGCCTATTTAAATGTAAAAAATTAAATTTTACAAATAATATTTTGAGTTATCGCGATTTAAAAATACCTCGCTTTGTTCTAAGAAATTTAAATTATTTCTTTTCCGCAAATTGTGAGAAATTTTATCTTGTGATTTTGTTTACAAATGATATGGTTGACCTTCTCAAAAAATTTTAATCAAATAAATAAAAGTTATTTTAAAATGCTTCCCGGACCCCCTTAATAGTTGATTTTTTTATATACACGGGAATAATTATTCTATCTTTAGTCATTGATTTTTCTACAAACGAAGTAGTTTATGTGAAGAAAATAATGCGTTAATCTATACAAGAAAAATTGAGTGGAAGTATCAATTTTCTTTACGTTTTTATATTTTAAAAAAAAATGCATTAATTCTATTCCAAAGCCTACAGGAAATTTCAGTCAATTTACATTTTCGATTACGAAAACAAATATATGATATTTTCTTACATATTTGTTGAAATTTAAGCATTTGAAACGTAACAAATTTGAACTGAGAGAAATGAATTGAATAATTGGCTTTTCGATACATTAAAAGTAAATGAATACCGTAGAACACTCTTATTTCATTTTTATAGTCTTCGAATCTTTGCGTAAACTGACCATAATATACAATGATGTTTAAATATATTTTGTCAAAATATTGGACAGAACATATTTTCCTTGTTTTTGGTGAAATGAAAAGTACAGAGTTTCCTCATAGTAACTTATTGAACAATTTAAAAAGATATATTTCGCAAATGCAGATTTAGATTACAGGGATACATTTGCAGCCGTCAATTATTATGTTTACCTCTATGAGGCGGAGCTCGAATTCATGCATCGCTTAATCTGGCAGCGCAATACTATCGTTTATTCAAACATTGTATCTGACGATACGCTCTGCTCACACATATATTGAATTAAATTTGAATATAACTAGCAGAGTTGATATTGAAAGTGAAATTTCACAAGGATTAAAAGAATTACTCGGAAATATATTATGTGACATTACTTTTGACAGCATAATCTAAAACTATCATGCCTATCTGAACTAACATTGATAATTAAAAGAACTATCAACCGCATGAAAGAGCTCACCTACTAGAAAATAAATTACATTTGTCTAAAAGGAATATGCGAACGTGCGAATATATATAAGGAACGTGAATTTTTTTTTTTTTTTTGGATATTTATTTTTTACATTTTTTGTGAATGCCACTGCCATATTTGAAAATGAGTTGAACACAATTCAAAATTTTGTTGAAGCAACTGTTTATATTTTTGAAAATTCTGTTAAAACTTGGAAAAGCATTGTAATCAACAAAAGGATTATTCCAGGCAGAAGGTGTGTTGGTTTTTGTCTATATGTTCCTCGCAAGTTCATTTTACAGAAACCTTTCTTCCGTTACTTACGAATTCAGAAAAAGTTTTGTAGAGAGCTGGAGCTACCTTTCGTTTCAAATTTGTAAGGTATGGTTCATATTAATTTTTGAAAATAATTGTCAGTAATTAACCAAGATATTAACCCTTAAAAGCACGGATGGTATAAACCTACATGATGACAGGTGTAGCATACTTTGCCATCGGCGTTTAAAGCTTAGACAGCAACTCCAAATGTTATATTTGTGTAATTCTATTCCCAGTATCAGTATCAAAGCAATAAAATATGAAATTGTTAAATACAGACTTATTTAACGATAATTAGTCACATAAATATTGTGATTCGCGAATTGTATTTATTGAGTGGATCTCTCAGTACGACTCCCATGTATTTAAAAGCTCTTAAAAATCCTATCTCTAAAAACGTGGTACACACCAAGACAATCTTGTAGCTTTATAATCTCCTTTCAAAGCGTGATCAGTACAGTGTCAAAATTAAATTTTGAGCTATGATTTTGTTTTAGATGCACTGTAAAATCTGTTTAATACTATGCTAAAATTAGCTTTATGAAATGTTGAATGCAATTTAAATATACGCTAATTTTATTGAATTAAGTACATAAAAAATATTAGGATAAGAATAAATGAGAATTATACAGAATATCAATATCTAATTTTATTTAGATTTGGAATCTCTTTGAAGTTTTATAGTTTACCCATTTATACTTTTCTTTTATATACAGCTATACTCATTCCTACATTGTATATATATATTTTTTTACAAAGTTTAATGTTCTTCTAGCAACATTTTTTAAATAATTCATATATGTATTGTACGGAACCTTTTGAGCACGAGTTACACTCATATTTGTTCAATTATTCTTACTATTTATTGCGCATCAGGGTTCAAACCCTAGTGTTGGGGCAATGGGCCTATAGAATGTAACGTCAGAGGGAATCCTAAAGACGCCATATGAGATAATACTTATATAAATGTGTGGGATGGAAGGACGTATGGGAAGAAAGGCAGGGACTATAGAGAAAGACAGAAAGAGTAAATGTTAGTCCATTACAACTGCTATATAAGGTACCCTGGGGTAATAACGCCACGTTAAGGTTCTACCAATTTTCACGGCTTAGTTTTAGATTGTATTTTTCAAACAAATATAGGATCTGATACAGCAACTCATTGACTATCTATATAAAATAAAATAATTTAACAGATATGTATTCATAAAATGTAATGGCGTTTTTTCTTGACCCATGCTATTTGGCGTTATTACCCACCTATATGGGTAATAACGCCATGCAAACAAAACTATGAAATACGATGGAATAATTGCATGTAGATAGCCCAATTCTAAAAATACAAACTCTACAAACTTAGAAATTGACAAATTGCATTCTAAGATATTGAAAATGTTCAATTTTTTGTGAAAGTGTAAGAAATATAAAGGTGTGGTGTGGGAGGGGGGGAAGAGTCAAATGAATATCAGACAGTGAGTTTCTTTTTGCTTAAAAAGGACCGTTAAAATAGAAATATGAGAAACATTGCACAGTTTTAACTGTGTTTATTTGAATCAGTATTTAGGATGTAGCTCGGCCACTGTAGGCAATCAACCGGGGTATTAATGTCAAGGATTGGCGTTATTACCCCGGTATAGTTATTGCGCAGTACATTTTAAATTACAAATTATCTCGAGAAGATATCCAAAATATTCAACAACATTTTAAAAGTACAGGAAATGCACTAAAAATTTATGTAATTAACAAAGTATTTTCGGATAAAAGGATAGTCTTCACATATACAAAACGTATCTCTCAAATTTTAGATCAAGCATTAATTTTAGTTGTTTGTAAAAACAATAAGACCTAAAAATGAAACAAATTAATTTGAAACTGTTTTTTGCGATTTATATGACTCAAAACCCTTCTGCGCAGAGCACATGGGTGTCATTTACCTGATTATTTCATAATTATGCAAAATATAAGCACTTGGCGTTATTACCCCGCCTGGCGTTATTACCCCAGGGTACCTTATAACAATAGAATATATATATTTACTAATTGATTTCATTTATTTACAGTTTAGCATACGCCCCTGTTTCTCCCTCATAAACAGAGATAGAGACTATATTAATACTATGTTAATTATCCATGTATAGTTTTCTTATGTAAAATTTAAGTTAAAAAGTGTTAAGTCCTACTTTCATCTTTCTTATTCACATACAGTCTTTCTTTTTCATACATTTTAAAAATAAAGAAATTTTTAAATATGAGTTGTCTTTATCTCTAATTTCCACTGAAAATCCTGTCCAGTTATTTCTTGTAGTTATTGGATGCCAGATATCGCTTAAAAATATTCATTGTTAATTTATAAAAAATAATAATAAAAAATCGTTCTTATTAATATCGAAAAGCATAGTATTGTATTAATAAAGTTGGAAATTCCACTTGAACATAATCATTTATCATGTGTGATATTCAACGAAAATAAAAAAATAACCTGCTTGCTTTTCCTCATATAAACAGTTTCCTTTTGCCAAAACAAACTCAGCATTCTATCACTTTATCGATAATACTAGAAAACAGCATATACTTTTCGTAAAGAGTATATTAATTATTTTTCGTAAAAAGATATTTCTGCAAAAAAAAAAAAAAAAAAAGAATGAAATATATTATTCATTATGAAACATGAAACACAACATACATAAACATTTTTTATAACAAGGTTTAGGGGAAAATATTATATTATATATTTTTTATTTCCTTTTCTTTATTTGTTGTAGATTTTTTCATACAATAATACAAATATCGAAAATTCTTTGAGTTTGTATGTGCAGAACATTATGTCTGGAATCAATAAAAATAAAATATGGATATTAAAATAATTAATCATTTCTAGAATAAACACCATCTTATTTTTTATTATTTTTTTGTAATAATTCAATTATTATTTAATTTTAAATTATAACGTTAAAGTTTGAAAAATTCTGTCTTTAGTTAGCTTTTCGGACAAAATATTACTAATAAAATACAAATTTTAAAAAATCATAATGAAAGTTTAAATAGGCTTGTGCTATCATTTAATAGATTTTTGAATATTTTTACATTGAGGATTTTGCTCAAAATTTATAATTGTATAATTTCACATTTTCCTGCACGATTTTAACAATTAAGTACCCTCCGTAATGAGGAAAATATGCATATGTTTCTTTTTCAAATAAATATCAGGAAAAATTAAATAAGATTAAGGAAAATGATTCCTAGCATCATTAAATATTGATAAGTATGCTATTGTATTAATAAAATTGGGAATTCAACTTGATCATAATCATTTATCATGTGTGAATTTTAACGAAAATAAAAAAAATCGCATGTTCGCTTTTCATCACATAAACAGTTTCCTTTTGCCAAAACTAAGTAGCATTCTATCCCTTTATCGATAATACGAGAAAAAGCATATACTTTTCAAAAAGAGTATATTGATTATTTTTCGTAGAAAGATATTTCTGCAAAATAATAAGAATGAAATATATTATTCATTATGAAACATGAGACATAACATACATAAACATTTTTATAACAAGGTTTAGGGGAAAATATTGTATTATATATTTTTTATTTCCTTATTTCATTATTCGTTGTGGATTTTTCCGCACAATAAAACAAGTATCGAAAATGCTTTAAGTTTGTATGTGCAGAACATTATGTTTGCAGGCAATAAAAATAAAATATAGATATTTAAAAAGAAAATAATCCTTGAAAAATAATTCCCATTTTATCTTTAGATATTTTGTAATAATTCAATTACTATTTAATTTAAGTTAGAAGGTACCCTGGGGTAATAACACCACGTTAAGATTCTACCAATTTTCACGGCTCAGTTTTACATTGTATTTTTCAAACAGATATATGATTTGATACAGCAACTTATTGACTATCTATATAAAAAAATAATTTAACAGATATGTATTCATAAAATGTAATTGCGTGATTCCTTGACCAATGCTATTTGGCGTTATTACCCACCTATATGGGTAATAACGCCATGCAAACAAAACTATGAAATAAGATGGACTAATTGCATGTAGATTGCCCAATTCTAAAAATTCAAACTCTACAAACTTGACAAATTGCATTCTAAGCTATTGAAAATGTTAATTTTTTTGTGAAAGTGTAAGAAAAATAAAGGTGTGGTGTGGGGGGGGGGGTGTGGCAAAAGAATATCAGACGGTGGGCTTCTTTTTGCTTAAAAAGGACCGCTTAAATAGAATTATTAGAAACATTGCACAGTTTTAACACTGTTTATTTAAATCAGTATTCAGGATGTAGCTCGGCCACTGTAGGGGATCAACCGGGGTATTAATGCCAAGGATTGACGTTATTACCCCATTATAGTTATTGCGCTGTACATTTTAAATTACAAATTATCTCGAGAAGATATCCAAAATCTTCAACAACATTTTGAAAGTCCATGAAATGTGCTACAAATTTATGTAAGTAACAAAGTATTTCCGGATTAAAAAAACAGTCTTCACATCACAAAACGTATCTCGCAAATTTTAGATCAAGCGTTAATTTTAATTCATTGTAAAAACAATGAGACCTTAAAATGAAACAAATTAACTTGAAGCTGTTTTTTGCGATTTATATGACTCAAAACCCTTCTGCGCAAAGCAAATGGGTGTCATTCACCAGATTATTTCATAATTATGCATAATATTAGCACTTGGCGTTATTACACCAGACCACCTTATTGTTAAAGTCAAAAAAATTCTGTCCTTAGTTAGCATTATAGAGAAAATATTACTGATAAAATGCAAATTAGAAAAATCTTAATGAATGTTTAAATAGTCTTGTGCTATCATTTAATAGCTCTTTGAAAATTTTGATTGAGGTTTTTGCGCATAATTTATAATAGTATAATTTTACATTACCCTACACGATTTTCACATTAAGTACGATCAACAATGAGGAAAATATTCATTTGTTTCTTTTACAAATAAAGATCAAGAAAAAATAAATAAGATTAACAAAAATGGTTCGTAACATCATTAAGTTTACAGAAAATTTTACATAACATTTGATAGCAGCATTTAATACATAGGAAACCCTCTTTTTATAAATGGTCTAGGGATCTACAGAACATTAACTCTTTTCAAACATATTCCGAAAACTGTCGTTTCCGTTTTAATTCAGTTTTCAACTCCTCGTTTTTTAACAAATTTACAAGTAAAGAATATTCTCAAGATAAAATTTAATTCAATTTCTCAAATATAAAAGTTTAACTACATTAGATGTAAGTATGTATTTTTTATAAACATTTTGCCTTATTTTCTTTTTGTTATTATTTTTTTTTTAGCGATAAATACTCACTTACTATTCTCCGTATATATTAATCATATATTTTCGGTGATGAAAAGTACACGGTGATTCATAATTGTCTGTACAAATAGTGAAAATTGTAATGAATGTTTGTGTTATTCGTGCAAATGCTGTCATAGTTTGTATGAATGCCACTTGTTGGCCTTCAAAATTGGTATCATGCAGCATATAAACTCTTTTTGCACATATTCCGAAAACTGACATTTCCATTTGAATTCAGTTTTCAACTTCTAGTTATTTTTAAGTAAATTTACAAGTGAAGAATATTTTTAAGCTAAAATTTAATTCATTTTCTCAAATATAAAAATTTAACTGCATTAGATGCAAGAACGTTTTTATTTTTCTAAACATTTTCTCTACTTTCTGTTTTTTGTTTATTTACTTTTTACGGTAAATACTTACCTAAACTTCTCCGTTTATTTGCATCATATATCTATTGTGATACAAAATATATGCTGAACCACATTTTCCCATTCAAATGCTGAAAACAATATACATTATTTATTTCATTTGTACAAATGATATCATACAGGTATGAGTGCCAATTGTTAGCCCGCAAAATGCTTGTAATATAATTTTCGCTGATGCTCGTTTGTAGTTAGAGAATTCTGGCCTTTCTGTAGGCTTCCTAGCCATTTGCCTCAGTACGTGTGTTGCTATGTCTTTACCTTTTGCTGTCTTTCACCTTTCAGATCTGCTTGCACTGGTGACAGAAACTGTCCATTTGAATTTCTTAATACGCTTTACCACAGTGTTATGGTTCGTATGAGATGTATTGAAAGTATACGCTATATGAGTATTTTTTCTAGAAAAAAAACTCCGTATATATACCACTATTTTTTTAATAATTAATTATGTTTCTATTTTATTCAATTGATTTCAATGTTCATTTTTATATATCTTTGTGAAATTTATTTTATAATAAATGTAACCGTAAACAATTTGAAAACTTAATTTTTTTTTTATTTATTAATTAACATTTTTTTTTATTTTCAGATTTTAATTATTCTTTATTTTGATCAATACATTTAATTTATTTGGTCGCTGCTTCAGATAGCAATATTATATACGTATGCAATATAGGATTAAAAAAAACTTCTGGACTTCCTCTATGTTCTATAGCCACCATGTGGGACATCATAATAACTGGTTGTCCGCCATTTTGTACGTGATAATATATTTACGACCAATTTTGGAGCGCTCAATCACAACTAAGCATAATATTACCTTACTGGGAAAACTTTCAACGTTCAAGTAACCTTTCAAACGTTCAGAGTATAATGTCCAAATTTTCAGGTTTTTGACCATATGACCAGTCCAAGCAAAAAGGTGCTTTTCAGATTAGCTAATAACTTCATTAAG
The DNA here is from genome assembly GCA_964019185.1 of Maratus speculifer. Classification (NCBI taxonomy): domain Eukaryota; kingdom Metazoa; phylum Arthropoda; class Arachnida; order Araneae; family Salticidae; genus Maratus; species Maratus speculifer. Next base: position 97,462,533 of record OZ025290.1, read on the forward strand.
ATGAAAGGACAAAGGGCAGTGGGTCATTACTGATGCGGCATGAAATTAATCTTAGTCCAGGCATTAAGTGCTCAAAAAGACAAATAAATGGAAGTTTTGGTGTAGTTTTCATATTTAGTGACTTTATGTTTTTTTGGGTCGCTGAACACGCATCTGAAGTTATACAACAAAATTTATTCCAAAAAACACGTTTTTTGGGGGGGAAAAACGTGCAAAAAACGTGACTTTTTTTTCGTTTTTTCTAAATAACTTCAAAATTATGCATTTTACATAAAAATACAGCATAAATAAATTAAAAAGCATAAAAGTTTCTACATTTTATTTAATAAAAGTTTTTTCTCCGATCAATGGTTTAGACGCGGCAGATCCGCAAAAATGGGTGTTAAAAGCAAAAAATTCTGAAAAACGAAAATTACAGCACCGTACGTCAATGAAACATGAAAAACAACCATTTTACACAATTTTCCCCCCTCTTCATAATACTAAATATATTATTCTTGACTATATTTTATAAATCTGATGTTCATTGTTTCTTTCATAACTAAAAAAAAAAAATAAAAATGAGTATACCTGTGATAAAAATCTTCATTTGCAATTACAAAATAATAATAGTAGTAATAATTTCTAAATTTGACTTTTAAATAATAAAAATAAAATAACTAAAACAGGTTTTAAATGACAAGTGACACGCACTCCACTTCTTAAAGATTAAATTTTTATCCTAAACAGACTATTTGGGGGGAGGGGGCATCTCATCAGTTGACACATACGAAAGTTACGGCGATCTTTGTCCTTGAAACACAGTTGTACGAATCCCATCTGCATTTTCACCCTTGATTGAAGGGGTGCAAGTGGCGGCGGTTCGGCGGGGTTAGGCGCTTAACGCCGAAATAACGTTCGTTAAGCGCCCACACCCACATCCTAAGGCCCACGTTCAGTGGAATACTACCACTCCCTCCCCACCAGTCTCGCCCTCGCATATTTCTAGCAATGCGTCACACACAGCACTAGCTTATCAAGAGGACACATTCCTCTCGACACATTTCCACATGCAACTGCTTACTTATAATTCAATATTTTACTGTTTGTGTCTTCGTAAATATACTGAACATCTAAAGGGAATTTTGCGCGATGTCGCAGTATTTTATTTGTGTCTCTCCTTTAGAAGAGGGGCCATCGGTGAAAGTTAGTTGAGGTATTGCAGCGTTACAGAAGTGAGCAGCAAGTACATAAAGAAAAGATGGAAATACAGTTTTCTTAAAGAGGAAAACCTCAGTAGATGTGCATGTTAAGTGTAGAAAAACATACGTAAATGAACGGATGATTACTGCTTATGTGAGGATTGTTGAGGTACAAAGTGCTAGCACTTCTGAAATTTTAAGATCATCAACTCCTCAGTTTAATTTTTGAACTAATTGTTATATATGTATACTGTACATTTCGGAAGAGTTTATAGCAACACAAGAGAAACTTCCACCAATCGAACGCAATATTTTATACAGTTTGCGACGCATGGGATTGAAAAGTATAATTCTGAAAACAGAAAGAGCTCGCAATGATGATTATGGGCAGGCTATAATTCAGTGCATCCAACCAGTGAACGATTTGGTTGCAGCAAATGCTCAATAACACATCAAATGTTTTAAATATGTTTATGGGAGGCCGAAGGTTCAAAAACCGAAGAAACTTGGTTCATTTGCCGAGGCAATCGACAAAACAATGCAAAGTATATACGATTACCTTGAAAACCATGATGACGAGTGTCAATTCACCATGGAAAAGCTAAAGAAATAGGTTACAGGGAGTTATCAACCTGATATCAGAATTGTAAAGTTTAACCTCATTGAGAGATACGGAAACGACATACTGATCACAAAGAATCAGAAAAAAAATCCATTTAAATAATACTTTTTTGTTTTTTTAGTTAATGTACTTACTAATGTACATAATTATTTATAATTAAATTTTAATTCATAATGAGTGGTCGTTTTTTATTGTTAGCAACTTCATTGTAAAATATAGTCAATCATAATATCTTCAGAATCATAATATCTTTATAAAGTCATTCTTTGCAATAAATGGTGAGTTTTCATGTTAAATCTATGTACAATGCCATAAATCCTATTATCCCGATTTTTTTTTTTTTCTTACACCCACATTTTAACCTTTGAGAATTTTAAGAACTGGAATCCTTGTCAGCTTTTATAAGTTAAAGCCTGTTTTATTTATTTTATTTACATTGTTTAAAAGTCAAATTAAGAAATTATTACTATTATTATTAGTTTGTAATTGCAAATGAAGATTTTGATCACAGATATGTTCATTTTTATTTATTTTTTAGCTATGAAAAAAACAATGAACATCAGATTCATAAAATATAGTCTATAATAATATATTTAGTAATAAATATGGGGATAATTTCCGTAATATGGTTGTTTTTCATGTTTCATCGACGTACGATTCTCTAATTCACGTTTTTTAGTTTTTTGTTTTTCAAACCCATTTTTGCAGCTCTGTCACGGCTAAACCATTGATCAGAGAAAAAAAAAACTTTTCATACATAAAATGTAGGAAATTTTGTGCTCTTTAATGTATGTGCCGAGAAATTTTATGTAAAATGCAAAATTTTGAAGTTATTAGGAAAAACGTAAAAGAAGTCACTTTTTTGCCAAAAAACATGTTTCCGGAGATAAATATTGTTAGATAACTCCAGATTCGTGTTCAAAGACCCCAAAAACATAAAGGCACCAAATATCAAAACTACACAAAAACTCTCATTTATTTTTTACCAAATGCCTGGACTATCTTGTAGTAAGGTACCCTAGGGTAATAACGCCACGTTAAGGTTCTACCAATTTTCACGGCTTAGTTTTAGATTGTATTTTTCAAACAAATATAGGATCTGATACAGCAACTCATTGACTATCTATATAAAATAAAATAATTTAACAGATATGTATTCATAAAATGTAATGGCGTGATTTCTTGACCAATGCTATTTGGCGTTATTACCCACCTATATGGGTAATAACGCCATGCAAACAAAACTATGAAATAAGATGAAATAATTGCATGTAGATTACCCAATTCTAAAAATACAAACTCTACAAACTTAGAAATTGACAAACTGCATTCTAAGCTATTGAAAATGTTCAATTTTTTGTGAAAGTGTAAGAAAAATAAAGGTGTGGTGTGGGAGGGGGGGGGGATTAGGCAAAAGAATATCAGACCGTGAGCTTCTTTTTGCTTAAAAAGGACCGCTTAAATAGAATTATTAGAAACATTGCACAGTTTTAACTGTGTTTATTTGAATCAGTATTTAGGATGTAGCTCGGCCACTGTAGGGAATCAACCGGGGTATTAATGCCAAGGATTGGCGTTATTACCCCGTTATAGTTATTGCGCTGTACATTTTAAATTACAAATTATCTCGAGAAGATTCGAAAATCTTCAACAACATTTTTAAAGTCAATGAAATGTGCTACAAATTTATGTAATTAACAAAATATTTCTGGATAAAAAATATAGTCTTCACATCAAAAACCTTATCTCGCAAATTTTAGATCAAGCGTTAATTTTAGTTGCTTTTAAAAACAATAAGACCTAAAAATGAAACAAATTAACTTGAAGCTGTTTTTTGCGATTTATATGACTCAAAACCCTTCTGCGCAAAGCACATGGGTGTCATTTACCTGATTATCTCATAATTATGCAAAATATAAGCACTTGGCGTTATTACCCCGCCTGGCGTTATTACCCCAGGGTACCTTATTTGAGAGTTATAAATTGTGTGTAATTTGAATGTTGCTTAATCATGTTCTGTTTCGTTAAGCGCTGTTGAACTTCTTGTGATTGTATGTTTGATTTGCTTGCATAAAAACTGATGAACGCCTGTATAATGTTAGAGTTATATTTATCAGGCGTTAAACTTTAAAACAATTAAGTCAATTAATACAGATAAGTATTTTTTATTAATAACATACAGTATATTTAAATTTGAATTGTCTGTTATAAAGATTTTCTGGCAAAACTAAAAATGTATTTATGCTTACCTATAATTAATTGCTATCCGCCATATATCAAACATTTATGTAATTGTCGATGTTTAATTAATAATGTGCTAATCTCATTTTGTCAAATATCCAGAAATGTGACTATGCTAAAAAAAAATTAGCAAACTCTCTTAGTGTACATTTGACTGAGCCATTCCTTACTATAACATACTAAATAACTTAATAATATTGTTTAGAAGAACGATAAATCCTGTATGACTTTCCAATAGTCCTCTAAAGAAATAATGTCTCAGTTTAGTTTAACTAATATGTTTCATTGCATTTTCTTATCAAAGTAACACATGACTGAGATTTTCAATGTATGTGAATAGATAAATTACATGTTTAAAATTCAATTATATAAATTCATTGCATATATCTGCATCACTTTTTTTTTATTTAATTTCTTTCTTCTCTTAAAATAAGCATTTTATCCTTCAAACAACCAAGAACGAGGCTTTTATTCGCTTGCTCTATCAAAGAGCAATACAATCATCTCAAAACAAATGAATAAAAATAAAAAAGACAAAATTCAAGCCAAATAACAAAAAAATAAAATTTAACTGATGATCCATGAGAGCATTTATCAACAAGAGAATCATAAATCTTCAAATCCTTTAAAAGGAAAATATAAGAAAACAGCTAAAAGCTGTCTACTGTTTAGAATCACTGATTAATTGATGTTATTTAAAATTGTCTTAAGATGTATAAAAATATCTTTAGACATGAATAACTCGTTTTTTGTGATTTAAAGACTATATCAAAAGACATCTTCTTTTTTAAAAACGAAATGTGCTGTTTCAGTAAAAAAAGATATTACTTTTGCTAAACTATATTTTTTACTGCAAAAATTCGATGTCTAACATTTTATTGTGATAAAAATATTAAGTATGCGTGCATACAGCTTATTTTGTTAAAACAAATAACATTTAATTTTATATTATGCAAATTCAGAATTATTTGACCTGACTATGAACGTGTGCATATGATAAATATATCGGTGGGATAAATAACGAAAATGTGCATCAAGTAAAAAAAAAAAAAAAAAAAAAAAAAAAAAAAAAAAAAAAAAAAACAGTTTATTGTTAAACTGTAAATCCGTAGACTCCTGTGGGGTTTTTGCACTGCATTCTTTGGGTTTAATTTCTAATTATTGTTTCATTAATTTATAATTAACTGTTATTTTTAATTAAAGAAATATGCAACGAAATATAAGTATACACTGTCAAAAACCCTCTTAAAAGCGTTTTTTTTTTGTATAAGCATAGAAAAAGGGTTGTTAATATCAGAAATAATATGGTACTTAGGGTTAACAAAGAATTATATACAATGGCTGATAGAGGCAGAAAATCCTGAGAAGCAGAAAAGACGCTTCAAATTTTGATAAAAAAGCAAAGTATATCTATGTGGTTCATAGATAAATGACGACTTTGCTTTTGCGATTTTATGAAAAATACTAATTTTATGTATGAATTATAACTTAAAAGACACACAGACAGTCAAAAATTTAAGAAGCGTAAATTAAAGTAACAAAAATCGCAGAACACCTCAAACTAAGACTACTTTCTATTTTACTTTGAACTGTTTTGTAAATTACATTGCTTGATATCCACAACAGCGAAACATTTGGTGTGCGTTTCAATCTTTTTTGGACATCTTGTTTATCTGGAAACACTTAGTATTTTAATGTTCAGTTTTCAAAAACTCAAGATACAGATAAAATTTATTATGCATGTATCCAATAAAAATATTTATTATAAATTTTAGCCTTCATAAAATTGGAAATAACCATATTTTTTAAGACATTTATTAAGATATAATGTATTAAGATAACGTAAAGTATTAATTTATTGAAATATTCAATTAATAATAGAAATTTCAAATCAAATGAAATTGAATTTGATTACTTTAATACATTTAATTTTGCAATGAGTTAGATCAAAATGAGTTTATGATCAGATAATCTTACTGAATTGTTAATAATTTTACAGACATTTCTTTTTTACTTATTTTTTTAAAATTCTTTTCTTGAGTATATTTTGATCCTTCACTGATACTGAAAAAATGAGTAATTGGTTTATATACTGAGAAAATATAGATAACATATTCGATTAGTACTACTTTGAATTTTATTATTTGTTACTGTTGAATTCTTATTGTAACTGTTATTATTTATTATATGATAGAAATATTATAAAGAAAAACATTGTTAAGAATATAGATAAAGTATACTAATTTAATTGATGATGTAATATAAACTAGCATTCATATTATAAGTAAATTCAACTATAAACACAAGATATCTAGTAAATGTTAACTGAATATAATTACTGAAATAACGTAATTGATTGTAATGATAGTACAAGATAATCAATAATATCATCATAATATAACAAAGAAGATAGCACGCTTGTATTGCCCTTTGTATCCGTATTTTCTTTTATATCCGTATTATCTATATGCATATTTTTTCTGTGTTTCCATACAAAAAAAATTAATAGATATCTGAGATTTTAATGTAACTGAAAGACTTTATAAATTTTTGTTTAAGATAATTATACCGGCCATTCACATCAGCTATAAAATAGCACTAGGATATTGACAAATTTTTGACTAAAGGACTGAAATTATGAATTTTTACTAATGTTTATTCCATAATAATACTTTTTTTTCATTTTTAATATTAAATATATTGTAAATTCCGAAAACATTTACATTGTAATTATATTTTTAAAAGGCATCTTCCGCATATTCTCGTTTACAAATAAATTATAGATTTGGCTTTGACAAAATCAGAGACATTTTTGGCATTAACTAGAAAAACAGGATATTATTCAAACTCATGTTTTTCCCTAATAGGTCATTTATCTACCAGTTAATTTCTTTTTTTAGGGGGGGGCGCGGGGGGTTATTGTTTATAAAAAAATTGAGTCGTGATGTTCATCGAAATTAATCTAGTTTTCCGGAATTTTCCGTATTTATATATTTCTTCATAACATCTCTTACTTCTATTTTTTTAATGAAAACGTTCAGATTGATTAAATTATTATACTCAAAATATGATTGCAGGAGGGATCTTGATTGCTTCTTACTTCACCAGCGAATTTTTGGCAATCAAAGAAGCTCTAACTCTTTACCTGACTAATCTTCAAGCTGAGAATCTTACTGAAGGGGTTGGTTGTTTTTCAGACTCTAAAAAGGCCTCCAAGGCATCATAAACAGAGACAAAAAATCTCTGTTTTAATTGATTTACACGATCAGATGCATCACAAGAGGAAATATTGTGTGCTGCAGTGGATACTCGCACATGTAAAAACCGAGGGTAAGGCGTGTGCTGATGCTTTGGTCAAAAAGGCCCGAAATCTGGGGAGCAGTTCTACCATTACACTTGCACATGCGAACGCTGTGGCCAAACATAGACTTATAAATCACGAATCTATGAAACTTTTAATCCTATATGTGTTTGGAACGTAATATTCCGTTCACTAAGCTCCAGGTTTCACTGCAATATAAGCAATATTTAAGATTACATAATTAAGTAGATTTAAGGAATTTTCAGTATATTTTAGAATGATCAATACTCTCAAGAATAAATTCATATTTGTGATTAATTTTTTCTTTCTATAAAGTTGAAAGTATCATATTTTCTGAGCATTTAAAACAAAATGCAGAGAAAATAGCATTACAATTAATCTCTGATTTTGATTTCCCTAGAAATATAGCGGCAGACTGGCTAGATTCAGAGCAAATCACTTTAAAGTATTGGAGATCCTTCCTGACGGAGACATTTTTTGACAGAACTGCCCGGAAACCCAGTTCACGTCAAGATACATCTTCGAGTGCCCATTCATTGTCACAGATATCTTAAAGCTTGGCTGGTTATCGCTGATGGATCCATTTTGGGAGATTCTTTAGAGACCTGAAACGCCAAAGCTGGCAGCTGCGGTTCTCCAGACATTTGACAATATCTTAGACATTTTTTTTCACATCTATGGACACACGAGAACAACTTGAAATCTTAATCGAAAACTTTTAATCCAGCCATAAATGTTTATCTGTTACCAAAACTACAATATTCTAAGATAAGCTAGTTTTTTTCGAATGTTTTTAAAAGCTATTTTGCTATTACTATTTTTAACTTTATTCAACACATCTAGTTCTCCTATTCTTGATTTATTAGAGACAATAACGATAAGATAAAATAACCCATTTCCATCTTGCTCATTCCAATTAATATTTCTATAAAAAATATTATTAATCAAAGATTAAGAATTATTTTTTAAATATTGATTTTTTTATTCACACTTTCCGCTTGACTAAAAACTGAGAAAAAGACAAATTAAAAAGCTATTTATATTTTTAATGATGAGCTATTTAATTTAATTTCATTTTAGTCCATTATAAGACATTCATTAAGAATTGTAATAACCATGTTAACTGACTTCTGAAACTTAAAAGGAAAGAAATATAATAAAAGCCCCGTAGCACTAAATTTATTGCATCAATTTTTGACTGTGCCACATTCTATGATAAATAAAATATGATCTCTATAATAATAGTCTAAGTCACGTGACAGACATAACCAGTTCTCGGATGACCGTTTCATTTTTTATATGGCAAGGCGTCGATTTTTGTACTTCTATGTTAGACGGGCACAAATGATAAATCGCCAAATATCGTGCTATTGCATTCTTTCTACCTATATTAAGATAGTTCAAATCATGTGAGTGTCATGAAAAATTACGCCATTACTCCTTCACTTTCATGGTGCAAGACGGCCATTTTTAATTATTATTATTTTTAACAATACTACATAAAAGTTGCCATAATCCCAAAGCACTTTTATTAATTTTGTCTAAACGTATATCTCACCAACAGCATATTTTTAATGTCGCCTGTTCCTGTTATATATATATATATATATACAGTAAAACCTCCATAACGGACACTCCCGAATAGCGGACACCTCTATTTAACGGACAGTTTTCCAATCCCCACTCCCAAAACTTTATTTTTTGTATGTTTAACCTCTGAATAACGAACATTCCGAATAGCGGACAGTAAGTTTGGCAAAAAAGAATAAAAAATTATTTTTTAATGAGGGAAAAAAATTCTCTAAATTTATCAAAAGCAATATATCACAAATTTTGTGATCACAGATAAATGTGGGAACGAGCTGGAGAAAATCTTCTCTCCCTCCTACATTTATCCCCTACATAACCCCCCTCCACCACCACCACCCTCGGATGATTGGAGATTGTATGCTTTTAACCCTTTCCGGCACACTGTGCCCGGTCTGGGATACTTAATTTTAATTTCAAACTTACAACCTGCACCAATAACATTTAGTATATTTTTGGTTTTACAATGAAAGCATAAATTAAGGACTTCAAGATATCTAAAAAATTTGTTTGTGAATTCCGGTGTCAGTTGATAATATCTCATTTTACTAACAGGTTTTGCCCGTGGCGGAAAGGGCTAAGAAACAGAAAAATACAATAAACAATTATAATTTTTTTTTTTTTTTTTTAGATAAAGATGATTTAAAAGGATTAAAACTACTGACAGAGTAAAAACTTCACATTGAAAAACAAATTACATGTAATCGCAAGTAAAAACATACTTTTGTAACAATCTTTTTTTCTTGTAAGAATGTAATAATCAAAGGATAAAGACATGCACAATTTTATTTCAGTTTTATTGCTTTAAAAGTCATTTTAATTTCTAGTTTAATCACATAATAGAGGTTTTAGGACATTTTTAAATCGACTAATGGAACATTAAGCATTCATTAGCAATTTTTCTATTGCTGAGGTTTTCCCAATAGCGGACACCTCCGAATAGCGGACAATTTCTGCGCTCCAAAGGTGTCCGTTATTTAGAGGTTTTACTGTATATATTGCGTAATATATATAAACAATGGTTTAATTTTGAAATTAAAAGTCATGGTTTAGGTTTTATTTATTTATTTATTTATGTTTTTTTTCTCCGAGAAAAAAGCGTATGTCATGAATTTCAAGGTTTTAGTTTAAAATCAAAATTGTATATTTTAAAGTAAATGAATGAAAATATTGTATTTTATGTGGTATTAATGAAATACGAGAAAAATGCATCGGAAAAATTTTTTGGTGATTTATTACCTGCGCCCGGCTAACATAAAAAATGAGAGTTTTTGATTTATTTTTCAGAATCTTTAAATTTGCAAGAATTGAGCATGTACATTAATTTATGTAACAAAGTAACATGGTACAGTGTTTAGCATAGAAATCGGTCGCCAAGGCTGCTAGTTTATAAATAACTTTCTCTGTTTTGTTTTTTAAACCACTTTTACATAATTCCTTTTATTATTTTTAAAGTACTTATAAATAATTTATTTTGTCATACATTACAAACCATTTATAAATAAGTTTAGTAAAATACAATTTGTTAAACAAGAGTCATAAATAGCTTTCTTGTAGTTAATATATTCCTTTAATGTGTGTCTGTTAACATAAAACTTAATAATATAGTTAAGAATAATTTGTCGAAAGTTTTAGAACATCAGCAGTTTTAATGTAAAATTTTCGGAAGACCATTTATTTAATGACGAGAAAAATGTTTAAAAAATACCATAATTGGTTATTTTCTGCTTTTTCTTGCTTTTAAAACGATTTATATCAGTTTTAGAAATATATACCATGGCAGAGCAGACTTAAAGGAAAAAAATCTCAAACGATATTTCTTTCAAGGAATTATTTTACAGTATTTCTTAAAATATTGTATTTAATTATTGTTGTATATATTTACATATGCAATACCAATTTATTTTAAGAATATAATTTTTCTTTCTCTTGTCAAATTCTCTTACATTCCATTTTTTAAAATAAAATAAATGTACTTATTATAAAAAATATTTTATATGATACAAAATATTTTATTCACTTTTTTTAAATCCCCTAATTATAGGAATAAATATTATAAGGGTATAAAATGTAAATTAAGTGTATAAACTGCCCCTAAAAATGCAAAAATTAGAATAAAGAAGGAAAATTAAAGGGAAAATATTTATATTTTTTTCGTATTAAACATGTACACCTACGTGTGTATCCATAGATAAATATAGGTTAGTCATTTTGAGTGATATTAAAATAGATATTCCATTTTAACAATTTAGTATTGCTAAAATGCTGTAAAGAATCAAATGCAATGATTTGAAAATGCATTCTACTGATAAACAAGCGAAATGTTATCGAAAATTTCTGTTTTAAACAAAGGTAAATATATATTTTGATAAATATGAAACCATAATAAATAACTATTCTATATAAGCACAAAGGATATAAACAATAATAATTATAATACAAAAATGACATTTCTTTGTGATAGCAACTCACAGATACGATTCTCTCGAAAGTACAATTACGATTTCGTCAAAGTCACCGGCAAACTTATATATACACAATTTAATACTGAAATTGCTCATATATACGTATTATTTGTCAATATATATTTCATATTTGCGTACTTTATAAAATATATACGTCATAATCAAGACAAACAAAGATCGATTACAAAATAGCTGGAACATTTTAAAGGGTAGTATAGAAGATAAAAACAATGTCATTTTTTCCCTCATAGAATGTGCGCCCGGAATCATCGTGTACATTGCGCTACCTATTAAAGCTTCAAAACATCATCAAAATGTGTACTGAAGATTTTAACCCTTTCAGACCCGCATTTAATGATGTGAGTAAAAAAACAAAATGCCGTTATAAAATATTGGCTCGAATAAACATGTTAAATAAAAAAATAAAGGAAATATAATTATTTAAATAAATGTAAAATGTCCACTGGAATGGACAACCGGTGTCCATGTAACGTTGGAAATGTCAAAGTGTTTGAATTTCTTTTGTGATTTTTCTAATATATATATATATATATGAAATGATTTTTGCAATAGGCCGTGATGTAATGGAAACTTTTGACTGGAAACTATTCATACTAGAAACTTTATTTGAAATAGAGTTTTTACTAGGGTAAATGTTAATGACCTTCAGAACTCTTAGGGCAATCCGAGTAAATTTATTAGAGTTACAGTGCAGACAAACGGACAGATGGACAGAAAAACCGAAACCATTTTAACACTTTTCAACTTTGTTGAAAAGTATTAAAATGAATAATTAATGTTCCTGATAACTTTTTGTTTTTTTAAAAACAATTCAAAGGCCTAAAATATGTGTGATTATAAAAGTATTATAATTCAAATATCTAAAGAATCGCATCCACCTGTACTATATGTCCATTGTAATGGGCATGTAATTTGGCTGACATTTTGTCTAAACTATAAACAGTAATCAAATAAAACTATTTGCAATGCTAAGATTAACTTAAAAACATTATATAAAAAATTACTGACATTGTAGAAAGAAATATTCATAAAAATCTAAACAAAACGAATACTCACGTTTTTTCATACCAAACCATGGCGCCATTTTCAAACAAAACAACCTCTATGTTTCTGTTGACTGTTGCCGATCTAAGAAACGCAAAGATGTAAAAAGTATTACTTATTAATTTCTTCATGAAGCAAGTTTTAACTATTTTCAGTGAGAGGATTAAAAGACATAAGGTTTTAAAACTGCATGTCCATTGTAATGGACACCGGGTAAAAAAGAATTAATCAGAATTTGGAGAAAAAAAATCATGAAAAAGCATTGGGATAAATTGAAAATGATAACTTAATATTTTTTCAGATTTTAAAATAAAAACGAAATTTTTCAAACGTTTTTATCTAAATTTAATTAATTTATGAAATTAAAATTTATTAGAAAACAAAATTACCCTTAGAAATAACATTAGTATTCTATGAATATGAATGTTTCGCCTTCTATGTGAAAATATGCATAAAACACTAAAAGTTATTGCTGTAAAAAATGCAGTTGCTTCTTAAAAAACGAACATTTAATAGATTCACGAATAAAATTATTCGATAACCGCTTCCAAGTCACTCAGTACTCCGAAAAGCTTTTATTTCTTTTTTTATTTTTTTAACTTATCCTTTCTCTCTCTTTCTTATCGAAACTTCAAGAAACGACTTGACTTGGAAATTTATCATAAAAATTCTTTATAGATGCACGTGATTTTCAAAAATGTTTTCGAATAACTTTTAGAATAACTTATCTCTATTAGGAAAATCAGTTTTAACGGATGATATCTGTCTTAAATTAAACATTTTTAACTGCATTACTGAAATTGTACATGCAATTGTAACAAAAAATTTTAATTTTAACGTTAATGTTAATGCGGTTTTTTCCGTATGATTTTCAGTTAAGTATGATACTAACAATGAAAATATTTATTTGTGACATCATATCATCCAATAAATAAATAAAAAGGTTTTCTGGGGAGAGAGAATTGATTAAAACACTGTTACAGATCCATATAACTTATTTTAATGCTTATTTAGAAAAAAATCTACCAGAAAGAAATGTGTTTGTAAATTATTGTACAATTGAGTATAAAAATATTCGTCTGTTCTTGTCCTTTAAAAAAGATTATAACAATAAATTATTAAGATCTAAACAAAGAGGAAAGTGATTAACTTTAGTATTCTGCCATAAGTAAAGAAAGGAAATCGCGGTATCAATCATCATGTATTTTACTGGGAGCAGTAAAAACATTATACGTGAGTAGACAAAAAATAAATGATGAATATTCTTTACCAAAATCCAGAAAATTAAAGAAAATTAAATTAAGGAACGCCGACATCTTTGAACAAACATTTTATCTTTATTATCACTATTTCTTCCTTAATTAAGGAAAAATGAAAAAGAAAATCTGATTCATTATGGTTGATTGATTATCCTTTTTTCAACTCTATCCATAAAATGAAATGTTAGCTTAAAATCTTTGCATAGCTGCTATATTCCATTTTTTATGAAGTTTGTTATATTTTTTTTTCTTATCCTCAGACATTTCTGATAATCATTATTGGATTAAATGTCTATTTACTATTCATATGTTTGTGTAAATATATTTTAAAACAACATTAATATATAGTATGGATGCAGAAAATAAAATGAAAATACGTTACAATTATTCTCTAACATATATTTTTTTTTAATTTGTAATTGAGTATAAAATAATAATAATAGTAATAATCGGAACAGTATCATGCATTAAAATAATTTTACATGGTATTGTTCAATTTTCATTATCCGCATTGTAGAATTACGTAGAAGTTTGAAGAAAAATATGATTTGTTTGCAAAAATAAAATATAAATATACGAACGGTCTGTCGATGCAAAAAAGGTTAAAATGGAAAATAATAAATTCAGTTTTCTCGTATATATATCTATATATATATGTATAACTAATGTAAAACCACATAGTTAATAGCATAAACAAGTTCGTATACTGCTAAATTTGAAAAGTTTAATATTTAAAATACGAAATGTATATTAAATAAAAAGAATATTGCCCAGTTAAACTGACATCATTGTGCTCGCAAGCGACGCATACTAATTGTATATTGCAGCATTATTTTTTCAAGGGATAAAGCCGTTCGAAAAAAACAAATTAAGGGGGCGAAACAGCTGTTTTATATTTTAATACTTAATCATTGAATACCCTAAACTAATCAGAGATAAGCTTTATCATATAAAAAATCTATATCCAAAAATCAGAGCAAATCGGATAATTCTTAATAAAAACCCATTTATACAATTTAAGTGGCGTTATCAATCTGCATTATACTTAACAATTAATCTTCCAAATCTATTCACAGATTCTCTTTATCAGAAAGAACCTACATCCAAAATTTAAAACAAATCGGATAATTCTGCATAAAAACCCATTTATCAAATTTAAGGTGGGTAATCCCCCGTACCCCCTTTATACTTAACAAAAGAAACCCACAGCTAATTATGGAAGCATATTATCACTATGAGCCTGTATCCAAAAATTGAAGCAAATTGGTTCCTTCTGTAAGAATAAACATTTACCTAAATTAATAGGGATAGTCCCATCGATCCCCCATTTATATTTATCCAATGAAATAGCAAAACAAACCAAAGAAGCATCTTATCTGAATGAACTTATATCCAAAATTTGAAGTAAATCGGTAAATTCTGCGTGAAAAACCCATCTACCCAAATTAAGGGAGTGGTTGCCTACCATACCCCCCCTTTAAGACGTATCGAATGAACTCGCAAAACTAATCATGGAGATGCCTTCATCAGAAAGATACTATGCCTAAAATTTGAATGAAATCTCATTAATCTGAATGAAAAATCTATTTATCGAAATTAAGCATTGAGAATTAGCTCCCGTCCCCATCTTTACACTTATCCAATGAACTCCCGAAATTAATCAATGTGGTTCCGTCATCAAAATGTTCATATGTCTAAAATTTGAATGAAATCCGATAAATTTTACATCAAAAATTGGTTTGTATAAATTAAGGGGAGGAGCATTAGTCCCCTGTTCCTCCACTTTATACTTATCCAATCAACAACTAGGAATAATCACAGAGGCATAGCATCAGAACTATCCTTTTTCTAAAATCTCAACAAAAACTGATAATTCTGCATGAAAAACCCATCTAAATAAAATAAGGCGGGAGGCATTAGTCCTCCCGATCCCCCTCTTTAGTTTTATCCAATAAACACCTAATATCAACTTACGGAGAAGCCTCATCAGAATGATACTATATCTAAATGTTGAAAGAAAACTGATAAGTCTGCCTGAAACCCTTTTTTCTAAATCAAGGGTAGGGACTTTAGCCAGTTTCTCCCTCTTATACTTATCGAATGAACTCTTAAAACTAATAATGGAAGCGCCTTGTCGGAATATACGAATTTACAAAATTTCCGGTGAATCGGATATTTTTATCATGAATTATCGCTTTACGGACGTAAGCGCGTACATTTAGAACGGGCGGGCACATAAGCTCTCAGGCTTTGATAGCCTGTGAGTTAAAAACTATGAATAACATTCAGAATTGTCAGAGGACAATTAATGCTTATACTTATGTACATGCATGTATTCAACATACAAAAACGTTCATATGCTTATGTGAAAACGTAAATGACAAATATATGATATATTAATACCTCGTAAAAGTAGTCTTATACTTAATAAATATACTCCTTTTAATTTTGAAGATGAATAATTAAAAACAGATCTGTTTTATTAGACAGTTTGGATCTTTCCTCTTTAATTTGAACCATTTTCAAAACCATTTTTTTTATTTTTTAGGGTAGTTAGGATGTGCCAATCAAAATACTTCCTTCTTTATCACACATTTTAATACTTCTAAATTCTCAATTAAATTGAATGGGAATGTATATCAAACATAGTGATTCTAAGTTAGATTATATATACATATATAATTATTTTTCAAACAAATATTTAAATTTTGAAATTCTTCTTTTAAGATGATTGTATTGAAATTTCTCACCGTACTGAGCTTTAAAACGAAAACTTCGCGCAATATACAATGAATCATAATAAGGTTCTATTTATGTGATTGTTTAACAGCATACGAAGTTTGATTTAATTATGTTTGTTAGTTTTTGAGTTACATCTATGCTAAGATAGTTAAAAATACAGTATATCAGAGCCATCTCTAATATGATTTATAAGAAAACCTAGACAACATTAACTTGTGTCTAGTTGTAACAGAATATGAAGACCTGATAAAATTCAGTAAATTAGTTTTTAAGACATGACTGTCACTAAAGTTGCTTAAATCTTGAATCACATTAAAGCATATGAGGGCTATAGGTGGATTTGCACATACGTTTAACCTGTAACAATATTATCAAAGTCGAAATCTGAAGTTTGATTAAAATCTGTGCATTATTTTTTGAAATGGAACTATTGCATCAATCGGATAAAATGTAACATAGCACACTCACCGATTGGGCGATTCACTACAAACTTTATTCGGGAACAAGATATGCCTACGTCTAACTGAATCTGATGTTTGCTAAATTACTGGAATTTTGTTCTTGAGTCAGCGATGTTACAGATATCA
Source organism: Maratus speculifer (assembly GCA_964019185.1). NCBI lineage: Eukaryota > Metazoa > Arthropoda > Arachnida > Araneae > Salticidae > Maratus > Maratus speculifer. The sequence goes on from OZ025290.1 coordinate 97,479,604, forward strand.
AGGTAAAATCAAAGTCATTTGTTTTGAGATATACACCAAAACTGAATCCGCCCAATTATGTCACTGACTAACAGAAAATGAAGTTTGATTAAAATCCGTGCATTAATTTTTGGAAAACTTGTACAAAGTGCAGCATAACAACGCCATCTGTTGTAAAATTTACACCAAAACCTTATCGGCACCAACTTATTTCAAGGTATAACTTAATATAATGTTTTTTTAAATTTCATGCATTATTTCTAGAGATATATATGAATCTTGATACATCAAAATATTTTGTAGCATACATACCTGGTAGATATATATTTTCTACAAACAATCAAATTAACTTACGAACCTTCTAAATTGTATAAATTGAACAAAAACTGAAAGCTGATCTTTTTTCCATCCATTCGGAAAAAACGAAATTACTTTTTCCCCAACCCAATATATATATATATATATATATATATAATACTTAGTAACACTAGCGAAAATGCTGCGACGAAATTAAACATTTTTATCACAGCACATAACACCAACTCATTTCCCTTTAAAATAGTATATTTGGATTTAAAATATATAAATATTGAGCCGCACCTCCCCTCCTCCCCAAATACATACCTATACGTGGTTTATTTAAAAAGCTTTTCTATTTAAAAAAAATATACATTCTTATAAAATCAGTTTTAAATTATAAATTCACGCAGATTGAAAGTTTAATTCAGGTTATTATCAATTACCTAGAAGTGTAATTTATATATGTGTTGAGGATACTAAAATGTTAGCTAAATAGAAGCATGAATTTAAATGTCATTTCTGATGGTTTAACCTATTTTGTTTTATTTATCATTAATTAATTTTTTTAAATGTAAGTTGGACTTATTAACAAATTATTTTTCTAATATCTTTTATAGACTATCAAATATATTATTATTATTATTATTTAAATTCTAAAAGATAAATTGAAGTCTTTATTTTGAAAACTTCAGAAATATGAATATTTTTTTGGTTCCAAAATTACATACAAATATTTATCAGTATTTCCTTAATAACAAATATTTTATCACAATTTTCAACTGACAAATATATTGCATAACATAAACCTTCATTAAACAAACCTAAATAAAGCCTTCATTTAACAAACCGATTTTATATTATATTTCTTTAGTTTCAGATATCTATAAAGGATGGAATTTCCTGTTTTACCATGCATGTATTCTTAGTTAGATGACAATGAAAATATTATAACGTAAGCACCTGCATACAATGCTCTCAATAGCAGCAGTCACCGTCCCAACCTTCCATCAATTATATTCTCTATAAGCTTATCCCGCCGCTAACCAGTTTTGTCATCTGGGAATGTGTGTTCAATTTTTGGGAAAATCACTTAATCAGAGAGAGAAGAAAAAGGGTTTAATTCCAAGAATTAGAAGTCAGACTATTTGTGAGTTAGTAAGAAAAGGTTTTACAAAAAAATTTGTTCGTAGGTGTAAAAGAAAATACACACACACACACACACACACACACACACACACACACACACACACACACATATATATATATATATATATATATATATATAAGTTTGGGTTTTTTAAGCAATAATTCGTTGATAAAAATATCTCATATTTTAAATAAATATATCAGTACTGTTAAATTTTTAAAATTGCTTGAAATCATACTTACTAAAAATACATTTCAAGAAATCAACAAAAATATTTCCCACTATTGATTAAATGAAAAAAGGTGCATATTGTATTTTTTATGCACATAAAGATTTCATATATTTTTTAAAGACTGTTAAATGGAGATTTAACTGTAAATTAATTATATATATAACAAAAAGGAAATAAAATTATTTTGTAACAGATTAAAATTTTATTAATAGTTTCTATTGTATCTAACTGAAGCAATGTTTCAGTGTAATGATGGAATTTTACAATTGATTTTCACATCAAATCCTGATGCAACAAAATGATACAAATTTGTACGATGGTATGTTTTCGATGAAAATACAAAATTTTAATATTTTTACAATGTTATAAAATAATACAGTGGTTTTACAGTATTTTTTAATCCCGCGACAAGTGGTAAATATCCAACCATCTGCAACTCGTACCGTCGTATAAGAATTTCATGAATAACGGATTTAATTATGTGTTAATAAATACTCGCCAAAATAAGCCAAATTTTTATGAAACTGATTTGTAGATTGGTTGATGAATTTTGGACGGCCATTTATCAATATGAGCAACATATCAAGGGAGGGGGGTTGCTCTCCGTGAGGATATTTCTAAAGGAACCTAACCAGTATTTACGCAAGAAAATCAAAGATTCGAAGAAAACCTCGAGAAACTCCGAACGATTATTCCGACGGGTGTGATTCAGCACCTCCAATCTACCAGTTTCGAGAGCAGAATCTCTTGATTGCTGATGGGGCCCATTAAGAAACGAACTAGGACCTAGCCCAATAGGAAAGAAAACTCTAAGCAAATTTATATACATATATTTTTATAAATTCGTATAAGAGCACCTTTTACCAAGCGTAAAAAAGTCGATTAAAATTTCTGTAAAAAAATGAAAATTAAGAGAGAGAGAGCAAAAAAGTTTCAATTTTGAAATGATTCACTTAGACTTTATTTGTCAATACAAAATAATAATAATAATAATAATAATTTTAAAGAAATTATGTGTTTTAGTCTCTTGTCTTTTTAATCTCTGGTAATAATATTATTATTAACTAAAATTAAATTTTACAGGGGATAGCACCAGAAGCGTTTTGCATCATTCATTATGTGTGAAAATGTAGTTCATAATCAATTTTCTAATAACAGCTTTTAATGGATTTTAAGTATTAAAAGCTAAAAGGATATTTTTATCATCTAAAAATACAATTTCATGTAAAAATTTTTAAATTCGAAGACATTTATGTTATAACAAATAATTATTGATAATTTATTTGGAATGATTAATTTAAATGTCTGTCAAATGTATGCAAAAGTCAAAAAGAAAAAAAAAATCTTAGTTCTGAGTTTCAAAAGAGAAGAAAAAATGCATGTATACCTTAGAAACCTTTTCCCATTACTGACCCTACAGCATAACGGTCAGAGCGCACGTCCAGAATACCAAAGTATTCGGGTTCAAATCCGGCAGAAAAATTAAGGTAAAAAAATTGTTCCCGAATACTCTCTGTTATATGTGAATCCGTCTGAATAATAGGGAAAAAACAACATTCACATTTTCTTCTAAAAAATAATTAAATTAAATCAAAACTTTATTGTTATTTTTAACATATTAGTGACCTTGAAGTTTCCCAAAGTCCTTCTTTATCACCTCCTCAAATCTTCCCCAGAACCTCCCGGGGAGGACCCTAAGGGAGGTCCTGGGGAGCGCGCCAGTATGATGTAAAGCGGACATTTTCGGTTCCTGAGGACCTCCTGGTGACAATTTTCTGCATCCTCAGGAATGCCAGGGGGGATGGCGGTCCTGGGATGTGAATTCTCCGTAGGACATCCTGGGGAGGCTAGTGTGCTCTATGTGTATAGTTCCAGCTATTAGGACCATTTAAGTTTCAATTGTTTCGAGTGTACTATATGGGTTTAAGCAAAAATATCGCGTGCTATCAATTTTTTGGCTTTAGGACGACTCAGAGAACGTTGAGGTACCTTTCGTTTTTTATTCTTTTGACCTTACCCAATAATAGATTTTACTTTAACTGTTGCTTTGTCTGCCAGATTTTTCCCGGCTTCCTTAAATCATCGTTTAGCCGCTGCTGTTTTAATATTATCACTTTGTGAAATATCATTTAATATACCTACACCGGTATGAAATAACGGCTTTCCGACTGCTTTAGCACCCGATTTAAATAAAGGTACAGCCGCACCGAAAAGTGAATAAAAAAGTTCTCCGAAACCATAACCTTTCTGAAAAGTATTTCCTTGATAATAGTTCAATCCGCTACCTGTTTGATGTGTTTAATAATCTTCAAAAGATTGATTACAGCATTGGTAAGAAAAAAGCATTATAAAAGATATTTTTTGACGAAAATGTAGTTTCACAATCAACTTCCCGCAATCAAATGACAGTAAACGCCCTGTGTGTGTTCTTATAACAGTTTGAATCGTTTGAAAATTTTTCTGAGTCACTGGCGAGTAATGAGGTTTGCAAACACTTCATGAATCATATCTCCATCTTCCCCCTTAACAAGAATCACTCGTAATAAGGGTGCAACTGTATCTCCAACAATTTGAGGTTCTACAATATTGCTATATAGGTAGAGCAATTTAAAATCAGCCTGTGGGTCAGCTATAAAGGGACTTTCAAAAGATAATGAGTGAGTTGAAACATTTGAGATTACTTCACCTGGTAAGAATCCTAAACACTTAGCTAAACCAGTTAAAAATTTCAATTGCGCCTATTTCTTCAAAGAAACTTTCACTTTTTTAGTGTTTGCTGTAACTAACTGAAATTCTATCACCAAATTTTTGATAATTTATCACCTTAATGATATCGTTGGGCGACTCATAATATCCTGATGGTATTTGATTTTTTTTTCGTGTCTATCATGTTGTTCATATTCATTACCGTTTATAGGTCTTCCATCTGGTAATTCTAAACTGTTACCTAACACGTTTTCATACTCGTTACCATATTCCGTGATATTACGCCATGTATGAGGATAAATCAATTCAGCTAAACCGACCTCCCATTCACCTTTTAAATCTAAAGGTGTAGGTAATCTAGTAAAATAATGTGAAATTTCGTTTTCTGGAAAATAGTTCATTGAACTGTCAGAAGGTAGTGTCACGTAGACAGAAATGATTGTGAATGATCACTCATTGTAAAAAATACGTTTTTTATAGAGAAAATAAATCTGAAGAAGGTATCCTCTAATTAAATTTTGAAACTTTTAAACTTAACTTGATATTTAAGTTGTCCTTTCCTTTTACGTTCCTTTTTGTAATTCTTCTGCATAAAAAGTTCCTTCAATAGGTTCGTCTAATAAATCTTTGATTTTGAAAAAATGGAGGAATTCTCGTGACACATTCTGTTAATAAAAACAGTTCTTCCGTCCAATTTGTTTCATATCCTTTTTCGAAAGTCATTTTATGTTTAGAAAAGCGTACTAAGTCTCCCGAATTAAAAACACAAGGTTTCCTTTTCAGTTTTGGCATAGCCCGTAAATAGAAAACCACTCTCCACTTTCATTATCCTTATTCACTTCGCTTGGGGCTCTCTTAATAGTGTTGTGATAGGTGTAATTATAACTATCTAAAAATTGATCCAATACATCAATATATTGATAGGTGTGATGTGCTATAAAATATTTCTACATTTTAGTTTTCAGAGTGCTGTTAAAACTTTCTGCTACACAAGCTTTCGTATTGTTAAAGGTTCTAAAAAATCGAACACCTTGTTGCTTCAGAAACTTAAACGAGAATTTAAAAATTCTTTACTGGCGTCAGTATTCAAGTACTTTGGTTTCCTTGTTCTAAAAATGGATTCAAACACTGCTACTATATCTTCGGCACGTTTCGATTTCAAAGGGTAAGGCTCATGTATACTTAGATAAAATGTCAATGCATGTTAAAATGTAACGAAACCCCTCATTAAATTTGTGTAAAGAAGTTAAATCTACCAAATACGCTTGCCACTGCTCATTTATAGAATACACAACCACTCGATTTGTTTGAAATTTTCTACCTACAGGCTTACGAAGAGTGTAAATATCAACCCCTTCTAACAAAGATTTAATTTTTTTCTTAGATACCTTACCGTGAACTGCTCGATGAAGAGTGTCCACTCCTCCAAAACTAGCAATTTGACTTGGATCCTGATAACTTTTCTCCATAATATGATATTAATTGGAAAAATTCCCTGTATCGTTAAAATTTAAAATAAAATCTACTGCTAGTCTATCATCTTAGTAAAAATATAAACAAGTGATAAAACAGCACACATCAATATGTAAACACATAAAGCACTAATCACTTCGATGTTTAACATCCTTAAAAAAAAACACCAAAAAACATAGATTTATATAGTTTAAGAAATGACCTTTTACAGGGGTAATGACCGTTTCAGGGACGGAATGGTCGTTTCGGAGAGGAAATATCAGTTAAAGAGAGGTATTGCCCGTGTTGAGGTGCGATTGATAATATTTTTGAATAGGGAGGTTCATCCCCCTCTTCTATTATACTGTATAATTATTTTTCCCGCTAGGGGGCGATGTCGTGTTAGCGGAGGGGGAGGCACTGGAGGTGGTGGGCCAGCGGCGATTGCAACCGCACAACCGCCCCGTGAGCCAAAACTCTTATTTTCCTACTACTCATGTGTAGCGGAGATTATCGCTACATATCTTTTCCGCTTCATAAATGGAATAATTATTTTCCTTTAATAAATTCTTAGTTTTATTTTAGGTTCCCTTTTCACTAATAAACCCATTAGTTAAGTTAATTCTACATTTAATAGTTAAGTTCTAGCTTTCATCCTCCCACTATTAGAAGTTTAAACTTTTCATCTTTTGGTGCTCTCTTTAGAAAATAATAATAGAACTTTCTTTCTCACAAATTTCTGTTGTGTCTTTAAAAAACATCTGCCCATAGTTACCGCACTTATTAACAAAATAAAGAAAGCTCCGGGCTTTGTTCATCATAATCTTTTATCCGTTACATTTTTTATTAACATCTGCCTTCCACACCCTGTTTTCATTCTCACAATTAATGCTTAAAGCTAGAAATACTTTTGTCTCTGTTTATCCTGATTGTGCTGTCTTATCTGTTAATTACGCATCTGGATAACTTAATTTTGGTCTGCAAAACTCCAATGTTTAGATCGGCCTGCTTGCTCAACCCTTTCCCAGGCTTAAAATATTTCTATAACCCTATAAAATATTCGCAGATGTGAAAATAATCCTTGGGTTCCCAGACCGCAAAAGTTAGCTGATACTGAACGTGTGGTTTATCAAATATCGCCAAAATTCTGAATATGAAAAAAACTTCTTATGCCTTTTGGCGATAAGAGCTATGACGCTGTGTCGTGACTTCGCCGATTGCCATCCTACCGTTAACATGTAGTTCTCTAGATCTCTGAGATTTACCTTCCCCTTAGGGGGACCTGCAGTCTGTTATCTCTAGCTTAATAAATGTATCGTCGTAAAATGTAACTCTCGCTTTTTCGGAGTTTTTTTGTGTGTGCTTCCTTTTGGTAAATCACCTGGGCCTATGATCTAACACCATCACATGAATATATCTGGTGCATCTGGCCTTTTTTTTTTCTCCGGTCAAAAAAAAAAACGCACACACACACAGAGAGTTTAAAAAAATAATTAAAATCTTCGACAGAAAAGACTCTATCAAACGTCGACGCACTGTTAAAGCAACATTCTTCGAAGTGCCAAGGCCAGCTGTGTTTGATCGTCTGACCTATTCCCCCCTTCATCCGAGACATCCACATTTCCCTCGACATTTTTCCATTTGCTTTTTCCCGTCTGCAAAAGTTGTTACGGAGGATTTTCAGTGCTGTTTCTTCTATGTCAAGGTCGGAAATTTTGAGTTAGTTCTTGTTTCAACTGAAACTGAAAATGTTTGTGTCATGTGTCGATGAGAAATAGTGTTCGGATTTCATCTTGTGTGTTTTTGCTGGATGCAACAGGAATACGCATCGGGTCTGTTGTGATGCCGCAACATAGAAGTGAAATATGCAGATAGAATCAAAAGTGAAATATGCAGAATCAATCAATATGGACTCGGTGGTGTTTTAGTGAGAAAATTGTGTCTGTGGAAGTGATTAGTTATGTCAGCGCTCCATGATAAAAGATTGTGTATCACAAAATGTCTAAGACTTTCCTTACAGCTTATTATAAGAAAAAAGAGAGAAAATTTATGCGTTACAGGTCGTCGAACCTACACGCATCTCAGTTCATTTTAACGATAATATCATTTAAAAATTTTAATGCTACAGTACGTTTGATACGCTACAAATACCAGTTGTTTTGGTGCATGAAATTGTGTGACGTCCATAATCATTAAGTGAAGTACAATAGCATTTACTGGTGCAATAAGGGGTCGTCGCACCCATTTTTGTACCTACAAATTTTTGTTCAAGAATCATTGCTAAAAAAAGTGCTGTGGTTAAAAAAAATAATAATAAAAAAATAAATAAATATAACAATTCAAAAGTGATTAGAACAAACCATATGTACTTAGTTGAACAAGTGCATGTCAACAGTACGTTTATTTTATCGCCAAAAAATTATTAGTAGTTTGTTTGTTTTATTTTTTTATCAGCTTGAACAGAGAAGTTTTTTTAATTTAAATACTGTGCATTTTTGAAATTTTGTAGTTATTAACTTAAACAAAATACATTTTGAATTTTAGTAGTTAAGTTGCACTTTTGAAAGCATTCTTCTCTTTTCATGCTCACTTTTCAAAGGTATTATTATTTTCAATGCATGTTGTTTTGGTATTTATATGTTGCATACTTAAATATCACAAATTTTTATTATTTTATGTGTTCGCGCTTTAATGGTTTACTAACATTACTTGTCCTTAATTAATGGCAGTTGAGATTCGTTTTCTCATTTTTTACTAAAATTTTTGCCATTAACTATGCCAGTACCGTGTTAAGCAAGCCTTTTTAATTTTTTTTTGTTTCGGTTTGTCATGTAAAAAAAAAAAGAATTTTGGCGTAAGTTTTTGAAGGGTTAATCACCTTAGTTGGAATGCAATACATGTTTTTTTTTTTTTTTTTTTTTTTTTTTAAAGGAAATTTTGTGTTTGCATGTTTTTTTTAAAAAAAGAGGTATTATTTAGTGTCTGCATTTTGGTTGTTTTGTTGTCTGTGCTCGCATTTTGTTTACCCCCCCTCATTAAATGTGTCTAGATTCACTCGTAACTTGGCAGGGTTCGCTCTCTGACTAATGCAAAATTTAATTTTTGGTTTAGCCTTGCATTTTTATGTTATTTTCCCCAAATTATTAGTTTTAATACTGTGGTTAACTGTCAAATTTGTTTTGATGCACTTAGTTTAATTATAAATCTTTCTTTTGATTTATATTAGTGCATTTTCTTTTGGTAAACATCTATGGCTAATATTGAGCTAAAACAAGCTTCAGCTACTTCCCAAACAATGTCAGAGAGAGATAATAAATTTGGGTCTGCTCTTGGGCGGTCACTTGTTTCAATATCCTCTTTTCTTGAATTTTATGAGGAAAATTTAACAAGGTTTTCAGACACAATTATCGCTGAGGACACAGCGTTTCAAAATCAAATAAAACATCAAAGCAACACTGATGCACTTGTCTCTAAGTTTACGGAACTCAAATTCACAATCGAATGGGACCTAGGTACTTTGAAAGAGACCTTTCAGGTACTGAAAGATGAATATGCTAAGGTAAAACATGAAAAGGTAAATTTATTTTTAGTAAATAACAAACTGTTAGAACGAGTACGTGACTTGTCTCCGGAACTAAAAATTAAAACTAAACCTCACATATCAAATACTCAAAAAGATATCACTCCTTCGGTTAATACTGCTTGTTTAAAATCTGTTCAGAATATGTCCACACAGACAGATAACAACCTCATTATCAAATCTCCACACACTACAATACATGAAAGTTGCAATACAAATCCCTCTTTTTCTAGTAATCAACAGGTTAATGATTTATGTGACAGTAATAATTCTTCTCATTCCAGTTTTTTCAGTACCCCTAAGAAAGATAGTAGTAGTTTTATCCCTGTTGTAATCATGCGTGTGCCTGAAAATTTTGGCATACCTGACATTCTGTTGGCTATTTCAAATCTAACTGATACTTCTTCGCCTCCCATTCAATTTCAAAACAAAATAAAAATAAAGCATTGTAATTTATTTAACTGGATTTTTCTAATGCCATCTCACTTAGCTGAAATTTTGCTTGTGCATAAACATATCATTATTCAGTCCTCAAAGTTTACTCTTAAAAGGTACATAGATATAAAAAGATGTTTTAGATGTCAAAGTCTATTTCATTTAAGTAAATTCTGCCCTAATGACATAATATGCCCTGTCTGTGCTATGTCGCATAAAGATCCTAAGTGTGTAAACACACCAAAATGCATTAATTGCATGAGGTGCAATGAATCAAGTAATACCCATTTTGACATTCAACATACAGCTTATTCTCATAACTGCCCAGCTGTCAAGAGATATATAAACATACAAAGACAATTGCTTCATACAACTAAGTCTATTTCAAATGAGAAATAATGTTTTTTTTCTCTTTAATTTAATTTTCCTGGTCACACACTACATACTAAAGGATGTATTTACACGCTTTTAAGCATTCTTTATACATTTTGACAGATTGGTTTTTCTTTTTATAAATCATTTAGTAATTGGTTCCCTCACATTTCCTGTTACACTTTAAATTTTAACAAGTTTTCCATTCACATTAATCTTGTGTACAAATGCAATTTATTTCTTTTTCTTATTCGGCTATCAGGCGCCAGATGGTTGAGTAATAGAAAGAAGGCAAGTAAGAGTGGAAATTTTGATGCGGGTCGTCAATTTTGTTTTTCACTTGGTTTTGGTTGTTTCGCGTTGGTGTACACAATCAGTTTAAACATATTTACACAATCAAGCACACCTTTCCTTCCCCTTTAATGTTTTGTTTATGCAGTAACAGGAATGCAGTTAACAGTAACAATATTTCAACTCTATTGTTATAGAGGCTACATTTTCCACATTTAATACATTTTTCATGGTGTAATTTTTGGGTTCTCAATTAAAGTTTAACTTCAAAAGGATTTTTGATAGTATAATTACATTTTTTTTTTACTTTCCTCAGCTTTGTGTTATATATTTTTTCTTTCAACATATGGTCATGTGTTTTTCTCTAGGTCATGGTATATCAGGTACCAGGTCATGTGATTTCTTTTACACACATTTTTTTCATGTGTTTTTGCACAAGGTCATGCGATTTTTACACTATCACATTTTTTTCTATATACACTCGGTCATGTGCAATACACTAGGTCATGTGGTACACACTAGGTCATACGAATATACTTTAGGTCATGTGCAACATATCAGGTCATGTGGTTCTTACATTTTTCTTTCTTATTTCTCGGGTTGAGGATTGTACACCAATTTCACTTGTTTTCACAAAACTGGTTCATGAACACACACAATAACACACAACACTGTCATGTCATGTCTTTACATTTTTTTTACACTTTTATCATGTGATATGAATCATTTCTTCTGTAAATATAACAATTACTTTGTAGTTATGTAGTTGAAAATCTCATTCACACAAATATCTTGGATATTTTTTCTTTTAACACACTTATCGTTAAATTCTCTTCGGGTTATTTTTGTTTTGTTTTTGTTAAATGGCTCATTCTAACACAAAAAAACAGTTGACATTTTTTTTTACAGTTTATCATGCTCACACTTAATCATTTCATCTTAATTGTTTAATGTTTATATTTATTCCCTTTACATATTACAGTTCTTTAAAATACACTTGTCCATTTTTTTTGTTTGTCAAATTTACATTGCATGTTTATTTGGGTTTATTTGTTTTTTTTTTCGCACTGCATGTGAATTCGCTTGTTACACTTGCCTCTTTTTATGTAGTGGCAGTACATGAAAAGAAGGTCACTTACTTCGCTAACGGTTAATTTTCATTACATGCATTTTATCACAACGTTGTACTTCAACATTATTTACAAATTATTTTGGACAGTGGAATAATACAAAAAAAAAAATTCATCATTCTTATTTTTGAAATATTCCAGTTGTAGTATCACCTGAACCTGACTATTTTGTTTTGCTTTTACCCGGACAGACTGTTTCAATTTATGAGATGGATTACATTTCATCTTATACTTTTATTTTATTTTTCTAATTTATCCCCCAAAAGTCGTGAACCGTTCAAAATTGTGTCCTAAGGTTTCACGCCACACCTGTCTTGCGAGACATTTCATTTTCACCTTGAATTGGCCTACCAATTCTTTTAGGTTAAATTTTTTATGTGACTTTCAAGCGCGCTCCTTTCGTAGATCAGTGTGATTTTACTGAGGAGTGGGGCGGACTTATATTGTACGCAATATGGGTTCGTCCACTACTCCCTCTCCCCCTAGGGCCGACGTCTTAAACCGAAGCTATAATACTTGTACTTTTTATACAAGATTAAGGGCTACAACCTTTTTATGGGCATGCCAGTGGCATCTCTTTTTTTTTAGTAGTCCTGTGCCTTATGCACAAATTTTCATTTTCAATTTTTAACAACATACATTATTTTTAGAATATATTATTTTAGTTAGTTTTCTTTTATTTTTGTTTTAAATATATACTATTTGTGTTTTATAAATATTTCTTTTTGCTTGCAATTATGCCATTTTGATCTCAAAAAGGATCAATTTAGAGAGAAGTTATGAAAGGCAAATTTAAGAGGTGATCACAACAAAAAAAAAAAAAAAAAGAAAAAGAAAGAAAGAAAGAAATAAAATACTTCTCTCAATTTTTGCTCATGACAAAAAAAATAAACAGCTGGTACCAGCGCCACAACAAAGAAATTGAATAAAGGATCCAATATTAATTAAATATTTTGTGGCAATTTTTGAACTTTTAAGGAGCTCCCTGTCATGATGATTATAGAGATATATATGATCATTGTTTTTATTTACATACTAGCTGACCCGCCCGGCGTTGCCCGGGTCCGTATTAACAATATTAAACGAACTTGAAATTTGTATGATTTTATCATTAACTCGTTACATGCAGAAATGTATTGTCTGAAATACTTAGCCACTGACTGTGTGAAAAATCGGTTTTAAAAACAACAACTAACATTAAGCTCTAAAAATACTCAAAATGAGCAATGAGAAACACGGGAGGGAATATGTATCCAACGATTGCATGATTTTCGTGTAAAAAAGTTGATATTTACCCATAAAAATCACTGTTAAGTCACGTAACTAATTATTATTTTCACATACAAATCCCAAGTGAAATATTTTGAATTTCAAACTAATTATATCACTCTTAAACCCGACTATACCATGAATGAAATCGATACACGATGGTAGCTAAAAGGTTGGTATATAGTGTTATAATTTCAGAGCTATTTAACAAAAGTAAGTGTTATTTTTAATCAAATCTTGCGTATAGGTTCACTCTGTGTATAAATTCCTAACCTTAAACTTTTATACCGTAACCACAACCTGTCTGTAACCTAACAGCGACTTAACAATACCCTACCGTATATTAAATATAACAGAAATGTAACCTAGCCTAAATGTATTCACTTTATTGTAACATATCTTTATTCTAATCATAACATAAATGCAATTTAACTTTAACCTAAATAATATAATAGAAAAAAAACATTTAAAAAAATTACTATTTCTTCGTAAAATATGCTTCAGCTTTAATTCGTTTCTTTCAATTCGTTTTATTAATACAAAATTCCTTCCTAGTGCTTTTATTTGAGACATTAAAATTTCATCGATAAATGGTTTAATATTGCAAACCACGAAGTAAGACACTTCTTACTCCGTGTTGCAAACCTTTTTTCGGTTTACTTTGCCTCCACCTATCTTTTTCTCCATGGTGTACAGCAGCTGTGATTAAAAAAAAATCCTCATTTAAACTGACAGTTTGCCAGTCTATGAATTTTAAAGGTCTGTCCCAGCTTTTTTAATTATTTCTGCAAAAATTTTATGCAACCAATCAACCATAAGAAAATGAAATGGAAAAAAAGCGAAAAAAGGCGATTTTTTATGAGAGTGAGCTTTGGAATTTAATTAATTACTCAGTTAATAAATAGAATTTTGAAATTCTGAGCTTCAGGTGCATCAGGAGAGACATTGGGCTACTCTCAAAAAAATTTTGAGCTTCGTACGTGCTGTAGATTTTGCTAGCCATCGCAGACACACAGACACACACACACACAGACACACACAGAGACAGACAGAGCGTTTTGTTCTTCTATTAGTATAGACTAGCTGACCCGCCCGGCGTTGCCCGGGTCCGTATTAACAATATTAAACGAACTTGAAATTTGTATGATTTTATCATTTACTCGAAGCATGCAGAAATGCATTGTCTGAAATACGTGGCAGCTGACTGTGTGAAAAATCGGTTTAAAAAACAACAATTAATATTAAGCTCTAAAAATACTTAAAATGAGCAATGAGAAACCTGGGAGGGAACATGTATCCAACGATTGTGTTATTTTCGTGTTAAAGTGTTGATATTTACCCGTAAAAATCACTGTTAAGTCACGTAACTAATTATTTTTTTCACATAGAAATCTCAAGTGAAATATTTTGAATTTCATACTAATTATATCACTCTTAAATCCGACTATAACGTGAATGAAATCGATACTCGGTGATAAAAGGTTGGTATATAATATTATAACTTCAGAGCCCTTTAACAAAAGTAAGTGTATATTTTTAATCAAAGCATGCGTAATGTTCACTCTGTGGACAAATTCCTAACCGTAAGCTTTTTTACCGTAATCATAACCTGTCTGTAACCTAATTGCGACTTAAGAGTACCCTACCGTAACTTAAATTAAACATAAATGTAACCTAGCCATCACTTTATTGTAACCTATCTTTATTCTAACCATAACATAAGTGCAATTTAACTTTGACCTAACTTTAAATTAATCATGATCGAATTGTAACCTAACGTGAAATTAAATAAAATCAAAGACTTGCCGTAATGTAATTGCAACCTAATCGCAACCCAAATGTTACCTAACCATATATTGGGTTCATGTCCATGGAAATTATTTTGTCTTGTTCAGATCTTGGTTATGATTCATTAGAATATTTTCGTCGGGTTCAGATTTGGTTCGATTCAGATTTCAGGTATTTTTTGAAATTCGATATAAATGTTCGTGTCGGATTCAGATCCATGGAAATTATTTTGCTCGGATCCAGTTATGGTTCTGTGAAATATTTTTGTCGGGAATGGATTTGGTTCAATTCAGATTTCGGCGTTTCTTTCAAATGTTAACTCGTTACATGCAGAAATGCATTGTCTGAAATACGTAGCCACTGACTGAGTGAAAAATCGGTTTTAAAAACAACTAATATTAAGCTCTAAAAGTACTCAAAATGAGCAATGAAAAACGCGGGAGGGAATATGTATCCAACGATTGCATGATTTTCGTGTAAAAAAGTTGATATTTACCCGTAAAAATCACTGTTAAGTCACGTAACTAATTATTATTTTCACATACAAATCCCAAGTGAAATATTTTGAATTTCAAACTAATTATATCACTCTTAAATCCGACTATACCATTAATGAAATCGATACACGATGGTAGCTAAAAGGTTGGTATATAGTACTATAATTTCAGAGCTATTTAACAAAAGTAAGTGTTATTTTTAATCAAATCTTGCGTATAGGTTCATTCTGTGTATAAATTCCTAACCTTAAACTTTTATACCGTAACCAGAACCTGTCTGTAACCTAACAGCGACTTAACATAACCCTACCGTAAATTAAATATAACAGAAATGTAACCTAGCCTAAATGTATTCACTTTATTGTAACATATCCTTATTCTAACCATAACATAAATGCAATTTAACTTTAACCTAATTTTAACCTAAATAATATAATGGAAAAAAACCATTTAAAAAAATTACTATTTAATCGTAAAATATGCTTCAGCTGTAATTCGTTTCTTTCGTTTTATTAATACAAAATTCCTTCCTCGTGCTTTTGTTTGAGACATTAAAATTTCAGCGATAAATGGTTTAATAATGCAAACCACGGAGTAAGACACTTCTTACTCCGTGTTGCAAACCTTTTTTCGGTTTACTTCGCCTCCACCTATATTTTTCTCCATGGTGTACAGTAGCTGTGATTAAAAAAAAAAATCCTCATTTAAACTGCCAGTTTGCCAGTCTATGAATTTTAGAGGTCTGTCCCAGCTTTTTTAATTATTTCTGCGAAAATTTTTATGCAACCAATCAACCATAAGAAAATGAAATGAAAAAAAAGCGAAAAAAGGCGATTTTTTATGAGAGTGAGCTTTGGAATTTAATTAATTACTCAGTTAATAAATAGAATTTTGAAATTCTGAGCTTCAGGTGCATCAGGAGAGACATTGGGCTACTCTCAAAAAAATTTAGAGCTTCCTACGTGCTGTAGATTTTGCTAGCCATCGCAGACACACAGACACACACACACACAGACAGACAGAGCGTTTTGTTCTTTTATTAGTATAGATTATGCAAGCAGATAGTTTAATCAATCATTTTTGTAGTAATTATATATATATACTTGTATGTCTTTTGATATGTGTTTTTGTATATATTTTGGTAGACGGCACATTCAGTATCCTCAAAATAATGGCAATAATAGTAAAAAAAAAAAAACTTTAATACAAGTACTAAGTTTTTTTTGTGGTGGCCGGGGTGAGTT
Organism: Maratus speculifer; assembly: GCA_964019185.1. Classification (NCBI taxonomy): domain Eukaryota; kingdom Metazoa; phylum Arthropoda; class Arachnida; order Araneae; family Salticidae; genus Maratus; species Maratus speculifer. The sequence goes on from OZ025290.1 coordinate 97,496,026, forward strand.
ATGTAGCGGAGATTATCGCTACATATCTTTTCCGCTTCATAAATGCAATAATTATTTCCCTTTAATAAATTCTTAGTTTTATTTTAGGTTCCCTTTCACTAATAAACCCATTAGTTAAGTTAATTCTACATTTAATAGTTAAGTTCTAGCTTTCATCCTCCCACTATTAGAAGTTTCAACTTTTCATCTTTTGGTGCTCTCTGTAGAAAATAATAATAAAACTTTCTTTCTCACAAATTTCTGTTGTGTCTTTAAAAAAACATCTGCCCATAGATACCGCACTTATTAACAAAATAAAGAAAGCTCTGGGCTTTGTTCATCATAATCTTTTATCCATTACATTTTTTATTAACATCTGCCTTCCACACCCGGTTTTCATTCTCACAATTAATGCTTAAAGCTAGAAATACTTTTGTCTCTGTTTATCCTGATTGTGCTGTCTTATCTGTTAATTGCGCATCTGGATAACTTAATTTTGGTCTGCAAAACTCCAATGTTTAGATCGGCCTGCTTGCTCAACCATTTCCCAGGCTAAAATATTTCTATAACCCTATAAAATATTCGCAGATGTGAAAATAATCCTTGGGTTCCCAGACCGCAAAAGTTAGCTGATACTGAACGTGTGGTTTATCTAATATCGCCAAAATTCTTTGTATGAAAAAAACTTCTTATGCCTTTTGGCGATAAGAGCTATGACGCTGTGTCGTGACTTCGCCGATTGCCATCATACCGTTAACATGTAGTTCTCTAGATCTCTGAGATTTACCTTCCCCTTAGGGGGACCTGCAGTCTGTTATCTCTAGCTTAATAAATGTATCGTCGTAAAATGTAACTCTCGCTTTTTCGGAGTTTTTTTTGTGTGGGCTTCCTTTTGGTAAATCCCCTGGGCCTTTGAACTAACACCATCACATCCTGCTTACCTATAATTATATTCTCTACAACATGTATCAAATATTTATGTAATTATCGATGTTATTTACAGTTGGAATCCTTTTCATTAATAATATGCTAGTCTTATTTTGTCAAATATCAAGAGAGGTAATTAGGCTACAAAATAGCAAACTATCTTAATGTTTATCCGACAAAGGCATTCCGTACTATAACATACTCAATAACTTAATATTGTTGTTTAGAAGAATGATAAATCTTGTATGACTTTTCAATAGCTATTTAGAGAAATAATGTCTCAGTTTAAACTTTAACTAATATGTTTCATTGCGTTTTGTTATCAAAGTAACACATGGCTGAGACTTTCAATGTATGTAAATGGATAAATTACACATTTAAAGTTCAATTGTATAATTTCATGTAGATATATCTGTATCTATTTCTTAATACTTAATTTCTTTCTTTTTTAAAAATAAGCATTTTTTCCTTCAAACAAATAAGATCGAGGCTTTTATTTCCTTGCTCTATCAAAGAGCAATACAATCATCTCAAAACAAATGAGTAAAAATAAAAAGACAAAATTCAAGTCAAATGCAGAAAAATAAATTTTAACTGATGATCTATGAGAGCATTTATCAACAGGAGAATCATAAATCTTCAAATCCTTTAAAAGGAAAATATAAGAAAACAGCTAAAAGCTGTCTGCTGTTTAGAATAACTGATTAATTGATTTTATTTAAAATTGTCTTAGGACATATAAAAAGATATTCAGACATGAATTACTCGTTTTGCCTGATTTAAAGACTATATTAAGAGACTTTTTTATAAAAAATTTGCTGTTTTAGTAAAAAAACAGAAATATATGACATTTAGGAAGAGTTCAGTGACATACACACGCACAGAATATTTATATATATAAAGATTTGCATTGGATACTTAATTTTAATTTTGAAATTGGCTTGGCTACACTGTAAAAAATTTTTGTAAAATTCCAGTAGATGTACCGTAAATTTCACGGTACTTCTACCATTTTCACTCTTTACGGTATGAATACCGTATTTCTAAGGTATATTAAATGTAAAAAACAGTTTTTTGTACTGTTTCGATTAAAAACGGTATTTACACAGTAAAATTATTATTTTTCCGTAAAAACTCGGTATTTATACCGTAAAATAATTATTTTTCAATAAGGAAAACGGCTTTGTAAAAATTTTCGTAACATTTCAATAGATGTACCTAAATTTTACGGTACGTCTACTGTTATCATACTTTACTGTACGAGTACCGTATTTCTAATATATATAAGGCATTAAAAAAACCATTTTCTGTGCTATTTCGATTATAAACAGTATGTATACCATAAAACGACCAATTTCTGTGCTATTTCAATTATAAACGGTATTTATACCATAAAATGATTGTTTTTCAGTAAAAAGGCGATATTTATACTGAAAAAAAAATATATTTCAATAAGGGAAAATATGGTATCCTCGCCTCGGTGTACGGCATTTTCTCAAGCGATGTTCTTGTTGTTGCTAGGTAAATGCGCGCAGGTCTGAGGAGATGGGGGGGGGGGAGTGCACCGTTAACTTGTTTTGGAGTCCAAAAATCTCAAAGGGTCACAAATCCTGCAATACACACTGTTTATTATAATTTTTATGGATACCATAATGTAACAATAAAAAAAGGAGAAAGGACTGTATTTACTTTTGTTAAATAGTATTAAAGAAGAATAGATAATTATTAGAATATATAATTATTATCTTTAACTACAAGAAAATAAATAATGTAATTTATGAAAGATGACTAAAGTAGTCTACAAAGTAGACGAGGCTTTATTAAAGATTCACATGCATTTTATGTGTCTTGCGTGTCTGTGTAAGTGGGGGGGGGGCTGATTCTGGGCCCGTCACGGTTCTCGACGGCCTGAATAGATGTTGTCTTTCTAGTGGGAACTTTTAATCTATCATACCGAATGATATCAAATCCATCCTTAATTTTTATTGGAGAATTATACAATTCATAGAAGTGAAATTCTAAGATTTTAAACTAGTTTAATTAATCACTTATTCATAGTCATGCCATTGGAATTGTAATATTATGTACGATTGAATATATATACCAGTGATATTCTTATATGTTAAAAGGGTTTGTTCACCTTTGTGTATGCTCTTTGTGTTTCATTCAGTTGGATCCTCATACCGGACGTGCAGGACAAAGAAGTATGTAACATTTTAACTATTTTTAAGTGAAAGTAACTATTATGCATGTATTTTTATTACATTTTTAACTTGCATTAGTTCTTAATAAACTTCTTTAATGTTATATATTTGTCTTATTAATTTATTTTGGGTTTAAAAATTATGACATTAATAATTAATATTTTTTTAGGTATAACAAATAACAAATTTTTCAGCTAAAAATTATTTGAAATTAAAAGTTCTTTCAAAAAGAATCTAATAATACAATGTGAAAAATTTCCGTGGTGGAATTTCAAAGTGGAGTCTTTTCATGAAGTAAAATAAAGAGAAGCACCGAAATATGGTACTGCTTATTTTTTGAAAACTCCAAGCTGGGCAACACAAAGCGTTTTACCTTTTTCTTTTTCCTTATTCAGCGAAAACACCAGTAACACGCATGTTCACGTTCTCTACAATTCTAATGTATCGAACGTCACCTCTCTCAAATAATGAAGATCGGCGGCTAGTAAGTTGTCTGTTAAAAAAAAAAAAAAAAAAAAAAAAAAAAAAAAAAAATGATATGGTGTAACGTATCGTGTGTGCTCAGATGGTGAAATTTTGGGGCCTATAAAGACCCATCCCCCGCGAATCCTCACGTTCAAAATTTAGATAAAATTATCATAAAACTAGAAAAAAATACATCCTTATCAGAAAAAAATAATAAAATACCAAACAGTCAGTTGGCTTAGATTTACGCTTAAACCACCGGTAAAATTGCAAACACCGGTCCTCTTTCCTCTACCAACCTCATAAATAACTAAAATTCAAAAATCTTTTTCGCTTACGTTGTTAGAATTTTATCGAACTCAGACCCTAATCTCGATGAGCTCAGGAATTTCGTAATTAACAATTCTGTTGATCTAATCCTTAAAAAGGTGGTGAAGTTCAAAAACTCTAAAAATCGCAAATCAAAATTTTAGAACCTATCTCACTCGACGCTCTTTCGCCATACGGCTCAGTATTGAATTCAGACACTTTTCTCCGGGAGAGACTTCTGTGGCTCCGGGGGGGTGGGGGAATGAAACCTTTTTCCCCAGTGAAAACACAATAACTCTATTTTTCCGGGGGGGGGGACATTTCATTGCACTGGGGGGGGGGTACCTCTGGGGCACCCCATTAATTCAACACTGATATGGCAAGACTGTTATTTTTGTTAAAAGAAAGGTCTCTCATTCGGTAACTCAATCTCTCCCCTCCAAATTTTGGAAAATTAAACACTAAAAACCATTTAGACAGTTTAAGTTAATTCACAGTCTCATCCATATGTCTTCAAACCTTAGACAATCCCCCCTCCCCCGATCTCTCTTCAGTCCGGCTTGGATAAATTATTCATACTAGATGTTGAATGATATTTTCAGGTTACTTCAGTGGTCATCAGTGGAATTTTGATGCAAACACTACCACTGATGTTTAGAATTTAGTTCTTTTGTTTTGATTAACATACAAAACGGGTTAAATTTATTTTTCGCAAACTTTATTGATTCAATTGAAGATAATTTAATAAAATATCGCTTTATTCAAATAAAAATAGTTAAAAGAAAAAAAAAAAAAAAAAAAAAAAAGGTAATGTACTATTTTAAACAAAATACCACGTTACAGAGAAAAAGAGATAATTATAATTGGATCAAAAATGATATCGATATCAAAAGGCAAATCCCCCCCTTCCCCTAGAGATATCTTACGATATCATGTGTCAGACCCACCCTCCCCCCTGAAAGAATAATGTTATATATGCACAGCACCTAATAAAAAAGTTAATATATCATTCTTGTTTCTAGTAAAACCATCGTAAATATTGGCTGAGCAAAACATTTTCTTTGAAAATGTCTGATTATAGGCAAGATAATACAGAGCGTGAAAGTTTGCTTTCGGCCGAAGTAATGATGTCAGATTTTCGAGGCAAAAGCCTTCTTTACGGGTAGCAGCATAAGTTTCGTATTTACCAACCAACCAACAAATCTAATGGCGTCAGTTTGTTGATTTCGGGCAATGGCGAACTTGAGATCCAGTTATTCATATTTAAGTAAGTTAATCGGCTGTATTTCTTGTTTTCCTTTAACTTACATAATTAGATAACTAATTTGAACTATGCATGTTTTAAATTGTTTTTTCTTAAAAGTATGTTATTCATTTTTTGGCTAAGTTATATAAAAATTGGAAAATAAATTACTTTGTTTTTGAAATGTGCGTGTTGGATTAAATTGCGTTAAAAATAGCAAACTGACATCTATAAAATTTTGAATATTTTCTGTTCAATATTTCAACTATTTCCTTTTAAATTTAATCATTTTTACTAGAATATTTGCGTAATATTAGTAATTTACATTTATCTTATTCAAAAGAAGGAATTCGATTTATTTCATTCCTCCTTTTGCTAAACTGTCCCACGCCCCTCCACTATTGTTTTTATTTTAAACTGCTTAAACAACAGTGCTGCTTTTAAGTTTAGTTAAAATTATGGATAATGTATAATATTAGGTTTTCTAAAGATGGGAACTATTACAGCTACAGGTAAACAAGTCATTAATATACAGCAAATACTAAAATTATAGTAAGCAAATTTATTTTTTAATAAACAATTTTTTTATACAAATCTAAGTTTATGCTGAAAAGCAACTTTTTTCAACTGAAGATTTGGTTGTCATTGCTCCATCTCAGTGGCTTAGCTAGGATAGGTGATACCCAGAGCGGATGCAAATTGTGTTACCGCCAGCCACCATGGTGTCACCCCCCCCCCCCACACCGATCCGTTATATTTTTTCATTTACAATTGTACGCTATTATAACAAATGGCCATATCATTTCTCATTTACCTTTTGCCCTGCATTGAGAAAAAAAAAACAGAGGGGCGAATTTTTACTTAACCCATAATCCGCTTAAATCAATGTGGTGTCTGTATGTCGAAGAAAATTCTTTCCTTTAAAGTTTGCTTTTGTTATCCACTCGTTGGATAGGTTAGATTTTTGTTCTCTGGTGCAAATATCTTATTTAAACACACCAGTCTGCATAAAATTTCAACTTCTTTTAGAAAAGAAAATTAACTCTATTTCGTCGTACGCTAGAAATTTAATTTTATTTCAGAATTCTTTTTCCCAATGGTGTAAGATTATACATATTTATTTTCAAATAAGTATTGGGTGACACCCGGGTTGGACCGCCCCCCCCCCTGCCCCCCACTAACTACGCCACTGCTTCCATCTAGTATTGTGATTTATGTTTAGAATAATACGTAATGAGGAAAAATTTCTGTCCCATTCTCCATTACTAACTAATATTATAATAAATATTAATACTATTTATTACTAATATTAGAACTAGTACTAACTAATATATCCCGTACTTGAATAACATTAATTAATTAAAGTTTGAAAACATAGTATATTAACACACGAAAAAAATCATAAAAACCTGATTTAAATAAAAAAATCTGATTTAAACAAAGATATACATATATATTTTTTAAACTATGATTGTTTTGCTCCTTAGTTGCTATTTAAAAGCATGCATATTCATGCACATTCCATTCATAATACTAATTTTGAAAATAGTGAGAAAATGATGTTTATATTAAGACTTTTTTGGTTTTAAATGTTTATAAAAAAAGACTTGTGCATTGATTGCTCTTAACCCGGGAGAACGTGCCCTTACCCAGTGTTTGAATGGTTTTAACTTTGTTACCAATAAAATCAAAATATAACAACTACTTTATTTAGACGGAAACAATTCATACAAATTTTGTGATAAAATAAGTTGAAGATTACTTTTAAAAAATTAGTGGTTATAACTGTAAAAACCATACGCACTCAGGGTCTTTTAGGCCCTGCGCGCGTCCTTCCGAATTAAAATTAGAGTCATCGTCCTGTTTTATTTTATAGAACACAGTAAAAAGAGGGGGGGGGAGGAAATTAAGTCAATGTAAATCAATAAACCAGTTGATATGGCCCTTTTAAAATTCAGCTGGCATATTTGCAAATCTGATTAAAAAAATTCACTGGCAACTCATATCTATGTGTTATTACAGTATTTATGTTTTCACTAGTGAGAAACTGGGTTATTTATTAAATTTTAAGTCAATTAAATGTCATTAAAACTAGTGTTTGATTAAATAGTCGATTCGGTATTTTGTGATTCCGCATGTTATACGATTATAAGTGTCATTAAACTAATTAAAAAATAATTAAAAATGTGTAGCCTATAATTCAAATACTTTGCTGAATAAATCCGAATTACGGCGTTTCTTGATCCCCCCCCCTTCCTCTCTAGAAAAAGAAAAGACCCAGTTAAAGTCAAATTTCTGGAGTGATACTTTTTAACTCACAGGCTATCATAGCCTGAGAGCTTATGTGCCCGTCCGTTCTGTATGTTCGTTCGTGCGTAACGCGATAACTCGTGATAAAAATATCCGATTCACTTGAAATTTTGTATGTAGGTATATCCTGACAAGGCGCTTCCCTGATTAGTTTTTGTAGTTCATTCGATATGTATAAGAGAGGGAACGGGGGGCTCATGCCTCTCCCCTTAGTTGATATAAATGGGATTTTCATGCAGAATTAAGTGTTCGTTCAAAATTTAGATTAGGATCATTCTGATGAGGCGATTCCGTGACTGTTATTAGGTGTTCATTGAATAAGTATAAATAGGGGGAACAGGGGTTCTAATGCCCCCCCCCCTTAATTTATATAAATGAGTTTTTCAACCAGAATTTTCAGATTTCGTTAAAATCTCTGAATAGTTTTGGAAGTTTAATGGTTAAGTATAAAAGAAGGAGATAACTCCTTTTAAATTATATAAATGCTAAATGGGTTTTTATTAAGAATTATCTCATTTGCTCTGAATTTTGGATATAGATTTTTTATATGATAAAGCATGTCTTTGATAGTATAGGAGGTTCAATGATTAAGTATAAAAAAAGGGGAAAGGGTAGAGCTGTTTCCCCTTCTTAATTTTTTTTTCGAACGGAATTAACCCTTGAAAATATAAGGCTTTAATGTACAATTAGTATTTGTAGCCTGTGAGCTCAATGCCATCAGTTTAACTGGGCAGTATTCTTTATTTTAATTTGTCTTTTTTGCACACAGAGTTTATTGAATCGATTTAAGTCTTTGTGTTAAAAATTTACTTTCTGGTGAACTTTTTTTTTTTAATTATTATTATTATTAATTTGGATGGTAAAAATAATGATGAAATGTCTGATTTTGTGAAAGAGCCTATTATTCAATGAATTTTTTTTAAAATAGGCCCCAAATTTCGCTTTGATTGTGCCTGATTACGTAAGTTTACATTCAAAATTTACAGTTTTACATATTTAGATTTTAGACCATTGGTGTAAAAATCTAGGCACCAGCGGGGGGCAATCACTCACCACGGAGTAAAATTTAATAGCATTCTAGCAAGAAATTTATACAAATTATTAGATGAAACAAGTCGAAAAAAAATTAGTAGTGAGAGCATAGGAGCAACTGGCGCAAAGACTTTTGCACCCCTGTCTTAAAACAAAGAGGTGTACCTATCAATCCATATTTTATCACATGTTCTCAATATTAGAAGTTTTACGGGAAGTGTAAATTATAATTATCATCTATTTGAGATCTTCGAAATCAGCCTGCGTAATTTTTGTGATAAAATATTAATAACAGTAAAAATCATTGATTTACAGTATAACTATTTAGTTTCTTACACGTCAAAACCTTGTATGATTTCTTTGTTTTTCAAATTGATTACTTAGAGAATGATAAGAATATAGTTATTATATTTTCGGGTTTTTTTTTTTAAATATTTACTTTTTGATATTGAGTAATTTTAATATGACGGAAAAGCTAGGGGCTTCCCCTGGTATTTTATTTATTTATTTATTTTCGTAGTCATTATCGTCCAAACTCTTCAAAAATTTTTGGAATTAAAACATGTTTTCACAATTTTGACAAGCAATCCAGAAAAAATATTGATATATATTAATAAAATGGCTGGTATAAAGACTTTTTTTCAGTTGGTATATTTAAATCGTTAAGAAATAACATATGTTTATTTTCAATAACAGAAAATTTGGAATGGAGAAGGAATATGGCTACCCAATTTCATTTTTGAAGTATAATGGAGGAGTAGACTTGGAACTAACCCTTGGAACTTGGATACCCAGTACCAAAAAAAATTCTCGATTGTCTGCGGCAGATACTACAGAGGCAGAAAATAATCCATAGGTAAAATGTTTTGCAATTGCAGCGTTAATTAAACATTTACTTTTAACGATTTTACGCATTTTATTCAGTTCTGTTAATAACCAACTCACATTTTTGCATTCAGTAATAAAGTGTTAAATATAATAGAGAGCAAAATAAATGTTTGATGAAAAAATAATCTACAAAGAAGAAAAGAAAATCTGTAACACCCGTCTCCATTCTTTACCTTTCTGTTATAAGGCTTGCAATATGAATAGTGATTGCAAAAAATAGTGGATATGACTGAGTATCAGCATTTTTTATTGCACAGTCTTGATCATAGTTTCTTATTTTAATTTTTGAAAAACAAATAAAATCAAACACAAAGTCGATATTTCATTTTTTTTTAAATCAAAGACTTGATACATTTCTTGTAATATTTCAAACCCATAATGGTAATAATAATATAATGACTATTAGTTATTACTAATAGCATAATTTTATTTGTAGGTACATTTAACTCACACATAATCTAGCTTAAATAGCGTCTCAGTATTATCATTGTTAAACGCATGCTTTTTACTTATTTCTAGTTAGATTTTTTTTTAAAACTTTTTAACCTCTCTTCCATTCTCCAAATAAACATAGTTTTTTAATTACTTCTTTTTCATACCCTACCCTTCATTATAATTACAGATTCACTGTCGCGAGATGCCACACGCGGCTAATTTTATGCTGCGACCTGTAACTTTCGGTGCTTAAGGGTGTGCGGGAAACAAAAATATTCAAATTTTATTAAACAGTTTTATTACATTAAAAATTCTTCTTAAAATTACGTTTAAAACCTTGTTTCTATTTTAACTGTAACAAGAAATATTATTTTTTTCTTTTTGGTTTCTTTATAAAATCTAGTTTTCAAAGCAATCGTTCTCATAAAAATGACTTTCTGTGAAAATGCTTTTTTTCTTCATGAGTTTTTTCATTATTTCTTGTATTTAAATTACTTTAACCCAATAGCGGTTTAAAAAAAAATCTTGTTTAAATTTGGAAAAAATCTTTTTCAATTGTTTTATAATTGTCTATTTGTTGTTGTAATTATTGTATTTTGCTTCAGCAAATTTAAAAAATATATATTTAATTTTAAAAATATGATTTTAAAAAATTACATTTTTTTTTTAATTTTTTACTTTAAATATTTTTTAATTTTATTCAAATTAATGCTTTTAAAATTCCTAAATCAGAATTAAAGCTTATATATTTCTGTTTATATAAATGAAAAGAAATTCTACAAATAATATTTCGAGTTATAACGATTTTAAATTACCCCACTTTTTAATAACTATTAAATTAAAAAAAAAAAAATGAGAAATTATGTCACGTGCTTTTGCATGGTTCGTACGGGTACCGTTATTTCTCATGTGATGTACCAGAATTATTTTATGGAAAAATAAAACTAGTTCAAACATGCGAAATTTCGCTTTATTTAATGGGAGATCTTCTATAAGAAAATACTGGTACCAAAAAATTTCCTGGTCATGAAATTCCAGGATCCGTACGAACCATGTTTTGTTTCAAAATGATATGGTAAACAATCAGAAAAAATTTCAAAATTTCAACTGAATAAATAACAATTACTTGATAATGTGTGCATTGTTGAGAGAATGTATTAAATTAAGGATTTCATTTCCGACAATTCCATTTTTTTTAAACACATAGCCTACACTAGGCTCGGTAAGAAATTTTCAATCTAAATATTAATTCTATGGTATTGTTATTTAGAGCCCTCCCCCCCCCATTTAATATTTTTAAATGATTTTTTTTTCACACAGGGTGCAGTACGTAAATTTTATTGTGCATTTCTACTTTTTCAATTGTTTGTTACAGTTTTAGGTAGCTTTCATTAGAAAAAGTAAAAAGCTATCTATATTGCAACCGTCCGGAGAAAAGCACTTCCGGAAAATTTTGGTATATTTTCATCGATCATGACCCCCAGACCCCAAAACCACCCTCCGTTCAAATGTTGGCATATATATATATATATATATATATATATACAGGGTGTATCTAAACTATTGGGCAAAACTTTAAGAGGTGATAGTACACATCAAGACAAACAATATTGAATAGGAAACTAAGGGACCCAAACGTCTTCCGAAGGAGATATGTGCCTTTAAAGTTTAGGAACTAAAATTTCAAATAAGCATAAAAAACGGAAAAATTTGTCGATTGATTTGCGGTTTTCACTAAAACTACTCTTTGTGTCAGTATTTTCTTTAGAATAAGTTGTAAAGATAAATTTCAAAAAATGCTAATAGAGGGCGCTTTAGACTTTGGAGTAGCAAAAAAAAATTTTTTGCTGTTATTTTTGCATCTCATTAAATGTTTTCGGAAGCTTAGACTTAAACTTAAATTTTGAGCTCAAAATCTGAATATTTGTGAGTGCTTAAGTAGCGTAAACTAAATTGTGTTTAGAGGTTCAAACTTCAAATGATTATAAAAAACGGAAAAATATGTCGATTCGTTTGTGGTTTTTGCTAAAACTACTCTTTAAATCAGTCTTTATAAAAAAAAAAAAAAAAAAAAAAAAAAAAAAATATAAAGATAAATTTCAAAAAATGCCGATAGAGGGTGCTTTAGACTTTTGAGCAACGAACAAGTATTTTTTGTGGTTATTTTTTGCATCTCATTAAATTTTTTTAAAAGCTTAGACATAAACTCTAATTTTGAGCACAAAATCTGAATCACTGGGAGTGGTTAAGTAGCGCAAACTGAACTGAGTTGAAATGGAGGGCAAGTTCAAATTTCAAATGATTATAAAAAAAAAAAAGAAAAAATTGGTTGATTCGTTAGCGGTTTTCCTTTAGAGAAAACCGCAAGCAATTTTCTTCAGTATTTCCGTGAGTATTTTCTTAAAAATAAATTTAAAAAAATTTCGTTAGAGGGCGCTTTGAACTTAAGAGTAATCGACAGCTATGTTTGACCGTTATTTTTTGTATCTGATTAAATACTTGCAAAAGCTTAGACTTAAATTTCGAGCTCGAATTTTGAATCATTGGGAGGGGTTAAGAAGCGCAAATTGAACTGTGTTCAGGAGTTGAAATTTACCCCCCCCTCCCCCACCTCAAACACAGTTCATTTTTGAGCTACCTAATTACTCCCAACGATTCAGAATTTGAGCTCAAAATTTAAGTCTAAGATTTTGCATTTAATTAGATACAAAAATTAACGGTTGAAAATAGCTGTTGGTTACTCTTAAGTTTAAAGCGCCTTCTAACAAAATTTTTTGAAAGTTATTTTAAAAATTTATTTTCAAATAAACATTTACATATTACATACACATTGACATAAAGAATAGTTTTAGCGAAAACCGCAAACGGATCGACTAATTTTTTATAATCATTTGAAATTTGAACCTGCCCCTCCCCTTGAACTCATTTCAGTTTGCGCTACTTAACCACTCCCAACTATTCATATTTTGAGCTCAAAATTTAAGTTTAAGTCTAAGCTTCCAAAAACATTTAATGAGATGCGAAAAATAACGGCAAAAAATAATTGTTCGTTACTCCAAAGTCTAAAGCGCCCCCTATCGGCCTTTTTTTAAAATTTATCTTTACAATTTATTTTGATGAAAATACTGACATAAAGAATAGTTTTAGTGAAAACCGCAAATCAATCGACAAATTTTTCCGTTTTTTATGTTTATTTGAAATTTTGGACCCTAAACATTAATGGCGCCTATCTCCTTCGGAAGACATTTGGGACTCCTTAGTTTCCCGTTCATTATTGTTTGTCTTGATGTGTACTATCACCCCTTAAAGTTTTGCCCAATAGTTTCGATCCACCCTGTATATATATATATATATATATATATATATATATATATATATATATAATTTTTGTCACGCTGTAACTATCGTATTTATGAACCGATTTGAATGAAACTTGGTATGTACATATACATAGAAAGGGCTCGACCGAGTTCGTTGGGCAGCATCAGATGCCATCTTGTTTCAAAATGGTGTCCATTTAAGTTTATCAAAAATCTTTTAAATGTATAATGATGTACAAAAAAAAAATTTAGAAATTGAGGAAAGATTCTTTCTAAAGTGTTTGATATTAATAATGAATTACGGAATACTTTTTGCTTTGTCTTTACCTTAAAAAGCGCGTGAGATATAGCAGTTTGGATTTTTAATGTGGATGACTTTTTTTTAATCAATTTGCCAGCGACAGCCCTTGTATATATTAATCGATTTCGATGTGAGTGTGCGCTTGTACATGAATTAAGATTTCGACCAAGCTCATTGGATTGTTTTATCCATTATATTGTTTTAAAATGGCATATACTTCATGATATCGTGGAATTTGGAGACCCTATAAATCGCTTAAAATAAAACCAGCTTCAATAGAAGATGACTAATTTATAAAAATTCCCATTAATATTCAGTATTGCCAAAAACGAGTATTCAATCTTATATAATCGGACTCCACTAATTTGAGCTTCGTATGTTTGAATAACATAACTTAATTTAAAATAAGTAAATAAATAAATAAGGTATATGAAAGCTACCTTTTCCTCCCGGCACTGCCGGAAGGACTTTTTTATGTGCAAATGCTTCTACTTTGAAAGCAGTTCTGAAAATAAAACTATTTTCGCCTTAAGAAATGGTTACAAAAGTTGAAAAAGTACAAACACACAACAATATATATCAATTTAAAATTTCACATAAAAAAAAAAAAAAAAAAAGTAAAAATAAAAATAAAAATACTAAAATACAAGTTAGAAAATTCTAAGAAATTTTCCCGTGAATTTAACATTAAATATTGGCATTTAGCCACGGGACTGGTGTAGGTTCTTAAGAGTCATGGGAAGTACCACACTAGTCATGGGGAGAAACGAACACACTAATGTAAATTCTATGGGAGCGTTATTTTATAATATTTAACATGGATATAAATATTGTTTAGTAATTTCTGTGTAGGATAACTGAGGGCGATGTACCTGCGGTAGTTTTTTAATTTTTAGATCTTAGTTTTAGACCTTTTTATTTAGTTTTCCTTCATTTACAGAACTGGTTTGGAAATTGAAACTACCCAAATATATATAAAAAATCTATAACTAAAATAGGAAAATGAAAAGTAGCCCAGTAGATCATCTATTGTATGTATATATACACTATATTGCCATTGATTATGGGACACTTGCGATTTTAGACATTTTATTAAATATCTAGAAAAATACATGAGGAATCATCTCGAAACTCTTAGTGTATAAATATAATAGTATACGTCATACATCTCCGTGAAGATTTTTTACCGAAACGCCATAGAGGACCGTCAACAAATTAAAAAAGAATGAATATCTTTTTAATAACCCTGTCAAAACTAATATAGCAAAAGCGCTCAAACTCTAGATTATGATTGAATGCCTTATTGTAATACACTGTGTTCATTTTTATGCAAATAGCATGCACACTCGCAGAATAATTAAGGTTTTTATAAAAATGGTCCCAAATTTTCCAAGTTTTTCCATTATAATTTTCAGAGTTCTTAATATAAAATAATATTTTTTTCAGAAAATATGACAAACACCATTGCACACAGTACCCTGTAATCAGAATTAAAAAATAATAAAAATTGTATGAAAAATGAGTAGGTTTACTATATAATTTTTTACTGCGCATGCGTCAAAGATAACAAAATTTCATTTGCATATTATGTTAGCTAAATGTATAGAGCAACTTTTGTAAAAGTCTCAAAATCATAGCTTGAAAATTCTGTAAGTAATCGTCTATAGAAAAAGGACAAAATCCGTTGTTTCCAAAATGAAGCAAAAAAATGAGGGATTTTATCCAAATGCAGTAGTACATCCCATATTATGTATTCTATATTGACACTAATCAATGAATATATGGATACAACCCCTCTTGTTTTTGCTTTATTTTGAGAATAACGGATTTTCAACTTATTCAATTGACGATTATTGTCAGAATTTTCAAGTTATGATTTTGTGACTTTCACAAAAGTTGTTCTATACATTTAGCTAACATAATATGCAAATGAAATTTTGATATCGTTGACGCATGCGCAGTAAAAAATTATTTAGTAAACCAACTAATTTTTTATACAATTTTCATTATTTTTTAATTCTGATTACAGGTGTGCAATGTTGTTTGTCATATTTTCGGAAAAAAATAATATTTTATATTAAGAACTCTGAAAATTATAAGGAAAAAACTTGGAAAAATTTGGGATCATTTTTATAAAAACCTTAATTGCTCTGCGAGTATGCATGCTATTTGCATAAAAATGAACAAGGCTTATTACAATAAGGCATTCAATCACATTCTAGAGTTTGAGAGCTTTTGCTACATTAGTTTTGACAGGGTTATTCAAAAGATATTCATTCTTTTTTAATTTGTTGACGGTCCCCTTTGGAGTTTCGGGAAAAAATCTTCACGGAGATGTATGACTTATACTATTATATTTATACACTAAGAGTTTCGAGATGATTCCTCGTGTATTTTTCTAGATATTTAGTAAAATGTCTAAAATCGCAAGTGTCCCATAATCAATGGCAATATAGTGTATATATATTAAAATCAAAGCGAGAAAATTGAAAATAACGCTCCCATAGGATTAATATTAGCATTCTTGTTCCTTCTTGTGAATATTGAAATAACCTCTTAAGGTGATTTTGTGAAACCATTTCTACAAATTACTTTTGTATTTTTTTCGATAATATATTTTAATGCTTATACCCATATTGAATGAATCTTTTTCTTTAAGGTACTTGATGTTGGTCAACCCTGTGTGTGGTACAAACTACAAATTATCAATTGGCGGATAATCAAAATGCAGCAAGTGGGCAAAACTATTGGAATTTTTATATAAATGTAAATGACACACTGTGTAGAAGAAAATAAATTGTATACATAAATATTAAAACAATGCATCATGATATAGTGTATTAATGTAATTTAATCGTTGTAATAAATATCTTTTTATATTTTAATTGCTTGTTTTAAATATGTCTGAATCATAATGATAGTCATTTATTTTGTAAATGTTCTAAAATATTTATATTTGTAGTTTTAATATGATTCTCAAACCCTCTCCTTACCAATGCGAAGTTTTAATACAATTTTAAACTTATTTTTAAGCATGAATGTATAAATTTAGTCTTGACTATTTAAATATTTGGAAGGAAAATACATTTTTCATTTTTTATTAACTTTTTTTCGCGTTATAGGCAATTTTGCCCACGACAACTAGTTTTTACTTTTCTTGATCTGTAGGGAGAATTAAAGTTTGTTATTAAGATTATAAGCTATAAATTGCATATCAATATAGAACAATATAATAGCACATTTCCATAAAAAAAAAATAAAAAAGTGGTGATTTGCTAGACAGTGACATTCTTAAACTTTTAAATGAATGTAAGAAATTTTAGATTTGTATGTTGAGAAAATAAAAATAAAAATCCCAATTTCCAAGAATAATAATAAACAAGAATAATAAACAAGAATATTAATGTATATGCATAATTTTGACCACTTTTATTAATTTTACTTTATTTTTTGAAAGTGTATGTGATTTGTATTCTCTTCACGCCCTTCTGATCCTTTAGTTTTTATAATTATGTCTGTGAAACAACCAAAGAAGTGTGAAATAATTTTTCGGCAGTCAGTACTCTTGAATTATTTGTTAATATTTAATAAAATTTAATAAATTACTACTATTTAATAAAAATAATATAAGATCAATTATTTATTTTCAGTTTAAATAATTTATAGAAATGTAAGAAAGTAATTTAATATTAGCATTTTATTTTATCAGAGATCATCTCACATTATCATAGCGGTCACAAATGTAAACACTTTTTTGTGATTTTTATTTTTAATTCACTAAGTGCATACTACTTTTACAACATCTTTATACCTCTATTTTAAAATAATAATTTTCGCTGTATATTTAAATCTGAAATGTGACAGCTGTAACTATTTTAAAATAGTGGTATAAAAAATAAATGTAGAAAAGGTGTAGTAATTGGCAGCTATGTAAGTATAATTCAAATTCATTGTTTTTAGTTACATTTTACCATAATTTTTTTTTGAACAATTGTACGTAATGACAAAAAACAAAAAGAAAAAAAATATTTCTTAAGAAATACAGAAAATTTAATATTTAT
Organism: Maratus speculifer; assembly: GCA_964019185.1. Lineage (NCBI taxonomy): Eukaryota > Metazoa > Arthropoda > Arachnida > Araneae > Salticidae > Maratus > Maratus speculifer. The sequence goes on from OZ025290.1 coordinate 97,513,500, forward strand.
GAAAAATAATATATATATATATATATATATGTATTGTTTTTTACCAGCATGCATATCATTGCACAACTTGATGATCTACAAATGGTTTTACTAAAATTTTTATCAAGATATTTAAATGTATCCTCACATATCTAATATTTCTGGCCAAAATAAGTTTTTATAATAAGAGTGAGACTTGTGCTTACCATGTATATTCGTCGATTCTGATTACAGAATAACACATAAGAATGTCCCATGTTTGACAGGATAATATAAAACAAAAAAGGACTGTAAAGAAAAACTTGTTGTTTTAAAATATGCAATGGGTATGACAAGAGTTTAAAATGACTATGTTTTAGAAATGATGCTTGGTAAGTGTTATCCATTATAAGCAATATAAATTTCTAGACAATATCTGAAATATATCATCCCCTAACATATTATGTCTTGTGGAAGCGGCTACCTCTGCTTGAGACAATCTTGAGATAAGACCTACATTCATTCTCACCTCAAGAGAGTAGAAGTAGCAATTCTCCCACAAGACGATGCGTTCGTGATGATAGATTCCAGACATCGTCTCGAAATCTATATTGCTCAAAATGGAAGACACTTTCCAGAAGTCATTCCTGAAAAATAGTCATTTTAAACTCTCGTCATATCTATTCTATATTTTTTAACAAATAAGTTTCTCATTAGAGTCGTTTTTGTTTTTTTTAACCTGTCAAATGTGGGAGGGTTTTTTTTGGATCATCCTGTATTTTTCGGTATATATACCGTATATTTCATTTACGGTACACATACTGATTACAAATGTTTTTACGGTACATATACCGCACATTTAATTTACGGTATATATGTTGTATAAATATTTTTTACGGTACATATGTCGTACATTTAATTTACGGCATCTGTGCTGTAAAAATATTTTTTACGGTATATATGCTGTAACGATATTTTTTTAAGGTACATGTACTTTAAATACTTTACGGTACATATACCGTCCAGTTAAATTACGGTACATATACTTTAAGTATTTTACGGTATATATACCGTCCAGTAAAATTACGGTAAAAGGAAGTGTCACAAAGTTGACGGTATAACCACCGTGATTCGAAACCAAAATTTTTTACAGTGTAGCACCGACTCAAGAAAATCAAATAAACGTATGTAAATATAGTAATACGCACGATAAATACTACGCTCTTAATTTAATTTCTTATTACAATTATGTAAGGAAATTATTTTTCGCTCTTCAGTATTTTTTGAAGTTGGTTCATTTTTTCAGAGAAAAGTTTATTTTTCTCTTTTTATTTAAAAGTTAACGATTTTCTGAAGTCGGTTAATCAAAATTACAATACAGGAAATATAATTGTAATTCATACACGTTTGTCAGGAGTGGGGTTAGAACACGCGATCTCTTTCTTTAAGAAGAAGAACTTAAAGCGTTTTAGACCGCTGGGACATTCCGTCCGCACTCGATTTATCGAACTTATTCAACTCTTTTAATTAGCTAAAAATCACTAACTATTAGTTTTTGCCTAATTACTAAAAAAGCCCTGAATAAATTTCGATGAAATGTGAATCTAAACCATTCTCAAATCCACTGGAACACATACATTTAATACCGATTTCATTAAAATCGGTCTAGTCGTTTAGGAGAAGTTCAGTGACACACACACACACAGAAGATTTATATATACAAAGATTGTTAACCACAGCCTAAGAATAATTTTTTAATCATATTTTTTTAAGATATTTTCATTCTTCACTTGACCAATCACTGGAGAAAAGGTAAACAAAAAATCTTACATTTATAAATTTCTTGTATTGTAACTTCACTAGATTTCATTTTATTCCAATTATAAGGCATTCATTACGAGTTATAGCAATCACGTTAAGTTATTTCTAAAACTTTTAAAAGAAAAAAATATCTAAGGAAATCCCCATAGCAAAGACTTTATTTGAACAACTGCTGTCTTAATATTTTTATATGGACAGATGGCTATTTTTTAACTTTAATTTTAGACGGGCACAAATGATAATTCGCCAAAAATCGTTCTATTGCGATCATTTCAACCTCATGATGATAGCCAAGTAACGTCAGTGCCATAAACAAATATTAACTGACTCATCCGATTTCCTGTGTCAAGACAACTACTTTTAATTAAATTTATTTTATTTAACTGTACTAAATAAAAGTTTCCATGATGCTTCGTAATTTTGTCTGAGCGTAAATCTCGCCAGTTACTTTTTTTTAATCTCACCAGTTATAATGTTCTTTTTGACGTAATAAGTTAAAACGATATTTTGATTTTCAAATTAAATGTCATAATAAAGTTTTATTTTCTCTATCTAAGAAAAAAGTGGAAGTCAATCATCAATTTTCAAAGTTTTTAATTAAAATTAAAGTAATATTTTTTAAAGAAAATGAGTGAAAGTATTACCATTTATATAAAATAATTTAAATACGAGAAAAATTCATCATTCATCATCATTTTTTTTAATTCATTACCTGCGTCTAACATAAAACACGAGAGTTCTTGTTTTATTTTTCAGAGTCTTCAAATTTGGCAAAGAATTAACTAATTAATTTAAATTATGAATCAAAGTAATATGATACAGTGTTTAGCATACATTTAAGGGAGAATAAATTTGACAACAAAGACGACTGTTTTATAAATGATTCATTCTATCACGTACTGTTAGCCACTTTTAAATAATCCATTTTTTCCCTTTTAAACTACTTTTAAAGAATCCATTTCAATTCCTTTTAAACTACTTATAAATAATTTATTTTGTCGTATATTACAAACCACTTATAAATAAGTTTGGTAAAATCCAATTTTTTAAACGAGAGTCATAAATAGCTTTCTTTTAGTTAATATATTTTTTTAAGGTGTGTTTACTTGCATAAGCCTTAATAATATAGTTAAGAATAATTTGTCGATAGTTTTAGAATATAAGTTTAGAACATAAGCAGTTTCAATGTAAAACTTTCGGAAAACTATTTATTTAATAACGAGAAAAAGGTTTAAAAAATGCCAAAATCGCTTATTTTCCGGTTTTCCTAACATCCTTACGCGAGATAACATTAAAGACCTTAGTAGCTTAAAACGATTTATATCAATTTTAGAATTACGTACACATAGCAGAACAGAATTAATGAAAAAAAAAACTTCGAGAGATATTTTTTTCAAGATATTATTTTACAATATTTCTTAAAATATTGTATTTAATTACCAATTTATTTTAAGAATACAAATTTTTCTTTCTTTTGTCAAATTCTTTTATATTCTATAATTTAAATAAAATAAAAATGTTCTTATTATAAAAGATATTTTTATTGAGTACAAAATATTTTATTGACTTTATTCAAATTCCCTGATTAAATGAACTCATATTATAGGTATATAAAATATAAATTAGCTAACCTCTTCAGACCCGAGGTGCACATTTGTGTACCTCAGATTTCAACTGCGTATCTCACTGAATATTTGAATTTTTTTTATTGAAACGAGTGGATGTTATTTGTGTACGTTAGTTTTTTCTAGTTTCAGCAAGAAATGGCACTAGCAGCTTTAATTCACATGATTTTGGAGGAAAGAAACGAGCAATGGCGAAAATTATAAAATGTCGAAAAAATAAGTACATTTTTATAATTAAAAAATTAATATTTATTCACTTATTTATTCAATTAATATTTATTTTGAATTATTAAGGAAAATATGGGAATAAAATCAATAAAACATAGCCTATGTTCTTTTCTCGGCTATGTTATAGTTATACACAAAGATACAAAGACATTAATTCATCAGTTTTAACGTTGACTTCATTTAAATTTTCGCGTTCAATAATTACACGCATTCAAATTTATAACATTATAAAAATAAGGATTAGGATGAATGGTTTCTTAGCAACCATTAAGAGAAAATAAAGAAAATGAAATAAAAACTATTTGAAATAAGGAAGTCTCTAAAACAAATTCGTTTATACTAGCAAAAGCCACGCTTTGTTTGGATTCGCGAAGAATAATTTCATTAGATAATTATTTGAAAGTAACAATATTTTTCTTATATTATTTTGTGCTACTTGATTATCCCGTCGATTAAAAAAGTATCGCCAAACTAAAAGATTAAGTGTCAATGATGATGATAAAAAATGTCACATTCACGTAACATTAAACTCGTTACGCCATCAAGTAGTTTTCAATATGAAGTTTTATTTGTATTTTTATTAATGTTTTACTAATTTTTTTGTTCTTTCGTTATTAAAAAAATTACGACAATTTGTTTAATTAGGCCAATTGTTTGACGATTTGTATAATTTGGCGAAATTGGTTGACGAGATAACCAAGTAGTACCTATTATTTTGCATCTTATTTAAGTAAAAATGCTATTTTATGTTTTGGCGCATTTTAATTTCAGAAATGTAAATTTAGCCAAATAACTAAAAATTTCCTTGGAATATTTTTATTTAGACATTAAACTGGCATAAATACAAAGTAAAATGCAAAATAACATTATACAACCAAATACAATGTAAAAATATTTTCAAAGCAAAATTTGACATTTTTTTTTAAATTTTTCAACTAAAATCTCTTTTTTAAAGATTTTTTACTTTTTTCTTCTTATTTTCTAAGAAAAATGAGTATTACTTGGGTATCCCGTCGACCGATTTCGTCAGATAATACAAATTGCCAAACTATTAGCCAAATTCTACAAATTGAAGCAAGTTTTTTTAAATAACGAAAAAACAAATAAATTAGTGAAACATTAATAAAAATACAAATAAAAATTCGAATTAAAAATCACTTGATGACATAACAAATACGTGTTTTGTGTTTAATGTTAAGTAATATGACATTTACAATAATCCATTATTGGCATATAATCCTGAAATTTCGCGTTAGATTTTTGGTCGACCGGATAACTAAGTAGTACCCAAAAATGTACTTTGACATAGTATCTATGGAATGAGGTAATGAAGTACAAAATTTTGTAATATATTGGATGAAAATTAATAATTTCCCCAATGTATTCAAGCTGACCCCCTTTATTCCTATAAACTGTAAATACTGGATGAACTTAGACAGTTAATTTCTCAAGTTAAGCTCTTCAATATTTAGGGATGTGGACCAGGATCCATATTATTAACTACAGAAAAAATATTAAGTTCATTATTTACTATGCATTTATAGTAAGTCTTACAAGATCTGTCAGATTGAATATACATGCCAAATCAACGACGATGACAAATTTTACAAACATATAATTTTAATTTTTTTGTGCATCTTCGAAATTTAAAGCAATTTTTCGAGCATATGCATTTTCTGCCAGAAGAGATTCGCCATGTCGTCGTTTGGGCAGAGATGTCATATACGCATCACATTGGCGCTATTTTATTTCAGACGCCAATGTCATTCGCACCGAGGTACCTAACTGGCGACAAAATGTCGTCATATTTTGCTTGACATGGTAACCCTGATGTTATTTATTTATTTTTATTTTCTTTTTTAAAATTATATAAACTGTTTTGTTCCATAGATATTAATTAAACTTTTGGCACAGATGGCAGTCATATATGCACCACATTATTGAGATTTTTTTCTAACGATATTTTGGCGAAAACTTCGTTTTCAAATACCAGTTACATATTTATTTTTTAATTATGTTCTATTATTTTAAAAAAGAAATAATAATAAATGAAAAAAGTTTAGTTAGTAATTATAGAGCAAAACAATTTATATCATAAAAAAAAGTATTAAAACTAAACAGACAGTTTATTTTAATAACCGGGTTAATAGCCGGATTATCATGTGAGGCATAAATTGATTCTTTTTTTGCAATCCGGCCAATGTGGTGCGTATATGACATCTGTGTCAAACTTTTTTTAATTTATTGTTATTCCCTTTAATATATATATATATATATATGGTAACTGGTATTCGAAAACGAGGTTTTTGCCAAATTGACGTCCGAAAAAAATCGCGCCAATGTGGTGTGTATATGACATCTGTGCCATCGTTTTTTACGCTGATATCTTGCTTCTTGCCTTAAAGCGATATTATATTCGCGTTCTTTTCAGCCAGTAAGTATATGTTTTCTTCGCATTTTTTATAATAGAACTAATACATTCTATAAATTGTTTTTAAACTATTTAAAAATAATACTACATATACCAAGATAATAATATAAGTGTTACATTTGGTTTAATTTTCAACCTTCGAATTCAAATTGCTTTTTATATAATAAATTTAGCAATTAATTTTATTTGTTTAAATTTTTTTTTGTTGTTGTTGCCACTTTACGAAAAAAAAAACATTTTTTTAAATATGCTTAAGTGTGAACAGCGTAAATAGCTTTGTCGGAATAAAGAAAATACATTTTATTTATTTAATTAATCATGATTCTATCTATAATTGTTGACTCCATGATTTATATATTCTTCTGAAAATATACATGTTTCATTTCTTATTTCTAAAAATGCGTCCGTAATAGAAAAACATGTAAAATAAATTAATTAAAATAATAATTTTTTTAAAGGTTATTCTGTAAAAAAAAATTATATTGTGCAAATCTACAGATCATAATTTATTTTTGTGTTTAATTTCACGTCAAAATATTGAACAGTTTTTTTGTAAAGCGTACGACAGAACGTAATTTGAGTTGCCTAGTAGAGGATTCGCTTCGCTCTTCCTAATTATTGGAATACATTTATAAAAAATCTCCAAAATTTACAGTAATAAGTTTAAAAATCTGACAAATGAATAGACAAAATTTCAAAACAATACGAATAATTTAACCGGTAAATTTCAGCATCCATTTATCATAATGAGACATTTTCTCTCAAGAAAAAGAAAATGGAAATCATTGGATTTGCCATAGAAAAGCATTATTGCGCAAAATAAAATTTTCTATATTTTTCGAACGAATGAACCAAATCTTACAAAAAACTATACAGCTTAATCCCATTGCCTCACTAACATACCCACTTAATTTCAAGCCAATCAGATGCTTTTGACGGAAGTTATCGCGGAACAGACAGACTGACAGACAGACAGACACAAAAACATTTCGTGTCTTCAAAGTAAGCCTTCACTGACGTTTCGGCAATAATAATTTTTAAGGATGGTTATAAACTCTTCAGTATTGCATAAATCATTTAAAATTTTTAGCTAGATTATAATATCTGTTTAAATTAGTTGTAATTGGTAAGGTATACATATGTGCACCTCCGGTTTCAATTCTGTGTTTTTGGAAAGAAGTCATCTCACATAAAAAATTGTACTGAATGATGGCTAATTGGTGCAGTGCTAAAGTTGTGGAATAATTAAAAAATTATACCTTATTATAAATAAGAAATCATTTTTTTATGTCTTAAATTAAACATTAATTTTTAAAAATAATAATTATAATATCTTTGTAAGAGTAAATAAACTGATGAGGCTAATGGTGATGGTGAGTCTTCTGGCAATAAAAATTTAGATGATACAGATATAACTATTGAAGATATTGCTTCAGTATCTATCCCGAATCCATGTAGCAATGAAGTTTAACCTAAAAAGCCTTTGTTATGGAAAGCTGAAAATAAGTAATTTTTTAAAACTTGTGTTACAGCACAGTAGAATAATAATGCTGAGAATAAAACTTTATCTTTTCGCAAACAGTTATTTAATCCTTTTTGTCTTCTAATAGCATTTCGAAGATCATTGATTGATGAGGATTATCTAAAAGCAGATTTTCCAGCATCGTAAATCGTTTTGAATCATTTCTAGATTAGTTAAATGAAGATCTTGGGGGAAAAGTTTCATATAAAACCGATTCCGTTCAAAAAATTCCAATTCCGTTATATTCTGTTCAAACAGGAAACTATCGCTCAATAAATGCATCTAAATATGAAATTACAAAAGTTGCAGGCGTACACATACACATGAGAGTTTTAATATATATCCAAGCAAGCTTCTGTTGACAGAAAGACTTGTCAGTACTTAGAATTGCAGCTACTATGTCACGTGTTCGATTTTTTGAGATTAGAAAATTTCTTCATTTTCCAGATAAATCAAATGATCTTTAAGCAGATGACAAATTATGGAAAATAAATTCAATCTTGAATGTAGTAAGAATTAAATGTTTCTCCTTGCCCAAGCCAAAACCTTTACCACTAGATGAACAGAGATCACTAGATGAGCAGATCACTAGATCCCATTTGCTGCACGTTGTGGATCTAGACATTATGTGCCGTTAAAACCTAATCCGTTGAGATTAAAAAACTATATTTTATCCTCCAGGGATGATCATGCCCTTGACTGCCAAATATATCATGGAAAAGGAACTGTACCAGCGGATGATTCAAAATAATTATGATTAGGTATAGGTGGAGGCTTTGTCAAATTGTTTTTTAAATTTATACCAAAAGACAACACACGGATGATTTACTAGAACAGCATTTTTACTAGTGTAAAATGTGCCGATTTTTTATTCAGGAGCAATATCTATCAAACTGGAATTATTATGAATAAAAGACTTGGAGGAACAGATAAAAAAATCAATGATCGAGATTTGTAACTCGGAGAGTGGGATGGGAGACTAAGGGAAGGGAAGGATATGTGTATACTAAACTGGAAAGATAGCGAATGTGTAACTTTGCATTCGACTTGCATCGATATCAATCCCGAGAGGAGTTGTGTTAGGTGGTCTAAAGATCAAAAATGTAAAATTAATGTAACACAACCTGCAATTGTAAATACAAAACGTGTATGGGTGGTGCAGAATAAGTGATTAAAGGATAAGTGTTTAGCTTACTACCGTTGTTCTATTCACACAAAAAAATAGTCAACAAGAGTTTTTATACATTTTATAGATTTGGTTTTTTCCATTTGTTGGATAATGTATATCAGAAATTGCAAAACAGGTGAATTTCCTCGAAAAGACAGATTGTCTCTCCTGCGATATTTTTAGAGATTGCATAAGTATTGGTGAAATATAAGAGCAAAGTGATGAACGACGACCATGGAGACCACGCAAAATTTATTCATCTGAAAACGATTTTGAAGACGATTCCGCAAATAAACCACAGTGAAAACAACGTAAGGGTATTTAAAAGCCAATTTTCTACATTAGATATGACAAAATTGAACAGTTTCCTCGTTCAACAAATGATAACTTTGCTTCAAAACGTAAATATGAAGGCTGCAAATCAAGAACAAGGGTTATTTGTACAAAATGAAATATAAATGTCTATATATAAAAAACATTTTCGAAAGTAGCACGTAAAATAAGCTTATATGTATCAATTGTCCACCAAATTTCTCGTTTAAATAAATTTTTGAAAAACGAAGTGTTTTTTTTTTTTTTTTTTTTTTTTTTTTTTTTTTTTTTTTTTTTTTTTGCAGTATGAATCTGAGGTGCACATGGGTACATGCTATTAAATATAAACTAATTATAATATTTTACTTTTTATTACAAAATTATGTTTCTATACGTATAAATAGATGGAATAAAGTGTTAAATAATTTTTTACGATGGCTTAAAATGTGTCAGGTCTCAAGAGGTTAAATAAAATAACTCTAGAAATGCAAAAGTTATAATAAAAAAGAAAAGAAAACTGAAAATATTTTCCCTATTAATAATATATATGTGCGTGTGTATCTACAGGTAAATAGAGGTTTTTCATTTCCACTGAAATTAAAATAGATATTCCATTTTAATAATATATTATTTCTAAAGTACTGTGAAGGATCAAATGCAATGATTTGAAAACACATTCTTCTCATAAGAAAGCAATATAATATCGAAAGTACCGGTTTAAAGTGAAAGTAAATGTATGTTTTGATTTTATTTTACTACTACTAATAATTAATTATTCTATTGAAGCACAAAATATATAAATAATAATTATGATTAGGAAAAATTTGACACTCTTTGTGATATCGGCTTGCACAACTACGATTCTGTCAAAATTAGATTGACGATTATGTCAAAGTCATCACAAAGCTTATATATTCACAATCTAATATTGAAGTGTCCATATGTACCTATTATTTGTCAATATATACTTAATATTAGCGTCCTTTATAAAATATATAGTCCGAATCAAGACAAAAAAAGAGCGATTCTAAAATAGCTTGAAAATTGTAAAGGGTCGTATAGAAGACCAAAACAATCTCTACTTTTTTTTCTTATAGATTGTATATTCTGAATCATCGTGTGTATCGCGCTATGTATTAAAGCTTAGCACCTTATCAAAATGTAAGTCACCCAGTACTCCAAAAAGCTTTTTTTTATTTTAATTTAACTTTTCTCTATCTTTCTTATCAAAACTTCATGAAACGATTTAACTTGGAAATTTATATTAAAAAAAATTCTTTTTTTGGATGCGCGTGATTTTTGGAAATGCTTTTAAATAACTTTTACAATGCATTTATTACTTATCTCTATTAGAAAAACCGGTTTTCCGGATGATATCTGTCTCAAACTACACATTTCCAATTCCATTACTGAAATTGATCATACGATTGTAGGGAAAAAAAAATACACTAATTTTAAAGCTATTTTTCTGTACTCTCTTAATAGGTCAGCCAAAAAATAACTCATGTTGCGCTGAAATTTGCTCATCTCACGTTTTGAAAGGCAGCTTCTCATAAAGAGTTGAGACAACTCAAGTGAATGAGTTGTTTTTAAACAATTTAAATCAAGATAAGTTTTACAAATAAGCAATCTAAATCAAGATGAGTAAAGCACTTAAAAACAACTCGTACAATATCTAATAAATTACAGGTCTTTCATGAGAAGCCAAATCCACTCTTTCGTTTTAAGAGTGTATGTTTTTCAGTTAAATAAGATGCTGAAAATGAAAATATTTATTTGCGATCTAATATCATAAAAAAACAGGTTTTCTGGGGACAGAGAACTGATTAATATATTGTAAAAGTTATATATAACTTATTTTAGGGATTCTTCATAAAAAACTTATCACAAGGAAACGTTTTAATAAGTTATTGTTCAATTGAGTATAAAAATATTCGTCAGTTCTGGCCCGTTAACAAAAGGTTATAACAATAAATTAATTCGCTCAAAAAAAAGTGAAAAATGCCCAACTTTAGTATTCTGCCATCAGTAAAAAATAATTCGCAGTATCAATCATCATATAGTTTATTGGGTGCAGTAAAAACATTATACGTGAGTAGCCAAAAAATAAATTATGAATATTATTTACCAAAATCCAGAAAAATTAAAGAAAATTAAATTAAGGAACGCCGAGATCTTTGAACAAATATTTTATCTTTATTATCATTATTTCTTCCTTAATTAAGGAAAAATGAAAAAGAAAATCAGATTCATTATGGTTGATTTATTATCCTTTTTTCAACTCTATCCATAAAATGAAATGTTAGCTTAAAATCTTTGCATTGCTATTATGTTACTTTTTTATCGGAAAAAAATAAAGTTTGTAATACTTTTATCTAATTCTCAGACATTTCTTATAATCATTATTGGATAAAATGTCTGTTTATTAGACATCTCTGTGTATAAATATATTTTACAACAACATTAATTTATAGTATGGATGCAGAAAATAAAACGAAATCATATTACAATTATTCTGTAACATTTTTTTTTTCAATTTGTAACTGATTATCAGAAAGAAATAATAATTGGAAAATTATCATGCATAAAATTTCATTTTAGAATTCAATTTCACCTAAAACATCATTTCAATTTTCATTACTCAAATTGCAGAATTTTCAAAAATTGTCAATTGCGAATTGTCGAAGAAACATTATTTGCTTATAGAAATCTTATATCTATATAATAAAGGCCAAACGTATCTGTGCGTAACGCATACGTCATGTTTAGAATGGCAACACTTTCCGGTGAAATTTCGATTTTGCAATTTTCACTATTGTAAATATTTAAACTTCTAGACATAGTACGTTTTGAAACTTTATACCATCGTATAGAGAAAAAAATGCACTTTTAAATGCAGATTGTTAGAAAATTGTATCTTAATTTGTTTTTGAAATATTAATTTTTTTTTTGTAGTTTTTAATTCAATTTCTCTAATGGTGGCAACTTGAGTATCGCATTTATGTGGGAAATAAAAAAAAATAGTCATAAAGTAATTAAAAAAAAGAGAGAGAGAGAGAATAGAGATGTAGCTTGGTAGCTGGAGGTGACGCCAAAAATGTAACCCTAAAATTCGCTGCAATGCATCAAACATAACCGCATGCTTTCGCATAAAAGGAAAACTTTTAGCGATACTGTTTTAATTCATAATACAACGAAATAGAATGCTAAAATATAATCAGATCTGTTTCATTTAGAGAGAAAATGATGCTAAAGAATTCTGCTGCAGCTCTGTTATATGTGATTGTTTGTTTGGGTCGAATACGAGATTTAAATTGAAAGAATAAGGCCCATTTCAAACCGTTTTAGTCGCATACTGCACCTCCATCTATCTCTTTTCCCCATGGAAAATAACAGATCACTGTATATTTTAGTTGCCATTTTTTCATAGCAACTGAAAAAAAAGTAATTAAAAACCTGTTATGTTAAAATATCGTCGGCTATAAAACACGGTGAATGTTGTTGGTTTTATTTTGTTTTTATCTGTCAATTTAATAATGACTTTTAGTTCGCTGCAAACTTACTTTACAAAAGATACATCAATTAACCTTTACAAAAATTTATTTTAAAGAATATTTGGGTTCACATTTTCTTAGTTGGTTTTAAAAACTGAACGAATGCAATTTTATTCTTTGGCAAAATCTTTGGCTAATAGCTTTTATCTTGCGTCTAATACAGAAGTATCGATAATTTTCAAAGCTTTTTATGATTACATAATTAATATGTTTCATATAAAATTGCTATTTGGGATTGGTTGGCAGTTTAAAAAGCATATTACGTAGGAAAAATTTATTAGACTTTTCAATTTTAAATTAAAAAAAAAGTTTTTCATCTTTACTCTGTGACCCGGGAACACCGGGTTTGGTGTACTAGTATATTATAAATATGAAAGTGTGTCCGAAAATTGGAATGAAATTGGCTTCAAAACAGATGGATTAATGTCTTTGAATCTTTGCATATATAGATAAGCTAAAGCAAGGAAATGAACATAGGCTAATTTTTAATTGATTTATTGAAATATTCTCCTTAATAATTCAGAATTTCACTATTTTTCATACAGAATCAATGGGCATTTTTTAGATAAAATTTAACCATTTTCTTTTCCTGTAGCCAATAAAATAGAAATATGAAAGTATAATGCAATAAATTTTCTATTTAGTAATTTCCATTCAAAAAATGAAAAAGAAAAAGAAAAAAAATGTGACGACATATTTGAAACAGAAATTAAGAGAGTATTTTCTGTTATATATTAAACATGTATATTTGCTGCATTAACAATAATTTTTCTTTCAAAAATGGCGACATGATTAGAAGTAAAAAAAGAATAATTTTTCAATGAAACATTTCGCTTGGAAAAATGTGACGTCATAGTTGAAATAAAACAGGTACTTTATAGTAGTCGTTAAAAATACAAGAGACATATACATCAGTAGCTAATCGAGCTAGATAAATTATGACGTCATATTTAAAATGAATGAGAAATATTTTTTACTTAATATTATAATTAATTAGTTAATAAGTTATAATATATGTAATATAATAGCATAATATAGATAATATAATATAGTATAATATATAGTATAGTATAATATATATAATATAATAGTTATAATATATTTTTAATAAGTTAAAAGTTACATATAAATGAAATTTTTTATTCAAAACTCTTAATTATCAATGGAAGAAATTTTTGTGGGAAAAAGACGAAAAATAAACTACTGATTAATATATTTTTGGTTCTACTTTTTAACACTTTTCAACAAAGTTTAAACGTTATTATGCTTTCGGTTTGTCTGTCCGTCTGTCCGTCTGTCCGCTTTCAAACTTTCGTAAATTTCATGGCAATCCGAGTAGCCATGAATTTTTTGGACTTTATTAACATTTACCTTAGCACGAATGCCTATTGAGAATAAAGTTTCTACCATGATTAGTTTATTTATAGGGATAGTCAAAAATTTTCTTTACATTACGGCATTATGGGGGAAAATCGTTTCAATTGAATTTTAACAATGTTACATCCTGTGAAACATATTCAAATTTATATGCATCAACAAAGTGCACTAAAATATGCATTTTGTAAAGTATGCAGTGAAAAAGACATTAATTATTCATTTACAGGGGCACACAGAAGAATTCCATTGCATAAGAATAAAGGCAGGGACAGTTTGTAACACTTTTTAATTATGGTAAACGATTTCATGTGTAATGAAATTGATATACGTTGCTGAGGCTTAGTGTGAGTTATTTCATGGCTAATACAATACGAAGTGCATAGCATTTACAGGGACACACAAAAGATTTTAAATAGTATATATTCTATCCAAAGTACTGTATATGATGGATGATGACTATTGCACTATACTAAGTTTCACTAAATTAATGCATATTAAATGGTGTGTATAAATGCTGATATTTACCCAATTTAGATTTACAGGGTTACAAAAGATCTCGGAAAAGGTCATTGAATATGAGCATAATTTACCTAAAGATTGTTTTTAAATAAAATATGCATTTTTATTTTGAACTGCATTCAGTAAACTAAGAAATGTTTGTAGTATATTGATAAAATGATATGCAGGGTCACGCAAAGAACTGGATACATGGTTGTCTTCGGATGATAATTTCTGAAAATGTAATTTAAGTAGTAATAAGGAATACTTTTGTTTGAACTAAAGTTTAGAAAAATACTTTCGTATATTAAAGGTACTAGGTAAACTACAAGGCTGAACAAAAATATTCAAGAATGTTTCTATCTATTAATATAAGTCACTGAAAAGAAAATTTAAACCAGCAAAAAAATCGGCAAAAGAGGATCATCAGAAGATTTTTACTATAAATCGCGATAAAAAGTTAATTACACATATTTTTAACCAACGAATTCTTTTGTTTGATTGACTAATGAATTCCTCTTTAAATGTTATGTGAACAAAATCACGGGTCCCACACAACACATACGTTCAGATTACATCCAGTTTTCCTCTGTTAATTCCAAAATACGTCTATAGATGTATTTTGGACCTAGCCAGTGAGTTTAAATACGTCCAGAATTTGTTGAATGTTTGACATAGACGTATCTACCAAATATCTACAAAATAAGAACGTCAGTTCAAAAACGTTAATTGTATGAAAATTCGACTAATCCAATTTTCGCTAATTCCGAAACTAAATCTGAACTTATTTGTCCCATTTCTTGATATAAAGTAGATGAAAACGGAACCAATCCAATTTTTGTCATTTTTGGAACAAAATCTTAACGTCCTTGTCTCCATTTTCTATATTTGGAACGTAATTTGGAGGAAAACGGAACGTCATTTGTCTGTGTAAGTACCTTCACAAAATCTGGACGAAAATTGAACCTAACAGCCGCCATTTTAAACTAGCGGTATTTGTAAAATTCTAAGTGCTTATTTATATTGCATCTCTATTTTGATTTAAAAAATATAATGCAACCAGAATGCGCCTTTATTTACATTTTTTAATTAATAAAATCACTTCTATCTGGATGTATATTAAGCTTGTGCTGTGAAGTTTTCTACAGCTAGGCCTAACAGACTTAAACCTAAGTTTTACATAGTCGCTCGCAATTTTCAGGACCTGAAGGATTAATTTTTATTTTTAAAATTAATTATGTAAAATATTAATTATTTTCATCATCGATTAGAAGCGATGCAGCGGAGTACTATGCTCCACATCTGTTAATCCATCAACCGTTTGGAAGACGCGTATCTGGTGGTTTGTTTTGATCAAGGTTTTGATTGTTTTTATTATGGAAATTAGTGAAAATAGGTAAGTACATTTAAGATTTTGTTTTCTACATTTACTGTATTTTATGTATGCTTTACATAAAACATTTCTGTAATGATTTTTTATTTTGTTATTGATTTTATTTATCAATTTTTGATAGGTCGACACTGCATTTGATTATGTAAATAAGAAAGTTTGCAATGATTTTTTGTTAGATCCTTGCATAATTAATTGAAGAAGAAGGCCGAGATAATCATTGCAACATTATTTTAATTAGCATCTAAGTTGCACAGACAAAACAACAACAATCACATTACCGAATACAAATCAAAACTAAAACTTTTAACAAAAGATACTCTCGAACCAGGAGAGTTTTTACATTTGAACCATGGAGGCAATACAGTACAGTAGAAGTCCGTAAGTCCATTGAGTTAATACACAACACTCTTCCCCTCTAAGAATTGAGCACGTAGTCCTTCAGATGTTTAGGAGTGTTTCGATGACGCTGAGATCGTCGTAAATCAGGTGCTGGTGGATCTGCAGGTATGGATTTTTCATGATTAGGAACTGTAGGTTGAATTACTAATGGATGAATTTTCAGGAGAATCACAGGTGACTGGTGGAATGGAATCAGAGGAATTAGTACTGTCCACAGACGTGTTTGAACTGACAGTTCGATCACGAATTTGGTCAACATGACGTCTAGATATATTACCGTCAATCAAACTTTCAGCCTTGTAGGAAACAGGACCAGTCGGTTCTAAGATTTTTGCTGGAATCCACGGAGATCCATCAGAATAATTTCGGATATAAACAGGATCATCTTCATTGAATGTCCTTAATCTTTTACTTCCTTCCTCCTCCATCTTTTTCTCGCTTTTGCACCTCATTTCAGCATTTAAATCGGGATGTAACCTATCTAATAGTGACGTTAAACGTCTATTCATTAAGATTTCTGCAGGTGATTTACCTGTAGTTGTACACGGTAAAATGTGTTGCGAAAACAGAAATCGTGCCAAGCGGGCTTTCCAATTTCCTTGAATTATACGCTTCAACGCTTGTTTGGTGGTGGCAACCATACGTTCAGCTTGGCCATTTGAGGAAGGATGATAAGGTGCTGATTTTATTGGACGGATTTGATTTTTCACAAGAAATTCGATAAATTCAGTTGATTTGAAGGCTTGTGCATTATCGGACACAACACTATCAGGAATACCATGTGTAGCAAAAAGCAATCTAAGAAAGTCTATAGCTGCCGAAGAAGACATGGATGAAACAGGAAATACTTCCAACCATTTAGAATGCGAGTCTACGACTATTAAGAATGTTTTACCTTGATAGGGTCCCGCGAAATCAATATGCAAGCGAGACCAAGGTCTATCTGTCCATTCCCGTGGATGGATGGGTGCTTTTGCCGGAGCTCTTTGATTTTCCTGGCACAAAGTACATGACTTTACTGTTGTTTCGATCTCACTGTCCATGAGTGGCCACCAGACGTAACTGCGGGATAGTCCTTTCATCCTAACTATTCCTGGATGACCATTATGAAGAAGATTTAGAACATCTTTATGAAGAATGCCAGGGATAACAACCCTACTACCCCAAAGCACACAGTTCTGGTGAACACTTAACTCATTAGGTCGATGGAAATATGGCTTGAACTTCTCGTCATTCATTTTCGGAGGCCAACCATTCATTATCATCAGAGCAACTCTTGAAAGTATTGGGTCTTTTTTAGTTGCAGCTGAAATCAATTTAGAATTGAGCTGAGTGACTGGGGAAAATTCTAATAATAGTACGTCAGCCTGAGGAGGAATTTCACAATCAGGAGTGGTCAAAGGTAAACGGCTAAGCGCACCTGCATTTCCTATGTCCTTACCCTTTCTATACTCTAAATCATAATTATAAGTGGCCAATATCAAACCCCATCTTAGAACTCGTGAAGAAATCATTTGGGCCAAAGGTTTACTGGGATTAAATAAGCCTAAAAGAGGTTTATGGTCGGTAATAATTTTAAATTTACGACCCTGCAAATACTGATTGAATTTTTTTACCGCCGAAATTATTGAAAGAGCCTCACGATCTGTTTGGCTGTAATTTCTTTCAGCTGTTGTTGGAGTTCGGGAATGATAAGCGATGGGAGTTTCCTTACCGTTCGGTAAAATGTGGCTTAACACACTACCTACTCCATATGATGAAGCGTCACAAGTTACAATTAAGGGAAGGCTTTCATCAAAATGCGCTAAAACGGAATCTTTCGTTAATAAATTCTTAGCCGCGGTATAAGCCTTTTGATGCGTAGGCGTCCAACGCCAAACTGTGTCCTTTCTGAGCAATCTATGCAAAGGTTCTAAAACGGAAGATCTATCTTTTAGAAAACTGCAATAAAAATTTAATAATCCTAAGAAAGCTTGAAGTTCTGCCTTATCTTTTGGATTAGGAGCTTCGTGGATGGCCTTAACTTTATTTAAACTTGGTTTAATACCCTCTTTAGTTACTTGAAATCCCAATAATTCTATTGTAGGAACGGCAAATATACATTTTTCGCGTTTGAGGTGAATGCCTGATGATTTTAAACGTTCCAAAACTTGTTTTAGTTTTAAATTATGATCATCTATAGTTTTACCCTGAATAAAAATATCATCTAAGTAAGGTAATACTCCGCTAATTCCTGCCAGAACTTCCTCAATTTTTTTCTGGAAAATTGAAACAGCAACTGAGATACCAAATGGTAATCTAGTTACCCTGAAAAGACCTTTAATTGTATTTAAAGTTAGAATTTTAGAAGTAGGCTCATCCACCGGAAGTTGTAAATAAGCTTCTGACAAATCTAATTTGGAAAAAATAGTACCGCCGGTCATAGTGGCTAAAACCTCCTTAACTGTAGGCAGATGGTAACTGAATTGTTTCACAGCCTGATTTACAGTACTGAGATAATCCCCACACAAATGAATGCTACCATCTTTTTTGACAACTGGAACCACTGGAGTAGCCCAGTCAGAATAAGAAATTGGCTCCAGAATCCCTTTGTTTACCATATTTTGGATCTCGCCAATTATTTTATTTCTTAAAGCGAAAGGTACGTTACGAGCTTTAAGATATTTAGGAGCACAATTTTCATCAATCCTAATTGAAATGGGAGGCCCTTTAAAAATGCCTAGCGTTTCAGAAAAAATATCGTCGAATTCCGATAAAATTGAATTTAACGTTGGAGCACAAATTTGGTGGACATTAGAGTCACCAACATTAATATTAATTTTTAGCGCATCAAACCAGCTACGACCAATTAGGGATTTACCCTTACCCTCAAGAACTAATAAGGGCAAGGTAACATTTTGTGAGTTATATTGCACATTTGCATCAAAATAACCTTTAACATTTAATTTTTGAGCATTCCAAGTTCTCAGATATTGATCTGAAACTGGAAGTAAAGAAGGGGGGTTCACTGGCCATAATCTAGCGTAAGTGCTAGAACTGATTATGGAATGTAAAGAGCCAGAATCTACCTCCATTTTATGATTAATACCGTTTAATTTTATATTTACATCATTAGGTGGGTAGTCATTTATGGAACTTAAAACATTTATATTGAGCAAACAATCATAATAATCATCATATTGAGGCTTACCTGATTCTATGCCATGGATCTTAGAATTACTATTACCTTTTTTATTATTTTTTGCATTACACATTTTGGCTATGTGACCGATTTTCTTGCAGTAATTGCAAGTAGCCCTAAGAAATTTGCATTCACCGAAAGGATGGTGCGCCCCACACCTATGGCAAGGCTTTTTATTTTGTGCAGGTGGCTTTTCCTTTGCACTCCTGTTGCGCGTTTTTGATTTTATCAAATTTACAGGCTTGTACAAATCATTATTATTTCCGCGAATTTCCGACGATTGTCGTAAAGCTGCTTCACCTGCAAGTGCGATATCCATGGCCGTTGTGAGAGTCAATGCTGGATCGGCCAATAATTTTCGCTGGATTTCTTCGTTACGGATTCCGCAGACCAGTCTATCGCGAAGCATGGAATCTAACTGAGTCCCGAAATTACAATTTTCGGACAGCTTACGGAGTTCTGCTACAAAATCAGCGATACTTTCATTTTGCTGCTGATCTCGTTTGTTAAACTTAAATCGGCACAGAATTTCGGATGGTTTTGGCGGAAAATGTCCATTTAAAGTCAGCAACAAGTTCGGGAATGTCACAGTATCCGGAGCGTTCGGGGTACACAATGAACGAATCAATGAATACAATGTCGGTCCAGCGACACTGAGGAAAATAGCTCTTTTTTTCACATCTTCATCGATGCTGTTAGCTGTGAAATAGAATCCCAAGCGTTCCTTGTACTCGGTCCAATTAGTTTTCCCTATATGAAACTCTTCTAGCTTACCGAGAGACATTATGACAATGCACTTGAAAGCAGAACAAAGAAACGAAACTAAAGTCAGTTCAGAAAAACTAAATAAGAAAGAATTACTTCATGAAACTGAGTCCTTTGGTTAACGCTCGTCGCCAATGTTAGATCCTTGCATAATTAATTGAAGAAGAAGGCCGAGATAATCATTGCAACATTATTTTAATTAGCCTCTAAGTTGCACGGACAAAACAACAACAATCACATTACCGAA
Organism: Maratus speculifer; assembly: GCA_964019185.1. NCBI lineage: Eukaryota > Metazoa > Arthropoda > Arachnida > Araneae > Salticidae > Maratus > Maratus speculifer. The sequence goes on from OZ025290.1 coordinate 97,533,979, forward strand.
TACAAATCAAAACTAAAACTTTTAACAAAAGATACTCTCGAACCAGGAGAGTTTTTACATTTGAACCATGGAGGCAATACAGTACAGTAGAAGTCCGTAAGTCCAATTTTATAGACAGCAAACAAACGATTATTAGGTGGAAATAAATTTTAAATTAATTTTGGTGCAAGTGCAAATAAAAATAAAACTATTTGTAAATTATTTTGTTACTTGTTGCTAGTAACGCAATTTCTTTAAGAAACTTGATTGCAATTTTTTATTTTATCTGATTTATCTTTATACAATATCCACCTTTTATTTGGACCTCATATTTTTTTTTTACATTTTAAAAATTACTAATGTTTACTCTAATAAAAATTCTTTATCCAAATGTTATTCATCATACTAACTATTATGTAAGCTAATTTACTTAACACTAATAATTGTAAAAGAAAATCTCAATTGTTTTACTAAACAAACAAGAATTATTATATTATTGTGTGCATGTTCTTTTTTTTAAACTATAAATGCAATAATAGTTCATACGATTTTTGAAATTATATATACACAAACATAGATATATGTATGTATATATAATTAGTGTTCACTTTAGAATGAAGGGAACGCTGCTAGCTACTAATTAAGGCATTAAATAAAGCAGTAAACAGACGCTAGTTCAGTAAAAAAGTCTTTATTTCGAGGGGTAAGGAGATGTGTTATTGTGCTAAGTTACCAAAAAAAAAAAAAATATATATATATATATATATATGTATATCAATGTGATTACCTATGATTTTTGCTAAGAAAACAGGGAAGTATGTTTGTGTGCGAGTCAGGTCCAACAAAAATCATGAATGTTGTCAATCAGGTGCAGGAAAATCACAAATTCTGTTGATCAGGCATGGAGAATTTCATCGATCAGATTCCAAAAAATCATGAATTTCTTTAATTTGTCACTTGAAAAAAGTGCAAGTTTTTTTTTATTTGGTTCTGAAAAATCACAATTTTCATTAGTAGGACACAAAAAATTCACTAATTTTGCCGAGTGAAAAAACTCAGTTTGTTGATTGATTATGAAAAACAGCATGTTTCATTGCAAATTTCATCAGTTTGCCTTAGCAAGAAATTGCGAATTTTAATGTTCAGGCATGGAAAAATTGCAAACATTGATCGGATGTGGAAAAATCGCTAATTTATTTGATTGAGCATCAAAAAACATGGTTTTTGTTGATTGGGCAATGAAAAATTGTGATTTTTATCGATCAGGCTGAAAAAAAATCATGAATTTCATTGACTCAACATGTAAAAATTGCAAATTTCATCAGTCGGCTGAAGAAAAATCATAAACTTTATCAATCAGGTGCAGAAAAATTACAAATTACAGGCATGGAAAAATCACAAACATTGATCAGACATAGAAAAATTGCAAATTTTGTTCATTGAGCAAGAAAAAAACATTAGTCTTGTTGATTGGACACCGAAAAATCTCGATTTCTGTCAACCAAGCTAATAAAAATCATGAATTTCGTTGATTTGGCATGAAAAAATTGCAAATTTCATTACTCAGACACTAAAACATTCTGAATTTTGTCAATCAACTGCAGAAAAATCACAAGTTTTAACAATCAGATGCAAAAGAATCACGATTTTCATGGATCAGGCAAAGAAAAATTGCAAATTTCGTTGATTGGCTTCAGGAAACTTGCAAATTTTTGTCCGTCATTTTCATGTAGTCCTTGAAAACTTGGACATTTTTATAAAAGGCCCTTCTTTTAATAAAATTGGGCACCCCTAACACAATACCATATTTAATGTCATATGTCAGTGCTTGAATTTCATGGTGGGATTTGTGCCCAAAATTTTGAAATCCCGTCCAAAAGAGTAAATACAAAGAGTAAGTGTGAATTTTATATTTTCGTGCGACTGATTGACACATTTTGAGAGTTTTTTACAGCGAAAGATTATTGAATTTCATGATTTTTTCCACAACTGATTGACAAATTTTGCAAATTGTTTTCCTGCAATCGATTGACAAGTTTCGTTCTATTCTTCCTGGTGAGAAAAAGGTGATTCTGTTCTAAATTTTCAAAAAAAAAAAAAAAAAAAAAAAATAGCACATTTAACTTAAAAAATTAAAAAAAAAATCGGTTATCATACCAGAAATTCGGACATAGAAGCATCACGAATTTTGAGAGATGGTGTCAAAAAAAGCAGTTTCGCCAATCGTTCCCAGAAAATGGCCAGTTTCGTCAAAAATTCCGCGGGGGGGGGGGATTTTATCAAAGGAATGTGAAAAAGCACAAATTTGGTCGAAGGATCGAAAATAAAACACAAACTTCTTTAAGTTATCGTAGGAAAAACGCTTAATTTGTCAAAGGGTCGCTTTAGGGCTGATTCTGAAGGAGAAAAAAAAATCTAAAATTCACAGGTATTTTCTGAAAGGTTTCAGCATAGTGTGTGTGTGCAGGGAAATCCAGTTTAGACACTATGTGTTTTTTCTGCGACCCTTCGGTGTAGACTTTAGAAAATCTTTTGTCAATTTGTAGATTTTTTAAAAATATTTTAATTTTTTTCGTGGTTTTTTTATTTTTTTTAATTTGACAAAATTTTGCAATTTTTCATGATTTTTTACAAAATTTGCATTTTTTTGTGATTGTTTGCGTTTTTCCATGATTAGTTAAAGATTTTTGCATTTTTTTCTCGATCCTTTAAAAAATTTTTTATTTATTTATTTTTTTTCACTATTCTTTGATGGAATTTGTGTATTTTCCTCGATTTTCTGGCGAATTTGCATTTTTTCACGATCTTCTGACACAATTTGCGTTATTTTTTCACTATTTTATGACAAAAATTTTTCAAAGTTTTTCCAGTGATCCTCTGATGAAATTTGCGATTTACGAAAATGATTTTTTTCAACAACTATTTGTGTGAAATTTGCATTTTTTTTTGTCTAAATATTTAGATTAACAGATTTTTTTTCCTGAAAATTCAAAATTTTAAATTTTGGATTTTTTATAAAATTTGTTTTTTTTATGTACTATTTAAAGAAATACACAAATGACAAAATACCATTAAAGCATTTTTTATCAACAACTCAGAATAACCATGGAAAATGTGTTTTTTATTTTAAAAAACTCAAGATTTTATATAGTCTATTTATTTTTCAAAGGGATAAATTCCCTTCCTGTGCTAATTACTTTTGTTTCAGGTCTAATAAACTCTGTTTTTGTTCAAGTAGATTTTAGGTTGAATATAGATTGCTGCAAGTTGGGTTTGGGTTAATCCAATTGTTATTATTTCCAATTAAATTATGTTGTTATTTCCAATTAAAATTTATACCTGATAACAATAAATAGATATGTTTGTGTGTGTGTTGTTTTCCAGACGGCTGCATTTTCTGACGAAATTGACATCTTTTTTGTAATTCAGTGATGAAATTTGCATTTTTTAGCAGCCTTTTGACTAGATTTGCATTTATTCTGCAGCCTTCTGACAAAATTCACATCTTTTTTTGCGATTCTTCAATGAAATTTGCATATTTAGCAGCTTTTTGACTAAATTAGTGTTTATTAACGACACTGACGAAAATCATGTTTTTTTTCTGCATTGCATTGTTTAAATTTGCATGCTTTACACGACTCTGTGACAATTCGTATTTATTATGCGTTCCTTTGACGAATTTTGCATCCATTAAGTGATCCAAAGGCAATTCTGTTCTGTATTTTTCAGTGTCATAGGTTTTCGGCTAAAAAAAAAGTCATAAATCCGAAAATTTAGAAACAAACATACCACGAATTTCAACAATCGTCGACCCCCTCCCCCCCCCAAAAAAAAAAATCAATTTTGCAAATCGTTCAAAGAAAAATTGTAAATATCATAAGAGGTTTGAGGGAAAAAACATGAATTTTGTTAGATAATTGTGAAAAATCTCAAATTTCGTCTGAAGATCATAAAAAAAAACATGAAATTTGTGAAACAATAGTGAAAGAAAAACACAAATTTTGGGTAGGGATCACAGAAAAAGCAAAAATATCTTCAAAAAACCTGCCGGAAAAATTCACAAAAAAACCCTGCAAATTTCAGCAAAAAATTGCAAAAAATCCATGAATTTTGTCTAAAAAATCTAGTAAAATCCTCAAATTTCATCAAAGAACCGTTAAAAAAACCCCACAAATTTTGCCAAAAAACTGTGCAAAATCATAAATTTTACCGAAAAATCTAAAACGTTTCATCCAAAGATTGCGAAAAAAACGAAAACTTCGTCATAGGGTTGCGGAAAAACAAGTCAAAAGTAAATATCCCCTACCCCTTTCATACAATCTGTTGTAACTTTTCAGAAAATTTGCTGCAAATTTCAAAAAAGTTTTTACTCAGAATCACCCCTGAAGAACCCTTTGATAAATTTGGCATTTTCCCGCTGTCATTTAAAAAATTAGCATTTTTTACGATCTTTTAATGAAATTTACATTTATTTCAAGATTCTTTCATGAAATTTGTTTTTTTTAAGTGGCATTTTGATAAATTTGGGTTCATATGCAGGGACGTGTAAAGAGAAAACTGCCCTCGGGGCAAAATTTCAATTTAGTGTTCTTTTTCTTTTTACCAGTTAAAAATGATGTTGGTAGTAGAAAATCGGCACCTAAGTTTCTGTGCCTGGGGCGACTCCCTTTGGCACCTTTCACACGACGCTGTTTATATGGTAATCCTTTTACAAAATTCACATTTATTCCAGGATGCTTTCACAAAATGTATGTTTATTTCGCAATCCTTTCATGAAATTTGCGTTTATTTCACGATCCTTTCTTGAAATTGTGTTTATTCTGTGATTTTTTAAAAAGAAATTCACATTTTATCGAAATATTTTAAGGAAAGTCGAGGTTTTTTTTTCCGATTTTTGTGAGAAAATTGGCATTTTTATTGTGTAATCTAACAAAATTTTCTGTGAATGATTGATGAAATTGATTATAAAAGTTCAGCTCGGTTCAAAAGCTATGAAAAATCGTTAATTAAACCGGAAATTCGGACATAACTATCCAAATTTCAGAGTTGATAAATGATGTTTCATAACTTTTGGAATCGAATGTGTTCATTTTTTTGAAAATTTGAAACGGAATTACTCCATTCTTGCTTCGGTAAATCGCACAAAACTTGTCAATTGATCGTGGGGGAAAAAATGCGAAATTTGACTATTGGTTGCGGAAAAATAGCATGAACTCCAACTATTTTTTGCAGCAAAATATGTCATTCAGTTGCATGAAAAGATCACAAAATTCGCACAAAAAAAAAAAAAAAAAAAAAAAAAAAAAAAAAAAAAAAGAGGGGACTTAATTGTAGTTTTAAAATGCAAAATATTTCGTAAAATTCGTGATTTTTTTTTTCCAGACAGGAGTCTCTCCTCTACGATATTTTTTTGGGCGGGATTTTCAAAATTTCAGGTTCAAATCCCGCCATTCCATCCTGAAATTCAAGCCCTGCTTGGCTAGTGTTGGTTACTTAGAAACTATTTATTTACTTTTATTTCTTTTTTTAAATAATATAGTTTGTTTTGTTCTAAACATTTTTTATTAATATTTCCTTTTTTAAATAATGGAAAATTATTTGATATATAACTAGTATTTGAAACCGAAGTTTTCACCCAATTGATGTCAGAAAAATATTGCTCCAATATGGTGCATATTATGACATCGATGCCAAATATTATGTCACCATATGATATATTATTTTAATGTCATACATGAAATATAATTTTGCGATAATTTCTGGTTGTTCGCCGATTCATTCTCAAGGAAAGGGGCACTGTTTTCAAACCAAAAGTATCAAAAAATGAAATTGAGAAAAATAGATGTTTACTTTTGAATAATTTGTTATTTTCTATTGTTCCACAATATTATTTTATGTTATGAACATTATTAGTATTTAATACAATTGAAAGAAATATTTAATACTTTTTAAGCAAAAAATCCAGAAAATTATTAATCAGTTAAAAATAAATAAAGATCTAGTCTTGTAAAAGTGATATGTATTACTACAGATTTATGTGATAATGTATTTAGTAAAAGTGTATTTTTTTGCATGATTTAAGAATATGTTACATATTTCATGGCTCAAAATTTATTCATTTATTTATTTTTTCATGTATTCAATACAATTGAAATACATAATATGCTACATATTTCATGTTTTGAAATTTAATTATTATTTTTTTTCCATGTAATCAACGGTAAAGATGAAAATAAGGAATTTTGCTTAGTGGCACTGGCTGGTAGGTTGTCTTTTTTTAGTAGCCAGTTATTGGCTAGTGAGAATATTTTCTTTAGTAGCCAGTAAGTACATTTGAGTTACTGAATATTTAATTACAAGATATATACAAGCATGAGCATAGACTAAATAAATGATATATGAACTAGTTAAAAATATTTTAATTTACCATATTGTTTGGAATAAACTTGAGATACTAATTTCAAATCGATTTTAAATTAACAGCAAAATTTTATGTAACATGCATATGTAGTTAGCTACACAAGTGTAGCTATGCTTAAGTACTTGCGTAGCTAACGTCATAAATAAACCCCAACCCTCTTTTTTGTAATTATTTATCTAGAATTAAGATGTACCCCCCCCCCAAAAAAAAAAAAAAAAAAAAAATGTTTTTCCACCAACTAGCAGGTTTGATTAAAAAAAAAAAAATGAAATTCATAGCAAATTTTCTAAAAAATAAAAGGGGGATGAAATTAACCTCTCATGAAATTAACATTATATGCTTTTTCCACAATCTTTTAACATAATGTGCGTTTTTTTCTTTTTTGCGATCTCTTGATAAAATTTGCGTTCGTTATCGCGACTTTTTTACGAAAATCGCATTTGTTTTCTAAACTTTTTAACGAAAATCATGTTCGTTATCACGATTTTTTGACGGTATTGGCGATCGTTATCGCGACTTTTTGGACGGTATTCGCGTTCGTTATCGTGATTTTTTGCAGCTAATTCGCATTCGTTATCGCGAATTTTTGACGGTATTCGTTTGTTATCACGATTTCTTGACGGTATTTGCTTTTTGTGTTTTTTTTTTTTATATATATAAAATTCACGTTTTTTGCGTTCGTTTTTACGTTTTTTGACGAAAATCGCGTTTGGTATCGTGATTTTTTGCCGATATTAGAGTTTGTAAACATTGTATTTTTTGACCGTATTCGCGTTTGTTGATGCGATTTTTTGACGGTATTTGCGTTCATTATCGTGATTTTTTTCCAGCAATTCGCATTCGTTATCGCAATTTTTGACGGTATTCGAGTGTTATCGTGATTTTTTGACGGTATTTGCTTTTTTTTTAAAATAAAATTTGCGTTTTTTGCGTTCGTATTTACATTTTTTGTCGAAAATCGCGTTTGGTATCGCGATTTTTTGCCGGTACTCACGTTTCTTAGCGCGAATTTTTGACGGTATTCACGTTTTTTAATGCAATTTTTTGATGGTATTCACTTTTTTGCGTGTTTCTTTGATTAAATTCGTGTTTTTCCCGTTCGTTTCTACATTTTTTGACAAAAACCGCGTTTGTTTTCGTTGATTTTTTGAAAAAATACGCAGGGGTTTTTTTACAATTGCTTTTTTTTTCAATTTTATAAAGATATTTACCTTTTTTTCGTGATTCTTCGACGATATTTGCATTCTTTTTGCGATCCTTAGACGATGTCTTTTCGCGATATTTACACGAAATTCATGTTTTTTTGCAATCTTGTCAAAATTCGTGGGCGTTTTTTTTCGCAATTCTTTTCACAAAACACCTTTTGGAGAATCCTGCATTTGGCCGGTACTTTCCACATTTTTAGTCGCCAGTTTTTCACATTTAGTCACCGAGTGGCGACTGGCGAGTGCTTATTTTCATCTTTAATCAACAGACATTTTTTTTCCATGGAAAGCTGATTGATATATTCCACATTACTTCCCTGTGATCAAATGATTAAATTAACAATTTACTTCTTACAATCATTAGATATGTTTTGTGATTTTTTTTCCTTCTTCTGAACAAAAGTAATTAATTGACAGGTCATGCCAAAAATTGGATTAAGTACTACATGCTATGTAAAATAATTTAAAAGGAAAGTATTTTTTTAAAAAATGCTGCCAGGCACTGTGCCTTACCAGTTTGGTGTAGGTCAACACTATTTGCTATAGATTTTATTAAGTAGCTTATATATGTTTTTTTTATATTGCTACCTACATGAAACATTGATTGTAGAATGCCCATTTATTGAGTGCTAATTTGTTTTGTAAACGAGGCAATCAATAAATGCTTGTTTCTGAATCAGAGAAGAGAAAATAGTGAATAAAACAACTTAATTTTATTTTATTTATTTTGTAGATACATGAGTTAAAGTATTCCTAAGCATTTTAAAATTGCTTTAGAATAAGGTTACTGGATCCACCATACATATAATTTTTTTCCTTTTCTTTTTCAACTAATAGTTACAAGCTCCCTGGTAAATATACTGTCTTGTGGATGAAGATCTTAGATGAGTATAGATTTGTTGAAATGATCTGAAAAAATGATTACCACCTCTCCATAGAAGAATCGTGATTTAAGAGCAGTATAAATCATGGATTCCAATTTTTCAAGAAGGATCTGACTTTGAATAAGGTAAACTTTCCATTAAAATCTATAAATGATACAAAATAAAATTTTGTCTTATATATGTCTGTTTCATTTTGCAGTTATGAGTTTGAATAATAATAATAATATGACAGTGGATAATATGGTACTTTTATGTTATACCGGTGCTAATTATATTAATAGTGTATTTTTTTGATGAATGCATTTTAAGTTATTTAAGTTTTACTCATTATTATCAAATTACTATGTATTGTTCTTTTATTTTCAAAAATATTTTTAACATTTAACAACTTTTTAGAAATGCTTATTATAAAGTATAATTCTAATTTATTTATTATTATTAAATACTTTTTTATTTAAAAGATATTTTATGATTAATCATATATTTAAGTATTATTTTTGAATTTTTAAAAATTGAAATAAAATTAAGCAATTTTTTAACTATTTTTCAAGTATGTCTGCATAATTAAGACTGCAAAATAGCATGCACAAGTTGTTTTGAAAGTTTTATTTGATTATTTTTATTTGTGAATCAATCAGCTTTTGTAAAAACCCTTATTTTGTTTAAGAATGTGTTAAAAATCATTTAGAAACAAACCTATTATTACTATTATTATTATTATTATTATTTTAACAAAATTATTCTTCACTTGAGTAAAATGTTTCATATGTTGCTATATCATAGCTGCCAACATCTTCCACTTTTTTGGAATGTAAAAATTTTATAGAAAATTTTATGATTAGAAATCGCCATAATCTGTCGATTAAATAAGATGAAAATTTCTATTAAATTTTTCCGGGCTGAAAAATCAGAAGAGTTGGCAGCTATGCTATAGTAGAGGCACATAAGTGTTTTGTAATTATATTACAGTATGGAACCATTTATCCATAAACCAGTTATCCGGAATGATACTTCTAATAGACTGATGTTAGAATCTTTTTAGAAAAAAGTGTCATACACAATCAGTTTGACATATACATTGCTTGAAACAATTGTATAGTTTGATAAAAGCCTCAAGTATTTGAAATAGAAGCATATAATCATACTATAGATTAATAAATAATATTATAGTATTACAGATGTTTTCATGCTTATGCAGAGAAAACAGAAATATTTTTGTTCCCAAGGAATTCCCATAAGTTATCTTCTTTCAAACTTTAACAATTGATCTTACTTGCATCAGATTCTTGGTTCAAGTAATCTCATAATCAATTTAAAATTAGAAGTAATACGACAACTACATATGTTTCACAAAACTTATCAAATCGATGTTGCGTTGATGCCCAACCAGTTAACTGGAAAAACCAGTTATCCGGAAAACATCTGACCCCAACCATTCCGGATAAATGGTTCTGTACTGTATGTAATCTTTTTAAACCTGAAAATGTGGCTAAAATATACATTTTATATAAGGTACCCTGGGGTAATAACGCCACGTTAAGGTTCTACCAATTTCCACGGCTTAGTTTTAGATTGTATTTTTCAAACAAATATAGGATCTGATACAGCAACTCATTGACTATCTATATAAAAAAAATAATTTAACAGATATGTATTCATAAAATGTAATGGCGTGATTTCTTGACCAATGCTATTTGGCGTTATTACCCACCTATATGGGTAATAACGCCATGCAAACAAAACTATGAAATAAGATGGGATAATTGCATGTAGATTGCCCAATTCTAAAAATACAAAGTCTACAAACTTAGAAATTGAGAAATTGCATTCTAAGCTATTGAAAATGTTCAATTTTTTGTGAAAGTGTAAGAAAAATAAACGTGTGGTGGGTGTGTGGGGGGGGGAGGATGAAGCAAAAGAATATCAGACCGTGAGCTTCTTTTTGCTTAAAAAGGACCGCTTAAATAGAATTATTAGAAACATTACACAGTTTTAACTGTGTTTATTTGAATCAGTATTTAGGATGTAGCTCGGCCACTGTAGGGAATCAACCGGGGTATTAATGCCAAGGATTGGCGTTATTACCCCGGTATAGTTAATGCGCTGTACAATTTAAATTAAAAATTATCTCGAGAAGATATCCAAAATCTTCAACAGCATTTTGAAAGTCCATGAAATGTACTACAAATTTATGTAATTAACAAAGCGTTTCCGTATAAAAAAGATAGTCTTCACATCACAAAACGTATCTCGCAAAATTTAGATCAAGCGTTAATTTTAGTTGTTTGCAAAAACAATAAGACCTAAAAATGAAACAAATTAACTTGAAGCTGTTTTTTGCGATTTATATGACTCAAAACCCTTCTGAGCAGAGCACATGTGTGTCATTTACCTGATTATTTCATAATTATGCAAAATATAAGCACTTGGCGTTATTACCCCGCATGGCGTTATTACCCCAGGGTACCTTATTTAAAAAGTCATTTTTATGCTAAAATATCAGAAGAAATACTCCAATTCTTTGCATCAATATTTGTAATAACAAGTTATTTCATGCATATGTATTTCAAAAGGTTACATGGAAAAATGATTTTTTTAATAATTTTTTAAAGAGCACTTCGCAAAATCCTTCGGCCCAGAACATGAAATCAAATTTCCCCGCTCTGTCGGGAACGGGTTAAAACACCATCAATTAGAAGATTTTAGCTTTAAAAGCATACATTTGGCTTGTTGATTCGTTTTAAGTTATGCCTTAGAAGTGCATTGCCATAATGGACCAAATGTTTTACAGAAAAACGACCCTTTTTTGAAAATCAATACTAATAAAATAACATATCGCTCTGTGTGTGTGTGGCTGCGATGACTAGCAAAAATTACGGCATGTACGAGGCTCAAATTTTTTGTGATGATTGTTCAAAGACTCTGCTAATGTACCTGACCATCATAATTTTAAAATTCTAATAATTGGGAAATGAATTAAAATTCCTAAATTAGAAAAATGGAAAAGTACTCATAATTTAATAGAAAAATAGATTTTTATCAAACCTCAGAATATTTCTTCGAAAGCTGGAAGAGAGGGAAAAGGGTTAATGTAAATGGAGGGTTAACATAACGATAAATGTACTCGGTTTTTTTTTTTTTTTTTTTTTTTTTTTTTTATAGAGGGTTGGGTTTTAAAATCTACTGAGCCTAAAAACTCAAAAATTAGACAGCTAGATCAGAAAAAATTCACCTTTCAGAAATTCTAAAAATTATTTTCCTACTCCTATAAATAGTTGAAAAATTCATTAAAAATCTATTTATAAAATCTCATTTTATTTCCGTTTAAAGAAACAGATTTTTAAGAAATCTAATATAACAAGAGCAGTTGTTCATCGATGACAACTGGATGCTGGTGGATACTCGCATTTATAGATGACTTGTAATTTTTTTCAAAAATTAAATTCATAAATTTAATATTTATATAGCCAGATGACAAATTTGTTGCTGATTTCAAATATGTAAATCTCTTCACAGTCACTCAGTTACAACCTTAGATATTAATTTTTAATCCGTTACTTGGAGGACTTGCTCCATTTAAAAGCGAGTTTTTTGAAACCATAAACAATTTTTATATAAGGATTCTTTGGCACCCTGTCAAATTTTTAAAAATACACTATTTGGATATTTTAAAGCTATGCATTGAGTAATATCTTTAAACACTGTTTAATAATATCTAAATTTATAAAAATCCATTTTTTTTAATTTTTTTTTAAAGGAAAAGAAATGTGGAAACGCTAATTAAAAATCTAAAAAAAAAAAAAAAAAAAGGATCAAATAAATTATAAGCAGGGTTGCCGGCTTTAAGCTGGGCCAAAAAAAGCTGGCCGGCTTTTTTTGGTTTTATCCACTTAAAAAAAGCCGGCTAAAATTGAAAAAAGCCGGTTTAAGTGTTAATTTGTATCAAATCCATATTAAATTTGGATTGATTTATTTTTAATACATTTTTAATTATTTACTACTAAAAAAGTTATAAATTTCTATTTAATTTTTCAAATAAGTAAGTCTTTATAACTGCTAGAAGTCGACTGTGAAGGCTATGTCCAAAAAAAAATGTATAAATCTTGGAAAAAAGAAAATATAACAAAAAATGTGTTTTAAACTTCTATATTTCATAGTTCTACTTATATTACACATTCTTAAGAATTATATTTAATTGAATTATGACAAAATGTAACACATCAAAGCATTCAGGGAAACATTTTTCAAGTCAATATGGAAAGATTACGTCATAGATGAACAATGTTGAAAAACAAATAAGGAGGGATTCAGTATTTGAGGCGAGTTTATACATAATTATATATACTTAAACAACAACAAAAAATGTTTGAATAAAATTTGTTGAATTAAAACTTTGAATAGCTCTTTGTTATTTAAAAGTGCTTATATGCCGTCTTGCATGAATATATTCATGCATAAGCTAATTGAGAATACTGAAATAAATTGTGAAATATAATATATTATGAAATATGCATAATTCATAATATTATTTTCAATAGTGAGAAATTGTGATTTTTTTTATATGTATGATTTTAAATGTTTATAAAGAATAAAACATGACATTTTAATAACTCTTAAAATTAGTTGAGTAATAAAACATGTAACTAAGTACCCATTGTCCTCTTTAATTTTATAAAGAAATAAAAATGGAAAAACAAGGTTGGATTAAAGATTAATGTAAATCGAAAAAAGCACTTAGTATGGGCATTTTATAATTTAGCTGACATATTTGCAATTCTGACTATAAATTACTAGCAACTCCATCAATATGTTGTTCTAGTATTAATGTCTTCATTTTTGAAAAATTGGGTTATAACCCAATTTCTCATAATAAATCATAATTGAAATCCCAATTTTTTATTTTAATAAATTTATTAAACTCAGAGTAAATTAAACATCATTAAAACTAGTTAAAGGACACTTAAAAAATGTGTAGCTTATAATAAAAATGCTTCTCTGTATAAAAGCCAATTTTTTCCAAAAAAGGACAATTTTGGCCAAAAAAAGCCAGCTAAAACCAATAAAAGCCACCGGCCTGGCTTTTTTTAATTTTAGCCGGCTTTTTTGCAACCCTGATTATAACACATAGTACTTATTTTAAAGAGTAATGAGCATCAAATAAGGGGCGGGGGATCTTTTAGGAGCAGCGATCAAATACTTAAAATTGTACTGTTTTCTACAATTTCAAATGTGGACTTTTCACTAAGCTCTGGGATAAATATTACTTATTTAATATAAAATGTTCAGATAGTTTATAACATATAATATAGATTTTAAAGAGTAGGGGACTTGAAATTATGGGTAGGGGCAGGCAATAATTATTTTAGGGAGGGCGTGATCAAATATTTAAATCTGTACTGTTTTAGACGCGGATTTTTCAGAACCCTGGGATAAATAATACTTATTTAATACAAAACTTTAAAAGTGTACCTACCCCTATTTTCAAATAATGATTTCATCAAATGTCTTCAGAAACAATTTTGTTAAGAAAAAAGTTTGCACCATGGTGGTGGAATATGAAACTAAAATATTCTAGTCTCCCCACCCCTTTTTTTGTGTGTGTATGAAGTGCTTAGTACAGTACCATAGGCAGCGAGAATTCGGTTAGAGATTGGATCTTTTAATGAGATTTTGCAGTGTCAATTTCAGTTCATTTAAGTATATCATTCGGGGCCCTGGCAATGTCAGGCGGCTCAGTTAGTATTTGAATAAACAATTTCATATTACTTGAGAGGTGTAAAAAAAAAAAAAAAAAAAAAAAAAAAAATTAAAACATATTATTGACATGCGTCCTATTCTAATAAAAACCATCATAATAAAAATAAAAACACAAATCTTTTCTTAGTCAATACAAACAGCATGCAACAATGACATGTAAACAAAAAACCATGCACTTTTGAAGAAAGAAAAAAGGTGACTTAAACTATTACATAGGCATGAATAGGAGAAAACTTGGAATTAGAAAAGGTGAACATTAATCTGATTTTAAATTTGGTCATACTAACACTGCTTTATCTGCACTATATTTAGATGGGGAGATAAAAACTCTGTTTAATGTAAGAAAATTATGTTTTGTATCAAATTGTTGTTGTAAATCTATTATAAGGGAGTCCATTAAAATTTAACTGTGTAAAAATTTTGTTAGCAATGATAGTTTTTCTTTTATTACTCCTAAATTATGGTTACAGTTTATAAATAAATTCCTCTTGAAAGCTTGAATAGTATGAACCAAGTTGGAAGTTAATTTTAGATCATGGTCTATTTTTAATTTATTGTTTTTATAATAGAGCATGTGGTTTTTGTTTACATCTCATTGTCGCATGCCATTTGTATTGACCATGAAACAATTTGGATTTTTATTATGACTATGGTTTTTATTTGAATTTGGACCGAAACATGTCAATAATACTATTTGTTTTAATTTTTTGTTACACCTCTCTCAAGTAATATGAAATTGTTTATTCAAATATTTATATTAAAGGTGAAGTTCTTAAAATCTTGTGAGTTAAAAATATAATAAACGTTTTATGATACTTTTTGAAAATATTAAATCCAAACTATGAAAAACACAAAGAATTTAATATATGAAAAAATAGGAAAATTTCTGCTCTTTCAATGCTGCCAAGCAGAAATAATAAATTTCTTATATTAATACTTTTTTTGACATAAAGTCTTTTATTTAAATTTATATATTATTAATTATGTGTTTTATAGTTACTTTTATTTTTTTCTTCTAGCTACTGTTAAGAATGATGTTTTGCGCAGTGGAACATCAGATTGCCGATTGGGAAACTTATAGCAAATTTGTTGCGACATACAAGATTATTATTGTAAATAAAAATTGTAATAAAAGTATTGTAATTGTAAATAAAAATAAACAAAACTTCTTTTCCCACATTTTTATTGTGTGTTTCTCTTTAAAATTGAATGATCTTATACATTAACTCTTTAAAAATTCCTTGATACATATAATATTGATAATCATTATAAGAAATTTATGAAATATATTTTATAAAAAATTAGATTTATCCCCATTTTGTGCATAATCTAGATTTTTAACTAATTATATTGCTCACAATTTGACCATGGCATTGTATTTTTTCAAAATTAATCTAAAATAATTTAAATAGTTTTTTTTATGTAATAATACCATTTTTACATTTTTTTTTATTTAACTGAAATGTATGACTATAAATAAGAAACTTAATTTTATAATACCTAAATATTTCACAAGATTTTTTTTTCATTCAATTTTGTTGGAAAAAAAAAGAACTGATGTTAATTAATATGTTGAGTGACACACCAGACACCTGTGTCTAACACTGAATTTTTCCATTTAGGCAGCTTCACTGTAAAATGAGATATAAAGCTACTGATTTTATTTAGAACTAGCTGACCCGCCCGGCGTTGCCCGGGTCCGTATTAACAATATTAAACGAACTTGAAATTTGTATGATTTTATCATTAACTGGAAGCATGCAGAAATGCATTGTCTGAAATACGTCGCAGCTGACTTTGTGAAAAATCGGTTTTAAAAACAACAACTAATATTAAGATCTAAAAATACTTAAAATGAGCAAGGAGAAACACGGGAGGGAACATGTATCCAACGATTGCGTTAGTTTCGTGTTAAAGTGTTGATATTTACCCGTAAAAATCACTGTTAAAACACGTAACTAATTATTTTTTTCGCATAGAAATCCCAAGTGAAATATTTTGAATTTCAAACTAATTATATTACTCTTAAATCCGACTATACCGTGAATGAAATCGATACGCGATGATAAAAGATTGGTATATAGTATTATAATTTCAGAGCCATTTAACAAAAGTGTATATTTTTATCAAAGCATGCGTAATGTTGACTCTGTGGACAAATTCCTAACCGTAAAATTTTGTACCATAACCATAATCTGTCTGCGACTTAACATTACCCTACCGTAACTTAAATATAACATAAATGTAACCTAGCCGTCACTTTAAAATATCAATATAGAAGCATCATTTAAGATTTTGCTTGAAAAGTTAACATTCTTTCGTTAATGTCTTAAAATCGTCTGCACTCTGAAATCTAGATTTTAGACTAATATTTGTTATTTAAGTTTTCGCGCATGATTTTAAAAGAATGTTTTCATAATTATATTTTATATATTGACATAGAGTTATTAATATATTGTTAAATTAAAAACATTTTTTCATCTACGTTATAAAGTATTAAAAAGTTCTGAAAAAAAAAAAAGAAAACTTTTAGTAATACAATTTTTAGTTCAAATCAAATGTTTTCAATATTTTATTTAATTTTATTTTTACATTTAATTTTTTCGAATATATCAATTCCAATTATTTTAAAAGCAAACATTTTTTAAAAATAAATGATATAATAGAAAAAAGACCATTTTAAAAAATTACTATTACTTCATAAAATACGCTTCAGCTGTAATTCATTCCTTTCAATTCGTCTTAATACAAAATCCCTTCCACATGCTTTTGTTTGGGACATTAAAATTTGAGCGATAAATGGTTTAATATTGCGACCCTTTTTCGGTTTACTTCACCACCACCTATCTTTTTCCTCCATGGTTTACAACCGCTGTGATAAAAAATCATCATTTAAATTGACAGTTTGCCAGTCTATGAATTTTAAAGGTCTGTTCCAGCTTTTTTAATTATTTATGCGAAAATTTTATGCAACCAACCAACCATAACTAAATGAAGGGAAAAAAAGAAGAAAAAAGGCGATTTTTTATAAGAGTGATCTTTGGAATTTAATTAATTACTCAGTTAATAAATAGAATTTCGAAGTTCTAAAGCTCAGGTGCATCAGGAGAGATATTGGGCTACTCTCATAAAAATTTTGAGCTTCGTACGTCCCATAGATTTTGCTAGCCATCGCAGACACACACACACACACACACACACGCAGACAGAGCGATTTGTTATTTTATTAGTATAGATTTAAAAGAAAAGTCTATTATTCACCAAACGTGAAACCTTTCAGTTGATGATAATGGATAATATAATAAATTTTCTAAATACAATTGCAAAATTATGCGAGTTTTAGTCATCTCTAATTTCTTTTTAAAATCTTCACCTTTTTAAATTGCAGATATCTTTTATTAACCCGTTAGAGACGAACGATCAGTATACATGTCCCTTAAATTGCTCAAAATCTTAGCTTATTCTCACCAGTTACTTTTTTATTATAAAATTTACTTTCTATAATCAGAGCATTTTCAAGATTCAATTATAGAAAATTTTCTGCATTGAAATACTGGTGGTAAAATATTAAAAATTAAAAGGCTATTCGTGAAAGGATTGCATAAAGCGAAAATTTCTATTAAAAATTAGTGCTAGCTAAAAATCATAGCTGTTGTCTGCTATGTAAATTCGACCTTTTTAGATGAATTATCACCATCAATAATAATATAAATGAAACTTTTTTTTTTCAGGAGAAATAGTACAGTTAATCAGAGTAACTTTGGCCAAGAGAAAAAGAAAAATGTTCTATATCACTTGAGTTAATGGCAAAGTTTTGGTCTCAAAATATAGCTACTTGCACTAGTTTGAATTTGGCATCTCATTGGAAATAATTTGTCAAGATTCCATCATGGCAGAATGGATCAAAGTTTTGTAAAGGTGGAGCAATGTTACTCTGATTGACTGTATATAAAATAAAAATGTGAAGAAGAGCAAAAATGCATAGATATCTAGAAATGCACAAAGCAAAAACTGGTACGTTGGTAGGTATCTTTCATTTTTTATTTCCTATTTTGTGTAGAGATGAAGGGCAGTAACTAAAGTAGTTTCTTTAAAGATCTTTCAGAATTAAAAGTTTTAAAATGCTAAAAATAAGTTTTATTAGCAATAATATCTTTAAATATATATACTTTTAAAAGTCACAAGAAAATTTACTATCCTTTAAATAATTTCTTACTATTTAACAACAACATTTTTTTTTGATATATTATTGAATTAAAAAATTGTTTTATTTATCTAAAATTAATGGGTGTGTATATATATACATTGGCATTGGCAAGAGAAAAATTTTAACATTTTAGTTAACTATTTTTTTTTTCTAATATGAAATGGAAAAAATAATTTTTTTTTAAATTCTAGATATTTTAAATAGTTAATGTTTGCTTTTCAATATAATGTCATCTTATCTTTATTGTGAACCTATTTTAACTTGTCTATTTTATTTTACTATTGACAATTTCGATGTATAGGTTTTTGCTAATACAAGAGGTACATGGATTGAATGTTTTTTCATCAAGATAAACGAATCATTAACGGATCAATAAATTTCTCGGCTATATTTTTTATCAGAATCAAGGTGAAAACTCTTGTCAGTCGAAGGAGCAAGTGTTTTTTGTTGTTGTGAACGAATTCATGGGTAACAGCTAGTAATATCTAAATGTACTACCGGTCTACCGCTGCAAAAATCTTAAATTGGAAAATAATAAATTCAGTTTTCTTATACATAGGGTAGAGGGGGGCTCGTTTGATCTGGGGGCGCTTTTGAACACATTAAATATTTTACTTAAATAAATTATTAAAAAAATGTATATGGCAATATATTACTGCTGCTTCAAGTGAATAAGTATGCAAAGCTGTACTATTTTATATGAACAGTATTGTCGGAGCAAGATATGTGTTTTTTCTTCCTCTTGAATCTAAACTGAAGAAAATAAAGTTGTAAGATTTTTGTTTACAAACTTTTACCCCAAAAATTTTAATTTATTTTTCAATGTTTAAATAAAGCTGTTAGCTTTAGGGTCATTCCATGTCAATTAAAAAAAAAATTTCACGATTTGTAACCTAACCGACAGGGATTTTGATGAAACTTTGTGTGCACACTAATTCTATCGTGAAATGATTCTATCAGAAATTTTTCCTTCTCAGACCTCATAATTTTTGAGATATGGGGGGTCCAATTCTTGGGTTTTTCTCAAATCGCATATTTCTGAGTCTGTATTTTGAGATTGCAGTTCCATCTTCAAAAAATTGTTTCTCTGTATCTAAAACATGAATCATCTTAAACATATCAATGTAAGAATATAAAAAGATGCAGATTTGAATAAAAATTATTTAAAAAAATTACTTCTAATATTTAGGATAAAAAAAGTCAGCCAAAGTTGAGAGTTATAGTTATTTTTCCAAATTTTTGTGACTTCACAAAAAAGACTGTACACAAAAAGGCAAATGAAATTTCCAATTTCTTTTTCTTTTAAATAAAAGTTTACACTTTGGGCTTTCTATCTATGATATTAAAAATGATGTCTTTCGCATGGTTTATGCAAAAATTTTGGATAATTTCCAGTTAGCCGTATGCGTGTTTTATTTTTATATATGTACATATATATAGATCTATATAAATACAGACTAGATGGAACCCGTCAAACTTGACGGCAACAATATAGAAGCAACGAACAGAAAAAAATATTTTTTTCAGCTATAAAAATTTTTTTAAGGTTAATTTTTATTAAAAATTTCAATAAATGAAAAAAAACCTGCATTTTTTTTTATATATAAAAAATCAAATTCATGAAATAAAAAAAAAAAAAAAAAAAAAAAAAAAAAAATACTGTCAATGTTGCACTCAGTTCCATGTATACCCAGGAGGTCGAGTGCCATACTGACTAACCCTTTTATTTTTTCAGTAGACATGCTTGAGTTAAATTGGCAATTTTTCAAAAATATGCAAATAATCACAAAAATAGCAAATTTTGTCAACATATTGAAAAAAAAGCAAATTTCATCAAAATACCCCCCCCCCCCCCAAAAAAAAAAAAAAACACGGAAATTTTGTAAATAGATGGAAAAAAGAAACAACAAATTTTGTCGACAAATAGCAAAAAACAGAAAATTTCTCCAAATGATCGATAAAAAATTGTAAAATATGTTGCAAGTGCAGCAAAAAATAAATAAATAAATAAATAAATAAATAAATAAAATAAAATAAAATAAAATTGTCTAGGTATTCCAAATAAAACAAATTTGGTCAAAGTACTGCAAAAAATCAAAATTTTGTCAAAAGTTTTGAAAAATGGCAATTTTTATGAAAAAATCCCTAAAAAATAGTAAATTTGTAAACATATTGTGAAAAAAAAATCCAAAATATTATGAGAAAACAACAAATTTCGTCAAAAGATGGAAAAAAAGGCACATTTCATAAAATAATCACAAAAAAGGGTAAATTTCGCAAAAATAGCGAAAAAACGACAAATTTTTCAAAAACATATTGAAAAAAAAAATGACAAATTAAAAAAAATAAATAATAAAAAAAATCACGAAAAAAGGATAAATTAGATAATACAGCAAATTACATCGAAAGACCTCGAGAAAACAAATATTGGCCAGGTATCATCAAAGACATAAAATTCGTCAAAAGATAGCGAAAATACATAAAATTTGTCTAGGTGCTTCAAAAAATACAAATTTTGGTAAATAGATTGTGAGAAGATAACAAATTTTGTCAAAATTTGGTAAAAAAGGCACATTTCATCAAAAGATTGGAAAAAAGGTAAATTTAGCAAACAAATAGTGAAAAAACTGACAAATTTCTCAAAAAGATAACAAAAAAACGACAAATTCTGAAAAAAAAATCACAAAAAAGGATAAATTGGATAAAACGGCAAATTACATTGCATTCACATAAGCCGAATACATGAAAATCTATGCATCAATCTATTAAATACACCAAAAAAAGTTACAGTTGCTAATATATATATGAGCATTGCATGCCCATAAAAACAACAAAAAACATTACTATATGCAGAAATCTCTCAAGTGTAGGAAGTTCCTTAAAATTATGTGCTGTGCTAACTTAAAAGAACCAAATTTAGGAAGTTATCTCAAACATTTCAAATATTACTTTTTATTTTCTAAAAAGATTAAATTTTACATGTATATACATAAAAAACCACTAATTTTCAAGCATGTCTACTGAAAAAAATGGCGGTTTCCCCCATGAGATACCAAGAAATACAAAATTTGAATATACCATTATATTTCAGAAAATTAATATTTTATTTGCCTTAATTTTACATTTAAACTTAAAATTTGAATATATAAAGAAAATGTTAATAAACTGAAATAGTGGTATTCAAAACACTTAAATCCTTGGTATCTATAAACCATGAGGCATATTTCCGAAATTAGCAAAAAAAAATTGAAAAAAAGTACTTAATGAAAAAGAAAATTAAAATAATAATAATAAAAAAAAATCAACAAATTTTTTTTTTAAGTACTCAATGAAAAAGAACAAAAAACTAAAAAAAAAATATATATATATATACACAATACATATATAGTCAGATATTTCTGTGTCCATTTCGATGTTATAAAAAAAACATTGGAATTTTATGCAGTACATCAGCAATAATCCATGTATAAGATTTGTTGGGAAATTTAAAATTTTTGTCACACATGTTTACAAACAGACCATCCGAAAAAGCGAGACATGCATGAATGAAAATGGATTACTAAAATTATTTTATTGTAAACAGCAATGAATCTCTTAAAATCCTTCGATTTATTTTAACCTCTGATTTGAATAAACACAAACATGGATCAAGCCAATTCACTGATGCACGTAATAAGTTGCATGTATAAACGCACTGGACGCATGAAAACCATTATCAGGTACAATATTTATAGATTTATGAGTAAATTGTGTATCATCATTTCTTAATGGAGATACGTAACAGAGTTATTGTAACATTTCTAAAAAATAACAAAAATGAAAAAAAAAAAAAATATAAAAAAAGAATGCTAGAAAATATAAGATCGTAATAAATGAGTCAAATGAGATAAACTTCAATCAAACTGCATTTGAAAATAGATTTCTTTTCCTATATGACGAAATAATAGTTAAAAATGTGCGACGTTTAGAAGATTAAAAAATTGCAGTAACAAAAATTGCAAAAAATCATTTTATACTGAAATGTTGTCATTTGCAAACTAACACCAGTGCTACATACGGACACATTTGTTTGTTACAATATAATTTTTGGTCATATGGAAAATCGGTTCTACTTGACTATTCCGTCGACCATTTTCGCCAAATTAAAAAAAAATGCCAAACTAATAGCCATGTTATGTATGTTGACACAATTTTTATTTTAAATAACGGAAAAACTAATAAATTAGTAAAACATGAATAATAATACAAATAAATGTGGTATTAAAATTTTGATGACATTTTAAACATATGTATCGTGTTTAATGTCATTGAATATGGCATTCACAATCATCCATTATTGGCATTTAATCTTATTATTTGGCGATAGTTTTTTTGGTCGACGGGATAACCAAGTAGTACCGAAAAATCTTACGCGCATACTAAAATGTTAAAAGAAAAGAAATGACTGCACGTACATCTTTTCGAAAACGTTTGCTTCAAAGTTAACTCTGTGACAAATTTAAAATTCGTTTTATAAATTAAAATACATAACTAAACTAAAAGAATAAACATTAAAATGCACTAACATTGCATTCCGTCACTTCAACGTGCAAAGAAGATGCCGTATTTTCGTGAAATACTCAAACCTTGATTTTTACAAATCATGCCAAACCAAATTTTCAGTTACATTTTTAACATTGGATATTAGCGAATTATGAAATCTCATTTCGTCATTTACATCGTTCTTTTTCTATTTCAGATCAATTTTCTATGTAAAAAATGTTCTTTTTTTCTTTTCTGAAAATATAGTTGGAAAATAAAAATGGTTCTAAAAATAAAGTAAAAAATAAATAACATAAAAAATATAATTATTCCAAAAAGAAAGAAAAATTAAAGAACTTTCGTAAAATGACAGGTAACAACATTAAAATTAAAAAAATCGTCTGCTATAGCAAGTTTAACTAACATTTATAAAAAAATTACACTAAGCGAATAGTGTTGTTTTAATATAACTGAATGTCTTAAACAATTGGGCGAAAATTTGGGGAACCGGACATTACTTTAAACCTGGAACTATTGCCAAGACCATCTTTGTTTGCTTGTCTAACTCAGCGAAAAAAATTCAACCCCTAGGGGAAAAAGAAAAAAAAAGAAAAAAAGGAAAAGAAAACTAATAAAGAAACTCGGCGAAAAAAATTCACTCCGGAGGGGAAAAAAAAAGAATCACATTGAACAGATACTAAATCCTTTGACATCAGTCGTGCATTTTTTCTCTGAATATAAATGATCAACGTAAATTTACGCTTTCTAAAGTAGCATTTTATTTTATTATAAACAAAAACTATAGTACTAAAGGTTTCCACAGGTTTGTCATTGAAAGTTTTCTTTTTGCGAAAACACGCGGTTGTGTTTGGGCTTAATGTAGTAGATTTCTCAAGGTTACATTTTTTGCACCACTTCCAGCCACCACACATAAGTCCTCTCTATTTCTTCTTTTTACTTTATGGCTATTTTTTCCTTTACTTTGCACCATGGCCAACTATATCTATAAGGCCCATTTATCTTATACTATAATGCGAGCAAAAATTGTGTGTGTGTGTGTGTGTGTGTGGGTAAATTTTATCTCAAAAACGGCTCTAACGATTTTCACAAAAATTTGGATTTTACCATTTTCGGGCACGAGAAGACTATTGGGCTAGGTCACATGTTCGAGAAAATTCGATTATTGGGTCATTTTGGGTCATTTTGGGTCAGGATCAAGCTATTTATATCTAGAGAACGACTGGATCGATATTAAGGAAATTTTGTATTTAATCGTTTTTTTGGACCGAGAAAACAATTGAGCTGGGTCACATGTTCGAAAAATTTTGATTAGTGGGTCATTTTTGGGTCATTGTGGGTCAAGTCATTTTTATTTTAAAAACGGCTCTAACGATTTCGACCAAATTTTATATTTTATCGTTTTGGATTACAAGAAGACCATTGGGTTAGGTAACATGTTCGAAAAAATTCGGTTAGTGGGTCATTTTTGGGGTCATTGTGGGTCATGCTATTTTTATCTAGAGATTTTCTCACGCAATTTTGACTAAAAATTGCATTCTATGGTTTTCGGGCATGAGAAAAACATTGGGCTAGGTTACATGTTCGAAAAAAAAATTTAATGGGTCATATTGGGTCATTAAGGGTCTGGGTCAAGCTATTTATATTTAAAGAACCGCAGAATCAATTTCATCGAAATTTTGCCTGTATTAGTTTTTTGACACGAGAAAGCTAATGGGCTAAGTCACACGATCGAGAGATTTCGATTATAAGAGTCATTTGTGGGTCATGATGGGTCATAATGGGTCATGGTCAAGATATAGCTAAAGAACAGGTGGATCGATTTTAACGAAATTTTGTATGCAACATTTTTTTGGCACGAGAAAACTATTGGGCTAGGTCTCAGTTCGAGAAATTTCGATTAATGGGTCATTTTGGGTCATAAAAGGTCTGGGTCAAGCTTTTTATATATAAAGTACGACAGTATCAAATTTAATGAAATTTTGCCTGTAATAGTTTTTTGACACGAGAAAATTAATGGGCTATCTCACATGTTTGAGAGATTTTGATTATAAGAGTCATTTATGGGTCATGATGGGTCATAATGTGTCATGTCAAGCTATATCTAAAGAACATGTGGATCAGTTTTAACGAAATTTTGTATACAACATTTTTTGGCACGAGATTGGGCTAGGTCACATGATCTAGAAATTTCGATTAATGGGTCATTTTGGGTCATAAAGGGTCTGGGTCAAGTTACTTATATTTAAAGAACGGCAGGATCGAGTTTAACGAAATTTTGAGTGTAACAATATTTATACACGAGAAAACTAATGAGCTAAGTCACATGTTCGAGAGATTTCGATTATAAGGGTCATTTGTGGGTCATGATGGGTCATGGTCCAGCTATATCTAAAGAACGGATGAGTCGATTTTAACGAAATTTTGTATACAACATATTTTTGGCACGAGAAAATCATTGGGCTATGTCACATGTTAGAGAAATTTCGATCAGTGGGTCACTTTTGGGTTATTCTAATTTTATCTAGACAATGTCTCTCGCAAATTTGACTAAATTTTATATTCTATCGTTTTCGGACACAAGAAAATCATTGGGTTAGGTCAGATGTTTGAGAAAACTCGATTAATGAGTCATTTTGGGTCATAATGGGTCAAGGTCAAACTATTTATACCTAAAAATTGGCTCAATCGATTTTATCTAAATTTTGTATTTAACGTTTTTCGGCACGCAAAAATTAATGAACTAAGTCACATTTTCGAGAGATTTCGATATAAGGGTCATTTGTGGGTCATGCTAATTTTATCTAGAAAATAGTTCTCACCATTTTGAGTATATTTTCTATTATATCGTTTTCGGGCAAAAGAAAACCATTGAGATAGGACACATGCACGTAACAATTCAATTAGTGGGTCGTTTTAGATCTTAAGAGCCCACAATAGTCACAGGAAAAGTACACAAAAAGACCCGGATGACCATGTAAAGTCTATGGGAGCGTTCTTTTCTATTATCTCGTTCAAATTTTAATATTTTGACATGATTTTTTTTGCATAAAATAGTTCAGGACGATCCACAACCGGGCTAGTTTTTACTTTTTCGATTTTGGTTTTAGATTTTTTTAAAAAAATTACTTTAATTTTCAAAACCGGTTTAAACCGGTTTTGAAACTGAAACTATCATAATATAAAAAATATATAACCAAAATCGAAAAAGTGAAAACTAGCCCGGTTGTGGATCGTCCTGAACTATTTTATGCAAAAAAAATCATGTCAAAATATTAAAATTTGAACGAGATATTAGAAAAGAACGCTCCCATAGACTTTACATGGTCATCCGGGTCTTTTTCTGTAATTTTCCTGTGACTATTGTGGGCTCTTAATGGGCTCGCGTCGTTCTAATTATATATAACAATGACTCAGTCAATTTTACCTAAATTTTGCAACGGAACGTCTTTTGTCACGAGAAGACTATTGAGCTGAGTTGCATATTAAACAAAATTATATTAGTGGGTCATATCGCATCATTGCTGAATGCTGTCAAGCTAATTTTACTTAAGAAATGGCTTAAACGATTTTGATTCATTTTATACTCTACTGTTTTTGATTACCTGAAGACCATTGAGCTAAGTCACATGTTTGATCACGTGTGATTAGTGGATCATTTGGGTAATAAGGGTCAGGATCACGAGACTATGGCAAAATCCAATAAGTTGGCGATATTTGACAAAATACTGGCGAAATTTGGCCGAAAAATCGACTATTAAGGTTACGAAACCAAAACATATATTTGGCGCCAAATAAAAGAATGTATCCAAATTTGGTTATATCTGGCAAAAAATATTGTCTTTCAGAATGTGAAGAAATTTCTTATAAATTCTTAATAGTCTTCGAGATGCATAGTTAAACTAATCAGAGTCGAGCTAAAAAAGTGATTTGGATTGATGTCCTTTCGTTGTAAATTTTAAAATAAAGTAAAATTTATGAACATGTGCATACAAACATAGTTTTCTTATTGATTGTTTTTGTAAATAATACTATTATTAATAACATGTTTTACAGTAATAATACTATATCGAGTTGAACACAAAGTTAATTTTGACCGAGCTGAGCTCGGTCACCCCTGCTAGTTTGACATTAATGTATGAAACCTCCCGCCATAACACTCTGATATTTTCCCAAGTTACTCTGACGAATCGTGCAAATTCTGAACTAAAACAATGACCAGGTGCTTAAAACAGAAATCAGCTCATAAAATGCTAATTTGGGCAGGGTTTGTGCCACGTGATCCAATGAAATGGCTTAGAAGCTGAATCCAGCTTCACTTTTTTGGCCGTTTTTAGCGAAATGCGCAGGTTGTTATATCTAGTTGGTAATGCTTTGCACAGAAATGGTGTACTCAAGTTCCCAGTTCAATAAAAATTAAATTAAAAACTACAAAAAAATTAATATCTCAAAAACAAATTAAGATAATGTTTTCAAACAAATTGCATTTAAAAGTACATATTTTTCCCTATACAATGATGTAAAGATCGAAAATGTACGATGTCTAGGAGTTAAAAAATTTGCAGTAATGAAAATTGCAAAAGTGAAATTTCATCAGAAAGTGTTGCCATTCGAAAAATGACGTATGCGTTACGCACAGATACGTTTGGCCTTTATAATATAGATGGTACCAGATTTCCGGTGACAGTTCCTGCTTTAACATAAGCTATATTTTATAGCGATGCCGATACCCCTAAATGAGTATGTTATAAAAACAATTAAAGATTCTGTTTTTGTGTTACTTCAGAGTATAGAAACTTGAAATTTTTCACTATACATAGTTATAAAATATAAATGCAATCTACGAACAGTTTCTACAATGTAAAAGAAATATGTAAAGTAACTAATTATTTTTTTCTCGAAAACTGGAATTTTAGGCCAGTCAATTTGTCATAAATAGATGCAAAAAATCTGCAAGACGATTTTATATTTTTTAATTGCTTGTAGGTATGCTAATAACAAGAATTAATGGTTCCCCAACAAACTTTCTCGAGGCTATATTTTGGGATAACAAAACCACATAATTTTCGGAATTTTTTTCAGTTTCTTGCCTATAACAAAAATTATAAATTTTTTGTGCACCATACGAAATTACAAAAAAAAAAAGAAGAAGAAGAAATTTTTTGTATTTAGAGTTTATTGGTATTTGGAAAATATTAGGTATTTAATTGAATGTAACTAAAAAATGCTTACGGTGGAATTTTTACATCCTCTTTTTCTGGATAAATAACGTCGTCGATATTTTCGCAGTTTATGCCGTTACGGTGTTCACAAATTGCGGAGCATTTGAGCCCTAATTTTTGAAAAGAACATGCTTTGTTGCACCCTTTTTTACAGCTGCATGACACAGCATGGAGCAAGAATTCAGGTGCTGGGTCTTGACACATTTAAACTGGCTGAAAAAGACCGTACGACTTCTGAACTCACTCTCATTCTTTAGGATGATTGTTGTTTCTTAGCCGATCTCGTATTTGACTATGAAATCGTAGAAAATGATGCTGCGCAATTCCTTGCGTTGGTAATAGTCTTTCAAGATGAACTTTGCTTTTTGTTGCAGATTTATCAAATGACCGAAACTTCAAGGTGTTCAAATTCTGCGTTATACCTATGCATCCACTGTATAGTGCAATAATGAACTTTTCTCAGCCTTGAAGATTTCTGGACGGGTAGAATCTTTTTATTGAACACGCAGGCTATTTTTCCAAACTGATTATGTTTTTTCAAAGTGTTGCAAAACTGTGACTTTCGTTGCCAAAATAAAAAGCGTATGTTGTATCGCATCCGCTGATTGTATGAGTAAAAATAATATTGTTGTGATTGTATTTGTATGACATGGTTTAAAGCCACATGGTCAATTACCTCTTTCTTGCTTTTGGAAAAACAGATTTTTTAGTTGATAGACCAAGATTGTCATGATCACCTGACGGTCAATTATGACATTAATAAAGGTCTCTGACAATTATGCCCCATTCAAAAGATTCGGCTCTTGATATGGCTCAGGTATCTATCATGAAATAAGCTACTTCTTCTGCCTAATAAATATGAATTCTATGATTTTTATGATTATGTTTTAAGCAACGAAATGAAGCGGCTCTTGTTTCTGTCATTGGCTTCGTCAACAGATGTTGCGGGTCTACGACCACCTTTCTTTCCACCGGTAACAGATTTATATATTAGATTAATTTTAAACACGATTATTCATTGACGTCTTACATAACGATGTGCTCCATAGTTATTAATAGACAGGGCGTGGAGTTGCTTCGCAACTGGGAAGCCCCTGCAGATGCCTCATCATGTTCATCATGTACACACTATTATTCAATCAGTAAATTAATTATAACAGATGTAAATTTTCCAATTTTTGGGTGAAAAAAGTCCGAGCCAGGATTCGAACCAGGGATGCATTGGCTGAAGCCGTCAAATTTCTTCCAACTTAGACATCCCGGACACGAACACTGGAGGACTATTACACACAATTAACCTCAACGATCACTTAATCTGGTCTGCTAATCTGGATCAGCTCAACAGAATAAATCGAAAGTCAATGTATGGAACTGCAGAAAATCGCTGCATACGAAATTACATTAGATTAATTTTAAACACGAATATTCAATCGGTAAATTAATTATAACAGATGTAAATTCTCAAATTTTTGGGTGAAAAAATTGGTAGAGCAGCGGGAAGAGCATTGGCGGCTTCAGCCAATACATCCCTGGCTCGAATCCTGGCCCGGACTTTTTTCTCCCAAAAATTGGAAAATTTACATCTGAAAAAATTGATTTACCGATTGAATAATCGTGTTTAAAATCAATGTTATGTAATTTTATATGCAGTGATTTTCTGCAGTTCCATATATTGACCTTTGATTTATTCTGTTGTTCTGAACCAGAGTATCAGACCAGATTAAGTGATCGTTGATGTTAATATGGTGAAATAAGTCCTCCTGCGTTCGTGTCCGGGATGGATCAGTTTGAAGAGCATTGCCAGCTTCAGCCAAAATATCCCTGGTTCGAATCCTGACCCGGACTTTTTTGACGAAATATTGGAAAATTTACATCTGTTAGATTTATATAGTTTTACGCTACGGAAACTATTATAGCATGCATCTTCAGTAACAAAGTCAGGTTTCTGCAAAATACTTTCAATTACTTTCTAAAAGCATTCACCCCCACATTTTTCAGCCGGTTTCAAAAATGTAATTTTTGTTTCTGACTTCATTCATCAAATTTCTCTTTCCGTAGGCTTTTTTTATTGTTTTCTTTCAAGGTCATCGAAATTACCTTCACCATATAAGAAACAACAATGCTGAAACTTAATAAAAGTACTTGGTCGGAGGGACAAACTAGTCTGTGTACAATCTCCACACCGTCTGGCATATGCTGCTATCATTCTGTCATTTGCAAACGTTTATCTGCAATCATCATGTACTCTATATTCCTCGCTACTTTTTGAAAAAATGTTGATGATTTTTTTTTTTTTTTTTTTTTTTTTTTTTTTTTTTTTTTTACTTTTAACGCTACATTCAAAGAACTTGGAAATTCTTTTATGGCTCAAAGTGCTAGATCACTATTTGAAGCCGTTTTGCAAAAAACTCAGTTTTGGGTCGAGTCCACTCAATTTTCCTTATTGATGAGAAGACACGCAATAAACTGAATGAACACATATCAGAAGAATGAATCTTTAAAAAAGAACACATGCGTCTGAACGAAAGCTGATCGGGAACGTCATGTGGTCAGTATCTTCCATCTGCAATCTTTTTTTAGGTGCGTTCGTAATTATGTAAATACGTAGCACCTATTGTTGTCGCTCAGTCCGTCCGTCTGTCCGTCTGTCTGTCTGTCCGTCCGTCTGTCTGTCCGTCCATCTGTCCGCATATAACAACGCAAAAACCACCCAACCGAATCGTTTGAAATTTAAAATACATAATTATTACATAATTTTGTCGAGTCATTTCAAATTTTATGAAAATCGGATGGATAGATCAATTACAGGGACAACCAAAAAGATTCCGTTACATTATGGGCAATGGGGAAAAGTTTCAAATGCATTTTAATCGTTTGAAATTTAAAATACATAATTATTACATAATTTTGTCGAGTCATTTCAATTTTTATGAAAATCGAATGCATAGATCAATTACATAGACAATCAAAAGTATTCCGTTACATTACAGTCAATGGAGGAAAAGTTTCAAATGCATTTTAATCGTTTGAAATTTAAAACATATATTTATTACATAATTTTGTCGAGTCATTTCAAATGTTATGAAAATCGAAGGCATAGACCAATTACAGGGGCAATCAAAAGTATTCCGTTACATTACGATCAATGGGGAAAAAGTTTTAAATGCATTTTAATCGTTTGAAATTTAAAACGTATAATTATTACATAATTTTGTCGAGTCATTTCAAAGGTTATGAAAATCGGATTCATAGATTAATTACAGGCACAATCAAAAGTATTCCGTTGCATTACGATCAATGAAAAAAAAATTTCAAATGCATTGTAGTGTATTAGACTCATTTGAACATAATAGAAATGGCATGAAACTTTAAGGTATGTACTGAAATATACATTCTGTATAATATGTGATGCAAAGAATATTTATTATAAAATTACAGGGCCACACAAACGTATTCCACTAAATAATGTTATACGGGGAAACATTGTTTGGGGCGTGTTTTAATTATATTAAACTACTTCACATTTTTTGAATAAGATATAAGTTAATGAAGTTTAATAAAAATTACTCCCTGCACATTTACAAGAACACAAAGATTTCGACCACTGTACTGTATCCAAAGTACGCTCTACTATATCAGCAAGATCTGAATATTTTAGAACTTCGTTATCGTACGAACGCACCTCATTTGCTACGCTTCACGTGCAATTTTCAACTTGTGTTTTCTTTTACAGTCGGCTCACCCTCCCTTCAATATTGTTTTTTTTTTTTTTTTTTTTTTTTTGTAGAGAGTTTCCATAATTGATGCTTCTTCTGCCTGACTTTCTTAAAACTTTGACTTCTCATCTATGAATATGTGTATTTAATTTTCATTTTTAGTTTTGAAAGAAAGTTTTTTGGGATGGGAGGAAAAAAATAGGCCACTCTCTGTAAAGATTAAAAAAAAGACATTTTGACAAAGGCATAGCGTGCTTAGTAATGGGCTTAAAAACATCTTTATAACAAAATTTGTAGAGAATTTAATGTTTTTTCTTTTTGTAACTAAGTATGGTACACAAAAAGTTAATAATGTTCGAGTTATAGGCAAAAAAATGAAAAAGTTTAAAATTTCGTGGGGTTTGTCTCCACAAAGTTTAGCCTCAAATTTTTTGTTGGAAAACCATTAATTTGTGTTACTAGCATCACCGTAAACACTATAAAACCATAAAATCTTCTAGCAGAATTTTTGCATCCATCGGCATTTCTTTCTGACAATACCACTGGCCTATTTCTAGATTTGTATTTAATGGCAACAATAAGAATTCATTTGTCAGATATGCATTTGCTCTGTATGAAAATGTATGAAAATCTGTAAGGTTACTAATAATTCTTTAGAAATTGCGATGCCAGAACTTTTTGTATAACTGCAACCCCAGTTATAGATAAGATTTTTCCTACTTAAAAAAAAACTACAGAGACAAGATTAAAATATGAGTAAGCATACAAATTTCAGTAACTTGACATTTGTATACAATTATAGATATTATTTTACAATGTAAAAAAAAATCGAAAATAAAAAGTGATGAAAATTTTCGAAAAACGTTATAAAAAACGATTTCTATGCAATCATAGAAATTACCAAACCGATTAAAAAATAATGGTTGCAAATTGATGGTAGAATTTTTTACTCAACATAAGCTACATTTTATGTAGATACCAATAACATATTCCCGATACCTACTTGGTTCAAATCAAGCAACTTCTTATTTGCTCGCCAGATCCTACTGACATTTCATGTTTTAAAAACGTGGTAGATTGCATCATGTTACTAGTAATTGTGATGCACACAAATTAATTGTAACAAAATTTAATGATCACTCTAAGAAAATAAAAAAATATATGTACATAAAAAACCTATGAAATAAAGTATTTTGCAAAATTTCTACAAACGCAATGCCAACTGCGAGGATCAAATTTCTTCAAAAATTTATTACAGACTCCGCATTTATAAGAAAGACACAAATGAATGAAATAATCGATACACAGAAAAAGCATGAGGATTTTTTTTACAAAATCAAAATCTCGGATTTAAATTATGGTTTGCTACAGAATTTAATCTCATTCTGTGAATTCACTGTTATTCTTCAGTAGAAACAAACTTTCCAAAAGAATGTACTGTACAATTCAAATATACAATTCTTATGCATCACAACAGAATTTATTTTGCAGACAAAGACTGCGGTACATTGCGTCATTTCTTTTGATTTTCGTTAGCATGAAACTTTCTAACTTTTGAACTCAAATCATATCAGCTAATGTAAAAATGCCGTTGAACAATTTGAGAAGAAAATATTTTTTTTCTATATTTTTAACATAAAAATGAAATGAAAATAACACAATACTTTAAAAAAAAATTATATGCTGCATAAACATTTTATAGGGCTATAGTTCACCACATTATTTTTAATTAGATGTCGATAACAGGCAATTTCTCGGCTAAAAGAAAAATTTAATTATGAGATATTTTGTTAAATTTAAGTAACTTGTCTTGATATTATGAGATCCCAAAATAACAGATTATCTGTCTAATTAAATAATTCATATAGACGTTCTTAGTTGAATAATAATCTATTAACTTTGTCTGTTAATATTATTGTAAATGGTCAAAGTTTCTCGCCGATCACAAAACACTATTAAAAATCTTGTCCTTGTTCGAACCAATTTTTGGTGCTCAGTAGCTGCTGCAATCAGATGGGGAAATCGCGTACCAACATTGGGAGATTCCTATTATAATCTAGTTCCAATTATTGGACTCTGCTTTATTTAGAGCTCCAAATGTTGGTACGAGATTTTACATTCTGATGGCGGCAGCTACTGAACACCAAAAATTTTTTAGAACAAGGACAAGATTTTTAAAAATGCACACAGTAATCAACTTAATGAATCATGAAGGAAATGGATTTCAATCAATTGGCTGAAATCCATGTTTTCGAACAACTTGACAAAAAAGGTTTTTGTTCCATACTTTTTTTTATAAATGAAAAAGAAACATAATATAATTGTTAAATATGCTGCATTAACCTTGTATCGTATTATAGTCACTAGATAGCCTTATTTTATTGAATGGCAATTGAGGGCACTTTCATTGCTAAAAAAAAGAAAAAAAACTTATATATATATATATATATATATATATATATATATATATATATATATATATTGCTTTTGTAATTTCCTTTTCCGGAATTTATAATTATCAGAAAATATTTTCTTATCTACGGAATTGAATAATTAATGCAGATGTTATTATTTACACTCTTATCTTTTCTTGTTGTCTTCAAATATCATTTTAGATTTTCTCTTCAAACGTAAGACAGAGCAAACAATTCAATGAACATGAAGGAAATGGATTTCAAACAACAGCTGATAAATGAACCATTAAGATTAAACAGTTAACGATCAAGTTTACATCTTACGGGATGCGAATAATGAGATTGCCATCTTCTCAAACTTTACGATTTTTTTTCTGATGAAAACAAATTTCTTGTTTCCATGAGATGTGTAAGTCAGATTATAAAGTATTTAAAAATAAATTGAAATTTTTAAATAGATAATGTATTTCAATAATTTAAAGACTACCCGAAGTACTCGTGATTTACGTCAGCTATTCTACAGAAATCTGAAGAAATTTAGCACATTTAGTTTTACCTTAATAGTATCTGCAGAATTTTGTAAGACATCTTTAAAATTATCTGCAGATTTTTTTTTCGAAAAATGAGTCAATTGCGTACATATTTTTTACAAATTATTTTAATGATTTCCTTCAGATTTAATTTAGTGGGGTGTCATTAGTGTTAAAATGTAATAATTATTAACGGAAGCATCTTGGACGATAATAATCTCTGAATATACTGGCAATGTTTGAATAAAACCATGGTTACAGAAGAACGGAATTGGACGTAGATTGCAAATCGAGAACTAGTGGAACCGTAGGACATCCATGGAAACTGAAAGGTAACATTTTTATGAATGCCAAATCTATTACAAGTGAAAAAAATAAAACGTGACACGGGATCAAAATTCAGTTTGAAGTTCATCACAAGCATTGGATATGTCCAATTATTGTCTTTTTTAATTAATTAATTATGATTTATTCATTTTATATCATTTGCGAAGTTTTACAAAATAAGGTACCCTGGGGTAATAACGCCAGACGGGGTAATAACGCCAAGTGCTTATATTTTGCATAATTATGAAATAATCAGGTAAATGACACCCATGTGCTCTGCGCAAAAGGGTTTTGAGTCATATAAATCGCAAAAAACAGCTTCAAGTTAATTTGTTTCATTTTTAGGTCTTATTGTTTTTACAAACAACTAAAATTAACGCTTGATCTAAAATTTGCGAGATACGTTTTGTGATGTGAAGACTATCTTTTTATCCGGAAATGCTTTGTTAATTACATAAATTTGTAGTGCATTTCATGTACTTTTAAAATGTTGTTGAAGATTTTGGATATCTTCTCGAGATAATTTGTAATTTAAAATGTACTGCGGAATAACTATATCGGGGTAATAACGCCAATCCTTGACATTAATACCCCGGTTGATTCCCTACAGTGGCCGAGCAACATCTTAAATACTGATTCAAATAAACACAGTTAAAACTGTGCAATGTTTCTCATATTTCTATTTAAGCGGTCCTTTTTAAGCAAAAAAAAGCCCACGGTCTGATATTCTTTTGCCTCATCCCCCCTCTCCCACACCACACCTTTATTTTTCTTACACTTTCACAAAAAATTGAACATTTTCAATAGCTTAGAATGCAATTTGTCAATTTCTAAGTTTGTAGTGTTTGTATTTTTAGAATTGGGCTATCTACATGCAATTATTTCATCTTATTTCATAGTTTTGTTTGAATGGCGTTATTACACATATAGGTGGGTAATAACGCCAAATAGCATTGGTCAAGAAAAAACGCCATTACATTTTATGAATACATATCTGTTAAATTATTTTATTTTATATAGATAGTCAATAAGTTGCTGTATCAGATCCTATATTTGTTTGAAAAATACAATCTAAAACTAAGCCGTGAAAATTGGTAGAACCTTAACGTGGCGTTATTACCCCAGGGTACCTTATATGAAATTTGTGAATCTTATGGATGGTTAGCATTGAAGACAGATTTTGACAGTGTTTTCAAACACTGTCATTACAGAGGGGAAAATTTTCCTATGGCATTGATAAAGAATAATTAAAAAGCATACATTAAACATAGATTATAAAATAATTTCTGACACTTCCTAAAATCTTTAATAAAACTTAATTTTATAGTTGTTTTGGGGAATAAGGGGAACAAAAATTTAACAACTCATTTTATTTACTTTTTATTATACTTATTTTTATCACATCATATCCTTATGTATATTATAAATGTGAAAGTGTGTCCGAAAATTGGAATGAACTTGGCTTCAAAACGGATGGATTAATGTCTTTGAATTTTTGTATATAGGTAAATTATTGGCCTGAAATGAACATAGGCTAATTTTTATTTATTTTATTCAAATATTTTTCTTAATAATTCAATATTTCACTATTTTTCATACAGAATAAATTGAAAAAATTTCCATAATATTTAATTATCTTTCTTTTTTCGTTGCCAAAAAATAAAAAAACCGAAATAATTATTTCTCTTCTGTAATTAATTTTCAACTGAAAGATTTTCACGTGATAAAATAAAATGAAATAAATAAATGAACCCTATAATGTTTTTCGGTTCGAGATTAAAAACCGCAATTTCACCAATTGTGACGTCAGAGGAATACTGTTTTTCTTCTTATATCACGCAAACGATTATA
Source organism: Maratus speculifer (assembly GCA_964019185.1). Classification (NCBI taxonomy): domain Eukaryota; kingdom Metazoa; phylum Arthropoda; class Arachnida; order Araneae; family Salticidae; genus Maratus; species Maratus speculifer. Next base: position 97,571,031 of record OZ025290.1, read on the forward strand.
TAAAATTTCTTTTACACTTAGAAGACTTTACAAGAATATAATTTAACACTTTACAAGAATATAAATATTTTAGTAGTTTTTCCAGATATTAATCCATAATCAAAGTGAACCTTTTTCTTTCTTTCAGTTCGAGGCTATAAAATTCAACTTTTTACCGATTGGGACGTCAGAGGAATACTTTCCATTAATAATTTTAAAAATATCAATGTAACGTCATATATGAAACAAAGTATAAGTTTTCAAGTTTTCATTTTTAATAACACAATGTAATTTTGAGTAAGTGCTAACAAGAGACGTCTCTGACGTCACATATTGAAAATAAAATAAATATCTCTGATATTGCAATGAAATGAGATTGAATTATGATATCAAAAGTTATTATTTAAAGAAAATTAAGTTTATCGTCTGAGCGTGGTTAATATGTAATTTTAAAATGAAATAAGTTTTTTTAAAGGTTAAATATTAAACGACTAGAAAATATTAATAATTTATACATATCGTAAATGACGTAATGATCAATGAAAAAATTTTTTATCATTTTTAGAAAGTAAGAAATGCTCAACTAATAAAAAAAAATATTTTTGTGTGTTAATTCTAAAAATTGTTCAATTCTGAAAATATAAATAAATATCACTTTAAAAATGCATTTTCGGGCTTAAAATCTAAAGATTTAATGCAATTGTGAGAAAATACATTCCCTCAGTCAATATCTCAATTTGGCATAATGTGCTCAAAGTGTACTGGAAACAGGTTTGTAAATGGATATTAATTGCACATTTTTTTAGCTCTTAAAAAGTAAAAATATGTTGTCACTTTTAAGAATGTTTTTTATAATAAATTTCTATAAATGTTTATGGTATGCAGAGCATATATGTACAAATTATACAAAAATGCCACCTAAAACACAGTTTTGTAGTATATTTTTCCTAACACTGTTTTTTTTTCGTTTTACGGAAACTACCCGCTTTTTGACACTGTCTAACATGATCTAAAAGTGTTTACGACTTCAACCTGTCTGTATACCGAATGCCGAGAGCCTGGGGTCTGCCGTCTGTCTGTCCGTTTTTCAACTTGGGTAAATATAGTGGAATTCATACGAAAATAACATACGTTATTGAGATTTACCATAGCATATGCGGCATTGAAAATGGATCAGGTAGCAATTATAGCTGAATCACAGGAGCACTCAAAAGGAAACTTTACATTATGGTCTAAGGCGAAAAAATCATTTGTGGTGTATTTTGATAATGTTAGATAATTTTAAATGTAGTGAAATTTACATGCATTTTTAAGGTTCAGAAAAACATGGTTACTATCGAATATGTTAAATGTAGTACTTATAGTGTACGTACAGGGAGCTCAAATGTATTTCAATATATTATGGTCTGTGAAGAAAAACCATTTGCAACGTATTTTAATAATGTTATTTTATTAAGGTTATTTTAATAATATTGAAATTGATATCAGGTTCTGAAGTGCACTAAAATAGGATTTCTGTACAAAATGGGGTGAAAAGATTTAACATTCACTTACAAGATTGCAGAAAAATGTTCAATAATATAATAGTCTACGGAGAAAAAAAATATTCCCAGCATATTTTAATTGCGTTGCGCTATTTCAAACATGATGAAATTAATATACTGAGATAATCAATACAATGATAAATACTGAAATTTACTACAATAAGCTTGCAGTTAAGTATCATTTGCATCGCATTTGTTGTTCATTTACAGAGACGCATAAACGATTTTGGACCTGTGTCCAGATTTTAGATATTGTATCCAAAGTATGGTCTATTAGAAAAGATTGCTGAAGAGCTTTTCCAATTATCGTATGTATTTGGAAAACTAATGCATCCTGAAGTTCAGCTACATTTGATATAATAAGAGATGTTTGTAGAATTTAAATAAATCATGTATCGGACTATACAATAAACTGGATTGGTCACCAGTGCAATAGCGATTCCCGGAAATATGAATTCAATAATTTCAATCGGGTTTTTTGCTTGAATAATTTAAGCTAAATATGCGATCGTATACATATTTGCACGTAATATACAGGACTGTAAAAAAGAATTCAAGTAAGTTTCTGTCTATAATTAGGAATTGCTAAAGGTGAATTTTAATATTCGTTATACTTTTTCTCACTAAGCAAAATTTTAACATTGTATTTAGAATATTTACAAACACATAGATCATATACACAGCTGCAGAAAGGAATGTCCCGGTGAAGTTATGCATTATGGAAATATTGGATATTTTTTTATTACCTAGATTTAACACATGATTTTTCTTTCTTTTATATGGAATTCTGAAATGCACTACAACATGATTTCTGTTCAACTGGGGTGCGTTACAGTTGTTCTACAGTATAAGTAATTACAATTTCATTTTCGAGATTGTTCACATTATCTAACATATTTTCCTGTTATTTGACTGAGTTCTTAGGGGACTTAGTCCCCTATAAAAAAAAAACTACTGCATAGCCTTCTATAAGATAAATGTTATATCTATTTTAAATTATTGTTAATGAACCGTTTTGTTTAATTAAAGCGTTTATCTTTTTTTTTTAAAGCTACGTGAACGACGTCACGGGTAACAGCTAGTATATTATAAAGCAGAAGTTCTGAAACTTCCAAAGGAGTGTTTTCAAAAACTACCCGATGGATTTTTTTGCCGATTGTATCAGTCGATAGGAAATATTTTTCCGAAGGTTTACGATTCAAATTTACAGGGATAACTCTGATTTTTCATAGTAAATTTCGTATTTTTCGGTTATTTTTGACAAAAGGGTTGCCAGTAGCTGTTTTTGGCGAAAATTATAGTTGCTAAAAGAATTTAAATGGCTATATCTATTAGAAGTATTACAAACATCTTGCAAATAATAGCAGAAAATAACTACTGATAATATTAATAATAATAAAGAAAGACCGCTTAAATGAGGCGTAATATTATAAAAATATATTTATCTTGAAAATGAAAAAAAATATTTATAATGCTTAAAAAATAAATTAATGCGAAATGTAACGATTGGTTCAACTTTTGGCGACTTATCCCTGATGTTAGAATAAAAACATGAATTTCAGAAATTGGTTAAATGAATTTTGAATGATAGTTATTTCCCTTTTTATTATTTTCTTTCTCTTTTTTATCGAATTTCCGTATAGTATAACTTACAGCAGAAAAAAGCAGATCTGATTGTAAAAGACACTGTAAGTTGCGAGTTACTATGCGTTTCTATATCATTTTCATCTTGCTTTTGTCGCCAAAGAATGTGTTTTTAAGCCGAAAATGCACTACACTGTAAAAAAAAATTCAACAGGTTACTAAAAATTCTTTAGTAAATTTGTATTCCACAGAATTTTTTAGTAACCATTACAAACTTTTTTTTTGCAAGTGAAACAAGTATTTCTTTTGTAATCTGAACAAAAGAATTTTTTGTATAACTAACTTAAAATTTTTTTGTATGAGCCACCAAGCAAATTTTAGTAATAGCTTCAAAATTATTTTTAATAACCTTTACGTGCATCCGAAGGACAGGAGCTTCATCCTTCGAGCTGCATCCAAATTTCTGAAGTGATAGATTTTCGACAAAACCGCAATAGATGGCAGCACCAAAAATTGCTACTAGCTCTGACAGGATTTTCATAATCCCTTTATTAACGAGTACTTACACTACATACATACGGGACGTATTTGGCAGCGTCCGGTATCGAACCCGGGACCTTTCAGCCTGGAGTCCGTTACTATAACCACTATACTGTCAAGGCCACATCAAGCGAGTTTTAGTAATAGCTATTAAAAATGTAAAACTATTAATTCTATCCATTGCTAACTTTTTTCTAGTAATTCTTACAGATTTTCTAGTAACCGACTACGATTACTAAAAATTTTTTAGTAATTACCAGGATCACTAAAGTTTTTTTAGTAGATCGACCTTTTTTTTTTTACAGTGTATGGTCGCAATAATGTTGTTTTTTTTCAAGTGAAGAAAATTTTTAGAGTATATTTTAATATTCAATCGTAAATTATATAAACACACACTTTTATTTCTTTTTGCAAATGTTTTCATTGTTAATTTAATTTTTCTTGCGCCATTTCGTCAATTTCACTTACAGGAAAAATTTCAGTTTTAAAATTTAAAAACTGAAGAAGAAAAGATTACCCCATCGATTAAAAATCTACCCCCAAATTCCAAGATTAAATGTCAATAATGGATGATCGTAAATGTCACATTCACTTGACATTAAGTATAATATAAATACTAATTATGTCATCAAGTGATTTTTAATTCGACATTTTATTTCTATTTTTATGTATGTTCTGCTAATTTGTTTTTCGTTATTTAAATGAAAATTTATGCTAATCTATATAATCTGGCTAATAGTTTAGCGATTTGTATAATTTGGCGAAATGGGTCGACGGGATAACCAAGTAGTACTGAAGGAAAAGTTTTACAATTCAAAGTAAATTTATGCAATTATGCGTTATTACTATAGATAAATTCAACATTTTGAAATGAAAAATTCCCGCTGAATAAAATTTACAAGTTTTTTTTTAATTGACCATTTCCTCTTCAATATTTCTTCAATCAAACTTTCGCTATTCTCTTGCGCGCAGGCTAACAAAAATGTATTTTAAATATTTTATTAGATAAATAATTTTTTTTTAAATATTTTTAAAATCTAATTCTACCATTATGTGTCTTACAGGACAAAATAGCAGAATTACATTTAAAAGTAGTTTTATCTGTTAATTGTATGTTATTTGTTTATTTGGGTGTTTGAATTTACTTTTGTCATCAAACAATGCGATTTTATACCAAGAAGGCATAAGCAGGAGCGATGTTCAGAATTACTAAATTCTCTCACTCTCTTTTAAATGTGTGAGAGCATTTTTAGCATTTTTTTTATGTTTAATTGTAAATATATAAATAGCAATTATAGTTTAAAAAAAATGCGTATAATGTTTAAATTTTAGTATAAATGTCTTCCTCATCCAAACTGTAAAATAATTTAATTGCAACTTTTTAAAGTTTTGGCGCAGATGTCATATACGCACCACATTCGCACGATTGCAACAAAATGGCGATTTTATGTCACACATGGTAAACCGACTATGGTTGTTTATTTATTAATAAACTATTTATTAACTTTCATTTTGTTTTTTAAAATAATATAAATCATTTTGTTCTATAGCTATTAATTAAACTTTTTTATTTTTCTATTTTTTTTTTCAAATAATACAAAATAATTAAAAAATATTTATAAAATTGGTAATTAAAAACCAAGTTCTCCAAATTGGCGCCAGAAAAAAATTGCACCAATGTGGTGCATACATGACATCTGTGTCAGTTTTTTCTTATACATAAGTAGGGAAAATGCAGTATAAATACCGATTAAAGTTTTTTTCCAAATGGAAATTTTATCACGGATTTGGTCATATACTCATCGAGGTATCTGACTGGCGCCAAAATGGCATTATTTGTCTCATATGGTAACCCAGCTATAGTTGTTTATCTGATGATAAGTTGTTTATTTACTTTCATTTTTTTCTTTTTTGAAATATTTGTTGTTTTGTTCTACAGTTACTTTTTATTTTTTGTTAATTGCTGTTTAAAATGATAGAAAATAATAAAACATACATAAATTTCTTTGGTATTCTAAAACGAGGATTTTGCCACATTGTAGTTGCAAGATAATCATGCTAAACCTATTGCGTATATGATGTCTGTGTAGGAATCTTTTGTGAAATATGAAAAGTGTAAATTGCCTTCTACTTGATTATCACGTCAACCAATTTCGCCAAACTATACAAATTTACGTAATTTTATCTTAAATAACAAAGAGAAAATGCTTAAATACGAAAGAGCAAATAATTTTGTTTTCATTTTTCAAGAGGAAATTTTGCAATAATAAAGTAATTGTTGTAGTGAGAATTTTAATGTATGTGTGTTTTTTTTTTATCGTTGGCAACTTTCTGTAACGAAAAATGTTTATTTTTTTTCCCGCTATTGTTTTGTAAGAGCTGGTTTTGTCAAAGCCATGTTAAGGTGGTATTCAAATTTTTGAACCCTTCCCAATTACCACCCCTTGGGCCGATTTTGCTCATTTGCAATTCCCACTGAGATATTAACCATCTCAATGTACTTGACGAGTTTGAAGATGATTCTTGCATAATTGTGCCTTTTATCGCGCGGACAAAATTTAATATACATATAAAGTTTTTAGGTGGGAGTAGCTTTGGGTTCCTGGCTTCACATAATGAAAAGTTGTGAAGAAATTTTTCAGAAGTTGTACCGTGGTGACGACTGTAATAATTAATATTTCTTCAGATAAGGGGAAATTTTAAATCCTGTTGTCATAATGGTCTCATTTCGCTTCCAAATGTGTACTGTTAGTAATAAACTAAAATAGTTACTTCTAAATAGCTGGTTTTTGTCCAACGTTTAAAATAATTTAATATCACAATGGTGTCTAAATCGTTTTCAGCAATGAGCAAGGAGCTGCTGGAGGTCCAAATTATTTAAAACGCAAATTTAAATTCACCAGTTCGTTTCATCCACGCTTGATTTTGAAATATTGACTAGCGCAGCGGGCATAGCCTGCTAGTTTTATTATATTTCATTTATGTTATATTATGATTCTTTACACCGCATATTCCTCAGGATGCATAACTGTATGCACTTAGTAAATGCATAGCTACTTTAGTACATTTGAAATTGTGTGTCATCTTTTAAATTCATTTAAATAATTTTTCCCCACTGGCCGTAATGTAACGGAATACTTTTGACTGTCCCTGCAAGTAAACTAAAAATGATATTAACTTCATTTGGAGTAAGGATCGTGCTATGATAAATGCCGATAACATCAAAAAATTTCAGGACGATTTGAGTATATTTACGAGAACTAGAGCACGGGCAGTTAAAAGGGTAAACGGAAATCGTAAACACTTTTTAACTTTGTTATGAAGTATTAATAACTTTTTTGGAAAGTGTTGAAAAGAGTTATGAGTAATTCTCCATAAAGAGGAAATATTGAATTCCCTTATCTTTAACATGAAAAATATTATCAAAAACTGTTGTTCTTTTGTATCTGCGTATTTTTACAATGGTGTTCTTTTTAAAATAAACTCAGCAAGATGATTTATAAGTTATAATTTTTTTATAAGATAGTGAATCCCTCACCAGTTCCCTGTTCCTTCTATGTAATTTTAAACTTATTTCTCTCAAATTTAATTAACATAAATATTTATTATCAAAGTATTTTATGAAAGTTAATTAATTATATTAGTCCTAAATACAAGGTGCTTATTTTTTCCTTAATTAAAGAGTTGTTTTAATTAGCATTTACTTATTTTCCCGCAGTTTAAAATGATTCCCTCACACTTTGAAAAAACTCTAAATTTCTGCCACATGAAAGCAGAATTATTCCCAATACTTTATCATTTTATTTGTTGTATTGGAACCTTTCAGTTTGGGCATCTATTTTGAGGTGAATTTTTTATAATGCAGAATAAAAAAAAAAAGTGAATAGGTGTTTTGTTGTTGTTGTTGTTATTGTAATCATATTCTCACACTGGATACCTATTTCAAGATAAGTTTTTAAAAATGTAGCTAATATTGTGCAATATGACGGATACTTTAAATAATTATTCATTTATAATAATTTGTAACAATTTTGTGTAACTTGAAAAAGGCAGCCACATTGAAATTCATCATTCTCTCACTCATCACTCCCTCACATTTGCTAAAATGGGGGAATGATTATACGATGAGTGAATAATAGAAATTGTTAAAAACTTTAAAAGTTTAAATGTAGTATTTCAAAGCATTAACCATTTAAATTTACGCATTTTAATACAAAATTTCATTCTTGGTTTTAATCTATGTAAGAGATCTTTAGGAAAAACCTTTTTTTATCAAGTTTGACTATATTTATTATTTTTGGGTGCAAAAACCCAAAGAAAAAAGTAGAAATATTGTTGATTACATACATACTTGATACATACAAACTTGAGTTTCTTAACCCCTTAACGCGCAGTGTTGCCGGGTCGGCAACACCTAAAGTTCCCCCTGTTTAGAGACACAAAAACTCCTTGAATATTTCAAAAACGACTCTAATGGCTACTTTAAACCTTTCTTATGAGTTCTAGATGGCAGCACCACAGAGATCAAACTTTACTGTTTTTAAATAATAGGTAAAATGTTTTACTGTAATACGCGCTTCACAGCAATGTTCTTCTCACTGCGCTTATCAATGCTTTACTTATGGGAGGTTACCACTTCGGCAACAGCGGTAAAATTAAAATGGTTAGTGCAATCTTTACAAAACAATACCTGTGTACTCCTCTAGGCCTAAATAGATTGCATATTTTTTTTCATTAAATTCCAACTTTAAAGAGTAGTGCGCCGGAAAGGGTTAATGTCAAAACTGTATGAACCTGCCTGCAAGAATAGGAGAGAGGGGGGCACCTTTCGATTGGTGGCACCTTAGAACACTAAATATTTTCTTTAAAATTAGTTATTTTTAAAAAATGCAGTACATTACTACTGCTTCAATGCAATAAGTATACAAAGCTGCTGCATTTTGTATAAACAATACTGTCTAAGCAAGGTATGTATTTTTCTCCGTCTTGAATCTAAACTTAAGAAAATAAAGTTGTAAGATTCTTGTTGACAATTTTGTATCCCTAAAATTTCAATTTATTTTTCAATACTTAAATAAAGATGTTAGCGTTAATTTATAATCTTTGTTTTATTCAAATTCTTCAGTCGAATTGAGTAAACTGTTGTATTGTTCAACTCCATGTGATGGGGGCACCATTGAATAGGGTGGGGGCACTTTTGAACATTATAAACGTTTAAGTAAAGAAATGTGGATGCATCTAAATATTATTATTTTTTAAATTTTTCTTCGTGAAATGAAGTTAATTAATGATGTCAAAGAAAATGGTCTTATATTGGTGCCATTCAATCCTTACTGCACATTTGGGAGGAGCGAAAAAAATTATTTTTCTAAAATCAAAAACGGGTAGGTGCCGAAAGTTGCCTTTATATTAGTACAGCATCTATGTGATATTTTAGCGCTGAAAAAGAAATTGTTTGAGTCTGCGCTTTTACTCCAAAAATCGAAGTTTTAGGACATTTTTTTCAAAAAAAATTAAAAATTCCCACAGAGTTAATAATTATTTAAAAGTGTTACTCAAACCTTTATATTTATTTGCTTAATATATTAAAATTATAAAACAATATCTTTATTCCATATAGCTGGAGCAAAACAGACAATTTTTGGTAAGAAAACAGCATTACCACTCTATTGGGACATACAATGAATTGTTGTTTTTGATACAGCTCTTGTTTTCAAAACTACCTTGGACATACGTCGTGGAGGTGGCTGTATTTCATATACCATCCGTCCCAATTAATCGATCATCTTAGTACAGTGTTTTATTTATATATTGATTTGTGATTTTCTTTATCAAAATTTGGCATGTTTTCAATGCATCCACCTAGTTTATCTGTTCTTTGTATCCACATGCTGCTGTGACTATCTTAATGTATATTTTCACAACTTATACAAAAAATGCGAAGCAGAGTATGCACAGGAATATTATTAAAGGGATCTATTCTCTCTGACGATCACCATCACATTAAACTGCTCGCTTCACAACATATTAAAAATGCAAAAGTAGAATAAATGATGGCATACTTATAGTTGAAATACCTGAAATCATCTTTCAAGCAGATCATTACGTAAAAAAGTATAACTGACTGAAAAAAGGGGTTCGGCCATCTATTATCTTTATAAAACTTACATCCAGTTGATAAAAGTTCTATTACCACAACATTTTTTCAATCAGTTATATTTTTTACGTAATGATCTGCTTCAAAGATGATTTCAGGTATTTCAACTATAAGTATGCCATCATTTATTTTACTTTTGCATTTTTTATATGTTGTGAAGCGAGCAGTTTAATGTGATGGTGATTGTCAGAGAGAATTGCACTGAGAATTTATTCTGCACGTGCAGAGCAACCATTGTTGTAAATCACTTTTTTTGCATTACTTTTATGCCGCTTTCTAAGTGTTTTCGTAACCATGTAATTTCCCATTAACTTTTAGATCTCCTTTTTGTAAGTGGACAACATTTGATGGTGAATTGTCCTGGGCATAAACTTATAATGCATAGTACTTTTTGGGGGAATGTACAGACTAATCGATAATAAGTACTTATTTAAAATTAGGATAATTCTATTTATCGCTGTGAATCATTTTCTATGGGATAAGCTTAGAATTGTGTATAATAATGGATCATATGCTGCTTCAACTTCATGAATTTCTTCTGCATCAATTATTAGAGAAGTCGATATAAAACGTTCTAATCTACATGGATTCACTGGATCAATAGGAAAATCTTTGTCCACGTATTATTCACTTCCTATTGCATTTTTTTAAATATAAAATAGAGAATAATGTTAAAAAAATATTTTCTCAAATTGAGAAAAAGATACTCAGAACAGACGGATATTTCTGTCTGATATTGCAAAGCTAATTCATAAGGAAAGTTATTTCTCAGAAGAAATAGGGAATGGGAATTTAGAAGGCAACTCATAAAGCGAATACAATTTTCCGCATCTTATAATCAATCACAGATTGGCAATCAGAGGCTATATGTTCACTCACAAAGTATGAAATCAAAGTTTATACCGCAGGATTTTTTATACCAAATGTAATACACACTTAAAAATAAACGTCTAAAAACTTATTAGAAAATACTCGAATACGAAACAACACAGGAAACGACATAAAACAAATACTAAAATTTCTTTAGAAATATTGTTGCTTTACACTCAAATTTTGTTAGCAATCCTCTGTGACGATCGTTATAATATAAAACAGCTAGCTTCTCAAAATATATCCAATGTAATAGGTTCAGTAAATGATGACATACTAGAACTTAAATCCAGAAAATCAATTTTTAGGCAAATTATTATATATAAAATGCAAATAATTGAAAAAATGCTGTGGTAACAGAACCTCCAATCATAATGTATTAATTGCATGAAATTTTAATGAAGATAATAGACTCCTGAATAGGTTGAACTAACAACATACCCAATACATTACTCAACTTCTCGTCTGTTATACAAGTTATAAAAATATATGTGCACCAGGTCTCACCAGCAGCATCCAAAGTCAGTGAATACAACAAAGAGGTAAACTACTTTGATACATAGAAAACTTATGCCCCCGTTTTCGGGAAAAAAATAACAATTCAATACATAAATAAAACACTGGGCCTAGATAGTTGGATGGTTGAGATGGGTGTAATATGAAATGCAGCCCTCTTTACGAGTTATATACAGAGTAGTTTTGAAAGCAACTAGGTAAGAAAGGCATTCAAAACAACATTTCGTTGTATAATCCAATAGAGAGGTAATGCTGATTTTTTTACTAAAAGTTGTCAGATTTGCTCAAATTATATAGACTACAGATTTTTTTTATAGTTTAAATATGTTAGGCAGATAAATAAAATGATTTAACTAACACTTTTAAATAATAATTATCTCTCTAGGATTTTTTTTTATTTTTTTTTGAAAAAAATGTCAAAAAATTACAAATGTTACCCAAAATGTCGATTTTTGGAGCAAAAGCGCAGACTCAAGCCATTTTTTTTCAGCGGTAAAATTTCACGCAGTTGATGTACTAATATAAAGGCAACTTTTGGCACCTATCCGTTTTTGATTTTAAAAAAATTATTTTTTTCGCTCCACCCTACTGCACATGTAGATAACAACGCCTGGATGTACCAGTGACGGGAAGCTTCATATTTAAATTGATGATGGCATTCATCTATTGGATAATTGTACATTAGGTTGGATCGAAAATTTTTTTTTCACAGTCTCAAAACCTACCTATGAGGAAAAGATGTTCTTTTGGAGGGAGATTAAGAGAAAAATAATTTAAAAAATTAATTTTAAATTTTACTACTGCCACAATGAGGTTGAATTTCGAAAAAAGTAAAAAAAGACCTAATTTTGGCCATATGATGTTTATTTCAAAATAATGGTTTTAAAAATTATCCAAAACCTACCTATGCGTAAAAGATACTATATTATAGGCTGAGTATGAGAAAAATAATTAAAAAAATTAATTTCAAAATTTAAAGCTGCTGCAATGTGGCTCATATTTATGAATTTGAACGTTTTTACGGTAAAAAATTATTATTATCCCTATTATTATTATGTAAAATAAAATATGAATTTTAGAATTTTAAACATTTATTACAATGAGGGGATATTTGATTGATTACAAGATAAAACCTTTAGTTTCTCAATTGACAGCTTCATTAGTATTAAATCAAGAAAAATCGTCAACATTGCAATTGGCGATAACGACGTTCGGTATTGAAAATCGGCATGAGATTTTGTAATTCAATTTGATTTTTATAAAACCGTCTCTTATATACTATGGTCCATACACAGCAGAAATACATCCGTGACTATTTTGATTATTAGTTTTGTAGAATGAGCATTGCGTGAATAGATACTATTGATAGTAGATGTTATTGCCCCTGGAATGATTGCTGGATTTACCTGATCAATGAATCCTTCTGAAATCATGTTGTTTCTAAATCCGTCAGTTAGTAGAGGTTCGAAACATTTTCCTATTTAATTAAATCTATGTAATCCGTCGCAAAAGGTTAAAAAGCTGGTAAATGGAAAATGTAGATATTTCTTAATGTAATGATTAGGATTACTGCAGACCGTTTGATTTCATTCGCGCGCTTTTAGAATTCATATACTGACATAAATGAAAATACAAAAAGCTTCTCACATGCTGCGAATAATTTTTCTATTTCACCAGTGAAACATTTGTGCCCAGCCGCGGTTCCATCCACGCTGCAAAAAGATGACATAATGGAATCTCATTGGTGTGTAACTAGCACAAAAACCATTGTAGTGGACGCGTAAAGATCAATTCCATATTTCGAATAACACTACCTTTAATAACTATGTTAACAGATATTCCTTCACAGCCGATCGCAACCAACTTTGTTACATGTATATTATTGTTAATACATGACAAAAAAATGTACGTCGTGTTTTCAAATTATTTGGTACTCTCCCAGAATTTACATATATGTGGCCGATGTATTCAGAACCAAGTTCTTTTTTCAAGCTCAAGTCTGCTTCTGTTATGATTTTTTTTCTGTTGTTTTCTAGTGATGTAGTCTGTCTTTACACCCATCAAAGTTTAAAGAAAATGGCCATGATCATAATCTTTTACAAATGACTAAAGAGAATGACTAAAACGATGGAGTGGTCTTTGGTTTGGTTTGTCATGCCGATTTTTTTCTATCAATAGCATTCGATTCATAGTTTTGTGAGATAATGCCCACATATTCCCACATATTCCACATCTTGAAGTGCACCAGACATGATGGCAGCACCTGCTTGGTCGGAAATGCCCAAACTGTCCAATATTCTGGCTGATGCCAATCTTCGTCACTACAGGTGATGTGACACCTAGCTCGGCAGTATTTTGGCTTTTCAGTGATAGCTGATGATGCAGAAAAGTGAGTTTGCTCTCAATACGTAGGTTTAGCTTACACTCAATATTCATATTCATATTCAAATCTATTTAACTGAAAAAAATAGGCAGTACTTTCGGAAATGGTCCAAAAGACTGTAGTAGATTTCAATATCTTATTTTGTTTTACAAGAATTAAGAAGAGCGCAATATTTGTCTTGAAACAGTTTAATTTTTCTTAAAATGCTGGTGTGGTAAATTATTGAGATTGAATCTAATTTACAGGTCACTTGTAACTTATTATCAACTCCTTCTCATTGGAAGGAAATTGATGTTGACCGATTCCTTTCTTCGGTTATTTTTTAAATACCAATATATAAGTTTTATAATTTTTTGTAATAGGGAGCATATTTACTGGCAAATGAAAGCCAGACCCAAATAGGGTGTAATTCATATCTCTCTGTCTCTGTCTCTCTTTTTATTTATTTAATTTTTTTAACAACGCCATGGTACAGTAATTTTCAAGGTACACTAAGCTACACAATACACAAGCAGACAAATCCTAACTGAGAAAACTGGAACTGCCAGTTTTTCAAAACTTTAAATCACTTGCAGCATAGTATTAAATTTCGAAATTAGATTTTTCATTTATTTATTTTTTTACTTAATATCCATGCGATATAATATTTCTTACGCAAAGGTAGATTTTGATTGATATTAAAATGATTATTTTGCTTCAAAAATAAATCTAACCAAAATTAGATCTTTTTCCATTTTTTCAATATTTTATCGAATTTTCAACTTTTTTGTGGCAGTATTAAATTTCGAATTTATTACTTATTATTGTTTTTTACTTAACCTCCATACGATATAACATCTTTTCCGCATTATTGGATTTTAAAAATTATTGTTTTTGACAAAAATAACCTAACCAAAATTCGGTTTTTTCCATTTTTTTTCAACAATTCAGCCCTTTTGTGGCAGCATTAAATTTTTTAATTAATTTTTTTTATTATTTTTCCCTTAATCTCCATACAATAGAACATATTTTCCGCATAGGTAGATTTTGATGAATGGTTCTTTTTTTTGCCATAGACAATCGATCCACCCTATTGTACATTGGATATATGATACACAAAAATGAATCGTTATTTAACAGTTTGTCTAACAAAGCCTGTTTCATTTTTTCCTCCCCTAACATTATTTCTGCTTTCCATAACTTATAAAACGGAATAATTAGACATTTAGACAACATATTGGTGTATTTCAAGGATATTGTTGTTTAAACAAGAAGTAGATGTATGGTAAAACTATGATGTTTACCGATCCAGAGCCGAGAGGCTCCATGCGGTCCAACTGACAGGTCACGAGTCCTCCGAATCAAGAGGAACGAAGTGACGCCCGGCCACCACGACAGTGCCGCTGCCGGCCAGGAACAACATGCAGGGGCACCAGGCACACGACCCATGCGTCGTAGCACGGCGTCTCGCCAACCGCAGCCACCGAAATGACACTACCCGAGCCCTACAAGGCTGACACCAAGGGGAGCAAATGTAGCAAGCGATGTAGCAAAAGCTGCCTGAGCAGACCGCTGATCAACGGACCCAGCTTTCAGGGAAGACTTACAGAAAAACGACTCGAATCCTCGTTACGTACAAGGAAAACCCTGAAAAACCTTGTATAGTCGTTTCGTCCGAATCGCCCCCACAAGTGTTCACGGACTCCCCTTATAGAGTAGTTCGTTCGAACGATTTGGAAATCTTGCGTTCGAGAAATCTTCGGAACAAGACGGTCGAGAGCTCAATTGCCCCGGTGGCCAACCCGATCTAATGTTTTTGTCAAGAGATCGCTGACTATCTCAATGATGCCTTTCCTGCTGTAATGATCAAAGCAAAGATCGGTAAGCGTTCGAGTGTGGAAGTTTGGTGGGAAACTGTTTTCACTAATGGACCTCCACAGGGAGCACTCATATACACAATGGGAAATCGTGCTGATCCCTTTCCCGCAAAAGCACGCAGGGTTGCCTTTAAAGAAGCGGGCTGGTGGTCACCGAAGGTGCCATGTCCGGTTTAACCTGGTTTAGAAAGATAACCACCCTGGACTCTCTTAGTGTAGATTCTCTGGAAGATCGCATATGTCAACCGGCCGTCCTCAGATCGATTCCACCATTCTTGCCTATCTATGAGTTCCCGGTCAAGGAGCTTCCTCTTGACTTGACGTCCTGAGACAAAAACATGAATGTCAACCGTTTGTCGACGCGCAGCCTACTTAGCGAGAGCATCGGCATGTTCGTTCAACGCGTATCTGACATGAGCCTTAATCCAGTGCATATGGACCCTGATTCCTCGGTTGGCAACCAGGTGTCTAATCTCGGCTACTGCTTTGTGCCTAGGCACCAAGGAGCAAAGCGCCTAAAGCGCCGATCTCGTGTCCGAGTAGATATCGAGTTCACCAAGATTTCTCCGAAGAGCATCGGGGATCGCCTCTTTGATTGCGCGGACCTGCTGCGAAAACAGTCGGCCCGTCGGAGAGGCGGAACCTTCCCTCCGCAAAAATGCCATCCCTAGTGACGAGGTGATAGGCACAACCCGCCTTCTCACCAACTAGTTTCGAACCATCCGTATAGTAAGTATACGGTGTTTTCCGGATGAGTTCCGGTGTCCATGGTTTTCTTCCTGGATAGCATCTTTGAGGTTGGTACTTCCAAACCTCCACCATGTCTGGCGAATTATTTGGTCTTTCAATACTCTCACCCCATTTTGTGAGGGCCTCGAAATCGCGTTCGATATCAACACGGAGGTCCAGTTGAATCACCCTGGACAAGAGATTTAACGCATCCGTTGACACCATGCTGTAGCACTTGGTGACACATCGTAGGAGACCTCTCTGAATGCTCAGTTGTCTCCTACGACGAACCACTTTGTTGGAGTACCAAATAGGGGTCGCGTAAAAGACTATACGCTCGGCCACAACCGAGTAGACCGCCTTACGAACATTAGGCTTGAGTCCCCAAGTGGCTATTGCCAATCTAGTTAACTTGAACTGGACTTTGGTTGCCTTCTCTTGGACGATATCCAAGTGAGGCATCCAACTGAAATCCCTGTCAAAAACCTCTCCAAGGTACTTGATCTGTCTGGAAAGCTTGACCCGGTGTTCATCCATCCGGATAGGTACTGAAGGGTCGTAGTTCATTTTTCCCTTTATTGGTATGGCAGTGTACAAGCACTTATCAAAACTGAACTCCAGGCTGCATCCTATCACCCTATCGTGAACCTCTGCGAGAACACGCCGGACAATGTCAGTGAACTTATTGAGCTCCGTGCAACGCGCAAGGATTAGTATATCGTCGGTAAAGACAAGTTTGGTCCATGCCTCCTCAATAAAAAGACATTTCAGCAAGCTGTTGATCAACACCAGCCACAGAACCGGCCCGAGACACACGAACCCTGTGGCACCCCAATGTTAAAGTATTGCTCGTATGCTTTCGAAATGATCGATCTATGCCACAGAAAAGAGTCTATCAGGCCCAGGAGCCCCGGAGGAACTCCGTATTCTTCCAAAAGACGTAGCATGTGTCCCGCCGGGCGCTGTTGAAGGCATTCTTGATATCCAAGCTTATGAGACAGGAGTATTGACCTGTCCTCTTACTTTGAGAAACGTACTTGACCACTTCATGGAGCGCATCAATGGTGCATCGATTTCGTCTGAAACCTAGATGTATGGTAAATGGGATAAACATTTTTTATGGATTTTTCTACTCCATTTGAGATCACTCCCACAATCTTACCATTATTAGAAGATTTCGTAGGGTTATATGACATACCTCTTCATATAAACATACCTCTTCATGAACGGCAGAGTACGGGGAGGGGCAAGAGAAACGCAAAATACGAAGAAGGGTTCACAGAGCTTTTCTACGGTATATCACTAGAGTTGCAAAAAGTCGGTTTATTCCCGGGTTTATTTCCAATAGACCAGGTTTATTCCCAAAAAACCGAATTATTTCAAAAAACCCGGGTTTTTTCCAGGTTTATTCCTAAAAACCCGGTTTATTCCCGGGTTTAAACCGGGTTTTCTCTAACCTTTGCAACGCTATATATCACATTGGGGTGGGCTTAGTTTTGGAAAAATGCCCCCCGGCTGTCCACAGTGGAGAACCATTCAAATGAGTAGTATAATATAAATTAGAGGTCACAGAGCTTTTCAACGATATATCACATGTGGGGTGTCGGCAAAAGTTAGAAAAGTTGCTCCCAGAGTTCCAATTATTGCGTCCCGCACGGAATATTCCCTCCCTTTCTTTGAAAATTTCACATGTTATGAAAAAAAATATTGGAGGGCCCCATGCAAAAACACAGTCTTAAGTGCTAAAAACGCTACGATTTCGAAAAACTCAAAAAAATGTCCCTCGAGGACCATACTAGAAGGTAATAGGGAAGAAAAAAGAAAGTTTCATAATATGAAATAGGGGTTCGAGGGTTTTCCGATGATACGACACATGACGAATCTCAAAAATCTCGGCTTCAACTTTACCCCCCCCCTCTTTCCCTCTTAAGGGTGGAAGCTTTAGATTCGTTGAAACATGTCTTTAATTATTGTTTTTTAGTAGATTTATTTTCTGCAGTTTCAACCTCCTAAATAACAAAGTTGCAGAAATGTGCCAAAATTTTTAAAATTTTCGACCCCACCTTTTTTATCCCCTTAGGATCAAAACTTGTAAAATTGCTAAAGTATGTTTTTATTTTTTTTTATATCCCGCTTCTACCTAAAACGATTATTGAGATACTGCAAGATGTTTTATAAATTTCAAATCCCTCCCTGTTAACGCCCTTGTGGAGATTTTCAAAAATCTCGTCTTAGTGCACGCATACAGTACTTTTCATGCTTCTTGATTCAGTAGTTTAAGCTGTGAGTTGATTATCAGTCAGCCACAAAAAACTATTTTATACGTGTATAGATTTACTAATGCTATGCGCAGATGTATATTATTGCTTCAAAGTAAGACACCTTTGGAAGAACTTCTAGCTTAGTTTCAGTAAATGTACTCAATGGTACCTTGGATGAGTGAGTCGGAAAAGGGTTTTCCCAGTTATAAAAAAATGTCCATTTGATATTATAAACTTAGAAAGATTTTATATCCCATTTTAATCAAAATATACTTGACTTTTATTTTCTATTTATATTTATGTATATACAAATGAGGGGAAAAAACACTTGTTGCATTGTTTGTGCTACAATGTGTAAACCAAACTGGGAATTGATAGTTGTAGGATTTGAATATAGCTTATGAACTGAAAAATATATGTCTACTTTTGTATCATGCATTTCGGAGGGCGAACTAGAAATATTTCCTTTTTGTTCAAAGAAATATTGTAATTTTTTTTCAGAAATTTTAGCAAGTAAATGTTTTGGTGAAAATAAAATATTTTGAAAAATATACATACAAACTTCAGAACAAATTTAATTTGCAAAAGCAAACTTTTCTGATTACGTAAAATATGTTTCGAAGTTCACTTTAAAATATATTTCCATGTATTCATTCTTGAATAAAAAATAACCTTTCAGTGCTGATGTATTACGTAACTCTTATATATTTCTAAATTTTAGTTGGAGGATTATTTAAGCTGTCTCATATTGCTATAGAAAGTTTATTTTCTTCTATGCCAGTTAAACAAAATATGTGAAATTTTTGCCCTAATGCTGAATAAAAATGTTTGTAAAATATTGAATAAGAAGTACACATTGCTACTCTTTATTGGTATACAATTAATAATAACACAAAATGGTACCTTTAATTAAAAATAAATTAAATCGTTTTTTCATCTTATATAAACACAGATTGGGATAATACATTTGACAAAGTAGAATTTACAAAACTTTTGTAATAACTTAAAATATATTTATGTTTTAGTATTTATCACAGGTATAAAGAAAATCCAAATTTCTTAATTTGAAAAAAAAAAAAAAAAAATATATATATATATATATATATTTAATATTATTTTCTTTTACCGTTTTCTATATATTTCTTACATTTGACCGCTCGGAATCTAAATGTTTTTGGAATTCGAGAAAATACTTGCAGAAATATTTGTTTTTGTTATTTTCAAAATTCGTATGCATAAGTTAAAACACTTCAAGCTGTAATATAGGAAAAACAAAATTACAATTACATTGCGATATTTATTCGGCTATATAATATATATCGGCTATATTCGGCTACTAATAAAAAATTAGTTAATTCAAAGGAAAAAAAAGGAAGTAAACACAATAGTTTTAAACTAAAAACTAATATTTTTTCACAATTTTTTCTAAAGATAAACTTTATCTGAAGTTTGAACACATTCCGTGCATTTTCGCTTGAGATAGATTGTCCATAAAATTGGTGTTACATATATAAATTAACATATATATTATACATATTAAAAGGTAGGCAAAAACAGGTATTGGAAAATTTTGCAATCATTTTCTAATCCTGTTCTTGACATTTAAAAGTATTAAAAACCTAAAATAGGAGGAAGTTAAAAATTTTCACGTTTCCAATATTAAAAAAAAATGAAAATATATTTGTGTAATTTTACAGGAAGGATATATTTTATGTGTTCAATACGTTTACTACTGATAACGAATATTTAAATTTTTCATCAAAATATATCATCTCAAAAGCCACTTTTAACGCGTGTTTTTTTTTTTTTTTTTTTTTTTGCTCTTTTAACTCTAAAGCAATTTGATAAATTTTCATTTAAGATCCTAAGTGGAAATGCTTTACAATACCGATAAGGGAGAAATAAAAGATTAAAGAAACCTGAATAAAAAGCGAAAATAAAAGCTTTGTGTGCTTTTAACTAAATAATCTGCACCCACTCCATACTTTTAGTAATATCCGACAATGTCTTTTAAAAAAAATATTGATTTTTATTTAATATCGCTAGAAGAATGCGAAGGAGACTTTCTTCAAACAGCTTTAAATAAAACACCCCGAGTGAATCTCCCCGTCATTCGTTCGTCAACAATTTTTAATAACGCATATCACAAAAATATTTTCAGGAGAACTTGTATAACACACTTTTAATAAAATGCAAAGAATTTTCATAAATGGAGTTCTTAGAACTTTTTATCAAGATGGATCTCATGTAAATATTATTGTAAAAATAAATTTCCATTTTTTTAATAAGGGATGAGAACATCTAATTTTTTTTCAAGAATTTCTCTAAAGAGTCGATAGATTCGATGCTGGATTCTTTTATTTATTTGTTCCAAGAATTATGAAAACTATTTATGAATATCGTGTAAAAAAATGATATTTGCACTTTCATTTTCTGCTGTTAACTCTGCCATTCACACAAGTTCTGAAATTACTTTTGATAATATATGTCTCTGTGATTGTAGAATGCATTGTACACATTAATTATAAAAAGAAGTTTTCATATACGTCCATTAAAAATATTTCAAAAATATGCATTAAAATATTTAATTGCTATAAAGGACGTTAAATACTAATAAAAACATTAAAATATCTTATTAATTTTTACATGTTTCGATTGAATTTACTCAATCATCATCAGAAAAAGAAAAGACAAATAAACACAAACATAGAAAAGATGATGATTGAGTAAATTCAATCGAAACATGTAAAAATTAATAAGATATTTTAATGTTTTTATTAGTATTTAACGTCCTTTATAGCAATTAAATATTTTAATGCATATTTTTGAAATGCATTGTACACTGTAAAAAATGTGTACAGTTACTAAGATTTTTCTAATAGACTTGTATTGTAAGAACTTTTCAAGTAATGGTAATAGCAAAAACTCGTGTAACCTTCCTCGGTTACGTGAAATTTTGCTGCTTTCGTTACACGAAATGTTTTTGGAATACAAAACTACTAGAAAAATCTTTGTAACTGTACAGATTTTTTTACAGTGTATATTTAATATATCCTAACATAAATAAATATTTTTCAATGCTTTTATTTTATTTGCTTTTTTAAAAAATGATGTATCTTTTTTCTTTGTTCTCAAAATATTTAAAAAATCTTTTCTTAGATTATAGTTCATATGTTAAAAGCTGACGAACTTTGAGTCAGAGTTTAACACTTAGTGAAAAATTAGTCATATATTTTAAAATTTGCTTTTTAAACTGGAAAAAAGCGACATCTTTTAAGATAATCATCCAGTATAAATGAGTTAAAAATATCAATTTTTATTAATTATTGAAAATTCAATAATAGAATGGAGTTAATAATGATACAAATCAGGTCGAATAAATTTATTGTATGCCAGATTAGGAATCCCCTCGCAAGCACAGTATAGTAGCGAAACAAGTTGTGCTACTAGATTAAAAATGAAATGAATATTTATTTATGTAAGCGTATAAGAGAATATAAATTTTTATCAAATTCTGTGCATTAGATATTGATACATAGATATCACAGAGATAGTGGGAAACGCAGCATAGCAATGCCACTTGTAACACGCTATATATGCTAACGTTTCGAGAATAATTTATATCTGCAGTTTGTTTGAATTCAGTGGTTTTTCCCCCCTTAAAATAGAGTGGCCCCAAAATTTCTATTGCACACACAGGTTAACACATTAAAACATAGACAACAGACAGATACTGGGTAATTTTGCGATTATTGTTAAACCTTATTCATGACATCTCAAAGCATTTAAAACCTAAAATAAAAGCTAGCTGAAAAAGTCAGTAGTCGTGTAATTTCAAGGACAGGGCAGATTTTATGTGTTTATTATATTTAGTACTGATAACTAATGTTTGAAGTATTTCCTCAAAACATGTCATTTCGAAAGCCTTTTTTGTAAAATAATTTTTGTTCCTTTAACTATAAAACAATTCGATTTTTTAAAAAAATTAAGATTAAGAAAGGAAATGCTTTACAATACCGAAATGGGAGTAAAAAAAGATTAAAGAAATCTGAATAAAAAAAAAAGTATTGTGCTTATTTAACTTAATTATCTGCATCCTCTCCATAATTTCTCCAATATCTGACAATTTCCTATTAAAAAAAGTATTAATTTTTATTTAATATCGCTAGAAGAATGCAAAGGAGACTTTCTCCAAACAGCTTTAAATGAAACACACCCAGCGACTCTCCCGATCGTTGCTTCGTCAAGAATTTTTAATAAAGCATATCAGGAAAACATTTTTAGGGGAGCTCGTATAACACACTTTTATAAAATGCGAAGAATTTTCATAAATGGACTTCTTAAAACTTTTTATCAAGATTGATCTCGTACTAATATTATTGTAAATATAAATTTCCATTACTTTTTATGGAAGATGCGTAAATATGCCTTTTATCTAGGTTTTCTATAAAGAATCGATAGATTCTATGGAGTATTGTTTAATTTATTTTCCCCATAATTATAAAAACTATTTATAAATAGTGTGGAAAAAAATTTGTTATTCTGCATTTTGATTTTCTGATGTTAAGGCTCTTAATCCGAATGGCTGTTAATCCATAGAATGCATTTGTATATTTAATATATCTCATCAGAAATAAATATCTTTTAATCCGTGACTTCCGTAATCTTTGAAATCTGTGCCTTTTAGGTGCATTCTCAATTATGTAAATACTTAGCACCTATGGTTGTCGTTGAGTCCATCCATCTGTCCGTCTGTAAGTCTGTCTGTCTGTCCGCATGTAAGAACGCTAAAACTACTCAATTGAATCGTTTGAAATTTAAAATACATAATTATTACATAATTTTGTCGAGTCATTTCAAATTTTATGAAAATCGGATACATAGATCAATTACAGGGACAATCAAAAGGATTCCGTTATATTACAGTCAATGGGGATAAAAGTTTCAAAAGTATTTTAATGGTGTTACACTCATTCGAACATAATAAAATAGACATGAACCTATGAAGTGTATATGTACTAAAATACACATTTTGTCAATCTGTGATTAAAGGATATTTATAATTAAATTACATATCCAGACTAAAGTATTCCACTACATAATGCTATCCGGGGAAACTATTTTTGGGGTATGTTTTAATTATATTAAACTGTTTCACATTTTATGAATATGATATACGTTGCTGAAGCGTAATAAAAGTTACTTCCTGTATATTTACAGGAACACACGCACACACACACACAAAAAGATTTCAGCCATTATACTGTATCCGAAGTATTGTCTACTTTAATAGCAAGATCTAAATAATTTTGAAACTCCGTTATCGTACGAATGCACCTCATTTGCTACGCTTTACGTGCAATTTCCCGCTTGTTTTTATTGTGATAAAGTGGCCACAAAATTTGTATTACACACATAGGTTAACATATATACTTATTCTAAGATAGAAAAAATAGAGATAGAGAGAAATTTTGCAATATTTTTTAAATCTTATTCATCTCATCTAAAAGCAGTTAAGTACTAAATTAAAAGGAATTTGAAAACTTTCACGTTTCAAAATTTTTAAAAAAAATGTAGTCGTGTAATTTCACAGGAAGGCTATATTTTATGTGTTTAATATATTTAGCACTGATAACGAATATTTAAACTTTTTCATCAAAATATATCATTTTAAAACATATTTTAATACGCGTAAAATATTTTTTGCTCCATTAACTCTAAAACAATTCGATAAATTTGTATTTCAGATCCAAAATTGAAATGCTTTAAAATACCGAAATGGAAGAATAAAAATAATAAAGAAATCTGAATAAAAAATAAAAATTATTTTCAACTTAATGATCTGTACCTTTTCTATACTTTTTTCCAATATGAGACAAGTTCTTTTTAAAAAAGCATTGTTTTTTTATCTAATACTGGTAGAAGCATGGCGAAGGAGACTTTCTTAAAACAGCCATAAATAAACCACACCCAGCTAATCTCCCAGTCATTGCTTCATCAACAATTTTTAGTAAGGCATATAATGAAAAATATTTTTAGGAAATCTCGTGTTACACACTTTTATAAAATGTGAAGAATTTTCATAAATGGAGTTCTTAAAACTTTTTATCAAGGTTGATCTCGTAGAAATATTTTTGAAAAAATAAATTTCCAATATTTTTATTAGGAATGAGTAATTCTGATTTTTTTCTGCTTTTCTCTGAAGAATCGACAGATTCTAGCCAGGATTCTTTACTTATTTTATCCAGAATTTTTTTTAATATCATCATGCATATTTGTTTTCTGACGTTAAGGCTGCCAGACTCCCAGCTTCTGAATTTGCCTTAATAATTCCAAGTCTATGGTCGTAGAATGCATTTTGCACATTTAATATACGAGGGCATTTCGAAAAGTAAAGATACAACCTAGGGCGGAGGAAAAGAAAAGTTTTGGCAAGCAAGTTGGCAACACAGGTGTTAACCTTGAACCATTAGCTTTCGCCTCGCGGTTTTTCGGCAGTTCAACGTTGATTCTGGTTGGAGTAGGTCGTGTTTAAAATGGCTCCGCCGATTCAGAATCCCGCCAAATGCGAAGTGTGCTCCGTCATACGTTTTCTTCATGCAAGAGGTCAGCGACCAGCGGATATTCACAAAGAAATTGTTTCTGTTTATGGGAACATTATCAATCGAAAAAATGTAACGAAATGGTGTCATTATTTCTCTGAAGGTAGGACCGATGTTCATGACGAACAAAGAACAGTTCGGCCATCTGTGATCTCTGATGCCCTTCTTCAGGGAACGGAGGAAGCAATTCGTGCGAATAGACGTCTCAAATTGAAAGAATTGCATCAGATAATACCGGAAGTGTCATCCACGACATTCCACGACGATAATGAGATCAACGATGAAGTTGAAATGTGGTTCCGACAACAGGCGGAAACCTTCTATGACTGTGGGATACAAAAGCTTGTGCTCCGACTTAACAAATGTTTGGATAACGGGGGTGATTATGTCGAAAAATAATAAATAATCCAGTTGATAAGATGTAACTTAATGTTTTCTAAATAAATGTTTTTTTAAGGAATGCGAGCTATTGTATATTTACTTTTCGAAATGTCCTCGTATTTCAACAATAATACATATAATTTAATGTTTTTTTTTTCGCTTTACACTGTTAAATATCTTGTCCTAATTTGAACCAAAATTTGATGCTCAGTAGCTTTCACTGTAAGATGATAAAATATTGAAACAATATTTAAAGCTCCTGATGAAGCATGGTTCCAATAGTTGGAGCGAGGTTGAAATAGAAAGCTTCAAATGTTAGAGCGAGGTTTCACCATCTTTTGTTGGTAACCGCTGAGCACCAAAATTCGGTTTAAATTTGAGCAAAATTTTTAGCAGTGTACGTTTATTTAAGATCAAAAATGCAATTGCTTTACAATAGCGAAAAGGAAGAAAAATATTAAAGAAGGCTCAATAATAATAATAATAATAATATTAATAAAAGCTTTGTGTGTGGTTTGTTTAAAAAGCCATTTTTAAATCGTGTTTTTGGCATTTAGAAGTATTAAAAAGGTCGAAATAAAAAATATTAAAGAAATCGGAATAAAAAGCGAAAATAAAATCTTTGTATGTTTTTAACTTAATAATCTGCATCCTCTCCATCCTTTTCCCGGTATCAGACAATTTCCTAAAAATGTATTGATTTTTATCTAAGATCACTAGAAGAATACGAAGGAGACTTTCTTCAAACAGCTGTAAATAAAATACACCCAGTGAATCTCCCTATCATTGCTTCGTCAGAAATTTTTAATGACGATATCTCAAAAATATTTTTAGGAGATCTCGTGTAACACACTTTTATCAAGTATGAAAATTTTTCATAAGTTTTCTTAAAATTTTTATCAAGATTGATCCAATGAAAATATTATTGTAAAAATAAATTTCTAATATTTTTAGAGGGATGAGTAAATACGCCTTTTTCCCCTTTTCTCTAGGGAAACGATACATTCTATGCAGGATTTTTTTTAAATTATTTTATTCAATAACTGTGAAAACTACTTATGAATATTGTGGAAAAATTGTTTGATGTTTATTTTCTGTTGATAAGGTTGCAAGCCACCCGGCTAATGAATTTACCTTGATACTTCCAAGCCTATGGTTGGAATATATTTTGTACATTTAATAGATTTCTGCAAAAATAATTATTTTTTTAATATTTTTGGTAAGTTTTTTAAGTTAATTTAAGATAAAAATGGAAATGCTTTACAATACCTAAATGGGAGTAATAAATGATTAAAAAAATATGAAATAAGTAAATAAAATCTTTGTGTGTTTTTAACTTAATAATCTGCACACTTTTTCATCCTTTTTCCAATATCAAACAATAAAAAAAAGCTTATTTCGCTAGCCGAATACTAAGGAGACATTTTTCAAAGAGCTTTAAATAAAACACACCCAGCGAATCATCCAGTCATTGCTGCGTTAACAATTTTTAATAACGCATATCATGAAAATATTTTTATGAGAGCTTGTATAACACACATTTATAAAATGTGAAGGATTTTCATAAATGGAATTCTTTAAAGTTTTTTATCAAGAGACGTCTCATGTAAATATTATTGTAAAAATAAATTTTCATTTTTTGTGAAGGATGTGTAAATCTTCATTTTCTTTAGATTTTATCTAAAGAATTAATATATTTTATACAGGATCCTTATACTTATTTTAATCAGTATGAAAACTATTTATGAATATTGTGGGGAAAATTATTATTATGCATGTTTATTTTATTACCTTAAGGCTAGTAGCCACCCGGCTTCTTAATTTACCTTGATAATTCTAAGTCTACGATCGTAGAATACATTTTATATACCTGTGGCTTCCGGTAATAGCCAGGTAAGGCACATTTTTGAAAAAATTGAGATAATTTGGGAAAATATAGCTTTAAAAGTGTACTTTCATCTGTCATAGTGCTGAAAAATGATAATCGAATACTTCCCGTCATAGAGCAACTACAAATTTTCATTTAAAAATTGAAAAACAGTAATAATCATTCTGAATTAATAAAAACCATTTTTATATAACTATTTTGGAAAAAAAGAGGTTTTTATATCCTAATTGAATGTAGTAAGAATTTTTAAGTTCTAATCTATTTTATAAAAATAATGATAAAAAGACTTTTGAAAACTTTAAACGTTAATAACTCAAAATATTAAAAATGCACCTTAACTGGTTATTACCGGAAGTCACAGATATTTAGTATATTTCAGCAAAAACAAATATTTTTATTTTTTTATTTTTATATATTTATTTATTAATGTTTGTACTCTTTTTACTTTTATTTGATCAAAAATGTAAATGCGTTACAATACCGTAAAAAGAGAATTAAAAGATTAAAGAATTCGGAATAATAAAAATATAATAAAAGTTTTGTGAGTTTTTAACTTAATAATCTGCATCCTCTCCATTCTTTTTCCAATATCCGACAATTTCTTTTTAAAAAGTACTGATTTTTATCGCTAGAAGAATGTGAAGAAGACTTTCCCCTAACGGCTTTCTTCAAACATCTTTAAATAAAACACACACAGCCAGTCTCCGATCATTGCTTCGTCAACAATTTTTAATGACACGTATCAGGAAAATATTTTTAGGGGAGTTCGTATAACATAATTTTATAAAATGTGAAGAATTTTCATAAAAGGAGTTCTTAAAACTTTTTTCTAAAGATTTTCTCTGAAGAATCATTATATTGTATGCATTATTCTTTTACTTATGTTATCCAATAATTATGAAAACATTTTTTAATATTGTGGAAAAAAATGTTATTATGATGGTGTATTTTTTACGCTAAGACATCTGTACACCCACCTTCCGAATTTTCCTCGATAATTAAAAGTCCATGGTCGCATTTCGTATAGTTAATAAGTTTCACCAGAAGTAAATATTTTTAAATTTTTTTGTTTGTTTTTATGCTTCTTACGTTTGTATAAAATCAAAAATAGAAATGGTTTACAATATCGAAAAAGAAGAAATAAATGTATTAATGAAATCTGAATAAAATGAGAAAAAAATATATTTGTATGTTTTTAACGTAATAATATGCACCCTCTCCATTCTTTTTCCAATATCCGACAATTTCTTTAAAAAATGCATTGATTTTTATCTAATATCGACAGAAGAATATGAAGGAGACTTTTTCCAGACAGCTTTAAATAAAACAACCCAGTGAATCTCCCCGTCACTGCTTCGTCCACAATTTTTAATAACGCATATCACGAAAATAGTTTTAGGAGTGCTAGCATAACACATTTTTATAAAATGTGAAGAGTTTTCCTAAATGGAGTTCTTAAAATTTTTATAAAGATTGATCTCAAACAAATAGTATTGTAAAAATATATTTCCATTATTTTTATTAGGGATGAGAAAATCTTAACTTTTTTATGCTTATCTTTAAAGAATCGACATATTCTAGGCAGGATTCGTTTACTTATTTAATGTAATAAATATGAAAATATTTATGAATATTGTGGAAAAAATATTATTATGCATGCTTATTTCTTTACTTTAAGACAGCTAGTCACTCACCTTCTGAATTTACATTTTATGGTCGCATTTCATATATAGGATAGGTTTCAACAGAAATAAATATTTTTTGAATTTTTGTTTGTACACTTCCTAAGTTGATTTAAGGTCAAAAATAGAAATGCTTTACAATACCAACAAAATAAAAATAAAAATAAAATAAATCTTAGTAAAAGTGTTAAAAAAGCTTTGTGTGTTTTTAACTTGATAATCCGCACCCTCTCCATCTTTTTTAGCTCACAGGCTATCAAAGCCAGAGAGTTCATGTGCCTACCCGTTCTATATGCAGTATGTACGTGCGTAAAGCGATAATTCATGATGAAAATTTCCGATTCACTTGGAATTTGGTATATAGGTATATACTGATAAGGCGCTTCTTTGATAAATTTTTGGAGTTAGTTCGATGTGCATAAGAGGGGGAACTGTGGGTAATTTCACTCCACTTTATTTATAATAAGTTATTCATGCAGAATTATCAGATTTCGTTAAAAATTTGTATATAGGATCATTCTGATGAGATACCTCCGTGATTAGTATTAGGTGTTCATTGGATAAGTATAATAGGGGAATGATGGCCTCATGCCCCCCCCCCTTTTTTTAATATAAATGGGTTTTTCATCTAGAATTATCAGTTTTCATTCAAATTTTAGATATATGATCATTCTGATGAGGCACCTTCGTGATTAGTATAGGTTTCATTGGACAAGTGTAATGAATTAGAACGGGCGGCTAATTCCTACCCCTCGATTTATATAAATGGGTTTTTCTTGCAGAATTGTCTGTTTTCGTACAAAATTTAAGTATAAGATCATTCTGACGAGGCGCCTCCGTGATAATTATTAGGTGTTCATTGGATAATATAAGATCGGGGAGGCTAATGCCCCTCCCCTTGGTATATATAAATGTCTTTTTTATGAAGTATGTATCAGATTCCATTCAAATTATAGTCACAGGATTATTCTGATGAGGGCATCGCCATGATTAGTTTTGAAAGTTCATTGGATAGGTATAAAAAAGGAGACGGGGGTTAATCCCCCACCCTTAATTTCGGAAAAATGTGTGTATCATGCCAATTTATCAGATTTTATTCAAATTTTAGACATAGGATCATTTTGATGAGGGCACCTCCATCATTTATACTTTGAGTTCATTGGATAAGTCTAAGAGGGAGGACATGGGACGTAACTTTCCCCTTAATTTAGGTTAATGGGTTTTTCTCTCAGAATTTTTCAATTTGCTTCAAATTTTGGATATAGGTTCATTCTGACAAGTCGTTTCCCTGATTAGTTTTGGAAATTCATTGGATAAGTATAAATGGGGGATCGGTAGGATAACCCTCATAATTTAGGTAAATGTCTTTTCTTTCAGAACAAATCGACTTGCTTCCATCTTTGAATACAGGCTCATAGTGATAAAATGTTTCAATAATTAGCTGTGGGATGTATTGTTAAGTATAAAGAGGATATTTGTGATTATCCCCCTCCCCTTAAATTTGATAACTGTGTTTTTATGCAGAGTTATCCGATTTGTTTTTAATTTTGGATGTAGGTTCTTTTTGATAAGGCGAATCTGTGAATAGTTTTGGAAGTTTATAAGTTAAGTATAAAAGAGGGGGTATAACCCCTTTTAACCCGTCAGTAGTCGCGTGTCGGTCTTTTCGCCGCCCGTATAACTTATCTTCTCCTAACTTATATCACATTACAAATACAACGGAGATCTACCACGTAGCTGACTTTGAAGCTTTCTCGAACACCTTAGTGAAGTAACAGGACTCCTCTGTTTTTATTTCAGGTGCATTTTTAGAAACAAATTTGAAATTGGCGAAAAGGTCTACGTAAAAATCAATAATGTGAGTTCCTTTTTACTTTTTCCAACGACTCCAGATTTCATGAATAAAATGCATAATTTAAGAAAACTGCAAATTTATATCTTCTTTGTAATGTTATTTTCGTATATTAGGTGAAAATTTTTCATATTTTACATATTTGATATGCGGGGGGCCAGCGGCGAAAAGACCGAGCGCGACTAATGAAGTTGTGAAAAATGTCGCGACTACTCGCGGGTTAAGTTATATAAATGGGCTTTTATTAAGAATTTTCCGATTTGCTCTGAATTTTTGATAAAAATCTTTTACATGATAAAGCATGTCCTTGATTAGTTTAAGGGGTTCAATGGTAAAGCATAAAAAAAAGGAAATGGAGGTAGTTGTCCCCTCCCTTTTTTCGAACGAATGCGCCCTTGAATATATAAGACTGTAAGTTACAATTAGTATGCGTAGACCGCGAGCTCCATGCCATCAGTTTCACTGGGCAATATTCTTTTTATTCCAATATCCGATAATTTCTTTTTTTTAAGTATTGATTTTTATTTAATATCACTGGAAGAACGCGAAGGAGACTTTCTCCAAACAGCTTTAAATAAAACACACCGATCGAATCTCCCCTTCATTGCATCGTCCACAATTGTTAAAAACGGATATAAGAAAAATATTTTTAGGAGAGATCGTGTAACACACGTTTATAAAATGTGAAGAATTTTTATAAATGGAGTATTTAACATTTTTATCCATATTGAACTCAGGCAAATATTATTGTAAAATAAATAAATAAATAAATAAATAAATAAAATATTCTTTATGAAGGATGAGTAAATCTACCTTTTTTTTAGATTTTACCTAAATAATTGCTATATTTTATACAGGATCACTTTACTTATTTTATTCAATAACTATGAAAACTATTTATGAATATTATGGGGAAAATTATTATTATGCATGTTTACTTTTTTACCTTAAGGCTGGTAGCCACCCGGCTTCTGAACTTACCTTAATAATTCCAGTCTATGGTCGTAGAATACATTTCGTATATTTAATATATTTCAGCAAAAATAAATATTTTTTATTTTTATTAATTATTTATTTTCTTGTACGCTTTTTACGTTTATTTGATAAAAACGAAAATGCTTTACAATGCCGAAATAGGCGATATAAAAGATTAAAGAAATCGGAATAATAAAAATACTTATATAATAAAAGCTTTGTGTGTTTTTACTTAATAATCTGCACCCTCTCCATTCTTTTTCCAATATTCGACAATTTCTTTTTTTTTAAGTATTGATTTGTATCTAATATCGCTAGAAAAATGTGAAGAAAACTTTCCCCAGACAACTTTAAATAAAACACAACCAGCGAATCTCCCCGTCATTGCTTCGTCAACAATTTTTAATAACGCATATCATGAAAATATTTTAGGCGAGCTTGTATAACTGATTTTTATAAAATGTGAAGAGTTTTCATAAATGGAATTCTTTAAAGTTTTTTATCAAGATTCATCTCATGTAAATATTTCCATTATTTTTATCAGGGATGAGTAAATCTCATCTTTTTTTTCTTCTTTTTTTTAAAGAATCGATATACTCCAGGCAGGATTATTTTACTTATTGAATTCAATAATTACACTGTAAAAAAAATCTGTAAAGGTACTAAATATTTTCTAGGAAACTGGGATTCCAAGAACTTTTCATTTAACGATAACAGGAAAAATTCATGTAACCGATTCTAAAACTTGAGTTTTTGTTGTTACCGTTACAGGAAAAGTTCTTGGAATCCCAGTTTCCTAGATAAAGTGTAGTACCTTTACAGAATTTTTTTTACAGTGTATGAAAATTATTTATGAATACTAGGTATAGCCCGTTATCGGAGTGAAAACTCTTAAATTATAATTAATGAGAGATCATTCAGTCGAAGACGGGACCCACCACGTGAAGGCGATAGAACATTATATAGAATAATACATACTGTCTCACCACCGCCCACTGACACCACCAATTTCTCAATCTGTCTCATTTTCTCTTCTTTTTCTATTCTGCTCTCTTTTCTTCGCCAGTCTTTCTTCTCGGTGTTCTGGGGTTTCGTTTGCATATCTTTTTTTATTGTTAATGAAGAGGTCTTCCATTTGTTCTTCCATCTGTTCTTCTTTCTGTTCTTCCATCTGTTCTTCCATTTGTTCTTCCATTTGTTCTTCCATTTGTTCTTCCATTTGTTCTTCCATTTGTTCTTCAATTATATTCGACGATTCACTGTTTGAGAGCCTATCTGTCCTTTTATTTATAGAAGTTCAAAATGAAAAAAGATTTTCTTAGCAGACGATTTTTTGTGATAAATACATTATCTGTTTTATATTTCTTCTGCTTTATTCCTTTTATTTATAGAGTTCAAAATGAAAAAAGATTTTCTTAGCAGACGATTTTTTGTGATAAATACATTATCTGTTTTATATTTCTTCTGCGTTTACCTAAGCTGTGTAAAATATAAAGAAAAAAAATATGACACTCAAATGCAATGCATTCACTGTTTGAGAGCCTATCTGTGCCTCAATTAATTAATTAATTATCCTCTTTATTCCTTTTATTTATAGAGATTGTAGAATAAAATGGTTATTATGCATGCTTATTTTTTACTTTACCCAGCTTCTGAATTTACAGTCTATGGTCGCATTTCATATATTTCTTAGGTTTCATCAGAAAAAAAAATATTTTTTTAATCTTATTTTATTTTTGTTTGGACTCTTTCTACGTTTATTTAAGGTCAAAAATAGAAATGCTTTACAATTCCAACAAAGAAAAAAAAATTAAAGAAATCTAAGTAAAAAATAAAAAAAAAACTTTATGTGTTTTTAACTGGATAAGGCTATCAAAGCCTCAGATCATATGTGCCCGCCCGTTCTGAATGCATGTATGTGCATGCGTTATGCGATAACTCATGATAAATATTTCCGATTCACTTGGAAATTTGGATATAGGTATATTCTGATAAGGCGCTTTCTTGATAAATATTTGGAGTTGGTTTTATATGTATAAGAGGGAGAACTGGGGGTAATGCCCCTCTACTTTATTGATATAAATACACTGTAAAAAAAAATCTGTGAAGGTACTAAACATTTTCTAGGAAACTGGGATTCCAAGAACTTTTCATGTAACGATAACAAGAAAAATTCATGTAATCGATTCTGAAACTTGAATTTTTGCTGTTACCGTTACAGGAAAAGTTCTTGGAATCCCAGTTTCCTAGAAAAGGTTTAGTACCTTTGCCGAATTTTTTTTACAGTGTAGGTTATTCATGCAGAATTATCAGATTTCGTTCAAAATTTATATATAGGATCATTCTGATGAGACACATCCGTGATTAGTATTATGTGTTCATTGGATAAGTATAATGAGTTAGAACGGGGGCTAATGCTCCTCCTTTTGATTTATATAAATGGGTTTTTCTTGCAGAATTATCAGTTTTCGTTCAAAATTTAAATATAGTATCATTCTGATGAGTCACGTCGGTGATTAGTGTTAGGTATTCATTGCATAATATAAGCAGGGGGGACGGAGGGGCTAATGTCTCTCCCCTTGATTTATATCAATGGGATTTAATACAGAATTTATCAGTTTTCTTTCAAATTTTAGACATAGGATCATTCTGGTGAGGGCACAGTCACGATTAATTCTGAGAGTTCATTGGATAAGTATAAAGAGGGGATCGGGGGCTAATCTCTCACTCTTAATTTCGATAACAGTGTCTTCCATGCAGATTTATCAAATTTCATACAAATTTTAGACATAGGATCATTCTGTTGAGGGCACCTCTATGATTAGTTTTG
This sequence comes from Maratus speculifer, assembly GCA_964019185.1. Taxonomy (NCBI): domain Eukaryota; kingdom Metazoa; phylum Arthropoda; class Arachnida; order Araneae; family Salticidae; genus Maratus; species Maratus speculifer. The sequence continues at coordinate 97,605,660 of OZ025290.1, forward strand.
CGAGTCCATTGGATAAATCTAAAAGGGGGAAATGGGAGGTAACTTACCCCTTAATTTAGATTAATGGGTTTTCACGCAGAATTTACCGACTTGCTTCAAATTTTGGATATAAGTTCATTCTAATAAGGTGCTTCCCTGATTTGTTTTGAGAATTTATTGGATAGTAGTAAATGAGGGATTGGAAGGATTACCCTTCATAATTTAGGTAAGTGTCTTTTCTTCCAGAATAAACCGATTTGCTTCCATTTTTGGATACAAGTTCATAGTGATAAGCTAATTCCCTAATTATATGTGGGATAGACGGTGATTGCGATTACCCTCACCCCCCCCACCCTTAAATTGGATAAATGGAAGCTCATCTATCACACTTTTATCAAATGTGAAGAATTTTCATAAATAGAGTTTTTAATTCTTTTTATCAACACTGATCTTATGCAAATATTATTGTAAAAATAAATTTCCATTATTTTTATGAAGGATGAGTAAATCTGATTTTTTTTTTTTTTTTTTTTTTTTTTTTTTTTTTGCTTTACTTTAAAGAATCGATACATTCTATGAATGATTATTTTACTTATTTTATCCAAAAAATATGAAAACTATTTATGAATATTGTGAAAAAAAATATTATTATGCATTTTTTTTTTTTTTTTTTTTTTTTTTTTTTTTTGACGTAAAGGCTGCAACCCATCCAGCTTTCGAATTTATCTTGATAATTCCAAGTTTACGGTCGCATTTAATACGTTTAATGAGATTCAACAGAAATGAATATTTTTTAATATTTTTTGTTTGTTTATTTGTACACTTCTAACGTTTATTTAAGATGAAAAACAGAAATGCATTACAATACCGGAAAGGAAAAAAGAAAAGATTAAAAAATCTGAATAATGAATAAAAATAAAAGCGTTGTGTGTTTTTAACTTAATAATCTGCAACCTTTCCATCTTTTTTTTCAATATATATAGAAAAAAAAAACGCATATCCCGAAAATATTTTTAGGAGAGCTCGTATAACAAACTTTTGTAAAATGTAGAGAATTTTCATAAATGGGAGTTATTAAAAGTTTTTATTAAGATTGATCTCATGCAAATATTATTGTAAACTAGTCGTTGGGGGCCACCGTAATACTTACCCATCATGGATATGTATATGAAAATAAAACATTTGAAACTATTTATACAATGCATTGCAATTCACAAACAAAATTTAAATATTGTTAATATACATAGTAATGCTATATTAAAGAACTGCTGATGTACCAATTTCGACAAATTATATAAAACGCCAAACTACTCAAGTAGTACCGAACTGGGTAAAAGAAACATCCTTATAACTCCAAAAATAATAATTCTATTAACTAAAAATTAACTGCGTCGGATTAAGCGTCTCATTTCCAATTAAAATATACTTCTGAATTGAAATTTGAATGAAATAGAGGGTCTTGAAAAATCGAAGAATGTGGAAAACAAGATTACAAATATCTCGGCAACTAATAATCCGATCGACTTGGTTTTATATGCAAAATGTGTGTTATTTTATTGCCTTTTACGTCCATTCCTTAGAACAAACAAATTCGAAAATTTTTATATACCTTTCACCAGAACGAATTTTTCGAGAGTCCGAAAAAAATAGTTCCGGATAATCGAGGTTGCTGATATTAAATAGGGTTCGTCCCATTCTTACATACTAACTACATACAAAATTTCAAGTCTCTATCTCAATTTGTTCGGGAGATAGAGCGTTTACAGACAGACAGACAGACAGACAGACAGACGGACGGCAAAATTTTTTTTCTAAAAATATGTTTTTCGGAATCTCCACTATCTAAAACGTGTAAATCCGTCAAAAAAATTTTCGATTTTCAAAACGATTGCAAGACTTACCCTATACTACGTATGATGGTTAAGTAAAATGAATTTCCATTTTTTTTCTTTATGAAGAATGAGCTCTTTTTCTAGATTTTTCTATAGAATCGATCGATTATATACGGAATTCTTTGACTTTTTTTATCCAATAATTACGAAAACTATTTATGAATATTGTGGATTTTTTAAAATTATGGTTTTGCTATTCTGACATTAAGACTGCCCCCAATCACCCAACATCCAATATTAGCTTTGATAGTTCTATTTCTATGGTCGTAGAATGTATTTGTACATTTAATATATCTTAATAGAGAGAAATATTTTTCAATACACTTTTTGTTTGTGCGTTTCTTAAAAGTTGCATCTTATGTCTTTCTTCTCAAAATATTTTTAAAAACTGTTCTTATTTTAACAGTTGTTGTGTTAAAAGTTTCAGATATTAATAAATAATCAATATAAATAAATCGCAATATATTTTAAAATAGAAATAAATGAAATCCAAAAAAAATTATGAATGTCTGTGATCATGTATCGCCGCATAGTAAATAATATAGACCCCGTAAGGACCCCCGTGCAAATATAACGTTATCATTTTAGGGGGGGAGGATCGGTCAGGCATTTTATATCCTACGATAACTCTAGAAGGAAGGGGGGGGGGTTGTCTTTTGATATCTATATCAGTTTTAATCCATTTAAATTTATCTCTTTTTATTGGTTACTTTTTTTTGGTAAAAAATAGCATGTTATTTTTTTTTTGCCTATTATTTTTTTAGTAAGATTCAAACGTTATTAGTAAAAACACTAAACTATTATAAAATTATTTAATTCTAAATATGGAATATCCAAAGTTGGCCATTCATATTATTTTTCATATGTAAATGCATATATACCTAGGTGAAAATTTATGCTTGTATCAGCAGCAAAAATATGCTAGTTATTGCTACACTATAAAAAAATTTGTAAAGGTACTAAACATTTTCTAGGAAACTGGGATTCCATGAATTTTTCATGTAACGATAACAGGAAAAATCCATGTAACCTATTCTAAAACTTGAGTTTTTGTTGTTACCGTTACAGGAAAAGTTCTTGGAATCCCATTTTCTTAGATAAAGTGCAGTACAGATTTTTTTTTACAGTGTAGGTATTACTATGTCTGATAGATTTCCATGCTATTATATGCTAGCTAGCATCACATGATATATCGCTAGCTTGCACAACAAAAGCATGACAAGCTATATGCAAGCATTTCATGCTTATTTCCAGCAAAGTGGGCCAATACACACCATGAATTGCTGGAAATTCCGCTGGAACCAGCAATGTGTAATGCTAGTTTATGCTATTTTACTTGTTGGGTTATAGCACTTGGTGCTTGTCTAGCAAACAAATACCAGCAGGAACTTCGACCTGGGTACTCACGGTTCAAGATAACTTAGATAAAGTAAATTATAAATGAAGCTTATGTGCCCGGATCAAAGTTCATGCTGGCATTTGTTTCCTAGGCAAGCATTAATTGCTACATCCCAGCTAGTGAAATAGCATAAACTACCATAACAAATTTGCTGGTTCTACCAAAATTACCAGCAAGTCAAGGTGTGTATTGGCTCAATTTACTGCTTGGCCAGCAAACATAATACAGCATGTGTTGCTTGAATAGGTTGCTAGCGTAGTAGCAACCAATACCATCATTTGGTTGCAATTTTTGCTAGTCTAGCATAATTTTTCTACCATCAATTGCTTTTAATTTTTGCTATTCTAGCATTAAATTTCTAGCATCAGTTTCTAGTTAAAAAGAAGAAAAAAACGACACTGGTTCTGCCATCTATTGACGACATCTGAAGTGACTGTACTGTGGGGAGAAACTGTACCGGATTTTTTTTTCCTCAGCCGAAGGTAGAACTCATAACCTGCTCTGTGCTTTGATATTTTTATAAAGTGACAATTTTATTGATGCAATTATAATTCCTGGAAATTTCATAATTTATTGTACTAATAATTTAAAATAAAAAATAGAAGTAATGCTGTCCACATGTTTTGCTGATATGAATTTTTATCTGCACTTATCTATTCTCCTCCGTTCGGGGCAAATGGAAAAGGAATTTGATACTGTTGAATGCATTATATAACAAAATGCTCTTGTAAAATACTTTTACATAGTAACTATTTCTTTTAAGTTTTACTTGATATAAAGATTTTCGTGTGCAAAGGAGTCATTTTTGACTTCTCTTCATTTGAATCATAAAAGTATGCAGGAATTAAACATAACCATTCTTGTATATCACTTCGAATAAAACAAATAAATACTAGAAATCAAAACATTTTAAAACTTTGATAACAACATCATTATCGGGGAAGATGGTCGTGTGATGATAACGCATGGTATTGGAAAGGGAGGAAGGGGGTCCAAAATTACCAAAATGTTTATAACGCTATATTTCTCCAACCCCTTATTGAGTTTTTTGATGTCTTGGTTTTAATAACAAAACACTTGCGTATTTTTATTGAAAATAAAAAATAAATCAAAATACTTACCCTTTTCATTAGTAAATTACTTGTATTTGCAAATAAACTGAAATAATAAACTAAAGAGAAATATTATAAAAAATAACGCTACTGAAAAATTTCTCTAAAATTACTAAAAAGTTGATAACGTTATATTTGCATTGATTATTAGCCCCGTTTGCGTTATATTAGCCCCTTATTGAGTTTGTCATGCCTTGGTTATAATAACAAAATATTTGCATATATTTATTGTAAATTAAAAATATGTCATATTAGTTAATTTCTCTTTTCTTTAGTAAAATATTTATATTACATATAAACACAAATAGTAAAATAATGAAAACTTTTAGAAAAAAAAAGCTTTTGCTTAACTATTTTCTCTGACATTTAACATTTAAAAATATGCGGTTTTTGTATTACATTCATAAAGTAAACAAATAAGTAATTTGATTATAGAGTTTCATATTCTTTAAAAAATCTTCGATTTTTAAACACATATCTCAGAAAAATTCTTCAACAAAAGCAATTATTAAATGATCACAATTGATATTCATTCGTGTAAATATCCCATGCTATAAATTAAATAATCAAATTCATAATAATTTTCAAATGCAGATGTCTTCTATAGCTGTTCTGTTTTAAAAAGCACCTTTAATTTATCTTAGGTAATTTAATAACTTATTTAATCACTCCTACAGAAAATTAATCGTGTTACTGGATATTTAAGAAAAGAATGAAAAGCCACCTCATATAATGAAATTAATTTCTTTTAACATTGAAAAAGAAATATTTAAAAAAAAAGATTGCATTAATCTTCTCTTGCAATGAGTAAAACAATTAGATTAAAACTTCTTATGTTCTAAGTGTAATGGTGCAATTATTTTTATGGGAGTGCACTTAGCGTTTTTTAATGCCTTATTCTTCACGTAGTCATGTTAAAATAGTTATTACAAGAACACTTTTGACCATATGTAACGTAAACAGTCAGTAAAAAGTCATATAATAATTAGGAATAATTAGGAATATTAGGGTACCGTCATAAAATTATTAGGAAAAACTTGAATCATATATTTGTTCTGAGGCTCTAATTACGTACAGTAAACAATGTATTCAGAATTTTTTTAAAGCTCACATTTAATTATTTTCATTTAAGTTATTTAGAACATAAAACCGTATAGATAATTTTATTTCTGTTAAATAGTTGTTGGGAACTGTTATCATCTGAGAGTGATTTGAAGACACGTAGTTTGTGTATCGTTGACGATATAGTTGTCATTAAGTAAAATTGTACTTTAATATATCTTGAGACAGGTTTTATTTATTTTGTGTCGGCCGATCATCTACTCGAGGGATATAGGTCCAGGGGAAAAAGCCCTTCGTGGGGGGTCTTTCTAAGGGTACCTATCCCGTATTTACGCAAAGTTCGAAGAAAATCACGAAAACTCCAAAAGGTTAGGCCGATGGCCGCGTTTATGGGTTCGAACACAGCACCTTCCGTCTACCAGTTGAAAGGTCAGAACCTCTCGGCCACTATTTTAAGAGAACACAAGACACAAAAATCTTCAAATTTCTAAAATATTTTATCTCATTAAAAGTTTCTCTAATTTTATGCTTAAAGTAGCGTTTAAATCATGTTTCTCACTTAATTAAAAGAGTAAATATTATCCTTTGCGTTTTGGGTTGATTTCAAAATCTAGCTTTTAAGCAATGGTTATCATGGAAATGATTTCTAATGGAAATGTGTTTTTCTTTATGAGGAGTTTTTTTCACAATATCTCGGATGTAAATTATTATAAATCAAGAACCGCTAAAGATTAACTCTTCAAACTTGAAGTATATCTTTTTTTATTACTTCGTTTAATTTTCATTCAGAAAATTTAGAAAAAAATTACTTCTAAAAATGTGGGGTTTTTTACGTAAATTTTGCATAATTTTTTTTAATTTTTAATTAAAATTTTGAATTAAATTGAATTAAAATTAAAAATTAGAAATTTGTTTTTATTTCAATGTAAAAAAATGAAATTCTGCTAATATATTTTGTGTTATATCGGTTTTAAATTACCCCTCTCTTTTATTAAATTTTTAATTAAAATAAAATTAAAATACGTGTATGAAAAGTTTTTACAAGAGATTTTGTTTACAAATAATATGGTTAATCATTACAAAAAATTATAAATTTTAACTTAATAATTAAAAAATATTTTAAAATGTGTCCTGGACACCCTTAATCATATATATACATATATATATATATATATTGCAAATTTAAAATTTTTTCGCCAAAACTATCCTTTATACTACCTTAATTTTCTTATAATAATGTTCCGTACTTACTTCAAATTATTAAATTAAAATCTTGTTTCTAGATCTAATCTGTTAATCTGTATGCAGACGATATAAATTCTTAATTTGCCTTAAAAAACATTATTCCAGTGTGCGTAAATTTAAAAAGATGGCTCTAAATTAAAAATATTCTTAATTAAAACTTAATTTCTTAATATTCCAAATAAAACTGATTTCTTCTATGTTTTATCAACCCTTTTTAAGACAGTCTTATTAAATTTATTCCAAACCCATACCTTTCAAAAAATATCATTATTTTATTTTATCTATTTATTTATTTTTCCGCCGTCAACGATAATTTGCATATTAATAAATTCATTTCTTTTCTTTTTCTCTTAAAATTAATCATTTATAAAAATCGTCTGCCTAAGATATTTTAAAATCTTGAGTCGATTATAAATTGGTTAAATAATATTTTTTTAAAAATAAATTTATCGTTTGTGGAAAATAGTCTCGTAGCTGGACAAGAATTCTGTTTACATAAAAGAATGATGGTTGGAGGTTACAGAATGTTCCAGAACTTTCTTTTTGGTTTAAAAAGGTAAAACTCTCGAGATCAGGAAGAAGATTCTTGGGTTGCTTTGTGGATGAGTACGGCTGGTTGGAGTAAATGATGGAATATTTTTTTTGGATATTTCGGTAAAAGATCATTTGCAAAAAGGAGCTTTTCCCTCTATAATGACTACAGTTGAATAAATAATCTTACAGCTGCCAATGAGTGATTTCTTGGATCTGCTACATTTATTTATTATTTTGTTTTATTTTTCCTCGCTGGCCATGACTTCTGTGCAAAGAACGGGGACCCTGGCGATGATGTTTTTGGCTCCTAACTTTAAAATGTCACATATATATATATCAAGTTTGGCATCACTTTAGAAGTTTTTTTTTTTTTTTTTTTTTTTTTTTTTTTTTTTTAAGCATGTTGCAAAAGTTAAACATTCAAAATAAATTAACATTTCATGTTAATATGTGATGATTTTTCATCACATTTTTTCATATTGAAGATTTTATGTCAAATATATGGGGCATATTTGAACCGAACGTTATTCAGGACGAGGAATTTTCTTTCATGAATATATCTACCACATGTTTAATGAAAAAAAAATCATGTTACTTATGTGAACAATGAATAAACGCTTATTTGTATAGTAGAACGCATCAAAATTGTTGGGATTGAAGTAATAGTGATGCCGTGGAAATATTGATTTTCTGTAAAATAAAAGTGATACTCTGAGTATTTCAAAAGCTAGAAAAACGATAAAACGTTTTTAATAAACAGAATATTTCATGTGACATAAACACACATGAAACACACATTAAAAAAAACGCAAACACAAATAAATTTTATATAAATATACTCCTATCTTATATCTCTTATATATATCTTAAATATCTGAAGAGGTGTCTAAGTTTAAAATACAAGAGAGGAACTAACATAGTTTAAGAGGGTTTAAATTTTGAAAAATTAAAATTGATTAATACAGTTCTTTCCAAAGTACTTTTAAATACTTAAAATAAAATACATAAATACGTTCAAACTTGGGAACATATCTAATAAATTATCAGTTTTTTCATAAAAAGAAGAAGAATCGTCGGGATAAAACTCGATATTTTTCTATTATTAATCATCGATGTTTACTTAATAATTTCAGAAAGCTTCTCCATTTTGGATCAAAAATCGCTGTCTTTTCCCTTTCTATAGCATCAGTTGAATAAAATTCTCGTTGTTATATGATCAAAAGAAAAGCTCAAAATCTATAAAGAAGATATATTTGGACACACTTTTTTACTTACATATTTCATTCTAAGAAATGAAATTTTTCTTTTTGTCTAGACCTTGCAGCGAACACTGAGGTAGAAAAAAATCTTTTTTTTTTTTTTTTTTTTTTTTTTTTTTTTTTTTTTTTTTTTTCACAGCTTGATTCATAGCATGGTACTTTTTATTCTGTCTCTGTTGTGTCTAATTTTTTTTTTTCGTTTCACAATTTTCAGTGACTAATAGTAAGATTTTACTAAGGACTTGATATGTACAGCTGCATTTCTAAAATTTTATGTCAAAGAATTTTTATACTTATTTTGAGATTTTTATGCTTATTTTTTATACTTATTTCCATTTTGTCTAGAACTTGCAACGAATAACGAGATGGAAAAAATCTTTTCTTTCGCCGCATGATTCGTTGTGCTTTTCCTTCTCTCTCTATTGTGCGTAAATTTCTTTCGGTTTACAATTTTCAGTGACTAATAGCAAGAATTTACAAAGGACATGAGATTTACAGCTGCATTTTTTAAAGTTTATGTAATAGAATATTTATACTTATTTTGAGAGAAAAATAAGTGCATGAAATTATCCGAAATAAGTATAGTATTGCTGGGGATAGCACAGTTTAAAACACGAGAGAGAGGAATTAGCATAGTTTAAGATAGTTAAATTTTTTAAAATTACAATTGATTAATTCAGTTGTTTCAAGGCTCCCAAATGGTCCGCGAACTGAACACCAATATTTTTTAACAGAAAATTTCTTATTCGGTTTTTACAGCATTTGTGCTAAAACTAATTTCCAAAGGCGGTTTCTGCGCAATTTGCAAGAACAATATAAAAAGAAAATATTTCTAAGAAAATATTGGTGTTCAGTTGCTGGACCAATTGGGAGACCTGTTGTTTCCAAAATAACTCTAGATGTTTAAAAATAAAATACATAAATACATCGACGCTTGTGATTATGTGTAATAGATTATCTGTTAAAAAGAAGAAAAAATGATCAAGATAAAAATCGATATTTTTCTCATTAGTAATCATTAATGTTTGCTTAATTATTTTAGGCACTTTCTCCATTTTTTACAAAGAACCACTGTCTTTTGCCTTTCTATAGCAGGAGTTAAATAACATTCTCTATGTTATATGATCAAATGAAAAGCTCAGAATCGATAAAGAAGATTTATTTGGACATACGTTTTTGTCTACATATTTCATTCTCAGAAACAGGATTTTTCACTTTGTCTAGAATTTGTAGCAAACATCGAAAATGATTTTTTTTCACAGCATGTTTCGTAGCATGGTCCTTTTTATTCTCTCTCTATTGTGTGTAAATATTTTCGGTTCACAATTTTCAGTGACTAATAGCCAGAATTTACAAAGGACATGAGATGCACCGCTGCATTTTTTAAAGTTTCTGTTATAGAATTTTTATACTTATTTTTAGAGGAAAAGAACCACACGAAATAATCCAAAATAACTATAGTATAGCTAGGGATGGCGCAGTTTAAAACATTAGAGAGGAATTTACATAGTTTAAGGTTGTTTACATTTTTAAAAATCAGAATTGATAAATTCAGTTGTTTTCAAAATAATTCTAAATGTTTAAAAATAAAACACACAAATACATCGAGACTTGTGAGTATATGTAATAAATTATCTGTTTTTCAGTAAAATGAAAAAAAAAAAAAGATCAGGATAAAAATCGATATTTTTCTCCTTATTAATCATCAATGTTTACTTTAAAACTTTAGGTAGTTTCTCCATTTTTGATCAAGGACCACTGCCTTTTACCTTTCTATAGCATCAGTTGGAAAGCATTCTCGCTAGTACATGATCAAATCAAAAGGACAAAGTCTATAAAAAAGATATATTTGGACGTACGTTTTTGATTATATATTTCATTCTCAGAAACGGAATTTCTCTCTTTGTCTGGAATTTGCAGCGAACACCAAGTTAAAAAAAATCTTTTTTTTTTTTTTTTTTTTTTTTTTTTTCGCAGCATGATTCGTAGAATATTACATTTTATTCTCTCGCTATTAGTATAAATTTTTTTCGGTTTACAATTTTCAGTGAGTAATAGCAAGAATTTACAAAGTTCATTGGATGTACTGCTACATTTTTAAAATTTTAAGTCATAGAATTTTTATACTTATTTTGAGACGAAAATAATTGTACGAAATAGTCCGAAATAACTATAATATTGCTCGGGATGGTGCAGTTTAAAACATGAGAGAGGAATTAACAACATTTTAAGATTGTTTAAAATTTTAAAATTAGAATTAGTTAATTCATTTGTTTTTAAAATAATTCTAAATGTTTAAAAAAATAATAAATACATAGACACTTGTGATTATGTGTAATAGATTATCTGTTAAAAAGAAGAAAAAATGATCAAGATAAAAGTCGATATTTTTCTCATTAGTAATCATTAATGTTTGCTTAATTATTTTAGGCACTTTCTCCATTTTTTACTAAGGACTACTGTCCTTTACCTTTCTATAGCATGAGTTAAATAACATTCTCGATGTTATATGATCAAATGAAAAGCTCAGAATCGATAAAGAAGATTTATTTGGACATACGTTTTTGTCTACATATTTCATTCTCAGAAACAGGATTTTTCACTTTGTCTAGAATTTGTAGCAAACGTCGAAAATGATTTTTTTTTTTCACAGCATGGTTCGTAGCATGGTCATTTTTATTCTCTCTCTATTGTGTGTAAATATTTTCGGTTCACAATTTTCAGTGACTAATAGCCAGAATTTACAAAGGACATGAGATGTACCGCTGCATTTTTTAAAGTTTCTGTTATAGAATTTTTATACTTATTTTTAGAGGAAAATAACCACACGAAATAATCCAAAATAACTATAGTATAGCTAGGGATGGCGCAGTTTAAAACATTAGAGAGGAATTTACATAGTTTAAGATTGTTTACATTTTTAAAAATTAGAATTGATAAATTCAGTTGTTTTCAAAATAATTCTAAATGTTTAAAAATAAAATACACAAATACATCGAGACTTGTGAGTATTTGTAATAAATTATCTTTTTTTCAGTAAAATGAAAAAAAAAATGATCAGGATAAAAATCGATATTTTTCTCCTTATTAATCATCAATGTTTACTTTAAAACTTTAGGTAGTTTCTCCATTTTTGATCAAAAACCACTGCCTTTTACCTTTCTATAGCTTCAGTTGGAAAACATTCTCGCTAGTACATGATCAAATCAAAAGGACAAAGTCTATAAAAAATATATATTTGGACGTACGATTTTGATTATATATTTCATTCTCAGAAACGGAATTTCTCTCTTTGTCTGGAATTTGCAGCAAACACCAAGATGAAAAAAATCTTTTTTTTTTTTTTTTTTTTTTTCTTTTTCGCAGCATGATTCGTAGAATGATACATTTTATTCTCTCGCTATTAGTATAAATTTTTTTCGGTTTACAATTTTCAGTGACTAATAGCAAGAATTTACAAAATTCATGAGATGTATTGCTACATTTTTAAAATTTTAAGTCATAGAATTTTTATACTTATTTTGAGACGAAAATAATTGTACGAAATAGTCCGAAATAACTATAATATTGCTCGGGATGGTGCAGTTTAAAACATGAGAGAGGAATTAACAACATTTTAAGATTGTTTAAAATTTTAAAATTAGAATTAGTTAATTCATTTGTTTTCAAAATAATTCTAAATGTTTAAAAAAATAATAAATACACCGACACTTGTCAATACTTGTAATAAATTATCTTTTTTTTTCGTAGAATGAACAAAAAATGATGAGGATAAAAATCGACATTTTTCTCTTTATTAATCATCAATATTTCCTTAATAATTTTAGTCATTTTCTCTCTTTTATATTAAGGACCATTGTACATTCCCTTTCTAAAATTTAAGTTGAATAACATTCGTTAGTATATGACGAAATCAAAAGGTCAAAGTCTATAAAAAAGATTTATTTGGATACAAATTTTTACTTATGTATTTCGTTCTCAGATTCGGATTTTTCTTTTTTGTCGAGAACTTGCAGCAAAACCGCGATGGAATAAATCTTTTCTTACACAGCATGATTCGTAGCATAGTTCTCTTTATCTAGACCTTGCAGTGAAAACAGATAATTTTTTTTTACAACTTGATTCGTAGCATGGTACACTATTGTGTGCAATTTTTTTTTTCGTTTCACAATTTTCAGTGACTAATAGCAAGAATTTATGAATTTTATTGATATGTACAGCTGCACTTCTAAAATTTTATGTCAAAGAATTTTTATACTTATTTTGAGAGGAAAATAACTGAACGAAATAATCTGAAATAGCTGTAGTATTACTGGGGATGGCACAGTTTAAAACACGAGTAAAGAATTAACATAGTTTAATATTTTTAAATTTTTAAAATTAGAATTGGTTAATTCAGTTTTTTCCAAAATAATTCTAAATGTTTAAAAATAAAATACACAAATACATAGAACCTTGTGAATATTTGTAATAAATTATTTGTTTTTCAATAAAATGAAGAAAAAATCATCAGGATAAAAATCAATATTTTTACATTTTCATGTAGTATACTGAAACTCATTAAAAATATATAAAATCTATTACAAAATAAAAACACAAATAAATTGCAGATAACTATCATAATGTTGCATATACTACAGCTTAAAATACGAGAGAGGCATCAACACTATTTAATGTTTAAAATTTTGAAAAATTAAAATTGATTAATTTAGTTGTTTTTAAAACAAATGTTTAAAAATAAAATAAATTACATAGATACCATGAAACGTATGAACTTTTGAAATAAATTGTATGTTTTTACAGTAAAATCAAGAAAAAACTCATCAGATAGAAAATCTATATTTTCTCCACTGTTGATCACCTATTTTTATTTTATATTTTTAGAAAATTTCTCCTTTTTACATCAAAAATCGCTGTCTTTTCCCTTTCTATACCATCAGTTGAATATCATTCTTGCTCGTATATGATCAAACCAAAAGCTCAAAATCTATAAAGAAGATTTATTTGGACACACTTTTTTGCTTATGTATTTCATTCTCAGAAATGGAATTGTCCTTTTTGTCTTGAACTTACAGCGAGCAACGAGATGGAAAAAAAAATTTCTTTCACAACATTATTAGTAGCATGGTGCTTTTTATTCTCCAATTATTGTGTGTAAAACTTTGTTCGTTTCACATTTTTGCAGCGATTAATAGTAAGAATTTACAAAGCATATGAGATGTATACATGCATTTTTCAAAGTTCATGTCATAAATTTTTTTATACTTATTTTACAAGAAAAATAACTGAACGGAAAAATCCGTTGATCTGTTTTTTTTCCCTTGAACTTCGTACACACTTCGTACAAATGCCTTATACTCTTGGAAAAAATGCATAATATCCTGAAAACGTTAAAAAATATTTCCTTCACGTGTAAACTGAATGGCAGAAAAGTCCGTAGAAACCTTAAAAATTCATAAAAACCAGGAACATAACCAAAAACAGGTGATTAAATGTGATGAGAGATCGCACTGAGGTTTTCGTTTAATGTTTCTTTCAAAAAAAAAAACTTATACTATAATTATAAATCCAAATTGTTAATTCATAGTAATTAAATTCTTACATACATGGTAGCACTGAAAATTTAATTTTAAAATAAGGAAGTTTAAATTTTAATCTAATTAAAAATCACATCTCTCAACATTCAAATAAAATATCATTTTTTATATTTTTTTTCTTCCAACCAAATACTGCAGTCCGACTCTTGCGTCACTAGCAGGGAATTATTGGTAATGAAATAATTTTTTAAGGCGTAAATAAAAGGTTTTATAAAACAGAATTAAATAAATTAATGGAACTTTAGGGAAAGAGTTTCTTTAACATATTAAGCTTTTTGAGAATCAAATAAAATAAAGAAATCGTAGATTAAAGTTATAGAATATAAAATATAATAAATATGTTAAGATATTACAAGAATAAAAGGGAGAGAAAGTTATATATTATAATAAATTCGAAATAATTAAAAGCAGAAAGTTTTTAGTTATTTAGTTATTTAGTTATTTCATAATTGCATTACACTGGCGCAATTTTCGTTGATTATTCACTGCGTAATACCAAATACTAAAGCTTTAATTAATAATTTCATAATTTCATTATCGTAATTGGATATTATTGATTACGTTTATAAATGAAGTTTGACTTTTAGATAATTAAAAAAATCGAAACTTAACATTAGTTATAAATGATATTTGTTTTAGGAGTTAGCCAATATAATATTGATAAATTTTAAAAATTATATTTATTAAGTTTTTAAATCCAACCAATGAGTTCTTTTAACCATTTTAATTTGTAAATTAGGCGGGTTTTAACTCCTACTCATATTAAAAGTAATAAATTAATATTTCAAAGATTTTTGTGATATTTAAAATTATTATTATTATTAAAAATTAAAAGAAAAAATAGATAAAATAACCATAGCAAATATTCAGCAATATTTAAAGGAAACCTAAAATAAATTGCATATTTTCTCGTCTATTTTAAAGTAAGGACACTTATTTTTATAATAATATTGATATGCGATCAATCTTTTTTTTTTTAATAAATGGCCTATTCATATATCTTCACTTTTTTTAAACTTGTGCTATTGGAACGTACCGAAGAATATTTTAGGGATTTGAGTTATTAAAAATTGTTGACAGAGCAACGACGGGCACATTTACCGTATGAATTTCAGTTCTATTTAGTGATACGTAAAATGGTAACACTTTGTGCGAATTTCTATGCATAAGTTAAAAAACTACAACGCTCACAAATTTCATAAAACACAAACCCTCCAAAGAATTACATACGCCGTTTCAAGGATGCGTTAGTCCCCTTCCTCAATGAAAAAAAAGAAAGAAAAAAGAAAGAACGAAAGATGAAACGTGTTTAAAATCCCCGCTCGGTTATAACCCCGAAGACTGGCTGTGGAATGATTTAAAATGTGTCAGAAAAGATTCTTAATACAAAAAAGAAATGACGTAACTGTCCGGAAATAGCTAGACGTTAGAGCCACTACTCAGGATATCTCCACAATTCTGAATGAAAAAAGGTGCTGGACATAACAGCACCGTTCTATCCAGCACCCCTTTTCTTGTAAACAAAAAAATCACATTTCTTCTTTATGGGAGAGATGGGTGATAAGATTTAGCTTCGAAGATTTTTCTGAAGATGAATTCAAAAACTGTATCTAATATAAGACACTTCTTACAAACCTTCTCTACAAGAAACAATATTTTCTGATGCTGATGAAAAATTCTATTTTTAAGTATTGTTATAGGTACTTTTGTGTTGCATTTTTCTCACTATCTATGCACTGGGAATTTCCAAATTTATATACAGATATATATATGTATATATATATTATATATTCTTGTCTGGAAGTTAATCGGTGCAAGTTTGAGTTCCATGGTATTCGTTAAAAGAATGTATTATGGGTGTCTCTTGCCATACAAAATGCATACCTGAGATATGTCAGACAAAAGAACCCCACTTATTATCTAGCAAGATAATGGACGCCACAGTGACAGTTGGAAGCTATGAAAAGAGAGTAGTCCTTTCGTTTTAGGAAGAAATCCCTTCTGAAATTTGGAGGTTCTCGTTTGTTAAGGGAATTGTGGTGAGATGTTGACTTTTTACTGAGCAGAGTTCCGTACAGTGCGTGTTTTAAATTGTGTGTCGCTGTTGGAGAATAGAGCTAATATACTGTGAGATTAACCGTTTGAAGGCAATGCAGCACTATCGCGCTTCCAGATTTCCAGCACAAACGAGCTAAGCGGCGCTATCGAGCTCATTTCAGTACTATTCTTTATCTCTTCGCGTTGAGCAGATATTTTGCGCTGAGATACAGACTCGCATTGAAAGCACAGCGCGATAGCGCCGCTTAGCTTGTTTGGACTTGAAATAGCCGTCAAACTTTTAAGAGTAATCTCCAATAAATCTAATTTAACTAGTATAGTGTGAGGTAGATATCGAGTAGTTTAATAGTATACAGAAGATATTTGCTGTATTTAACTTAATGTCGAACCGGATCAACGTAAATGGATGTTGTTTCATTATTTGTAAATAATGTATAAATATATTGCTTGTTATTTTAATAGAATGAGTATTTTTTCGATAACTCATAACGTGCCCGATATCACTTAATTAAATCAGTGATGGCAGTATATCGAAATAAAGTAAATTTTTTTGAAGTTGTGTGGACTAAGAGGGACCGCTACAAACATTTAAAATCAAATATTTTGACTACACTGAAATATCAAAAAAAGAACGTTGAATCACAAAATATTCCTTCTTCTTCTTCTTCCTTAAAAGAAAAGTCACAACTATATATTTATATTTATTACATTTAAGAATAGTTATATGCCTCCAAAAAGTTATTACGAATATTTCTATCCTTAAAATACTAAAATGAATTAATTACACCATCATTTAAAAACAGATTTATTTGGAAATAACTGTGATTGAATTAGTGACTGAAATTATAAAGTCGAAAAATGAAACACCCCATTTAAAAAGTATTACATTTTGTAATATTCTAAACAAATTAATAATTTATTCAAAGCAGGTTGTAAATGAAAAATTCAGTACTAAACTATAGTGTTATGATCTATGATGGCTTTAACTACATTCAAACCAAATCATTCAGTACGAGAAAAAGATTTCCACATGAAATCTCGCACCCAGTTTTTACCCTTGGTCATTTTTCCACAGAATATGTAGTGTTTACTTTCAACATTGTCATCCCCGATATTTAGAACATCACCGATATACAGTAGACTCTCTCAATCCGCAGTATCAGTATACAGTAGACTCCCTCCGCACAGCTTGGGACCTGTGGTTTTGCGGATTTTAGAATTTTGCGGATTTCTGGTCATTGCTTTGTTTATATTTTTTGAAGGTAATTTACAATGAAATTATTATAAAAAATTTCTGGTCATTGCTTTGTTTACATTTTTTAAACAGTAACTTGAAGGTAATTAACAATGACATTAAAACTATTATAAAGGCTTACAATATAATAAAACATTAAAGTAAGTAATAAACTAAAATAATAAGTAATTAACTTTTTAACAAAATTAAAATATTAAAAGTAAAGGTTAAGTTAATAATCAACAATATAAAATTAAATATTTATTATAATGATAAGATTTTTTTTCAT
Source organism: Maratus speculifer (assembly GCA_964019185.1). Classification (NCBI taxonomy): domain Eukaryota; kingdom Metazoa; phylum Arthropoda; class Arachnida; order Araneae; family Salticidae; genus Maratus; species Maratus speculifer. Next base: position 97,623,320 of record OZ025290.1, read on the forward strand.
ATGAAATTTGTTTTATAAAGATACATTATTAATTCACATTAAAATCTTAAAATAAGGAAGATTTATTTCAAGTTTAGCCAGACTTAATAACCAAAAAATGTTTGGTAATACATAAATATATTAAGTAAAAAGATTGTGATAACCACTGATAACAACAATATCTTAATCTTTTTCCAAAATAAATTTATTCTTCTTTCATGAAAACACATGAATTGAGTAACATTAACTAAAATTACAAATTAAAATATATAGGAACTTATATAAAGTAAAAAAAGTCAAATTTTGCCCCTGATTCTGAACTGAATGTTTCATTGTTTTCATCCCTAAATTATGTGCGGAGTATAGAGAGTTCCGGATTTTAGGGTTGTTTATTTGAAAGAGTCAACTGTATGAAATTAAGCTAGGTGTTTCAGAAAATCCTTCATTGTAAACCACCTATACTGAATATTATCTTTTATGTTTAGAGATGTATTTTCATAATATTTTGGTGAAAGATTATAATTGTTTTTAAGGGCATTTCACTGTGTAATGCAAATGATGAGTCAACGGAAAAAGGCAACTATTAATACAATTTTTAGCTAAGCTTGTAAACATTGGATCAAGGCTAAAATTATAGTAATATGTCGGAAATAAGAGTTAAAAACAAGTATAAAACTGGGTGAAAAATGGTATCCTAGTATATAATAATACATGAAAATCCGTGTAAATTATTCAATGTCAATGTTTATATAATAAATAAATAAATTCATTTTGCCAAATTGCAGGACAAATTTTGGCAATTTTTTTAAATTTTTATTTACTTAAATGATAAATATATGTTAGACAAAGATTTATGATTGCTCATATAATGTGAATTCAAGATGACTGCCGTATGATTGAAATCAAAACTAATGTATTTTTGAAAAACTTAATTATTATCTGCAATGTATCAAAAATCAATATAGTTCATATTTTGAATATTTTGATCATTGCAACTAAATGTATAGCATTTTGTCACGTTCACAGTATTTGAAATTTAAATTAAATGATAAAATTTCCTGAAACTAAAAATACTTTTTAGACTCCATTTCAATTCAAACTTATTAATAAAATTAATAAATTTAAATTATTAATAATTCATCTTTAGATTTGGTAATCAAAAGACAAAAAATTAAATATTTTTGAAATTCTAACCTTTTACGTGTTATTTAGAATCGTTTATAAAGTCATATCTGGTAACTTCAGGGGTTTTCAAGTCAAATTAATATAATTCGAACAATAAAATGCACTATTTTTTCGCCAGTGTAGCAATAACCAGAAAATGACATGCATAAAGGTATAAATATCATGCATAAGATATATATATGATAAAAACTTAACAAAGAATAAGCTTAAAAAATTATTTTCATTCTTTTTTTAATTCTATTAAATGTTCAATATATTCTTAATTCAGCATTTACAAATCTATACAAAATGGAATAAAGTTGTTTTTAACAATTTTAATGAGAAAAAAATGCGTTATTGTATGAGCTTTCTCTCTCTCTCTCCCTTTTTTTCGTAGTAAATTTATTCAAATGTGCAGAAAATCAGTATACGGAGTTTGAACGAGCATGGCAGTATGAAGTTATATTTTGATTAGAATCGAGAACCGAGTACATATTTAAATCCAAATATTTGTTTTGCAAAAGAAGTTTGGTATGATATTTCTATGTCATTATTTCTGCATATGATTTAAACACCTAATCTATTCAAAAAGAACATTACTGAAAAAAAGAAAGTGATTTGAATAGAAAAGAATAATTTATTTTTATTTGTACAATTACTTATTTACATACATTTTGTTTTATCTACCACAACATATACAGTTTTAAAGCTGTTTTAATTAGTTCGATTTTTTTTAACATTGCAAATTATATTACACATTGTGTACAATTTAGTACAACGATATAAAACTATCTATATTTGAAAGAATAAACGCGTCTGCACATAAAGCGTATATCATTTTGTTAATGTTAATACCTGACAATAAAATTTCGATTTTACGATTTTTGTTACTGAAATTTTGTAAATTTCTAAACATCGTGCAATTTTAATTAAGAAAATTTTAATCCAAAAAAAATTCCTAGTTACCGCTAAATATTTAAAGCTGGAATAAAGGCGACGGACACTCAAGTCATTACAGATCTTATTTTGTACTCATTTTGAACGAAATTTTACAAAGTAATCAAAAGTTTAGACAAAATAATAAATTTTTCAAAATAAAACTGAATTTTAAAAATATTTAATAAATTATTTTTCGATAGTTTTTTCCAGTGTGATGTAAAAAAAAAACCTTTGAAATTTAATGTATCAGATTATAAAATTTGTTCCCGTAGAACTTTTTCAAAATCCGACACTGATCTTCCAAACAGAAAATTTCTGAGCAGTAGATATATGTTTTACCATGTAGACTTCTAACTTGCGTGGATAGGAATGAAATTAAGTTTATTTTAAAATCGAAATACCAGAAATGATCTCATGTCATCATATGAAATAATTTAGTTAAAGCAAGTTAATACTTTGAAAATTTTTTACAATTATCCATGTGATCATCTATATTGTATTCTTGCGCTCATCCTTTATTCATCTATTAGTATGCAAAATTTCAAGTACCTAGCATATGTACTTTCCCAGAATTTACTGCGTAACACATGGACACAGGAATGAGTCAAATATAATTTCGTCACATGAACAAAACAGTAAAAACCTTATAAAATATCAGTTTTTTTATCTAACTGAAAAGAAATATGCATTTAAATGATACTACACATTTCTGATATACAATGTTACAAAACATATGATACATTTTTCTTATTCAAGCAAATGGAAAAAAATTGTCTTGTATTTCTTTGCATAATTCGGCAAAATTCTGTAACAATGGATTTGTCTCGCCCGCTTCAACGCACAATATATACGCATGTAAAGTTTGAAAAAGTATCATAAGAGACTAGTGAATATATTTTCTTTTTTTACATAAGAAATTCGTTTTTAAAGCACAACACATCCATATGTAAAATTCTTTTCTATTCAAGCGTGAAAGTACAGTTATATTTTTATGTATCCCGTAAGGAATCACGTTTCAAATCCGAATCAGATTTTTTAAATGAAGTTTGTTTTGCGGTTTCTAAAGTTTTTTTTTCTCTTTCTACAAATTTTATATAGTGTCTTCTTAGGATTTGTAGCAGTTTTCTTGCATAAGTTTAATATGAGAAAAAAAAGCTATTTACTTTTAGAATATTTTTCTTTCCTACAGATTTTGTGAGATTTATAAACTATTTTTTGTCCGCTTTAACAGCATGAAATCCGTTTAAATGTAAAACTGTGTTCTCGTAAATTTAAATACATATTCTTTTTCGCATGGCATAGTAATACATGTTTTTCAAGCAGTTTTACTTATATCAAACAAAAATTCATTGTTAGGGATATATTTTTGGACATTACGAAATGTAATAACATAAATAAAATATATATGAATATTGGAAGCAACAGAAAGTATTCCTAGGGTTTAGATTCGACATTTTAAGAAAACATTAGGTTAATATAAGAGCATTTTTAATTATTCTGCATTTTATATCCGTTTTAATATTTCAGTATGATAAAACGGATGTACTTTAGTACATTTGTAGTACATACACACATACCACATAAAAACGTAGCAAACATAGTCGTTGTCTGTTCCGTGCGTCATCTGTCCATTTATCCATACATAGTAGATCCATACATAGTTATCCATACATAATAGTTCAAAAACTATCGAACAAAATGGATTGAAATTTAATATACAGTCGAGACTCTCTATAACAAAACTCTAACCAGCGTATTTCTTTATTTAACGAATTTTTTGTAGGAACGGTCAATTTTTTCATGATTACATTAAAAATAATGTAATAATGTCGTCTTGAAAATGCTGTTTTGTTTCTTGGTTTAGATAGTAAGGCAGGAATAAAGAAGATATAAGGGGGCAAATGCAGAAAAGGTAGTTTTTTCAGCATATTTTCATTTACCTAAACTAACTCTCGTTATTTTTAGAGTCTAGGGAGAATGTTTGTTGTTTGTGGCGACTCAGAGCATCTTTTGTTGTGAGAGATCATTTAAACGAAGAATTGTTGCTAATGTCATCTATGCTGGTGTTATCTCCTTTTGCATCTGCATAAAATCGCTTTTAGAATAAGCATAAATCTTTCCGATAAAGTAAATAACTTTTAAAATAAACAGTAAGACACTGGTGAAAAAAAGGAAGTGGCAAAGATGCTTGAGATTCTGGAAAAATTCAATTAATATTTCAAAAACTTAATTAAAAACCTCAAAAACAATTCTATTTCAAAATTTAAACATTAAATGAAAAACATTTCGCTGTTCTCTATTCAAATTTTTTTTCTACATAACGAATTTTTTGACTGAACGTTATATTTCGTTATATAGAGACTCGACTGTATATATAATTGTTGCAGAATTTTGTTGAGTTATTTCAATTTTTATCAAAGATCGAATAAAACAATATGGAATTAAAACTTTAAAAAAACGTAATAAATGTTTTCTTTATTCAGTAACAAATTATTAATTCAATGATATCGCAAATTAAATGCAAATATTTATAACATTTTAGGATACGGTATTGATTATTTTATTGAATAAATGAAATAAATTTAACAATTTCCCACAATAATCTCTACTTAGGTAAGGATTCTAAATAATTACGGTTATTACCTACTATTTATCATGGAGTCGTGTTAATTCCATATTATTGAATTTAATACTTATGCTCGCAATAAATTTTGTATTCATATATTTTTGCATAATAGTGCAGCAGCTATTTCACCAAACTGAATATTTAAAACGACAGTTACAACACTTCTTTCTTAAAACATAAAATTTGATGTAAAATTTCTGATTTATTTTCTTTTAAAATTAATTTAAAGTACAAATGAATATAATAAAATTACTTTCAGGTGCAAATTTACAATATACATTTATTTAAAATGCATTAAATTACTTAAACATTTTCATTTAATACATGGACGTCATGAATGGCGATTCAAATGCAGTTAATATTTTTGTTTGCGTTTATTCTAGCATTATCTAGAAGATAATTAATGCAATATAACATTTAATTTTGTACGTGAGATGAGATGCCATCTATAGGTATTCAAATTTCAAGCAACACCAGCTTTTACCTATTATGCAGAAAATCTCTCCATGCGCCGTGGATTGTTGCAAACTATAGCTTTATTAGCAATTATTTCAATGACTTTTTTATAATAACACCATGGTAATTATATGTACGAAAGAATAAATGAATTATTTATATGAATTTTAATTTTTTAACTCAAGTTAAATTTTGTACAAAAATTTTAATTTTAATTTATCACTTTCTTTTTTTATACATCTCTAATTTTTTTCATTATAAAGCATTTTTCTAAAATTCATACAGAGTGACTGGTTAATCATTTCTATCTAATTTACTATTACATATGGCAATTTATCCTGTATGCTTAATTTACTCGAGAAAGATTTACTAAGATGAAAATGTTTTACAGAAAAGATTTAGCAGATTTATAACTTAAAAGGGTCCGAAACACAAAAAGAAAACCTTTTTTTTTTTCATTTTCTTTCTTTTAAGCATTAAAAATTTCTCTGTCTTTTCTTCTTAAAATGACTTTAAGTTATGTATTTGTCTTAAATGGAACACGAAAAATTACTTTTTTCATTTTGTTTTGGTTTTAACATCTAGATTTCAAAGAATTGCTGCCATGGAAAAGTTTTTTTTTTGGAAAAAGCGTTTTTCCTTATGATGGGTTTTTTCATCACATCTCTTTTTTAAAGTGTTATAAGTCACGAACAGTAAAAAATAAATGGTTGAAATTTAGATCATGTCTTCTTCAAATGTTTCATTTTAATTTTGATTTACCAAATATGAAAAAAAAATATTTACTTTTAAAAATAAGACTTTCTTTAAGTTACATCATTTTTTTTCCCTTTTACTTTAAATATTTTTTTTTTATTTTTGTTAAAATTAATGGTTTTAGAAATGCTGAATCAGAATTATAACTTATATATTTATCATTATTTACATGGAAATAATTTTAAATTCTACAAACAATATTTCCAGTTATAACGATTTTTAATTACACCACTTTTCTAAAAAAATTTAAAGTTTAATTAAACAAAATCTGAGAACCTATATTATCTGATTTTATTTTAAAATTGTATGGTTAATCATCACAAAACATTTCAGAATTTTAACTCTATAAATGATAATCATTTTAAAATGCGTCCTGGATCTCCTTAAGAGGCGATTCTGTAAAATAAATTTTACTGTAAGAGATTCGTGAATTGTTATGATGAACATTTATATTATTTAATAGTATGAAGCGTTTTTCCCAAATACTATTTAGCAATTAAAACGTTTTCTAAAAAGGTTTTGTGATTCTTTACGTATTTCCATCTCTTTTGTCGAATTTTCATTATTGTAAAACCTATAAAGAAATTAACTTTCATTCATTAATAAAATTTTATTTTGAAATTTTCTGTTGTGCTTAAACTTTTGACACACACTGTAAGTTACCTTTAAAAATAAATACATTAACATTACGCATTCAAATACGAGTATTTTAAATAATGTTAAATTATTCTAAAACTATATATTAATAAAACTATATATCAATTTATATTGAATATACTACAAAAAAATTTTAAAATATCTTAAAATATAATAAATGTTGGTTTTAAAAATCTTTATAATAGTAGTTTAATGCTCATATTTCTTATATAACAATTTCACTATCTGAGTACGTTTGGTTAATAGTTTAACTTTTATAGTATTAAATTCTTATTTTTTGAAACATTAATTTGAATAGATAATTTTTTTTCCCTTTTTCGAACGTAAAATAAATTGCAAGTCGTAAATTTTGCTATGCAAGGAAACACAGCAGCAAAGATGTGTTATGTATTATCATTAACAATATTAGAAAATAAAGTTAAATATTCAAATTAGTTACAAATTGTAAGTTTGTGTGTGTTTAAAATTTATTAGTTTTTACTGGACTCTGTTGAAAAGGACTTACGTAACAGTATTTCTTTAAATCACAATTTTCTTTTCTATTCAATAGCAATTTTCTTAAATTGGAGCACACTGTAAAAAATGTCAGATGTTTCTGAATATATAAAAATGCACTGTAATCAAAACCGAAAATGTACAGTAACCTCTTCTAACTCACCTAAGGTTTCAAAAGCCGTTCCTTTACCTTTAAAAAATCCAGAAAACTATTTGTTTCCGAAAATTAAAGAAGAATTTATAAAAATTAATTTCTATTAGCTGCCCGTCCTTTTCGGAAACGTTTCTAAGTAGCTTTTACAGCACCATAATCCAGGCACGTAGCTAGGGCGGGGGCTAAGAGGGCTGAAGCCCCTCCCGAAAGTTAAAAAAAAATTAAAGAATTTTTAAAGAATTTTTAAAGCTAAAGGAACGGTTTTTGAAACCTTAGGGGAGTTAGAAGAGGTTACTGTACATTTTCGTTTTTGATTACAGTGCATTTTTATATATTCAGAAACATCTGACATTTTTTACAGTGTGCTCCAATTTAAGAAAATTGCTATTGAATAGAAAAGAAAATTGTAATTAAAAGAAATAATGTTACGTAAGTTCTTTTCAACAGAGTCCAATAAAAACTAATAAATTTTAACCACACACAAACTTACAATTTGTAACTAATTTGAATATTTAACTTTATTTTCTAACATTGTTAATGATAATACATAACACATCTAAAATTTCAGAAAGCGGGAGATTTGGAAACGAAAAAAGGGTCCTACTGAGAAGGTATTTGTTTATAAATCAAATTCTAATGAATTGAGTGTAAAAAAACATCACACGGCACCTTATATGCCTCTTCAAAAAACTCCTCAGCAAGTTTCATGTTTCTACTTTTTAAAATGCGTCTGAAATTGTATCGGAAAGTTTCGAGCTGTTGAAGGTGGAAAAGAATTTTTTCGAATACACCCTTAAGTGATAAAAATGCAAAAGCAAGAAAATATCGCAAAAATTAATACACGAGGAGAATTTTAAAATTCGTTTAAAAATTTTATTTAAAAAAATTAAAAATTTTAAAAAGATTCGAAAATTTTTTGAAGGTGTTCTATATTCTTTTGTTGAAATGTATATATGCATAAAATTGCAGAAAATAACAATTTTGGGAATGGACAGGTATATTATCATAGACAAATATGTTGAAGGATTATATCGTAGGTTATGATAGGTTATCGTAGGTCTGCATATATTTTTAGCTATAATAATACAAATTAATTCAGCTAAATTTTTAGCGGGAATTGTCGCTTTATGCACAATAAAATTCGATAAGTATAATACATGTATCATATTATTAATGTGACATAGAAAAAAATTTAGTTTAATACGCATATGTCGTATAATTTAATTTTAGGAGTCAAATTTCAAATTTAAAACATTTATTTCCGTGTTATGATCTTTCTTAATTTCCTCTATATTCATTATATGACGATATAATAAATACCTACTTAGAATGATCAGTATTAAAATGTTTTGTAGAAAAAAAGAGCTAAAAACTGTAATAGACCCCTGTACTTTAAAATTATGTGAAAAATAATGATTTTTAAAAAACTTTTAACTATAAAAGGCTTTTTATTAAAAAAAACTAGTATCAAGAAATTTCTAAAAGAAATGGTGCGAAGAAAGACGATAGAGTATCAACTAACTTTCAAAGGCCGTAGCGGCCAGTGTTTTCCGGCACTTCACTGAATAAATTGGAGTTAAATTGTTTGCGTATGAATATTTATTAAAAGAGAATATGCACAGTCTGTTTGTGTGGGAAAGTCTCTTTGTCGTTTGTAGAAATATCAACTGTAAGGATGGATAATCCTGAACAGGGATTTTTTGGTGGTTTTTCACAGTACCTTCTAAAGAGTTTTTAAGGAGACAACATCTAACATTTTTAAATTTTTTATTTTGTGCCGAGCAAGAAATGCTACTAAGAAGTAAAAATAATACTGGTTTTCTAAAGTCTTTTTAAAAATTTGAATGACAGATTCATTTCAAATGAAGACATTTAAAGGGGATAGCGAACCTTTATTTGAGCAAAATCGTCACAAAAATGTTTTTTTATGTGGTATAATAGTACCAAAACAATTGTTTCTTATTAAAATATCATTTATGAAAGTTTTAAGAAGTAAATAATAAGGATTTGTATATTATTATACTTTAAATCTGTTTTTATCAAAAATTAATTTTTTAGCGTTTTTAGATTTTTGAAATGCTCTTTGTGACGTAATTTTTGATCACAATTTAAGAAATTGACAAGGAAGTATCCTGATATTCTTTAGAAAGAAATAGTGTAAGCTTTTTAAAATTCGTCTTCATTAAGATAGTCAAATTTGATTTTTTACTAATTAAAAGGCAAAATTTTGATGAAAATCAATATGGAATTTAGAAAAAAAGTCTGTAAAAATTAACTATTCAAGAGATTAAAAAATATCTTACATATATTTGTTTATAATAGAGTTTTAAGGGTGTATTTCGATTCAAACTGCTTATTTTCTGATTCATTTTTGCTCTTAAACGCATCAAACTGGCAAGTTGTCTTATTTAGAAAATACACAAGGTGCCGTGATTATCGATTCTTTGATAAATGCAGAAAATATTTCAAAAACTTCATTTGAATCGATTTTTCTGAAGCGGGAGATTTGGAAACGAAAAAAGGGTCCTACTCAGAAGGTATTTGTTTATAAATCAAATTCTAATGAATTCAGTGTAAAAAAACATCACACGGCACCTTATACGCCTCTTCAAAAACCTCCTCAGCAAGTTTCATGTTTCTACTTTTTAAAATGCGTCTGAAATTGTATTGGAAAGTTTCGAGCTGTTGAAGGTGGAAAAGAATTTTTTCGAATACACCCTTAAGTGATAAAAATGCAAAATCAAGAAAATATCTCAAAAATTAATACACGAGGAGCATTTTAAAATTCGTTTAAAAATTGTATTTAAAAAAATTAAAAATTTTAGTAAGATTCGAAAATTTTTTGAAGGTGTTCTATATTCATTTTGGTGAAATGTATATATGCACAAAATTTTAGAAAATAACAATTTTTGAAATGGACAGGTATATTATCATAGACAAATATATTGAAGGATTATATCGTAGGTTAAGCCTTGATTATTTTTTATTTACGCTTCAAATTATGCCCATTACTGCTGTTAAATGAAAAAAAATTCCAAGATTGAGCCCCTCCCGAAAAGAAATCCTGGCTACAGGCCTGGCATAATCACTTTTCTCAAATCAAAATATCACTTTTTCGGATGCTACCAATTCATACGAAAATAGTTTGATATTCAGAGAACATGATTAATAGATAAACATACAATATTAATAGTATTAAAATTATATGAAAATTAACATTATTTTGCTACAATTGCATACACAAAATCAGTTATGCAGCTGAAAATGTTTACTTGAGAATTGAGAGAATCCGAAAAAGTGATAGTTTGATTTGAAAAAGTGATTATTGTATTGTAAAAGCTACTAAGAAACGATTTCGAAAAAGACGGGCAGCTAATAAAAATTAATTTTCTATAAATTCTTCTTTAAATTTCGAAAACAAATAATTTTCTTGAATTTTTAAAGGTAAAGGAGCGGTTTTCGAAACCTTAGGTGAGTTAGAAGAGGTCACTGTATATTTTCGTTTTTGATTACAGTACATTTTAATATATTCAGAAATATTTGACATTTTTTACAGTGCAGTATTAATATAATCAGTAAATACTTATTTTATAAACTTATTATTTAATTTTATTTATATCTGTATATTTCATTTTATAATTTGTTTTAAATTATGTTAAATAAAGTTTAGTTAAATAACTGAAAATTCGCTAATAAATAATGAACTAAAACTGTGTCAATAAAGGCTTTCCTTCTCAGATCTTTTTATTAATTGTTTTCTTAATAAGTAGGACAGTATTGTATTTATGAATTTTTTCAACATTTTGATGGATTTATACGTTTTAAGAATCAGAAATACAAAAAAAAAAAAAAAAAAAAAAAAAAAAAAAAAAAAAAAAAAAAAAAACATGTTTCTACAAATGTGTGTTTGTGAGTCTGTGACTCTGGCTGTCTTTATGTGACGCAAAATTTGTGGGCGCTCTACCTCAAGAATCAATGCACTTAATTTATTAAAAATTTACGTTCTGTTAGTACTTGACATAAGTTGGTGCTAATTAGTTTTTAGTGTAAATTGCTCTAAAGGCTATGCATTATTTTTCAAAAGTTTCTCAATAATTCTATCCTAAGAACTAATGCATAAATTTTCAGCAAAACACATTGACTTTTATCCTTATTAAGATCCGGTGTAATTTAAAAATTTGTGTAAATCGCTCAGCAGGTATCACTACCATGTTGCATTTTTCACGATACCTGCATTAGCTCTGTCTCAAGAAGTAATGCACACATTTTTATAAAAATACAGATTCAGTTACATGTTGACATAAGTTGTTGCATATTAAGTTTTGGGGGTAAATCCCGCAACACGTGGCACTAATATATGGTATGTTGTATGATTTACACGACTGTAGCTATAGTCATATCTCAAAAACTAATACACGGAATTTCATATCATTAGAATCGTCATGATGGAAATAATTTTCCAATGAATTTTGGCACTGTAATAGCAATTTTTCAAGTATTGAAACATATTTTGAAGCAGATAGAAGAAAGTCTTGGGACTGTCACATCCGACCAGTTTAATAATTCTGTAAGACAACGATTTTAAATGTAACGTTTCAAATCTGATATAATTTTCCCCAAACCTTTCTTTCTTTTCACAATACTCACCTTATTATTATTCTTATTATCATTTTGTTTGAAATCAAATATTATTATTTTCGCTGCTTTTGCATACATAACTAAATAAGATCATCCCATAAATATGAAATAAATCTTTCAAGTACGTGTAAATGCATATTTATTTAAACAATGTTATTGGTTGTCAACTTAAAATGTCACGTAATCTAGTAAACATTTACTACTTTAGACTCATATTAATATTTTCTTGCTTTTAACAAGCAATTATTAAATTCTAATTTCATATATTTTTCTCTATTTATAGTTATCACATTTATAATTATCAATTTTCATTTAATTGCAATATTGTTACTTGTGATGTTTTTACTTGAAGTTTACAACTGGAAACAATTTAAAATAATAACATTTTCTAAAATATCTAAAACATATTAGATTAATTTTGAACACGATTATTCAATCGGTAAATTAACTATAACAAATGCAAATTTTCCATTTTTTGGGTGAAAAAAGTCCGGGTCATGAATCTAACCAAGGATGTATTGTCTGAAGCCGCCAATGCTCTTCCAACTGAGCCATTCCGGACAAGAACACTGGAGGACTATTTCTCCCAATTAACCTCAACAATTTTCCATTTTTTGGGTGAAAAACCCAAAAAATGAAAAACTTACATCTGTTATAATTAATTTACCGATTGAATAATCGTTTTTAAAATTAATCTAATGTAATTTCGTATGCGGCGATTTTCTGCAGTTCCATATATTGACCTCCGATTTATTCTTTTGAGCTGATCCAGAGTATCAGACCAGATTAAGTGACCGTTGAGGTTATTTGGGTGAAATAGGCCTCCAGTGTTCCTGTCCGGGACTGCTCAGTTGGAAGAGCATTAGCGGCTTCAGCCAATATATTCCTGGTTCGAATCCTGCCCCAGACATTTTTCACTCGAAAAATGGAAAATGTACATCTGTTATGTAAAACATGTCTGGGGAAATGATGAAAATTTGAATTTAAATTGGAAATGAAAACTAAAAATGTGTCAAATAATAAAAACAAAGTAACAATAGTAATTTAATAATTTATAACAAAAATCTGAAAAATTAAATTCTAATTAGTTTGGCATGTTAGATTCAGATTCACATGGCGAAAGCTCCTTCTTGCTTCTTTAAATATCTCCATTGATTCTTGGATAATGGAAAACTCTGGATGGATAAATTATTCTGTTATTTTAAAAATGGATTTGTAAAGGTTTTTTGTTACATAATCTGTCCAAAGCTGTGGTTGAATTGTTATATTTGATGTTTGCTACATTTTCTTTGATTTCAGTTTCAAGTTTTCTGCTTGTCATACATACATAAAACTGCATTGAACCATATTTTTTGGTGGAAGGTATTTCAAGTATTCCTGATAATTGGTTTCATTCAATTGGTTCTATTTTCTTTCAAGCTATATTTTTAAATTTCATGGAAGGTTTTGCAAACAATATACTGAATTTATTAAGTTTATGTACCAAACATTCGAAAAACCCAGGGAAATATTGTAAAATACTAAGAATGAAATTTTGTGGATTAAAATTTCTTTTCTTCTTAATGTTCAAACACACTATTAAATTTTCTATGGTTAGTTCTCTTTTACTATACACTGTCTCTTGCAATATTTTATTTATTTCTTTTATTTAACTGTTCGGGTGTCCGGACTTTTTTTTTTTTGTTTAGCGAACGTATTTCTATCATACAAAAATTTGAAAATGCTACCGATTGTGCAGGGAAGTGTATATAAAACATAATAAAGATATTTTTTTAACTTTTAGGTATTTTCTACTTTAGTTTATTTCATTATAATTGATTATCTTTATATATATAAATCTTCTGTGCATGTGTATGTCACTGAACTCCTCCTAAACGACTGGACCGATTTTAATGAAATTTTTTGTGTGTGTTGCAGTGGATTCGAGAATGGTTTAGATTTACATTTCATCGAAATTGATTGATTACTTTTTTAGTTATGAAGCAAAAGCTAATAGTTAGTGATTTTTCGCTAATTAAAAGTGTTGAATAAGTCTGCTAGATAGAGTGTGTACGGAATGGCCGAACGGTCTAAGGAGCCAGAATTAAGCTCTGGTTCTCGAGGAAAAAGATCATATGTTCGAACTCCAAACCTGACATATGTGTATGATTTGCAATGATTATTTCTATATTATAATTTTAATTAACCGGCTTCAGAAAATTGTTACTTTTTAACTAAAAAGAGAAAAATAAACTTTTCTATCAAATATTGAACCGACTTCAAAAACTACTGCAAAGTGAAAAATAATTTCCTTATATAATTGTAATAAGAAATTAAATTAAGAGCGTAGTACTTATCATGCGTATTATTATATTTATGTACTTTTATTTGATTTACTGGAGTCGGTACCAGCACAAGGTCTGTCGGGTCCGCTAGTTATAGATGAAAATGATTATCATTATACAAGAAGCATATATTATTTACACAGAGCTGCCAACTACTACGCCTATATAAATGAAATAAACATGTTTTGAATCAGAAAAACTATTTAGTAAAATACATGTGAAATTTATTTTATGGTATATAGTCCTACATATTTCTTCATTTGTTAAGCGAAATTTCTCATTCTAATGTATTTATTTGACTGTAAAAAGGCGTAGAAGTTGGCAGCCATGTTTACACTATATCATCTGATTTTTAAAATAAAAGTCAGTCGAAAACACTTCGAAAACATCCCCTATTCCTAGGTATGTATGGGAATATTTTTATTAAAATATACAAATTCTTTCAACACTAACTTTAGATACATTTAAAGCTCGTTCTATGCCGCTTCATTTTGACTATATCAAACGAATAAATTTCAATACAAGGAGAAACAATCAATACCAAGAGAAACTATCAATACCAAGAGGAACATGCATAGCACTCCCCTATACGCTGCTGAAGAAAATGGGGAGCCTAACTCTAATTATTTGTTAAGATTTTCCTTTGAAAATTAAAAATATTTCTGAATCGAGAGTAAACACCAATGAAACAAGCAAGTCCATCTGCTTTAAAAAGGTTTTGACAGTTTTTTCAGTCAAATATTTAAAATCTATCATCATTAATTTTAGTTTGTTAAAGGTTCTTACAGTGGTAGTCACAATTATAAGGACAAGGCAAAAATTGCCAAATCTTCGTTATATTTGGCGAGAAACTTATGCAAATATCATGAATTTAAATCAATGAAAAATGTAGATTATTTATGTATTTGTTTATGGAAATATGTGGTAAATTCATATAAGGTACCCCGGGGTAATAACGCCAAGTGCTTATATTTTGCATAATTTTGAAATAATCAGGTAAATGACACCATTGTGCTCTGCGCAGAAGGGTTTTGAGTCATATAAATCGCAAAAAACAGCTTCAAGTTAATTTGTTTCATTTTTAGGTCTTATTGTTTTTACAAGCAACTAAAATTAACGCTTGATCTAAAATTTGCGAGATAAGGTTTTTGATCTGAAGACTATATTTTTTATCCAGAAGTACTTTGTTTATTACATAAACTTGTAGTGTATTTCATGTACTTTTCAATTGTTGTAGAAGATTTTGGATATCTTCTCGAGATAATTTGTAGTTTAGTATTTACTGGGCAATAAGTATCCCGGGGTAATAACGCCAATCCTTGATATTAATACCCCGGTTGATTCCCTACAGTGACCTAGCTACATCCTAAATACTGATTCAAATAAACACAGTTAAAGCTGTGCAATGTTTCTAATAATTTTATTTAAGCGGTCCTTTTTAAGCAAAAAGAAGCTCACGGTCTGATATTCTTTTTCCTCATCCTCCCCCCCCCCAAACCACACCTTTATTTTTCTTACACTTTCACAAAAAATGAACATTTTCAATAGCTTAGAATGCAATTTGTCAATTTCTAAGTTTGTAGAGTTTGTATTTTTAGAATTGGGCAATCTACATGCAATTATTCCATCTTATTTCATAGTTTTGTTTGCATGGCGTTATTACCCATATAGGTGGGTAATAACGCCAAATAGCATTGGTCAAGAAAAAACGCTATTACATTTTATGAATACATATCTGTTAAATTATTTTATTTTATATAGATAGTCAATGAGTTGCTGTATCAGATCCTATATTTGTTTGAAAAATACAATCTAAAACTAAGCCGTAAAAATTGGTAGAACCTTAACGTGGCGTTATTACCCCAGGGTACCTTATATAAAATGTATTATAAATTTATACAACCATATGATATGGACAAAATTATAAGAGCAACTGTATTTGTGTGTTCTAAAAAGTAAAAATTGCATGCTTTTTTTGCTCTGCACACGGAACTTCCAGACGATATAAATGCGTAGTAAGCGTTTGGGATCGAATTATTCTGTTTTTCAATCATGCCGCAAGGTGCAAAGCTTTTAGAGATCCAGAAAGGAAAAATGGATACATGTCAAAATTTAGGACTTTCTGTACGCTAAATTGCTACAAAGGTTAATAGATCAAGAACGGTTATTTACAATTTTCTTTAAAATACCGGTAAATATGGACGGCAAAGGCTTACAAGCAGGCCATCTTCTATTTCTGTATGGGGGAACAGAATGATAATAAGTCAAGCTTGCTTCAAAAAACGGAAAAAAAACATGAATTGCACTTAGAATGGAAGTTTTCGAACTGTTCGACGTGTTTTACAAAGAGAAAGAAAAAGGTTCGCTGTAGTAAATATGTGTCAAGACCGCTTCTTACAAAAGTTCATGAAAGACTGAGAATAGAGTTTGCCAAAAACTGCAATACTATGGGAAAAAAGTGGGATTCTGTCTTTTCCTATGAGAAAAAGATGAATTTGGATAGACTAGATTGATTTTGAAACTTCTAGTATGATCTCCGTAGATTAAAAACAATTTTCTCAAAGCAGGTATTATGAAGTGTCTTTGTAACGGTCTGGGGAGGTTTCACAATTGGTAGAACTACTCCAACGGTTTTTGTGCAGGGTAGGAGGAATCTCGTGAGCTACATTGATGCATTGGAGGATAATCTTTTGCAAGAAGCGTTAATAGCGATTGGAGGCTATTTTTTCTAGCAGAACAATGCCTCCGTTCATGTTTTCCAAGCTTCAAACTTGTGATTTGATGCTAATTTCGTGAAACTACTTGATTGGCCGGCCGGAAGTCCTCATGTGAATCCAATGGAAAATCTATTGGATATTCTGGCACGTAAAGTATGCAACAATGGTATATAATTTCAAAACAAGCAAAAACTCATGTCTTCCATCGAAAAAGATCACTGAAAATTTTCCAAGAACTTTCTTAAAGAAGTGTCCAACTCCATGACGTCAATATTGATATAAGTGATTGAGAAGAAGCGGGGAGATTATTAATTATCAGTGTGTGTCAAGCAAAAACATTTATTGTCCTTATAATTTTGTCCAATTTTTACAATGACACATTTTGATAATTGTGACAAAATATTCATATTTTGCATTTTCCAATGTTTTGCATTCTAAAATGATTTCTAGCATGAAAAAGCATTTTGTGCATAAATTTCACTTTATTTAACTCAAAAATATTTTGTTCTGCGCAATTTTCAATTGTTCTTATAATTCTGACCACCATTGTACCTCTGTCTCGGGGAATTGCGATATAGTCGACTATCATTATCTATTCAGAAGAAATGGAATGTTCTGAAATCTATGCTCATTGAAGAAAAAGATAATATTATATATATATATAAATGAAAGATTATATAAAATCTTTTATATTAAACACGCGTGTACGGAAAATTTAATATTTCCCTTAAACATACATTTAAATGAACTGTAAAAAGTAGTTGTCTGAGTTTATTTTCATTGGTACCAAGATATTTTTGAATAATGTCAATTAATCAGTCAGCCTTAAAAGTATACAGTTTTAAGATGTTTTGTTATCTTTTCTCTTTAAAGGATTTCAAGATTTATGAATGTCTTGCTGATAAATCTTCTGAGGGATCATCAGTTACTTTTTATTTTTCTGCTGTTTGGTTCATTCTGTCTTTCTTTTTTATTTGTTTTATCTTTTTAGATGTTTGTTTTCTCATTTAAAGAGCAAGCGAAATAAATGTCAAAATATTTGCAGTGCATTGGGGACTGTACTTTTATTTTTTATACTCAAGAATTAAATTTGAGCAATTATTAGGGGAAGGAAATCTGAGGAAATATTCATTTGAAATACATACATCGGATTTAATAAAATATAATAAAAAACTTTTTTAAATAGATTTTTTTCTATTTCGCTGAAACTTTTGAATAGGGTGTAGATAGGGATACCTTAGCATGTTTGCTATTATTAAAATAAAATTAATGACACTGCTTTAGAATCTACGTTAGCTACATAGAAGTTTTTGATGTTTGGGATTTTTCATTAAAGAGGATTTACTTTAATTAAACATAATAATTCATTAACTAAAATACAGATGTTTAAAAATAATTTTATATTTCTATAAAACCATTAATTAAGTGCACTAAAGTTCGCGTACCTAAAAAAATATATATGCAAGTTGTACAAACATTTTTATGTATATCTACGAAACATATTTCTAAAATCAATATCTGAACTAGGATTTGAAAACTTGCTACATTCAAATAAGTTCTGTAAAAGCAATATTGCGTTTTTACGTTTAAAGAATAAAATTATGAAAGACATTTATAAAACTCATTGTTCAATGATATCCAGACCCCTAACTAGATTTTGAAGACTTGTTTCCGGCAAATAAAGTATGTACAAGCATTTTGTACTTTTCTTTTAAAGATTAAAAATATATGCCTTTTATAATCCTTTTGAACTTTTAAATTATTATTTAAAGATGAGATTAATATGAATGAAGAATAAATTTAAAAATGAATATACAGGGTGATTCTAATTTTTTTTTACAATAAAAGTGGGGTGATAGTACACATCAAAGCAAAAAAAATATTAAATAGGAGACCAAGGGTCCAAAACGTTTCCCAAAGGAGATGCCCGCCATTAAAGTTTAGGGACCAAAATTTAAAATAAACATAAAAAACGGAAAAATCGGTCGATTGATTTGCGGTTTTCACTAAAATTATTCTTTATGCCGGCATTTTCTCGAAATTAAATTATAAAGATAAATTTCAAAAATGCCGATAGAGGCGCTTTAGACTTTAGAGTAACGAACAACTATTTTTTGCCGGTATATTTGAATCCCATTAAATGTTTTCGTAAGCATAAACGCAAACTTAAATTTTGAGCTCAAAATTTGAAAGCTGGGAGTAGTTAAATATCACAAATTGAACTGTGTTCAGAAGGTTCAAATTTCAAATGATTTAAAAAAACTGAAAAATTGGTTCATTGATTTGTGGTTTTCACTGAAACTATTCTTTATGTTGGTATTTTCTTAAAAATAAATTATAAAGAAAAATTTCAAAAAATGTCGATAGAGGCGCTTTAGACTTTGGAGTAACGAACAACTATTTTTGCCGTTATTTTTTCCATCTCATTAAATGTTTTCGGAAGCTTAGACTTAAACTTAAAATTTGAGCTCAAAATCTGAATAGTAGGGAGTGGTTAAGTAGCACAAACTGAACTGTGTTTAAGGGGGAGAAGGAGGTTCCAATTTTAAATAATTATAGAAGATGGAAAAATTGGTCGATTCGTTTGCGGTTTAAAATAAAAATATTCTTTTATTCAGTATATTCTTGAAAATAAATTTTAAAGATAAATTTCAAAAAATTCCGCCAGAGGGCGCCTTAAGCTTCAGAGTAACAAACAATTCATTTTAACCATTATTTTTTGGTTCTAATTAAAAGCTTGCAGAAGCTTTTTAAATGTTTTCGGAAGCTTAGATTTAAATTTAAATTTTGAGCTCATATTCTGAATCATTATGAGGGGTTAAGAAGCGCAAACTGAAGTGTGTTCAGGAGTTGAAATTTAACCCTCCTTCCTCCTCGAACACAATTCCATTTTTCACTACTTAAACACTCCCAACGATTCAGAATTTGAGTCCAAAATTTAAGTCTATGCATTTGAAATCATTTAATGAGATTAAAAAAATAAAAGTTAAAAAAAGTTGCACGCTACTATAAAATCTAAGGCACCCTCTATCGGCATTTTGTGAAATTTATCTTTAAAATTTATTTTCCAGAAATTGCTGATCTAAAAATTAGTTTTAGCGAAAACCGCAAATGAATCGACCAATTTTTCCATTTTTTTTTACAATCATTTGAAATTTGAACCCTCTGAATAAAGCTAAGTTTGTCTATTTAACCACTCCCAGCTATTCAGATTTTGAGCTCAAAATTTAAGTTTGAGGTTATGCTTACGAAAACATTTAATGAGATGCAAAAAATAGTTGTTTGTTACTCAAAAGTCTAAAGCACCATCTATCGGCATTTTTTAAATTTATCTTTATGATTTAATTTTAAGAAAATGCCGACATAAATAATAATTTTAGTGAAAACCGCAAATCAATCGACCGATTTTTCCGTTTTTTATGTTTATTTAAAATTTTGGTCCCCAAACTTTAATGGCGGTTATCTCCCTTGGAAAACTTTTGGACCCTTGGTCTCCTATTTAATATTGTTTGTCTTGATGTGTACTATCACCCCTCTTTTATTGTAAAAAAACATTAGAATCACCCTGTATACATTATTATATACTCGTGTTATAGGGTGATAAATAGTTTAGAACACACATACAATTATGCAGAAATTTCATGCATAAAAAAAAATATCGTAATTCCAGAATTTAAGTAATCTTGTTAAATGAGTGTTTCCTGTATATTTATGATATTCAGTAAAAGCAAAATAGTCTATAAACGGATGTTTTTTAATAACTGAAAATCGTGCGATTCTTATAAAATCGTACATAAATCTCAATAAATTTGACAGAAAAAAGTAGATCTTTTATTGGTGGTTCATAAATCGAAGAAAAAGAACTTTAAATTAAACATTTATCTACAGTTTAGTTTTATAATCTTATTATTTTGGAATTTTTAATGGCAATCTCTTTATCAAGTAAAATGTTTCTTTAGTTTCATAATTAACATAGCTTAGTTTTAGTTGTTCTTTTTAAGTTTACTCATTTTAATTCGCCTAGTAAATTTATTCGTAACTGCAATACCATATTTTTCATATATTATTTCCATTTAGTTTTCAATTTGTTTTTATATTGCTTATTCATTGCAATTATTCATATGTTTTTGACTTGAAATCAAGGTGCATCTCCTTAAGTATCAATCAATTGGTTAATTATATATATGTTACAGGCCAAACCCGATTTTAGGCCAAACTAGAATGGCCTAGGCCAAACCGGTCTATCCTAACGCCCATCGGATAAACTAGTTTTTCCTAGGCCAAACCGGTTTATCCTAACGCCCATCGGACAAACTAGTTTTTCCTAGGCCAAAATAGTCTATCCTAAGGCCCATAGGACAAACTAGTTTTTCCTAGGAGAAACTAGTTTGGCCTAACTCTTATAGGATAAACTAGTTTAGCCTGCTGTTTATTGGTCTGAACTAGTTTATCCTAGGCCGATCTAGATTATCCTAGGCCAATTCAATTTGGCGTGATTTTATTGAATTCAATGACCGCCTCAGCGCCAACATTCTAGTTTGTCCTAGGCTGATCTAGTTTGTCCTAGGCTGACCTAATTTAGCCTAGGCCAATATAATTTTACGTGTTTTTAGCTCATAGGCGTCAAAGCCCGAAAAAAAAATGAGGTCGCAGGTTCTGTTTTTATGTATGTACGCATGTATGTACGCATGATTGTACGTATGTATGTACAAATGTACGTAATGCGATAACTCTTGATAGAAATATTCGATTTGCTTAAAATATTGGGAGTAGTTTCATTTTGATAAGGTACTTTTCTGATTAGTTTTGGGAATTCATTGGATAAGATTAAGAGGGGTGAACGGGAGGCTAATACCCCATTGTTAATTCAGAGAAATGGATTTTTCATGCAGAATTATCAGTTTTCATTTAAAATTTTAGATATAGGATCATTCTGACAAGATGCCTCCGTGATTAGTTGTGGATGTTTATCGTTTAAGTGTAAAACAAAGGGCAATGTAGGTAACCCCCCAATAATTTAGATAAATGGTTTTGATGCAGAATTTACGGATTTGCGTCAAATTTGGATGTATGTTCTTTCTGATAAGCGAATCCCTGAATAGTTTTGGAGAGTTTAATGGTTAAGTATGAAAGAAAAAGTGAAGGATTACCAACTTTCATAGAAAAAACTAGTTTATCCTATGGACATTTAGAGAAATAAGTTTGGCATTGCAAAACTAGTTTATCCAATTTGCGTTAGGATAAAACAGTTTGGTCTAGGCTAATATAATTTGGCTCAAAATTGGGTTTGGCCGGTAAAAACATATCTTTCACTAGAATAAGCATAAATGTGTGTCAAGAGTCATTGCTTGTAACATCAATACAGAAATTTAACATGTCCACCGTAGAGACATGATACATTGGACATGGTGTTTGCTTAGTTTTATTTTTCTTTCTGCAGACTCAGGCCATGCTGTGATAAGCTTGCTTTTATTATTATTATTATTATTATTATTATTCGAGCCAGATCGCAGCTGAACATAATTTGGAATCGAACAGCGTTTTCCATTTTTGAGAAATGAATTACTTGTCGACATATAGCTATTTTTGACATGGCGTTAAGTTTTTCTTTTCCGTAAAGTCGCAACTGAAAATTCGATTCCAAAACGTAGCTTTAATAGTATTGTTACGAATTTTGTAAATAGTCAATGTTTGTACTGTAAAATAATGTAAATAATCTTATTAAGCTCCATTCCTTTACTAATATTAGTTTTTGTTACATTGTCTCTGTTATCAAGCAAACTTGTCCATTATTTTCAATGTATGTCTACGGCAGATTGGCGAAATAATAAAGATATCGCCAAGTTGGCGTCACTTTTGGTGACTAATTTTGGTCGCCAAATTTGGCGATATATCGCCAAGTTGGCGACAAACTTGGCGATTGTTGGCGATGGTAACCCTTCCCTCTCAATGGTAACCCCCCTTTAGATATACTGATACATTGTTTGCTGTTCCGTGGATTTTTCGAGTAGGTTCTAGAAATTTCCAGCACATGCTACGAGCCTATATAAGAAGAGAAGCGATGCGAGCTGTGGTTATTATTTACCAGTCAGTCATTGAGTGAACAAGGCGTTTGTTAGCAAGTTTGCTTGAGTTTCATTTATGTTGTTTTGAATGTTATTAAGTGTTGAGACGTTGTATAAAGAGTCTCTGGGATCTAAAGCTATTCTTGTATGATAGATTTGAGCAGTTATTTTTGAATATCTAGCAATATTTGTGAGTTTCGAAGACTCTGTTGTTCTGAAGATCTGTAAATAAATTATTTTCTACTTTTCTAAGAGACAAGAGTTTGAAGTTCTCTAACCATAAGATCAAAAGAACCCCATATACGCTGCAACAGTATTTTATCAAAGATACATCGCTTTTATGAAAAAATGGTTAACGCCATTCGATTACATATTTCTGAGTGAGAATGCCTGTTAATCTTATGCATTTCCGAAAAGGAATTAATTAATAAATGTGTTAGGATGTAGCTCTTTTGGATTTGAGAAAACCCTTAAGGAATAATAGAAAAATATATTTACAAATCTACTTTTTACTAAACATATTCAAAAGTTACGATGTTTATAACATTCCTTTTTTTCTTTTATTCTAACTATTTAATGAATTCCTATTTGAATATTGAAGGCCTACGAATCTAAATAATCAATAGTACATTGTGTATTTTCCATTTATCAAACACATCGTAATTTAAAAATACATTGTAAATTTATCCATAAATATGTATGCAGTATTCTTTAAAGGAATCTTAAATGTATGTGAATTAAAATCTGAATCTTTTGCAGAAATTGAGTAGGGCCAGGTCGAGCCGGACTGAGTCCCTTTTCACTGATTTTTTCACAGGCAGGGCTCGGACTGAACTTTTAATTTTTATACCGGGCTTCGAAATTCCGGCCCCTGCAAACCTGTAACAGTATTCTACTACCCTTCAAATAAAATACATTATACAGGGGTGATAGCAAAACCACTTTGCACAAGATTAGAGAGCAGTAGTCAGGATTAATATTAAAAATAATATTGCCCAGTTAAAGTAATGGCTTTGCATTCACAGGCTGTTTACACTAATTGTGTATCACAGACTTTTCTTTTAAATATCACCCTCGAAAAAACAAGTGAGGAAGATTACTTTTTCCCATTTCCCCTAATTATACTTAACCATCGAGCCCCAAAACTAATCACAGATACGCTTTATAAAATTGAACAATTATCCAAAATTTGAAGCAAATCAGATAATTCTGCTCAAAAAACATTCATCTGATTTAAGGAGGATAATCCTACATTTCTCCTTTTATACTTAATCATTAAACCCTCAAAACTATTCAGGGATTCGCCTTATGAAAAAGACTGTTCAAAATTTAATCGGCAAATCAGATAAATCTGCTTAAAAACCCATTTATTTAATTTAAGGAAGGCAATAAATCGTCCACTACCCCATTATACTTAACCAAAAGAAAAATTAATTAAAGAAGCGTCTGACTAAAATGAATTCATGTCCAAAATTTTAAGCAAATTGGATAATTCTGTATTATAACTAATTTATCTAATTTAAGGAAATAAATTGTACGCTACCCCTTTGTACTTAACCAAAGAACCACCAGAATTAATCAGTGAAACGTTTCATCAGAATGAACAAATCAAAGATTTGCAGCAAATTGGTTAATTCTGCATGAAAAACTCATTTGGCAAAATTAGGCGGGAGTCCCCCTTTCTTCCATTTGTTCTTAACCAATTAACTTCCAAAACTAATTAGAGAAGCACCTTACCAGAATGAATCTATTTAAAAAATTTAAGCAAATCAGCAAATTCTGCTTGAAAAAAGCATTTACATAAATTATGGGGCGTTACCTATATTTCCCCCTCTCTTTATACTTAAACAATGAACATCCACAACTAATCATGGAGGCGCCTCATCAGAATGCCTCTATATCTAATTTTTTTATTATAAAATATGCTAATAATGCATGGAAACCCATTTATTTGATTTAAGGGAAGGGGCGAATCAGCCTCTCGATCTTCCTCCCCCTTATTATTCTCCAATGACCTCCCAAAATTAAACTGAAAAACTCCTCATAAGAATAAACCTATATTGAAAGTTTGATGCAAATCGGGAATTTCTATCAAGAATTTTTGCGTTACGTACTTACGTACATACATAGATACAGAATCCACGGGCACATTATTTCTCAGGTTTTCGTAGTCTAATGAGACAATAACACGTCAAATTACATTGTTTCTATCAAGAGTTATCGTGTTACGTACATACGTACGTACGTACATACATGTGTACATACATGCGTACATACAGAACTTGCGAGCCCATTATTTCTCAGGCTTTGACTCCTGTGAGCTAAAAACACGTAAAATACATTGGCCTAGGATAAACTAGATCAGCCTAGGACAAACTAGAACGTTGGCGCTGAGGCGCTCATTGAATTCAATAAAATCACGCCAAATTGAATTGGCCTAGGATAATCTAGATCAGCCTAGGATAAACTAGATCGGCCTAGGATAAACTAGTTCAGACCAATAAACAGCAGGCTAAACTAATTTATCCTATAAGAGTTAGGCCAAACTAGTTTGGCCTAGGAAAAACTAGTTTGTCCTATGGCCCTTAGGATAGACTAGTTTGGCCTAGGAAAAACTAGTTTGTCCAATGGGCGTTAGGATAAACCGGTTTGGCCTAGGAAAAACTAGTTTATCCGATGGGCTTTAGGATAGACCGGTTTGGCCTAGGAAAAACTAGTTTATCCGATGGCCGTTAGGATAGACCGGTTTGGCCCAAAATCGGGTTTGGCCTGTAACATATATATGTTTATCTAGTGACTTTGCGTTATTTTGATATGTTTATAAGGAGCTAAATTTTATCATATTAAGCCTAATGCAAATAAAATTGTATGAAATAAAGATATCACCAGTATGAATTATATGTGCAAGTTCCTCTGGTGATTGTGTAGATTATTCATATTATATATTTCTTATTATATACTTCTGGTTTACACCGCACACTTTATGCTCATTTTTAGAACTGTTTTAGCTTGTTTAAACATTTGTGATTTCATTTTAATTATTTCAGCATATGCGCATATCATTAAGCATCTTTTTCCAAACATGAAACAAGCTAATTACTTTAATTCTTTCTGAAAGAAAACTTAAAATAAAATTGAAATTAAACAAATTTATTTCCAAAATAAGTTTAAAATATTTTTTTATGATTATTTTTCAATATCTTGAATAGTATTACATCATTACAATAGTATGTTGTAAACCCTGTTTTCAATGCTCTGCCATCGTTAATGAAAATCTTCATATTTTTAGCAGGTAAATATCTTGACAATGGACTATACAATTTTTATTGAAATCCTGCAATACTTCTAAACAATGTTCTGCAGTTTCTAACCACACTTAATAAAAAGTCTTGATTTTGTTAGCAGGTGCAAATCTTGACAATGCGTTATACAATTGATTATGTGCAAAATTTGGCGTTCAATGTAAGCTTCAACTCTTTGAAACTGTGATTCCTGTGATTTATTAATTGTCAATGCGTAATCAAGTTTAACCAGAAACTGTCTGCTGTATAACACAAATGGCAACTGACTTATTTACTGATGTATCTAATTAAATTCTGCACGCAGGTTGATCTTTAGAGGGTGAACATCAATGAGTATCCAAAGGATGGATGATTTTCAGTTCTTAGAAATAACTACTGTACGGATAGTTTTCTGTATAACTGGTAGAACTACAGGAATAAAGTTGGAAACTGGTGTTATACAATAGAACACAAAAAAACTGCTTGAAACACCATAAAAAACACCATTTATTTATTTTATTTTTATGGTGTTTCAAGAAGTTTTTTTGTGTTCTACTGGTAGAACGTGTCAGAAATCCTATTAAGTGCTATTGTTTTCCAACTAATATATGCATCACAATTCATAGCAGCTCGTAAAATGCGATCAATGATCTCCAGAACTTTCGTTTGAATCAAACTTGATTCATCCCAAATTATTACCCCAACTTCTTTGAGTCTAATCTTGTCTCGCTTTTTAAGAAAAGAAACACCATATTATACATTATCTATAGGTAGATTGGAAATTCGATGAGAATTTTCAATACGGATGCAATGCCATTCAATAAAATACGCAAATTTCTTTTGCAACATTACAAGTTTGTGATATCTGCTACTATGCAAACTTTTCTCCCACTTAGTCCATCAGCGAAGGTGCACCGGGTATTGTCTTCGATAATACAACTTATGACCCCGTCATAAACCTTTTCTGACTCAAATTAGACATTCGTTGAATGTCTATGCCTTGTCTCGCTTTTAAAAAAAAATAAACACCATCTTATACAGGATCTATAGGCAGATTGGAAATTCGATGAGAATTTTCAATACGGATGCAATGCCAGTCAATAAAACACGCAAATTTCTTTTGCAACATTACAAGTTTTGATTTGCGTGGAAATCTAAAAAAAATGCTGTGGAAAATTCAGTAAAGATTTTGGTTCTGGTAAACAAAACTCCTTACAAGACCTACTTAACGCATAATGTTGACCTTGAATCTTAAAAATCATTCAATACCGTTCTGATTAATTAAGTGATTCTTGAAAGTATCCCAAAGCTGAACATTATATTGTTCATCTTTTATCACATAATTACAAAGAATTTTCTTAATTCTCTTGGCACTTAAATAAATGCAGAATATATTAAGACAGCAATAGCTTCTTCACTGGTTTCTGTTAATACGATAGCAATTGCTGTTTCTCTATAAGTGCAATAGTTTATACTTTCATGCCTGCGAAGATCCTCAAAGCATGTAACACCAGTAATTCTGTTTAAAATGAGCTTTAAGAAGAATTTTTAGGTATTCTTTAGTAAAACATTAACAATGCGCCAAATGTATTTAGCATCTTCTCTCTTTCTTAGTATGTTCTTCTTGTATTCCAAGAATAAAATTCAGGCATGTCAGAATAATGTATTGTATATTTCTTGTAGTTTCAAATTCTCTTTTTAAGTCAAACCATCCGAATATCATTATTTTTTTAAAATATTTTTTGCCAAATTATTTATTTCTTTCCATTTTCACATAGAAATCTTTATATTGAAATGTATTTCGTATGATTAGAATTTTATGATCTATATTTAATTGCTGGCAGCTGCTATAATGAAGAATATTTAAATATGATAGGAAATTGCTGTTGCATTTTTGTTTTTTATTTATTAAAAATTTGGTTTAAATTACTTCGTATCGGATTAATTCAGTTGCCTCGAACGTATTTTAATTCACGTTCGTAATATTTCACAATTCTGGTTTTCAAAGAGTGGATTTGTGTAGAATAAAAAAAAGGCAAATACCCATTTTTATATATTAGATGGCGTATATGACGGGTAAGTAAAAAATCTGTAGAAACTTTGAATATTTCAAACAGCTGAAAAAATAATCGAAATAAAAACGGTTTGAAGGGTTAGTATCTATATTTCAGCGGATATTTATTTTATTTTATTTATTTATTTATTTATTGAGAAAGCAATAAACAATAATTCAAAAAACATTCGACAGATGCAGTTAGTGACTTTCGACGTTCGTGGAAATATGCAAATAAGATGGTTAAGAGAACTTCCTCTGCTAATGCAAAATTAGTTCATGATTGAGAGCCATGTACTTGATCAAGATTGATCGCTGATTCCTCATTCATGTAAAGTAACCTCACTAACAAAGCTTTATCCTTCGCACTCAAGCCTTGATCAATTAAACAGTGAACTAACTGCGGATTAGCAGAGGAAGTTCTTAAAACAGTCTCATTTGCATATTTTCACCGAAGTCAAATGTTTTCAGCGCCATCTGTCGAATGTTTTTTGCGTTTTTTATTGCTCTTTTAAAAATTCGAGGTGGAACCCGTCGAAATTCGATAAAAGAAAATCTTTAAGAAAGAACTGCTGCATTGATTTATAAGCAATCTATAAAATTAATTACAGTAAGAAATACATCATATGTTGGTCAGTCTAACTCTCAAACAAATATTATTTTAAGCTAAAATTAACAAAAAAATATAATACTCAATTATGCAAATTATTAAACGAAATAAAACTAAAATTCACTGGATTTTATAACGGACGATATTTTTAAAATAACATACGCATTTTATTTTCTATTTTATTTTATTTTATTTTATTTTATTTTATTTTATTTTATTTATTTTTTCAATTTTAAATGAAATTGGAGTGATTATGTTGCAACAATTGCAAAATTGGTACTAAAAATTATAAAAAAATTTAATATCTCAAAAATAAATTGAGATATAGCTTTGAAACAATTGCATTTAAAAGTATTTTTTTTTACGGCGGTGTAAAAATTTAAAATGTACAATGTTTGGAAGTGCAAAATTTGCAGTACCGAAAATTGTAAAACCGGAATTGCTTGGGAAAGAGTTGCGCATTTTAATTTTTATTTTAATTTTCAATTTTAAAAGAAAATCAAGTGATTCTCTTGTCACAGATAAAAATTGGTATAAAAAACTATAAAAAAAAATTAATATTTCAAAAATAAATTGAAATGCAGCTTTCAAACAAATTGCATTTAAAAGTGAATTTTTTCTCTATATGACGGTGTAAAAATTAAAAATGTGCGATGTTTAGAACTGTAAAATTTGCAGTAGCGAAAATTGCAAAACCGAAATTGCAGGGGAAAGTGTTGCCATTCGCAAAATGACGTATGCGTTACGCACAGATGCGTTTGGCCTTTATAATATAGATATACGTGACCTATACATGCTAACCCTGCAAATCATTTTTTTCAGTTATTTTTCTGGCTCTTGTGAATTTTTAAACTGTCTACGGAATGAATATTTAAGAAGGGATCATCACATTGCTAGCTTAGTGTGGAGCCAACACAATGAAAAAAATCCAAGTGATTTAGGTGAAGTGGAGTTCAATCCCCGGCTAGGACACTCTGTTGCTTCTATTCTTAGCAAGCAATGTGATAAACACATCATAAAATTTCAATAATTTCAACTGATTAATTAATTGAAATTGATAATTAATTGAATTGAATCTGATAATTAATTCAAAAATCCATTTTAATTAAGTATGTATTCACAGATGCTGGGTTTATTGTGTTACTTGTTACGCCACAGGTTTGTGTGGTCCTGTAAATGATTTCATCTTGTGATGCACTTGCAGCCTTACCAACAAAATTGTGAGTGAGAAATGACAATCTGGGCATAGTCCTGGTAGCTCAAGTGTCAAAGCACTTGGAGCACTATTGAAAGAGTTCTGGGTTCAATCCCCGATTTGAACATTTTTCACTATGTTGGTTCTACGCTTAGCTAGAAATGTAATAATCACTTCTTAAATATTGAATCATTTTAAGCGTAATTTCACTGTTAAAAATTAATTAAAATTAAGCACGTTTCTACGGACGTTTTGCCCGCTCGGTATCTTAAAACACAGATGACAGAAATATACTTTTAATTACCAAAAATATACACATCAAATATGGCTTTCAGGTGAAAAATGATTTAAAAAGAGATCTTTTAATATTACAGTTTATTTTTACACTACTTTTATCCTATTAATTATAAAAATGTCTTTCAATATCTAGTGTAACATATTTTTAAAAACCCTATCCATTTAAGACTCAAAAGTACCGAATTTGAGTACATTAAATTCTATTAAACTTCAGTGTTCCCCGTCTTTAAAAACATGCATTTGCGTCTTAAGTAAATTTATATTTGAATAGTTTAAAACTCACATAAATGAAAGAACACGGATTTCATTAGCATTGTATTATGTTACACAGAGAAAAAATAAGTTACTGAGCAGAAATTTATAAAACATTTATAATCCTGCTTTATATGTAGCTTTTCACAAAGAAAAAGACTATACAAACATCAGGTCTTAGATGACAAAAAATAACTTACTTTCAAAAATTCTATCTTTTGAATTACTTTAAACACGTCCGCAATACTTTCAATACGTGATCGCTGTAAAGATGCAGATTGAAAGGAGTATATCAAGAAATTCCTTGTAAATTTCGCATTCACTGCTATAACTTTAAATTTTATTTTCACTGTTTATAAACTACTTTCAGAATTTTAAAAAAGGATTTATTTTTTAGGAATATGGAAAAGTAAAATATCTTGCTTATAGAATGATTTTATTTAAAGATGCCAGTGCAAGGAATTTAAATAATAATAGAATTTCTGATAAACATTGTAAGGACAAAATAATACAAATATTACGTATAAATTTATCGCCCCAAGTTGTCAGAATTTTTGGAAAATTTAACAGAAATATCTTATTTAACTATTTTATTTTTTGTAATGTTCCACAAAGAAAGCTAAAATTCTGGCAGTTTGTGATCGCAAAATAACATTTCTTTTGCTTAATTGTTTCCTTGCAAATGATGTCCTTACAATGCCTTTATGGAATTTTGTAACATGTAGGAAAAGCTAGGGAGGTTTGACCAATGTTTTTTTACAAAAGGTTTTTTATGTTTTAAATATAGAATTTTGAACAAAGTATTACATACTATTTTCTTCGATATGCAATCTGTTATCGGTGTATTGTGAAAGAAAGTTGAAAAATTATTAATTTTAACCTTATCAAAATAATAGATTAAAGCTTCCTTTATATCAAATACTTGACCCAGTATATTTTACTTTAAAATATTTTTTAAGGATATTATTATTATTATTATTATTATTATTATTTAATGTAGAATAACTTTATGCGGCAAGGTTTAATTCCTATAAAAAGAATTTGGACATGTGTAAACAAACCTGCGTAGAAAGAATTTTGGAAGCAGAAGAATTTTTTTTTTAAACACTCACATTTTTGAAATTCATCTTGGCAACATCAGTTTCTACATAAATTGGTTTCATATCATTGTATTCATCTTGATGAAAATTGTCTACATACTTTCTTAAAGTTTTGATCGATGTCGTATTCTTTCGCAGAGGAATGAATGCCAACATTTTATAAAGCTGTTGCTTTTACCGTTTTTAGTCTTTTTGAATCTTTCTATTTACCTATAATGATTACTATTTTTTCTTTCTTTGTTTTCATGTTTCTTTGTTAGTTTCCATGCATCAGGCGCACAGCCTTGACCAATGGCGGCTAGTATATGCATATATATATACAAGCCGCCATTGGAGAACAGTTTGATCTTTAAACGCGTGCTAAGCGATGTATCAGGTTACTTTTATTCAAAATTCAATTTATTTGTTCTATCTCTATACAAGTCTGGAAATTTTGATAGAGGAATCACGAACAAATGAAGAAATGTCAAAATAAAGCCTTCGTGAATGCGAATCTTAAATTTTGAGCCACGAATCTAGAACTGCGTCAATTTACCTACTTTGATATCAAAAGAATATTGTCCATTCATTGTTGGTGTACTTGTTTTCGAATGATTATCTTCATAGCATAATATCACTTATCATTCACGAAGAATGAATCTCATGTGTTTGTTTATTTTTAAGTATGAGATAATAAATTGTCAACTTAATTTCAATAGAAATTATATCTGAATCTATATTTATTTGAATATAACTTAGAAAAATATTATGATGTTGAAATGGAATATCTTGATTTATACTATTATTCTAACTATTAGTTATTTATTTATATATTTTTCAACTATAAAAGCCTTGACATTTTCTTTTTTTTCCTTTTTCTTTTTTTTTATAATTTGACGTAATTTGAATTTCAGAATGTAAAATAAGTTACCAATATGCATGTAAATAGTATTCAAAAGTTTAATTATTAAAATATAGAGTAAAACAATTAATATAATTGAATAGATTAATAGATTGAAAATAAAAAAACAATTTATTAGTAAAAAATAAACCATATAGGTAATATGGACCATATAGGTAAAATAGACCATATAGGTAACCATAAGAGGTAAAGTAATGCTAATTTGGCGTCAGTTAGGTGTCCTGGTGCGTATATGACATCTGTGTCTTCTTATTTATACATGTATAATTTTTTATATGCAAATTACTTCTGTTTCTACATAAAAATAGATTAAAGGCTTTTTTATATTAAATTATATTTATGCAAAAATTGCTTCTGATTTGAAGTAGTAAATAGATTACCGGAAAATGCCATGCCATTCTTTTTTTTTCTCCCAAGGGACCTTTAATGAAAAAACCTTTATTTCTTTCTTTATTCTACTGTAAACTAGCAGGAGTGACCGAGCTAAGTTCGGTCAAAATTAAGTTTGTGTTCAACTGAATATAGTATTATCACTATATCATTCACTCTTTATTATTACTGTAAAACATGTTATTTATAATAGTATTATTTTCTAAAACAATCAATAAGAAAAACTATGTTTGTATGCACGTGTTCATAAATTTTACTTTATTTTAAAATTTACAATGACAGGATATAGATCCAAATCACTTTTTTAGATCGATTCTGATTGGTTTAACCATGCATCTCGAACCCTATTAAGAATGTATAAAAAATTTCTTCACAATCTCAAAGATAATATGTTTTGCCAGATATGCCAAATTTGGAGACATTTTTTTCATTTGGCGCTAAATACGTGTTTTGGTTTTCGTAATCTTAATGGTGGATTTTCTGCCAAATGTCGCCAATATTTTTTCGAATATCGACAACTTATTTTCTGTGTCCACATTCTCGTAACCCTGACCCGTGTTACCTAAAATGACCTACTAATCAAATTTGATCAAACATGTGACTTAGCTCAATGATCTTCAGGTAATCAAAAACAATAGAATATAAAATTGAATCAAAATCATTTAATCCATTTCTTAGGTAAAATTAGCTTGACATCATTCAGCAATAAAGCGAAATGACCCACTAATATAATTTTATTTAACGTGCGACTCAGCCCATTAGTCTTCTCGTGACAAAAAACGTTTCCTTACAAAATTTAGGTAAAATTGATACCCATTATTACCCAAAATAACCCACTAATCCAATTTTCGAGAGCATATGTCCTAGCTCAGAAGTTTTCTCTTGCCCGAAAACGATATATACAATGTATAGTCAAAATCGTACGAGCCATTTTCTACATAAACTTAGAATGACACATCATGATCCACAAATCACCCTTATAATCGAAATCTCTCGAACACGTGATTTAGCTCATTAGTTTTCGCGTGTCTAAAAATTGTTGCATACACAATTTCGTTAAAATCGATCCTGCCGTTCTTTAAATACAAATAGCTTGACCCAGACCCTTTATGACCCATTAACTAAAATTTCTCGAACATGTGATTAGCCCAATGATTTTTTTCGTCCCAAAAAACGTTATATACAAAATTTCGTTAAAATCGATCCACCTGTTCTTTAGATATAGCTTGACATGATCCATTATGACCCATCATGACATACAAATGACCCTTATAATCGAAATCTTTCAAACATGTGACTTAGTCCATTAGTTTTTTCATGTCAAAAAACTGTTACATACAAAATTTCGTTAAAATCCATCACGCCTTTCTTCAGATATAAATAGCTTGATCCAGAACTTTTATGACCCATTAATCGAATTTTCTTGAACATGTGACCTAACCCAATGATTTTCTGGAGTCCGAAAACAATAGAATACAAAATTTAGCCAAAATCGTCCTAGCCAAGAATTAGTGCGAAAATTATTAGTATGAAAATTATGAGTGCAAAATGACCCAAAAATGACCCACTTATCGAATTTTCTCTAACACGTGACTTAACTCAATGAGCTTTTCGTAATCCAAAAATGTAGAATACAAAATTTGATCAAAATTGTTCGAGCCATTTTTCAGATAAAATTAATTTGACGCATAATGACCCAAAAATGACCCACTAATCTAAATTTCACGAACTTGTGACGAAGCCCAATAATTTTTTCGTGCCAAAAAATAGTTGTATGTAAAATTTCGAGGAAATTCATTCTGCCATTCTTTAAATATAAATAGCTTGACCCAAACAATTAATGACTCAATATGACCCATTAATTTCTTTCACGAACATGTGATCTAGCCCAATATTGTTCTCGAGCCCGAAAACCATAGAATGCAATTTTTAGTCAGAATTGCGTCAGAAAATCTGTAGATAAAAATAACATGTCCCACAATGACACCAAAAATGACCCACTAACCGAATTTTCTCGAACATGTTACCTAACCCAGTGGTCTTCTTGTAATTCAAAACGATAAAATATAAAATTTGGACAAAATCGTTAGAACCATTTTGTAGATGAAAATGGCTTCACCCATAATGACCCAAAAATGACCCACTAATCGAAACATTTCGAACATGTGACCCAACCCAATAGTTTTCTCATGCCAAAAATTGATTTGGTACAAAATTTCCTTAAAATCGACCAACCCGTTCTCTATATATAAATAGCTTGATCCTGACCCATTACGACCCAATAATCGAATTTTCTCGAGTGTGTGACCTAGTCCAATGGTCTTCTCGTGCCCAAAATTGGTAAAATCCAAATTTTTGCGAAAATCGTTAGAGCCGTTTTTGAGATAGAATTTACACACAGACACATACAGACGCACACACAGAAGTTTTGCTCGCATTATAGTATAAGATGAGTTGAACGAAAGAACACTTTAAATGTATACGATAAAAATATTTTTAATTTATGTGTTTTAAATGAAAGTTGCTGTATTTTAAAATAAATCAGTGACGTGTACTTGTTTTAAATGAAAAACTGGAGATGGAAAAATATTTGGCGATCTGTAACCTCCGCTATACTGACATATAGCGCCGAAATAGCCGTTGGCATATAAAATATTAAGCGGTCAACCAAAAACTGTTGATGACAGTCACATGACTTAGGCTTTTAATATATATATAAATTAATCGCGAGGTTTAACAAAAACTGTACCAGAATCATCATTGAATGAATTGATTCATACACTTCTAAGATTGGCAGAGTTTTGATTAGGGGATTGCAGAGAAAAATAAGAAAATTACAGAGAATTTAAAACAGAGAAAATTAAGATATTTTGCGTGGTTACAATTAAATGATAATGATAAAAAATTGATTCACGTTCATTTAAGGGCAAAATCAAACTGTTTAGCACGGTTTGACAGAAAGACCATCACATGATTAGGATTGAAATAAATGGCGCATTAGCTTTTATTTTGGTATGATGTCGCGATAATGCAAAAAATACAAATTGCATTTGTTGGCACGTGTGTCCTCTTTTTTACATGATACTTACATGAGATTTCAAATTTTTTGTCAAAACACCAAAGGCCCAGGCATTAATCAGACTCTGAACTTAATATTTCATGTCACCTTTTATTTTTGTTGATGAATAATATATAAACATTTTCCTCAATCATTTCAAATTCTAAGCAAAAATCACTATGTTTAGTCACCAAGCATCCAACGGCGACCATTCACACTAGATTTATTTATTTTATAATTACTCATAAACGTGTATAAAATAATGAGAATGCACTTAAAGGGGTGCAAGACACAAAATCTTAAAATTTTCTAAAAGAAAAAAATTCCATTTTAAATTTATCTATATATTTCTGCTTAAAATGTCATTTAAATCATATTTCTATCTTAATTAGAAGATAAAATATTAATTGTTCCTTTTTAGCTTTTTTCAAAACCTAGCTTCCAAATAATGACTGTCATGGAATTGACTTCTTCATTTTTTTTCATGATTTGATTTTAGACAATTTGTCGGATTTAAATTGTTATAACTCAAGAACCGTTAAGGATAAATACTTCAAACTTGGAATATGTCTTTTTTGATTATCTTAAAAAATATTTTTTTTTAAATAAATGTTACATCATTGAGTGTTTAATACTTGCTAACTAAACGTAGAAACCAACAGGATGAAAAACAGTCATGCCGATGGTTCGAACCCAGAATTCTTGGAAAAACACTCCAAGTATTCTATGATTTAAACTACGAGGATGGTGCTCAGCTTGTCACTTTTCAAACTTATATGTTGATAAGGCTGCAGTGTAGCACAAGATAAAAAAGTTTTCATGAGCACACAATCCTGAGTCGTAAAATAAGACACAAAAAATCCTGAATCGGTGAACACATATACAATTTTATTAGTTTTCAGCAATTACATTTTTTATAAAACTTTTAAATTAAATATTTTTATTTTTTTAATATTATTTTTTAAAATGTTGAATCAAAATTCAAACACAGATTTTTCTGTTTATTTAAATGTAAAAAAAATGTAAACTCTACAAATGATGATATTTTCAGTCATATTGGTTTAAAGTTATCCAACTTTTTTAATAAATCCTAAATTATAAATTAAAAAAATATCAAATATATATATATATATATATATATATATATTACAAACGACATTGTTAACTACCATCTCAATAAATATTATTTTTTTTTTAATGTGTACCTGACTCCCTTGAAATGTTGTGTTATTTACTAATATAATACAGGGCAAAGAGTCATTTGTGTATCACCTGATATACTCACTATTTAAACAATGATTATGTCAATGAATAATTTATTGCATAAAATGTAAAAATACAAATATTTAATTTACTTTCATTTGAGTATTTGAGAGTGTTTTAAAGAATATTTTAACAATTTCCGATACTAAAATCTGCATTTGTCATTAATATAATAGATACTGCAACTAAATAAATTAACAATTAAAAAATCAATCAGCTAGTTATTTGACCAAACACAGCTTGTTATGTCTTAAACGTAATTTTATTATTGTTTTCCATGAAGATATTTCTTCTTTATTTGTTAAAATATCAATATTTATTTCATGTCACTAAATAGGTTTTAAATAATGCCAATGTTACATGATTAATTATGAATTTCAAATTCATAGTCAAAAAGAGAATGAATTCCAGTTATGATAAATTGAATTAATAATGTAATTCTGGTAAATAAAATTGGTATTTAATACATTAATATCCTTGAGATAAAGAAACAACAATCTTTTTAAACTACATTTGTTTCAAACTGCAAACAAATTCTATACATTTTATATGATATATACTTTTTTTATTTAATTTTAATAAATTATAACCAAAACATTTTTAATGAATAATTCATTATACTCCATTAAATCTAAACGTTAATATTGAACAACACACATTTCGAATAAATTTAAATATAAAGTGAAAAAATACCACGTGTTGATATGTGATTATTTTTCATTCCTTAAAAATTTGGCTCATTAGAAACTTTGTACATTATATCAAAAGCATACAGGTTCAGAGGATATAGATAGTATGAATCTTTCGTTAACTTTTGTAAGTTTACAGAAGTCCAGAGATTGTAAATATCTCGAAAAAAGTAAAGTTTAAAATGTTTACAATAATTGCTGATGCAGCTTTAAAATCATAAAAATAACTAATTAACAATACGACTGTAAGCAAGTATGAAAGGAACATTGAGGTTTCAACATTTACTGCTGTTCGCTATACGTTTTTTTTTTGGGGTTTTTCGTCCATATTGTAACTTTCAATATATTCATGACTTTATTTAACAAACATTTTTTTCAGTATGCCATTTACAATTAAGTTTAAAAGTACACAATTCAAATGAAAACCACACTTAAGCATTTCGCGCTCATAGATGTTATGTTATAGATCCAAAAATTAACAGTATCAAACATCACTGAATGCGTTGTATTGCTTCTTGTAGTGATCATACTCCATATTAAAAGAAATTTATCTGTACCAAACGTACATCCTATTATGTTTATATTATGACTGTGTTAATTTCTAAAACGTCACAACTGTCTGGAAAATCATTTTAATGTTAATTTATTCCTTACTATGAGTTGTAATAGCATATACTTTAACTCGGTTTTATCAAAATCTACATATAATACTTTGAGTAATCGCTACTTTCATTGTTTTTCTTTTTTGGAAATCGGTATATGTGTGGTATGTTTAAGATATATTTTTCCATAGGGATAAAATTTGCTAATTTAATTAGTGTGATAATGAACATGCATTGATCTTTTTAAGGTTAAATATAAATTATTTCATCAAATTGATAGAGAAATTTATAATAACAATAGTAATAATAATAATTATTATATTAATAATTATGAATCTTTCCATCTCTGGATTCTTTATAATCAATTTTAAAAAATATCAACAACTTCAATGAATGTTTTATTTTTGCAACTGGCCGCGATTTGATAAAATAGGAGAAATTAATGAAACAATGACTACATAATCTTAATGACTGTTGTCATTGGTTAACGATTTCTGTGTCATCTCTGTGAACAAAAAAAGACTTTTTCTTATACATTTACTCTGCTAAGAGAACCATTTGTGTAATGTGCTACGAAAAGTTATCATTAATATATCATTTGATTTCTTTATGGCGTTTATGAATAATTTGCGTACAAATATATGCAGATATATTTATAGATTGATATAAATACATTTATCTGCAAGCATTTACTTTCTGTCTTTTTTCAACAGTTTCGGGTCTGATATGCTATTGATATTACGTATATTTAAGCTAAATAGTATTTTATTTTAACAAATACTTTTTCTACTCTTAACATCTAGTAACATTAGCATGTGTCTGTGCATCTACTATTAGACATTTTAAAATAATAATAATAATATATAGTTTCTTTGCACTATTTACGACTTTTTTTATACACATGTTTCATTCTTTAAATTTAAAATAAAGGTTACTTTCCTGAAACATTCATGCTTAATAAAGCGCAAAAAATATGAGGAAGTAATAGTAAATATTAAAAAGTATTAGAGTTATTAACAGTTAAAACCGGCTGTAATATAATATTTCCTGAAACATCTCCAAAAACTCTTTCTTAGTCTATTAACCAAGTGACTATAAAATGCATAGTGCTCAAAACAGCAACATTCGTTATATTGCAGACGAAGGAATATTCATTAAACTCTAATTATTTTTTTGGATAGCTAGTGTTAATGCTATTAATGTAAAAGAAAATTTTTTTATAAAATTTAAATAAAACATCGAATCCGAAAGGGTTAATATTTTATATCTTGTATGAGTTAGGTATCTTGTCTGAAATCATACAACATAGAACATTATTAAACAGAACTGCATGCGTTAATTTTTAAAAGAATGAAATAAATATGTTAGAAACAATATTTTAAGCATTTGTTGAAATTAACTGGTAATTTAATTAACTAGCTGAGCCGCCCGGCGTTGCCCGGACCCGTATTTACATTAAAAAACAAACCTGAAATTTGTATTGCACAATGTCATAAAAAGATCCAATCTCGTACCGAATTAACGCTGGATACGGTACCATTTAGCAGATGTGATGTACACGCACGGCAAGAAAAAAAAAATTGGGGGGGGGGGGGGTTCTGGAATTTTTTAGTCTCTCATTTCACTACCAGGGGGCGAACTCAACAAAACTGTTTTTGGACTTAAGAAATATATTTAATGAAATTATTAATCGAAAATAGGGGTAAGTACTTTTAAAATTTTATATTAAATAAGTATTTATCTCTGGGCTCTGAAACATCAGCATCTAAAACGGTACGAATTTATAATATTTGATCACGTTTTTCCAAAAATAATTATTGCCTCCCTTACCCACAATTGGACGTCCCCTACTCTTTAAAATTTATATTAGTGTTATAATCTATCTGAAAGTTTTATATTAAATAAGTAATATTTATCCATGGGCTTAATGAAAATTCCGTATTTGAAATGGTAGAAAACGTTACAATTTTAAATATTTGACCGCTTCCCCTAAAAAACAAAATCCCCCGGCCCCATATTTGATGCTCACTACTCTTTAAATATTTACTATCTGTTATAACTTTTTTGAAAACTCCAAAACAATCGTTTTGTGATTTATTTTTATTTTAATTAATTCGCGTTTCAGCATTTCTTTTCATTTTTTAATAATTGCTAAATAGTTTTAAAAATTAAAACACACGTTTATATAGCAGGTCGGACTAAAAAGTGTAATTTTTTGTTTTGGTAACATAATTACCATTTTCATTTGTGTTTCAGTGGTTTTTATGTGTCTAGGGTGTCAGGTAACTTTTAATTTCTGAAATAGCTTTTGATCCGTTTATTCAGCGTTTTATTTTGATCCGTTTAAGCGGCGATTATAGCCTATGTTCACCGGAAATAGTGTAGCTTTCCGAAGGTGAAAGAATTTTTCAAATCCATTAAGTAGTTTCGAAGCCTATTCAATTCAAACAAACAAACAATCAAATCTTTCCTCTTTATACTATTAGTATAGATAAAGAAATAAAAGAAACGAAATCTACATGGTTAAAATGAACTCCTTTCCATTCTACATGGAAAAAACAATAAAGCCAAAGATTTCGGAATGTCTCCTTTTTAACTCGCTAACTCTTGAATTATAAATTAGACATTTTTCCACTGATAAAAAATTATCTTCTTTAATATCTGGAAATCTCCAAAACAACTTGTATAATAAGAATTTATTCTTAGTACACGAATCAAATATATTTGTTATCGCACAAGTCGCCCTAAGCGATCAGCTTATTCTGCCTTATATATTTTCTAAGCATTGTATCATATTATTTTTATTCATAATTTAATTTACTAGCTCAATTCTTTGTCAAATCACAAGATTCTGCTGGATTAATCAAGAGCTCGGGATTTTTTTTTCTAGCCGGTGCAGGTGATAAATCACCAAACATTGCTCCAGCAGCATTTTTTTTTGTTTAATTATTTCCATTTAAAATATAATGCAAACACCCATTTTACTTATAATATATAACTTTATTTTAAAGCTGAAACGTTTAGAACTCATGAAATTTACCTATTTTTTAATAAAAAGTACTGCAAAGACAAAAGTAAGGATACTTTGAAGCCGCATAATTGCAGCCAAAGATCGAAATCTAAATAAACCTTGTAGCACACAATTTAACTCGGATTAAATTAAGTCAAAGAATTTTTACACAGTAATGAATGACAAGAGTTTCATTAGGGCCGTGCCTTTAAAAATGAACTAATAATCATTATTTATTTGCCATGTATATTAGCGTAATTTGTAAATGAATTTTTTAAGGGGTTTTGGTATCTTTTAAACGTGACAGAAAATAACGAAAGAATTCAAAGTTTGAATTAGCCTATCTTCGAACATTTATATATATATAAGTAAAATTTTGAATGTTGATTAAGCGGATTGTTCTTTTTAATACAGTACCATCA
Organism: Maratus speculifer; assembly: GCA_964019185.1. Taxonomy (NCBI): domain Eukaryota; kingdom Metazoa; phylum Arthropoda; class Arachnida; order Araneae; family Salticidae; genus Maratus; species Maratus speculifer. The sequence goes on from OZ025290.1 coordinate 97,665,413, forward strand.
GAAACTGGTTAGTCTTTTACAGAATTTGTATATCTTTGAAATTAAAAAAAAACCCTTTTTTTTCTGCGTGCGTCATTGCGCTGATAATATCTTGAGAACGAATGTATGTATTGTTCGGAAATTTAGTAGTTTTGTTCAACATGTGATTTTGTAATGTGAAAAATTAACTTAATAAAATAATGTATATTCTTTATGTAACTCGTCTTAAAGCAGGGTAAAAGACGATATAGAAACTAATAGAAGTGTGAAGAAAAGTTTCTTTTATAAATAACTGCAATAAAATGATTTCCATGTGTCGCTTTTCTTTATATATTTATTATATATACATTAAGACTGTATCAGAAACACTGCAAAAAGATTATAGCTCCTTAGCAAATATTTTTGTGAAATGCGCGATTGAATTAAAGGTTTCCTAATTTATATTCTACACATTCTTTATTTATTGTCAGATTAATTTTAACGTTTACTGTTCTGCTCTCTTACACATTACCTCAATGTTATCTTTCGTGACTTTAGTAAATCAATTTTGCATGATTTATCTTTTTTACTGAATTATGTTTTGTTCAATTTAATGTATCACAATGGAACTATAAACAAAATGTAGCAAATTTAAATAAAGTTACAATCTAATGACCTGGTATTTGATTTCTCAGTAACCGTATTTCCATTAGAAAATTAAATAACACTTAAAACTAATTTATACTTTAAATTATTGATGTAATGGTAAAATTAGTGATATAGATTAAAGTACAAAAATGCTGCAAATTGTACATGCATACCAAATATTAATTCTATATAAGACATCCAAAAAAACTAGCAGAACTGAATATATGAAGATAGAATATTATGATTTCGCTTTGGTATTAATAACGCTGTTTTAACTTCTTACCCTATTTTTTTAGATTCGATTTGAACAAAGAATACGTTATTGTTCCATTGTGATTAGCTTATTATGCTTCGCATGTGACTGTCTTTTAAAATTCAATGTAGATTTAATACGTAGCACTACACTTTTATATCTTTCACAATGAAGGGAATTTTCCGTTTTTTAAAAGATGAATTCCTTTTTTTTTTCAAAGACCTAGTCCCTCACTTTCTATTTACTAAGCGGGAGGTTTATTGGATTTTGAAGGATTTCAAAGCTCTATATTGAACTGAAAGATAGCTGAAGAACCTTATCCAGGGGAACAAAATAGGAATGATTTTCTCTAATACCGTCCTTTATCCTATTCGGTATGACAAAAAAAAGTGTGTAAAGAAAGTTAGGGAAAATCAAAGATCTTGGCAATTTTTTCTTTCTTTCTTTTTAATTATCCTATCATATTAAAGTGTATTCTTTATACTTAAATAAGCTCATTGTTCTTTTTTTATAAATATTTCATTTTATAAAGACTTAATATTCATGCACCGTCTTTTAGAACAAAAAAAAATTGCACATAAAACACTTTTAGAATAAGTTATCTGAGACATGGATGATAATTAGACAGAGAAAAAGTTCAAAATTATTTCCTGAATAAATAAAGCCCTACAATTTTTCTGATTTTTGAAAGAGTTGAAGTAGACAATACTTTAAAAGTTCCATGGAGTTATATCTAACTTACATTTATAGACACATTTTATACTTTGCGGAAAATTTTTAGGATTGTTTTTCTCAAATCGAATAGTAAATCTTCCAAAAATTTGCAGATAATCGAAATTGTAAAATTTAGGCGCCCATACCTTTTATTTATACACGGTTCAAATACCTAGGTCAGTCATTTGCGAAAAATTACAAATGCTTTAACTTAAGATAATTACATTTTTAACTTGATTAATAAATGTTCAATGCTCATAAATTTTGCATTTCAAAAATGAATACTATAACTTTAAAAAAATTAAATATCTTACCAATTTCTGGATATATTATTACAACTTTATAAAATTTTTAATATGTACTTGACATTTGTAAAATAAATTTTACTGACGATTAAATATCATATTAACTATTGGATTTGAAATGATCCTCAGAAAAAAATAATCGCTACAAAACATAGCAAAATGTTGGGACACATCAGCTAATCTTAACCCTAATTTTAACACAAAATAAGGCAACTTCTTGTCAAGTAAGACAGCAAAAGCTTTACTCTAGGCCAGTGTACCTATTTGCTCAGAATTATATTCACAAAAGATCCTGAGGAAGTTTCTGAGTATATGTTGAGATAAAAAACTCCATCAATTACTAAATGTTCCCCTACCATCTGGCAAACAGTCTAGAATCACTTTTACTTTAGACATACTGCTTTTTTTTGTTCCTGATGAATGATGTTATGCTATTTATAATTAACACGTCTATGTACATTTAATACGAGTTCCATGTCAGTCACTGTGACTGACACCGAATTTTCATTTTTTGACCGCTTTAGTCACAAGCACTGAAAGTCGTATATATTGTATGATCTAAAACTAAAATATTTATAATGTTTTATGTAATTGCTGAAAAATTATTTAAATTTTTCATAATATCATTTTACTGTTAGTCACCGCTGTCTGAGGTGATTGTGACGTGAATTTCAGTGCCGATTACCTTGAACTCATTATGTTAACTGAATTTCTGTTGGAAATTTATTACAAACAAAATTGGCAAGCCTCATTTGTAGAGTAACCATCTTACTAAAAAATATATTAGTCTCAGAGAAATCAGGCTCAAACATTTATAAAGTTTATTTAGTTTATTAAAGTATACAAAGTGTGAGGTGCATCTCTTCTCGTATTACTTTTTATATGATTATATAAGAATCACTTTGTTTCTTCTACTTCATATTTAAGTACATTTTTATTTTTTTATTCTAAAATAACGAAAATCAGTCAAATAGTTTTCTGTTAAAAAGTACTTATACATTTATTAAGTACTGATCGTTTTGTTTAGTTTATTGTATATCCACGTACGAAAAAAACATAATGAACTACCCCAGTTACCCGCAGATCCTAAAGTACTTATTTATCTTTAAAATTCTCAAAAAGGCAATATATTTATGAATTTGATAGATGCACATTAAAAAATATTTTTTAGTGCACTCATTTTAGCTAACTCTTTGGAGCAGATTTTATAATTAAGTAATAAATTTTCTTTACCCGGAATAAAAAAATTTAGGATACGATAAATTCACAAGTAACAAATTATGTTAATTTTTTTTTTCTTTTTTTACAAAAACACTTGATAACAGTAACATATAATAAAACATATAATAAACAAGATTAGCATTAACATTTAAATTATTATTATCTTGTTACTCTTGTATATTTTAAATTCTGATGTTGTTTAAATGAGAACTGATAGAGAATTGAATCATCTTAATAACCAATATTTTAGGTAGCTTTCATTACAAAAATCCCTGTCGGCTGGGCCTATAGGCAGAGGTAGATTTCGAAGAGTGCTCATTTCAACAAAAAAAATATATATATATATGATTAGAGATAAACCCAGTTTAGTAACTTCATTTGGCCGTTTATGAAAAATTTTTAATTTCATTTTTCTGCAAAAACTGGTTTTGTCAGAATCATCTTAAAAAAAATTCAGCTCAAATGCCCATTTTGACAACATATTTTGAAATAGATTCTGAATTTATTAAAAAAATCGACCAAAACAGCACATTATTCAGTTTCTAAATGACAAAAAACTGTCAGTTGAATGCATTTGAGAAAATAATTGAATTTAAAAATGAGTCATAAAAAATCCGATTTGTTGTTTGAATACATCCTTAATTCTTTAATCATGATTGCTTCGGAAAATTTTGTGCGAAATACTCACTTTGACAGCATTTTTAAAAATATATTCTATCTTTATAAAAAAATTGGCCAATGTGTCACAGTATATAGTTCCTGAATAAGAGGATCTGTAAATTGGATGCGTTTGAGAGCGAAAATGGATTTTAAAACGAGTCATAAAAAACGCAATTTTCTATGTGAAAACTTCCTTAAATTTTCAAATCACGAAGACTTCGGGAAATTCTGTTCAAAATACCCTTTTTGGTAGCCTTTTTCAAAATATATTCTGTTTTTATCAAAAAACCGATCAATTCATCACATTATATAGTTCGTAAATAAGAGGATCTGTAAATTGGATGCATTTGAGAGCAAAAATGGATTTAAAAACGAGTCAGAAAAAAACGCAATTTCTTATTTGAACAGTTCCTTAAACTTTCAGTCACGATGATTTCAAAAAATTCTGTTCAAAATACCCTTTTTGGTAGCCTTTTTTGAAATATATTCCGTCTTTATCAAAAAACTGACCAATACATCACATTATATAGTTCCTAAATAAGAGGATCTGTAAATTGGATGCGTTTGAGAACAAAAATGGATTTAAAAACGAGTCAGAAAAAAAGCAATTTCTTATTTGAATACTTCCTTCAATTTTCAGTCCCGATGACTTTCGGAAATTCTGTTCAAAATACCCTTTTTGGTAGCCTTTATTGAAATATATTCTGTCTTTATCAGAAAATTGACCAATGCGTCACTTTATACAGTTTCTAAATAAGAGGATCTACCATTTGGATGCGTTTAAAATCAAAAATGAATTTAAAAATGAGTCAGAATATAAGCAGTTTGGATTTGAGGTTTTTTCTCCAACTCCTATTTTTGTTTAATTTCTTTTTGCTATACGAATTGGTCCTATGAAAAAATTATCCATATAAAAGGTGTAGATATTTGTGAGAAGATGTAAAATAAATTTAATCAGATTTGATATCTTAAAAATTGATGGAGTTATGGATTTTTCTCTTTTTTCAGCGCCCTTTTTCTTTTCGTTTTTAATTTTTTTCATCGGTAAAAGTTGGTATTATCAAAAACTTGTAAATACAAAAGTTTTAGATAATTTTAAGCACATTTACAAAAAATTTAGTTGGACTTAATATCTTGAAAATTGACGAAGGTATTAATTTTTTCTCTCAAAATCACTGTTTTTTTCGCCTCTTGAGCCCACTTCTAAATTTATCAACAATCTGTCATGCACATACTTTTGGCCCATTTTTACGAAGTAATATAAACTTTAAACAGATTCGATATCTACTTTAATTAAGACGTTATGGCGTTTTTTCGGTTTTCACAAAAACGCCCCCTATTCCGACCCCCTTGGTCCGATTTTGCCCATTAACGAACTTAGCCAAGATTTTATCCCCTTTTATTTTATGTACCAGTTTGGTATAGATTGGTGAAGAATTATAGAAGTTATCGTGTCCATAAAAAAAGTGAGATATATATATATATATATAGATAGATAGATAAATAGATAGATATATAAACTGGTGCGATTGCAATAGGTAGTATTTCTTACGAAATCTACCTAAAAGTAAAAAGCTACCTATTGCAGCCGTCCGGAGGAAAGCACTTCCAGAAAATTTTGGTATATTTTCACCGATCATGACCCCCAGACCCCAAAACCACCCTTCGTTCAAATGGTGACATATACAGGTATACTTGTATATATATATATATATTATATTTGTCATGCTATAACTAACATTTTTATGAACCGATTTGAATGAAACTTGGTATGTGCATAGCACACTCAAATATCTCGACCGAGATCGTTGGCCAGCATCATGAGACATCTTTTTCAAAATGGTGGCCTTTTAAATTTTTTTAATTTAAAATTTGAAATTAAATGCGAAAAAATTAAAAGTTAAAAAATATTTTCCGAAGCGTCAGTGAAGGCTTACTTTGGAGACACGAAATTTTTTTTTCTGTCTGTCTGCCAGTCTGTCTGTTCCGCGATAACTGACGTAAAAAGCATTCTATTGACTTGAAATTAAGTGGGTATGTTAGTGAGGCACTGGGATTAAACTGTATAGTTTTTTGTTAGATTTGATTCATTCGTTCGGAAAATATAGAATATTTAATTTTACGCAATAATGCTTTTCTATGGCAAATCCAATGGTTTTCAATTTTTTTTTCTTGAGAGAAAATGACACATTTGGTTAATGGAATTCAATGATAAATGGATACTGAAATTTACCGGTTAATTTATTCGTATTGTTTTGAAATTTTGTCTACGCATTTGTCAGATTTTTAAAATTATTACTGTAAATGTTAGAGATTTTTTATAAAGGTGTTCCAATAATATAGACTAATTTGTTTTAGAGATTTACTTATTTCAAATGTATTTATTTCATTTTCTTTATTTTCTCATATTGGTTACTAAGCAACCATTCATCCTAATTCTTATCCGTAATTTGAAAGCGTGTACGAAAATTTAAATGAAGTCAACATCAAAACTGATGAATTAATTAATGTCTTTGTATCTTTGCGTATAAATATAACATAGCCCAGAAAGAAACGTAGGTTATGTTTTATTAATTTTATTCAAATATTTTACTTAAAAATTTAAAATTTCATTATAGAGACTTTTTAGATATAATTAAACCAGTTTCCTTTATCGTTGCCAAAAAAATTAAATTCTGGAATAATTATTTTTCAACGGCAATAAATTTCAATTGAGCAGTTTTCATTCGATAAATTAAACTAAGAAAAAATAAATAAATATGACGTCAGAATTAAAATAAAACTAGATATAGTACTTTTTGTTAAATATTAAACACGTATATTTGTTTCGTTAATAAGAATTTTTCTGACAAAAATGGAGACATAATTAGAAGTAAAAGATATAAAAAAGAATTATATTTATAACAAACAATTCACTTGGTAAAATCTGACGTCAAAATTGAAATAAAACAGGTATTTTATAGTAGTTGTTAAAAATACAATAAACATGGATATCAATAACTCATGAATAATGAAGTCATTGTCGAAACTTCAGTAAACGCTTACTTTGGTGACTCGAAATTTATTGTTCATGAAATTATTCGAAATTTATTGTTTATTCCGTCTGTCAGTCTGTTCCGCGATAACTGCTGCAAAATGCAATCAAACTTTTGTTTTCGGAAAAAGAAAATTGTAAAACTCTAGATTACTAATTTTACACTTTAAAAAGTTCCTTATACATCAGATTTAATTGTTTGTGGTTGGCAAGCATGTAGAAGTATGAGGTTAATGCAAAATGCTTGTCCAAACTGTTACTTATCCTTATAAATCAAAATGTATAAAGAAATGTAAGATACATGATAACCATAAGCACAATTAATAGAAAGTGGAAAATTTAAATTTAATGAGACTACGGGGAGTACAGGGGGCTCCACCCCCCTGAAGAGATCTAATATGTTATAATAAAAAAAAAAATAATAATAATAGATCATGAAAATTTCAGAATTTCCTAACATGACTAAAATTTTAATTTAACGGATTTGATGGCTGAAAACTTCTTATTCATATTTTATTCATATAAATAATTACGCAATTTTAAAATTTTAAATTACAGTTTCCAGAAATTTGAATTTAGCCCAAAGTGTGTTTAAAAAAAATGATGTGCAAAGCTGACGTTGAGGCTCCTGATCAGCAGATTTACTAGTTTTATTTTATGTGTTAGAACTTATAACACCGATTCCAGAACACTTTTTATTTTGTCTATATCTTAAAAAAAAAATGATTGAGTTATAGCACTTTGAATTTTTTTTATGGCTGGCTGACATTCTGAAACGATCTGATTTTTGTCACGTGATAACACGCGTATTTATAAATCGATTTGGATGTAACTTAGTGTGTACATAGTACACACCGAGTTCGTTAGCCAGTTCCATCCGCCATCTTGCTTAAAAAAAGCGCCCATTTAATTTTTTTTATTTAAAATTTAAAATTAGGTACAAAAAAGTGAGAAACTGAAAAAAGATTTTTCTTTTATGCATTTGACCTTGATACAGCACTTTTAATTTCTAGTATTGCTCACATTTTGAAATTATCTGGTTTTCGTCACGTGATAACACGCGTATTTATATATCGATTTGAATGAAACTTGGTGCGTAAATAGTTGATACCGATAATTGGACCGAATTTGTTGGCCAGTTCCAACCGCCGTCTTGTTTCAAAATGGCGGAATATTATTTTTTTAATTTAAATTTTAAAATTAGGTTCGAAAATGTAAGAAATTGAAAAAGGTTTTTCTTTTGTATTTTGACCTTGATACAAAGATTCCAGAGCATTTTTGTTCCACCTATATCTTTGAAAAATGGCTCAGTTTTAGCACTTTCAATTTCCAGTGTGATTGACATTTTGAAACAGTCTGAAATTTGTCACGGGATAATACTCATATTTATCAAATGATTTCGATATAACTCCGTGTGTATTTGGTACATTCCAATGTCTTAACCGAGTTCATGGCCCAACTTTTTCTGCCATCTTGTTTCAAAATAGCGGCCATTTAAGTTTGTCAAAAATCTTTTAAGTATACAATGATATACAAACAAAAAATTAGAAATTGAAAAAAGTTTCTTACTCAATTATTTATCTTAATAATGAATTCCGGAGTATTTTTTGCTCTGTCTTTACCTTGAAAAATGCCTGGGATATAGCAGTTTGAATTTCTAATGTGGGTGACATTTTTTTTAAAAATCAATTTTTCCGCGACAGCACTCGTATATATTAATCGATTTCGATGTGAGTGTGCATGTTCACATTACTTAAGATTTCGACCAAGCTCCTTGCTTTGTTTTATCCATCATGTTGCTTTAAAATGGAATTTGACGATCCTATAAATCGCTTAAAATAATACCAGGTTGAATGAAAGATGACTAATTTCTAAAAATTCCTATTAATATTCAGTATTCACAAAAACTAGTGTTCAATGTTATATAATCATGTTTTACTAATTTCAGCTTCATATATTTCAATAATATAACTTAATTTAAAATAAATAAATAAGTATATGAAAGCTACCTCTTCCTCCCGGCACTGCCGGAAGGACACTTTGTTAGAGAAAACAGATTAATACGCTATAAAAACCTTTTGGAATATTCTAAAATTCGTGATAGCAAAATAAATCTCTTCTTTTATACATGCTTCATTAAATCTTGAAAATAATCTTTATATCTATAATAGGTGAAGCTACAAATGGTAAATAATTCGGAATCATGGGTAACTTGAATGATGTTAGCGTTAATTTTCGTCCATAGTTATTTTGTAGATTAACAAATATTTATCGTTTTAATTGTGTAATTTTGTTTAATTTATGAAAAGTATCCATACACAAAAGCTATGGATGCTCGATTTAAGAATAGTTAGAAAGGCAAACTTATTTTTCTTTTAAATTGTAAATTTTCACATTAAAATTTGCATAAAAAAATTAAATAAAACTTATTAAACATTTATTTGATCAATTTTAGGAATTCCTCTCTTCACTTCAAAAATATTATTGGGAGGTATGAAAATTTCACTTTATTCCGCCATACCTCAGAAGCAGTTTTAGGTAGCGCCATGAATATTAAGATAGCTTATTAACTAAAATTGAATTTAATCAAGTATTTTATCAATTTCAGAAATATTTATTTAAGAGGATTTAACGAGATGATCATACTTTTAACATGCTTCACCGTAACTCTGCATCAGTTTTAAGTGCAAAAATTTCAAGGTATCAAATATACAAAACATATTTAAATATTGATACTACAGTGATTTTAGAGATATTTTGTCTACTTTGTCTTCAACATTGATTTTGAAGAGCACAATATTATAATGTATAATGTATTAATGTATAATACATAATTATAATATACAATACGTATAATATTTAATATTATTGGAATAAGACAATAATTATGGATAACTGATTAAATATTACACTTTTTTTTAAACTAAATTCATTTTATTTGATAATTTTGTTAAGAAAAACTAACCAGCGGAACGGGCGTTGGCTGGTAGTACTTTATAATAATTTATGCTAATACACTTTTCTTTTATGAAACCTCTTGCACTTTTTGCTGCATCATCGTTCAAAAACGGAAACTTAATAAAAAATTAACATTGCTCAGAAAAGCATTCCTTTTTAATTTAATATTTCATTTATTTCACATATTTGTATTGCGATTTCCTTTTCAATGTCACGGATATTTCTGTTAAAGGGAGAGAATCTTATTTTCGTAATATCATTTCCTCAAAATTCAATCTTTTCCTTTCAACAGCGTGAAAGATTCTTGTCTTTCAAGGAAATGTTCCCGCTCTCGCTTTGTCTCCATTTTTAATAATTCAGTTTTTTGGGGGAAGATCCTTCACTCTGACTCATAAAAGATCTGCGATTTAATATCAGACATTTTTTTGAAGAGAAATTATCTTTAAGGTTTGACCATCGAAAAATCAATGCAAATATCATTTGTAGGAAAAACATAAAATCGTACTTTATTTAATGATTTTGTCAAACTATTTTATTAATGACGAAGTCCTATTTATTCGTTTCATTATAGAAAAAACATGTGCAAACTTATTTTTCTTTCAAATTGTAAATTTTCACTTTAAAATTCACATCAGAAAAAATTTAATATACAGTTATTAAACATTTATCAATTCGAGAAATTCCTCTCTTCACTCTAAAAATATTAAAGTGAAGTATAAAATTCCGCCATACATCAGAAGCTGTTTCAGATAGCGGCATGCATTTAGTTAATAAGTTATCCTAAAGGATAACTTATTAACTAAAATGAACTAAAAAAATTATTTTATCAATTTTAAAAAGTTTTGTCGAAGAGGAGTTAATGGGATTATCACACTTTTAACACGCTTAACCATTACTCTGCAGCAGTTTTAAGTGTGGGAATTTCAAGATATCGAATCTACTAATAATAGTAAAATATAAATATTCAGTGATTTTAGAAGTATTTTGTCAGCTATGTCTTCAACGTTGACTTTGAAGCGCACAATGTAATATTATACGAATAAGACAACAATTACGAATAATTGATTAAATATCATGCTTCTTGTTTTACTAGATACATTTGTTTGATATTTTGGTTAAAAGAAAGTAACCAGTGGAGCGGGCGTTGGCTATTAGTACTTTGTAATAATTTATGCTAATAAAAGTTTCTTTGATGAAACAGCTTGAATTTTTTCCTGCATAATAGTTCAGAAAAGGAAAATTAATAAAAATTAACATTCCTAAAAACAGCATTCCTTTTTAATTTAATTTTTCACATCCTTGTTTTGCGACTTCCTTTTCATTGTCACGGATATTTCTGTAAAGGGAGATAAATCTTATTTTCGTAATATCATTTCCTCAAAATTCAATTTTTTCTTTTCATCAGCGTGAAATGCACTTGTCTTTCAAAGAACTGCTATCGCTTTTGTTTTGTCTGCGGTTTTTAATAATTCAGTTTTCTTGGGGAGATCTTTCAGTGTGACTGATGAAACTGCGATTTGCGATTTAATATCATCCAATTTTAAAACACAAAATATTTTCAAGATTTGAACATCGAGGAATCGATAAAAATTTCATTAGTGGTGAAAACATAAAATTGCAATTTATTTTATAACTTGGTCAAAATATTTTATCATCGATAAGATTTTATTTCTTACCATCATAAAAAGAAATGTGTTACTAACTTAATATTAAAAATTGAATCCAATTAATAAAAGAATATTATAGGATACTGTGAATCTTAACTGGCACGTATATCAGTCGCCCTTCTCCAATGGATTAATAATCATATATTTACTGTACGAAAGACTCTTAGCGCGAATAATACTCGCACTTGACCTTTTATTTAATACATTTTGATTCAAGCTTCATTTAGAAAACCATAAGCGATGGCTTCTTATAATTAATAATTATTTTTACTAATTATTTTAAGAAACTTTAATAAACCGCTCTTGTTTTGTCTGCGATTTTTAATAATTCATTTTTGGCGGGGGAAGATCTTTCACTGTGACTCATAAAGTGCGATCTGCGATTTAATATCAGACATCTTTGGAGCAAAAATTATTTATAAAGATTGAATGAACATCGAGTAATCGATGCAAATTTCATTAGTAGGAAAAACATAAAATCGTACTTTATTTAATGACTTGGTCAAATTATTTTAATGATGAAGTCTTATTTATTTCCATTATAAAGAGACGTGTGTTACTCACTTAACATTAAAAATTAGTTAATTGCTGCATTGGTATTATATTAAATAGAATTCAGTTAAACAGCTGAAAATTCGGCAATATAAAATGAGCTAAAACTATGTCAACAAAGTCTTGCTTCCCATTTTTTTCACTTTCTTTTATCTTTAAGAGAAGAAAGTATTGGATAAGTGAAAATTTTCGATTTCCACTTTTCCATCGATTTACACGTTTTAGGGATCAGAAAACAAAACAAAAAAATGTTTTACAAATTGTTTGTTTGTGAGTTTTGTTTATGTGATTCTGTTTTTCTTTATGTGACGCAAATTTTGAGGGGTCTCTATCTCAAGAATTAACACTTAATTTAATAAAAAATTATTTTCTGTTAGTCCTTGATACAAATTGTTGCTGTTTAGATTTTAGCGTAATTCGCTCTACAGGTGGCGCTGCTAGGCAGCATTTTTCCTCAACCATTTTTATATTAAGGACAAATGCATCAGACATCAAATTTCATCAAACTTCAGATTCAGTTTACAATTATTACTATACGGTGTTGTTTAAATTTTTGTGTAAATCTCTCAGCAGGTTGCCCTGCCAAGCTGCATTTTTAACGATATCTGCATTAGCTCAAGATCTAATGCACATATTTCATAAAAATTCATATCCAGTTACATGTTGACATATTTTAATATATGGGTTTTGGTGTAAATCCCGCAACAACTGGCATTGTTATACTGAATTTTGTATGATTTACACGATTTTATCTACAGTCATAGCTCAAAAACTAATACACGGAATTTATTTCATTAGAATTTTAATGATGGACAAAATTTGCCAATAAATTTTGCCACTGTAATAGCAAATTTTGAAGTATTGAAACATATTTTGAAATGACAGAAGAAAGTTTTCGGATTGCCACATTATACTAGCTTAATAATTCTGTAAGAAAATGATTTTAAATATAACGTTTCAAATCTCACGTACTTTTCACCAAACTTTTCTATCTTTTCGCAATATTTGCATTATTATTATTATTATTACTATTATTATTATTATTTGTTAAAAAGAAATATTATTATTTTTGCTTTTTTGTAATAGCAACGATAGCTAAAAAAATTGTCCCATAAGTATGAAATAAATCTCTCATGTACGTGCAAATATATATTTATTGAAACTGTTTGGCAATGTTATTCGTTGTTAACTTAAAATAGGACGTATTCTGATACACATTTACTACTTTCAACACATATTAAAAAATTCATTATTTACAATTTTCTTTTTTTTAATATTCACGCGTATAAACCACTTTTATGATGAAATTTTCAACAATTTCTTGCTTTTAATACGGTATAATTAATTTCTGATTTCATATATTTTTTAGTATTTATAGTTATCACAGTTATAATTTTTTTTTTATTTAATTGCAATATTTTACTTCCGAAGTTTTATATGAAGTTTACAACTGTGCAACTATTAAAAAAAATAACATTTTCGAAAATATGTAAAACCTATCTCGGAAAATGCTAAAAATAAGAATTTAAAATTGAAATGAACACTCAAAATTATTCAAATAATAAAAACAAAGTAAGAATAGTAATTTAACAAATTATAAAAACATTTGGAAAATGAAATTCTAATCAGTTTGATATGTTAGATTCATATTTAGATGACGACAGCTCCATTCTTGCTCCGTAAAATATCTCCATTGATTCCCGGATAATGCATGGTAATTTAAATCCAGGAGGATAAATTATTTTTCTATTTTGAAAATAGATCTGTTAAAGTTTTTTTTTTTTTTTTCATATTCTGGCTAAAGCTGAGGTTCTCTTGTTTTATTTAATGTTTGTTATATCTATATCTACATTATGCTATCGTATGTGGCACAAAAATCACGATTATTTGTTAATTCTTTATGGCAACTTTCAAAGAAGAAAGTGTATGCGTTTCTTATGAAAGATACGTTTCATAAGAAACGCATCTTATTAATTACTGTGCAAATTTCCTTTGGTAAGATTAAGGCTGTGGTAAATTGGTTTTATTTATGCATTGTTCCTTTGCAGCAAGAATGGTGCTTAAAAATATCATTACTTTTATTTTTTTCTATTCTTTTTACTTAAAATGATTAAATAAAGGTCATTATTAAATTTTTCAGTTTTAAGTTAAACTTATATATTATGAATGAAATGAGTGAAAGGTTTACATTATTATATTTTAAATAATTAATAAAATACGAAAAAATGCCACTGTTTCAGTATTTGGCGATTTATTATCTGCGCCAGGCTAACATATAAATACTGAGTTCTTGATTTATCAGCAGAGATGTCATATATGCAACACATTGGCTCGTTATTTTTCTGAGGACAATTTGCCGAAAATTTCGTTTTCAAATACCGGTTACGCGCATATTTTTAAACTAATTCTTATTATTCTAAAAGAGAAATAGTTTTTTTTTTATTAATAATAGTTATAGAATAATAATAAATAATTTATAATAAAATTAATTAATAATTATAGAATAATTATTAATAATAGTTAATAATTATAATAATTATATTATTAATAATAATATAATAGTTAATAATTATAGAATAAAACATTTTATATCATTTTAAAAAAGAAAATAAAATCAAATGAACAGCTTATTAATAAATAAATAAGAATAGACGTGTTAACATGTGAGGCACATATAATTGCCATTTTGTTGCAATCGCGGCAGTGTGGTGCGTATGTGACATCTGTGTCTATTTCTCTAGCAGAAAGAATGAAGGCATTTTATCACTTTTAACACATTTTCTACCTTTAGCTTCTTTCGTTATAAATGATTAATATACATATAGATGAAAATGAATATCATTATGTAAGAAGTATATATTTTTTACATTATATCATCTGATGTGGAAAATTAAGTCCGTTCAAAAGACTTCGATAACAGCCCTCTATCCTAGGTATGTTTGGATATATTTTGGATATATTTGAAATATATAAATTCATTCAGAATTAACTTTAGGTACATTTAAAGCTCGTTCTATGCCGCTTCATTTTGACTATTTAAACGAATAAATTTTTGTTTAAAAATATAAAATCTATACGAAGAGGAAACTGCGTAGTACATCCGGTGTACGCTGCCAAAAAAGATGAGGACCCTAATTCTAATTTTGTTTGGTCATATTTTAATTTGTAAAGGAAAAAGTTTACTGAATCGAGAGTAACCACGATTGAAACAAGCAGAGACATCTCCATAAAAAAGTTTTGACAGTTTTTTCAATCAACTTTTTTCAATCTATCATCATTAATTTTAGTTTTATTAGAGGTTCTTACCACTGTCCCGAGCAACGGAGACGAATCAACTACAATTATCTATTAAGAAGAAATGGAATATCCTGAAATCCATGTTCGAAGAATAAAAAGATAATATGAATAGAATATTATATCAAAATCCTATATATTAAACATGCGTACACAGAAAACTCTATATTTCTTTTAAATATACATTTATATGGTCCATAAAAATAGTTGTCTGAGTTTATTTTCCCCATTCGTACCAAATTTTTGAATAATATCAATTAATCATTTAGCCTTAAAAGTAGACAATTTTCAGATGTTTGTTATCTTTTCTCTTTAAAGGATTTCAAGATTTATGACTGTCTTGGTGATAAATCTTCTCAGGGATCATCAGTTAATTTTTATTTTTCTGCTGTTTGGTTCACTCTGTTTCTTTTTTTTTATTTGCTTTATTTTTTTAGATTTTTATTTTCTCCTTTAAACAACAAGCGAAATAAATGTCAAAATATTTGCAGTGTGTGGAAGACTGTGATTTTATTTTGTATACTGGAGAATTAAATTTGAGCCGTTTTTAGGGGGAAGAAATATCAGGAAATATTTATTAGAAATGTATACAACGGATTTAATATTGTATATATATATATATATATATATATATATATATATATATATAGCACTTGAAGAATAATGTGTATCGGCAGATCCAAAGTCCTGTGCCATAATGAAAAATGAAATCAAACTATTAAACTTTAAAGGAAATAAAAATCGAGTAAGAAAAACAAGTTAAAGACAGTATAAAGAGGCTGTGGATCTCATCAGCGGTGGGCAGCTTTAAAACACAGCAAATACATATGAATGGATATGGAAAAGGACTATTATAATGTAGTGGCAGTGGGTTTCGATCAGAGTGTTACAATTTAAAAAAACCAAATGTGCAAAAACATTTGATATCATAACACTCTCCCACCGGACCCAAACGCCACAGAAAACAGCATATAACATACTTAAAAATTATACTGCCGAAATAAACAAGTGCGTAATATAAATTAAAACAGAAATAAATTTGTATTACCCAAGCTTCAGAGAAACAGCCACGCAAAACAACTAAAAACCGGCATCCAAAATCAATCCGTATTCGTTTCCATGTCGTTGCACACGATTGTATACTGGAGCTACCACCGCTGATGAGATCCACAGATACACATTATTCTTCAAGTGCATACATAATTTACGTGATTATTGCAGCTATAGCGCTGATCGTGTGGATTTTTTGTGAACTTAAGTTCACTTAAAACTTTAAAACTTTTTCGACTATATATATATATATTGTATATTGATTTTTTTTTCTATTACACTGAAACTTTTGAATATCGACCACATAGGGATCGCTGAGCATGTTTGCTATTAATAGCATTAAAATACTGTCATAAATTTTGAAACAAAAAAGTGTGTTAAATAGACGTTTTTGATAGTTGGAATTATTCATTATAGAAGATTTACTTTAATTAAAAATTATACGTCATTATTTGAAATTCAGGTGTTTATAAATAATTTTATATTTAAATAAAAACCATTTACTAAGCATAAAAAGTCATCGTATCTAAAAAAAAAAGTTCAAATTATTGTAAATCAAATACATTTTTGTTTCAAAATATAAAATCAACACCAAGAGGACCGTACGTCACATACCCGGTGTACGCTGCCAAAAGAAATGGAAACCCTAAACCTAACTTTGTTAGGGAAGATTTTCATTTTAAAAAGTGAAAATCTTACTGAATCTTAGTGAAAATCTTACAGGTTCATCTGCATAAAAAAGTTTTGATAATTTATTCAGTCAAATACAGGGTGTATCTGAACTACTGGGCAAAATTTTAAAGGGTTATAGTACACATCAAGACAAATAATATTAAATGGGAAACTAAGGATCCCAAACGTCTTCCGAAGGAGATAGGCGCAATCAAAGCTCAGGATCTAAAATTTGAAATCATTATAGAAAACGGAAAAATTGATCGATTCGTTTGCGGTTTTCACGAAAAATATTCTTTATGTCTGTATTGTCTTGAAATTAAATTATAAAGATAAATTTTTAAAATGTCGATAGAGGGCGCTTTAGACTTTGGAGTAACGAATAACTATTTTTTACCGTTATTTTTTGCATCTCATTAATATTTTTTAGAAGTTTAGACATAAACTTAAATTTTGAGCTCAAAATCTGTGGTTAAGTAGCGCAAACTGAACTTTGTTCAATGGGAGTGGGTAGGTTCAAATTTCAAATGATTATAAAAAACAGAATAATTGGTCAGTTGATTTGCGGTTTTCACTAAGACTACTCTTTATGTCAATATTGTCTTGAAAATAAATTATAAACATAAATTTCAAAAAATGTCGATAAAGGGCGCTTTAGACTTTGGAGTAACGTACAACTATTTTTTACCGTTATTTTTTGCATCTAATTATTATTATTATTTTTTTTTTGAAGCTTAGACATAAACTTAAATTTTGTGCTGAAAATCTGAATCGTTGAGAGTGGTTAAGTAGTGCTATCTGAACTGTGTTCAATGGAAGTGGGAAGGTTCAAATTTCAAATGATTATACAAAACGGAAAAATTGGTCGATTCGTTTGCGGTTTTCTCTAAAACCATTCTTAATATCAGTATTTCCTTAAAAATAAATTTTAAAGATAAATTTGAAAAGATTCCGTTAGAGGGCGCCTTAAACTTTAGAGTAACCAACAACAATTTGTAACTGTTATTTTCTGTATCTATAATTAAACGCTTGCAAAAGCTTAGACTTAAATTTTGAGCTCAAATCCTTAATCGTTGGGAGGGGTTAAGAAGCGCAAACTGAATTGTGTTCAGAAGTTGAAATGTTACCCTGCCCAACTTACGAACCCAGTTCAATTTTTCGCTACTTAATTACTCACAACGATTCAGATTTTGAGCTCAAAATTTAAGTCTAAGCTTTTAAAACATATATTTGAATAAATAAAAATAACACTTAAAAATAGCTGTTGGTTACTCTAAAATTTAAGGTGCCCTCTAGTGGAATTTTTTGAAATTTATCTTTAAATTTATTTAAAAAAAATACTGACATAAAGAATGATTTTAGAAAAAACCGCAAAAGAATCGACCACTTTGTCCGTTTTTTATAATCATTTGAATTTTGAACCTCCCCACCCCATTGAACACAATTGAGTTTGCGCTACTTAACCACTCTCAACAATTCAGATTTTCAGCTCAAAATTTATGTTCATGTCTAAGCTTCTAAAAAAATTTAATGAGATGAAAAAAATAATGGTAAGAAATAGTTGTACGTTACTCCAAAGTCTAAAGCGCCCTCCATCGACATTTTTTGAAATTTATCTGTATAATTTATTTTCAAGACAATACAGACATAAAGAATAATTTTAGTGAAAACCGCAAATCAATGGACCATTTTTTTGTTTTTTTTTATAATCATTTGAAATTTTAACCTACCTACTCCCATTGCACACAGTTCAGTTTGCGCTATTTAACCACAGATTTTGAGCTCAAAATTTAAGTTTATGTCTAAATTTCCAAAAAAAATTATTGAGATGCAAAAAGTAACGGTAAAAATAATTATTCGTTACTCCAAAGTCTAAAGCGCCCTCTATCGGCATTTTTTGAAATTTATCGTTATAATTTATTTTCAAGACAATACTGACATAAAGAATAGTTTTCGGGAAAACCACAAACGAATCGATTAATTTTTCCGTTTTTTATAATTATTTCAAATTTTGGACCCTAAACTTTAATGGCGCTTAACTCCTTCGGAAGACTTTTGGGAACCTTAGTTTCCCATTTAATATTATTTGTCTTCATCTGTACTATCACCCCCTAAAGTTTTGCCCAGTAGTTTAGATACACCCTGTATATAAAATCTATCATCATTAATTTTAGTTTTATTAAAGGTTTATACCACTGTCCCGACCAACGGCGATCGAATCAACTACCGTTATCTATGAAGAAAAAATGAAATATTCTAAAATCCATGCTTGAAGAAGAAAAAGATTTATAAATGGAAGGTTATACAAAACCCTTCATATTAAACACGCGTGTACAGAAAACTGTATATTTCCCTTAAATATAATGATCCATTAAAAGTAGTTGTCTGAGTTTATTTTCGTTTGTACCAAGATATTTTTGAATAATGTCAATTAATCAGTCAGTCTTAAAAGTAGACAGTTTTCAGATGTTTGTTATCTTTTCTCTTTAAAGGATTTCAAGATTTATGACTGTCTTGGTGATAAATCTTTTCAGGGATCATCAGTTAATTTTTATTTTTTGCTGTTTGATTCATTCTGTCTTTTTATTTATTTATTTATTTTTGGATATTTGTTTTCTCTTTTATAGAGCAAGCGAAATAAATGTCAAAGTTTTTTTGAGGGTTTGAGAGAACAATGTTTTGAGGTCTAGAAGCTACAATGGCTGTTACCTCGAATGATCCTTAATCCACAGAAACCAATACAGAACACTTTATTATTACATGAAATACATTACATACATTTAATACACATCACATGGACAACACATGGACAACACAAGACATCCATGCCGCTAGCTGGATTCGAACCAGGGTCCAGCGGTGTGGGAGGAGCCGTCGCTACCGACCACGCCACTGGATCGGCAAATGTCAAAGTATTTGCAGTGTGTGGGAGACAGTGTTTTATTTTGTATACTGAAGATTACATTTGAACCGTTGATAGGTGAAGGAGATATTTATTTGACATTCATACCACGAATTTAATAATATGAGATATATATATGTGTGTATATATATATATATATATATATATGTATATATATTTATTTATTTATTTATTTATTCCAAGAAATTCCTCGTTAGAGCTTGAATGGGATGAACCATGTTAAAAATTCTTTTGGATCATGGTCTATTTTAATTTAATTTTTTACAATACAGCGCGTGGTTTTTTGTTTTTTGTTGTTTATATCTCATTGCGAGTCATTTGTATTGACCGTGAAATGTTTTGAAATTTTAATTTTATTTTTATTATGATTATGGATTTTATTAGACGGATCCGAAACATGTCAATGTCATTCATTTTTAATTACTATAACACCTTTCTTAAGTAAAATAATTTTTTTTATTAAAATGTTTATATAAAAGATGAATCTTTTAAAATCTGGTTATTTAGAAAATCTATTGGATTTAATAAACTTTTTATCATACTAAGATATATATTTGTGAATCTCATTGTACAGTTTGTTAATCCCCGATCTAGGGTTTTAAAGATTTGTTATTGGCAAATAACGGCTATACAAGCATGTTGTGCTTTGCGATTAAAGATTAAAAATATATGGCATATTTAACAATTCTAAACCTTTAATTTTTTATAAGAAAACGAATTTAATTCGAGTGACGAATAAATGTCAAAGCGAATAATTGTATATTTTTACATACTCCTATTATAGTTTAATGCAGTGATTCGAATACGCGTACCATTGTTGAAATGTCATGCATGAAACAAAAATATCGTACTTAATTATCGTGTTAATTATCGATCGTGTTAATTAGCGTTCCCTGCATATTTATAAAAAATATGCGTTTCTTAAAAAATCGCCCATAAATCTCAATACATTTAACAGCTAAGAAACAGAAAAAAAAATAGTTTTTTCAAGGATGTTTTCAAAATCAAAGAAAAGGAATTTTAAATTAAACATATATTTGTACACTATATAGCCGAAGGTTACCGGCCACTTTTTGAGGCTTTTTTTTGTTGAATATCTAAAAAAATACGTGAGGAATTATCCGAAAACTGCTGATATGTAAACAGAATTGTGCATGTCATATATTTCCGTGAAGATTACTCCACGAAATTCAATAAGGGATGGTCAACAAAATTATAAAAAAAACGAATTTTCTTTGAATATTCCTGTTTAACCTAATGTAGCAAAAGCGTTCAAGCTGTACATTATGATTAAATTGCATATTACAATATTACCGTATTCATTTTTATGAGGATAGCATGTATACTTGTAGAAAAATTAAAGTTTTATAGAAACAATCACAATTTTTTTGCTTATAATTTGCAACGTTCTTAGTATAAAAAAATGTTCTTTTTATAAATTACGATAAACTACATTATACATATTACCATATAGCATATATTAAAAGAAAAAAAATATCAGTTAAAAGAAGCTTTTAAATATAGCTTTGCACTGCGCAAGCGTGAAAGCAATCATAATATAATTAGCGTAATGTGTTGCTAAATATATAAAGAAATATTTCTGAAAATCTAAAAAACATAGCTTGTATTCTGGAAATTATCGTCGATAGATTGATTTTTTATCTTTTGTTGATTTCACCCCCCTCGCCCAAAACATAGGGGGTTGCATTCAATTATAGTAGTACGTGCAATATTATGTATGGTGTATTGACACTAATCAATGCATACATCCCATCATCTTTTTGCTTCTTTTTTGGAACAACGGATTTTCAGCTTATTCTATCGGCGATCATTTTTAGAATTTTCAAGCTATATTTTTGAGATTTTCCCAAAAGTTACTCTATATACTTAGCTAAAACATCATTCAAATTATATTTTGATTGCTTTCACGTATGAGCAGCGCAAAGTTATTTAGTAAACCTGCTCATTATTTTTACATACAATTTTTATTATATTTTAATTTTGATTGCAGATTATTATTTATAATGTTGTTTATCGTAATAATTCTAAGCAAAAACCTTGTCAAACTTTGGGACTGCTTTTATCAAAACTTTAATTTATCTACGAGTATATATTCTTTTTAAAATCTGTTCATTACTTACACAATTTGCATTTTTTTAAATTCTGATTACATGTTATTGTGTATAGTGTGGTTTGTAATGTTTTCTGAAAAGAACCTTTCTTTATATTAATAATTCTGCAAATTATAAGCAAAATACTTGGAAAATGTTGGGACATTTTTTATAAAAACCTTAATTTCTCTACGAGTCTACATGCTATCCATATAGAAAAGAACACATT
Source organism: Maratus speculifer (assembly GCA_964019185.1). NCBI lineage: Eukaryota > Metazoa > Arthropoda > Arachnida > Araneae > Salticidae > Maratus > Maratus speculifer. The sequence goes on from OZ025290.1 coordinate 97,687,662, forward strand.
TTATTATAATAAGCCACTTAATCATAATCTACAGTTTGAATGCTTATACTGCATTAGTTTTGACAGGGTTATCCAAAAGATGCATTTATTACGTGAAATCCAAAGAAAAACTCTGTGGAGGATTCAAGAAAGAATTTGGTACTGGCAAATCAAACTGTTTAAAAGACCTATTTTCTGCATGAAGTTGACCTTGAATTATTAAAAAAAATCTTCAGATTCCGCACTGTACTGACCAGTTAGATGATGTGTGAAAGTTTCCCAAAACTGAAAAACATTAGATGGTTCATTTCCTATGATATGTATTACAAAAAATTTTCTTAACTCTCTGAGCATTTAAATTCTTATAACACCTCTTGTAACGCAGCAGGGGCTTCTTCACTGATTTCTATTACTCCCTTTCCAATTACTGCTTTTCTATAAGTTCAGTAGTTTACTCCTTCAAATCCGCGAAGATTTTCATAGCACATAATTGCATTAACTCTGTTTAACCCTTTCGGGTCCGATTTTTTTTTCAGTTTTTTGAAAAAATTACTTTTACGTTAATAACAGTAACACTATCTATCCAAATAGATTAATTAGTGTTTAATGAATATTTCCATGTCTGGAAGAAAACAAATGTTGTTGCTTTGTGCACTATTCAAGTAATATTCATATGACAATAGGCTAAGGAAGAATTTTTGTAGATGTTTAGAAAATATTGTATTAGAATAAGATTTAACTCATATTGCAACTTTCTAATACTTTTTACGCTTTATTACCAAGATTTTTTCAGGAAAGTACGTTTTATTTTAAATTTATAGTGTGAAATATATGTTTAAAATAAAATAATCGCAAACGCGCAATGAGAATTAACCAAATAATACTAATTATTATTAGTACTAAATGCCTAAACACAAATGAAGTCATATAGTAAATGCATAGACATATACTAACATTACTACATGTAAAAAGTAGGAAATCTATACCTTATAACAAAATAACATTCCATTAAAATACATGTACCATTAATAGTACACCAAACCCGAAAGGGTTAAAATGAGCTTGAAGAAGAATCTTTTCGATTTAAACATTAACAATTCACCCACTGACTTTAGCATCCACTCTCTGCATCCCTCTTTCTTATAATTCGCTGTTTGCTTTTTGTTTTGCAAGATTAAAATTTAGGTATGTCAGAGTAATATATATTTTCTGTCTATCACATTCTTTCTTTAAGTCAAACCCTCAGAGTAATATTCTTTTTTTATAATTCGTCAAATTATTGATTTCATTTTAATTATTCACATAGAATTTTTTCAAAAGAATATTAATTGTTATGATAAGAATTTTATTGTATGTATTTCATTGATAGATCTGTTGCAACGTAGAATATTTAAATATGATAGGTAACTGCTGTTGTGTTGTTTATTTATTAAAAGATAACTTTAAATTATTTCGATTCTACATTATTTTAATTTCCTCGACCTATATTAATTCATGTGCGTAGCATTTAACTATTCTGATTTCCAAAGATTGGATTAGTGTAGAATTACAGACAGTCAAATTTTCTTTTTTATATATTAAATGGCTTTTAAACCGAAGTTAAGAGAAAGAAATGTGTAAAAACTTTTAAAATTTATAACAGATGAAAAAAGAACAGAAATTAAAAAAACAATCAGTTTGCAGGGTTAGCATAAAAAGTAATGGGATTCTTTTGAAACAGCAATAAAAAATAACTCAAAAAACATCTGACAGATGGCGCTTGAAACATTCAACTTCGGTGAAAATGTGCAATTGAGAAGGTTATAAAAATTTGCTCGGCTAATCCAAAATTATTTCACAATTGAGAGCCATGTACTTGATAGAGATTCGATCGCTGATTCCTGGATTATGTAAAATAACCTTATCAACAAAGCTTTATCTTTCGGTCTCAAACCTTGATCATTTACACGGTTCTCAACCGTGATCTAATTGTGGACTGGCAGCGCAAATTCTTATAATCGACTCATTAACATATTTCCACTGAAGTCGAACTTTTCCAGCGCCATCTGTAGGATTTTTTTTAGTTTTTTTATTGCTATCTAAAAAATTAAAGAGACTATCTAGAAAACTAAAAAAAATGAGTAAAAGAACATAATGCACGTATAAAATTTTGTCGCCAATCTACTGCTCCCTCACGTTTATATCTCAAACAGAATATCACAATAGATTTTGATCATAAGGAAATCATATTCCCAACATCCAATTATTATCTATCCATTATAAGACAATCCACAGAAATCCTATGCAAAAGCAATAAAGTGTGTAATGATGACCTATCTTATAATATACCGAATTGGTGGTTTAAGATACTAAAAATAAAATCCTGACAATTTGAGAAAATGACGTATTAAAATTTCATAGTACAACAATCAAATGTTTCTTTTTACCGTTCACCTAAAGTACTACTAATTCAATCTTCAAGCCGCGAGTCTCGTTCATTTTTCAAAACGAAATCTTATATTTGTATTTATAAAAGAAAATATTCTCTGGGGAATAACCTGTTTAAAGGTTTGAAAGTACTAAGATGTTTTTAAAATAAAATTAACTTTTAATATCTATAGTTGATTATTTAATAACCTTTTAAGTAAGCATGAACATTTTAAAGTTCTAAAAGAAAGGCGAAAATTTCATTCCGTCATATAATTTATATTTACTTGTTTTATATGAAGCTTTTTACAAAGAAAAAAGCTATACAAACATTCTTAGATGACAAAAAATAACTGACTTTCAAAAAATTCTATCTTTTGAAAGACTTTAAACACGTCAGAAATACTTTCAATACGTGATCGCTGTAAAGATGCAGATTGAAAGGAGTATATCAAGAAATTTCTGGTAAACTTCGCATTCTCTGTTATAACTTTAGATTTTATTTTCGCTATTTATAAAATACTTTCGGAATTTTAAAATAAGTTTTTTTTAAGGAATATATTGAAAAGTGAAATATCCTGTTTATAGAAGGATTTCATTTTAATATGCTAGTTTAAGGAATTTAAATAATAATAAGAAGTGCATTTCTGATAAACATTATATTGACAGAATTATGCAAATATTTTATATAAATCTATTGCCTCAAGTTGCCATCATTTTTTGGATTATTAAAAAAATATATTATTTAAATATTTTAATTTTTGTAATATTTCACCAACAAAGCTACGTTCATGTGAATTATACTTCAGAAACGGTAGTAATTACATTAAATTTGTGCAGAGAAATTATTTTTATTTCTTTCGGAGTTTCTTTTACAGTGCCTTCATGAGATTTTCTTAATATATAGGTTTCATTTCATACAAAATGAACGAATCTGCGGTGGCTGACAAGTGACATGTATTATTGAAAATCATCATATAAGTAGATAATATTTCTTTACGAATAAATGCAAAGAAATGTATTTAAAGCTTGCTTATTTCACTATATAAAATTAAATTATAAATTGACACAAAATCGAGATTTTGAGTACATGCTTGAAATTTCAAGTTTGATTATCAGCCTTAAGAATAAAAATACTGTGTTAAACATTTTACAATTAAGAATGAACAATGAGTACAAATTAGCGTAATTTAGTAACTAAGTTTTTTATTATAATTTAAAAATAAATAATAATTTGTGGGAAAAATAAAATACTTCTATTATTTGTCTGAACAGGAAGGACAGTTCTTACTCTTTAAAAATTATTTGATGTTATAGGTAATTCAATATATTTTATTCAATATATTGTTATAGGTAATTCAATATATTTAAAATTTCATTCTTGACTTTTTTATCCTTAATGAGAAAAATATAAAAAGTGAAAACTATAGATGAAAAATTTTATACTTCTATCACTTAGTTTGATATGAAAAAAGTTAATTACTTTTCTACAAAATTATTTTTACTTTTTAAATATTGAAGTTTCATACATCATTTTATTCATTGTACATTCGGTTGTAAAAAAAGTAATTACAGCATTAGTGTATTATATAAGAAACTTGAAAAATGATTGCTCGTAAATGTGAGAAAATGATAGGTTAAGCTTCGCCATACATCGGAAACTTGACCCAATTTCTTTTATTTTTTAAATATTTGTTAAGGGTATTAAAATATTTTTTTTAAGGCAGAATAACTTTATGTGACTAGGTTTAATTATTAAAAAACATTTAAAAATGGAATGTGTAAACAAAGTGCGTAGAAGGAATTTATGAGACAGTAGAAAAATTCCGTATTAAACACTCACATTCTTTTTACTCAACTAGTTGCCACACTAGTTAACACTAGTTGCCACATAATTTGTCTTCGTATCATTGCGTTCATTTTAATTAAATTTATCTACAATCTTTTGCAAAGTGTTTTACTCAATGTCGTGTTTTTTTCCAGATGAATGAATACTTCACATTTTCTAAGGCTGCTGCTTTTATCGTATTTACTCTTTTCAATTCTTTCTATTTATCTACTATGGGTACTATTTTTTTTATTATTATTTGCTTTCATGGGCGCGCAGCCCTCATACATGGGTTAATGGCGCCGGATATAAATAATTTATTACATTTTTGTGATTGCTGCATGTAGTCATTCGATTTGTTTTGTTTTCAGTAGCCTTCATAAATACATTCGTAACTGCAATTTGATTAGTTCACACAATTTTGACATTGCTGCAACACTGCCGTATTCATTAATCTTTTTTCTTTTCATGTTTGTGAAGCGTTTACAAATGCGCTATTAATTACGGCATTTACAAATTTCCTGCATTTTGGTGATTGATGCACAACGAACTTGCAGTATAAAGATTTTTTTGTAGTGCATGTGTGTGTGTTTTCACTAGTGCAAATCACTTATACTTGCGTTATTAATCAATGTATTGAGGAGCTTCATTCTTTTTTTTCAGTAATCGTTAACATTCATTATAATTTTGACTGAATGTTTTGAATATGATTATATTTCTTATTCTTCCTGGTATATATTTTTATGTATGTATATTTTTGAACTTGAGTACTTAAAAGTAGTCGCGTGGTTTAATACAAACCCTGCCAAATTCATTATTGAATGAATTGATTCTTGCACTGTCAATCTTGGCAAAAGTTTTGTTAAGGGTTGCAGGATTGGTCAAAATTGTGATTGTAGATTGCATCTTATATTATGTTATTTAACTTTGCACTTTAGAAGCAAATGACTATGTTCTCTTTATATTGTATTACACGTTTAAAATTTAATGACAAATATTTTCGTTTCGAAAAAGAGATAAATAATATATATTGCGTGTATGCAATTAAATAATAACGATAAAAATTTTATTCAAGTTTATTTAAGTGCAAAATGAAAATTTTTTTCAAGCTTTTTGATAAATATCATTCGCATGATTCGAATTGATAAAAACGGAGCATTAGCTTTCGTTTTAGCATGGTGTCGAGGTAATTGAAAAATGCAAATTACATTTTTAGGCATAGGTGTACTCTTTCATCTTTTTTACATGTAATTTACATGGATCTTAAATTTTTTGTCAAAAGAAAAAGACTCATCAGTAATAAGAATCTGATCTAACAGGCCAAGTTTAATTTTTGTCGATGAATATTCCATTAAGTATTTTTTTTTAATTATTTACGATTTCAGGTACAAACCACGATTTTTTACTTACTGTCATAGGGCAGAAATTCATACTAATTTTACATAATTTATATTTACTCATACAAGTGGATAAAACAATGTGAATCATATTTTTTTGCATAAAATGTTGCTTTATTTACATACATAATACAGGGCAAAGAGCCATATTTGTATGATCTGATACACTCACTACTTAATCCCCTGACCGCCGAGCAAAAGGGCAAAATTTTAATGTTTTTTTCTCTCTAATTTATTTTAAATATTAATAAAAGAAGGATTTTCTATCATGGTATAATTTTTTTGTTATGTATATGCTTATAAGCCATGAAAGTATCAATCATAGCTCAATTTTTTAAAACTGAATTATGTTTGTAAAATTATATTAATTTAAATAAAGCTTCAAGTGCAGTGAAACCTGCAGCCTAGTGAACGGATATACTAGGTCGCGGTAGTGGGAAGATTAAATATAGAATATATCAATGAATAACATATTGCGTAAATATAAAAACATAAATATTTCATTCTCTTTCATTTTAGAATTTAAGAGTGTTTTAAAACATGTTTTAACAATTTCCGAAATTTACATCTGCATTTGTCATTATTAAAGTAGATACCGCAACTAAATAAATTAAGAATTCAAAAAATCAATCAGCTAGTTACCTGGCAGAATGCTGCTTGTTACGTCTTAAACGTGATGTTATTATTGATAATTATGAAGATATTTATTCTTTATCTGTCAAAATACCAATATTTATTTTGTATCACCAAATAATTTTTAAAAAGTGCTACATGATTAATTTTATATTGGAAATTGACAGTCAAAATACAAATGAATTCCAGCTTTGATAAATTGAATTATTAACGTGATTCTGCTAAATAAAATTGATAATTAACACTTTACTAACTGCGGGATACAGAAACAACAATCTTTTTAAACTATATTTGTTTCAAACTATAAAAAAATCAATATATGGGATATGATATATATATATATATATATATATATATATATATATAATTTATAACGAATTTAATTAATTAATTTATAACGAAAATTTTTTTAAAGTATAACTCATTATACTAGATTAAAACTAAACAGACAATGATACAGAACAAGACACATTTCGATTAAATTTAAATATAAAGTAAAAAATACCAGCTGTTAATATATAATAGATTATTTTTTAGTATATAAAAATTTGGCGCATTAGATACTTTTACTTTCTGTGAAAGGAATACAGTTTCAGAGTTTATGGATACTGATGTGTCATTAAGTTTTGTAAGTTTACAAAAGTCTAATGATTGTTAATATCCTGAAAACAGAAAATTTAAAAACAAAATATTTACAAATAAATGCTGATACATCTTCAAAAACATAAAAAAATAACTAATAAAATCATACGAATATAAGCAAGAATAAATCTTCTGTTTAGGTTTGAAATTTTAGAGCTGTTCGCGATATATCTCTTTTGCTTTTTGTCCATACGTTAATTTTCCCTGCATTTATGACTTTATACATATTGAACAAAGATCTTTTTTGTATGCTATTTAGAGTTAAATTTAAAAATAAACAATTAAATTAAAAACCACCTTTAAGCAGTCCATAGCTGAATGTGCTGTATTGCTGTTAGGGGGACCATACGGTATATTAAAAATAATTTTCCTATAAGAAAATGACATATTTATTACGTTTATTTGAATTTTATTATTTTTTTAAACACCACAATCGTCTGATAATTCCACTTAATGTTAATTTATTCCTTACGATTAGTTGTAATTGTATATCTTGGTTTTATTAGATTCTGCATGTAACATTTTGAGTAATCGTTATTTTCGTTATTTTTCTTTCTTGGTAACCGGTGTACGTGTGACACATTATGATATGCGTTTCTATATAGATGTAATTTGCAAATTTAATTAGTGTGGTAAAGAACATGCATTGCGTTTTTAAGATTAAAGATAATTTTTTTCATCAAATTGATTTTGAAATTTAAAATAGAATTCTATTTCATCATCTTATAAAAATATCAACGGCATCAATGAATGTTTTCTTTTTGCAACTGGTCGTGATTTGATAAAATAAGAGAAATTAATGAAGAAATGCCTACATAATCTTAATGACTATTGTCATTGCTTAATGATTTGTGCGCCATTTCTCTGACCAAATAAGGACTTTTTATTATACATTTACTCTGCAAAAAGAACCATTTGCGTAATGGTCTACGAAGCGTTATCATTAATATATCGTTTGATATGTCTATGGCGGTTATTAACAATTTGTGTACAAATATATACAAATATATTTATAGATAGATAAAAAAATTATTTATCAGCATACATTTTATTTATGACTTTTTTTTATTATTTTATATATTGTATTAGTAACATATCTAGTTTTAAAACATACAACATTAGAACGTCATTGAACCGAACTTTTTGCATTAAATTATGCAAGAATAAAATGAATATTTCGGAAAAAATATTTTATTTTACTTTATTTTATTGTATTTTTTTGTAATTAAGTCACTATTAATTAAACAAAGAAATAAATATTCGTGGTTCAAATTAACCCCTTTGAATTCTGCATGAAAAAATTGGGGAAGGGATAAAGCCAAAAATTTGTGAGTGTCTCATTACTAACTCTTTAGGTCCCAAATTGCAAATAATACATTTTCACATCTAATCAATAATTATCATTAATAATGTCTGAAAATCGAAAAAGAGCTTAAATAATAACAATTTTGTTTCTAGTAGACACATTAAATAATTTTTATATCGTACTAGCCACACTTGGCGACCAGTTTAGTCTTCCTTAAGCGTATGCTAGGCATTGTATCATATTACTTTTATTTATAATTAAAATCCTTTGAGCGCTTGGCACGCAATATTTCGCTCACTATGTTCCAAGTTTCACTGGAATATAAGCAATATTTATGATAATATGACTCAATAGATTTAAGGAATTTTCATTGTATTGAAGAGTTTTTAACACTTTTAAGGATTAGATTCATATTTAAAATTAAGTTTTTTTTTTTTTTTTTTTTTTTTTTTTTATAATGTTAAAAAAATTGTGTTTTCGTAACCCTAAATAAAATACAGAGAAAACAATTTAAGAAATTTGCCCTTTTGCAAGACTGTCAGAGGGTTAAATTTAGTTGTTCAGTTCATTGCAGAATAAGAAGATTCTGGTGGAGGAATCAGTAGCTCGGTATTTTTATACTAGCCAGGCGCATGTGATAAATTGCCAAACATTGCTCCCATGGCACTTTTTTCTTGTTTCATTAATTTCAATTTAAAAAATAAGCCATTCACATATTTCTCTTATAATACATAACTTTATTTTTAAACTAAAATGTTTAATTGATGAATTTTATTTATTTTTTGAATGCATTATTATTAGTTATTTTTTTCGATGATTTTTTTTAATTAGAAAAAAAGCATAAAAAACAAAAATAAGGATGTTTTGAAGCTCCATAATGGCAGCTAAAAAGTGAAACGTAAATAAAACAGATTTACCGCGGTCTATTTCATGCCAAAGAACTTTTACACAATAACCAATGAGATGCGTTCTCATTAAACAATTAGCAAATAATCGTTATTTCTATGCCACTTATGATAGCGAATAAATATATGAATTTTTTTCTTTAAGGGATTGACGTAAATTGATGAAATATTAAATGTTTGAATAAGTCTATCTTTGAATATTTTTCCTATATGAAAGTAGAATTTTGAATGATGATTAAATAAATTATGTTTTTTTAATACGCTACTATTAGAAACTGATTTTTCTTTTACGGGATTTGTGTGTTATTAAAATTAAAACAACTCCTTTTTTTTCGTATGTCATTGCGCGCATATCTAGAGAACGAATGTGTATATTGTTAGGAAATTTAGCGGAGATACTAATCAAATATACGTGTTTAAAATAACTTTTTTTAGCATTTAAAAACGTAATATTTGTAGTTCTGATATCATTTAAATTATTTACTTTTTATTTTATAATTATTTATTTATTTATTTATTTTATTTTATTTTAATTTATTTTTTAAACATTTTTTTACAAAGTTAATTAAATAATTTTGATCTAACAGTCGATCATTTAAAACGTACATATGTGCTTATTTTATATATCAAGCGTCATAACAATCCACGCATACATTCATCATGTATGTCATCACTTATCCTGCGTTCAATGACTTACTGGGTAAATAAAAGAGCTGTTTTAATTTTTAAAATGCACAAATTTTGTAAAGAAATAGTCAGTGTCTAATGGTATTATGTTCAAATGTATGACCTGTTTAATCAAATGTTAAAACTTTATATTTATACAAATATATATATAAATATTTACTAATACAAACATTCATTGATTTTATTGCATTTTGAGAAGTTTAAATTTTAGCCTGCACATCGCAAGATTTCCACTGGTCAAAATTTGCAAAGTCACAGATCTCCATGAAATGTATTCTTCTGTCTAATTTCTAATAATTTAAAACATACATATCTGCTCATTTTATATATCAACCGTTATAACAATCCATGCATACGTTCTCAAAATATCATGCACACAGTGACTTACGGGGTGAATAAAAGAGCTGTTTTAATTTTAAACAATATACACATTTTCTAAAATAATAATCAGTTACTAATGATAATGTATTTATAAGCAAGATGTGTTTAATCAAATGTTAAAATTTCATATTTATACAAAAATAATAAATATACATTAATTCAAACATTAATTGATTTTATTGCATTTCGTTAAGTTTAACCCTTTGAGCGCATCGTGAGTTTTCCACGGGTCAAATTTCGCGCAACCTCAGATCTCACGGGAATGCATTTTTCCGTCTAATTATCCTCCTTGATTATTCCCAATAGATATTTTTCATTGTAAAGATCGTAATATTTAATCAGGACTTTTTCCCGATTAAATTTGATAAAATTTTCTGTATTGAAGAACCTGTGCGAAAAGATTAAAATTTATTTAAAATTGATTGATGTATTGATTAATTGTAATTGATTCATTGATTGATCTATCTCCGGAATTGTTTATTTTAGGAATAGTTTAACATATTTTGATAAAACAAAAGATCGCAGCGAAAAGATTAAAATATACACGACCTGTTAACGAGATTTAATTCGCCTGTCTGAGCATTAATCTTTGACAATTAAAACACTGGATTTCATCTCAAGTAATCTTTTTCTTTTTTTTAAATCTCACATATCCTCACCTAAATGTACATATGCTCCCGTCAAATATGAATACTTTGTCTAGTGGTGGATTCTTTGCATTTTAACTGGTAAAATTGTTTCCCTTTGTGCGCTAAAACGTTCGTTGTTGCCATAAAATAAAATTTAATAACGAATTTTAATATATATATATATATATATATATATATATATAAATATATTGTAATATATATATATATATTACAATTTCAATGCAAAGTGTTTCAAAATACCATCTATAGTAACTATAATTAAATATATTCATTTTGACATTCCTAATTAAATCACTTTCAGAAAAAAGCGATTTTTTTTATTTTAAAATATTTACAGCATTGATTATTTCCTCGACAGACCAAACCGAAGCGATTATTACACTGTAATGCTAGAGAAAAACGGCATCGTATTTCATTCTATTCCAAAAGCAGACAAATTATTTGTATTCATCGAAAACATTTTTGGGAGGCATCCAAATTCATAAAGACAAGTTCTCTAATAAAAAATATTATAATAAATGACTTTGTACCATAAAAAAGATTTTTCAAGCTAAAACATACTGATCTTAGCCAAATAGTTAATATAATAATTAGTAAATAATACATTTTAACTAAAATGTATCTATATTTTCATAACTCTCGGAATATCTTTTTCAGATATGTACACATTTAACAACGGATGAACATTGAAACTAATAATTCAAATTACTGTTTTATTTTAGTATAAAATGATGGAAAGTTGTCATCATGTGCACTGTATTTTCATTTATATATATATATATATATATATAAATTCATGTAACAGATACACATTTGTAGTGGAAATAAATAAATTTTGTCAGGTTACTAAGATTTGTTTTCATAAGTAGGAATCCTAGATCTTTTCATATAGCTACAATGTGGGTTAAAGATAAAAGTTTAGTAGATTCTTCTGTAAAGCAACAATTTCTAGAATTAAAAAATACTTTTTTAGATTTTCATATTTTTTCGTACAGTGTACACATACAATTAGAGTAAACACACAATCTTTTTTAACATTTTTACATGTGTAGAGTTACAGATATTTTTTACAGTGTAAGTTGTCATTTCTGTATTTTCTTTTTCTTTGAGAAAAAATAAATAAAATTAGAAATTACGCTTATTTATTTTTAAAACTCTGACATTCAATTGTATGAATATATTTAATATTTCAATGGATCCAACCTAATGAGATTTAATGTTCTGGAATGAAAAAAAAATAGATGCATTGCCTGACATATTTATTCTTTTAAGGTTCGTTCGTAATTATGTAAATACGTAGCACAATAGTTGTCGTTCAGTCCGTCCGTCTGTTCGTTTGCCCGCATGTAACGCGCAAAAACTAACCATCCGAACCGTTTTAAATAAAAAAAAAATAATTATTACATAATTTTGTCAAGTCATTTGAATTTTCGTGAATATCGGATGCATACTTCAGTTACAGGGCAACTTAAAATTATTCCGATATAGTACGGTCAATGGGAAAAAAATTCAAGTGCATTTTAATGGTTATACACCCTTTAGAGAATAATAAAATAGGTATGTATCTATGAAATATGTTCAATAATATATATTTTGTACAATTTATGGTGCAAAGGATATTTAATATTGATTTACAGGACCACACAAAAGTACTCCTTTACATAATGGTATAGAGAAGACAAGCTTTGGTGCGCGTTTTAATTGTATTGAACTATTTAACATTTTATTAAATTCATGTACATTGCTTATTTCCCGTATAATAGAAAGTAAAGAGTATTTACAGGGACACAAAAAAGACTTTGGATGATTCATATTTCCTTGTTATTTTGCATAACCTCAAACTTAGTGCGAAATTTTTGGAAACAGTCCGTGAACATTCCGATAACTCCTCATATCTTATGGAATGTTAGATAAATAATAAACACACATTGTATTTTTTCCAGCTTTAATTCTTGTTATATAACTTGCCAAATTTTCTTAGTTTCTTACAGTTAGATATAAATTATGCATGATTGAAAAACCGATGTGAAATAACTGTTCTTATGGCCATTAAAAAAAGAAAAGAAAAAAGGGTGTTTTACAAAGGACCCCTAACTTTAAAAATCTATAACATCATTCATAATTATTTCATTGTTAATATTTCTTGCAATGTTTCTATCTATCATAGTTTCAGAGTTATAGATTTTTAAAGTTAGGGGTCCTTTGTGAAACAACACCCTGTATATATATATATATATATGATTTTTTTCATGCTATAACTAACCTATTTATGAACCGATTTGAATGAAACTTGGTATGTACATAGTACATACAAATATCTCTACGAGTTCGTTGGTCAGCATCATCCGACAACTTGTTTCAAAATGGCGGCCATTTAAAAATTAAAAAAAAAAAATAAAATTTGAAATTAAATGTGAAAAAATTAAAAGTTGAAAAATATTTTTATTTTATGTGTTAGATCTTAAAACACCGATTCCATAACAATTTTTATTTTTTCTATATCTTAAAAAATGATTGAGTTATAGCACATTGAATTTTTCTTATGACTGACATTTTGAAACGATCTGAATTGTGTTACGTGATAACACGCGTATTTATAAATCGAGTTGGATGTAACTTGGTGTGTACATAGTACATAATGAAGCTTGAACCGACTTCGTTAGCCAGTTTCATCCGCCATACTGTTTTAAAATGGCGGCCATTTATTTTTTTTAATTTAAAATTTAAAATTAAGTACAAAAAAGTGAGAAATTGAAAAAGATTTTTTTTATGCATTTGAGCTTGATACAAAGATTAGAAAGCATTTTTTATTTCATCTGTATCTAAAAAAAAATGGCTGAGTTATAGCACTTTTCAATTTCTAGTGTTGCTCACATTTTGAAATGATCTGGTTTTCGTCACGTGTTAACACTCGTATTTATATACAGATTTGGATGAATCTTGGTGCGTAGATTGTATATATCTAATCCTGGACCGAGTTTGTTGTCCAGTTCCAACCGCGCGCCGTCTTGTTTCAAAATGGCAGAATATTAATTTTTTAATTTAAATTTTGAAATTAAGTGCAAAAAAAGTAAGAAATTGACAAAGATTTTTCGTTTGTGTTTTGACCTTGATACAAAGATTCCAGAGCATTTTTTGCTTCATCTATATCTTGAAAAATGGCTGAGTTTTAGCACTTTCAATTTCCAGTGTGATTGACATTTTGAAACGATCTGAAATTTGTCACGCGATAATACGCATATTTATAAACTGATTTCGATGTAACTCCGTGTGTACATGGTACATACCAATGTCTTGACCGGGTTCACGGGCAAACTTTATCCACCATCTTGTTTCAAAATGGCGACCATTTAAGTTTGCCAAAAATCTTTTAATTGTATAATGATGTACAAACAAAAAATTAGAAATTTAAAAAGGGTTCTTTCTAAACTATTTATCTTACACTGTAAAAAGTTTTTGTAAAATTCCAGCAAATGTACCGTAAATTTCACGGTACTTCTGCCATTTTCACTCTTTACGAATTGAATACCCTATTTCTACGTTATATTAAGTGTAAAAAAATAGATTTTGAACTGTTTCGATTAAAAACGGTATTTACACTGTGAAATGAATGTTTTTCAATAAAAAATTGGTATACATACCGTAAAATAATTATTTTTCAGTAAGATGAGTGACATTCAAAAAAATTTCGTAGCATTTCAATACATGTACCGAAATTTTATGGTACTGCTACTGTTTTCATTCTTTACGGCATGAGTACTGTATTTCTAAGGTATATTAGGCATAAAAAACAGTATCTATGCTACTTCAATTAGAAACAGTATTTATACCATAAGATGGTTTTTCATTAAAAACGCGATATTTATACTGTAAAATAATTATATTTCAATTAGGGAAAAAATAATATTCTCGCCTCGGTGTACAGGTGAGGAGAGGGGGGGGGGTGCAGCCAGCAACTTGTCTTGGGGCCCAAGGCACTCAAAGGTGCACAATACTTACAATACACATTATATATTATAATTTTTACATAAGCCATAATGTAGCAATAAAAAAGGAAAGGTCTGTAATTACTTTTGTTAAATAGTATTAATATCTAGTTATTATCTTTAAATTAAAAAAAAAAAATAATGTAATTTATGAGAGACGAACAAAGTAGACTTCAAAGTCGACGAGGTATTGTTAAATATTCACATGATTTTTATGTGTCTCGTGAGTCTGTATAAGGGGAAGGTGATGTGTGACTGATCCTGAGCACGTCACGGCTCTCGACGGCCTGAATAGATGTCGTCTTTCTAGGGGGAATTTTCAATCTAATACACTGAATGATGTCAAACCAATCCTTAATTTTTATTGAAGAATTACAGCATTCGTAGAAATGGAATTCTAGGATTTTAAACTAGTTTAATTAATCAGTTATTCAAAGTCATGTAATTAGAATTATAATACTGTGTACATTGAATATATACCAGTGATATATGTTAAAAGGATTTGCTCATCTTTGTAAGCTCTTTGTGTTTCATTAAGTTAGATCCTTATACTGGACGTGCGAAACAAGGAAATATGTAAAATTTTAATTATTTTTAAGTAAAAGTAATTAGTATGCAAGTATTTTTATTACATTTTTAACATAAATTCTTAATAAAGTTCTTCTTTAATGTTATATATTGTCTTATTAATTTGCTTTAGGTCTAAAAAATAATTTTTTTAGATATGACAAATAGAAAATTTGCCAGCTAAAAATTACTTAAAATTCAAAATTCATTGAAAAAATCTGATAATACAATGATAAAAATTTCCGTTCAAAGTTTAGTCAATCCATGAAGCAAAATAAAGAGAAGCACCGAAATATGGAATTTCTTATTTTTCGATAATTCGAAGCTGGGAAGCACGATCCGTTTTACCGTTTCTTTTTTCTGTATTCAGCACCACACTATCACCATGCATGTTGACGTTCCTGACAATTATTTCGCCATATGGCGCAGTATTGAATTCAGATATTTTTCTCCGGGAGGGACTTCTGTGGCTTCGGGGGGGGG
Source organism: Maratus speculifer (assembly GCA_964019185.1). NCBI lineage: Eukaryota > Metazoa > Arthropoda > Arachnida > Araneae > Salticidae > Maratus > Maratus speculifer. The sequence continues at coordinate 97,703,512 of OZ025290.1, forward strand.
GGGGAGGGACATTATAGAATATCGGGGAGAATGGCACTTTATCACCAGTGAAAACACAGAAACTCCATTTTTCCGGGGGGGGCATTTCATTGCTTAGGGGGTGGGGTTTTCCCCCCGGGCCAACCCATGAATTCAACACTGATACGGCGAGACTGCTATTTTCGTTAATAAAAAGGTGTCTCGTTCGGTAACGCACTTTCTTCCCCCCCCCCAATTTCTGGAAAATTATAATATTAAAAACCATTTATACAGTTAAAGTTAATTCACAGTCCTATCCATAAACCTTCGGCAATCCCCCTCCGTCGGTCGATCTTCCGTCCGATTTGGATAAATTATTCAGGCTAGATATTAAATGATACTTCCAGGTAACTTCACTGTTCATCATTCGAGTTGTGACGCAAACAGTACCACTGGTGCTTTGAAAAGAAATATAGTCAATGACTCCTACCCTACTCGGTATGATCCATCGGATGGATCACATCCATCCGATTATTCGACCTTGCTCTTCTTAACACACTGTTAATTATGTCTGTAAAGTATTGATTCCCTCCTCGTATATTTTACACTCACTTTACCATGTTTCAAGTAAATTATAGAAACACAGTTAATTTACAAAAATTATATTCAACCAGTAAGGAGCTAATTGTACGACCAGTAAAGGGCTAATTGCAAATTTAATGTTATCAACTTTTGTTAATTTTGGACCCCGCCCCCCCCCTTTGGATATCATACGTTATATCCATCAACTCTCCCTCCCCCCCGATAATATTATCGTTACTAAAGCGTAAAAAAAAAATTATTTCTAGAATTTAGTTCTTTTGTTTGGAATAATATACAAAACTGGTTAAATTTATTTTTCGCAAACTTTATTGATTTAAATGAAGAGAATTTAATAAAATATCACTTTATTAAAATAAACCTTAAAAAAGTTACTAATTAAAAGTATTTATTTTTATAATAGCTTTTTGTTACATAATGCATTCAACAGTAATTACGTCTTGTTGAACTTGCCCTCCAAACAAAGGAGGGATGAGGATGGGGGGGAGACGTAGAAATTCTTATCAACAGAACAAGTGGACAACATTCTTTCTCTTTTATTTATTAGAAAATATAAACTCCATTTCAAATAAACTTCACATAAGATTAGATCCGTGATTATATATGCACATATATATGAATATGAATAGGAATGACAAACGTTGGGGTATACCATATTTTAGAATTAGATAATTTTATTATAATTTAGTGATTTTAATGATAGCTTTGTATTTCCATAAAAATAGATGACAGAATTAAAAAAAACATAATGTACTATTTTAAACAAAAAACCAAGTTACAAAGAAAAAAATATAATTTTGATTGGGTCAAAAATGATATATATATCAAAAGGCAAATCCCCTCTCCCCTAGAGATATATTACGGTATCATGAGTCAGACAAACCCTCTTCCCTAAAATGATAATGTTATATAGGCACAGCCCCTAATAAAAAATTATTATTCTTGTTTCTAAGAAAACCATCGTAATTATTGAATAATCAAAACATTTTCCTTGAAAATGTCTAGAATAGGTAAGATATTGCAGCACATGAAAGTTTGTTTTCGACGGAAGTAATGGTGTCAGATTTTTGAGATAAAAGTCTCCTTTACGGGTAGTAGCATAAGTTTCAGTATTTTCCAACCAACCAACCTAATGGCTAAACCTGTTGATGTCGAACAATGGTGAACTTGTGATCCGAGTTATTCAAAATGAAGTGAGTTATTCCGTTATATTTCTTATTTTCCTTTAACTTACATAATTAGATAAATAATTTGAACTACATATATTTTAAATTTCTTTGTCTTAAAAGTATGTAATTCTTTTATTTGTCTACATTACCTAAGAATTTGAAAATAAATTTGTTCATGAAGAGTGCGCGTTGGATCAAATTTTGTTAAAAATAGGCAACTGACATCTGTAAGTTTTAGAATATATTTTGTTCAACATTTCAACCATTTCTCTTTAAATTTAATCATTTTTATTAGAATATTTGTATAATATTAGTAATATACATTTATCTTATTCAAAAGAAAGAATTTGACTTATTTCATTTCTCTATTTGCTAGCTTGTGCCATGCCTCCCCACTACCTTCTTTCATGTTAAACTGCTTATAAACAAAAGTGCTGCTTTTAAGTTTAGATTAATTTATGGAAAATATGTAATGTTAGGTTTCCTAAATATGGGAACTATTACAGCTGCACGTAAACAAGTAATTGATATACAGCAAACATTAAAATTATATGAAGCAAATTTAATTTTTTTAATAAATATTTTTTATGCAAATCTAAGTTTGTGCTGATGAGCAACTTTTTTCAACAAAAGATTGGGTTGTCATTGCTCAAACTCAGTGGAGTAGCTAGGCTAGGTGACACCCGGGGCAGATGTAAATTGTGTTACCCCCAGCCACGAAGGTGTCATCCCCCCCCGTCGATCCGTTATACTCTTTCATTCACAATTGTACGCTATTATAACAAATGATCATACCATTCCTCATTTACCTTTTACACTTCCCTGGATTACAAAAAAAAAACAGAGGAGCGACTTTTTAATTATCCCATAATAAGCATAAGCCAATGTGGTATCTGTATGTAGAAGAAATTTTTTTCTTTTAAAATTTGCGTTTTTTACCCATTATGTTTTTAAACCATCGTTGAATATGTTAGTTTTATGTCCCTGGTGAATATATCTTATTTAAATATACCAATCTGCATAAAATACTGCATATACTTCTCTAAGAAAAGAAAATTAACTCTCTTTCGCCGCACGCTAGAAATTTAATTTTATTTCAGAATTTTTTTCCAAAATGTTATCAGATTATATACATCTATTTGCAAATAAATATTGGGAGACACCCTTTAAAGGGTTACACCCGGGGCGGGCCGCCTCCTCTGCCCCCCACTAGCTACCCAGCTAAAAATGAACTCTAGTGAAACTGCAAAGAAAATACAGTTGCCAAACTGCGGTGATTTGGCACAAATCTCTGCAGTTTTTTCGAAGTCAACAACTACAAAATCACTACAGTGAATGTGTAGTTCATAACTACACATCTTCTGCAGTGAATTTGAAGTTAATAAATGCCCCTCCCACCCAAAAAACTGGCTTTGCTGGCGCCATCTATTGACCATACTGGTAAGCTTCCTTTTTAACATTTCAAAGGCAGATTTTGACTGTGGAAACAGTTGTACTCGAACTGACGATCCCAGGTACAGGAGAGACATGCTTTGACCACTTGCCCGTTGAGACTTGTGTCGTTAGTGTTGTGCGAGGTATAAAGGGGAGGCATTTCAATTAAAGATTATTTCTTGCAAAAGCTGAATGGCAGGCAGAAAAATTGGATGTTTTAAAGTGCTTTTATTTTATTATTTATTTATTTATTGTAATTCGTTTATATGGGCGTGTATTTTAAAAACAATTTAATATTAAATGAATTAAACAAATACTTTACCGAATTAGCTAAAGCAAATGAATTGGTTTTTCTTCTGAATTTAAAAATCAGTAAATATTTAATAAAATAATTTTATTTTTAGGCTAATTGCGAAAATAATAATTTTTTTATTATGAATTGTAATGTAATTACATGCGTTGTTTTAATTTTATAAAATATATATTTTTGACATGGAAGTACTTACTTCAATAAATTATGGGTCGGTAATTAATATTTTTTACTTAGAATAAAAATTCATTTTATGTCGTTTAATGATACGGTAAAACCTATTTTTTATTATTGTGTTACAATAATAATTTGTTATTTATAAACATTTTTTAATTTAAAAATTAAATATATAAATATATATATATATATATATATATATATATATATATATATATATATATATATATATATATATATATATATATATTTTTTTTTTTTTTTTTTTTTTTTTTTTTGCAGTGAGTTTTTTAAATAGGGAATATTTCTGAATCTTTCTTGCAAATTAAAAAAAAAAGAATTTTAGAGGTTTTTCTGACAATATAATTTTTTTAGGAATTATGATGTAATTAAATGTGTTAATTTAAGAAATATATATTTGTAAAAAGGAAAAATTAATTTTATAAAATAAGAATATAATATTGTGTTAGAATAATAATTTGTTATTTATAAACATTTTTTAATTTAAAAATTAAATAAAAATAATATATATATATATATATATATATATATATATATATATATATTATTTATTTATTTATTTATTTATTTTTTATTTATTTATTTATTTATTTATTTATTTATTTATTTTTTGGTAGTGAGTTTTTTAAATGGGGAATATTTCTGAATCTTTCTTGCAAATAAAAAATAAAAATAAACGAATTTTAGAAGTTTTTCTGATAATATAATTTTTTTTAGGAATTATAATGTAATTAAATGTGTTAATTTAAGAAATATGTATTTGTAAAAAGGATAAATTAATTTTATAAAATAAGAATATAATATTGTGTTAGAATAATAATGTGTTATTTATAAACATATTTTAATTTAAAAATTAAATAAAAATAATATATATATATATATATATATATATATATTGTAGTAAGTTTTTTTAAATGGAAAATATTTCTGAATCTTTCTCGCAAATTAAAAAAAAAATAAACGAATTTTAGAGGTTTTTCTGATAATATAATTTTTTTAGGAATTATAATGTAATTAAATGTGTTAATTTAAGAAATATATATTTGTAAAAAGGAAAAATTAATTTTATAAAATAAGAAGTTCATAATTAATAACTTTGAATTAGAATAAGAACTCATTTTATGTCATTTTTATTTTTTAATGTAGCATATGTTTTTAATGATTATGTAGATATATTTGATTGTTAACTTATCTACATTTTTACCTAAAAATAAAATAGAAACATTAATTTAATTTTCTTCTTTTTTTTTTCTTTGGTAAAATAATTTTTTACAAAGGGAAATTTCTAATTTTTTTTTAATTTTAATATAAAAAATGACTAGATTTTTCAATATATTTATGACTTGTAAAATAATTTTAAACACTTTTAATAATTTAATATTTGCATGAAATAAGAAACTTTGATGTGCTTTTAAAATGAATACATAATTAGAAAATACACTTCAATTAACTGATGAAGTATTTTTTTTTCTTTCTACGATTCATTAAGTTTAGATCGAATAATAATTTTAAAGAGTGATTAAAAAAAATATTTGATGATTCAAATATTTGTATGTCGATTTCAAAATGAAGTAATAGTAAATTAATTGCAAGTAATTTTCAGTTATGAAGATGGAGATGTATGAGGGCAGGAAGCAGAGGAGCTCGTTGGATTTTAAAATTTAATTAAATAAAATTTTCTCTTTTTTTCAAAAACCTAATGTAAATTTTTCGAGTAACTTAGAAAGAAAGAAAAAGAAATTTTCAATTAAAAAGGGGGTTGTAGACTCATTGCCCCTCCCTGGATTTTGAAATTTAATTAGCAATTTTTCCTCCAATTTACAAAAGCATAATCAAATTTATTCTTTTAGTATGATTTAAATAAAGAAAAGAAGAATTTTCCGTGAGAGGTGGGGGAATAGATGAGCCATTTTCCCTCACTCGATTTTGAAATTTAACGAAATTTTTTCTCCGATTTTTGAAAAAATACTAAAATTCAATCTTTTTCTTTAGCTTAAAATATAAGAACTAAGAATTTTCTGTTAGGGGGAGGAAGGTAGAGGAAAGTATTTGCCCCTTCCTAAATTAAAAAAATATATATATATACATTAACAAAATTTTTCTTTTCTGATATTTTCAAAAGCATAGTAAAATGTATAATTTTCAAGAAATTTACAATAAAAAGTAAGAAGAAATTTCGCATTAAGGGGCTGGTGAGTGAAAGGCCCATTGTCCCTCATAACTTTTGAAACTTAATATATTTTTTCTCTGATTTTGATAAACCTCGCAAAATTTATTCCTTTAGAGTAACTTTAAATAAAGGAACTAAGAAATTTCCGTTGTATGCAGGGAGCACAGGTAGTCACTACCCCTCACTGGATTTCGAAATGTAAATTAGTGAAATTATTTTTTTTTTCTCTTAGCTTAAAATAATAAAGGAACTAAGAATTTTAAGTTAGGGGGAAGGAAGCATAGATAAGGACGTCCATGTCTGAATAAATAAAAGAAATGAATTTTAATGTATTAAAACTTGTAATTTCCAAGTAACAAAACAAAGTAGGAACTAATAAATTTTTTACTACGGAAGTGGTTCAATGGGAAGAGAAATCCCTAGTTCGATTTTGAAGCATATTTGAAATTATTTTTCTCCGATTAAATTCTGTGAATTTATCGGACAATAACTACAGTTATACGAGAGATGCATCGGAAATGTACTTCTAAATTAATGGTTGGATAATAACTTCAAATTCACTGCAGTGATTCTACGGTTATAAAGTCTTATATATTTTTTAATTTTTGATTATAAAATGACTTTATAAAAACTACAGTGTTTTCAAAGTTAATAGCGCACAGTATGTTTAAAATAAGTTACCGCAAAATCACCTTTAATTAACTACAAAATAACTGAAGTGATTTTATAGTTGAGATTGCACTACAGAAAGACTAGAGAAATTTTAGAAAAACCTCAAAAACACTTCACTTCTACAAAAAAACTGCAGTTCATTTTTAGCTGGGTACGCCACTACGTCCATCTAGTATGCGATTGATGTTTAGAATAACGGCTACTAATATAATGGCTGGACTTTTTTCCTTTGGTATATTTAAATAGTTAAGGAATAATATATGTTTATTTTCAATAACAGAAAAATTGGAATGGAGAACGAATATGGCTACACAATTTCATTTTTGAAGTATAGTGGAGGAATACCCAGGTAAAAAAAATCAGCAAAAAACCTTTAAAAAAAGTTCAGGTAAATTACCGGTATTTGGAACTAAGGATTTTTGAAGGTAAAAAACCCTCATTTTCCCTGAAAAAACAATATTCAAGTATTTTGAAGGTATTTGGAACTAAGGTTTCTTGAAGGTAAAAAACCCGCATTTTCCCTGAAAAAACAATATTCAGGTATTTTACAGGTATTTGGAACTAAGGTTTTTTTTAAAGGTAAAAAACCTGCATTTCCCTGTATATGTGTGAAAACAAAGATTTAAATTACACATTTCTCAATTGTACTCAAAATAAACAATAACCCCTCCTCCCCCCAATTTAGAAGTAGTAGGTATAGGAACCCAGCGAAAAAGAATAAATATTAAATAATTAATGAAATAATTAGAAATTAGTGTTTTACGGCTGGATGGATAGTACGGTGAGTGCGGCGTAATCATGTCGACCACCGGTAAAAACAAAAATGCCGTACTAAAAAAAAATAATTTTAACCCTTTAAAACCTAATCCGCCCCGATACGGCCCTGTCATTGAACGACGATTACAGCCGAATCCGGGCGGGTACGGAGAATTTAGGTGTGTAAGGAAGTGAAAGAGATGGGTTCTATCTTGACCCTATCTTGAGGGGTGTTTCTCTATCTTTGCCGGTTACTTTGTTTAGATGACAGTGATGGAATATTCACATGTGGCTTATATTTACTTCTTTTTGCAGTTAAAAGGATTCTATTGAGGGGATGTTATTATTATTTTTTCTTCTAAAGCTTTTTATTTCAAAAGAGTATGATATTAGTACTTTTGTTTTATTATTAAGTATCAGGGCTGTTATTAATATATTTAATTACACTTAATTCAAAATGACCAAAAGTCAGGCAAAGGAGAAAAACAATAAGAAATAGATGCAATGTTATTTGAATAAGATGATAGATATTTAGAAAATTAAGATAATGGAAAGTTAAAGAAGCAAAATGGAAATTGCACATTTTCTACGATACAATATTGCTTTCACACCCCATCCCACCCGATTTTCAAAATTCCGTCAAGGAATAATAACATCTAAGTTCAAAAGTGATCGCCAATATTTTTCATATCACAGGCACATTTAAATTAAGTGCGGTCCTAAAATAAATAAATAAATAAATAAATAAATAAAATTCAACAACAAAATATTTTGTTACATACTTACTTTAAAAAGAAAAAAACATTTCACTAGCAACCAATTAATTGCAACTGAACTGGTTTTCATGGAGAAGATTTTCTTCATTATTGATGAATTAATTGTATCTTTATTTCCTAGCGATTATTGTCCCATGAGGACTATTGTCAGGGCTGTCACATTGAATACTTGGTTTAAAAGGAAAACTTAAAACAAAAAACTTAAAAAACTGAGAGTATTTTTTTTTTTTTTTACAAAATAAATAAATAAATGAAATTTGATGAATTTTTTCTTTACAATACGGATAAATTAAAATAGATTTTTTTTATTGTGTTAAACATTCATATCTAGATTTAGTATAATTTCCAATCTTTAAAACGAATTTAGATTTCTTTTATGTCCTTGGATTATGGAATTTTATGAATTTATTTCAATTTAATTTTGGTAATGCACGTCAATTCAGAGGAAAATTTAAAATATTTACTGTCCAACCTTTTGCTAAGTAGGGACGCATCTCAACTCTCACTGAGCAATGAGGGGCGCCATTATGAACATGATTCAAAACATGCAAAAAATTATCTCACAATATTAGGACCAAACACATATGCAAATGCATCTAGCAGGAGAAGACATAAAAATCCTATCAATGTAAAGCTACATGAAAAAAAATTATTTAATTAAAAAACAAAAAAAAATTTTAGATAGTAGTAAATTTCGGATCATATACATTTTTATGTGAGAGGCTGTTTCCAAAAATTTTTGAAGTGGAAAGAGCTAGAAACTTAAATCTCGCTTATAATTAAAATAAAAAGATAATCCAGGTACATTGTTGGGTTTTCTTTTAAAACGATAAAAGTTTCCCTAGATTTATACTGGAGACGCAAATTTGTCAGTATGAAAAGTACAGAAATAAAGACAAGCATGATATAGTGGCCAATCCATGGCTAGTTACAAAGAGATAGCATGAAAGAGCATTAACTGATGGATATCATTTCAAACGACATTATAGAATTAAAAAAAAACAGAATGGATGAAATTGCCTAACATTTCAGTGGTCTGAGGGGAAAATGGCATAATTTTTCCCGTCTTATAAAATAATAGGCCGTTGAATCAATATCAACAATAATAATAAAGTCGTTGAACTTCCATGCATGATGGTAGGGTGCTTATTTTTTTACGTTTTACCTTCTTATATATTTAAAACTTATTGCCAATTTTTATCAATTCTCATCATCATAATTTCGTAAAATGCTTTATAAGGAAAAACTATGAAATAAAGAAGAAACGCTGTACTGTAAAGTACGTTTTCCTTTTTGAAGTGTGAAATACACTTACACTTTAAAAGTATTTTAAGAAAATATTAAGGGTTTTAAACAAAGTATCCTTTAAAATAGAATTTTATTTTTAAAAAATGCAAACAGAAAAACTTCAAAAGGGCGCCAAGAAAAGCCTCAAAGGGCGCCGCGTTGGACAGCCCTGGTTTAAACCAATCGGTTTTAACCATGGTTTAAACCAACTGGTTTTTTTCTAAAAAAAATGGGTTTTTTTCTTTAATTTACATGTTTCAGATAATTGGATATAAATAATATTTACTTTTAACACTTTATTTCAGCAATATGCATAAAATATAATAAATTTAAGTTTTTTTTTTTTTTTTTTTTTTTTTTTTTAATGTGTAAGACTAATATCAGTATGTGTAGGTGAACATATCTATTGCTTTAAAGAAAAAGCTTCAAACATGTGAATTGACCAAAGATAAAATAGACTTTAAATATTCAATTTTTTGTATAAAATATTTTATTTTTTGAAAAAACACAGATTAACGTACTTAATATCATATCATTATGCTTTCTAAGATTATGCTCATCTGTAAAATAAAATTTTTCTTGATTGGGGAGATTATCTTGAAAAATTAAAATCAAAACACGAAGTTGAATAAGAAAGTATTCAAAGACTGGGTGCTGGTTATAGCATTTTAATTATAACGATATTATTTTTTTCCTTGTTATGACTGAATCTAATGACCAAAAATGTTGACTTCAAATTGTCACTCCAAAAACTAACTCCCCAAAAATATTCGAATAACTGTGGAAAAGAATATTATTTTTATCGATCTATATCCAAATGTTTATTATTAATAATCAAAAGATTGTTTATAAAGATTTTCAGATTATCAATGTTTCATTGTATAGAGTAGTTTACTGTCTGAGCATAAGACTGTTTGCAAATATATTGTTTAAATTAAAATTTCTTTTTTCAATTTTCTACGTACATTTACTGTAATTATTTAATTTAAATTATTTTAAAATGAAGTTTACTACTTATAATCCAATATTATAATGTTTAAAACACTACTTATAATCCAATAATGTCTATTTTTATGAATAAATTTGCATGTATATGAAATAAAAAAGGATGTTTTTAAAAAAAAACCTGGTTTAAACCAAAAAACCGGTTTTCTTTTTTTTTTTTTTGGGGGGGGGGGTTCGAAAGAACCAGATTTTTTCCAACCCTGTTTCAGATGAAATCTGATTTCTTTGATCTGGCTTTTAGTTTATTAGAGACAGTCTTGGAAATTAGTAAAAATATTAAAACTTATAAGTGTTATTTATTTTTGTATTAAAATATTTATAAATTAAAACAAAAATATAGGGAGATGTTCCAATGTATAATTAATATTCTTTCTATTATGCAATATAATAAAACATCTAAAAGAGGAACCATTTAAGGGTAAAAATAGTTTTAGTTTAGAAAATTTGTGAATTTGGCGGTAAAAGTATGATAAAAATTTTTACTTTTTATGGAAAAAAGAATCTACTCATAACTTACGAAAGTACAAATGGAATTTTCAACTGTTTGTAAAAGAGTTTTAAACTGTACCATTGTTGCCTTTTTTATACTTCATATAATTTATAAATTTATGATAATATCTGGATATAAACCATACATTGTCGTTGTAATTTTATTTTTAGCAATTTAAGGATTATGAATAACTTAAAATAATAAAGAAAATTAAAGAACTTTGATAATTTTTCCCTGCTCAAAAGTGCATTTTTTTTAATAGATAATTCTGCATCATATTCCAAACTCCTTGAGCGTGTAAATAAGTAGCTACAGGGTGTCCAGCAAATAACACCCTGATTTCAAAATTAAATTTTTCAAAAACAAAGATCGACAGAACTATGCGGTAAACTGTTTGTTTATTAGGTAAGCTGTAAAAATCTTATATAGAAGTTTCGAACGGTGAATCTTTGGAAAAGATTGTGTTCTGATTGCAAAGAATGCTTTGATTTGACATTTTTCTAGTTTTAGATTGTTTGCGGAGAATGAGGTTTTCGGCTTAAATTGCCATAGTTTAAAGATTTTTGGAATTAAATTTTTAAAATTTCGAAATTCAAGAAATTTAGTTCGAAAAATCGTTAAACTATAGCACTGTAAGCCGAAAAACTTTATCTCTGCAAGCAATCTAAAACAAGAAAAATGTCAAATCAAAGCATTCTTTGCAACCAGAACACAATCTTTTCAAAATATTCACCGTTCGAAACTTCTGTATAAGATTTTTACAGCTTACCTAATAAACAAACCGTTTACAGCATAGTTCTGTCGATCTTTGTTTTTGAGAAATTTAATTTTAAAATCAGGTTGTTTTTTGCTGGACACTCTGTATTTGGACAAAAGAATAGTTTTAATAGTGTTTAATAAATCACATGTATTACTCACTAATTTTGAATTCTGAAGAAATATTCTAACTGTTCTAGTCTTTTTTTAATCTTAGAACATGAAATGTGTAGTTGCCTTTATTCAGATATTATGAAAGCGAATAGTATTTTCCATTTTTCGATAGAAGCATGCGTTATTTTTGAAAATATTGTCAAAATTGACGTTTTGAACCACAATCTTTGGTGGTAAGCAGTAAAAAAAATTGTCATGAGTGAAATAATCAAATAAAAATCATGATGTAAGACATTTAAATTAGGAAAAAAAGAGAGAAGAAGAAGTCTGAAATTTTGAGCAAGGAAAAAATATATATATATTAGAATCACCTTATAAATGCTTGTTCTTAAATTGTACTGTAAAAGCTTTATTACCTTTTTTAAGAACATTCTTTAAAAATTTCTGAATTTTAAATCCTGAAGATAAGTGTGAATCCAGTTCTAATATAAACCAATTTCCTTTTTTTTTTTTTTTCATTTCATACTCTAATAGATGATACGGAAATACTTACATTATAAAGAAAATAATAAGGCAAGAATGTGCTGAATTCCGTTGAATAACCGTTGAATGCGTGCATTCAACGGTTAAAGATATGTACAAATATTATACAGACATAAATACAAAAAATATAATAAACCCAACTGAAATGAAAAAAAAAAAAAAAAAAAAAAAAAAAAAAAAAAAAAAAAAACTGCCCCTTTTGGGTTTTTTCTCCAGGTGGGTTTATTGTATGTATGATATTTATATTATTTTTGTATACTTATTTTATGCACACATAGAATGTTTGCCCACTTTTTTCCTGATAATATATTTTTAAGGATATAATATCTTTTTTTGTAACATTCCTATTAATTTTTGTTGTTCTATGACTATTACCCTTTTTATGTTCCCATAATTAGCAGTATACGGAGCGTCGTAAGAAAACCGTTTTGCACAAAAGCACTTGTCAAAAAACACTATTAGAAGCCTTTCTTCCATTTTTTTTAATTTATAAACAGACTCTAAAACTTCAGCATAAATACTTTCTACTAGACAAGAAAGCCATAAATGATTTTTTTCGACTAGAATTAACACTTAAAGAAATAAACAGGTTACTATTCGCCCTTGTTTGTTTCCGACAACAACCAGCAAAAACATGTGGGGGAAGGGAAAGAATAAGCATACATCAACATGACATTTAAACCACGCCTCTCCCATTAACAAGTATAGTACACATAAATGCGAGAAACGGAAGAATCCATTTTACGATATCGCTCTTCTATTAAGTCAGGATTTAAAGGCAGTAAATATTTCCCTTCTGCCGGTGTTAAAGAGTTAAAGAAAATTAATTAAAATCGTTAATTTTATGTAATAATTAGTCAGTTTCCCAGTTTTTATCTATAAATTCGAAAAAAAAAAAATATTTTTGCGAAAAAATGAAAAAAAAAGTCGAAAAATATTCTAAGTTTAGAAATTAAAACATTAAAAATGAAGAAAATAGTTAAAGTTTTTTTTATATAAATGCATATAATTACAATATACAAATATAATTACAATGTATAATTACTCGGTACATTTGAGGCCAATGTATTGTCTTGAAGTTTTTTAATCTTCAGATTTTTTTCAAAGTTCAGAAATTCCACGTGGTCTCTACGGGGTCTGAATCGCTGCCAGCAGGGGTGAATGGGACGCTATCTTGTGGATATATATCTTAATCCTTATCCCCATTAGGCTGAACTTAGCGTTATTTAGCTCGAATTCGAACACGTGGTTCTAGATTAATTGGGAAGAAATAATAATAAAACTTTAATTAACGCGATAATTTTTATAAGAAGATTTTTATAAACTAATCTTGATTGAAAATTAGACTATGGAGATGATTTTTACATGATTTGAGAATTTTTAATTAAGAGTTTAAGCAATTAAATGCTTAGAATTGTCGGACTTAGTATCTGTTTTATCGGACTTAGTATCAGTTTTCAGTTTCCTTCAAAATACCTGAAGTGACCTTCAAAATACCCGATAAGTAATTTGGAGGTCAGATAAATGCCTGCATAAAATCTTTTGATAAACAGTAAATTCCCTCAAATAAACCTGCGCTTTTAATTTGCCTTCAAAATCCCTGTAGAAACCTTCAAAATCCCTGTAAAATCTTATTTTTTCTAAAGGTTTTTTGCTGATTTTTTTACCTGGGTAGACTTGAAACTATCTAATATCCAGTAACAAAAAAAAAAAAAAAAAAAAAAAAAAATCTCGATGGTTTGCCACATATACTACAGAGGCAGAAAATATCCATAGGTAAAATGTTTTGCAATTGCAGCGTTAATTAAACATTTACTTGTAACGATTTATGCGTTTTATTCATTTCTATTAATAACTGACTCAAGTTTTTGCATTCAGCAATAAAGTGTTAAATATATTACGAAGCAAAATAAAACTTTGGTGAAAAAAACATGCATAGATGTTGAGAAAGATAGATGTATGTATACACGTATGTACATTTGTCGATACAGCATTTATTATTTTGAACATATACTTTTCAAAAACAAGACCATTTGAATGTTATTAAAACCTATATACTTTAAAAAGAACGCATAAATAATTTATTATAAAATGAATACAAAAACTAATATAAAAGGAACCATTTTGCAATACAGCAAAAAAAAAGGCTTTTTTGTTATAAAAAAAGGATAGTTGTTGATTAAACTAATGTACTTGAATGCTGCAATATTTAAAAATCAATGACTTCATTTTTTTACGAATTCTCATAATATATATTTTTTTAAATGACGTATTAGAGAATAATAAAGTTTCTCACAGACATAAAATATACCTTATAAAAAATACTTCATACGACTGATTATGTTCACATCTATATAGAACAAAAGAATATACAAAAAAAAAAAAATAATTATGATTCACAATCTCTATTATCTTAAACATCATATTTTAACAAATTTAAAGAATTCAGTATGACAATTAAAGTGATGAAAAACACTTGAATCTGTAAGAAAAAAATATATAACACGAATTAATTTTTTAATTTTAATAAAAAAACATAAGATTATTGGAAAGCGCATTTAAAATTAATAGTCCTATAAAAAATACATTCTGTAGAAATTTAAAGCGATTTTTTCTGTTAAATCAATTTTTCCATTGTATTTTTCTTTCATTTTTGTAGTTATAATTTTTTTATATTACTATTTTTTCATTACTTAGAGATTGAATATTATTCCATGGATATCGTTACAGATTTTTTCTTATTGAGTGTTTGCCTTTTAACCCATGTTAATATGTCCGTAGCTTTTGAGTTCTCACTTTGAAAAAATTTCTTTTCAATTTCACTTTCTTTTTGATTATGGTTCTTCCGTGCAATCATAACGTATCATTTTACTCCAAATGAAAAAAGGCGAATTATTTTAAACCACTATTTGTTTTAATTTCTTACTAAAAAATAAAAAAAAGAAGATGCCGTCTAATTAAGTAAAGCCCATGAAGATTTATGCCTTCATTGCTCCTGCAGAAATTTCCCTACTATCATTCAGCAAAAACATTCGAAACAACATCTGTTGATCTACAAAAAAAGACACGTATGCAAATCCCACAAAAATCACAAAAGTGTGAGGGTAAAAAACTCACGTAAGAGGTACCACTGAAAAGCACAACCAAAGAACAACTTGCCCCTGATCGAACAAACTTAATTATAGCTATTCTTGTTGTCATAAAAGATAATGCCAAATACACAAAACAAATGATTAAAATGAGAAGCAATTAACTGATTGTAATTAACTGAAATGTGATAATAACCAAGTGATAATGCCAACTAAACTGAGAAGTTACTGAATATTCTAATTAGATGTTACACTAAAGCTATGATTTATAGAAATAAAGAATAAATTAATTAAAAGAGTTTGTAATAAAGCGTACCAGCCAGGAATTCCCAAAAGAATTACAATTTCTACATAACGAAATTTCATCAACAAGTTTCACAAATAAAGCAGTGCTACAAAAACATTTCGCAAACACCAGATGCAATGTCCATTACACTGTTGCCCAAAGAAAACTGGACGAATGTCAAATGTCTGTCCAGATATCTCTGTATACAGGAACCTTTTTTGTACTGTATGTATTTAGAAGGGCAAAAGTACTCTTAACGAAGATCTTCAGTTTAGACAGTAAAAACTAAGCTTAAGAAATAATCCTAAATATTTTCCTATAACTCAACATATGTAATCACATATAACTGTGGAACTGTAGTGTGTTGAGTGTATAATATGATAAAATAATAGAAGAATGTTACACAGACTCATTTTTTTTCTATTAAAAAAATGGAGCTCATTAAACCTAATGTAATTTACCATGGCATGTTTAAAACATATACGACGTTCCATCCAACCGTGTGACTTCCTTTGATGTCAAAGCGATAAAGCATGAGTTTGCATTTACAAACAGAAAATGAAGAACGTGTCCAATGATACCAGAGTCATAGTGGCCATTGTCTTTTTTTCCTATTTTCTTCAAATAGGAATGGATGCTGTTGTGTCTTATTATGTAGTTCTATAAACTAGGACTAGTTTACAGCTGACAAAATCTTCATTCATCTTGTTTAATATTTGAAATATATCACGGCCATTGGGAGAATCTGATCCGTGTTTTTGCTAGTGAATATGTAACTTTCCCCAAGAATATGAGAAAATTCAAAATCTCGAAAAAAGCATGTTCCGGTTAATCGCATCGTCGCTTTTCAGTATCATGGATCTGGCCAACTCATCAGCACTTCACTGCTAGAAATTTTGAACTTGGGGGTTTTTTCAGCCAAAATTAACGATCTTGATATTCAAAGATCAAAATTGCATAAAAACCCAAATTGCATTTGGTTTTTTGAAAATTTCTTAAAACTTGCCTGCACTGATGAATTATTCACTGAAGAAATAGTGACTATTTAAAAAAAAATGTGAACTATGAAGCTATTTTACTACGTATAAAATATTTTACCTGAGTAAGCAATATTTAAAACATATAACACGATAGAAAAGCCAATTTCAATATTTTTCATTTTTTCTGGGAAAAGTGTCCAAAATATTTTATACAGACCAGTGTATCATCTATAGATTTATATATATAGTACAGACAACGTACAAATTTAGTTCAGCTTGGAAGTACATAGCAAGTTTAAACATTCAGCGATTTTCTGCATTAGTTTAAAACATATTTGAATTCCCTGTACAATCTAGATAGGATGTAGAAAATTTATTCTCAACAAATAATACGGAAAAGTTGAGTTAAATTAACAAACGTTTAGAACAATTGTAAGCGCACTGCCAGCAATTAATGTTCATGGGAGATAACATTACTATTATGTGTCCTCGTAATTACGCATTAAATAATTTACATATATTCGAAATGAGTGACTTTCGAACACATCGCATTTATTAGTACGAGATTTAAAGTTCACTTAAGTTGTGTTCATCAATTTCAGTTTATTTAATTCTTGAACTAGTGTAACATCATTGAAATATATTACAAACAATTTGTCACCACAAATAATGTGCCAAGAAAATTATTTGGTATGTCCTGAAAAAAACCTAGAAATTCTGCGTTACGAGGTTTAATACAAAACATTTCATTTAGTACCAGAATAAGGTGCAGCAATTGCAGAAAAATTGGGATAATTTAGGTGTGTTAGAGCAGAGAAAAACGATAGCTTTTCAGATAATTAGACAAAACGAATTTTGAACTATTCTATGTACAAATGAATGTTAAAATTCTAGTGCCAAATTCACCATGAATTAATTATGAAACTTCATGTCAAAGCAAAAACAAATTGCGTTGATAATTCTTCTGTTTGAATACATATAATGTACAATGATTTAAAATACATTAAAATATTTTTAAAAATCCATCAAAAATCCATTTAAAGCCAAAGACGCTGCAAGTGAATCCACTAATGATGTTATTGTGAATTGTCTGAAAACGTTTTGTATTTTAATGGATTTTTATGGTATTTTATTGTACTTTAAATAATTATGTGCTATACGTATGCGCAGAAACCAATTTCTGTGCATTTATTTGTGTTTTTATATGACCTTTAGTCTTTTAATTGTATTAGAATGTTTAAAAAAATACAAAGCATTAAATGGTCAATATTTTGGCTTAAAGTTTTGCAACTGCAAAGTAATAAAAAATAAACGCTACACTTTGTTTACTTTTTTAGTAAAAAAAGCACTTGTAACTCTTATTTATGCTGAAGTATTTAATTTAATTTAAAATTATTGCTTTAATTCTAAACTTGGTGTGAAAGTTTTGAAATAAGAGAGAATATAATTTACACGATGTTATTGGTTTTCAACAGGAAGAATTAAAACTCCAAATTAAAACGAGGATATTTAAAATCCCTACCATTTTAATTTCCTACCTGGAATGTAAGTCAAATTCAGGAAACAATGATTAAGGGAACTTTAAAATTTAGATATAATACTGAACGAAGCAAAATTAATGCACAAAGGAATTTGATATTTTTTGAATAAAATTTGAATTCTATTACTTACAGTAATTGATAGAGCTTTGATATTTTACATATTTGAAATAATTCTTACTTTATAAGAGCAAAATATTTTTTCTAGAATTTAAACAAAATATACTTTAATAAAAAGCAATATTGAAACTATATGTTTTGAAATATAATACTGTATTGAAAAATACTTATTATTACGTCATTTGTTATTATTAAACGTGGGATTTTTTTTTTTGCCCTATAAACAACAGCATCTGATATAATATGGAAAAAACTTAAACAATGCAAACTACCGAATGCATTTTTCAGTTCTCATGCTGTCAAAGCCTGAGAGCTTATGTGCCCGCCCGTTTTGCATATGTACGTGAGTACGTAAAAGGTAACTCATGATAAAATTATCCGATTCACATGGAATTTTGGATATAGATATATTATGATAAGACGCTTCCCTTATAAGCTTTGGAAGTTCATTCAATAAATATAAAAGGGTAAACGGGGATTAATGCCTTCCCCTTTATTTATATAAATGGAATTCTCATGCAGCATTATGAGTTTTTATTCGAAATTTAGTTATAGGATCATTCTGATGAGGTGCCTCCATGGTTAGTATTAGATGTTCATTGAAGAAGTATAAAAATGGGGAACGGAGAACTAATGCCCCTCCCCTTAACTTATAAAAAATGGGTTTTCATGCAGAGTTTGTCAGATTTCATTCAAATTTTAGACACAGTATCATTATTGCGAGGACACCACTATGATTATATCTGGGAGTTCATTGGATATGTATAAAGAGGGAGATGTGGGCTAATCCCCCACCCTTAATTTCGATAAATAGGTTTTTCATGTGAATGTATCAGATTTCATTCAAATTGTAGACATGGGATCGTTCTTAGGAGAGCACATCCATGACTAGTTTTGAGAGTACATTGGATAAGTCTAAAAGGGAGGAAATGGGAGATAATCATCCGCCTTAGCTTTTGTTAATGGTTTTTTCATGCATAATTTACCGATTAGCTTCACATTTTGTATATAGGTTCATTCAGATACGCCGCATCCTTGATTTGTTTTGTGAATTAATTGAATAAGTATAAATGGAGGATCGGTGGGACTATTCCTCTTAATTTAGTTAAATGTTTTTTTTTTTTTTTTTTTTTTTTTTTTTTTTTTTTTTGCAGAATTAACCGATTTTCTTCAATTTTTAAATGCATATACTTGATGATAAAATGCTTTCCAAGTTAGTTGTGGAGTTCTTTTGCTGAGTATAAAGGGGGCAAGGACAATTACTGCCCTTAAATTTGATAAATGGGTTTTTATTCAGAATTATCCGATTTTCTTTATATTTTGAAAGTAGGTACTTTTTAACAAGGCGAATTTTTGAATAGTTTTGGAAGTTTAATGGTTAAGTATAAAAGAGGGAGATAACTCCTCTTAAATCATATAAATGGGTTTTTTATTAAGAATTATCCGATTTGCTCTGAATTTTGGATATAGATTTTTGTTTGATACATCATATCACTGATTTGTTCGAGGATTAGTTATACAAATTGGGAATGAGGGGAGTTATTTCTCTTCTGAATTTGTTTTTTGAACGCCATTAACCCTTGAAATAATAAGGTTGTAATATACAATTAGTGTGAGCTCATGCCATCAGTTTAACAGGGCAATATTCTTTTTTATTAAACGTATTTCCTCATGTATACGATACCGAACTTAAAAAAGTAAAAATTGAACCATTATAAAATCTCTCCTCTCTCTGTCTGTCACAGCCATTTTACTCGTAAACTATAGAACGTGGAAAGTTCAAATTGAGGGAAGTAATAAAGAATATCGACCTAAATATTTACAAATTATTAAACATTCACAAATATATTTAGGAAAAATATAAAAGAGTAATTAAACTACTTGAAAAAAATACTTTTCTGTGTGTGTTTATCATGTGAAAGCTTTATAAACAATGCACTCAAAAATATATTTCTTTTCATTTTAGATATTATATTTCCAGAAATATCGTAGAATGCACAAAAATAGTGTAAACATGTATTCCCCTGTTATCTGTTTGCGAATCTATCAAAACTAAAATTATAAAAAAATAGAGGTAAAAGACATAAACTAAAATCTTAAAGTATAGCGATAATCCATGCTGGCATATTTTTTAAGGAAAGCGCACTTTTCCGTACACGCAAATTTAGATATGTGAGCATTCAGCGAATGTGTTAAAAAGCGCTGGAGGTACATATCGTAGCAAAAGTATTAAAGAATTGTTGATAATTATTTCCGTTAAGAATCATCGTTAATTAAGTGAGATATTAACTTTTAAAGACCCGGCCAGTTTGAACAAACTTAATGACAGTTGTGCGTAACCTATGTACCATATTTTTTTTAAAGTCTAGATGGATTTAGCCTGGATAGACTACTTTTAATTAGTGATGGGCGATAACGAGAAGTTTTTCTCGATTTTCTCGATTGTATGAACATCTCGATAACTTTCGATTGTGTAAAATTTTTCTCGATGACTCCAGTTTGCAATTGCTTTTATACCATACAGTATTCAATTTTATCAAGAGTCGTCTACAGGTGAATGAGTCGGTGTTAATAAAGACACGACGTATTCCCTCGCTAGTGAGCCCCTCCTTTCATTGGTGTCTCTAATTTATACGCTATCTTCTAATATGAAATCTCGAACTAGGTCCTCATTGTATATGCCATCATATACCAAACGTGGTGTGCACGCACAGCAAAAACTTGTAAACAAAAAGAAAAAAAAATCTCGAATTGAACGAACAACCGAAAACGTAATCTCCAATCGAAAGTTAAATTTTGAAAACTGGAAATATATAAGATCAGTAAGTGGTCGCATGCCAAACAACAACTTCCTGCTTTTCTAAATTCCATATATAGTATAAATATTATTTACTGCAAGCTCCGTAAATATAAATAAATAAATATATATATATATATAGTGGCATTTTGGGAGTGCCGACAGAAGTGAAAACTTTAATAATTACTTGTGTATTTTTTTAATCGTCAGGAAATATTTTATTGTGCAGGAAATACAAGGACCAAGTAACCGCGGTAAATTAACGCCTACACGCGAGAGGAGGCCAGAGTCCCAGCAGTGGTGAACAATATTTATATGATACAGATGTCATACACGCATCACATTGGCGCGATGCTTTTCAGATGCCAATTTAGCGAAAACTTCGAAAAAGTTTGAGAAATTTAAATTTCAACCCATTATGGGTCCGTAACGTGACCCAGAATGACGGGGGAAACTTCTTTATGCTAAATTTGTAATGTATGAAGCCTAAGGTTTCAATAAACATATTACATCAAAAAAGGAAAAATGGCCCCCTTGCCCTCCCCCTCCCTCCAAAAAACCCCGGTGCTATGGGGAAAACCATAAAACTGCAAAAAGAGCGGCGAAGAAAAGTTAGCTATGCTATAATTTTTCTCCCCGTTGTAGCTCTGATAGAAGCAAAGTTACAGCCTTTTAAAAATTGAAATGAAGTGAAAAAATGAGCAAAATTATGTTGGTGAATAACCAACAGGGGGGGGGGGGAGGCAACGGCCCTGGTTGTGCCTCATAGCTTAAACTTTTAAGTTAAAATTGGTAGAGAAAAAGATGTGAGCGATATTTTAAAATTTATGTTTGGGGGGGGGGGGTGAAGCTCCTCACCTTTGGGAGAGGCCCTCAAAGAGGGAACTTTAAAACAATGTGCCTAGGTTATGGTAACAATGTGACTAGTTAAAATTTTCCAATGCGCCTAAGGACGTTTTCAATTCAAAAATTCGATCTAAAATGATAAAAACGCAAAAAGCTTCAAAAACTGCCCCCCCCCCCCCTGTGATGTAGAATCACATATAGTTTTCTTAAATTATACATTTTTTTCTAAATTACAGTTAAAGCTAATCTTTAATTAAATATCTATTTTATCTTTGTGTCTTATTTCAATCCCACAATAACTTTCCGTTAAAAAGTAAAGAAAGAAAACATGTAACATCTGCTGTATCAGTAAAACGATTCTCAGATAAAGAGTTCCTTTAGATGAATTTTCGGCTTCGCTAAAATAATAAAAGAAAGAATAAAGATCGAATGTGTTTGCGGTCAGTAAAATTTCATTTTCTCTCTGCGTAATGTTGAGCCTAACTTCTTTATTACATAAAAACTTTTCATGTACATGCTCTGTATTTTGTCTATTGATAACATTCTCCCAAAACAGACATATAACGTACGATGTTGGCGCGAATTCTTTTTGGCGTATTTTTTTTAGGACTGCCCATTTCTGGTTGCCCTGCATTAAATTCAAAATCATCTTAATTGTTTAAAGCGTATTAGAAAATTTCAGGGTTATGATATCATTCACTTTTCATATGCTCCTTTTCGCCAATTCCAAGATGCCAATGTGTGAATTCTGAATGAGAAATTCAATTGCCTCTCTCTCGCTTCATGCACTCAGTCATGTAACAAAGGTCTCTTGAAAAATGGTTACAGGCACCATCCCTAATTATTTCAGTAAGAAATGATTTAATTTTTATAACTCTACTTTAAATAAACAATGTTCTCATAAGGCATTTATTTTATTGATCAGAGCCTACAACTCTAGCGAATGCATTATTTTTTTGAAAAGAACCTGGTCGCAATACTTTAAAATACAGATCTACACTACACCCCCCTCCCCGTAGAACCAAATTCGGAAGAGGGGAGGTAAGAAAACATCATAATGTGAAAGAGTGATCCAAGATCTTCAAGATGATATACAATATGACGGGTTTAAAAAAGTAAAAATTATCCCCTCCCTCGCCCCCCGTCAGTCCACCCTTTCGCCCTCAATTTCCTGCAGCAGACATTTTTAATTTTTTTACATTTGATAAATAATGTTTACCGAATGATTCGATGAAAAAAAAACACTTAAATTGATAGGGATTGTTAAAATCGCTTCAATTTTAAACATATGTTCTCAAGCCCCCTCTTTGAAATTTTTTTTAAATAAATTATATTTATTGGTGGGTTCTAAGCATAGTAAGACTAAAATACGAGAAACTTTGAAAATTAGGTCTTCATTTCACTAGTTATTGTCATATTCTCATGCTTATTTCTGTACCTCGTTTAACGATAAAACTTTCATTTCACAAAGCTCCGACGAAAAAATTCTGCTCGATAAAGCTACTCATCTCCATTGTCAGCGAGAATGAAAATCATCCTTATCGAAAAAGGCATTTATCAAAAACGACAAGCTTCTCGAAATGCCATTTTTTTTCAAGGTTAAATTTCATCGCAGTCCTTCGATAAACCTATTTCCATCGGGATAAATTTTCATCGCGAAGAAAGTTTCTCGGACTGTCTGTCTCTCTCGGATGTTTGATTTTAGCGGAATATATTTGCTGAAATGAGAGGCTTATGCGAAAGCTCTTGGAATGAAAGAATGGTTAAACCATTTTTTCATATTATGAATCTTTCTACTTTTGAAGTTGAATTTTAAGGGGTGGGTGGAGGGGAGGGGGGGCGATGAGGGGGTGATTTTTTAAAATCGTAGCTATTTCGACAATAAATGTTATTTTTGATGTGGTTTTTTTTATGGAACCCTCCAGTAAGTATTTTTTATTAAATATAAAGATTTTAAAGTGGGAGCTGCATCATTTTTAGGTGTATTTGGGAAAAATGAGTGAACCCACGGGTGACATGCAAATTTCAAACCTTTTTTTTTAATCCGTCATGTTATATATGCATCATCGGAATGCTTTGGCACCTCCTTTCCATTTTATGAATCTTTCTCCTCTGGAGTTGAATTTCAGAAGGGGGGGGGGAGAAAGCGATAAGAGGGTGAATTTTTTAAATCGTAGCTATTTCGACAATAAATATCATTTTAGATGTGGAGTTTTTTTATGGAACTCGTCGGTAAATATAACTTATTAAATATAAAGTTTTTAAAGTGGGGGCTGCGTCATTTTTAGATATATTCTGGGAAAAATGAGTGAACATACAGGTCACATGTAAATTTCAACCTCTTTTTTGGTCCCGACAAGTTATATATATATATATATATGTATATATATATATTATCGGAATTTTTCGCACCTGTCTTTTATTTTACGAATATTTCTCCTCCTGGAGTTGAATTTCAGGAGAGAGAGGGGGAGCGATAAGAGGGTGGGGTTTTTTTTAGCTATTTTGACAATAAATATCATTTTAGATGTGGTTTTCAGAGGAGCGCTCCGGTAAATATTATTTCGTAAACTCAAAAGTTTAAAATGGGGACTGCGCGATTTCCGGGTGCATTCTTGGAAGAAAAAGTAATATTACGACCACGGGTGAAGAGTAAATTTCAAACTTTTTTTGGAGTCGTCATGTGATATGTCATAGGAAAGGTTTCAGAATACTCTTTCATATTATGGGACTTTCTCTTTTGCAGTTTAATTTCAGGACGGGGAGTGATTTTTTTTTTTAATCGTAGCTATTTCGAGAATAACTATCATTTTAGAAGTGGTTTCTTGATGCAACCTTCTAATAAAAATTGCTAATTATAATCATTTTAAAAGTGGGGGATGCGTGATTTCCGGGTGTATTCTGTTAAGAAAGTAAACCTGCGGGTGAGGAGTAAATTCCAAACATTTTTTGGACTCTTCATGTGATTGATTATTGGAATGTTTTTCGAACTACTCTTTCGTATTATGAACGTTTTTCCTCCTGGGGTCGAATTTCCGCAGAAAGGAGGGGAGCGATGAGGGATGAATTTTTTAAATCGTAGCTATTTTGAGATTAATTTTAAATGTGATTTTTTGATGGACCGCTTTGGTAAAACTATTTTATCAAATATAAACATTTTAAAGCGAGGCTACGTGATTTCCGGCTGTATTCAGGGAAGAAAAAAAATAGTGGAGTAGTGAGGAGTAAATTTCAAGTTTTTTATGGACACGTCATATGACGTATCATCGGAAAGTTTTCAAACCACTCTTTCATATTATGAATCTTTCTTCTCCTTTTCTCAATTTGAACTCCTTACAGAAGTGCTTTGCAAACTTTTTTGAAATAATTTCCTTTTTGTGAATTCAGATCTGATTTTTTTTATGGAGACTTCCAATATATAATTTATAAAGTATGAAAAATTCACAAACAGTGAGGACAGACTGTATTCCGGGTGTTGCAATAGTTGGAATTCTAAGGGGAGTGTTTTTATATATTTTATTGATTTCTCTTTAGCGATATATCATTAGAAAGCTCTGTAATTACCTATTTATTTTATATACCTCCCGCGCTCATCCCCCTTCACTTTGCCCCCGCGGGAAGCTCTTTAACAAATTTAACCGACACCCACCATGCGATGTATTGTTGGAAAACCTAATGATCATTTATTCATATTATGCATTTTCATTGCTCCTGCACTACTTTGCTCCCCGGGTGGTCCGTTTAATGTATGTTAGTAGAGAGTCTTCTAATAATGGGGGAATTGTAGATCGTATCTCAATTGATGTACAAAAATCAATAAATGTTAGTTCATGTTCCTTACACTAGGAGTGTTTTTTATTATTTTTTTTCTTTGGCCATTTTGCTACTCGCGACTCTACTCGCGACTTTACAGCTTTTTGCAACCAAGGAACGCCGTTACATGACTTTTCTACTATTGCGGCTCCATTATAACATCCTTTTGGTTTGTTGTTGTTTTTTAAATTCATTTGTTTTCAGTTACCATGTATTTACTAAATTATGCTTTTTAAACATGTAATAATAAAGACTTTAATAATCGATTGTAAAACATCTCGATTGTAGATTCTCGAAATTAATCGATGACTTTATCGAATGTGCTTTTTTACGATTACGATTTTTATCGAGTAGGAAATTTTCGAGAATCGCCCATCACTACTTTTAATCATATATTCATGTAATCCAGTGTTAAATAGCAATACAAATGCAATAAGCACCAAATTGTTAAACAGACTAATTTAAATAAATTAATCATATAAATACTGTGGGATTCGAGACTTCTTTTTATTGATTGATTCTCTGAATACTCCTTCCGTGTCTTAAAAAGTTAATTAAAAACTATCGAAACAACACTGCACAGACATCGATTGAGTTATAATTTTCCGACCTCTTTTCAAACGCGCTTAGAACAGTGTTAAGTTTAAACTTTGAACAAGGATTTTTTTAGCTTTGCCGTAAAGGGTATTAATTATGATTACGCTTAATTTAATTTTATGAAATGTCAAATGATTTTTAAATACGCTTTTTTATTATTATAAGTACCGAAATAAATAAAAAATAAAATATTGGATTAAAACTAAAAAAAGAGCCACACAGATTAGCAATATTTGACTTTTTTTAGACTTCATATTTTTTTGAAGTTTTAAGTTATAACAATTCATTTTTGTCTAACATATACAGCTACCCAAACTTGACACTGTTGCATACCTGACTTGTTGCACAGTTATTCTATTATTATTTTATCAATGATTTTTTTGTAAATTATAGAGGTACTAATTTATATTTCTGTTGCAAGAAACCTTTAACTGTGAGTAAAACTCGCACTTGGCCTTTTATTATTAATTTAATTTAATTTAAAAACCTGTATTTTTATTCTTGTCTATTGTAGTATTTAATGGAATTACAAATATTAATCTAATTTGAGAACTTATATTAACATTTGACAGTACGTATTATAATTTTTTAATAAATAAATTAATAATACTTTTATCGCCGGCAACAGGTTTTGCAATCCTTGTTATCTAAGTTTTTGTAATCCATCTTCCTGGGTATCTTTTTAGTATCAATCATTTTTTATATAGGGCAGACTGGGTTGAGAAGACGTAGTTTTTTATTTAATTATTTCAGAAATTGCCTGTTGAATTCAATTGTTATTCATTGATTTCTTGTATACGTTTGGAATTCTATATATAATTTAAAACATTTTATTATACAGGCATAAAATTTATAAAAAGCATTGAAATTTTTTTAAGCATCGTAATCAACATTTCGTTACCTTACCCTAAAGTATGCATAAAATAGAATAACCCAGTCCGCAAATGATATGAAGAGGCTCGATCCAGCGGCAATTTATATTTTGCGGAAGGGACAGGTACTGTTACTCTCTAAAAACAACCGATTTATTAATCTATTATTTAAAATAAAACTTATGTAAGCAAATAGGGGAAATCACGTAAAACATGTTGCACACTTACCAGAAGTGTTCAGACGAAATAGCATGTAAAAAAGCACCACTAGAAAACTGTATAAAAACACAAACGGAAATTAACAGATTAATAGGTAATCCTCTTGCTTATAAATGAGCTGTGCAGTGTTTCCCTATAGCGCCTGAAAATGTGAAAATTACGTGATATGGTATCTTTCTTGTATTTTCTTTCTTTCAACTGGGAAATTCCAAGCACTGTTTTTTAACTCATTGTTGATAGTTTGTAGAAACCATTGAGAATTGGGTAAGATTGTGAGTGATAGGGAAGTCAAATGACCAGGAAATGGTAAACGCGTTGATCCCTATGATTTCTAGTGTGTCTGGGCAACAAACAGTGGAATTGCTTTTGGAGCCTTGTTGACAAATGAAGTGTATGTCGCGCAAATGGATCGCACGATAACGGACATTTCTTCTTCTAAGTCAATGTATAATGACTAGTATGAGCCATCAATTACTTAAAGTTGATACAATCATTTTTCACTTATTGGGGGCTTCATAGATTGCTAGATTTTAACGCAAATATTATGCAACTATTATCCTCTTTTTAAAGATAAAAGTAATGTCAGAGTACATAAAAAACAAACAATGAATAAATGCTTGTTTCAGTTTCCTCTATTGAACAAGTTAATTAACTTTTTTGCATGTTGTTTTATTATTAAAAATATACTTTTACATTTTCAATAGATAATTTTATTTTATGAAAGCGTATAGTTAAGAGGATATTTTTACGCAGATATCAGCAAAATATGTAAATTGTAATGCAACAATTTCAATGTTATTGAAGCGTGATTTATGATCAATGTTTCGAAAAAGTTATGTTATTGTGCTATCAAAAAATAAATGAATTTGCTTAAATATAGAATAAAATAATGCTATTATTATTATACAAAAATGGATACATATAGTACTGTAATGTACTACTAATATAAAAATATTCATTTATAAAATTTCAGTCACTGAAAATAATAAAGTCAAACGAATTATTAGTACTGTTATCACAGATCATTTTTAATATTCCCGAGGATTTTTTAAAACATTAAATTTTAGGAGACCATATATAACGGGTTTTTATTTAGCGCTTTAAAAATACTTTAATAAATCTTAGCTGTCATTTTACAGGGTAATTAATGATGAATTTAGATTAATGTGCTTTCTCAGATCTAGACCTAAATTCATTTTTTCATTTCGTTAATGAATTTTTTTCTTATAGTGATTTTTTTTGTGTGTGAATATTGCATAATATTTAAGAAGGAAAATTAATAGTTATTCTGTTAACTAGGAATAAGAAAACAAATACTTTTCTTTGATTTTTTATGTTTAAAGAATGAATAAGATTGATTTAAAATATTCATTACTTTTCAGCTGTGTCAGTATTAGAAAAGCTCTGTGATGTGTGTTTTTCACATATTTCGTCTCTGAATAGTAATATATAACTAAAATGGGGGTTTTAAAATGTGGATGGTGTGCATAATATAGCAAATAGCAGAAACAATTGCTCAATGGAAAAAAAGCTTTAAATTCAGGTATAATGAACTCGCAAAATACACTGAAATTCACATAGGGTATATTAATTATTACATATTCATTAAATTTTTATATTTTACATACTAAAAACTTTTAGCAGTTAAAACTATTAATTTTTACATATTCATTACTTTTAGCATTTTCAGTTTTAGAAAAGTTCTGAAATAAATATTTTTCAAATATTTAGTTTTTGAATAGTAATATGTAGCTAAATGTGGGCTCTAAAATGTTGATAGTGTGCATAATACAACAAATAATATAAACGACACTGACAGGTCATTTTAAATATAAAATGGTTGCGATATACATACACTAAAAACAGAAAATACATTTAATTTCAGAGGGGGGGTCTATTACTTATTAACGTAATGAAATATTGTGAAAGAAAAAATGCATCAAAATAGTGCAACGTTCAATGAAAGTTTTTTTTAGGGATTTTGTGTACTACTAGCCATTATATCTAGTAGATATTTCAATCAATTTAAAATGTGATTATAGGTGGATGTTTCGTTAAAATTATGTTATTATACTATCAAAAAATAAATTAATACGACAGAAAAATATAATACAATCATTCTATTAACGTTATAGATATAATAAATAAATCTAACTTAATGCATAATTTTAGAAAATAGGGACGATATAAAGTGCATGATATATTTGAAAAAGAAATGAATATAATATATTTAATTACTGTCATATACTAATAATATAACAATGTTTATTTATAAAATTTCAGTCCCTGAAAATAAGAAGGTCAAATGAATTATTAGTATTGTTATTACAGATCATTTTTAATATTCGCGAGAATTTTTTTCAACCATTAAATTTTAAGTGGTCACATATAATGGGTTTTTATTTAGCGCTTTAAAAATACTTTAATAAATCTTATCTGTCATTTACAGGGTAATTTATGCTGCATTTAGATTAATGAGCTTTCTAAGATCCAGAATTAATTTCATTTTTTCTTCTTTCCATTAATGAATCTTACAAACGGATTTTTTTTTTATGTTGATATTTTATTTTTCGTTTTGCAAAGATCACATAATATTTAAGAAGGAAAACTAATGATTATTACGTTAACTGGGTATAAGAGGACAAATGCCTTTCTTTGATTTTTTTTTCATGTGTAAAGATTGAATAAGATTAATTTTAAATATTCATTACTTTTAGCATCCCAGTATTAGAAAATTTCTGTAATAAGTGTTTTTTAGATATTTCGTTTCAAAATACTAATATATAAATAAAATGTGGATGGTGTGCATAATATAGTGAGTAATATAAACTAATCTGATAGGCCAATCGAAAAATAAAGAGATTGAAATTTTTTAAACTGAACACAGCAAATACATTGAAATTCGGATTTACTAATTATTAAAATAATGAAAAAATATGAAAAAAGAACAATTACACCAAAATAGTACGATTTTCGATGAGTTCGATGAAAGAGGAAAATGTTCTATAAGAGCATTTTTTAGGGATTTTGCATTATGTGTCATAGACATTTCAATCAATTTAATATAGAAAGTACATACATTCAACTGGATAACTTTGGTCCAAATTTAAGAAACTTTGATTTACTCTGCCATGGTGGAATGTAACTGAATCTTTTACAATGAGCTGCCTTAAAACATGTGCTACTAATAATATTTTGAGACAAAAACTATGCCAATAACTCAAATGCTGTAAAGAAATAATCTTTTTGTATTTTGGGCCGAAGTTGGCCTCCTGGGACAAAATTACCCTAGTTGGCTGCATACTAGGGTGGTGCGGAAAAACAAAAGTTTTTATTTCCGAATAGCTATAGTGCGGAAAAGTTGCGATCGGTAAATACAAGAAGAACAAAAAAAGAATTTTTCAAATCGGAGTTTATCTTTCGATCGCGCAAACCACCTAAAAATTCAAAAAAATTGAAAATTTCCGATTTTTTCAGAATTTTTTTAAAAAATATTATATATACGTATATTTTATCACTATAGTGAAAAATATTTGCATGCTGTACTGTTTAACAATAATAAAAAATAAATTGCGTTTAGAGAATATCTTCCGATAGCGCAAGCTCATTAAAAATCGGGGGAAAATTTAATTTTCAGTGATTTTGATGTATTAAGAAAATAATTGAATGAGTTCAGTTTGCGGTCTCATGTTAAAATTTAAATGTAAATTAATACTATTGAGCACATTATGCTATTTTTGAACAACCGAGATCTTACCACGAAGAGATTGCTGCAGGGTAAAAAGGTTTAGTAGTTTGCACTGTAAAAAAAAAATTCAAGAGGTTACTAAAAATTTCTTAGTAAATTTGTATTCCACAGAATTTTTTAGTAACCATTACAAACTTTTTTTTTTGCAAGTGAAACAAGCATTTCTTTTGTAAACTGAACAAAACAATTTTTTGTATAACTTAAAAATTTTTAGTATGAGCCACAAAGCAAATTTTAGTAATAGCTCCAAAATTACTTTAAATAACCATTACGTGCAACCGAAGCGGAAGAGCTTCCTTCGAGCTGCATCCAAACTTCTGAAGCGGAAGATTTTCGGCAAAACCGCAATAGATGGCAGCACTAAACATTCCTTACGGCTCCGACCGGATTTTCATAATTCCTTTATTAACGAATCACTACAGACATTCGGGGTGTATTTGGCGGCGGCAAGTTTCGAACCCGGGACCTTTTAGCGCGAAGTCCGTTACTATATCCACTACGCTATCAAGGCCACACCAACTGAGTTTTAGTAAGAGCTATTAAAAATATAAAACTATTAACTCTATTCGTTGCTAACTTTTTTCTAGTGATTCTTACAGATTTTCTAGTAACCGACTAAGATTACTAAAAATTTTTTAGTAATTACAAGGATCACTAAAGATTTTTTTAGTAGAACGACCTTTTTTTTTTTTTACAGTGTGTGCAGCTCCTGTTAGTCACGTTGCGAAACAGCACTGAAGTCGCCCTACATACACATCTCTCCCCAAACTCATTCTTTTGCACAGTGCGCCATTTCGTATCTTTGAGCCCATGAACGAATTTCTTTTGTTAATTGGGTGTATTGTGTTATTTTAAATACATTAACAAGTGACATCGAAACGGTTATGCATATGTCATTGACCAAGAAAATTACTAGACAATCTTTTTATAGTCCTATATTCGGTCATCCAAGAGATTTTCTGCCAAATATTCTTCCAACACACGAAGATGTTCTTCGATACTGCTTTAAGGAGAGGATTCTATTAGCAAATAAACTAAACAACGTTAAAGTGAGTTTCTCATCTGTCAGCAATACAGTGGCACAAAAAATAAAATATACTTATTAGAAGGCGTCAATCCGAAAAGTTTCTGAGTATAGAAGTAATTAGATAATTAATGTCTATTACGATAAAAATTATAAACTAACGAAATCTTAAATTCAAGATAAGGAAAAGCCGGACCTTATATAAAAGACTGATGAATATAAAAAAGAAGGAATTCAACTGTGTGATATTACAGCCTGCAAATACGTAATGAATTAACATTGTTCCTTTAAAAAGTCTCCAGATCTGAAGGAGTGTACGATTCAGACTAATTGTACTTCTGAAAAACACAACAAAATTCCAGTCATTAAGCATAGATATATCTACCTCCAGTGAAAGTACAGAACGGGAAAGATTGGTACTATAAATCAAAAGGAGGAAAAAACTGAGTACAAGACTTAGACGACGAAACTATATATTGAAATGTAACCTTCCAAATCTGTTGAAGCGGAAATGAAAGATCTTGAGCATTTATATGAAATACAGGAGAGTTTTAATGCTAATGTAGGTATATGTAAAATCTTATTACCATGACCGATGCAGCCTATCAGATTTAAGAAGAAGAAATTACCATGGCAAATGAATGTGGAGTTACAATCTACATCTTTACATTGCGATCGTAATGGTGTATCTGGCCGTGCATGTGCTGCTAAAGCGTTTAGAGTACAAGAAGATATTGCTGTAATAACTAAAGCAGATGCTTCTCAAGTTACTGAGATTATTCTAATTCTGAGTTATTCTAATTTTGTCCGATACAAAATTAGAATGGAAATCAGCCGCACTAGAAAAAAATTATGTCATAGTCAAATATAATTACAAGAACCACATGACATATACTTTGATGGAAGAATGGACGATACTTTATATCCTCCTCAGTTCTGAGGTAAATATCACGAGGAACAACATATACCTACTGAAAATTACTATAAAACATCTTCAGACATGTATCATCCTATATATCAATGCGTATTATATGGGCACATTTATTGAAAAAGTCTAGAAGTATTTTTAACAATTCTAGAAGCAATTAAATTCATTTAAAGGGTGTTCTTCAGTATCTTAAGTATACAGGCTTACGTATACAGTTCTTAGGTATACAGTAGGGTGGATCGAAAATTCGAAATTCGGATAATCGAATAGGCGCGGGGTGCAAAAGTTGCCTTTTATGCATACTAACTCACATATGTTTTTTTTTATTGAAATCCATTCATATCTTCCGGTGCCCCAAACGCCTCAAAAAAAATTGAAAATTGAAAATTTTATAAATTTTACACATTTTTTTTTCGCTTCTTAATATTAAAAAAAATATTTTTGGCGCAGGCTGCGAAAGTTGCCTTATATATATATTAGTTCAATCATTTTTTTTTTTAATTTAATTCCATCCATATCATCCGGTGCCCCCAAGCGCCCCCAAAATAGTAAAAAAATGAAATTTTATAAAAATTTATAATTTTTGTTTTTTTTTAATTTATTTTAAATTATTTTATCAGCGAGATAAAAAAGATGCATTTTGTAGTATATTAGCATGCATCCAAATAATTTTCGACTTTGATAAATTTCTTCCAATGCCCCAAAACTTATAATTATTGGCCGAAAATCGAGTTTCATGCAAAAACAGAGAGTTTCAGCTAAAAAATACAAGTAAAATTAACAATTAAAGAATAATTTATCTAACCTAAAACAGAGATCGAGAGGATGAGAAATCGTTAATCGTATTTTGTTAAATGTATAAAATAAACTTTTTATACTTCATTATTTGGAAGACAACATAGATAGAAGAGTTCTCAGCAATGACCAGTAATATTTATATGATATTTACATAGCAATATCCCGTGGTGATCGTGGTTTTGATCTGGCATTAATGAAACCTGGTCCAATTTATCACTCAAGATGGCTAACAACTGCGTGTAGAATTTTAATGTTGTAAGTGGCTACAGAAAATCCTTCTGATAATTTCATTACTCTTACAACATATATTATGAAGGTATATGCACCTATATGGTTTCATTCAAAACAAAGCCATCCATAACTGAAGGAGCGCGTCATATTTGAAAACTTATCACATATTCTAGATATTTGGAACCCAATTTAAGAAAGATTGTAAAAGCTGTTATTCAACAAAATAGTTTTTTTTTTTTTTTTTTTTTTTTTTTTTTTTGCCGCCTCCTTGAAAATTTGCTATTGTCAATGCTCACAGATAACACAGAGCATATCAGATCTTTAGCAATGCGAAAGCTAATTTGTGCTAGAAGCAAAAAGAGAAAATCACCAGAAGTGAGAATTTTCAAAGTAACCCAAATAAACTTCAAAGCAAAAGATCATTTTGAACTTATTGACTGGCAAAGAGTTGGACGTTTTGAACCGCCTCTTTTGATGAATGTGCCTTGCGAAGAAATTGAGAACATGATAAAAGTTGTAAAAACGAATGAATGGTCAAAATATCCATGCCATACCCAAACGGTTGAAAGATGCGTTCGACTAGTGTCTGAGGCATCAGAAACTGTATCTGGACAAGAAAAGAGACACGGTTTTATATTGAATAGAATGAAATCCAGAAGCCATATAAAACACTTTGATACCAAAAAAGATTACAAACTTTAAAAATATGTAAATTTCCAAATTGAAGGATGTAAAACTTTTCTCTACGTAAGTTCGATTTTTGTAATTTTTATGATTTAATGCTTTGATTTTTAAATTTATATGTCGCTTATTATTGTAAAATTAATATTATTTATAACCTTATACGTTATTAATTAAACTGTTTTCAAAATTTGTAAGTATTTTTCGTAAATTATAATTCTTAATACATTTTTGTAAAAATTTCAGTTTTTAATTATAATTGGTGCAAAGATGTGAATGGATTTTGATTAAAGAAATATATCGGAACTGCAGAGTTATGTAGTATTGTAATAACAACTTTCCAACCGAGTGCCAAATGAATTTCAAAAAGTAAAATAAAAAAAAAATAAAATAAAAATAAAATAAAAGAAAAAAATTTTCAAGAAAATTTCAATTTTAAACTATTTTTGGAGCGTTTGGGGCACCGGAAGATATGAATGAATTTTATTTTTTAAATATATGTAAGCTAAGATAGATAAAAGATAGCTTTTGCACTCCGCGCCAAAAGTAATTAAGAAACAATAATAAAACAAAAAAATATAAAAGAAATCCTAAAAAACTCAAATTTTAATTATTTTTGGGGCGCTTGGGGCACCGGAAGATATGAATGGATTTTAATAAAAAAAAAAAAACCTTTTAAACTAGTATACATAAAAGGCAACTTTTGCACGCCTCACAGTGGGGCAAAAAGCCTTCAAAACTGGCAAAAAATCGAAAAAATGAAATTTTATTTTGAACTACCGACAAACGTCACTTTAATAGAGCAGATGTCAGTACACATCTTCCTAGTATTAAAATTTGCGCAAAGTTATTTTGATCGTCACTAGAGAAAGAAGTTAAACTGCATATTGTGCTTTGATAATAAGTGAAAAAAAATCAATAATTTTGTTTCAACATTCGTTTGTTAATTTCGCTATAATAATTAAAAAATAATTTTTTTGACTATGGAACCTTTAACTACAAGTATGTAGCAATAATTCATTAACTTTCAATTTGTTTTAATACGATTTTTATAGATATACAGACGCTTAGAATATATAGTGGTGAAATTTATAAAAAAAATTAACACTGTCTACAAACATTGTAGGTTTTAGTTATGAGTTAAGGCGAGTTAAGGGTTAATTATAATTTTTTCTACTAAGTAGGAGTTTTAAAAGGACAAATATGCCAGAAAATCTTGCTCCTTTTGCCACTTTTTTAATTGTATGGTCATTTTTATAGCTAATCATCCTTAAATTTTTGTTAGTGTACGGGTGTGCCAAACCTGATTATAAATATTTTCTTTGTTAAATACGAATTTTAATGCATTGTTTATCACAAAACAATGTATTTAAATGAAACTGACTATAATGGAACGTTTCAACAAAAAACTTTTGAAAAGTAATGTGATTTTATGGTATAAGAGCTCCATAATCGGAGAAACTACGAACAAGTAGTTTAAATGAAAAGAAGATTAAATGTTTTAAAGTTTAGTATAAATTCCGGTGAGCAAAAGCCTGGCGAAACAAGGGAAATGCTTTAGAATTAACAAAGAGTGGCTTGGCAAATCGCTTTCATTTCCTCGATTTGAAAAACAAACAGAAGCGTCAATGAAAAGCAAACGTGCCCATCTTCATATTCCGTCCGAATTTGTTCTGGACGATCAAAAATATCAAGAGTAAAACGGTTATACAATTCTAGTTCTACACATTCGTTAGTGTACGTGACATGTATGAGGTTTAAGATCTGAAAAACAGGAAAAGAAAAAGTGTGTGTTAGCTCTAAAACAACAGAAACAGTTTTTCTTCTGCTGTCTTTATAGTAATACGTACATTTTGCCTGAGAAAGGTTGATCCAATCCTTCAAAACGAGTCGCTAATATTCATTATAAGGTTTGCTTAAGAATAATTAAAATTATTAATTATGTTTACATTTTTTTAATGCGATATTATGTTTGATTTATTTATAAAGTTTTACTACTTTTCTTCTACAAAAGAATCCGTGATGAGCTTTTTTTGTTCAAAGTAAATTTTATTTTTTGCCAACTTTGGAGGCTTCCTGCCCCACTGTGCGCCGCGCCGATAGTGATTTCTAAAAAAAAAAATTTCCTTTACTTTTCGATCCACCCTAGTATACAGGCACTATATTCGTGTTTTGGAAGAATATTTGGCAAAAAATCTCTTGGATGACCAAATATAGGAAAATGAAAAGATTGTCTAGTAATTTTCTTTGTCAACGACGTATGCATATCCGTATCTATGTCTCTTATTGCATTGAAAATAACACAATACACCAAATTAATAAATGATATTCGTTCACGGACTCGCTGATACGAAATGGCGTACTGTGCAAATTGACGGGGTGGGGAGAGATGGGTGTGCACACGTACGGCAACTTCATTGCTGTTTGGCAAAGTGGCTAACAGGAGTTGTGCGAACAACTAAACCTTTTCGCCCTGCAGCGATCGCGTCATAATAATGTCTAGATTGTTCAAAAATGACATAAAATGCTCAATGTATTAATTTGCATTTCAATTTTAACAGGAAACCGCAAACTGAACTCATTTAGTCATTTTCTTAATACACCAAAATCACTGGAAATTGAATTTTTTCCCGATTTTTAATGAGTTTGCGCGATCGGAAGATATTCTCTAAACATAATTTATTTTTTTATTATTATTAAACAGTACAATATGCAAATATTTTTCACTATAGTAATAAAATATATACATATGTAATATTTTTTAAAAAATTCTGAAAAAATCGGAAATATTCAATTCTTTTTAATTTTTAGGTGGTTTGCGCAATCGGAAGATAAAGTCCGATTTGAAAAATTCTTTTTTTGTTTTTCTTGTATTTACCAATCGCAACTTTTTCACACTATAGCAATTCAGAAATAAAAACTTTTGTTTTTTTCGCACCACCCTACTGCATACATTTTTATGTTCGTTAATCTTTTATACTCAGTAAAAGTAAGTCATACGTCACTATAAAAGTGAAGTGAAGATTTTCAGAAAAGTTTTAGGTGAGTTTTTTAAAGAATTTTATCTTTATTTTAGTTAAATCGACAAGTTTGTTAGGTAGATTATTCTACATCATTTTAAATTAAAAAAAATTCTTAAGAGTTACATTCTAAATGTACGAATTAAAACTATATTTTAAAAAATTATAAATTATAAAGACAAATGAATTCATAGTATTATCAACACAGAACATTTTTGATATTATCGATGTCTTTTTAACATTAAATTTAAGAGACAATATATAATGGGGTGTTTTCTAGCGCTTTAAAAGTACTTTAATACATCTTAGCTGTCATTTTACAGGGTAATTTATGATGCATTTCTATAATAATGTACTTTCTCAAATCTAGACCTAAATTCATTTTTTCTTTCAATTAATAAATTTTACCAAGAAGTTTTTTTTCACATTAAGATTTTTTTGTAAAGACCATCACATAATATTTAAGAAGGAAAATTAATGATTATTCAGTTAAATGGGAATCAGATAACAAATATCTTTCTTTTTTTCATGTTTGAAGATTAAACAAGATTAATTTTAAATATTCATTACTTTTAGAAGTTTTAGTATTAGAAAGTTCTGTAATATATATTTCATTTCTAAATAGTAATATATAGTTAAATTGTGGGTTCTAAAATGATGATAGTGTGCATAATATAAAGAATAATATAAACAAATCTGGCAAGTCAATGAAAAAAATAAAAGATTGGAATTCACATAATTAAACACAGAAAACACACGGAAATTCAGATAGAGTGAGTCAGTTATTAAAATAATAAAATACACTGAATGAGCATGTTCATCAAAATAGTACGATGTTCGATGAAAACATTTTTTATATACTGTATTTACTCGTGTATAGGGCGCACGCGTGTATAAGGCGCACCCCTACTTTACAAGTAAAAATGGCGATTTCTTAAAATATCGTGTATAACGCGCACCATAAATTTGATACGCTAATGAAGAATGACCAAATGAATTACAGTAAAATAAAAGTCGAAACAAACATTACACCAGACCAGAAAACAAGAACAAAATACATTTTTAGACTTCGGGTTGTAAGAGAAAGACGGGAAATAGGAATGAGTGACGGTAAAGAGAATTTCTAATTAGCGTTTAGATAATATCATTAGCTCTGTTGTATAAAAAACTGCAAGGAATGAAATAACTATGCAGTAATACTTCAATTAAGTAACATTTTCCGAGTTTTTTAACATTTCCGAGTCCTTCTTTGAATAATTTCTTGTTTCATATGTATATCGTTCGACTGCATCCAACAGTAAAAAGATATTCCGTGTATTAGGCGCACCTAGGAGTTTTGCCCTAATTTTTTGGAAAAAAAAGTGCGCCTTATACGCGAGTAAATACGGTATTTTGTATTATGTCTCGTTATATTTCAAGCGTTTTAATTCTTAAAGCAAGTACAGTTAACTGGAACTTTGACCCACATTTAAAAAACATTGTTTAACAATGTAACATTTAAAAAACTGCTGGCCATTACTACCAGCAGTTTTTGCCTGAAATTTAATGGATTTGTTTTACAGTTTGACATATGTGCTGACGAATAGCTTCGATAGTTTTCACAAAGCCAGTTATACTATTTGAATTTATTGTATACTTTCGTGTGTTCTTTTTAGAATAGAATATTATTAAATTCTCAAAAGAAATGTCTAATTTTTAAACGTTTGGTTAATTATTATTAGTAATTATTGATTAATGCAATGAAACTGTCAGTTTAATACAATAACAAATAGAAGTGAAAATATTTCTGCTTTTACTGTTCAATTAGTCGCTTGAGCAAAAGAAAACGTACTATTTCGAAGATGGGGGATTGCAGACTATAGAAAACTTTGTAAAATCAATTATTGGAAGCTATTAACTTTCTTTTTTCAAATGAAAATTTGTTTTATTTTTATGCAAATTATAATGAATTTTACCACTAATGGATAAAAAAGCATTTATGAACACGTTATAAAATGGTTGAAACAAAATTCGTGCACATAATAACATCTTAATAATAGAGCATCATAATAATTTCTTAATCGCAAAATGTTTACATCTGGACCAAACGTTTGTTGTATAATTACAGTATCTGAGACGGAAACTTATCCAAAAACGAAAGTTTTCTTGGTCATTTGGGATTCTAAATTAGAAAGTGTTAATGATTTTTTTTTCTTTTCAATCATGGAAAAGCACGTTCCAAAAATGAATTTATATGATTGCATTTTAAAAATAGCATTTAAATTCTCAGAAAATAAGAAGTATAAAAATTTACTTTTCTCTTTGTATTTTTTTTTTTTTTTTTTGTATATTTTTCATATTACCATGAAAAACTCGCTATTCCATTTTTGTGTTTTTTATATAAAAGTACTCAAAATCATTTTATTTGTAATAAAAAACAGTAGAAGAAGAATATAAATAACTGATTTAGTACGAATATTTTGTTTAAAGGTA
This sequence comes from Maratus speculifer, assembly GCA_964019185.1. Lineage (NCBI taxonomy): Eukaryota > Metazoa > Arthropoda > Arachnida > Araneae > Salticidae > Maratus > Maratus speculifer. The sequence continues at coordinate 97,743,809 of OZ025290.1, forward strand.
TGTTGCTGTAAAAATTTCCTTTATTACAAAAAATATTAAGTTTTATAGTTAATTTTTTAACTTCAAAATAAATTACGATATTTATAAGTCTTGTATAATTAAGAAAATTAAATAAGACTGAAGACACATAGTTAAATAAAAAAAGGGGGAAATTTAAGACATAATGAAAAATAATAATATTATATGCATAGTATTATTTTTATTGAACTCAAAATGTAAAACGTGATTAAAGTTGTAAATGACATTTTATGCTTAAATAATTCCACTTTGTTACTGTTTAAGTTTTTTAGTCGATTTTTGCTATTCTTTGTTATAATAATTATTTACAAACAACCCTTACATTTTTACACATATGTCGCATTTTAAAATAACTAATTTGTAAATACATAATTTAAAAATCATTTCTTATAAAAATAAATTTAACTTTACTTTCTATATTATACTACTTTTTTCGTGACAAATTCTTGAATATGTGTAATCTCCACGCATCAAATACAGTATTTTATAGCCTCGTTTATGATAGCTATATCTCATAAATTGCTTACACACTTTATAACTTCATGTACACAAAGCAGAATATTTGACTCGCAAAATGACTCTCTAAAATATGGCAATTTAACATGATAAATGGATGTATTCAACTTTTCAAAAAGCAGAGGAAAGTAACTAAACAGGGTAATAACTGACGTCTGCAAAGAAGTATTAATATAAAATAAGTTACATGTGTGAATATGTTATATCAAATATATGAATAAATAATTAAATAAATAAATAAATAAATAAAAATGAAATATGAAAATGTTATAGTCCAAATCATTATAATAGTAAAGAACTTATTCAAACCTATAAAATATGATTTGTTCCAAAAATATTTATTTAAAAGAATACGATTTCTTAATTGATAATGAGTAAAAAGACCGAAAACTTTTTCTATATTCTGCAAGTTAATACAGGGAGGGTGTCCAGCAAATAACACCCTGATTTCAAATTTAAATTTCTCAAAAACAATAATCGATAGAACTATGCGGTAAACGGTTTCTTTATTAGGTAAGCTGTAAAAATCTTATACAGAAGTTTCGAAAGGTGAAAAAATATTTTGAAAAGATTGAGTTCTTATTGCAAAGAATGCTCGACTTGACTTTTTTCTTGCTTTAGATTGCTTGTAGAGAACGAGTTTTTCGGGGTACTTAGCCATATTTTTAGAACTAAATTTTTGAAATTTCTGAAATTCCAAAAATTTTCCTCCAAAAATCTTTAAAATATGGCGTTGTCCGCCCAAAGTCTCATTTAAACTAAGCAATTTAAAGCAAGAAAAATGTTAAGCCAAGCATTCTTTGCAATCAGAGCATAATCTTTTCAAAAGATCCACCCTTCGAAACTTCTGTATAAGATTTTTACAGCTTACCTAATAAAGAAACCGTGTACCGCAGAGTTCTATCGATTTTTGTTTTTGAGAAATTTAAATTTGAAATCAGGGTGTTATTTGCTGGACACCCTGTATATGCATATTTATTGAACTAAGATAGCATGTATATGTAAATATATATATATATATATATATATATATATATATAGACACATCGAAAAATATGCCGTTAAACATTGAACTAATCTGAAAAATTCCGTATTATTAAAGAAACGGAATTTAATATGTAATCAATGTAATCTTCTTCATATAATATTATTATTTTTATTATTTCTGAAATTCATTCTTTATTTATTTTTCTTTAACTATGTAACTTTATTTTTATTTGATTTCTTTTAACAAAACAAAACGTATAAATATCGTCATTTAATTCGAGGTTTAGAACTTTAAAAATAATCTATAAAACTTGATTCTATCTGTAATAGCGAAAACTTTTACAGCCACATTCCTTTAAATGAAATATTCATGCTAAAATTGTATTTTTATTTTACTTATGCTATTTTTTTATCTTTACCTACTATAAGTCTAGAAATGATCTTAAATGAGAAAAAAAGAACTGTACCTTTTTAACTGTTTTTATTTCTATAAATACCAAAGAAGTACATAATAATTTCATCCAATCAACTAAAATATCAAAAGAAAGAAGAAACTGGAAGAACAGTTTCACAAAGTATGAGAGGAATAGATTACTTTATATAAACAGAGACTTATGAAAATAATACTTTATGTCATATAGATATGGGAAAAAGTAAGATAATGCAATAAATAAAGTTTATTAGGAAAACCACTTAATATTATTAAACAAAAATCGGTAAAAATGCATCATGCATTTACGGCAAATAATCCTGACACATAAATTTGAGTTGAGTAACATAATGATCACCGTCTAATAAAGATATTGATACAACAGATACATTTTGCTGACATAAAACTGCATTTTACTGAAATAAAATGGAAAATGATGTAAAAATATATACACTTGAATATTTTTCTTCCAAATGATAGTACTACCATAAAGGAATCGAAACTTACTTTGTATCCCAATAAAAATGTCAAATAGAAGACGACTTTTTTTTTAAATTGTGGTCTTGGAATTATAATTTGCATAGCTTTAAGTTTTAACAACAGAAAAAATTCATTAGCTTACACACCAACCTTATTAGCGGTAACTGTACTTAATGGTTATTTATATGTTATATATATTTTTTTTTGCTTTTTACATACCATGCATTTTTAACACTTTAGTGATTTTAGTACTAATTTCTTCTGTTTTACTTTACTACCGTGAGTTTCTCTTTAAAAGTCAGATCGTAATCACAGAAAACTGTTTTATGTTGCATATTTTGTTTTCAGATTTTCAGAGGATTTTTTTATGAAATGTTGCATTTTTATGTTCAAGTTGTACTGCGTATGTTTTTGAAGTGATTACTCATTTTAAAAGCTATTCCAACCTTGCTAATCACCTCTCTGAATTTCCGAATGTTACAGTATGTAAATAATGTAATATAAGCATAAATTAAAAACTTTGTGCAAATTATAATTCTTAAAATAAAAATTATAATTATTAATTACGTTTTAGCACGTTAATACGCTGGAACAAAGCCCTAAAGAGAATCTTATACGGCCGTTTCAAGTTTTCTCTGATCCCCTTTCTAAAAATTAAATAAATAAATAAATAAATAAATAAATAAATAAATAAAATTGCGAATAATATTGATTTCAGTACAAAGCTGAAGCCAGACTAATTTGAATAATTCAGCAAAAGTCTCCCTAAAAGTTCTTAAATCTAATCCTGATACCATTATAACTAAAGCAGACAAAGGAGGTCAAATTGTGGTACTAAATAAAACTGATTATGTTCAATATGTATTGAAATTATTTAAAGAAGGTCCTTACGTCAATATAAAAAAATCATATACAGTAAAACCCCGATAATTAGGATTAATTGGGACCGGACCCAATCCGGTTTATCCGGAGAATTAGAAAAAAATGAAATAAAATAAAACATAATTACAGAAAATCACGTTTATTTTAAATTTATTGAATATTACAGAAACGTTTACTTTGTAATAAAAAGTTACTTTTAATTTTCTGCTGTGCTACTTTTCTATATCTTTTGCGAGCCGTACGGTCACGCATCCGCTCGAGCATAAGTACAATCTAAGCATAAGTGCTCTATGATGTCCTCTCCCCGGAGCCACAAATTTCTCTTCTGGAGAAAAGTACCTGGATATAATGCTGCACCTTTATAATTATAAATATTTCTCTGCAAGTGATACTGTAGAAGGGTTTTGTCACAATAACAAGGAAATTGAACTTAGGGGCTGACAAAGGTTGGAAAGCGATCCTTATCAGAGAATGGGTCTTATAGTGACTAGTTTACTTTACTTTCTTGCAATGCTCTAATCTAAAATTTATTATGCAGTGATTTTTTATGACATTTCTAAGTGGTTAAAATAGAAAGTTGGGATAATTGGAATTGCAAAACGTAGCGATACATTGTTGTTTCTTTGAAAGAGTTCTTTCAAAGAATTTAAATAAGGACGCTTAAGGTATTCTTTCGAAAAGATTTCAGATAAAGATTTTTTAATTCAGAATACGGCGATGAAACAAGTTAATGTTATGGAAATTAGCTAATTGCTTCTGAAATTTGAAAAAAAAAATAGTTCAAACCGATCCGGATTACCCGGACATCCGGATTGCTGGGGTACGGACTAGCGGGGTTCTACTGTACGCAAAACTTTATAACATAAAATTTGCAGTGAATTCAGCAGAAATAACTGCTCATTCCGGGAAATATTGTCTCATAACTGCTTGGGCAAACTGTTCTCTTTTAACCATTACTAGCAGGCTATACCCGCTTCACTGGTCTCTTTTCCAAATGAACTTCTTCAAACAAAAACATGAATTCACCCTTGCATTTAAATTAATATTCTCTTTCACCTGGAATGTATTTTCTTATTTGCCCAATACGATGCGAACGATATTTAAGTGTTACATTATCTTAAGCATTAAGTAAAATACGGGCAATTGAGGAAAAAACTCTTTTATGGTAAATCTTTAGTGTATCGGTTGGGAGAGAAATGTAACCGAATTTAAAATGTTCTCTAGTCTCACATTATCACAATATAAGATTATTGCAATGATTGCAAAGAGTGATCACTGAACATTAATGAAGTTCAAATTATTCCCCTTTTCTTGTTAGTTCATGAACTACAGGGTACTCAGCTTGGTGCTATACAGGGTGATTCATAAAAGATGGGCAGAACTTTAAGGGGTTATAGTACACTTAAAGACAAATAATATTAAATAGGAGACTAAGGGTCCCAGACGTATTCCCAAGGAGATAGGGGGCATTAAAGTTTAGGGTCCGAAATTTCAAATGATTACAAAAAATGGAAAAATTGGTCGATTCGTTTGCGGTTTTTGCAAAAAATTTTCTTTATGCCAGTATTTTCTTGAAATAAAATTTTAAAGTTCAATTTCAAAAAATGCCGATAGGGGGCGCTTTAGACTTTGGAGTAACAAACAACTATTTTTTAACGTTATTTTTTGTATTTCTTTAAATGATTTCGAAAACTTAGACTTAAACTTAAATTTTGATCTAAAAATCTGAGTCCTAACGAGTAGTTAAGTAGCGTAAACTGAAATTTGAAATTTGAAACCCTTCTCCCCCCAGAACAAAAATCAGTTATTCCCGATCTTTGTGTCGTAGATTAGGCTCTAACTACTGCCGCGTTTTGCTAAAATTATTCTTTATGTCAGTATTTTCTTGAAAATAAATTTTAAAGAAAAGTTTCAAAAAATTCCGAAAGAGGGCGCTTTAGACTTTGGAGTAACGAACAACTATTTTATACCGGTATTTTTTGTGTCTCATTAAATGCTTTCTAAAGCTTAGACTTAAACTTAAATTTTCAGCTCAAAATCTGAATCGTTGAGCGTGGTTCAGTAGCGAGGGGAGGGGGTTCAAATTTCAACTTCTGAACATAGTTCAGTTTGCACTACTTAACCATGCCCAACGATTCTGTGCTGTGATACGAGGAAAAAATACAACTTTCGTCAAGGACTGCATAGTCGGAATTCACTCATAAAGGCACTGGCACAGTTGGAAACGTCGCTCATGCAAAAGTTAAAGCTCCATTCCTGACGCTAGTCACCGGGTGAAGAAGGAGACAGAAAATATGCAAATGTCAAATGGGGAAGAAGAAGAACACGTATGCAAAATTTCGACACGATTCCGGCATAAAAACCACTGAACGGTGAGTCAAGTGTAAGTCGTTGTAGTAATGAATCGGAAGATGGTGCCCTTCACGAATAAGGAAAAGGCTGAGATGCATTTAATTTACGGAGCGGCAGATGGAAATGGTGCAGAGGCACAACGAATGTACGGAGAGCGATTTCCCAACAGGCGGTTGCCTAACCGCAAAACTTTCGAGCGCTTGCACAGACAGTTGGTGAATTCCATGAAAATGCGACATGGACATCATTTTTTAAATTTGAACTAAAATAGTATTTTTTTGTTCCAATCGATAGAAAATAAGTCAAATTTCATGAAAATAACAAGATATAATAAGATAATTGTAAAAATAAATTTTTATAGTTAATTATTATCAAGACTAACTTTGAAATCAAAAATCTGCTATTTTTATCTCTAGTTTAATGTCCCTTGAAGCATTTAAATATCACATAGATTTTTGAAACAAATATATCTTTTTAAAAAATGGCTAACAGTATGTTTAAAAACACCAATATTTTCACCTGAAACATTTTAGTTATTTTGCTATTGCCCCCAAACTTTATATTAGTCGTCATGTCATGTCTGTCACAGAAAATGTCGATTTTTTTATTTTCAAGAAAATCTACTTGATAAAAATTATTAACACTTTATTTTCTCTTTTTATATGTCAAAAGGAACAGTTCATAAAAAAATTGAAAGATAAAGTTAAAATTTGAGTGAAATATAAAGCATTACATTTTGTCATGTCTGTCACATTTGTCATGTCTGTCACGCTAGTCAACTTTACCTTAATCTCTTTCTTAGAAAGTTATTTTTGTAATTTTTAGGTGCGTTCGTAATTATGTAAATACGTAGCACCTATAGTGGTCGTTCAGTCCATCTGTCTGTCCGTCCGTCTGTCTGACCGTTTTTGCATATAACAACGCAAAAACTACCCAACCGAATCGTTTGAAATTTAAAATACATAAATATTACATTATTTTGTCGAGTCAAATTTTCGAGTCACAGATTTCAAATTTTATGAAAATCGGATGCATAGATCAATTACAGGGGCAATCAAAAGTATTCCATTACATTACGGTCAATGGGGGAAAAAAGTTTCAAATGCATTTTTAACTTTTGAAATTTAAAATACATAATTATTATATAATTTTGTTGAGTTATTTCAAATTTTTTGATAATCGGATGCATAGATCAATTACAGGGCAATCAAAAGTATTCAATTACATTATGGTCAATAGGGAAAAAAGTTTCAAATATATTTTATACGTTTGAAATTTAAAATGCATAATTATTACATAATTTTGTCGAGTTATTTCATATTTTATGAAAATCGGATGCATAGATCACTTACAGGGACAATCAAAAGTATTCCGTTACATTACGATCAATGGGGAAAAATGTTTCAAATGCATTTTAATGGTGTTACACTCATTCGAACTTAATAAAACTTATTTGAAACTATAAAGTACATATTATAATATACATTTTACATAATTTGTTGTGCAAAGAACATTTTTTATTTATTTACAAGGCCACACAAAGGTATTCCATTACATAATGGTATAGAGAGAACATTGTTTGATGAGCGTTTTAATTGTAATTCACTATTTACAATTTTATGAGATTGATATATGAGAGTAATATTTTTAAAACTTCGTTATCGTACGAACGCACCTCATTTGCTACGCTTCACGTGCAATTTCCAACTTGTTTAACTTAGTGTTGATGCCAATAATATTTCTTTACAACTCAACTCAACAAAATGCTTAAATTTAGAATGCATGTAATAGTTACCAGATAATTATGTTGATACCAATTTCTTTGTTTCAGATATATTATCTGTCAGAATTATTTTTTCAAACAGTTTTGCTTTAATCTTGTGATTTGAAAGTTATTATAATTTAACTTGGAATTGATGGCTATGGTATTTCTTGTTGTGAAACGTACACAATGTAATATTTAAAAGAAAATCTGCCAAATTTCTGGTACAAACTCATTTCAGTGAAAACTTCCAAGGGATTTTATAAATTTTAAATATTTTTTTGAGATTTTTTTAACATAATATACCGTTATATCATATTGTAATCACCAAGTTGTGATAAAAGTAAAGAAAGCAATATTTAAGGAAAAAAAAATTACTTAAATTCATAGAAAATTGTACACGTGTCATGTCTGTCACAAAACTTTGTCATGTCTGTCACGCTTATAAATATTTTTTTATATTTTTCTATTTACAAATTTTTCAATATTTTTCTTTCTGCTTCACATATCCAAGTCTTATTTTGTTTCCTAAAAAATTCTGGTCTTGGTATGCATGCCAATTAAGAGCAAATGATAATAATATGTGTCTAGTCAAAATCTATGTCTAAATTTTGTCATGTCTGTCACGGCTGATTTTAAACCCCAATTAAATTAAGTTTTTCCTTGAATTAAAATTTTAGTGTTTTTTTATAGCATAAGGCCTATATTTACATCACCCCATGCAATTTTTTAACTATCAATTAATATTTATTACTTAAAGATGAACAAAAAAGTTCTCTCAGTCATGTCTGTCACAAAATGGAATTCACCAGTTGTGTGAGACGGGATCATTTCTCGCTTCCCGGTCGAATGCAGGTCGTGCAAAAAAGGACGAATCAGTAGTTGTTGCAGAAGCCATTCTGGATGTAGTAGCGGCGCAGCCAAGTACAAGTACACGAACAGTGGCTAGGCAGGTGGATACCTCACAGTCCATGACTTGGAGGGTACTGAAGGATGAACATTTGATCCCGTTTCATGTGCAACGAGTCCAGAAACTGTCTCCAGGGGATTATCCAAATCGTATTGAATTCGCCCGCTGGTTTCTGCAGCAGAACGCGCTAAATCCACATTTTGGACGAACTATGCTTTTCACCGATGAATGTACCTTCACACGTGAAGGTACATTTAACACACACAATGCACATGTATGGGCGGATGTATATCCACATGCTACGTATCCACATGCTCATCAGAGACGCTTTTCCATCAATGTTTGGTCAGGAATCCTCGGAGACCACCTAATCGGACCGTACCTTCTTCCTGAACGCCTCAACGGTAAAACATACCTCACATTTCTGCAACATGTGCTGCCAAACCTGTTAAACGTTGTTCCTCCACGCATCCGGCGGGTCATGTGGTTCCAGCACGATGGAGCGCCAGCCCATTAGGTACGAGACGTCCGCAACTATCTGGACATCACATTTCCGAACAGATGGATTGGTCGAGGTGGTCCTGTTGCTTGGCCTGCTCGCTCGCCAGATCTTTCACCCCTCGATTTCTTTTTTTGGGGACAATTGAAGGCTCTTATGTATGAGACACCCATTGAATCCCCCTAGGAACTGGTCGCCAGACTTTCCGCCGCTGTAGGGGAAGTGCTCGAAAAGCCTGATGTTTTCGCGAATGTTCGCCGTTCCATTCTTCGCCGTTGTTCTGCGTACATAACCTCTGGTGGTCACAATTTTGAACATTTATTGTAATTACATGTTAATAAATATGCTTTGGTAACATAATCCTAATTTGTGTCTTTTTACCTCGTATCACAGCACACAATGTGTGGACATGGTAAACTGAACTGTGCTCAGGAGTAGAAATTTCAAACCCCTCTCCCCAGAAACGTAACCACGTCTAACGATTCAGATTTTGGGCTGAAAATTTAAGTCTAAGCTTTAGAAAGCATTTAATGAGACACAAAAAATAACGATATAAAATAGTTGTTCGTTACTCCAAAGTCTAAAGCGCCCTCTATCGGAATTTTTTGAAATTGAACTTTAAAATTTTATTTCAAGAAAATACTGGCATAAAGAAAATTTTTTGCAAAAACCGCAAACGAATCGACCAATTTTTCCATTTTTTATAATCATTTGAAATTTCGGACCCTAAACTTTAATGCCCCCTATCTCCTTGGGAATACGTCTGGGACCCTTAGTCTCCTATTTGATATTATTTGTCTTTAAGTGTACTATAACCCCTTAAAGTTCTGCCCATCTTTTATGAATCACCCTGTATATGGTTATGGTATTTTAAATACAACCTCTCCGATGCAACATTATATTTTGTAATATACATCCTCTTTTGGCAGGTTTATTACTGTTTTCTATATTCAAAAATGAGAGAAAATACTGTCAAAAATGTAATAAATTATTTGAACTCAAAGAACAGTGTTTATATTTTATATTTTAAATGAACGTTAATCATATAAAAGTAGGTATTTAAAACTGAAGTCTTTGAATAAAATTAAAAGAATGCCTCTTTTATTCCAGTTGCAATAATATAGCTGTTAACTTGGGAAAAAGCCTCAATAATAATGATAGAAAAATATTTGTCTAGTTTTCATCCAGTCAAAATTTTCACAATCATTCATAATCGAGTCACAGCTAAGTTTGACATCAAACGTTAGAAACGTTGCAATTATATGGTTACAAATGTACCAGAGTCAGATGTAAAACAATGTTAATTATGTGTCATATTACGTTCTATTAAATAAAGTCAAATTCCTATTGACTGAATCATATTGATTTCACCAAAATACTCTTTGAGATATAAAATTTATTATACAAAACAAAAACCTTGTACGTATAAATTTTTGATGCAGGGAATATTTTTTTTTTTTTTTTTTTTTTTTTTTTTTTTTTGTAATGATCATATAGTAGCACTCAGAAATAAATAGCGTTTTTATTTTCAAGATTACATTATTCTTCCGTCTGTTGCTTAAATAATCATAAAATCGTTATTTTTTACTAAGGTTAGCCATGCAGTGTTTCAGAAGAAATTGCTTTGTTGCGGTACAATTTTTTGAATTTCAGGTAATTTTTTTCCTTGTCTTGGCTAAAGGGATAAATCAACAATGTTATTCGATTGAACACCATTCGAATTTGAAGGTTTTTTTAGAAGTGTTGGCAAAAAAGTATGCCTCAGTTAGAGAGATTAAAATAACTGAAGATGTAAAATATCTAATGCTAAATCATTTTTGTCCCATTATTTTCCATACAAATTGGTGCAGCTTTGTAAACTTATTGTATTGAAGCTGTAATAATGCATTGCCATAAACATTTTTTTAAAATAATTTATTGAAAGAAAATATTTCAAAGTTTCCCCAGTTCAAACGTGCCCCCCTCTCCCTTTCACCTGCTAGTTTTTTTCTGTATGGCTTAAATAATAATAAAAAATAACAAATTTATAACAGAATTGTTAATCATAAGGAAGATCACCTTAAAGCGCATATTCACACTGTAAAAAAAAAGTGTCGATCTACTAAAAAAACTTTAGTGATCCTTGTAATTACTAAAACATGTTTAGTAATCTTAGTCGGTTACAAGAAAATCTGTAAGAATTACTAGAAAAAAATTAGCAACGAATAGGGTTAATAATTTTATATTTTTAATAGCTATTACTAAAACTCACTTGGTGTGGCCTTAATAGCATAGTGGTTATAGTAACGGACTTCAGGCTAAAAGGTCCCGGGTTCGATACTGGCCACTGCCAAATACGCCCCGAATATATGTAGCGTAAGTACTCGTTAATAAAGGGATTATGAATATACTGTCTGAGCGTTAGCAATGTTTGGTGCTGCCATCTATTGCTGTTTTGCCGAAAATCTTCCGCTTCAGAAGTCTGGATGCAGCTCGAAGGGAACTCCTGCCCTTCGGGCCCACGTAATGGTTATTAAAAATAATTTTGGAGCTATTACTAAAACTTACTTGGTGGCTCATACTAAAAATTTTTAAGTTAGTTATACAAAAAATTCTTTTGTTTAGAATAGAAAAGAAATGCTTGTTTCGCTTGCAAAAAAAAAAAAAAAGTTTGTAATGGTTATTAAAAAATTCTGTGGAATACAAATTTACTAAAAAGTTTTTAGTAACCTCTTGATTTTTTTTTACAGTGCAGAGTATTTTGTAGAAGGAAATTCTAATAAAATTACTCTTGTATGTAAAAAAGATCAGACAAATATAGTGGCAAAATCTCAGTAGAAATCTACAAAAATAAAATAGTGTTTAAAAAATTGTGCGCAAAAAGGTGAATACTTCACGCTGTTTGGTGAATCAATACATATCCAGGCCAAATAAATAGATTGAAATGCATTTATCAATTGCTTGTTAAATAAGTATATAAATACATAATACTTAAATAATGTAAACTTAAACAAAATATTAGTTTATTATTTTTTTTGCAAGTTCCTTTAATAATGTACAAATTGCGTGTTTCTGTAGTTATTTAATTTTATAAGGAGTCATCGGCTACATAAGTTTTAAGTGTATTTTAATTAAGAATACTATAATTAAAATTTCAATAGTAAGTCGTTGTTTCTATGGCAACAATACATTTCTCTTTTTGTATCTGACACAAATGGATATCCATACGCAGTGAGTACACACAGTAGGTTAAAAGTTCAAAAATTGTTTTTCAATTCGCAATACCACGGAAAAGTTGCAAATTTGAGAAAAAAAATGAAATAAAATTGGTTTATACCTTCTGTTCGCGCACTAAAATTTAGCCGTAATGTTGAAAAATTCACAGTATTATAAAGAAAAAGTTAATTAGCATTTTCACTAATGTTATAGCCAAAGTTCTTATTTATTATAATAACAAAACAAAATACTGAGATATGATTGAATTGATTAACATATTTCGGTCGCACATTTGGTCTAAAGGTTGACAAGAATCACATTTATATGCTAATCCTTATCTCACTTATCTTATCAATACTTAAGTGTAATAGTTCTTTACATCTATAGAGCGCATACACGAACTGAAGATGTTGATGGAAATAAATACTATTTCAGCATTTTTTTTTGTTACCATAATATATAAGAATTCGTGAAAAGGCTAATTAAAAAATTGTAATAATGCTCATTTTTAAATGTATCGGTAAACTTTAAAGCGCATGTTCAAGCAAAAAATATAAAATATTTTTTTAAACCCAATTTTTAGTCTCTCGAATAAGCAACTTTTCCGCGGGATTGCGAATTGAAAATAATTTTTCATTTTTTTGGGTCCACCCAGTGGAAGAAAGGAAACCTCGTCTGTTGTGCTGCTCGCTTCGAAAGGACGAGTTATTATCTAGTTTGCAAAAATATTCAAAGTAAGAAACATACTTTGTTAACTTTTTCCTTCATACAATTCTTTTTTCGTGCTTTCAAAACGAGGTATATGAACGACAGACACATTTCGTAATAATCACACTTTCCTTTGCCCCTGACAAAAAAAAAAAAAAAAAAAAAAAAAAAAAAAAAAAAAAAACTCAATAAAGAAAACAGTAAAAATTTTAGTTTCGATTCGATTGAAATGCAGTTGAAACAGCAATTCCAGCTGCCGTAGTAACATTTAATTGCTATGTACATAAAGCAAATAAGACAGTCAAGCGATATACAAATGCAAAATAACAGTAAAAAAATTATGTTACACAGCGTCTCGTTAACAAATGGTACAATAGATACATGAGAAGTGTTGATATTATTGATAAATTTTTAGCAATTAAATGCTGAAAATGAGGAATAAGAAAGATTGTGGAACCATTGTACTATTGCAGAAATTCTTTGTACATGACAGTTTCTTTTAATGTATTCAGTCTAAAATGAATGAAATCGAAATATCATATTTGAAATTTCGTAGGCAAATTACCTCTTATTATTTAAGGAGAAATCAACGTCTAGTCATTTGCCATAGATCCTGTAGTCATGTGAAAAGAGAAATAAGAGTATGTTATGGATATTATAGAAATTTTGTAGTTTTCTGAAACATCTTCACAAGAAATTCAATTAAAAGTTGCAATATTATCATCTCATAACGTCATATTACGATTTAAAAAAAAAATATGGCTAATATTATTTATTATATTTGATACAATAATTATTTTATAAATTAAATTGATTGCCTTTATATACTTGTGTGTTATGTATCTTTTGAAAAAGGTACTTTATTGACTGGTACGAGTTTCCTTTCCTATCCAATTTAATCTTGTTATTTTTAACGATTCAGAATGTTTTCTACACTTTTTTTCGGATCTACGTGTGTGTTAATACAGCTCCAAATTCGCATTTTTTTTTGGTTGTTGTTGTTTTTTTATGGCTGATACACGGATGAAAACACATTTTATTTGTATTTCCAAATGATTTGATGCCTGAGGAATCTTTTTGGCTCCACAAATTTTGATTATATATTTCTTTTAATTTATATATATAAATGTTTTCGGTGTAAAAAATAATATACATTTATCAAACATCCCTAATAACATGCATGGTCACAGTGACGTCACTGTGAGTCACATCACATCTGTGACCATAATGTCACCTCTCAGTGATGTCACAGTGTGATGACTGAGATGTGACTTTCTTAAAAATCTTTGGAAATTTATAAATATCCTTCAAAACATATTATTTACTATAAAAAACATGTTTCTGTCAATTTAAACATCGTCGCTTTTGTCACAGTTTCGTCACAATGTTAATCTCAAATAAGTCACAAATGACACATTTTTCACAAATTTGTCACATTGTGACCACTTTGTGAAACGTCACAATAGAGCTCTAAAACGGCCATAACGACTTCAAATTTTAGTCACCGTGACTTCACATCGACGTCAATTGACGTCACCATGCTTTACGGGATCTTTCCTAACTAGTCCTGAATGTTTAAAATGGGATAATTAGTGAAAATTGTTTCGATTTTTTTCCAAAATCTAGATTAAATTATGTAATAATAAGATTAAATTGTGCAATAATGCATAATACTAGAAGATCCGACAGACGTTGTCCTGGCACCGACTCCAAAAAATCAAATAAATGTACATAAATATAATAATACGCATGAAAAATACTACGCACTTAATTTAATTTCTTATTGCAATTATATAAGGAAATTATTTTTCACTTTGCAGTAGTTTTTGAAGTCGATTCAATTTTTTATAGAAAAGTTTATTTTTCTCTTTTTAGTTAAAAGTTAACGATTTTCTGATCTCAGTTAATTAAAAGAAGAATTAGAAAAAAATATCGCAAATCATACACGCATGTCAGGAGTGGGGTTCGAACGCACGATCTCTTTCTTCGAGAACCAGAGTTTAAATCAGGAAGCTTAGACCGATCGGCCATTCCGTCCGCACTCCATTTTGCGAACTTATTCAACACTTTTAATTAGAGAAAAATCACTAACTATTAGTTTTTGCATAATTACTAAAAAAGTACTGAATCAATTTCGATGAAATGTAAATCTAAACCACTCTCGAATCCACTGGAACACAAGAAAAATTTCATTAAAATCGGTCCAGTCATTTAAGAAGAGTTCAGTGACATACTCGCACAGAAGATTTATATATATATAAAGATTTACTGAGAGTATACACTGTTATACTGAGTATATATTGTTATGTTTACTGAGAGTATATATTCTCAGTAAATATAATAAATTATGTACTACATTGATTATGTCTTTCTGTTGAAATTTATGAGTATAAAAATAAGCGATGAAGCGAAAATTTTCCAATAATAGAACATAAAACTCAAATTTTTTTACAGAATTTTGTAAACGTATTAGTTAAAGATGATCTGAAGAAGCAAAATTGCAGAATTTTGCATTAGTCGGATTTTTTTTTAATTTTTTTTATTTTTTTTTATTTTTTTTAAACTAGGACAATTAAAATGTTGAAAAACATTTTCTCGAATCAGACATATCAACATGTTGTTTTACCGGGAAAAAAAGGATGATTATATTTGAAATATTCTTCCTTTCTATTCCATTACATCTTTTAAACATGAAAATTTGCATGACAAATTATCAGTTTTTAATGATTGTTTAGATTTGTCCCCCAATAAAAAAACCACTATATTGTGCTAAGAATTGTAAGACTTACAATTGAACTACGCTTGGTGTTGTTCCCACCTACCATTGATACCTGTTGCATTCTGTAGCCCTATGCATAAAAGTCAGAGAACCGAAAAAATTATCTGTTAAAATCCAACTATATATATATTTCATACTTTAAATTTAGTATTGCATTTTTATTTTTTGATTTTACTCTAAATGTGAGTTAAGTTGCCAAATATAGACCTATAATTTTTCACTTGTCTTATTTTGTGGCTATGACATTCGGCTAAGTTTGCCGGAAAATTAAACATTTGAAACTACGCCAATTTGTTTCTTGACAATAATAATAATACAATGTCGTAATTTTTCAAAATCAAATTCGTAAGTATTTGATGAAATGTTTAAATATTTTTCAATATTTTATATTTATTATTAACTAATTTATATTTTGTAAATGAATTTCAAAGAAATAAATTATGTTAATAGTCTAATATTTGTCTTTGAAAATAGCATTTTCCGAAAGTTATGCTGCTGCAAAATAGAGAAAAATACGACATTATCAGAAAAATATTTTCAATTCTCAAACTTCCTAATATAAGACTTTAAAATGCAACCAATCTCAATGCTAGGTGCATGCAACACCAAAAGAATATCCCGTGATAGACCTCGAATCCCATATTTAATAATCAAAAATGAATATAAATGCTTTCATTGAATCTCGCATATTATTTTTATAAAATCTTTTTGTAACAATCGATAAATATTGATGAAAGAGTTCAATAAATTCTTCCTTCTTTAAACATGATTTAATCGTAGTGATGAAAATATAAACCTTTTAAAAACAAAAGGATAAAGAAATGCAATTTATATCCAGTCATTTCCATTCGTATCTTGAAAATTTTCCACTGATAAAGTACTATTTTGGATTTGTCTTCGATAGATGTTCGCAAACTAACATACAATTTTCATTTTAGAAAATGAAGAATCGTAAATTGGATTTTCAAAAGATTCTGAAAGCTAATTGAATATTTAATAATATTTTACAGGAAAAAAAGAAAAGGTTCTATTGAATGATTTTAAAATAAAATACTTGTTGTGGTACTTCAGAATGTATAGATTCTCAAAAATAATAAATTACATTTTACGAAATACTGAAAGTAGTTTTGATGTGTTAATATGAGTAATCATTTTCTTCAACATTTAAA
Source organism: Maratus speculifer (assembly GCA_964019185.1). Classification (NCBI taxonomy): domain Eukaryota; kingdom Metazoa; phylum Arthropoda; class Arachnida; order Araneae; family Salticidae; genus Maratus; species Maratus speculifer. The sequence continues at coordinate 97,760,496 of OZ025290.1, forward strand.
AGAGATTTAACGTAAATTTTATAATTTATCAATTACGTCATCTATTTTGCTTTATTTTTAAAATATTGGGATTTAAAAAATTGTAAATCGTTATCATAATATGTGCTAAATTGAAAATTTAATTTTTTTATTAATTGTTTGTAATATCAAGTTTATATAATTTCCAAAAACTATCATTTTAAATGTAATATATACTTCCGGTACGTTTTTGGATATCCTGTCGACCAATTTCACCATATTACAGGAATCGCCAAACTTATAGCCAAATTATATATATTGACATAGTTTTTATTTTAAATAACGAAAAAAAAGAAATTACTTGAATATTAATAAAAAAATACAAATAAAAATTCGAAATAAAATTAGTAACGTCTTGAACAGTTTTATCTTATTTAATGTCATTGAATGGGAAATTCACGATCATCAATTATTGGCATTTAATCTTACGGTTTCTGGATAATTTTTTGGTCGAAGAGATAAACCAAGTAGTATCATACTTTCTTTAGTTTTATTTTATTAAGGATGCATTAGTTCTTGTAAATCCAATAGAAGGAACTTATTCCAAGAGAAAATGCATCAAGTCCGAAATCTCTGCAAAATCTACTAAATTCATTAAACATTTAATTTCTTTGCTGAAAATCAGTAACAACAACAACAACAACAAAAAATGGTAATTGTAGAATAAATCTAATCACCCGACCGCTTTCATAGGTCCAGTAAAAATTATTATTTTTTAAATAATCGTCTCTTTTTTTAATTTTCTGGATATTTCACAAGTTTTTGTTATATGAGTTGCTACAAATGATTGATTTTTAAATCATGAATACATATAGATATATAATATATATAATTTGACTTTATATCAATCGAATGCGCAGACAACGAAAAAAACTATACAACTACTCGTATTGCATGAAATATTTAATAAACGTATATTCTAAATATACTAAATTATTTCTAATGAACTTTTCCCAAGTTTCCTGAAATTTGCGTTAAGTTTCTGTGAAAACCCTGTTTGTTATAAGTAATAAAATCAATGTCAGAATTCTAATTCATCTAAAAATTTGAACTGACTTTTAAGGATGATAAACGAAGATGAGAATAAAATACTGAAATCAAAAAGAAAAAAATAAATATCAATTTATAAACACATCAGAAAGCGGTGCACTATATAAAAGTAATACATCAAACGCCAGAATCTATTAGAAGTACTGTTCAAATTGTTCTTCGTTCGTGGCAAAAAACAATTGCATGCATCACAATAGTGAGTCCCGTGCACGTAGGAGCATATCAGGGGTCACTCGTATAAAAGATGCCTCTCCAACATGCGTATCGGCTATAGTTTCCCCTTGTTGTGGCCATTTTGTAAAAGACACCAATCTTCCGTCCGTATCTATTCAACAGATTATTTGATATGATAGTATGGTAGAGTGGCCACCCTATTTGCTAGATTTGATTCGTGGACTACTATCTCTGGGGTCACATCAATTCACAGGTCTGTGTACTGTCTGAGCGTACTTCTCTGGTTGTTCTGAAGCAGCGCATCATCCTGGCTTGGGGCATAGTTCCAGCTGCATGATACAATACATACATGACTCCGTACTGGCATGCATCCATTTGTTCGTTGCCACCAATAAATAACACATTGAGCAGTAAATCTAGTATATTCTGGCTTTTGATGCCTTCATTTTTTATAGTACACCGATTTGTACATATGATAATAAATTGATATTTATTTTTCTGTTCAGTTTCAATATTTTATTCTTCGCTTTGTGTACGACCCCTAAAGTCAGCTCAAATTTTCAGATGAAGTATTCTTTCTGGTGATTAATCCTCTTTGGTGATGTCCCTAATAATCGGCAATAGTGGCGAAAGGAGACTTCAACGAAGAAATTACATCGCATCCTGATATTAAACTCGAATTACTTTAATTCACTATTTAAATAAACATGCAATAAAAGAAAAAAATTACGTGTAAAAATCTCAAACTCTGAAATTTAATATCTGTCACAATTTTTTTTTAATACAGATGTCAAACATTTGTGTTATGTCTGATATGATATGATTAAATATTTACTAAATATAATTATGAGGTTTGGGGGACCGTATAAAAAGTTAAATTTTATATTTTTTTATTTATAAAACTGATTAGTTTAGCTTAAAAATGCTACAACATGAGTATTTACCTCATTTGAAACGTTTTTGTAACCGTAACTAAATGTCGACGACCAAAGGATGAGAAATTATAGTTCGGCAATAGTTAACATGTTGTATAAATAGTGCTGGATTTCGCAATAAAAAGTTTATGTATCATTATACAATTCGAACTGCGTTTATTTGTTTAACAAGGAAATACCTAAATAAATAGTTCTGACACATAAAAGTAACTGAATTTTTTAAATAAATCCACATCATAATAATACATTTTACTCTGACAAAATAAATCTGTATTTATAGTTTCATTTTGTGATTTAATACAGTATGATCAAAAATCTTCATAAGAAAAGGTTTATAGAGTCTGTAATGATTATTTCTGTTATACTGTTTCCCGTCAGCGCCAGGAGATAAAAATGGTTCATATTTATAGTCACGAAGGGAGTTTCATTATATTGTACCAGGGAAGTAGATTTTTTTAAATCAATAATGAATTCCACAGACCATAAAAGTCACTCTGTATCATTTTCTCATCGTCTTATTAATTATTTTTAAAATATTTTATATATAATGAATATATTTTGTTAGAAAGTATGTTACTTTTTTTCCCAATTATAATAAGAAAAATTTATTTCAGTATAAACAAAAGTAAAAATTTATGATGATGATTTTTTTTAAATTATAGATAGAATTTTTCTTTTACATTTGTTCTAATATACAGTTTATTAGATTTCCTTAGGTGAATAAAATGATTAAAGTAAACTACTGCACATGGCATCTTTTAATTCTATTAAAATATTTTCTTCCCAAAAACTAGTGATTTTTACCCTCCGGATAGACTTGGGTATATTATTAACATCTTTAAATATATATAAATTATTTTCTAATAAAGGTAATAAGTAATTATTTTTTAAAAACTAGAATCAAAGTTAACAGATCTCATATTTTCTTCACATGAATTATTTTAATACTTACGAAAATATGTTTAAAACTAAAAAGAGCCAAATATACTGTGGTTGAGAAGAGCTCAAATTACATTAATTGTACTTGCATTTACACTTTATTAAAAATTATATGGGGGAAATGGGACACATTGATACAGCTTTTTTCTAAGAATTTCTTTTGGTGTCCAGAAAGCAGAAATTTCAAGTTATTTTTCCATGTGGTGTCAGCAAAACTTGTGTAGTGTGTTATAAAAATGTAGAATCGTTGTTTTATAGATTATTTTTGCATGTAATTTAAAAAAAATCATAAAAATACATTTGTATCAATGTGCCCCATCCCCGGGGCAGATTGATACACCTCATGCGGCACTTTAATACATCTGGGAAAAAGAGAGACAAAATAACACCAATACATATTTTTCATAGAAAAATAGTTAGCAAACCATTTTATATTTATTTATACAAATTCAAATCACCCACAATTTATTTGTAAGTTATATTATAGCAATCAAAATTAAATGATTAATGACTTGATATTTTGGCTATTCCTTGTCTGAGTTTAGGCTGTGGTAACATTGTCATATCTGGCACTTTAACCCCAGCATTATCTTCTTTCTTAGGAAAGATGAAAAAATTACCAGGTTTTCTTTTTATAAATCGGTTTACAAACATAAAATGAAGAATGATTACTTAAAAATTCTGTTTATAATATGATTATTCTTTACTCTTTTGAAGATTGCTTCTCTTAGTTAACATTTCTCATCTCGAAAACACTTTTTTCTCTGGAAAATCGATATAAATTCGAGATTTGCTAGGCTGCCGTCCTATACTTTTGTTAGTTCTACTAGCACTAGATGTTGTTTAAATTCGTAAGTCTTCTGTTTTCGAAAATACTATAAAATGTTCTAATATAAAAGAATATAGAATTATTTCTTTTCAATAAAAATTAATATTAGAAATTTTTGGCGAAAATTGTTGATTTAAGGAGTGTATGGTAAAACAATAATTAAAGATAATGAAAAAATGAGCTAGAAAAGGATTTAGGTTGTATCAATGTGCCCCGACATAAACTGTATCAATGTGTTTCATAGGGCCATTTTAAATAAAATGAGTTTCAAATCCAACACTTCATAATTTATCTAACAATAAATAATGGTGAACTGATAAAGAGTAGCTTTACTTGCCAGGGAGAGTATTCTTTTCGGTTGAAAATACTGAAAGCAGTTGTATAATAACTTTTCAATTGTACAACTCAAATTTACTTCTGACCTACAAAAAAAAAATCACCCCTCACAATTCATCAAACGACGGAATCATCCCAAGATTTTCTGTATGTAGTTGAGTGCACTAACATCACCTTTTGGAGCTGCTTTGAAACTTCCTGTAATGACCCTGTGATCAGTAGATGGGGTGTATCAATTCTCCCCATTTATCAATGTGCCCAAGTTCCCCTTATGCTTATTAGTAAACACTTGAATGCATATTTACCAAATCAATGTATAGAAAGCAAAATATTAATAAATTTTTATTTTATATCGTTTCAGTTATTTAATCTTCGATATCTGTGATAATAATGGATTATATTTCAATTTATAGCTACAAATGTATTCATATAAGAAATAAAATAGCAAAGCTGTACCTTCTAAAATGAAATATAGAATTTACTTTTAAATGGAAAATTTTATTAATGTGTGATGATTTTAATGATTTTAAACTGTTTTGTAAAGTACAATATTTAAAATCAGTACTACATTTACGTATAAGAATTGTAAATAGATAAAATTCTTAAAGTTAGCAAATTCAAATTGCAAACAAATGTCTGTCTATTTGATTTTTTAAAAGTAAAAACTTTCATGACAATACTTGCACTCAGATTGTTTGAAAGATAATTATCCATTTCCTTGAAATTATTCAAATGGGAATTAGATTTATGTCACCAGTTGCAAAGCATGCGCATGATGTCCAATGTGATATGCCATCTAAGGATCTGGATGTTTAAGACTTAATTTAAAATGATTTCAAAAAAGGAAGTAATTATACAGGAAGTGTGTCTTTTCACAGTCTCTATATACTTGAAAGTTTTGATCTCTACCTCCTATACACATTATTATAAACTGTTGTTGATTAAATCTTACTTAATAATAAATAAATACTTAAATACATGTTCATGGATTCAGCTATTTCTAGGGCATCAGCACGTAAATTTGTTATACATTTCCAGTATTTGTCAGACGGACCTGTGTGTTTAGCATTATTAAATAGTTGTGTAAGCTTCTTCAACAAATCATGCAAGTTATTGTTGTATAGAATGAAGGTAAATATGAAACTGCACCTAAATCTCCACCTTCAAGTGAATCAGTATTGCTCTTTATTCATTCCGTATTAAAAAGAGTTGGAATACTTTGTCAAAGTAATGTTAATGATATTGTACTAGTTGTTGTAACTCCCAATTCTAAATCTTGCAGTTGATCCTGACTTGTGAAAGACAAGACAGAATTAAAAAGAGACTAAAGAAGTAACAAAACTCCAACAAGTATTAAATGACCATGCTTAGTGTGCAGTTGGAAACACTCAGGAATACAGAGGATTGATAACTCACTATGAAATGCATCTAAAGTTTTTACTGCAAGTAGTTTAATATCCTCACAAAATACATCTAGATAATATGAAAAAGACATTTTCTCAAGTTAAACAATGACAATAAAAATTTAATGCAAAATTTTAAAAAGCTAATAGATAAATAAATTTTTTAAAGCCAATTAAAATGTTGAAAACATTGTAGGTGCATATTTGTAATTTGTGTTGCTAATATTCATAATTTTTGGTAACTTTATAAATTTTGATTCAATTGAATTACATTTAAACATAAAAATTCATTGATGAAACATTTTGTATAGTGTGTTTGTATGAAAAATAACAAAGTAAATGATGCGACTTGTAATAATAATACTATAAAAAAATCATGCTTTTAATCTCATCTTTAGTATCAATAAGGAATATTTTAATTAAAGCTATTAAAAATGTCTTGAAGTGTATTGAGTTACATATATGGTTAAATATACCTCAAGGAATAAAATTTTATGAAATTGTGAATAAGAACGTTTAAATATAAATCATTTATGAACAAAGTATAGGTACTTTCTCTCAGTCTTTGTGAAAATTTAATTTTCATTGGATTGTAGAAATATATTATTTTTCTCTTGATGCTGCAAGCTGGCATCAACAGAAAAGCTTCTTTAAAAAGGGGAAAATACAATTGATATCCTGACAATCGCATTCAATATTTGAAAAGTTTTAATAATCTGTATCTCTTACATGTTTATAATATAACAGTACATTTTAATTTCAGAAATTAATACGTAATAAAATGAACGTTACAGAGTTTCTAAAACTTAATTGAAATCATAATAGAGTTTTACTGAAATTGATAAAAGGATTCTATAAATAAAAATTTAAATACAATACATTTTTGGATAGTGCTTGAAAATGCATTCGTTTTCAAAGCGTTTTCTTTCAATTTAGAGTTTTAAAAGGAGTTAGTTTTAAAGTGTTCATATTTGTACTTTTCATTAAATTTCCATCACATGCGAAATGTAAAACAGATTACATTTGTGCATATTTACAGAAAGATTATTTAATTATTTGCCCTTTTCTTTCTTGAAAAGTTAACATAAAATTACAATCTAATCCAAAATTGATATAAGTGATTAAAATCATATACTGTCCTTTATTCAGATTAACATGTTTCCTCCTTTAGATAGTGGCATTCTGGAGATATTTGTTGATGCAAATAATCCGGAATAATTACAATAATAATAATAAATAAAAAGATGCAAAAATATTTGAGGACGTAAGTTTTAAAACTAGCGTAATGTAAAATTTAATGTTTTCTCTATAACATATATTCTATTGGTGAAACTGCATCAAAAAATATTGGAATAAAAAAACACTAGCTGTAATATGCATTTTTTATTATATAATAATATAGTTTTCGATAAAATCAATGAATGCAGTATTTTTTTTTTCCATTTCCCAAAATTGTATTTTCTGTATAAGGCAAATTTTGAAACTCACGTTCTCATTTGTATCAGCAACCATACTGCAAAGGTCGCAGTTTGAATAATGAAACATATGTCAATCTGAATATATGTATTCAGATGTCCTTTGTGATTTTGTTTTATCAATTTATGTATTTTTTGCATAGTTTGGATGATTATAAGTAATTTTTATGCATACATTTATTTGGAGATACTTTATGTCAGTATATATTTTTATAAAACCAAAATGTTTACTTTGAAGAAATTATAAGATTAATATAATGATTATTTTGATTTTACTGAGGCACTTACAAATAATTCTTCGAAGATTATAGAGTTATATTAAAAGGCCTATCTTCGCTGTTATATCAAAATATGACATTTCTACTTTTTTGTTTTCAATCCATACCTATTTTATAAAGATATTAATTTCGTTTATTTGTAAGAATTTATCTCTGGAATTTTCGAATCTATTTAAAAAGTAATGGTACCAAATTGATGGAGAACGAATCAAACATTGTGTATATCTTATGTAGATGCCAATAATATAAAATGGCTGTAGGAGACAAAAACCGTCTAAAATTGCGATTTTTTTTTCTGAAGGGTTTAGAAACAGCATATTTGGTAGGTTTCTAGATAGTTTTAGACTAAGATATAAATGATCTCTCAGAACATTTCCTAAAAAAAATGTGAATTTTAAAAGGGATGAAGATGCACGAAAAGCGTTCTAAAAATGTTCTAAATTACGGTTTTTAAGCAATCTCTTGAAGTAACAAATCTATTTAAAAATAATGATCTCAAAATAATGGGACATACCTTGCTGTAACATAGGCTATATCTTATGTCGGTGTATCTACCCCAAAGGGGGTTTGCAGAAGCAAAAAACTTTGCAAAAATATGCTTTTATTGTTACTGAAGGGCCTAGAAACATGAAATTTGGTATGATATTTAATTATAAAGCATAAATGGTCTGAAAGAAAATTTTCTTAAAAGTACGAAATTTAAATTATGTCAAAAAATGCATGAAAAACGTTCTAATTGCCGATTTCTACGTAATCTCTACGTAATTTCTCTTATCAAACCAATTATAGAAATAATGGTGACAATCCTTGCTCTAATATGGGCTCTATTTTATGTCCATGTCAATACCATTTCGGAATTGCAAAAGCACAGAAAATTAAAAAATACGAAAAGCATAATAACATTCTACAAGGAAATTAAAAAAAAAGAAGTTTCAAATTACCACTTTTATAATATCTCATGTATATTCAAAATAGAAAATGATTTTATTTTATTTTTTTCATTTCCGTTACATATTAACTAGTTTTGTATAGATAAAATTTCTCACACATTACAAAAAATAAATAATAACATTAATTTTAATTAAGAATTTGAAAAAAATTCTGAATTGCAGTTAAAACAGGTTATGAAATACTATGTTGTGATCCGCCTTAGCATGTATTTTCGGGCAGATGCTGTATGAGCCCCCGCCAAAAGTGTGATTTTAATTGTGTGAAATGCGATGTGACAAACATACCATACTTTTTCTTACGTAATTGGGATTTATTACCGGGGAAAAGGGAATTTCATAAATTGATCAAAAACGGATAAAGTAATAATTGCAATGCCCCACACAAAATAAATACGTAATTTTAAAAATTGCAACAACTATTTAAAAAAAAAAGATTTTATCATATACTAAAATTTAAGGCTTATAAACAAATACTATATAAATATATTTTTTCTCAACTAATGTAAACAGTACGCGTTTATTGTACAGTTAAAGTTTAAAAAGTAAAACATTGAAAAAAAAAATTATGCAAAGATTTTTTTTCCAAAATAATTTATTATTGTTTTCTAAACAAAATAAAAGGATGATAGTGTTCCTTCATTTCTGGATTTCTTCAAATTCTACATAGTTATATCTACCCAGTCTACATTATAAAGGACAAATTGAGGATGTATGCGTAAGGCATACTTCTTTCTTCGAATGGAAAAACTTTCAAATTTTAAATGAACGATATGATATAATGATATATGATAATTTTAAATGATCGATAACGATTTTAAATGAATGAAATTTTAAATGAAACTTTTACACCGTCGAATAGGGAAAATATTATTTTAAATTTATTTTGTTTAAAAGATTTTCGTCAATTTGTTTTTAAGTTATTATTATTATTATTATTATTATTATTATTATTATTATTATTATTATTATTATTATTATTATTATTATTATTATTATTATTTGTAACTTTTAAAGCTTTTTTTTCTGATCGTGGCAACAGACGTATTCCAAAATAATGAGGACATCAAAAGGATTCAGATATGTCTCAAAATCCCAACTTATTCGCTACTGAGAAAAACAAAATGCAAAAAAAAAAAAAAAAAAAAAAGTGAATATTTCACTGTTTTCATTTTCTGCTGAAATACAGTGTTCATAAAATAATTGAAAAAAATATTGAAAACTCAATTGAAAAAAAAATAAATAAATAAATACCACTAATTTTACTGTTGTTTTCTTTTCTTAAATACAATCAAGTGCGATTTCAAGCATCGTATTTTAAGGCTTTATACTTTTTTGCTTGTTTAAAAAATTCTTTAATAAATTTTAGCTGTCATTTTACAGAATAAGTTATGATATATTATGATTAATGAGTTTTCTCAGATCACGACCTAAATACACTTTCTTTTTGTTAATAATCTCTATGAAAAGATTTTTATTTTTACAAAACTTATCATGTCATGTATAAAAAATAAAATTAATGAATTGTCATAAAGCTTCCATAAAAAATGTTTTTCTTCTTGTATTTTAAATAAAAATAATTAAAAAATGATTATGTGTAAAAGGCATTTATTTTACAATTTTGTAGCATTTTTAATTTTTAGCATAAAAACTATTTAACAAATGTTAAAATATTTCTGCTTTAATTATCTTTTAGTTTATTTTTGGGAAAAAAATATATAAAAAGTTAAAAGTAAAATGAAATAAATAAGTAACAAAAATTTAATATCATATGGAAATATTTAAATCAAACTTACCCCAAAATACTGGATGATATGTCGGCATTATTTCAAACTATCCGATATGATAAATATATTTTTCATATTTCATGGCATTTTGATGTATTGTGCAGTGCATGTTACACACTATGCAAAATCGGCACGTCTTCAGCTTGTGCAGAAACTTAGATGCTGACTGTCTCAAAGTATTCAATATGTGCATTTTTTTCTAAATGTCAAAATGTTGAATGCTGCATATTCAAGACTTTTCCATAAAAAAATGTAATTATTCTGTTTTTACTAAACATTCTTACAATGTCAAATTATCCAATATGAAAATATTCAATTACTCTCATATACTTCTAATATAACAATGTTCATTTATAAAATTTCAGTCCATGAAAATAAGAAAGTCAAATGAATTATTAGTATTGTTATTACAGATCATTTTTACAATCCTGAGGATCTTTTGAAACATTAAAGTTTAAGAGACCATATATAATGGGTTTTGATTTAGAGTTTTAAAAATACTTTAATAAATCTTAGCTGTCATTTTACAAGGTTATCTATAATGCATTTAGGTTAATGAGCTTTCTCAGATCTAGAACTAATTTCATTTTTTCTTTCCGTTAATGAATTTTACAAAGAGGCTTTTTTGTATATTGATATTTTCTTTTTCTTTTTACAAAGATCACATAATAATTAAGAATGAAAGTTAAAGACTATTCAGTTAACTGGGAATAAGAGAACAAATATATTTCTTTGATTATTATTCATGTTTAAAGAATAAATAAGATTCATTTTAAATATTCATTACTTTTAGCAGTTTCAGAAACAGAAAAGTTCTGTAATATGTGTTTTTTAAATATTTCGTTTCAAAATAGTAGTATATAACTAGAATGTGGGTACTAAAATCTTGATAATGTACATAATGTAGCAAATAACATAAAATGTACTGGCTAGTCAATGGAAAAATAAAAAGGTTGAAATTTACATAACTGAATACAGAAAATCAATGGGAATTCAGATTGCAGTCTGTGAATTATTAAAATAATAACATACACTGAAAGAAAAATTAACTCACAATAGTATGATTTTCGATGAAATTGCTTTTTAGTAATGTTGTATTATGGCTTATAGATAGCTCAAGTAATTTAATTTAGAAAGCAAATGCATTCAACCGGGAAACTTTGGCCTACATTTAAGAAACTTTGATTTCTGCTGCCACGGTGGAATGTTGGTGAATTATTTACAATGAGCTGCTTACCTAAAGCCAGTGCTACCAACACTATTTTGAAACCAAAACTTTTCCAATAACTCAACTGCTGTAATAATAATAATAATAATAATAATAATAATAATAATAATAATAATAATAATAATAATAATCTTTTTTGTCTTTTGGGCCGAAGTTATCCTTATGTGACAAAATTACCCTAGTTGATTATATACATTTTTATATACGTTAATCTTTTGTATTTGATAAAAGTAAGTCTGATGTCACTATAAATGTAAAGTGATGATTTTCAGAAAAGTTTTAGGGAAGTTTTTTAAAGAATTTTATCTTTTATTTAGTTAAATCGACATGTTATTTAGGTAGATTATTCTACATCATTAAAAAACCCCTAAATGTACGAATAAAACTATATTTTAAAAAATTATAAATAATAATGTAAAACGAATTATTAGTATTCTTGTCACAGATCATTTTTAATATTCTCGAGGTTTTTTAAAGCATTAAAGTGTAAGAGACCGTATATAATGGGTTTTTATTTAAAAACGCTGTGTGAATACGTGTATGATCGGGTTTTTAAAAATACTTTAAAAATACTTTAAAAATACTTTAATACATCTCAGCTGTAATTTTACAGGGTAATTTATTATGCATTTATATTAATGAGCTTTCTCAGATCTAGAAATAAATTCACTTTTTCTTTTCGTTAATGAATTTTACCAAGAAGATTTTTTTTTCTTACATTGGGCTTTTTTGTATTGCAATATTATTGCTTTTTTACAAAAAAGCAAAAACCATCACATAATATTTAAGACGGGAAATTAATGATTATTCAATAAATTGGGAATAATAGAATAAATATCTTTCTTTAATTATTTTTCATGTTTAAAGAATGAATAAGATTAATTTTAAATATTCATTCCTTTTAGAAGTTTTAGTATTTGGAAAGTTCTGTAATATATATATCACATTTCTGAATAATAAAATATAGTTAAATTGTGGGTTCTAAATTAATGATGGTGTTCATAACATAACGAATAATATAAACAAATATGGCAGGTCAATGAAAAAAAAAACATTGCAATTCACATAATTAAACACAGAAAATACACAGAAATTCAGATAGAGCTGTAAGTTAATTAAATAATAAAATACGCTGGAACAACATTTGCATCAAAATAGTTCGATGTTTGATGAAAACATTTTTTTTAGGTATATTGCATTATGGCTCGTAATATTTCAAATATTTTAATTTATAAAGCAGTTAAATGGTAGCTTAGGCTCACATTTAAAAAGCATTGTTTAATATTATAACATTTAAAAAACTGCTGGCACCATTACTGCCAGCAGCTTTTGCCTTAAATTTAATGGATTTGTTTTACAGCTTGGCAGACGTGCTGACGAGTAGCTTGAATAGTTCTCACAAAGTCAGTTATACTATTTGAAGTTATTATGTACTTTGGTGTGTTCTTTTTAGAATAGAATATTATTAAATTCTCAAAAGAAATGTCTAATTTTTAAACGTTTGGTTAATTATTATTAGTACATACTGTTTAGTGCAATGAAACTGTCAGTTTAATTGTATAACAAAAAGAAGTGAAAATATTTTTGCTCTTACTGTTCAATTAGTCGCTTGAACAAAAGAAAATAAACATATTATTTCGAACATGAGGAATTGAATACTACAGAAAACTCCGTAAAAATAATTATTGAATGTTAAGTTTTTTCAAAAGAAAATTTGTCTTTTTTGTTATGTAAATGCTAGTGCATTTTACAGCCAATAAACAGGTTACAAAATGGTTAAAACAAAATTCGTTCACATAATAACGTCTTAATAATAGAGTATCATAATGTCTTATTCGCAAAATGTTTACATCTGGACGAAAAATTTTTTGTTGTATAATTACAGTGTCTAAAACGGAAAGTTGTCAAAAATGAAAGTTTTTTTTATGTCAATAGGAATTCTGAGTAAGCAAATATTAATGATTTTTTTATGCATCACAAAACACGATTCAAATATGAAAACATGTGACTGCATTAAAAAAATAGCATTTAAATTCTCATTTAAAAAAAGAGTGTAGAAATTTACTTTTCTGTTGGTATTTCTTTCAGCATATTTTTCATTTTATTATGAAAAACTCGCTACACCATTTTTGTATTATTTTATATAAATTATATTATTAATTTTTTATATAAAAGTACTAAAATACATTTTATTTGTAATAATAAAAAAACAGTAGAAGAAGAATATAAATAACTGATTTAGCACGAATATTTCGTTTAAAGAAATGCTGCTGTAAAAGTTTCCTTTACTACAAAAAGTAATAAGTTTTATAGTTTATTTTTTAAAGCTGTAAACACAGAATTAAATTACGATATTCATAAGTTTTGCTTAGTTAAAAAAAAAAAAATAAGACTGAAGTCACATATTTATATAAAAATAAATAAACAGAGGAGAAATTTAAGACATATTTTAAAAAAAATAACGTTATATGTAGAACATAACTTTTATTGTATCCAAAATGTAAAACATTATTAATGTTAGAGACGGCATTGTATGCTTATATAATTTTATTTCGTTATTATTATTTTATATACAACATTTTTCGATTATTTAAGTCACATAAGTCAAGTTTTGTTATTATTTGATATAATAATTATTTAGAAAAACCCTTTACATTTTTATATGTATGTAGCATTTTAAAATGACTAATATGTAAATACATATTTTTCAAATCATATGTCCTAGAAATAAATTTAACTTTTTTTCTATACTACACTACTGTTTTCATGATAAATTCTTGAATATGTGTAATTTTCTAAACAAACACGCATCAAATACAGTATTTTATAGCCTCGTTTATGATAGCCATATCTCATAAATTGCTTACTCACTTTATAACTTCATGTGCACAAAGCAGAATATTTGACTCGCAAAATGACTCTAAAATATGGCAATTTAAGATGATAAATGGATGTATTCAACTTTTCAAAAAGCAGAGGAAAGTAACTAAACAGGGCAATAACTGACGTCTGCATTGAAGTATTAATAGAAAATAAGTTACATGCGTGACTATATCATTAAAAAAAAGAAATATGTAAACATTATTCTTCAAATCTTTATAATAGTAATTTTTTAATTGAAATATATAAAATATAAATCGTAAACCTTAGAATTGAAAGAGGAATATTCCAAAAATATTCCGAACAATTCCGATTTCTTAACTGGCAATGTCTAAAAAAGCCGAAATTATTTTTAAATTTCTCTTTAGATGAACAAAATTCTGTAAGTTTATGTATGTATATTTATTGCACTAAGATGACATATATATATATTTACACACACCGTAAAATATGCCGTTAAATTTTGAACTGAAAAACGCAGTACCTTTGAAAAAACTTTAAATTAAATATGCAATCAAAAGAATTTTCTTCATACAATATTATCACTTTAATTATGTCATACATTCCCCGTATAATTATTTTTCTTTAACTATATGACTTCAGTCTTATTTAATTTTTTTAACAAAACAAAACTTTTAAATAACGTAATTTAAAACGTAAAAAAATAATCTGTAAAACTTAATGCTTTTTGTAATAACGTAATCTTTTAAAACTACATTCCTTTAAATGAAACATCCGTGGTAAAATTTTATTTATATTCTTCATCGTCTGTCTTTTTTTTAATCTCTACCTACTATAAGTATAGAAAGGATATTAAATGACAAAAAAATATTTGTACCACTTTAACTGCTTTCATTTCTATAAATATCAAAGAAAGACATAGTAATTTCATTTAATCAACAACGAAATAATAAGAACGGGAAGAACAGTTTCTCAAAGTATGAGAGAAGCAGATTACTTTATATAAACAGAGACTTATGAAAATAATAATTTTTGTCACATAGATATGAGAAAAAAGTAAGATAATGCAATAAATAAAGTTTATTAGAAAAACCACTTAATATTATTAAACGAAATTCGGCAAAAATGCATCATACATGTACGGCAAATAATCCTGACGCATAAATTGGAGTTGAGTAACATAAAAATCACCGTCTAATAAAGATATTGATACAGAAAACACATTTTGCTTACATAAAATCGCATTTTACTGAAATAAAATGAAAAATGATGTAAAAATATACTATACTTGTTTTTTTTTCCTTCAAATGATTGTGCTACCATAAAGGAAACGGAATTTGATTCGTATCCCGATAAAAATGGCTTTTTTTTTACGTTGTAGTTTTAGAAATATAATTTACACAACTTTAATTTTTAGAGCAGAAAAAAAAATCACCAGTTTACACACCAACATTATTAGCGGTAACTGCGCTTAATAATTATTTTTATATTATGCATTTTTTATATTTATATACTATATATATTTTTAAGCTTTAGTGATTTTATTAGCAATTCCTTCTGTTCTACTTGTTTACCTTCAATTTCTCTTTAAATGTAAGATCATAATCAAATAACCCTTTTTTTAAGTACCATATTTTGTTTTCGGATTTTCCGAGCATTATTGTTTAAATGGAATGTTACATTATTATACTCTGGTTGCACTGCGTACATTTTAGGAGTGATTCCGGACTTGTTAATTACCTCTCTGAAGCTCTGAAAGCAACAGTAAGTAAATAAGGGGATATAAGCATAAATCAAACATTTTGTGCGAATTTTAATACGTAAAATAAAAATATTAAATTTTTAGCGCGTTAGCTGTGTTTTAGCGCGCTAATACGCATAAACAAAACCCTAAAAACATCACATACGGTCATTTCCTAGACACTCTTATCCACTTTCTAAAAAAAAATCTTATTTGAAAAAAAAATTATATCAATGCAAAACTGAGCCATACTAATTTGAATAATTCAGAAAAAGACTCACTCAAAAGTCTTAAATCTAATCCTGTTACCATTTATAACTAAAGCTGTGGAATTAAATAAAACTGATTGTGTTCAAAATGTATTAAAATTAATTAATGAGATTTCTTACGTCAATGTTTTAAGAAAAAACATATACCCCTGAACGTAATAACATCAAATCTGCAGTGATTTAACCCACCTTAACTGCTCATTCTGGGAAAAATTCTCTCATAACGCCTTGGGCAAACTAGTTTTATTTATCCATTGCTAACAGGCTATGCCCGCTTCACTGGTCTATTTTTCAAATGTACCTCTTGATAAAAAATATGATTGATTCAACCTTGCATTTAAATTAATATGGACATTGACCCTGAAAGTATTTTTGTACTTGCTCAAAACGAAGCGAACGGTATTTAAATGTTATTGCATCTTAAGCGTTTTAAGCAAAATTTGGGCTATTCAGAAAAAACTCTTTTAAGGTAGATATTCAGTGCAGTGGTTGGGAGAAAAATATATTTGTTATGAACATCAGATATTAAAATGTTCTCTAGCCACCACATTGAGATGAGAAATGAAAGATAATTACAATGATTGCAAAGAGTGATCACTGATCATTAATCAAGTTCGGATTATTCACTTTCGCTTATTAGTTCTTAAACTCCTGGGTTCTTAGAGTTATGTGGTTCTGATAGTTGAAATGCAATCTCTCCTGCGTAACATTATATTTCGTGATATACATCTTCTTTTGGGAGTTTTATTGCTGCTTTCTATAATCGAAAAGAAAGTAAATACAGGCAAAAAATATAATAAATCATTCGCATTCAAACAACGGTGTTTAATTTTTATACTTAAAATGAACCTTAGTTATGTAAAAGTAGATTTTTAAAACTGAATAAAATTAAAATAAGAGTTACAATTATAAGACTTACAAGGGTATTACTTTTGGTGTTGCTGGCTCCTAGCATGGAGACCCGTTTCTTTTTTGAAGACCTATACATAAAGTAAGACAGCTGATAAAAAATATCTGTTAAAACCCTTTTTATAAATTTTTTAATATTTTTTATAAATTTTATATTCTATTTTTATTTCTTTATTTTACGCCAAAGGTCAGTTAAGTCGCCAAATATAGTCCTAGAAACTTTTCACTAGTCTTGTTTTGTGGCTGTGACACTCGGCTACGGTTGCAGGAAAATTCTACTTTTGAAATTACGCCAATTTTTCCCGACGAAAATATTAATATAATGTCGAAACTTTTCAAATCCAAATTCGTAAGTTTTTAAAAGAATGTTTAAATCTTTTTTCAATTTTTTATATTTATTATTAACTAATTTATATTTTTAAAATGAATTAAAAAAATAAACTAGGTTAATAGTCCGATATGTGTCTTTGAAAATAGCATTTTCCGAAAGTTATGCTGCGGCAAAATAAAGAAAAATATCACTTTAACAGAAAAATATTTTCAATTCTCAAACTTCCTAATATAAGATTTTAGAATGCAACAAATCTCAACACTAGGTGCATGCAACACCAAAAGAAAATCCCGTGATAGACCTCATACCCTATTTGTAGCAATCGATAAATATTGATGTAAGAGTTCAATAAATTCTTCCTTCTTTAAACATGATTTAATCGCAATTATGAAAATATAAACCTTTTAAAAACAAAAGGCTATATAAATTTAATTTATATCCAGTCATTTCCATTCGTATCTTGAAAATTTTCCACTGATAAAGTACTATTTTGGATTTGTCTTCGATAGATGTTCGCAAAATAACATACAATTTTCCTTTTAGAAAATGAAGAATCATAAATTGGATTTTCAAAAGATTCTGAAAACTAATTGAATATTCAATAATATTTTACAGAAAGTAAAGAAAAGGTTCCATTGAACAATTTTAAAATAAAATACTTGTTGTGGTACTTCGGAATGTATAGATTCTCAAAAATTATAAATTACATTTTACGAAATACTGAAAGTAGTTTTGATGTGTTAATATGAGTAATCATTTTCTTCAACATTTAAAAGAGATTTAACGTAAATTTTATAATTTATCAATTACGTCATCTATTTTGCTTTATTTTTAAAATATTGGGATTTAAAAAATTGTAAAGCGTTATCATAATATGTGCTAAATTGAAAATTTATTTTTTTTTATTAATTGTTTGTAATATCAAGTTTATATAATTTCCATAAACTATCATTTTAAATGTAATATATACTTCCGGTACGCCTTGTATATTCCGTCGGCCAATTTCACCATATTACAGAAATCGCCAAACTTATAGCCAAATTATATATATTGACATAGTTTTTAGTTTAAAAAACGAAAAAAAAAGAAATTACTTGAATATTAATAAAAATACAAATAAAAAGTCGAAATAAAATTACTTAGTGATGTTTTAAACAGCTTTATAGTATTTAGTGTCATTGAATGTGACATTCACGGTTGTGCATTATTGGCATTTAATCTTATGGTTTGTAGATAATTTTTTGGTCGACGGGTTAAATCAAGTAGTATTATATTTTCTATAGTTATACTTTATTAATGAAACACTAATTCTTGTAAATCCAATAGAAAGAGCTTATTCCAAGAGAAAATGTATCAAGTCCGAAATCTCTGCAAAATCTACCAAATTCATTAAACATTTAATTTCTTTGCTGAAAGTCAGTAACAAAAAGAATGGTAATTGTAGAAAAAATTTAATCACCCAACCGCTTTCATAGGTCCAGTAATTTTTTTTTTTTTTTTTTTTTTTTTTTTTTAATAATAGCTTTTTTTATTTTCTGGATACTTCACTAGTTTTTGTTATATGAGTTGCTACGGATGATTGACTTTTAAATCATGAATATATATATATATATGTATATATATATGCATATACATATAATTTGGCTTTATATCGATCGAATGCGCAGAAAAAAAATGTATTTAACTATTCATATTTCATGAAATATTTAATAAAGGTATATTCTAATTATATTAATTTATTTCTAATGTACTTTTCCCAAGTTTTCTGAAATTGGCTTTAAGTTTCTTTGAAAACCCCATGTGTTATAAGCAATAAAAACAATGTAAGATTTCTAATTCATCAAAAAATTGGAACTGAGTTTTAGGGCTGATAAACGAAGATGAGAATGAAATACTGAAATCAAACAGAAAAAATAAATATCATTTTGTAAACACATCAGAAATCGGTGTACTACATAAAACTAATATATCATACATATCATAATAAATCGAACGCCAAAATCTATTAGAAATACTGTTCAAATTGTTCTTCGATTGTGGCAAAAAACAATTGCATGCATCAAAATACTCAGCCCTGTGCACGTAAGAGCATATCAGGGGTCACTGGTATGAAATATGCCTCTCCAACATACGTATCGGCTATAGTTTCCCCTTGTTGGGCCATTTTGTATAAGGCACCAATCTTCCGTGCGTATCTGTTCAACAGATTATTTGATATGATAGTACGGTATTGTGGCCACCATGTTTGCTAGATTTGATTCGTCGACTACTGTCTCTGGGGTCACATCAAAGCACAGGTGTGTGTACTGTCTGAGCGTACTTCTCTGGTTGTTCTGAAGCAGTGCATCATCCTTGCTTGGGGCATAGTTCCAGCTGCATGATACAATACATACATGACTCCGTACTGTCATGCATCCATTTGTTCGTTGCCACCAATAAATAACACATTGAGCAGTAAATCTAGTATATTCTGGCTTTTGATGCCTTCATTTTTTATAGTACACCGATTTGTACATATGATAATAAATTGGTATTTTTTTTCTGTTCAGTTTCAATATTTTATTCTTCGCTTCGTGTACGACCCCTAAAGTCAGCTCAAATTTTCAGATGAAGTATTCTTTCTGGTGATTAATCCTCTTTGGTAATGACCCGAATTCACAATACTGGCAAAAGGAGACTTCGAAGAAGAAATGACATTGCATCCTGATATTGAACTCGAATTACTTTAATTCACTATTTAATTAAACAGCCATAAAAGACAAAATTACGTGCAAAAATCTCAAACTCTGAAATTTAATATCTGTGACAGTTTTTTTTTTTAATACAGATGTCAAACATTTGTGTTATGTCAGATATGATATGTGTAAATATTTACTAAATATAATTATAGAGATTGGGAGACCTTATAAAAAGTTAGATTTTGTTTTTTTATTTTTAAAACTGATTATTTTAGCTTAAAATGCTACAACATGAGTATTTACCTCATTTGAAACGTTTTTGTAATTATAATTAAATGTGGACGATCAAAGGTTGAGAAATTAAAGGTCGGCGATAGATAACATGTTGTATAACTAATGCTGGATTTCGCAATAAAAAGTTTATGTGTCATTGTATAATTCAAACTGCGTTCATTTTTTTACCAAGGAAACACCTAAATAGTTAGTTCTAACATATAAAAGTAACTGGATATTTAATAAATCCACATCGTAATAACACATTTTACTGTGACAAAATAAATCTGTATTTCTAGTTTCATTTTTTGATTTAATGTAGTATGACCAAAAATCTTCATAAGAAAAGATTTATAAAGTCTGAAATGATTATTTCTGTTATATTGTTTCCCATCGGCGCCAGAAGATAAAAATGGTTCATATTTATAGTCACCAAGGGAGTTTTATTATATTGTACTAGGAAAGTACTTTTTTTTATTAATAATAAATTCCACTGAGCATAAAAGTCACCCCTTGTAAAAACAATTCAGAATCATATTCTCATCGTCTCATGAATTATTTTTTTAATATTTCATATATAATGAAAATATTATTTTTAGAATATATGTTACTTTTATTTCGCAATTATAATTAAAAAAATCATTTCAGTATAAACAAAAGTAAAAATATATGACGATGATAATAATAATAAATTTTGTTATACATTTTTTATTAATATACAATATTGTTAGATTTCCTTTGATGAATAAAATGATTGAAATAAACTACTGCACATGAAATCTTTTAATTCTATTAAAATATTTTTTTACAAAAAATAGTACTAATTTTTACCTTCATGATGCACCTGGGGATATTATTAGGATGAGCGAAGCGAATCCTCTACTAGGCCACTCAAATTACAATTTGTCGTACACTTTACAAAAAAACTATTCAATATTTTGACTTCAAATTAAACACAAAAATAAAATATGATCTGTAGATTTGCAGAATATAATTTTTTTTACAGTAAAACGTTAAAAAATATATTATTTTAATTAATTTATTTTACATGCATTTCCAATACAGACGCATTTTAGCAAATAAATAAAAAATGAAACGCGTATATTTTCAGAAAAAAAAATGTATAAATCATGGAGTAAGTGATTATAGATAGAATCACGATTAATTTAATAAATAAAATATGTTTTCAATATTCAGCAAAATCGTTTGCACAGATGACACTTAAACATTTAAAAAAAATTGTATTATGGATTTTTTTTTTTTTTTTTTTTTTTTTTTGTAAAGCGGCAACAAAAGAATTTTAAACAAATAAAATGAATTGTTAAATTTGTTATATAAATGAAAAATTAAAAGAATTGCGTGAACTTGTTGCCTCGATTCAAGGTCTTTATAAATGTACTAAAGGAAAAGTTGGCCGATACAGAAATGACAAGTGGACTTCAACCATTTCTTACTTTATCATTTGTATAGAAAGTAATGTTACGTTCTTATTTGTGGACCGAAAAAGGTTTGGTGAACGGGACTTTAGACTTTGTTGCACAATAGATTATCGTATTTGTCGTATTAAAGGAAATCACAAGCCATTAGACTAGATACCGCGAATAATCATGGATAAATTTGAATACTACAATAATTTAACTTAAAAGAATTGGTGCGCAATTCCCCCAATACAGTAGACTCACTCAAATGCGCACAGCTTGGGACCAGAGATTTTGTGGATTTTAGAATTTTGCGGATTTCTGGTCATTGCTTTGTTTAAATTTTTTAAACAGTAATTTGAATGCAATTAATAATCCAATTGATATTATAATGTATGCTTACAATATAATAAAATATTAAAGTAAGTAATAAACTAAAATAATAAAAAATTAGATCATTTTTAAAATGATTAAAATATTAAAAACAAAGGTCTAATTAATAATGTATGATTAAGTGTTCATTATAAAGATGAAATGTATTTTGAATAAATTATTCAATGAAACTTGCTTCATAAATAATGTACAATACTAATTCAGATCAAAATAATAAAGTAAGGAGGTTTCATTCTATTTTTAGCCACACTTAATGACAAAAAAAAGCTTGATTAAGACATATATATTTGGTAAGATTATGATTATCATTGATAACAGGAATATCTTGAATTTTTTAAGAAATAAATTTATTTTTCTTTCAGGAGAAAACATTAGGACAGTAATAGTAACAAAAATTACAAATTAATATATATTTGGAATTGATATAAAACAAAAAAAGTAAAATTTTGTCCTTATATCTGAACTGAATGCTTCATTGTTTACATCCGTAAATTATGTGCGGATTTTAGAGAGTTGTGGATTTTAGGTTTGCGGATTTGAGGGAGTTTACTGTAATTGAATTCTGGAAATATGGAAGCATAAATTGCTCAAGGAAAGAATTTCTTCTGCAGTTAGCTTTTGCTGTTACAATTCATAAATCCCAAGGTTTAACATTAGATGAAGCAGTTGTAGATATTGAGGATATATAGGCACCAGTTGGCTTAAAAACGTACGTAACGTTGTCAAGAGTGAAAATCCTTCAAAATTAAGCATTCAATAGAAATCTTCCTTGCGAAAAATTCTTTAATATCAAAAATTCTCATGCACTAACATGTATAAAAACGAAGAAAATAGACTAAAAGTTTTACAGTTAAAAATTCATAGTATCGACGAGAGCAGATTTCAAATGTTTTTCCAGAAAATAGGATTTTGCAGAAGTAACTTTCTTCAAGCTTTCTTCAAATATATTATTCTAAAATAGCTATCAAAGATTATTTGAGGTTAATTACAAAGATTGGAAACATTCATATTTCAAACAACTTTAAAAAACACCAGTGGCTACTAGAAATTGTAAAAAAAAAATCTTTAAAAGAATTTTTAGTTGAAAATTTAAAAATATTTTGTAAAAGTTTGTTTCGAAAATATTTTTTATGCCAGTCTTACATAATAAATAGAAAATTCCTAGGAAATTGATAGTTAATTGGCTGAACTTACATTTGTAGAATTAAAATGCGCCAAAACATAAAATAACGTTTTTGTTTAATAAAGATGAAAAAATAATATTAAAAAATATTGTTACTTTCAAATATATGCTTTATAAAAAAATGCTTCGCGAATCCAAACAAAGCATGGCTTTTGCTAGTTAATATTTACAAATATATTTAAATTATTATCAAATAAAGGTAATAAATATTAATTTTTTCAAACTACAAATAAATGTTAACTTTTATTCGTATAAACTTTTTTCTTTACATGAAAATTTTTTAATAGTTACGAAAATATGTTAAAAACTAAAAAGAGCCAAAAATTATATGGTTGTGAAGAACTCAAAACTCAAACTACATTAATTGCACTTGCAATTCCACAAAAAGTATTTCCAGAAAATTTGTATGCTTATTTGTAAACATTTGAAAGTAAATCTATCAAAGCAATGCATAAAATGTAAAATATTAGTTTCATATTATTGCTGTTATTTCATCGTGTGTATCTGCGATAATAATGGATTGAATTTCAATTTACAGCTGTAAATGTATTCATATAAGAAATAAAATAACAAAGCTGTACCTTCTGAGATGAAATTCGATCAACACATGTTGAATTTTCTTTTAAATGAAATTTTTTATTAAAGTGTGATATTTTTAATGATTTTAAGCTGTTTCGTAACGTACAAAATTTACATTGGGTACTACATTTACATAATTAAAAGTTTAAAAATTGTAAAAATAAATAAAATTCTAAAAGTTTGAATACAAATAGCAAACAAATATCAATCTAATTATTTTTTAAATGTAAAACGTTTTATGATAATAGCTGGATCCAGACTGTTTGAACGATAAATTATTCATTTTATTGATATTGTTAAAAAATAAACATATTTTATGCTAAATATATATGAATGCTGAATTTTTTTGAAAGATACCGTATAATAACAATTGCTCTTTTGTAAAGTTTATCAAAAATCATACATTATTATCTAAATGTAAACAAAAAAACTGAAAGAAAGAAATATTTAATAACTCAAATTATTTCATCGATTAATTGTTCATTATTTTATATCACTGTTTTCATGTTCTTTGATGAAACAAAACATCATGCTGTATTTCAAATAATAAGATTTTATAATTTACGAAAAGTTGAATCTAAGTGATAGGAGATATTGCAAAAAACACATATAATAAATTCTTCTTACAAAATCTCCTTCCTTGATATTTAGTAAGAAGTAAATTTATTGTTTTGAAAACATAATAATTTTGGGAAAAATTGGATTTAAAAAGTTTTTTTACACCAATTCTTAATATCAGTTAAATTTTTTGTTCTATTAAAGTGTAAACTCGGTGGTTAATTACAGAAATACTATTATTCCATGTAAATAAACATACATATTATTTTTTCTTCATTTCATAATATTTTTTGAAACATGCATTGTTTTATGCATGCATTATGAAATTATGTGAAAATATTTCCTGTGATATACTTTTCAAAATTTTTAATCTTAAAATTCACATATTATATAATTAATATTATATTTAAGCATTACTTTATACATGAATCAATGTGAATTAATACATACGTGAATTAATTGTTCTTTTGTTAAGACTATCAGTAATCACAGATTATTATAAATGTAAACTAAAAACAGAAAGAAAGAAATATTTCTTCCCTCAAATTATTTCATTGATTGATTGTTCATTATTTTACATCTTTATTTTGATATTGTTTGATGAAACAACGTGTCACGCCGTAATTGAAATAATAAGATTTTATATTTACAAGTATTTGAATCTAAGCGGGAGGAGAGATGACAAAAAGCATGTATTGAATTTTCCATACAAAATCCCTTCTATTGATATAACTAGAAACCAAATGTATTGTTTTGAAAACACAATAATTCTGGAAATTAAAAAAAATATTTTTGGATTTGAAAAGTTTTTCAACATCAATTCTTAATATCAGATAAATTTTCTGTTTTATTAAAGTGTAAGTTCTGTAGTTAATTGTATATATATTTTTATTCCGTCGAAAATTATTATTTTTTAAACTTCTTTTCTTTTTTTATTTCATATCATTTTTTGAAATATGCATTTTTATGCATGCGTTATCAAATTATGGGAAATTTTATGCAGTGATTTATGTTTTTAAATTTATATTCCTAAAATTTGCATGTAATATAATTAATTTTATACTCAAACATTAATTAATACGTCAATTCATTTATTTTTAGAAACCTAATTCATTTTCTAATCGTGATTACATTTATTGGTTTTTAATTTATTTTTTTATAATAGAGAAGATGTACTACAAAGCTGCTTCAGTTAAATTGGAGTTTTGCTGACCACAATTATATTACCCAGATGCGCAATTGAACAGAAAGAAAGCACAGTCAGGATAAACAGAGATAAAAGTATTTCTAGTTTTAAGCATTAATTGTGAGAATGAAAACAGGGTGTGGAAGGCAGATGTTAATAAAAATGTAACGGATAAAAGATTATGATGAACAAAGCCCAGAGCTTTCTTTATTTTGATGTTTTTCACAGACGCAACAGAAAATTTTTGAGAAAGGAAGTTGCATTATTATTTTATACAGAGAGCTCCAAAAGATGAAAAGTTTAACTTCTGCTAGTGGGAGTATGAAAGTTAGAACTTAACTATTAAATGTAGAATTAATTTAACTAATGGGCTTAATAGTGAAAAGGGAAACTAAAATAAAACAAAGAATTTGTTAAAGGGAAATAATTATTGCATTTATGAAGGGGAAAAGATATGTAGCGATAATCTCCGCTACAGTTATGATTTTTTTCTACCAAAAACCATGTTTTTTTCGTCCCTTGACACCATTTTTAATTTTATCAAAAACCTATCATACAGAAATTTTTAGCCCATTTTTAGAAGCAATAATAACTTTAAACTGATTTGATATCTATTTTAATTAAAAAGTTATCGTATTTTTTTTCTTTTTTCACAAAAACCTTCCCTATTTCCACCCGCTTGGTACGATTTTGTCCATTAACAAACTCGACCGAGATTTTATGCCCCTCGATTTTATGTAAAAGTTTGAAGAAGATCTGAGCATAATTATGGAAGTTATCGTGTCTAGAAAAACGTGAAATATATATATATATATAGGTAGATACATAGATATATAAACTTTTTTACTGATGGTAGTTTAGAGTTTAGGAGTCATGATCGGTTTAGATCTGCAATTTTTTTTCAGAAATTTCAACATGGGAGAGAATGCAATAGGTAGTATTTGATACGATTTCTACCTAAAAATGATTAAAACTTTTTAAATATTAATATAATTTAAAATCTAAAAATCATTGAATACAATTTATAATAAAAAATGCCTGTTATTTTGAAACATGCAAAATTTGCTTTCTGGAATGAGAAAAAATATTGGGTGTTGCAAATAAAAAATTTCATTCATTTTGAGTTATTGATTCCTTTTTACATACTGAACGGTCAAATTTCTTTCATCCGAAATTGTAGTAACGTTTTTAACATATTACCTATTACTGTGCTATTATATAATTAATTAAACTTAATTTTTCGGCGTGAAAAATGGCAATTTTTTTTATTTATACATTTTACATTGTGTGAAGACAACGCGAAATGCATGACAGTAAAACTGCAAAATATGAGTAATTATTTTTTTTATACTTTTATAGTAAAGTTCAAAAAGTGAAGATATATTTTAATATTATGAAAGAACAAAATGTAAATTGAAATAAATTTAATGGAAGTTCATTATTCCTGTATTCAAAGAGAGTGAGGTATATTCAAAATAGAAAATGATTTTTTTTTCTCATTAACCACTTAATGATCGCATTAAATTACGGTTTAAAAATTTAAATTCATTATTGCCACCATTTTTTACAAAAAAAAATCATCTGTTTAATGACAAGTAAAATAATACCAGAATAAAACCAATTACACTATTTTATAAATCTGGTGGGATTAAAACAATTCTGAATAATAGCCGTAAAACTTGCAGCCCGTGAATGTCTCGGACGCGACAATTAAGTGGTTAACTAGTTTTGTATAAGTAATATTTCTCACACACTACAAAAAAATAAATATTAGCATTAATTTCAATTTAGAATTTGAAAAAATTCTGAATTGCAATTAACAAAACTTATGAAATAGTATGTTGCGATCCACCTTTAATTGCATTTTCAGACAGATGCTGTCCGAACGAACCTCCAAAAATTTTTAATTGTGTGAAATGTGTTGTGAAAATCATAACATATTTTTTCTTACACAATTGGGATTTATTACCGGTGAAAATGGAATTTCATCAATTAGTCGAAGACGGATAATATAATAATCGCATTCGCACGCACAAAAAAAATATGTAATTTAAAAAATTTCAACCATTTAAGAAAGGTTTTTAAGACTAAAATTTAAGGCTTATAAATAAATACTATATAAATATTTTTTCCTCAACTTTTGTAAATAGTAAGCGTTTATTGTACAATTAAAGTTTAAAAAGGTAAAACATCGCGAAAAAAATTGTTATTTATAGAAAGATTTTCTTAATAAAGGATTTATTATTATTTTTTAAACAAAATAAAGTGATGATAGAGTTTCTTCTTTTCTAAATTCCATCAAATTCTACATAGTTATATCTACCCTGTCAACATTATAAAGAACAAAATGAAGTCGTATGCGCATCGCATACTTCTTTCTGCGAATGGAAAAACTTTCGAATTTTAAATGAAATTTCAATTTTATCATTTTTGGTACTGCAAGATTAATTTAGTACAATCTGTTGGAAATTCATTTTGTTTGACAGTTTTCCTCAATTTGTTTTTGAAATGTGTCTTTATTTATTTGTAATTTTCAATACTTTTTTCTAATCGCATCAACGGACGTATTGCAAAAAATGAGGACATCAAAAGGATTCAGATATGTCTCAAATAAACGACCTATTCTCTACCGAGAAAAACAACTATTTTCTAAATAGGTAAAAAAAAATATATAAATATTTAATTGTTTTCATTTTCAGCTAAAACACAGTGTTCATAAAAAAAAGAAAGAAAAAAGAAACGATTTCAACTGAAAAAAAATACCACTAATTTTACTGTCGTTTTCTTTTCTTAAATAAAATCACGTACGATTTCAAACATCGTATTTTGGCTTTAAACTTTTTTGCTTGCTTTAAAAAAATCTTTAATAAATTTTAGCTGTCATTTTACAGAATAAGTTATGATATATTATGATTAATGAGCCTTCTCAGATCTCGACCTCAATACACTTTCTTTGTGTTAATGATCTCAATGAAAAGATTTTTATTTTTCAAAAAATTATCATGTAATGTATAAAAAAGAAAATTAATGAATTGTCATAAAGCTTCCATCAAAAAAAGTTTTTTGTCTTGTACTTTAAATAAAAATAATTAAAAAAATGATTATATGCAAAAGGCATTTATTTTAAAATTTCATAACATTTTTAATTTTTAGCATAAAAAAAATTAACAAATGTTAAATTTTTCTACTTTAATCTTCTACATTTGGTGAAAAAAATTTAAACTGAAAAATAAAATAAAATAAATAAATAACAAAATTTGAATATCATATGGAAATATTTCAATCAATTTTACCCCAAAATACTGGGTGATATGTCGGTATTATTTCAAACTGTCTATATAAAAATATATATATATTTCATATTTCATGCCATTTTGAAGTATTGTGCGTGTTACATTCTATGCAAAATCGTCACGTCTTTAGCTTGCTTAGAAACTTAAAGAATGATATTTTCAAAGTATCCAATATGTGCATTTGTTTTTCTAAAATTTACTATGTGAAATTGTCAAATGCGGCATATTCAAGACTTTGGCATAAAAATGTAATATTTCTGTTTTTACTAATCATTCATACAATGTCAAATTATCCAATATGAAAATATTCACTTTTGAGGCTGGAATAAAATTGTTGTTATTGTGGTTTCAAAATCAGCTACAGCCAGAAATATGAAATGTGCTGTTTTATATCCATTTAAGCATGCTGTTACTTTATTGTTTATAGCAGTAAAGTAAAATATATAATTTAAAAAATTCAAACAACTATTTGGAATATGATTTTTCCAAATATGATCTGATGATTCGTCTCTATTCATTTTGTTTTTTCTTTTACTTTTTTCTTTATTTGGACTAACAGTTTGATTTCTTGTTGAAATCAGAACTCTTCTAATTGTGAAGAATTTCGAAAAGTGGACACCGATTTCCTAATGAAAATGTTTCAATGTGTTCATTGAATTTATAAAAATCAGTAAAAACATCATAAATTTAAGTCATAACAGAGTCATATATTATGTACGCCATGGATTAAACATTAATATTCCTCATAAGGAAATGCAAAAATTACAAGCTCTATTTTCGACCTAAAACAACAACCATTAGCAATCATGAAACATTGGATTATTCGGATTATATAAAATTTCTTATTTGCACAAGTTAAATTACATAATTTCTTCAATTAAAACAAAGAATATGCACTAATAAATAAAAACATTTTTTAAAAGTTGTTTATTTTTTATAAAATATAAGAGAAAAAAGAAATAATTCACGAATCACAATAAAATATTATACTATTGTAAATTTTTAATGCTAAAAATATATAGCGAAAAATGACACATATTTTAATTTCCGTTGTCTCAACAATAACTAGAAAAAAATCCGGAAGCACGTAAAACGAGAGTGACAGTAAAGAAAATATTCATAGAAATTATTTCACAAATGTTTTTCAAAGCGTTAAAGCTTTTGAGAAAATTCCAAATTTCCGTCCTTCAAAAACTTTTAAGTCTCTTGATAGCCGAACTAAATATTTTTTGGTTTCTATACTAAGAAATATCTTTCATAGGTTTATAAAAAAATACATTTCTTTGGTTTGTAACCAGATGAGAACATGAAATCCATTTGTGAAAGTGATTGTGAACATAACTGTCATAAGAAAAAAAAAAAGAACTCAAAAATGCGCAGAAATTTATTCTTTATAAAATCTAAAATAAATATTATTTCACATTTTTTTCGTACAAGACATTCTTTATCTCGAAAATATTTGTTTATAAGTATATAAATTGCTTTGGGACAAGAGAGTTAATAAGAACCGAACGAAATATTCATTGGTTTCTTGTACTAAGAAATATATTTCTTAGGTTTATAAACAAATACATTTCTTTGGTTTGTAACCAGATGAGAGCACGAAATCCATTTGTGAAAGTGACTGTGGTATTAAAAAAATGACAACATAAAAATGCGCAGAATTTTATTTTTGATAAAATCGAAAATAAATATTATTTCACATATTTTCTCATACAAGTCTTTTTTTATCTCGAAAATATTTGTTTATAAATAGATGATTTGCTTTGAGACAAGGGTGTTAATAAGAAGCATATCTCAGATATTTGTTATAAAGCTTAGCGAAGTTTCTATCACTAAATATAACTAATTTGGAATTATTCCAATTTTTTCGAACGCTGTAAAAATTGTAAGTGTTTAGTGATATGGTAATAGAATATTTAATTTAATTTTGTATCCTAAATTTACAGTTTTTCAATTCGCAGAATTGAAATATTTTATAAAATAACGCTGTATTATTCAATGAATTTCCTTTTCATAAATACAAAGATTAAATTTTGCAAATTGAAATAAATATTACATTGATTCCAATTACTAAAACGTGTAAATTAACACTTCAAAACCAGTAAAAATACATTTATTTCGGCTGTTTACATGCTTAACCCTATCTGTGTCATTTTCAAAAGTTACTTTAGAGTAGAGTTCAAATATGTAAACTATCAAAATAAATGTATTTTCAAATTTTTTTAAACTGTTAATTTCGGCATTTTAGCAATTGAAATTTATAAATTATTACAAGGTGCTAATTTGCTACATATTATATAAATATTTGTACGAAAAGTAAAATGTCATTCTTTCTTTATTTTATACCCTTTTATAAATTTAAATATTAATAAATATTGCTTACTTCTGCCCATTTTAGGTAGATTTCGTATGAAATACTACCTATTGCATTCTCTCCCATGTTGGAATTTCTGAAAAATTTTTGCAGATCTACACCGATCATGACTCCTAGACTCTAAAACTACCATCAGTAAAAAAGTTTATCTATCTGTCTATCTATCTATCTATCTATCTATATATATATATATATATTTCACTTTCTTCTAGACACGATAACTTCCATAATTATGCTCAGATCTTTCTCAAACTTTTACATAAAATCGAGGGGCATAAAATCTCGGTCGAGTTCGTTAATGGGCAAAATCGGACCAAGGGGGTGGAAATACAGAGGGTTTTTGTGAAAACAAAAAAAAAAATGCGATAACTTCTTAATTAAAATAGATATCGAATCAGTTTAAAGTTTATATTGCTTCAAAAAAATGGGCTAAAAGTTTCTGTATGATAGGTTTTTGATAAAATTAAAAATGGGGACAAGGGACGAAAAAAACAGGGTTTTTGGTAGAAAAAAAAATCATATCTTCGTCAATTCTCAAGATATCAAATCCAAATAAATTTTGTGTATATGTGCTTAATATTATCTAAAACTTTTGTATTTACAAGTTTTTGATAGGATCAACTTTTATTGATGAAAAAAATTAAAAACGAAAAGAAAAAGGGGGTGGAAAAAGAAAAAAAAACATAACTTACTCAATTCGTAAGCAATCAAATCTAATTAAATTTATTTTACATCTTCTCAATAATACCACTTATTGGTCATGTATGACATATATGACCAATTATGACATATTGGTCAGTTTTTTGGTAAAGGCAGAATATATTTCAAAAAAAGCTGCCAAAAACGGTACTCTGAACAGAATTTCCCTAAGTGGTCGTGATTGAAAAAATTGAGGAAATATAACAATTTGCGTTTTTCTGAGTCATTTTTAAATCCATTTTTGTTCTCAAACGCATCCATTTTACAGGTTCTCTTATTTAGAAACTATATAATGTGACTGATCGGCCAGTTTTTTTATAAAAGAAAAAAATATATTTCAAAAAAGGCTGCCAAAGTGGGTACTTCCACAAAATTTCCTAAAGCGATTATGATTGCAGATTTGAGGATGTATTTAAATAACAAATTGGTGATATTATTAATCATTTTTAAATCCACTTTAGCTCTCAAATGCATTCAGTTGACATTTTTTTTTTGTTATTTAGGAACTGTGTAATGAGCCGTATTGGTCAGTTTTTTGATAAAGGCTAAATTTATATTTTAAAAAAGCTGTCAAAGAGGGTCAAAGCTGTCAACTTCGCAAAAAATTTCCCAAAGCGATTATGATTAAAGAATTAAGGATGTTTTCAAATAACAAATTGGTCATTTTATAACTCATTTTTAAATTCAATTTTGCTCTCAAACGTATTCAGTTGACAGTTATTTGTTATTTAGGAACTGTGTAATGTGCCGTATTAGTCAGTTTTTTGATAAAGGCTAAATATATATTTAAAAAAAACTGTCAAAGTGGGCACTTCGCACAAAATTTCCCAAAGCGATCTTGCTTATAGAATTTTGGATGCATTCAAATAAAACATTGGTTACTTTATGACTAATTTTTAAATTCAATTTTACTTTCAAACGCATTCAATTGACAATTTTTTGTTATTTAGGAACTATATGATGTACGTACTGGTTGATTTTTTAATAAAGTCAGAATGTATTTCAAAATATGTTGACAAAATGGGCGTTTGAGCCGAATTTCGCTTAAGTTGATTTCGATAAAACCATTTCTTACAGAAAAATTAAATTAAAAAATTTTCAAAAGCTCACAATATAGTTGTGAAATTGGGTTTATCTTTAATAATATTCTGTTTTTTGTTGTTGAAATGAAAACTCTTCGAAATCTACCTCCGCCTATAGGCCAAGCCGACAGGGATTTTTTTTTAAATATATACATTTCTTTATACTCCTACTGTTCATAAGTTTGCTTTTTTATTTACATAATTATATTTAAGTAGCTGAGTTAAGTTTTAACTATATTTAAGTAATATTAATATAGGTGTACATTTAAAATAACGTTAAATTTTGTACTAGTTTAGTTTTATTAGTTCGACTTTTTTTTTTTTTTTTTTTTTTTTTTTTTTTTTTTTTTTTTTTTTAGATTTGCTGTCTTGCTCTTATTTAGCTGGAATTAAAATTAAATATTCCTAAAAAATCCTTGAACATAATATAGAAGTCAACTTTACTGCAAGAGTTTGTAATGATGTCAACACTACACCATATTGCATAAATTTGAACGATTCTATATACAGCTGTGTATCTCTCATTTGTTGTGGAATTTCTAACGAGTGCTATTAATTCATGCTGATTTTATCGGATATAGCTACATTTGTATACATTCATGTATTATTTATATTTCCTACGAACTATATTTTCCCCAATGAATATTCAGTCTAATGTTAGTTATTCAATGAATATTCAGCCTAGCAAGTTTGTAATCAGGTCATTTTTAATATTTTCGAATTATAGCTATATCTAGATTTAAAAGCATAATTAATAAGACAAATATTACTATTTGAAAAAAAAAATAAATATGCATAGATTTTTGAATGAAAAATTATATCAATGTATTTATGAGAAAAACATAATTTAAAATGTAATATTAGCAATAGAATATTAGTAATAGAATAATAGTAATGTACTCGTAATTAAAAGAAAAAAATAATTTTTAATTTCAAAATAAACTGCATTTACTTCATTTGCCTTACATATATTTTTGAAATAATATTTGTTTATTTACATTTCTTTTCTATTTAAAATGTAACTTTAATTCATAAAATTGTTTTTCAACACATATTTAATATACATACGTGTGTGTGTCTGTGTGTGAATCATTTTGTGTTATAAAATATCAATCCCATTTTATTTTTTCCCAGAAACCTTTTTACTTTTTCTGTAACTTTATTTTTAAAATGTACATTTTCAACTAAATGAACAAAACACTTCTCTAATAACAAATAATTTTCTTAGGAAATGATTCTGTTGATCTTCTTTCTAAGATTAATGATTTTTCCCTTTCCGTATGTTCAAAGTGCATTTTTCTAAACACTAACAATGAAATTACGGTTCCTGTTTTCGCCTAATTAACTCGTTTGATAGACACAAATGGTGAAATTCCCAGCGGCTGTAATTTTTAACACCGGGTGTATTCTCATTTGAAGCTTTTAATTGGAAAATATTTAATGTTTTTAATAAGGAATATATGGAAAAGCTCCAATAAAGTAAAATATTTATCGTCGTTAAAGAGTCGTTGATTAAAAGAAATAGATATGGATTTTTCTGATGATTAAGGTATTTTTAAAGATAAAAATAGTTTAAGTTATAACGTTTATAAAGTTTATAAAGTTTCTTAAAATGATTTCCACTTTGTAGCAAAATGAAAACGTCATACATGGGAGAATTTTAT
Source organism: Maratus speculifer (assembly GCA_964019185.1). NCBI lineage: Eukaryota > Metazoa > Arthropoda > Arachnida > Araneae > Salticidae > Maratus > Maratus speculifer. The sequence goes on from OZ025290.1 coordinate 97,795,369, forward strand.
TAAACTTTACGGTTTTCAAAAAGAAACGCTAAAGGAAGAAATAATGATAGTGTTAATTTATGGAAGAAATAAGAAAACAAACCTATTAGGACTTATTAACAGCTTTTATTTGAAATGCCTCATATTTATTTGATCGAAAAAAATCCAGATATTTACATAAAAAATTGTTATCAAAGCTTTAAAAAGTTTTTAAATTATATAGTGACAGATGTGTATGATGTAGAAATATAACATTAGAAAGGAAGAAAAAAATAATGTAGCAAGCATAGATTTTGAAACATTTTCCAGCATATTCAGATTAAACTGCACCGTATAATATATTTAAATATTATGTCTAATTCAACCATATGGAAATGCTTAACACATTTGAAATTCCATTTTAAGCTGTTCCTATCTATAATGAGAAAATTATCCGGAATCGTTCAGAAAGTCTGTGTATGATATATGAATATATATATATATATATATATATATATATATATATATATATATATATATATATACATATACATATACAGGGTGCTTATAATTAAAGTCCGAGTTTCAAAACGCTCTAAAAATCGAACCACTCGTTAGAATGGCGTTTAAATTTAACAGCGTATTATTGAAGAAGGGAGAAAGAACATGAACCAAAAAAAAGTTCAAAATTTTAGCGGCAGATGGCGCTTTGGGCGTCAGAATTTCGAGTACAAAGGACAAATCGTAAAACAACGGCTAAGGCGTAAGTTACACGATATAAACCAACTGTATTGTTCAGTGTGCATGACTATACGCGTGTGATACTGTTAGTTACGTAAGCCTGTCCACCACGGCAAGGTCGTACCACATCGGATGGGAAAAATAGTTTTTTAATTGTCCTGAGGCCAAAAACCGCATAAAAAGCATCTCGCCAATCGGTTTTTAATTGTCCTGAGGTCAAAAACCGCATAAAAAGCATCCATCTAACCGGTTTTTAACTGTCCTGAGGCCAAAAACCGCATAAAAAGCATCCATCTAATTGGTTTTTAAGTTTGGCGAGACTGGTGCAAAACATGTTCAATATGCTGTCCGCCGTTGTGGGTAACAAGATTAAATCGGGAAACAGCATGATCCACAACCGATCGAATTGTATCCGGGGTCAAGTTCAGAATGTGTTGCGCAATACGTGTCTTTAATTCAGCTACGTTGACAATCGGAGTACTGAACAAAATATCCTCCAGATAACCCCACAGCCAGAAATCACACGGATTAAGATCAGGCGATTGGGCCGGCCAGGCTGTACGGAAATGACGACTGATAATTCTAGCATTTCCGAAATGCTAGAATAATATACGGCCGAAATGCTAGAATAATATAGAAGAAATACGGCCCTATAATAAATGATGCCGTAAATCCGCATCACACAGTGTCCTTTGCAGGATGAAGTGGTGCTGGGTTCGTTGCGAGTGGTTTTCTGTTGCCCATATTCGGCAATTCTGTGTATTGGCATATCCCGTCAGGTCGAAATGGGCTTCGTCTGCCCACAAAATTTTCCACGGCCAATCATTATCCACTTCCATGCGAGCGAGAAATTCCAAAGCAAAACGCTCTCTTGCTGGCAGGTCAGAAGGGAATAACTCCTGCACATGAGAAATTTTATACGGATAGCATTGCAGGATGTTTCATCGAATGTTATGTACCGTGCTCACAGGCCTGTTCAATGTTCGGGCAATTCTCCGTGCACTGCATGGTTGCTCACTACCGCTAGACTCTTCCTGAACTGCTGTGGCCACTTCTTCAACTACCACCGATTCACATCTTTTTCTTCCTCTACCAGACTGCACATCAAACGAACCTGTATTTTCGAATTTTTGCATCATTTTCACCAGACCTCTGACAATCATCGGTCCAGCGTCTTTTTTCATACCCTTGAGAGTCCTGAACTTCTGCAGAGCCACTGGTGCAGAATCACCGTTCTTGTAATAAAGCTTTACAGGCAGAGCGCGATCATTCATTGAGACACTCATGGCCAACGTCTGAGAAGCGAAATGAGGAAACACCATTTACCCAACGCTTTTATAACACCTGAAATTGTCGTGCGCATGCCAGGTATTTTAATTTACATATACTGACGCTTACAGCGCCATATGTCACTCAAATTTGGAACTTTTTTTTTGTTCATGTTCTTTCCTCCTTCTTCAATAATACGCTGTTAAATTTTGACGCCATTCTAACGAGTGGTTCGCTTTTTAGAGCGTTTTGAAACTCGGACTTTAATTATAATCACCCTGTATATATATATATGTATATGTGTCTGTGTCTGTGTGTGTGTGTATCTATTTATTACATACATGCCAAAATCTAGTTCAGCTGGGAAATGCATGTACTGTTATTTGAAAATTCCGCTTCAACTATTTCCTATAATAAAAAGATAAAAAGTAAATACTTTTATGCAGTCCTGTATATTAGGTATAGAATTGATATGTAACAAGTAACATGCAAATGATTACTTAAATTAAAAAGGGCATACCGAATTTTAAAACACAAACTCAGGCTATTATTAACTTAAGGCAGTACTGCGACCGATTTCTTTTGTGCCTGTCTATAAATGATTAACAAATGCTATGAAAGTCCTGTTTTAACGTAATTATAATGAAATTAAGTAAATTATGTCAGTTTCAGCACATTTGAAATAGTCCATTAAAATATTCTGCAAACGATTTTTTCCAAATCCCATAATGTAATGGAATTATTTTGAATGTCCCTGTAAATGAACTATTAATCCTACATAATTCATATACAATACCAAGCATGCTTGAGTGACCCTAAATAATCTTTATCAATTGCATGAAAATCAGAGTATATTTATGGGAGTTATATCGTGGACAGACGGACAGACAAACCGAAAGAAAAAGTTCTTGTATTGAGTTTTGCATTATGCTATTGAGCGTCTCAACACTGGCCCTGTTGTTTCGATGAGGTAGGAACCTTGAAGAATTTTTGTTGTTTGTACCTGTATCTACAATAGATAATTTTTCTTGGAATTATTGAATTTGTTTTTGGGATACACCATGTATAAGAGCTGCGTTTAAAAAATCGCCTTATCACAAAAAAGCACTTTTAATTGATCTTTTTTATTGGTAAATCTGCAACGAAATAGCACTGCAATTCGCAAAGTATCTAGTTTGATGCAATATTTTGACATTCTACAATCGCGGTTAACCATAAGAACAAGATTAAACCGTCAAAGATTTTTTGTGATTTCACAAAATTTGTCAACAAACTTGGCGATATTTGGCAGGAAAATCGGCCCCTTCCCTACGGTATCTACGCAGATTTGCATATGCCCGTCGATTATCTATGCACATTTTCATTGGTCCTTTTTCGAATGGTTACTTTTTTTTATATGTAAAGAGTCGTTATTTGTTTCCTTAAATAAACATTTTATAACGCTCTCTGATGCCTGCATTAAAATTTGTAATTGGAGCATTATTTTATAGAACCCTTGTACGACGTATCCTCTGTAATAAAAAGCTATGTTTTGGCTGACGTTTGGCTTTTTAGCTAATTGCTGCCATAGATTTATCTCGGAAAATGAAGTTACATTTCAAATTGCTGAAACAAATGCTAGATAAAAACGTATTTGTCCAAAAATTGTTAGACAATATGCGTTAGAAAGTTAAAAAATTGTATTTTTCTTCATAGACATTTAAAATATAATGATTGAGGTGTTTATCAAATATTCAAATATTAAATTTTAAAAGATGCCGAATTCCACAATGGAGTACCACAGTGAAATTTTCATCCATAAAAAGATTACTTTAATAGTAATTTGTCCTGATGTGTACATGCAAAAATATGTACTAAGGTATCCTGGGATAATAACGCCACGTTAAGGGTCTACCAATTTTCACGGCTTAGTTTTAAATTGTATTTTTCTAACAAATATAGGATTTGATGCAGCAACTCATTGACTATCTATATAAAAATAATTTAACAGATAGCTATTCATAAAATGTAATGGAGTGATTTCTTGACCAATACTATTTGGCGTTATTACCCACCTGTATGGATAATAACGCCATGCTAACAAAACTATAAAATAAGATGGAATAATGGCATGTAGATTACCCATTTCTAAAAATGCAAACTCTACAGCTCTAGAAATCGGCAAATTGCATTCTAAGCTACTGGAAATGTTAATTTTTTTGTGAAAGTGTAGGAAAAATAAAGGTGGGGCGTGAGGAGGGTGGGAAAGGAGGCAAAAGAATAGCAGATTCTAAGCTCATTTTTGCTTAAAAAGGACCGTTTAAATAGAATTATTAGAAACATTGCTCGGTTTTAACTGTGTTTTCTTAAATCAATATTTAGGATGTAGTTCGGCCACTGTTGGGAATGAACCGGGTATTAATGCCAAGGATTGGCGTTATTACCTCGGTTTACTTATTGCCAGTACATTTTAAACTACAAATTATCTCGAGAAGATATCCAAAACCTTCTACAACATTTTGAAAGTACATGAAATGCAGTACAAATTTATGTAATAAACAAAGTATTTCCGGATAAAAAAATAGTCTTCACATCATAAAACGTATTTCGCAAATTTTAGATCAAGCTTTAATTTTAGTTGCTTGTAAAAGAAATAAGGCCCACAAATAGAACAAATTAACTTTAAGCTATTTTTTGCGATTTGTATGACTCAAAACCCTTCTGCGCAGAGCACATGGGTGTCATTAACCAGATAATTTCATAATTATGCATGATATTAGCACTTGGCGTTATTATCCCGCCTGACATTATTACACCAGAATACCTTACTATGTTATCCCGTCGACCAATTTCGCCAAATTATACAAATCGCCAACTCATAGCCAAATTAAACATATTGACATACTTTTCGTTTTAAATAACGAAAAAACAAGTAATTAGCGGAATATTGATAAAAATACAAATTATGTTTTATATGTATTTATTTATATATATTTTTTATGTATTTAAACCCACTATTCTTGGTGTTGTACTTTTCAAGTATACTTTCATTCATTCAGAGGCAAAACAGTCTATTGCTAAACTGTTTCGATGAATAAATGATACTGGAACTTACAAACAAATTTATTTGGAATTAAGAAAAAAAGGGGGTTATAATTTAGACACATAATGAGCTACAAAATTTTTACCAAAACTCTAGTGCCAAAGTGGCATTTTGGATTTAAAATTGAGTGGTTTCATAAACGTACCATTGCTCTTGAAAGGGTTTACTAGCGTTATTTTTAGGAAGACTGAAAATCATTTTGCACTTAATTGCATAAGCATTTTTTTTCAGAAACAAATTATTCAGCGAAATAGAATAATAAGCATCAAATTAAAAACCTAATGCATCGTTAAAAAAATAAATATTAAAAACATGAAAAATTATTCGGTTGTGACAATCTCAAAATTTTTTTTCTTTCTCATGCGCATTAAAGCTTCCAAAAATTAAATATAGCAGCATCACCTGTTATTTTTTTACACCAAAATCTAATCTGCACAAGGTATTTCAAGGTATTTCATTCTGTAATTTGATGAAAATCTGTCTATTAGTATTTGAGATAAAATTATAGCAAAAATCCTAAAAAAAACAAAAAAAAAACAAAAAAACAAAAAAAAAAAAAACTTGATAGAAGCGCTACTTGTTGAGCCATTTACTCCAAAAACTCAAGAATACTCACTGATATCAAAGAATAGCTAAATTTGAAATTTGATGAAAATCCGTGCGTTAGTTTCTGAGGTAGAGCTATTGTGGTAATCATGAATAATGCCGCATACATGCGCTACCTATTGAGGGATTGACTCCTAAAACTAAACAATACTTATTTATATGAGAGACTAAGAAAATCTGAGAAGTGGAGAAAATTAGTGCATTAGTTCTTGCGATAGAATTATTACAGTAATCATGAATAATACGGCATAGCAGCACTACTTGCTGTGCGATTTACATCAAAACCTAATTAAATCCATATAATATCAACGACTAACGGAATTAGACATTTTATGAAAATCCATCCAATAGTTCTTGAAATATATCTATTGTGAAAATCGTGAAAAAGGCAGTAAAATAATGCCACTTGTTGGCCGATGTACAACAAAAACTAATGAAATCCAATTTATATTACGGTATAATTCAATATTAAGGTCTAATTGAAGTTTTGTGAAATTCTGAGCATTAGTACTTGAGATAGAGCGCCCACAATATTATGTCACAGATAGATATATAGACAGACTGACCGACTCGAAGAAAGATATTTTGTAAAACCGCGTTTTCCGGAATCGTTTACCCATAAAACATGTAAATCTATTAAAAAGTACAATTTAAAAAATTTCCCCAATCCAATATTTTTTTCTTTTAAGGATAGAAGAAAGTAAAAATGGTGCATTCAAAAATTTATCTTCATACAGTCGATGCACATCTGAACACTGGTAATTAAAGTAACGGCTAAGGTGTGTATATATTCTTAGAAAAGAGCGGAATTTAAAAATCGATAAATAACTTTTCTAATATAAGTATTCATATTTTTCAGAGATTTCCGAGCAGACTACCGGCAATTTAACTGCGATTTGAATAAAAAACGTAATATCCGGTTCCGTTTTTCACATTTTATCGGAATGTCACAGTCATTTACGAGATATTTTTCGTATCCAATTACAGATATTTCTTCCCATATTACAGATATCCAAAAAACATAAGAGTGTATTTTTATGTTAAATATTAATGTTTTAATATTGCTTACGATCACTCAGATAAATGAACATTATTCTTATTCATTTTACTGAAAATAATATCCAAAACTCTTATTTGATACTTGATATGCATGAATGGAACTTTAGAAAGATTAAATTTATCTGATTATTATTACTTTTCAAAAATGAGCTTAATTTACATATTTACACATTTTGATTAAAAATGCATCAACATTTTTATCTCGGCTGATAGCCTTAGTAGTAAAACATCACCTGGTGAGATATCAAACTTACACTTATTTACGCTCTACCCAGAGGTTTCCTCGGCACGCAGGATTTAGGACACAGGAACCAAACCTATACAGAAGGGAAGGGAATTTGCAAATATATATATATATATATATTCAAGTTATAGTTTAAGAGCCATCAGTACAAACAATATTACCAAGCACAAGGTAAAAAAAAAAAAAAAAAAAAAAAAAACTTTTTTATTTATCGAGGAGTAGAAATACGGGAATCTAATGATACATCTCTGCCAGATGTGATTTGGGGCATAAGCCAAAAATTAATACCACAAGCGTTTGACTCATATATTTATCATTATGTTTTCTTGCTCCTATTCCTCCATGTTTTCATATCTTTAACTGAAAGAAAAACACCGTGTTATTAATTTTTGTCTTATGCACTCTCTATATTATGACAAGGGTCATCATCATCAGTGATTCAGGAACGTTGCAAAATAATAATAATAATAATAATAATAATAATAATAATAATAATAATAATAATAATAATAATAATAATAATAATAATAATAATAATAATAATAATAATAATAGGATAGCGATCGCAAAATATTTACAATTATATATTGGAGTAAAAAATGGAAAGAATAATCATGTACGATGCCGAAATAAAAAATACGTGTGGCACTCGGGTACTGCCACGGTAAAGCTATTGCATAGCATTTTTTATCAACTTATGCAATTATAATTATTTATTTATTTTTTATTTATGCAATTTTTGTCTTTGATAATTACTCAATTTTTTCTTTTTCTATAATATTAATTCAAGTTACACTTTTTGAGCGTGATGACCGATAAGAAAATTTTTTTTTCCTTTTATTGAATAAATGAGAATTTTGCCGAAGTCTGCCGAAATCTGCCGAAGTGCCGAAATTTGCCGAACTGAAGCGTTGTTAGCCAGAGTGTTAGTTTTTTTTCTTGCTAAGGAATTTCTAGATTCGGTCGCCGCGCTCAAAGCCCTTGATAAAAGCTGTGCAATAGCTTAAAAAAATTAATGATATGAATCCTGATATAAATCCATATAAATTTATTGTATCATACTAAATACTCAATATAAACATAAAGAAATCATTCTAAAACAATTTATATAAGTATAATATAATATTTTGTATTTTTACTAGATATGCACTAGGAGCAAAGTGATAATAACGAAACAGATTTTTCTGAATTATAGAAATATTACATGCCAATTGGGCTTCGTTTGTGTTTAGTATTTTGAATGCAACATTATAGCATAGAGTTTACATAGCTTTAAATTTGTCGAGGTTACAAAACACGTCGTATCTTCAAAATTTCAAATTTAACACGCTTTCGAGTTATTCTAAATATTTTGACCATCTTTCACTATATGTTGCGTTATATAGCACCCCAAACATTGTTCATGGGATTTAGATTTGGATCGTTGGTTGGCCAATCACGTTTGAGAGTCTTCTTTAAAACCTTTTTCAAACCACTTTTTGTGTATTTTCCTGAGAGCATCTAGGCATTGTCTTGTTAAAAATTTCGTAAAATTCAGTATTCTTTTCACTCAGGTTTAACAAATAACATTCTAATATGCGAACAGAGATAGGTCAATTTTGTTTATCCAAGAACTTCAAGAGCAATTATAAGATTATCTACCGGGGAAAATGTAACCCAAATAATTAGGAAGTTTTCACCTAATTGACGCGTAGAAGATAGGTCTTGTTCATTTTGAAGTCCATTAAAATATGGACGAATGTCTTATGGAATAGAGAAATTAAACTATCTTTCAGAACAGAAGTTACTTTTAAATCAATTTGTTTACTGCTTAATGTATTTTCCTGCAAACAGAAGGCGGATTACTTTACTGTCATATGTTAGACGAGAACATCAATGGGATTTTACTTTAAAAAAAAAAAAACTCCCGACATTATGAAAGTTCTTCGTAAGATCAATACTGATGCATGCGTCTTTATCCGGCTTTCGCATACCTTTGCGATCATTACCTTACTGGGAACCGTGCAAATAATGAAATTTTCGGATTGTTTTGAATAAATGTTTGACCTCTCTGTTGATTTTGTAGTCTCATATATAGTTGGATTCCATAAGAAATTAAAAATGACACTCTATGAAAGTTCAATTTCATCAGCAATTCTTCGAAACCACATTTCAATGTTGTTATCAGTTAGAATTTGTTTTTGTTTCTTCAAAGTCACAAAGTATTTTTATTCACCTTGTAATTCAAATATTTAAATATCTAAACGAATGTGCCCAAAAAACCTTTTAAATGCGTTTTTAAATAATACGTGAAAATATCCAACAATCACGTTCCACGGTTTAAGAAATAACGATTCAGCTTATCATTTTGCTCCTGTGTAATCTTAGCAAAATACATATTTTAAAAATTGTTAAATGTATATATACAATTTTTGTAAACGAATACTTTAATATTAATTATAATACATCATATTTAATTTTAACACAAAGGTTTCCGCATTTGCATAGCAAACACAAACTGATTTCTCTTTTGGTGTTATTTTTAGAATTTTTCACCCCACTATATTCTGAGTAAATTAAAAAAAAGTTATATTCAGGGGCTCAGAATTATTTCAATTAAAAGCAATAATATTTAAATCACATTTCTTTTAAATAAAATATGATGACGTGAGTTTCAAAATTTGCATTGTCCAAAATTAAATATGTATATGAATTTAGTCTATCGGTAAACAACAGAAAAAAATTGTCGCACGTGTTTGTCATTGTAAAGTAATTGTTTATGAGGAAAATTGATGCCCAAATTAAACGATTTTCGCGTTTTATCCGAACGTTTATTTTTTGAATTAAAAAAAAAAAAATTAGAAGTTTACATTCCCATGCATCAGGAGTAGAGCATCTGTAACAAATTTAAAAAAAGACTTAAAAAATCACAATAACAAAGAAATGCGCATGGAGTATTTAAAAAATAATAAAAACATAATTTGCAAAAAAAAATGAAAAAAAAAGTAAAATTTATTTCCTACATTATTTAATCCCAACAGACGTTCAGATATTCATTATTGCTACAAATTAAATTACTGCTAGTTTTTTTTAAATAAATAAGATGAATTATGATGAACATTAATATAAAAATAAAATTCATAAAATATTCATACTTAAACATCCGAAATATGTAGATTCTGTTCAAAGGAAATCGAAATAAATCTAAGATTTTTTTCCTAATGTCCATTGCAAATATTTGAATAGCAGATTTTGTATTACTTTTACGGTAGATATAAACAAAATCAATAGGCATATCTAAATAACAAACTTTCAAAAATCTTTTAAGATTTATTTCGATTCCGTTTGAACGGAATCTAAGTTTTGGACTGTTCAAGTATTATATTGTTTGAATTTACTTTTTATTTTTTTAATGTTTGCTTAGTTTAACTTATTTGATGCAAAAATCTAAAATTAAATGTAGAAGTAACTGAATGAAATTCTGTCCCTTCTCAGGCTTAAATAATTTAGGAAATATATTTTGTTTTATTAATTTGTTGAGCAAATTATTGTTGTTTTTTATAATTACTGCATTCGGACGAACTCATTTAAAAATTAAATGGATGTATCTAAATCAGATGTGATTTACAAGATATCAGATCGCAACTTATGGTGTATTTACTAACATTTAATCGAAATTGTTTCATAATTGCAATAGTGCAGCAGGACCTTATAGTGTGAAAGTATTTTAATTCTCAACTGAAAATTTAAAAATCTCCTTTTAAATGTGTGTAAATAAAATGCGTAATTAATAAAGCTGTCTTTAATGCTATTCGACAGATAATAAAAATAGAACAATTGAGAGTGAACCAAAATAGAAAAGATTACTTAATATGATTACTAATATCAGCATTAAAAAAAGTATTGAAACTTATAAGAGAACGTATATTCAGCATATGTGGGCTAAGAAATATTTATCAGGAAAGCTGAAATACTTAACAACACAAAAATACGACGTGCCTCCATGATCGTATCGGGTTCTTGATTTCTCTTTGGAAAGTTTCGAATTTGGCGAAAAAATAGACAATTAAATTAAATTCTGAAATACATTAACATAATCCAATTCTTACATGCATTTAACCTCCTCATTACTGAGACAAATGTTACGATGGAACCACAAAAACTAGTTTAAAATTATTATGAAACATCTCTAAAGATGCAAAAGTTTATGCACTAATGCTTATGTGATGCATACATTATTAAACATGTTAATAATCAATTTTAACATTTCTGAAAGGATTTAATTTAATTTAAAGGGTGTTCTTTATTGTGACCTCCAAACAACATCAAGTACGAGGAGGTTAAGAGCACACACTAGTCACGCGGTAAAAGCCGAACGCTAATCTAAAGTCTATGGGGGTGTTCTTTTCTAATATCTCGTTCAAATTTTAATATTTTTACATGATTTTTTTGCATAGGATAGCTTAGGATGATCTACAACCGGCCTAGTTTTTACTTTTTCAATTTTGCTCATATATTTTTTATATTATGATAGTTTCAATTTCAGAACCGGTTTAAACCGGTTTTGAAAGTTAAGAAAATCTTTTTTAAAAAATCTGAAACAAAAATTGAAAAAGTAAAAACTAGGCCGGTTGTGGATCGTCCTCAGCTAGCCTATGCAAAAACATTATGCAAAAATATTAAAATTTGAACGAAATATTAGAAAAGAACGCTCCCATAGACTTTACATTATCATCCGGGTCTTTTTGAGTATTTTTTCTGTGACTATTGTGGTCTCTTAAGGGAAAAAGACTGGGAAGTGACTAGTATTTTAATATAGAAAGAAGTAATGTATAAATTTCTAAAACTCCATAAAATAAACTTAGATATTTTTATGTTAAACGGGAAAACTGTTTCCATCTACATTGTCCATATTGCATGCATTTCATTTAAAAGTGTAATTTTTTAATCATCTCATTTGAAAAATATATTTTTCAGTTAAAATAGATGCCTTTGAGTCATTTTATTTAAAATATAGAAATAAATAAATAGGAAATAACAACATAAACACAATTATTTTATTTAAAAATCAAACCATTGTTTCTAGTTTAAACATGCGAAAAATTGAAACTGCTTTTGGCGAAAAACCAAAAGGCTGAGGAGATTTACATTTGATTAATATAAAAGTAACTAAGTTATTTTAAAAAAGCCTAAAGTGTGTATTTCTAAACTATATTAATATAGTTTAGAAAAAAAAACATGCAAAAATTAGTAAAATAATAATAACAATAATTGATGTAAAAGTGTCAAATTCGCCTTAATATTTTAGTCTTAACAAGTAATGATATCCGAAGTTCTCATAAGTTAAAAGCCAAAGATCTTATATATACAATATTCAATGAAAATTGCTTCGTACAACTTGGCCATTCATACCTTCTACTTTTTTTCCAATTTTAAAATGTATACAAGTAGGATAAATGCCAATAATATTTTTTGAGGATTTTTGGCATTTTGTGGAACTATGTACAGAAATAAAATAAACATTTCAAAAAAGGACATAAAACACATCACTCTATTTAAATGCTTAGTAGTTAAAAATAATAAAATTTCTGCGTTCAGAAAATAATATTCCAACAGAACTAATAGCTAAAACATAATTAGAATCATCTTTTAATAGTTTAAGGCGAATAAGTGCAACCTAAAGTTATTGAAATATCTCTTAATATATGCAAATAAACTATAATAAATGTTAGAATAAAAAATGTCTTTCGTCAATTCATAAGATTTCAGTATTATGAATTAAAATATAACGTATTAAAAGATTTTTAAAAAAGTTAAATTTTATTTTATTTCTTGAGTTTTAGACAGTAGAAAATAAATGGCAATTAAATCATAAATGGATTAAATGATTTGTAATCAAACTTTATGTTTGTTGAAACTGAGTGGTGTTTATCAGAAATCTTTTACTTATAATGTCTTCATGTAAATGTGTCCCTTAAAACTCTATTATCATTTTTAATACTTAAATAATTTATTAATGCGTAAATTCTAGTCATTAATTTGCAAATTCTATGGAAGACATTAACGCAGGAAGCCATTTTAAATGCAAGATTTGGGATGTCTTCAAACTTGTACAAACTTCAGATATTACTACTTTTTCTAGCCGATACTTTGATTTTTTTAAGGAATTTTTTTGTCGGTATTAAAGGTTTTTCTCGGAGATGAATACATTGCTTCCATAGTTGCATTATTTGACTATTACTGTAATATTCATTATATCACTAAAGACACAAAGATTACATTTCTTAAACAATGAGTGCATATTGTTCAGATTAGATACAACAATGATTACGTACTCTAGGATCTACATAAATTTATATTAATTGAGAAAATTAGCTTTCTTTTAGACAGATGTTTTCAAATTTATTTATATGACTAATAACTTTGATTAAAAATTTCTTTGTATTCTTATTTATCATTATTTTTAATTTTTTTTTTCCTTGTTAAACACATTTACTTTAAACAGGATGTCATTCTTTTTTTTCCTTATAGTTTTTTTTGTTTTTTACCAAATATTTCTATGTACAAAAATAATTGTAGTTATTTACCTATCGAATGTTGAAACTAGTCTAGATTTTAAACCAAACTGCGTGAGGTATGTTTTTAAAAGATTGTTTTTTCTGTTAAATAATTTGAATAATGATCTCTGAATATACTTTTAAGTAATTTATTACTTATCTGCTTGCGTTCAAACCTTTTAAACAAAATAAATTAGAAATAAGTAAAATGTTCAATCATTTCTTTTACTTTATTAAATATTGAAACTCTTTCCCTTTTTAATGCATATTAATCTACGCATATATTAATCATAATGTATATTCAATTTAAAATACATTAACATTCCGACAAATTGGCTATTTTATTTTATTTTTATTTTATTTCGAGAATGTTTAACTTATGAAATAAAAGAGTGTGGTTATTTAATTTTTTTTTCCTGAATGCCAAATACATTACTTCTTCATTACAGTAATGCAACTTTCTCTGTAATATTCATTCTATCTCTAAAGATACTAATGCAACATTCTTAAACAAACAATAACATTCTAAAAGAATCAATTATCAATAATTAAAGCTATCAACTAAAAAAAATATGCGTTTTGGACAGATGTATTCAAATTCAATTGTATTTTTAATATTTTTAATATTTCTCTAAAGTCTTATTACATCTGTATTTTTTTAATATTTGCACTTGCTAAAAACATTTACTCTACTCCAAATGTCATTCTATATTAGTTTTACTATAGTATTTTTCGAACTGCTTCAATGTTGTTAGAAAATGATTATCAAATATTGAAATCTATTCAACTATTGAAACTACTGTAGATTTAAAATCCAGCGGCATAAGAACAGTTTTTCGAAAATCTCTCTTCTTCTTTAAAATGATTTAAGTATAGAACTTTCAATCGAACTTGTAATCCATTATTAATTATCATGTTTACGAAAATTTAAGAAAAATGATAGATTAGAAAAAATATTTAAGTATTTCTTTTACTTTATTAAATGTTGATAATATTTCCTATTTTACATGTTATTCTGCACAAATATTAATCATAATGAATATACAATTTAAAACAGCTTAACATTCTGACAAATTGCCTGTTTTATTTTACTGTAACTCGAAGAATATTTGTCATTTGAGATAAGAGTACAATAATTAAAGCTTTTCCCGGACGTCAAATTCTTTTTTTGTATATTTATGCAATATGACTTTCTCTCTAATATTCATTTTATAACTAAATACACAAAGACCACATTTCTTAAACAAAGATTACTTACTGTAATGAGGTTATATAATATGAGAGATTTTACTTTGTTTGAGAGGTGTATTAAAATTGAATTAGGTTTCTACTAATTTTAAATTAAAAAAATTCTAAATTTGTATTTTTCGTGATTTTTTTTTTACATTATTTATTAGCTAAAAAAAAAAAATTAACTCTACACCGTATATCATTCTATGTATATTTTGCCATGCATTTCTGTATCTGTGAAATATACGGTATGCCGATTTAAATTTTTAAACTAAGGTACCCTGGGGTAATAACGCCACGTTAAGGTTCTACCAATTTTCACGGCTCAGTTTTAGTTTGTATTTTTCAAACAAATACATGATTTGATACAGCAACTCATTGACTATCTATATAAAAAAATAATTTAACAAATATGTATTCATAAAATGTAATGGCGTGATTTCTTGACCAATGCTATTCGGCGTTATTACCCACCTATATGGGTAATAACGCCATGTAAACAAAACTATGAAATAAGATGGAATATTTGCATGTAGATTGCCCAATTCTAAAAATACACACTCTACAAACTTAGAAATTGACAAATTGCATTCTAAGATATTGAAAATGTTCAATTTTTTGTGAAAGTGTAAGAAAAATAAAGTTGTAGTGGTGGTGGGGGGGTGAGGCAAAAGAATACTAGACCGTGAGCTTCTTTTTGCTTAAAGAGGACCGCTTAAATAGAATTATTAGAAACATTGCACAGTTTTAACTGTGTTTATTTGAATAAGTATTTAGGATGTAGCTCGGCCACTGTAGGGAATCAACCGGGATATTAATGCCAAGGATTGGCGTTATTACCCCGTTATAGTTATTGCGCTGTACATTTTAAATTACAAATTATCGCGAGAAGACATCCAAAATCTTCAACAGCATTTTGAAAGTCCCTGAAATGTACTACAAATTTATGTAATTAACAAAGTATTTCCGGATAAAAAAAATAGTCTTCACATCACAAAACGTATCTCGCAAATTTTAGATCAAGCGTTAATTTTAGTTGCTTGTAAAAACAATAAGACCTAAAAACGAAACAAATTAACTTGAAGCTGTTTTTTGAGATTTATATGACTCAAAACCCCTCTGCGCAGAGCACATGGGTGTCATTTACCAGATTATTTCATAATTATGCAAAATATTAGCACTTGGCGTTATTACCCCGCCTGGCGTTATTACCCCAGGGTACCTTATTACTCTTCATTAGTTTTTCAAACCGGAAGAATTAACATTACATTTTGTTTTGAAAAGTGAAAAAAATGATTTCTACAAAAATATCTTTGAAAGAAATTTTGTTTAATACAATATTAGTTTAAATTTTAATTTCTCAAAAAATGTATAGCCTACAGAAGCGTCCAAGCCGGGACTCGAACTTGGACCATCGGCAAAGCGTACCGACATGACGTTCTACCATCTGAGCCACTTATAACAACAATCACCTGGAAACGTCATTCTACATACATTAGCAAGACTACAACCGCAGTACAAGATGAAATATTTTTCCGTGAGCCTCCAGTTCTGAATGCTCTGAGATAAATACGATACAAATGAAAATCCACCATAGATTCATTAATTTTCATATAGGAATGCAATATAGGAATATATAAGTTAGCATATAGGAATGCAAGAACTCACAGAGCACAATAACTCCATATAATACTGGCAGTCGGTGACTATACACATGTACATATATATATATATATATATATATATATATATATATATATATATATGACATAACATGTTTCATGCAGTGAGATAGGCAAAGGGGGGTCAGTATCGTGCAGCAGTCAAAACGTTTAAGGTGAAATCACAAATAATCGAAATTTGTAAAATAACACTATAGATTGGTGTTTGTCCTAGAAAACATATCTGGAAGGCTTGGCTTACTCCATGCTTATGAAATTTGCCGTTTTAGAAAGATTTAGGTTTGAAACACTTTGGTTTGACACAATTTTTATGAATAAAATGTGAAAACATCTTCAGTCTATAGTGAACTTAATGATCATAAATGTGTTACAGTAAAATCTATGAAGATCTATGTAAAAAAATTCATGATTCCACGAAAATAAAACGGTATATTTATACTAGCTAGCGTGTGATATCTATCTAAAATGAAACGTTTTCGAAATGTAATTTCTTCTTGGTAGATTTTCTGAGAATACTGAATCCCTTCGTATAAAAAAGATATTTATGT
Organism: Maratus speculifer; assembly: GCA_964019185.1. Taxonomy (NCBI): domain Eukaryota; kingdom Metazoa; phylum Arthropoda; class Arachnida; order Araneae; family Salticidae; genus Maratus; species Maratus speculifer. Next base: position 97,812,324 of record OZ025290.1, read on the forward strand.
ACCGATAACGGAAAGATAATTTTGCAAGTATACCTGATAAGAGGAAAATCTGTTGTCAAAACATTTGTTTACATTTCTAGCGATTCTTTTTACACCTGTAACAAGATTAAACATAAAACTTTATTATACTGAACCTCTTATAAGGATTATAGGAATTACGAGTTTACACGGTGGAAATAACGGCACACTGCTTGTGTTTCGTGTCTCTTATGTTAGTCAATTTTATAACGGACAATATTATCAATTATTTTATATCTGCTAGCTCCAATGAATAAAAGTAAGTTTCTTTTGGGACTGGTTATTTGTGACACGTTAAAATACACTTGCGGGAAAATTGAAAGAACAACCATAGAAAAAAGTGCTTTCTACTATTAAGAGAATTTCACGGAGAAGTGATTGGTTTTTAACTCAATGTCATTGTTACTACGTAGTTCAATCAGATTAATCTTCGCTATAGAAAAATATGCAAATTAGTTAATTTCGTTCTTTGACCACGCATGAAAAAGTGTGAATGTGGATGGATGATTTGAAGTTTAATTATAAGGGTTTTAAGTACAGGTAATTTAACTTTTCACTTATATACTGCATTACCAAAGGTGACCACCACTTGCAACTTTAAATATCTAAAAAAACGATATGAGGAATTATCCTCAATCTCCACGTGTACAAATATAATAGTATAACAGAAGTAACTATTCCAAGTGTGTGAAAAAAAGTCCGGCCAGGATTTGAATCAGAGATCTATTGGCTGAAGCCGCAAATGCTCTTCCAATTGTGCCATCATGAACGAATACGGGAGGTCTAATTCACTCAACGAATCTTAACATTCACACAATCTGCTCTGTTACTTTGAATCCGCTCAAAAGAATAAATCAATAGTCAATGTCAGTGTATTTTTAATTTAATCGTGTTATAAATTAATCTAATATATTAGTGCAGGTCATATATTACCGTGAAGATTTTTTTCCTAAAACCTCATAGGAGACCATCAGGAAATTGGAAAAAGAACAAATATCGTGTGGATTACCTTGTCAACACCAATGTAGCAAACTCGTTCCAACAGTAAATTATGATTAAGAGGCTCATCGTAATAGAATGTGTTAATGTTTATGTATATAGCATGAATGCTCGTAAAGAAATTACAATTTTAATTTGAAAAAAATCCCAAATTATGTCATGTTCTTTTTTTATAATTTGCAGATTTATTAATATAAAAAATTCAATTCAGAAAATATGATAAACATCATTGTACATAACACTCTGTAATCAGAATTTTAAAAAATAATAATTGTGTCAAAAATAAACAGGTTTTCTAAATAATTTTTCACTGCGCAAACATTGAATGCTATCAAATTTTCATTTACATATTGTGGTTTCTATATGTATAAAACAACTTTTGAGAAAGTCTCAAAAAGCATAGCTTAAAAATTCTGAAAACTACAGTTAATAAATTTAGCTCAAAATCCGTTGTTTCCTAAAGGAAGCATACAAATGAAGTGCTGTATCCAAATATAATAGTACGTGCAAAATTGTGTGTTCTATATTGACTCTAACCAACGGATGTTTATATACTGTTCCTCACCTTTTTGCTTCATTTTGGTAACAAGATGATGTGCCATTGTTTTGATGTGCGACAGGTAATAGTTTTCTTCGAATAGTGATAATACGAATTCTCACCGTGCTGTACTGTGAATGATTTTCTTGAGGCCGGAGGAATCCAGCCAATGGAGTCACCTGCATATTCTCCGGATTTAAAGACCATGGAAAATACGTGAGATAGAGAGTTTCGACTTAAATCTTGGCAATCCTTTACCTTAACCCTTTTCAGGAGCTTCGCAGTGCTATTAATCATGGATGCACTTCGTCACTGCAAGCACATCTTGATAATCTAAACCGATCATTTATGATTTTAAACATTTTGCTAAATATCTAGAAAAATGCAAGGAAAATGATCTTGAATCTCCTGGTGTGAAAATAAAATAGTAATGGTCATATATTTTCACAGATTTTTTTTTTCCAAATCCCAGAGGGGACCATCAACAAACTGAAAAAGAGAAAGATATTTTGGATAACTCAGTCTAAACTATCTTAGCAAAAGCGTTCAAACTGTAAATTGTGATTAAGTAGCTTACTGTGTTCATTTTTATGAGGATAGCATACATAGGCGTAGAAAAATTAAGATATTCATAAAAACAGTGCAATATTTTGTCAAGTATTTTGCTTGTAATTTGCAAAGTTCTTAACATGAAAATGTGGTTTTTTTCAGAATATATGACAAACAACAATATTCACAATGATACTCTATAATTAGAATTGAAATGTAAGAAAAAATGGAAGAAAACCGAACAGTTTTACTAAGTACGTTTTATTGCGTATGCGAGAATGCAATCAAAATATGGTACACATAATTTGTTAGCTAAATGTATGTAAAACAATATTTGTGAAAGTCTCAAGAAACATAGCTATTAAATTTTTCAGTAGACTAAGCTTAACATTTGTTATTCCAAAAATAAAACTAAGATATAAGGGGCCGTATCTAAATATACAATACGTGCAATATTGGGTATACTATATTAACACTAATCAATGGATTTGCGAATTTATTACAGTTTATACAGTGTATTTGACGCGTGTGCTTTTTTATATAGCAAGTTTTTGTAGATGAAGTTTTGCGAATTTTTTTTCTTGAACAGTAAAACCTTATGACAGAATCTCTTATGGGAAATTAAGAGTTCGAAATAGATAATAATCTCACACCATTGTTCGATATCTATTATAGCATATGTTCTTTATTCAGTTGCAAAACATTAAACAATTAAATTGTTGTTTTAAATTTAACCACCTGATCCTATCTTTATTTTGAGAAAGTATTATGTAAATTAAAAACTGATTTAAATAAATTTAACTTTTCAATATGTGTCAGGTTTTTTTACTTCACAATGTTTTTAAAAATTTCACATTTGTAAATATTAATGTAACTTTAGTGTACTTGTAGAACTACACAAATTCTACTTATTTGTAACAAGTATTAATTATTTTCTGTTCCAAATCCAATGAATATAGCCAACTGATAAATGATAATAAACAATTTCAATTTCATGTTATTAAAAAGATTTGTTTAGCTGCAGTTATTTATATCATTTCACTATGCCTTAATGCTGAAAATATATATGAAATTAATGTTGAATTGTACTTGCCCTTTTGAAGATATATGCCATTTATTTCAGAATATTTTCGGAGATTTCGAAATTCCGATGCTTAGATATTGCGTAGAAAATTGAGAATGAATTTAGAAAGCCCCATTCTAATTTGAATGCTTCATTAATCCATCACAATATGCACCAATGATCTCAACATGTTCAGATATTATGTAAATTAGGATATACATATATTTGGATATTAAATAACTTGTTCTTTGTGTATTCTTAAAGTCTATATTCTGATTAATATTTTAAGCTACTTAAACTTTTAATCGAAACTTTAAAAAAAGTACACAACACTATATATTTCTTTCATATTGATTTGTTTTAATATTAACAAAATAATTTGCTAAAAATTTTCTCTAATTAGGATTATTTGCAAAATATGGAACTGATTGCTTAAAATACTAAAAAAAAAGAAACATATTAGCTGGACAGATCAAAAATTAAACAAAAATAGTTACTTAAAATGAAACATTTTTAAATTAAACTAGTTGGTTGTGCCAATCCCAAAACTTTCTTCTATCTCATACATACATTTTAATATAAAAAGAAAGTTACTCATTTTAATGCTTTAATAATTTTAATTCAATACCTTACCAACTTTGATTTTCATCTTAAATTTCTGCTTCAATAAATTAATCGGAGTAAAAACGAATTTCCGTCTCTGCACGAGCCGATGGACAATAGAATGATAAGAATGAGATATTTTTTTTTCAAATTCAGGGAGGACCTACTTGTCTTACCAAAAAATAATCATATACAAAATGTTCAGTTCAGTTCTAGAACTAACTTCATACACTTTTATGTGGTGCAATATTGAAAATGGCATAAAATTCGGTATTGCAGCGCCCCCTTCCGGTGGATTTTTTTCAGAATCAGGGCGATCCAACTAGCCATAGCCATACACTTACACAAAAAATTTCGTTCAATTCGATGCATAACTTCATGTACTTTTGGTCGGTACAATATTGAAAATGGCACAAAAATCGCGATTGCAGTGCCTCCTTCCGACGGATTTTTTCAAATTCAGGGAGGATTAACTAGGCATAGTCATACACATACACAAAAAATTTGGTTCAATTCGATGCATAACTTCATATACTTTTGGTCGGTACAATATTGAAAATGACACAAAAATCGCGATTGCAGCGCCCCCTTCCGGTGGAATATTTCAAAACTGAAGGAGGATCTGCTTGCCACAGCCAAAAGCATTCACAAAAAATTTGGTTCAATTCTATGCATAACGTCATACACTTTTTGATGGCAGAATGGCGACATACAGACACACACACAGACACACGGACAGACAGACATTTTGTAAAAACATATTTTTTGGAATCTCTGACCCCTAAAACGTGTAAATCCGTCGAAAACCGGAAGTCGAAAATAATTTCGATTACAAAACTTTCTTCTATTGAAGATAGAAGAAAGTAATAATATGTTATAGCTAAGAAAAAAAATTTACAACTACCCATCCGTGCACTTGTATACTCGTGTTTCTTAATATTTTATCTCAAATTTCCATAATGATTAAACCTCTGACAGTCTTTCAAAAGGACAAAATTGTAATTTTTTTCTGCCTTTTGTTTTAAATGCTAAAAAAAAAAGATTTTTTTCAATTATCATATATATTATAAAGCAGAAGTTCTAAAACTTCCAAACGAGTGTTTTCAAAAACTACCCGATAGATTTTTTTGCCGATTGTATCATTCGATAAGAAATATTTTTCCGAAGGTTTATGATTCAAATTTACAGGGATAATTCTGATTTTTTGTAGTAAATTTCGTATTTTTCGGTTATTTTTGACAAAAGGGTTGCCATTAGCTGTTTTTGGCGAAAATTATAATTGCTAAAAGAATTAAAATGGCTATATCTATAACAAATACTACAAATATCTTGAAAATAATAGCAGAAAATAACTACTGATAATATTAATAATAATAAAGAAAGACCGCTTAAATGAAGCGTAATATTATAAAAATATCTTGAAAATGAAAAAAAAATATTTGTAATGCTGAAATATAAATTAACGCGAAATATAACAATTAGTTCAACTTTTGGCAACTTATCCCTGGTGTTAGAATATAATCATGAATTTCAGAAATTGATTAAATTAATTTTGAATGATAGTTATTTCCCTTTTTATTATTTTCTTTCTCTTTTTTATCGAATTTCCGTATAATATAACTTACAGCAGAAAAAAGCAGATCAGATTGTAAAAGACACTGTAAGTTGTGAGTTACTATTCGTTTCTATACCATTTTCATCTTGCTTTTGTCGCCAAAGAATGTGTTTTTAAGCGGAAAATGCACTACTGACTTAATGCCTGACTTAGGTTCTTAATGATCGCAATAATGTTGTTTTTTTAGAAGTGAAAGATAATTTTTAGAGTATATTTTAATATTCAATCGTAAATTATATAGATATGAGTATAACTCTTTTATTTCTTTTTGCAAATGTTTTCATTGTTAATTTAATTTTTCTTGCGCCATTTCGTCAATTTCACTTACAGAAAAAATTTCAGTTTCAAAATTTAAAAACTGAAGAAGGAAAAATTACCCCATCGATTAAAGATCTACCCCCAAATTCCAAGATTAAATGTCAATAATGGATGATCGCAAATGTCACATTCACTTGACATTAAGCATAATATAAATACTAAATGTGTCATCAAATGATTTTTAATTCGACATTTTATTTCTACTTTTATATACGTTCTGCTAATTTGTTTTTCGTTATTTAAATGAAAATTTATGCTAATCTATATAATCTGGCTAATATAATGGCTTGGCGATTTGTATAATTTGGCGAAATTGGTCGACGGTATAACCAAGTAGTACTGAAGGAAAAATTTTGCAATTGAAAGTGAGTTTATGCAATTATGCGTTGTTACTATAGATAAATTCAACATTTTGAAATGAAAAATTCCCGCTGAATGCAATTTACAAGTCTTTTTTAATTTACCATTTCCTCTTCAATATTTCTTCAATCAAACTTTCGCTATTCTCTTTCGCGCAGGCTAACAAAAATGTATTTTAAATATTTTATTAGATAAAACGTTAATAACATTTTTCTATTTTTTTAAAAATATATTTTTAAAATCTTATTCTTACCATTATGTTTTTTACAGGACAAAATAGCAGAATTACTTTTAAAAATGGCTTTATCTGTTAATTGTATGTTTTTTTTTTTTTTTATTTGGGTGTTTGAATTTACTTTTCTCATCAAACAATGCGATTTTATACGATTTTTATGCGATTTAATGGAAGAAGGAATAAGCCGGAGCGATGTTCACAATTACTAAATTCTCTCACTGTCTTTTAAATGTGTGAGAGCATTTTTAGGATTTTTTTTATGTTTAATTGTAAATACATAAATAGCAGTTATAGCAAAAAAAAATGCGTATAATGTTTAAATTTTAGTATAAATGTCTTCTTCATCCAAACTGTAAAATAAGTTAATTGCAACTTTTTAAAGTTTTGGCGCAGATGTCATATACGCACCACATTCGCGCGATTGCAACAAATTGGCGATTTTATGCCACACATGGTAAACCGACTATGGTTGTTTATTTATTAATAAACTATTTATTAACTTTCATTTTGTTTTTTAAAAGAATATAAATCAATTTGTTCATTAGCTATTAATTAAACTTTTTTATTTATTATTTATTTTTTCAAATAATACAAAATAATTAAAAAATATTTATGAAATTGGAAATTAAAAACCAAGTTCTCCAAATTGGCGCCAGAAAAAAATTGCGCCAATGTGGTGCATACATGACATCTGTGTCAAAGTTTTTCTTATACATAAGTAGGGAAAATGCAGTATAAATACCGATTAAAGTTTTTTCCAAATGGAAATTTTGTCACGGATTTGGTCATATACTCATCGAGGTATCTCACTGGCGCCAAAATGGCATTATTTGCCTCATATAATAACCCAGCTATAGTTGTTTATCTGATGATAAGTTTATTTACATTCATTTTTTTTCTTTTTTGAAATGATGTTTGTTGTTTTGTTCTACAGTTACTTTTTATTTACTGTTAATTGCTGTTTAAAATGATAGAAAAGAATAAAATATACAAAAATTACTTTGGTATTCTAAAACGAGGATTTTGCCACATTATAGTTGCAAGATAATCGTGCTAAACCTATTGCGTATATGATGTCTGTGTAGGAGGAATCTTTCGTGAAATATGAAAAGTGTAAATTGGCTACTACTTGATTATCACGTCAACCAATTTTGCCAAATTGTTCGCCAAATTATACAAATTTAGATAATTTTATCTTAAATAATAAAGAGAAAATGCTTAAATACGAAAGAGCAAATAATTTTGTTTTCATTTTTCAGTAGGAAATTTTGCAATAATAAAGTAATTGTAGGGAGAATTTTAATGTGTGTTTTTTTTTATCGTTGGCAACTTGCTGTAACGAAAAATGTTTATTTTTTTTTCCTGCTATTGTTTTGTAAGAGCTGTTTTTGTGAAAGCCATGTTAAGATAGTATTCAAATTTTTGAACTCTTCCCAATTACCACCCCCTTGGGCCGATTTTGCTCATTTGCAATTCAAACTGAGATATTAACCATCTCAATGTACTTGACGAGTTTGAAGATAATTCTTGCATAATTGTGCCTTTTATCGCGCGGACAAAATTTAATATATATATAAACTTTTTAGGTGGGAGTAGCTTTGGGTTCCTGGCTTCACATAATGAAAAGTTGTGAAGAAATTTTTCAGAAGTTGTACCATGGTAACGACTGTAATAATTAATATTTCTTCAGATAAACGAAAATTTTAAATCCTCTTGCCATAATGGTCTCATTTCGCTTCCAAATGTGCACTGTTAGTAATAAACTAAAATAGTTACTTCTAAATAGCTGGTTTTTGCGCAACGTTTAAGATAATTTAATATCACAATGGTGTCTAAATCGCTTTCAGCAATGAGCAAGGTGCTGCTGGAGGTCCAAATTATTTAAAATACAAATTTAAATTCATCAGTTCTTTTCATCCACGGTTAATTTTGAAATATTGACCAGCGCAGCGGGCATAGCCTGCTAGTTTAGTAATAATTTAGTTACAAATATGACTGTAGTACTTGAGAGTATTAGTCATTTTTCAGTGTATTAAAAATCCATTAAATGTATAGAGTTATGTTCCTGTAAACATTGCTTGTATCGCAGTGAAACCTGGAGTTTAGTGAACGTATTAACACGGGCTTGTCAGTAAATTGATAACCCATCAGTATAAAGTATTTGCATTTTATATGTTTACATGCATTTTGTATCAATTATGTGAGTTAAAAACTTATTAATGGAAGTACAATAAAACCCCGATAGTTCGGATTAATTGGGACCACAGCCAATCCGGATTATCCAGAGAATTAGAAAAAAATGAAGTTAAATAAAACATACTTACAGAAAATCATTTTTATGTTAGACTTATTGAGTTTTTATAAGCAGTAAAAACATTTACTTTGTAATAAAAAAAAATTTCTAATTTTTTGCTGTGCCAGTTTTCTATACCTTTTGCGAGTCGTGTTCCTAAAAGCTTTCAGAAAAAGTTTTTTTTTTTTTTTTTTTTTTTTTTTTTTAAATTCAGAATAGGACGATGAAACAAGTTAATGTTACGTAAATTAGCTAATCGCTTCTCAAATGTGAAAAAAAATGACCAAACTGATCCGGATTAACGGGGCCCGAATTAGCCGGGTTCTACTGTATATCTAACGATATTAGAGTATCAAAGTATATTTATTTAATTCTCAGAAAAAATGCTCCTTTCCACACCTGCATAATAGCAATAAAATAAAGCAAGAATATCTACAAATTATTAAACATATTTATATATGTTAAGTAAGAACAATTTTCCTTTAAAAAACAAACAAAAAAAAAACTATATTTTAAACGACTGAAACGAGTTTCATAAAACTTCCGTCCTGTACTAAATTTGTGACGAGAAAAAGGTGTACCTATAAAAATCGTCTTTACACGGTAAAACAAGATAAGAGCTTAAAATTCTGATTCTTATAAATCGATATAAGCTCATGCAATATATACTAAATGTGTTTCCTGCGATCTTTTGATTTCGAAAAGCTCAACTAGTCAATTCTCAAATCAAAAAACAATTGCTATGATCTTTAAAACAAATTCAACACTGAAAAATCTGTTATTTATCAAAAAAGTTCTAACGATTTCCACAAAATTTGGCTAATATATGTGAATTTAATATTGAATTGTGCTTGTTCTTTTAAAGATATGTATAATTTATTTCAGAATATTTTCGGAGATTACAAAATTCCAATGCTTAGAAATAGCGCAGAGAACTATAAATTAATTTGGAAATTTCTATTCTAATTTAAATGCTCCATTAAACCATCACAATAGAGGTAAACAATCTCAGAAAGATCTGGATATTATATAAATTTGGGCATATTAAATTAAGTAATTTCTCGTAATTTTGATAAAGCTACGGCTATTTTTATGTATCCTAAAAATCTATATTCTTACTAATATTTAAAGTACGTTAAAGTTTTTGATAGAAATTAAAAATTAAAAACAGAACATTACATCTTTCTTTCTTATTGATTACTTTTAAAAATTAAATAAAATAAATTCTTAAAATCAACAGAATTTTGTGGATTAACTGCACCAAATATAAAATACTTCAAGACATATGGAACTGCTTGGTTAATATTTTAAAAAATAATAAGTAAGGTATTAAATAAGCTTATCTAAAAAATAGATAAATAAAAAGTAATAACTAATACCAACGTTAAACATTATAAAACACACTTTAAACTTTTAATTGTGTTATTTGCAGATGCGGCCATTGGAATGAAAACGATAAATAAAAACAGTTAAAAATAACAGTTAGAAAATAAATTTTTACAAGATTGCAAAATATCTCATTGTTTATGAAAATACTGTCCCATTTTCCGTAATGTGGTAATGATTTTACAAATTATGGTATTATTAAATTTACGGTTTTTTGCAAATTACGGTATTTTTTTAAATTGTTAGATCTGAATGTAGATAAATGTGCGTAATCTGTACAAAAAAATGGGAAGTTACTGAAATTTTTCTAGGAAATTGTGAATCCTAGAACTTTTTATGTAATGGTTATAAAAAAAATCATATAACAAAATATTTTACATTAATTTTTGCTATTACTATTGCATAGAAAGTTCCAGAAACCTCAGTTTCCTATAAAATGTTTAGTAATTTTACATTTTTTTAAATAGTGTATTTGTAAAAATGCAAGGCACATTTTGTTAAAGAAAAATTTATCTTTTTTAACAAAGATAAAATTTATACTAACAAAATTAAAAAAACACTGTTAAAAGAATCAAAATACGAATTTGTTAACCTAAAATATAAACGTTACGTATTGAATTATAATAAAATTGACATCGTGTCCTCTTTATCAATTCTTAAAAATGCCTCAGACAGCAAATTCATTACACAACATGGAAGGAAATCGAAACGGTGAATTATTAAAAACTGCAGACACTGTAAGAGGGGAATACCTTCTTTAAAGACGTATACATTTTAGGCGGCTTAAAAGGAAAAATCGAATTGCGAGGGAACAATATTACAAAAATACGAATACTTTCCTTCAAAAGAAATACTTGAGTTATTGAAAAAGTTGTGAAAGGAAGTAAAAAAGATAAGAACAAAATAATATTTTAAAAAGAATGTTTTTCTCAAGAAAGTTTAAATTTTATAACTTATTACTTTACTTTACTTACAGGTATTCGTTGAGAAATAGTTGCAGTCTGCGATATTTATTGATTTTTACGAAAAATAAAGTATGCTTATAATAATGGATAAAATATCTTACGATTAACCATTTTTTCAGGGGATATTAAACAACTTTTTTCCCTCCAAATAAAATTTTATGCCTTTCACATTAATAAATTGTATAAGGTGTCTTTAACTTTCATTAAGTGCTGTTCATAAATAACGTTAACAACATTTTGGTAATTTTAGACTCTCCCCCATACTTGTATTATCATTCGTTATAATCACTCAGACCCACCCCCATCGTCGTAATATTGCTATTAATGTTTAACAATTAATAGCAATTCCTCAATTTGATTTTGAGGAATTATTTCTTTTGCTTAAAGCTATGTACGAAAGTGATTAGATTTTTTTTCAGATACTTTATAAATTACTTTAAATATAAAAGAACTATATATATATATATATATATATATAAACATTTATAAAAAATAATTTAAATTAATTTTATAATATATTTTTGCTACATAATCTTTTTTACAGTAATGTCTTCATGCATGTGCCTCGCACCGCGTGGGACGAGGGGGCAGAGAGAACTTCTTATCAACAACAAAGATGGAAAAAAATGTTGTCTGTTTATTTGCAAATTATTTTTTTTTTCAAATATAGCTTGTATATGATTACTAGCTAATTACTAGCTAATTGTTACCATCCTCGGTTACATGAAATCTTGAAATACAATACTTGAAATACCAAGTTCTTGAAATACAATTTGACTAGAAAAATTTTAATAACTTTACATATTTTTCTTTTAACAGTGTACTCTATTTTGATGTAAAATCAGAGTTATAAATAAAAAGATTTTTTGCCTAGACTTTTCTTGGATCAAAAATTATATCAATATCAAAAGACAATATCCACCCCTAAAAGATATCTTTTCATATCTCGGGTCGAAACTCATACCTCTTCCCATTAAATATGCAAAACCACTTATTTGAATCGTTGTTCTCATTCAATGTTCTGTATCAAAAAAGTATCTAAGTCAAAAAAGGGAGTTATTTAAAACGGTAAAGATAATGAAAAACTTGGTAATAAAAATTTTTGAATATTGCTAAGACTGTGCGTTTGACATTGAACGAAAATAATAGCTTTCAGAGAAAATATCGTAAAGATCTAACTGTTTATGAAAAAGGTGATTTATTTAAAACGGTAAAGACAATGAAAAATGTGGTAATAAAAATTTTAGAATATTGCTATGACTGTACATTTGACATTGCTGAAAAAAATAGCTTTCAGGAAAAATATTGCATAGATCTAATTATTTATCAAAAAAGTAAATTATTCAAAACGGTAAAGACAATGAAAAATGTGGTAATAAAATTTTTAGAATATTGCTAATTCTGTACATTTGACATTGAAGAAAAGAATTGTTTAAAAGAAAAATAATCTGCGGATCTAATTACCTGACCACCAAACAAATATTCATACAATAAATGTCATAAAAAAAGAAGAAAAAGAAAATCTTATATGAAGAAAGGATTATGATATACGACCTATATCCTCCAGGAAATGATCGTCGCATGTGATAGACATATAATAATTTTCTGAAACTATAATAATAAATCTTATTTTATTTAACCAAGCTACTTTCATTTTTCAACATGCAATCGGGATTTTCTTTTCATAATAACTGTTCTTTTCCATTAAGTATGTTTTTTTTATCTTAATGATGCAATCGATGTACTATGAACGTGAAAGTACTTTTTTCTATGAGTCTTCTAATTGTTTTCTCTAAGCGAACAACAACATTTTTTTCTACAAAATTTAAATGTAAGATTTTATTAATATTTATTTAATTTTTAATTAAATTAGTTACTCAAGTATATTAAGTTATTTATCTGTGTTATTCAATATGAAGAATCAATGTGCTGTGCCAATTTTTAACATAAGGATACACACAGTGTTCTCGCTGACATTTGATCAACGTTAGCAATTTGGCTAATTAAAAATTAAAAACATTCGCCAAATGAAAAAAGTACTAGACAAATAGATTCGCCGTGTAGCACAAAAAATTGTCTTTAATGTACCCCCTTTTTTCAATATGTTCTAAAATAACCTAACTTTTTACAACTGCGACAACGATTGTTATTAATCGAATTTCAAATATCCTCTACAAATATATTAGAAATATGTATATATGCATATGTATGAAAAACGAAAAAGAAAAAAAGAAAAATCAAACATTGAGCGCTAGCAATTTGACGAATGTAATTGCCTGTTACTCGCCAAATTAAGAATTTAGTCGCAATTTGGCGAAATGGCGAGCGACAGCGAGAACACTGGATACACATATCAAAAGTATGGATATACCATATGCATATCTACTGAAAGTGAATCAACTTAGGTGGGACAGATTATATTGTTCTTATTATTACTCTTTATGGATGAGAAGCTAACTACATTAAGTTCAAATTATAAAACATCATCGTTCAAGAGAGTTACTTAATATGTAAAAATTTAGATTAGCTAATAAACCCAATTGAAAATTTCCCTTCGGCAATTTCCTTTAATAAACTAAAAGGTACTTGAATTCTTTCACGCATTCTTGTGTGTGATCTATAGTAATTGCTCGCATCAATTAAGGTATAAAAAATAGTTACAGTTAAAAACACATATCTCAGTTTTTAAAATCTCACTTACAATAATTATTGTCCAAATATACTATCGTAGTCGAGTTCTTTGTGTGTCATTGAACGTATAAAATAAATACCTTACACATCATTTTCTATAGCCAGCTTTTTCTTGTACTCTGAGTAATACATATCAATTTCAATATTTTGAAGCAATGTAAAATTATTAAAATTAACATTTTTTTATGCATATACTATAGCGAAAATATTTTGATTGAATCTACAAACAAAATAAATAGGCTAGCAGCTAAAAAACAGACATGCTTATTTAAACCTCAAAAACATTTATTACATGTTAATTAGATTACAAAGATATGAGTTAAAACTTGGAAAGGCTGACGAACAGACAGAATCCCATTCATGTAAAGTAACTATTGTGGATAGTGTTGAAGATTAAAAAAATGAAAAAACAAATTAATAAATATATATTGATGATTCTTTTTTGTTTAATGTATTTGTTACTAACATTTTATATTTCGTATTCGATAGTAATGAAGTATTCGATAAGAAATTTAAATATTCTGTTATAATCAAGCCCATCAAGTGTAAGGAACTTTATAATAAAAGAAAACAAGTTGGAAATTTTACGTAAAACGAAGTAAATGAGATGCGTTACCAATACTGTTAAAAAAATCTCTAAATTTAATAAAATGTATTTAGGAAACGGGGATTTCTAGAACATTTTATGCAATGGCAAATGTAAAAATTCATGCAACAAATACTGATTAACAAATACAGATTTACACCGAAAATCTATAGAACTGTAAAGTTACTAATAATTTTTAAGACAACTGGGGTTCCTATTTTTTAGGCAACTAAAACCCATGTTACAGATAAAATATTAGAAACATAGCTGTAATTTTATGAGATTCGTTTGTGAAGTTACATATTTCTGTAGCTTTACAAAAATTAATTTTGTAGATATGCATGTTTCCTTGTACAGTGTATACAGATAGAATTTTAGTAAGCATACAAATTTAGGCAAATTTGAATCTGTAGGATTACAGAATTTTTTACAGTGTAAAAGTAATTTCATAAATAGTAAGAACTTTAATATAATATTAACTATTGCGCTCTTCTAAAAAAATACAATGACAGAAGAATTATTACAATTATATATGTTAAATTCAGTAATATGAAAATAATATGATTGCATCTAAAATATGACGCAATCCTCCCGGCAACCTAAAATGATTTTTCATCATGGGTTATCATTGAATTGATTATGTCTGAATAGATGAAATAAAATGTAGAAAGCTTTTCTTAATATTTTTATTCTGTTTTGATTTACATTTCATAAAATTTTAAAGAACTCAACGATATTCTGAAATCATTATATATACTGCATTTCAAACGATTGAATTGATTGTTTATGTGCTGTTATATGCCGACAGACATGAAGACCAAACGATTACTGCAGGTGACACATTTATATAACTACGAATGCACCTAAAAGAACAATATCGTTTGTGTATTTTTATCTATTTAAGAATAATATTTTGATAAATTTGTAACGAAATATCACGAAAATGTTTTAGTTATATGGATTTCATTAATTCATAAAAATAGAATTGTTTCATTATGCATATAATCATCTCTATCCCCAATAGAAAATCTCCGAAATATAAAATCTTGACGTATAAAAGAATTTAAAACTTAAATGTTTATCGCAAAATATAAGTCTTATGTACTGAACACTAATCAATATGACACATTCTCGTATCTAAAAAAAATTTCAAAAAAACGTAAGTATTGAACCTGTTGGTAAAGCAAAAGAGGATAATATTTATTGAAGGGTTCTCCATTTGACCAAAGTAAAAAAATTTTATAAATGTTACATAAGTCTGTTTTCTTTCACCATGCATAAATATGAAGTATCTTTAAAAAATATGCTTACAGAAAAAAATATATATATCATGCATGGACGAATAAAAAGAAAATTAAAATATTTAGATTTCATCGATTTCTTTAATTCATTTGGCGTTTTTAAATACGTTCGTTATTATATAAAAACGTAGCACCTATAGTTGTCCAATCGATTTAATCGATCGATTGCCACGTTTCTCGCACAACTGCTTATCTTTTTATGTATTCCATTAAAGTGATCTGCGAAGTTTATTTATTTAGTAAAATATAACACACCGTACAATATTTAAAAATTATTTTATAATATAAGGGTTTCTGCACGGCTAGAAAAACAATTTTACAGAACACTAACGACATATCACATAATGTGCTTTTAATTTTAGCAAACTTTGACAAGAGAAAGCGACAGTAAGTACTACAATCCAAAATGATGATGCATCTGATATAGTTCAAAAGGAATCTTTTCCTAATGATTTATTTTATTTTATTTTATTTTATTTATTTATTTTATTTATTTATTTATTTTTGTTTATTTATTTTTATTTTATTTTATTTTATTTTATTTTTTGCTATATCTATCGTAAATTGCCCATTTTTTATATATATTCCGTAAAAGAGATCTGTGATGTTTATTTATTTAGAAAAATATAACACGCCATTCAATATTTAAAAATCAATTTACAATTTAACCCTTGGCATTCCGTTGTCTCCACTGCGGAGATATCAACTTTCCCTCCAAAATTTGTTTTTGGCACCAGTAATAAAGCATAATGATTTTTTTCTTATTTAATTACGGAATTTTTGAAATTGTCTACTTCAAGGAAAGTTCTTTTAAAAAACTGGTGTCAATCGAATTAAATTTTTGTAAGAGGCAAAGGAGTCCGAAGGGTTAACTGTTTCAGTATGGGTAGAAAAAATTTTTTAGAGTACACTGACGACACATCATATAATGTGCTTTAATTTTAGCAAAATTTGATAAGAGAAAGAGAGAGTAAGTACTATAATGCAAGATGATGATATACCTGACATAGTTCAAAAAGAATCCTTTTCTAAAGATTTTTTCATTATTAATTTTTGCCACATTTCTCATACAATTACGGATTTTTTAAGTATTCCGCAAAAGAGATATGTGATATTTATTTATTTAGTAAAATGTAACACACCGTTCAATACTTAAAAATTCTTTTACAATTTAACTCTTTCTGTACGGCTAGACAAACATTTGTGTACTGCACTAACGACATTTATGAAGTGAGTTATATTAATACATTTTGAAAAGAAAGAAAGAGCGTACTATAATGTAAAATGGTGATACATCTGAATTGTTCAAAATGAATCCTTTTCTAAAGATTTTTTCATAACTAATTTTTTACCACTTATTAAATTAACACCATGTTGTCGTTGTTCTAAACTTATAGAGGATTTCTCATATAAAGTTAAAAAATGTTATATCAGTGCCGTATACAAATTCCCTTACACAACGAGGAAGTTGACAGGATAATTATTAAATTATTTTATATTTATAAAAAATATTTTAAATATTTATTTAAAAAATCAAATTTTGGGGAAAGAAAAGCTCAAATGTTATTAAGTTCTCTTTAAAAAATCTATTAAAATAAATCTGAATAAAAGAAGTTACTCAATAATAATAATAATAATAATAGTAATAAATTTTCTTCAAAAAATTGGCATTTAATTATTTTATTCATTTTTCGCAATGACCAAAAAATAGTGTGTGTTTTAGTATTTTATTTTTAATTATAAGCATTATAATTAACAATTATTGAAACAAAAATATAATTAATATATTTCGTTCTCGTAACAAATCGCAAAATCGTATCTCGTAACACATCATTTAATAAAATCAAATTTCAATTGCAAAATAAATAAATATATAAAAATAAAATGAAAATAATGACAAAATATTTTGTCACGACATAGAAAATATTTTAAAGTTAAAAGCTCTCTGCATTATATTCACTTTTAAGTTTTGCCTATTAACAAAATTGCCATCTAATCGTTGGTATTTAAACTTGAAATGATTTTCTTTTGAGAAATGAGTCAGAAATCGGTCACAGATTCCAATTTTATCTCTAAATTAGCAATAATTTACACCATACAATGTAAATCATATAGTTTTTATACTGCCACAAAACGTATCCAACTAAAAATAACAACTAAACATAAGCAATGGTACTAATTTTCAATTAATATTTAAAAATCAAAAGTTAGATGTTAAAAAAAAAAGAAAAGAAAAGAAAATATCGCTATTATTATACATTACTTTTTTTTTTTTTTTTTAACAAAGGCATGTTTATATTTTTTATGTTAAAAAATTCCATTGTAAACGTCATCGCGTCATTTAAAACACAAAAAGAATTTCTTTTGTACGGTTTCCAGGCATTATGACATAGTTCATATGACAACAGATCCGAAAAGTGAATTATTAAAAACTTAAAAACTTCAGACAAAGAAATAGAGGGAATATTTCCTCAGAATGCAGACGAATTTTACATCACTGAAAGGAAAGGGGCGATTTTTGGGGGAATGATACTGCATTAGTCGATGTCATTTCCCACATAAATACATGATTTTGAAGAATATATCTCAATATGAAAACTATTTTATAAATAAAATATTAAAAGCAAACGTCTTTCTCAATATGCATTCTTATTCACTTTTTAGTTTTGTTTGTGTATGGTGCATAAAATGAGAACCTCAGAAGCAATTGGGCATAAGTGACAAAAAATGATTTAGAGTAAGTTGAGTTCGAAGATAATTGATGTTAAATTTGAACATGAATAATGCTTTAATGAATTGAAATAGGAAACTGCGCTTGTTCCGTAGTCATATTCGAAATCTTATTGTCATTCGATATCTAAACTGTACTCTATTTTTTCAATAAATGTGAAAAAATAGAGTACAGTTTCAATGAAATGTGCATTAACATTATAATTGCGCTTTGATTATTATTCGGCAAATGTGATTCAACTCTAAAAGCAGCACATAATTAGAAAATTATTTATATTTCGTTACCTGAATAGAAAGAAGCGCATGACAAATCGTCTGTACACTTAGTTTATTTATTTATTATTTTTAATTTTGTCACTTATACCCCTAGGATTTAGGGATCATCGAATGTAAGTTGTAAGAGATACTTTTTTTCCACAAATGCATTTTTATATTATATTTATATAAAAGTTCCATTGTAATCGTCGTCGTTAAAAGCATAAAAAAATCTACAGTTTCCAGGTATTGAG
This sequence comes from Maratus speculifer, assembly GCA_964019185.1. Taxonomy (NCBI): domain Eukaryota; kingdom Metazoa; phylum Arthropoda; class Arachnida; order Araneae; family Salticidae; genus Maratus; species Maratus speculifer. The sequence goes on from OZ025290.1 coordinate 97,831,083, forward strand.
ACATTGTTTGCCGTATCACCATCCGCGACGGAAACAGATCCGAAAAGTGAATTATTAAAAACTGCAGACAAAGAAACAGGGGAAATATTTCCTGGAAATGCAGGCTTATTTCACATCACCGAAAGGAAAAGGGCGATTTTTTAAGGAACGATGTTGCACAAGTCGATACCATTTCTCACAAAGAAATGGGCATGATTTTTATGAAATAAAATTGAATATGAAAACCATTTTGTAAATAAAATATTAAAAGCCAACATTTTTCGTAATATATATTCTCATTCAATTTTTAGTTTTGATTATGTATGAAGAATAAAATATAGGTTGCAAAAGTCACCTAGTCTTCTGAATGACAATTAGTCCATTTTATTTCAAATAACTTTTTTATGATTTATGTTTCTTCAACTGCAGTGAAACGAGATAAAATATTAATACACCACATGCAACGTATCTTATTCTTACACATTTCGAACGAGTTGGGTCACAAAATCTATATAAAAAACAATATCACTCTTGTAGGTCTTACAGTGTCACAAAACAAAACAAAAAAAAAATCCTAATTTCCTAAATTGTCAATTAAACACATGTAATGATATTTAGTTATAATTACTGTTAAAAAATCAAAAGATTGATGCAAAAAAGAAAACAAAATATTGCTATTATTAAACTTTATACATATATTTCACAAATTCATGTTTATATTTCTTACGCTAAAAATTTTATGTGTCATTGTCTTCGTTTTATATTTAAAAGGAGTTTATTTTGAGTAATGAGCCAGAAATATGACGAAGTTTGCAATTTTATCGATCAATTATTATTACAATAACTTGCACTATATAATATGAATCATATAATTCTTACAGTATCACAAAATATTTCCTAAAATTTCAATTAAACATACGCAATCATATTTAATTGAAATTAATGTTAAAAAATCAAAATATCGAAGCAAAAAAATTAAAGAAAACATAGACATTTTTAAACATTAAATTATTATTAAATATTAAATAAAAAAAATTTTTTCGTCACAAAAATTATATATTTTTTACAATAAAAATTTCCATTGTAATCGTCGTTGTTTAAAACATTAAAAGATTTTTTTTTGTACGGTTTCCTAGAATTGTGACATAATTTCCAGTAATATCACCCACTACGGAAATAGATTCGTAAAAGGGAATTATTAAAAACTGCAGACAAATAAATAGGGAGAATATTTATTTGAAACGCAGGCGCGTTTTAAGTCATCGAAAGGAAAAGGGGGATTTTTGAGGGAACACACTATACAAATTAAATCATATCATCTTACAGTGTCACAAAACATTTAATAAAATGTCATCTAAACAGAATCAATGACATTCTGTTACAACTAATGTTAAAAAAATCAAAAGATGGATGCAAAACAGTTAAAGAAAATATCGCTATTATTAAACATTAACAAAAAAAAATTCCCCCAAATGAATGATTATAATTTTTGCACAAAAAAATTGCATTGTAAACATCTTTGTTTAAAACATAAAAAGAATTTCGTTTGTACGGTTTCAGGTATTATGACATAGTTTGCAGTATTATCATTCATCACGGAATCAGATCCAAAAAGTGAATTATTAAAAACTGCAGGCAAAGAAACAGGGAGAGTATTTCATTGCAGGCACATTTTACTTCACATTTTTTTTCTTCTCTTTTGAGGGAACGTTGGTTCACTAGTCGATACCATTTCCCACAAAGAAATATGCATGATTTTGAAGAATATATCTAAATATGAAATGTATCTTGCAAATAAAATACTAAAACCAAACATCTTTCATAATTTACATTCTTATTCAGTTTTTAGTCTCTGTAGTATAAAATGAGGACCTCAGAAGTAAATTATTATAAGCGACAAATATTGATTTGGAGTAAGTTGAGTTCAAAGAAAATTAATGATAAATTTGAACATTAATAAGAATTGACTGAACTAAAATAAGAAACTGCCGCTTGTTTCACTGTGTTTTTGAACTCTTATTTCAATAACTGTGAAAAAAAATGAAGTACAGTTTCAGTTAATATGGTATTGGCATTACAACTCAATATAGATTATTATTCGGCAAATGTGGCTGAAAGCTAGAAGGAGCATATAATTAGAAAATCACTTGTATTTCATTTCCCGAAAAGAAACAACCGCATTTCCAAATCATCTCTGCACTTAGTTATTATTATATTTTTTTGTTTGTTTTGTTTTGAATCATGCCCTTTGGCTTCTGTGGTCCTCGAATATAAGTTGTAAAATATACTTTTTTTTCACAAATGCATGTTAATATGTTTTACTCTAAAAATTTTCATTGTAATCGTCGTCGTTTAAAGCATAAAAAAATCTTTTGTACTATTTCAAGATATTATGACACAGTTTCCCGTATCATCATCCACCAGGAAACAGATTCGAAAAGTAAATTATTAAAAACTGCATAAACAGAAACAAGGGGGATATTTTCTTGAAATGCAGACGCATTTTACATCACTCAAAAGAAAGGGGCAATTTTTGAGGGAACGATATTACACTAGTCGACACCATTTCCCACAATTAAATGTGCATGATTTTAATGAATAAATTCGAATATGAAAACCAGTTTGTAAATAAAATATTAAAATTAGATATTTTTCTCAATATACATTCTATATTAAAAGAATTATACTTAACAAAAAATGAAACAAAAATTTAATCGTATATTTTACATTCATAATAAATTACAAAGTCGTAACTTCGTAACATGTCACTTAATTAAGGTTACAGTGGACTCCCAAAACTAATTTTTTTAATTTTCCATGAATTTTTTTTTTAATTTCTGGAAATAATCATAATACATATATATATCTTAGTTCATAATTTTTTTAAAAATATATTCAATAGTTTTTGAGATACAGATATTTCTTTTTTTAATTAACAAAAAATGGCAATATTTCAAAATGCTCCATGCGAATGTTACTAAGACTTTTTAGCATATTACTTGTAAAACATGTAAAAAACATTTTAACTTATTTTTTTCGTATTTTCCATTAAAAAATCATTAAAAATTTCGTATAACTGAAATTAAAAAAAAAATTACAAATACCTAAATCTGCAGCAGAAGTATGAGAAAGTGTATTAAATGTGTGACAATCCCGTTAAACCCTCTGAGGTAAAAATTTCTACAATTGATAAAATATATGTTTAAATTCATTTTAGTAGATAAGTTATCCCTAAATAGTTGATGGCATTAAAAAAAAATCACATTTGAAATTAATTTTCTTATCCAATGATGGAAAAAATGTGAAATAGACGGATTGAAAACGATAATATACATCATATATGAAAATCATATTTGAAATAAATTTTCCTATTCAATGATAAAAAATAAATAAATTTGTGAGCGATACAATTAACAACGGTAATACACATCGTTTTCATTATCGTATGACATTCACTGGTCATACATTTTAGGATACACTTTTAATAATAAATGAGTAACACATTTTTTATTATGATGGAATGAAATAGGACTTCGTCGTTGATAAAATAATTTGACGCAGTTATTAAAAAAAGATAAAATTTATGTTATTCCCACTAATGAAATTTGTATGGCTTCCTCGATGTTCAAGTCTTGAAAATAATTTCTTTCTTAAAATTGTCTGATATTAAATCGCAGATCGCAATTTCCATCAGTCATACTGAAGGATCTTCCCCCCAAAAAAAACTGAATTATTAAAAACCGCAGACAAAGCAAGAGTGGGAACATTTTCCTGAAAGACAAGTGTCTTTCACGCTATTGAAAAGAAAAGATTGAATTTTGAGGAAACGGTATTACGCAAATGCGATTCCTTTCCTTTTATAGAAATACCCGTGATATTGAAAAGATGGTCTCAAGACAAAGACGTGAAATAAAAGAAATATTAAAAAAATCGATTTTTAGTAATATTAATTTTTATTAAGTTTCCTTTTTTGATCGATTATGAAGTACAAAATACAAACTGTTTCATATAGTACAAGTTCATTATTAGAAATTATTATTAATCACTAGAAGCTTCGCTTGTTAGTTTTCTTAAATGTGTCTCGAATCAAACGAAATATACGTAGAAAAAATAAGAAAAAGATCGTAATATATAATAACATACTCATAATTTTTGTTTTATTCGTGTAACATTATGTTATGTAAGTCAATATAAATGTTACAGACATCGTGGGCAATTTTTTTCTAAAATAAATGAAGTATCTATCCCCACAAACACTCGACTTTGGCCATAAGCTGGTTTCGTTGCGGCCAGAAAGAGTTACGGCCATTTGTGACTAAACAGTATTGTGCCATAAATGACGCGTCGCTAATTGTGGCAGCAATCGTCAAGCCGCTAACGGATCGGCAATGAAAGAACTGTTGCGTTTACTTTGCCGGCCAACTTTTAAGGGTCGGTTTCTGGCTAGCATGTAACGGCCCACCATTTTGTACAAAGCAGAGGGCTAATGTCGTTTAACGAGCATTTTTATTTAAATAGAGGAAATGTTTTTTGTCTCCATTTCTTTCAGCGTAAGTTTAATTATTTTAAATCTGTGTTTAAATAAGCATATAAAAATTATGCGAGATATATATATTTAAAACAGTGAAATAGATGGCATATTTTTATTTAGTTTGAAAAAATTGAAAAAAAATAGAAATGGTTTTAAAAATGTATATAATATTCCAAGTATTTTTTTTCAGCGACGCCTTATTACATCCATTACTCACAAAAAAAGAAAGAAAGAAAGAAATTGAATAAATATTTAAAATGATTTATAATAAATAAATAAAAAAACTCATTTAAATTGTACTTAAAGCAGTCTATCTTTCACCACTCTCAGTCATTTCAAACTTTTGCATTACAAACGCAATATTATTTGCGTGTGTAATGCATAATTGCGTTAAATGCGTAAATATTTCTAAAATTGGCGATTGCAGTATGTCTAAAATTGGCTTAAAAATACAATTAACTTCTCTCTCTTTCTCTTTTAAAGGAAAGAACATATTTTTTCTTATTCAAAATGTTTGTTTTGGTGAAAGTATTTAATAAAATGTGGAATTTATTTTTTATGCTTTAAAATGTACGTTAAATGACTTCTTTTTCACACATTCTTAAAAATTACGAATAAAATTATCTTCTCTGTAAATTTCGTATTAAAATGTTTATATGTATGTTTTTATAAACACGCTGGAATGAAATTCACTTGAAAGTATTTTCCTTAATAAACAAAAGCAAAATATGTCATACTGAATAGAATAACGAAAAAAAAAATTTTTAAAGAAAAAAAAATAAACCTTTAAACGTTGAACGAATTCCAATTTGAAGAAGCATCTAATAAAAACATCTATTTAAATTAATATTTGTTCTGAAACGAATGAAATTGCAGGAGCTGTTATTCAGAAACTATGAATCGAAAGGTGGTTTATATTTTTTAGTAAATGTAATAAATAAATAAATAAATAAATAATCAGCAAATACTGTTAAATTGGGTGTTTTGAATCTGTGTTATGGATATGACTGACTACTGCAAGACAGGAAGAAAACGGTTGTTACGTGACCACAACCGCTTACATTCCAATATTTTTTTATGTATAAGAAAATGGACAACTTATTCAATTTCAAATCGCTTTAGTTATCAGGCTAGCCAGTTTAATGCCTTTTCCTTTAAAAATGAGTCAGAAATTGCATAAATATTTAGCGTTGTTGAACAGGGAATTTGGCAGTCGCCTTATAGCTGAACGAAATCTTTTGTGGAAACAAAACATTATATAAAGTTATTTGTGTAAATATAGATTATATATTTAAATATTTATTATCAATATTTTATATGATATAATTCATATTTACAGTAAACTCTCTCTAAGACGCAATCTATTGGGACAGAGAAAATCATCCATAGTAGACAATATTCCATTTTAGAGAAATTTTACTCTATGTCTATGGATTCACAAGAAGTTGATAAACTTTCAGAGTTAAACTAATTTCCATCTTATACAGAGTCCGTCTTAGATAGTATACTGTATTCGTATTGTTATATTTATTTTGTTAAAAAAATAATTTCTTAAGAAGATAATTGTGAACTTAAACAAAATATTTGTTTTATTAAATTTTGATTGTTAAAAGACATTTTCGTTTTCGTTAAAAGACATTTTCGCCCCCCCCCCATTTCTCAGCAGATGATGGAATTTTATAAAAGCTTTCTTTATCTTTCAAAAACAGAGGAAAAAAAAATGTTGTAACAAAAAAATAAGTTTGAAAAGACATGACTGAAGACAAAAGTTTGTTTTTAAACTATTTAATTTATAATTATAGATTTTGATAAATAACAACTCGTAAAAAAATATCTCCCTAAAAACCTTTCTCTTTTTCCCATTACAACTGCTAAAAAACATTTGGTGAATACTGGAAGCAAAAGTGTAGAGTACTGCTTGCGCTCAAGGTCACTATTGCCAGGGCAAAATGGGGTGAAGGGATTCTCGGAATTTTGCGGGGTTGGCATTGCTATAGAGAAACTGGACATGCCCTTATCATTCTTCTCTGCACTGTAGTATGAGTATGTTGTTGACATTTAACGACTGCAGAAATTCTCGAAAGAATATTATCCAGATTATAAATGGTAAGTCTTACCTAGTACGTATTTATTCATTAAAATTTTATTAAATTATATTCTGAATTTTCTTTTGCATCATTGTTTTTAACATAAATTCGTTGTAAAGTAATGCAAAATAAATCTATGGGACATTTTATTAAATGCAGAATATTTACTTGTGATATAACTGGCGCAAAGCAATCGCAAAAATGTGATAATTTTAATTTAGTTAAAGGTTATTCTTATTGTCGCATCTTTTTTCGAAGTAATTATTTTCATTTTACGACGATGTACAAGTATGCGATAAACATATTGCGACTCCTTGAATAGTTTAATATGCGTAAAATTTATGTTTATTTTAACAGGTAAAATATGCTTTCTTTTTACACGTTAGTTTAAATTAGCAATACAGAGCATGTGTTTAAAAAATACCACTAAAACTTGATGATCTTAATTTGTATAAAATTTATTCTTATTGTTATTATTGTACCTTTTCGAATAATGATTGATATTTTAAAACCGCGGATGGATAATATTACATAATATTTAAAATAGATTGCTTTTACCATATTAACATTTTGTGTAAATTACTAAATATCAACCATATATTTTTTTTTCTCAAAAATTGAAATTTTGTTTTTTTTAATGTTATTTTCCGATTATGTCATTAAAAATACTGTGAAAGCTTGGTAATTTCAAATCATTTTTATTGTAAAAAAATTATTCGCAAAATTTAATGCTCGTAAAATTTCGACTAGTATAGAAAATTTTATTAATTAAAAAAAATCAGAATAAAATTTAATTCAATAAAATTATGCAAAATCGTTAAAATAATGATGGCATTTAAAATTACTGCAAAGTTTAAAGTATGTTTGTGAGGTAATTAACACTAGAACGCCGGACGGTGTCATTTCGACACCGAAGCGTGTAAATTTCTATGTAAAATCTGTAAATTATAAAGGAAATTTTTTATGTCTCTCGACTTTTATTAAATATGTAGGGAGAACTTGCATCGAAAGTTTTTTGAAAATCGATTCATTCAAACATGGTTTACAGGCAAATTTACCTAGAACGCCGGACTGGTGTCAATTGGACACCGCAATAATTTAACTTCCCCTAATTTTAATTTCGTTCTTCTATGCAATAATTCCACACACTATCATAGTTCAGGGGGATCTCAGAATGTTTTTTCAACACCTGGTCATCACGTGATTTGTTTCAGCTGCAACAACACCTGCCACTGAGGTTTTATTTCTCACAAAGATAGTACATATACGGTTGCTTCCGAGTTATGACTAGTAAAATTTCTTCAGATTTTCTTTCGTTCTTTTTACATTTTATGAATAAATTTAAAATGTCTCGTAAAAGGGGTCTCACTACGGATGAAATTACCGTGCTTCTGAGAGAACTGTCAGATAATGAATCAGAAGATGGAGAATTGTCCGAACTGTATGATGAATCTGATAGTGAAAATTTTATTCCTGTTATATCAACTGAATCGGAAAGCGATGAGGATATTGAAATTAATCATTCTCGAAATCAGACTGAATTTATGGCTCACGCTCGAAAGAATGTGGTTCTGGAATTGCAATCGGTAGATTAGCAATACAAAATGTTTTGCGAGAAAATAGTGGTCCAAGTAGTTATGCAAAAAGTAATGTGAATTATGACAGTGTTTGGAGTGCTTGGTTGCTTTTTATAGATAGAAGGATTTTAAAGCATATAATTAAATGTACAAACACAGAATCTCGCTGAGTATTAGAAAATGATGCTTGGTCTCTTTCAGAACAGAAAATTTTAGCTTTCATTTCGATTTTGTATGCATATGGAGTTTCAGGAGCTGGTGACCTCGAACTTCATTCATTATGGTTTACAGAATGTGGTATAATTCTTTGTAAAGAAATCATGTCCAGAGACAAATTTTGTGAAATATCAGGATTTTTGCGATTTGATATAAAATCAACTAGTCGTAATCGAATTAAACATGATAAATTCGCAATGATTTCAGAAGTATGGAATCGTTTTATTGAAAATTGCATAGGCTGTTACAAACCAGGCCAGAACATAACAATTGATGAACAATTGTTTCCAAGTAAGACTCGCTGTCCGTTTAATCAGTTTATAGCATCAAAACCTGATAAATACGGGTAAAAATTTTGGATAGCTGCAGATTTAGAAAGTAAGTATATTTTAAACGCATTTCCCTACTTAGGAAAAAATGAAGAACGAGACCAAAGTCAGAGACTTTCTGAGTATGTGGTTTTAAAATTAATAGAACTTTTTAAAAATATGGGAAGAAATATTGACGATTTTTTTACTTCTGTTGCGTTGGCAAAGAAACTAAAGGAAAGGCGGACGAGTTTAGTTGGCACGGTAAATAGGGCCAGACGAGAAATTCCAGATTGTGTAAAATCAGAAAAAGAAGAGTTGCATTCAACAAAAATATTGAAGAATGAAGAATCGGGCTCAACACTTACAGTTTATCAATCTAAAGTGAAAAAAAGTGTTAATTTTTAGTTCTATGCATTCAAGCATCACAATTGCTAACAATTCAAAGAAAACACCTGAAACCGTCAGTTTATCTAATAAAACGAAATGTGGTGTAGACATTGTTGACCAAATGGAAAGACAATACTCAGTCAAAACAGGTTCTAGAAGATGGTCACTTCACACATTCTACAATATTTTAGACTTTATTGCCATAAACGCTTGGATTGTTTTTAAACGTGTAACAAGAAAAAACATAACAAGGAGTGTATTTATACAAACACTTACTGAAGAAATGCGAGCAGAATACATTGAAAAATCCACTAAAAGAAGCAGGAGAGATGAAGAAGAACTGCGGACTGAAAATTCTTCTAATCTTAGGAAATGCGAAGTTAAAAAAAATTTCATGGAAATGTGACAAATAAAGTATGTTCTTCTTGTAATAGAATTAGATGCGGCAAATACACAAAAAATGTCACCTATAAATGTATTGACTGTTAGTAATGTAAATGGTTATTTCCCTCCTTTATATTTTCAAATTATCTTGCAAAAATATTCTTAAGTTACAGACATAATAATTATTTGTGTGTACCATATATATGCTCTTATCATCTAGCAAAAATGTTCTTATACTATAGATAAAAAATAATTTGCGTGTGAAATCTCTTCTATTTCTCTATATCTCGAAAAATTAAGAGTATTTTACGAATATAATAATTTTTGTGTACACTTTAAGAATTTTAATTTAATCTTGTAATTTTTTTTTTTTTTAGCTTTAACATTATTTGTGTGTTCTACATGTATTTGTAAAAAGAACATTAAACTGTTCATTTTTTTCGAATTTTTTTGCATAATATCGACCAGTGTCAAAATGACACCTGCCGGCGTTTTAGGGGGTTACAATATTTCAGGCGTTCTAGTGTTAAAGTAATGTTTGACTATTGTTGCTACTTTACTCTAGCGAAAGCACCTGCTTTCGCTATGGACCTACTTTCCTATGGAAGCAAAAAATTTAAATATCTCTTTCGTATTTCAATATATACATATATTATGTACCATTTCCGGCATGTAATACGTGGATCAAACAATTCTGTTTTGACACAGAAATTTTATTTAGTAAATAAAGCCAAATATTTACTGTTATTGGATAAATTATAATTTATTTAAAATATTTCTGGGTTGAAAAAAGATTGTTTGATTAGGGAATTATACGCCAAAAATTACAGTATATATACATGTATACTGCATTATATTGCTGACGTCAATCTCTGCAAAACGCTCATTTAGTATTGTTCAGTTTTTCATTTGTTTGTTTTTTATTTAACTAAAATATTATAATTTTCAAAAACAAAGCATTCTAAAAAAGAAAACTGTAGAAAAAAAATTGTAGAGGTCTACCTCAACTATCCAATGCAAGAAAAACTATTAAAATTCGAACGAGATATTTACACCCCCCCCCCCCCACACACACACACACCTTATGATTAGCATTAACAAGTGTGTTTTTCGTGTGAGTAAAATTTCTTCTTAAGCTGTGAAAGAAAAATATAAATGTGAAATATAAAAATATTTAAATGATGCAAATATAATGATTGTTTCTCAGATTATAATTTAATAAAATTTTATTAAATATGCATATACTGGTAATAGGATTACTAATAAATGTAAAAATCACACAAAATGAAAAAAAAATATATATTTACAAATACATGAAATTTAAATGCAGCACACACAATAGATCATATTAAGGTTATATAAATTGTTTAAGGGTAAATTCAAAATTTGTTCTATGAAAAATTCTTGTTACAAAATTGTTTAAATAACAAACTGTTTTCCCTGAAAAAAATTTAATAATCATTCAGTATATATTTCAAAATATAAATACATAAACTTATTTATCTTGAATTATTTTTAAACACAATTCTTGGTATAGTGAGTTAAATAAATAATTTATTCTTTTCAATTAAAACTTTTAAAATGTATAACAATTTATATAATTTTAAAATTATTTAAATATAGATTCAAAGTTTGATCTATAAAAATATTTTCTGGAAGATTTTTTAAATGATAGCTGTTTTTCCATGAAAAACAATGTATTAATTATTATGCAGGTACAATTTTCAAAAGAATTGTGAATTTACTATTTTAAAACTTTCAAAAATTTTCAAAACCTACTACTTGGCATAGTGAAATTATTAATTAGTTTAATTTTTTTTCAATTAATACTTTTAAAAGCTATATGAAATGCAATTATTTAGAAATGGCATTACACAAGAATTTTTAAAATAGAATAATTGAAAAAAAAAAAAAAGAAATTAATAAATTCACTTTGCCAAATAATAAATTTGGAAAATTTTCAAAAAGTATATATTCATACATATATATATATATATATATATATATATGTTTGCTAACAGTATGTAGATTATTGCAACCGTAGGCGCCATTGCAGCACTCATCAATTGCAACAAACATATATATACAATCCCAATTTCATGAAAATATTTATTAAGCACCAGGTGCATAATGTATAAACATTATTAAAAACAGTGAACATTAAAATAACAATATTGAACAATATAAAAAGTCACCCGCAGAACCAAAAGCCATCACTCTTCAGCAGGCGGAATGGCTTTAACCTTCCCCCCCCCCGCTATTAAAATAAAGCTTAATCAGCAGGTTTCGTGTAATCTGGCAAAATCTTGCATTAAATATGAAAATGACTTACTCAAAAGTCACTCAAAAATTATTTCAAAAATCATTTAAAGATCAATTCAAATAAATAAGCTTTACTTATATGTTGAAAATTTTTGAATCGTAATAAACCATTTAAATAATACACTTTTATATTTATGAAATCTTAATTGATTATAGTATAAAATGCAAGCAAATGCCACACCTCCGCCTGAACCCGCTTATTAGCACAAGAGATAAACTTACTACATAAGCACGGCCTTTTAATTTCAGCAGGTGACAAAAACTTTAACTCAAACGAAGACCAATCCACATTTCAATAAACACAGCCTTTTCTTTCCGGTCGTGTCTTCTTTCTGCACGTTATTTCATCCACAGTCATCCTTTCTACCTTGTAGACTTTAAGATAACCGCTTCATGTAACAATACTCCAGAAGGCAGCATTCCTCTCAGCTACGCCTCCAATCCAAAAAGTTGCCATTTATTGAAAAGTAACTTTACATAATATCTTAAAAATTCACTCGGATAATTATTTTTATAAAATAAATTACCTAAAAACTTATAAACCTGTTTATTTACATTGAAATCATTATTACATATTTTTCTAAATCTAATAAACTGATTTATAACTGTATTAATAAAAACTTTTTTATTCAGGTTGGAGTACCAATGGGGTAAATTTATAGTATAAAAATCAAAACTGTTTCTTTTATCATATAGATCGATATTGATACTATTGTCTGAAATATTAAAAGAAATATCAAGGAAATCTACTTTGTTATCAATATTGTTAGCTTTGTTTAATTTTAAGAAATCAGGATAAATTTTATTGTATTCATTAAAAAAATCAAAATTATAAATCAATATGTCATCAAGGTATCTATAAATATGTAAATGCTTATTATATTTAACTGTATAATTGTATTCATAATAAAATAAAAACAAGTTAGCAGCAGTGCTAGAATAGTTAGTTCCCATTCCGATTCCACATGATTGATTAAATATATTATTCCTGTAAACTACATAATTATTATAAAAACAAAAATGACATAAATTCAAGAAAAATTCCCGATTAATATTTAGCTCCTCATTGATACAAAAAGTGTCAAAAATATCTTTAAGAACATTGTATAATGAATCTATAGGTATGTTATTGAACAAATTCTCAAAATCAAAAACCTGCATGAAATGAGGAGTGAAGTGTTTTTTGTCCAAAACCTCATAACTATTATCGATTGACCAAAAATGGCTGGTGTTTTTAAATTTATATTTAAGAAAACCGTATATCCTTTTTAATAATTTTTGAAGAACTATGTTAAAATCTCTATTGATACTTTTGGTCGTGCTACAAATAAATCTGAATTTCTTTGGATTTTTATGAAATTTTGGAGTCATAAACAAAAAAGGTAATGTGTGATGACTAGACAGATTGAAATTATAAGAGTATAAAGTTTTACATTTCTTTTTAAAAGCAATAAATTTTTTATGAATGGGGTTTAAATTTTCATTAATTTTAGTGTAAAAACTATCATTTTGTAATTCATTAATTACTATATCAGTATAAAATTTTTTACATATAACAGCATAATTGTTCGCAGCTTTATCCACTGTGACAAAAACAAATTTATTCTGCAAATCCTCAATATCTTTATAATCATTTTTATTAAGCTTTTGGTATTCATATCTATCATTATTTAAAAATGTAGATAAACTTGATTTAAAATATTTAACTATGTTATCTTTCCAATCAAAAAAAGCTTCCAAAGGTAAACTATTCTTATAACTTTGTTGTTTAATAAAATTATCAATATCCTCATTAAAAATTACCAAAGCCTTTTTCATACTAATTTTTTGTAAAGTGCTGGTGTTGGTGCTTAATAAATATTTTCATGAAATTGGGATTGTATATATATGTTTGTTGCAATTGATGAGTGCTGCAATGGCGCCTACGGTTGCAATAATCTACATACTGTTAGCAAACATATATTTATGTATGGCAATATAAGCTGCATGGGGCGCTTATGTCATATATATTTTTCATATTTTACATATTTTTATAAGTGCTTGGGTGCATATTGTTCTGTTAATTGTTTCATTGCAAGTAAGCCTATGTGCTTAAAAAAATCTTAATAAATAAGTTACGATATATAAAATATAATGAAATGAAATACTACAGATGTAAAAATAAATTGTGTAAGACTTGTATAGTGGGCTGTGTCACCACTGGAGAGTTGCCTAAAAATTATACACCATTTTGCAAATTTAATAATGTCATTTATAGAATAATTTGCTTAGTATGCAAACAAAGTTATGTTGGGCAAACTGGTGATGAATTACATAGTCGTATTAATCAACATAGATCCAATACAGCTAAAAAACAAAATCCAACTTTTGAAATTCTACATTTTAGATTACACTCATTTGATAAAATCCAGATTGAAATACTGGACCATGTTGAAGATAAAGCTGACAGATTAGCTCGTGAGAATGATTTTATGATAAAATTTAAATCTATTTATCCCTATGGACTTAACACTATGTTAAATCATATTAATATCAAGAATATAGTCAATGTATATGATTTATGTATTAAATTTAATAATATGATTGTGATAAATAGAGGCAAAAGGGGTTCACATCGTTTTAGCTATATTTTTAACAACATTGTTCCTGATACTTGGTTAAAAGATTTAGAAGAAAATTTTGTATTGACTTACAGTATTAAAATGGTTAAAACTGAGGTTTTTAAATTGAAGATTAAAACATTGAAGAAATTAAAATTTACATTGGATAAGTTTAAATTTAAAAATTCACAATTTAGGGATCTAATTTTTGACTTAATAAATTTTAAGTTAATGAATAAGTTAAATAGTGACAAGGATAAACTATATTTTAAGATAAAATTTCAGCAAAAGTCGTTTGATAATTTGAATTTCAATAAAGTCTTTAATGATAATTATAATCTTTTTCCAATTAAGAATTGCTTTATTACTGTGGCTTTTAATTATAATAGACCGTTTAGTGGTAAAATATTTAATTATAGACAAATTGCTGAAAGTGAGGTGGATTCGGTTATAAATTGTTTTTGCAACAGTGGAGATTATGATGACTGGATAGATAATTTTCATAAGCATTTAATTACTGGTGATTTAAACATAATTCCTAATAGTAATATAAGATATTTAATGAACTTTGGAACCAAATTTAAAAAATTAGTATGAAAAAGGCTTTGGTAATTTTTAATGAGGATATTGATAATTTTATTAAACAACAAAGTTATAAGAATAGTTTACCTTTGGAAGCTTTTTTTGATTGGAAAGATAACATAGTTAAATATTTTAAATCAAGTTTATCTACATTTTTAAATAATGATAGATATGAATACCAAAAGCTTAATAAAAATGATTATAAAGATATTGAGGATTTGCAGAATAAATTTGTTTTTGTCACAGTGGATAAAGCTGCGAACAATTATGCTGTTATATGTAAAAAATTTTATACTGATATAGTAATTAATGAATTACAAAATGATAGTTTTTACACTAAAATTAATGAAAATTTAAACCCCATTCATAAAAAATTTATTGCTTTTAAAAAGAAATGTAAAACTTTATACTCTTATAATTTCAATCTGTCTAGTCATCACACATTACCTTTTTTGTTTATGACTCCAAAATTTCATAAAAATCCAAAGAAATTCAGATTTATTTGTAGCACGACCAAAAGTATCAATAGAGATTTTAACATAGTTCTTCAAAAATTATTAAAAAGGATATACGGTTTTCTTAAATATAAATTTAAAAACACCAGCCATTTTTGGTCAATCGATAATAGTTATGAGGTTTTGGACAAAAAACACTTCACTCCTCATTTCATGCAGGTTTTTGATTTTGAGAATTTGTTCAATAACATACCTATAGATTCATTATACAATGTTCTTAAAGATATTTTTGACACTTTTTGTATCAATGAGGAGCTAAATATTAATCGGGAATTTTTCTTGAATTTATGTCATTTTTGTTTTTATAATAATTATGTAGTTTACAGGAATAATATATTTAATCAATCATGTGGAATCGGAATGGGAACTAACTATTCTAGCACTGCTGCTAACTTGTTTTTATTTTATTATGAATACAATTATACAGTTAAATATAATAAGCATTTACATATTTATAGATACCTTGATGACATATTGATTTATAATTTTGATTTTTTTAATGAATACAATAAAATTTATCCTGATTTCTTAAAATTAAACAAAGCTAACAATATTGATAACAAAGTAGATTTCCTTGATATTTCTTTTAATATTTCAGACAATAGTATCAATATCGATCTATATGATAAAAGAAACAGTTTTGATTTTTATACTATAAATTTACCCCATTGGTACTCCAACCTGAATAAAAAAGTTTTTATTAATACAGTTATAAATCAGTTTATTAGATTTAGAAAAATATGTAATAATGATTTCAATGTAAATAAACAGGTTTATAAGTTTTTAGGTAATTTATTTTATAAAAATAATTATCCGAGTGAATTTTTAAGATATTATGTAAAGTTACTTTTCAATAAATGGCAACTTTTTGGATTGGAGGCGTAGCTGAGAGGAATGCTGCCTTCTGGAGTATTGTTACATGAAGCGGTTATCTTAAAGTCTACAAGGTAGAAAGGATGACTGTGGATGAAATAACGTGCAGAAAGAAGACACGACCGGAAAGAAAAGGCTGTGTTTATTGAAATGTGGATTGGTCTTCGTTTGAGTTAAAGTTTTTGTCACCTGCTGAAATTAAAAGGCCGTGCTTATGTAGTAAGTTTATCTCTTGTGCTAATAAGCGGGTTCAGGCGGAGGTGTGGCATTTGCTTGCATTTTATACTATAATCAATTAAGATTTCATAAATATAAAAGTGTATTATTTAAATGGTTTATTACGATTCAAAAATTTTCAACATATAAGTAAAGCTTATTTATTTGAATTGATCTTTAAATGATTTTTGAAATAATTTTTGAGTGACTTTTGAGTAAGTCATTTTCATATTTAATGCAAGATTTTGCCAGATTACACGAAACCTGCTGATTAAGCTTTATTTTAATAGCGGGGGGGGGGGGGGGGAAGGTTAAAGCCATTCCGCCTGCTGAAGAGTGATGGCTTTTGGTTCTGCGGGTGACTTTTTATATTGTTCAATATTGTTATTTTAATGTTCACTGTTTTTAATAATGTTTATACATTATGCACCTGGTGCTTAATAAATATTTTCATGAAATTGGGATTGTATATATATATATATATATATATATATATATATATATATATATATATATATATATATATATATATATATATATATATACATATAATGCTTTTGAAAAATACCTAAATAATTATTAATATATTGTTTTCGAGAAAAAACACTTATCATTTAAACAATCTCCCAAGAAATATTTTTTATAGATCAAATTTTGAATTTATACTTAAGTAATCTTTATGGAACGAAACTGGCAGGCTTTTGGCTAGTTAAAATTGAAAATACACCAGAAAAGGTTTTTTTATGGGTCACTTTTGGCTAAATTTAATTCTTACAAACACAAATGGCTGGGTGAGGGTAATCTCCTGGCCAACCTTTATTTTTAATGGCCTTTAAAAGAATAATTGTGGCCACGTTGTGGCTGTCTGATATTTTCGATTAAACGTTAATGACACATTTGTGGGCAACTTCTTGTATCATCTTTTCCAATTATCTTCTGGCCGTATTCTGGCCGGCGTGACAGTTTTTGACGGAGCCGTTACGGCCAAAGATGGCGGGCCGTTATCAAACACTTTGGGCCACCGCTAACTACGCCTATAGTGAACAACCAGTTATGTGTTTGTTGGGATGTTTCTATTTTTATCAGGTTTGTTACCTTGAATTTCTAATGTTTTTTGTTGAGGAATGTCGTAAAATTGTCATACTTTCTGTTAATCCAATTCGAGAAAGTATTGAATTTCTAAAAATCGATGTAATAAATGTTTAATAATTTTGTTAATAAGTATCTAAATGCGAATTTTAATGTGAAAATTTGCAATTTAAATGAAAAAATATATTTGACTTTCAACATGTTCTTAAATCTTGCATTCCATTGCTTTTGTGTGTACATAATTTTTATAATTAAACACAAATAGCATAGTAAAAAGGGATAAATATTTATTAATCTATGCAATCACTAAGAACGAAAAATACCAAAGTCTTTCACATTACATAGGATTCCGAAAAGCAATTTTTTCTTTTGCAAAATCATATATTAATATTAATTTCAAGATATAAAGAAAAAGAATAAAAAGGGGAATATATTTTGCTTCGATATAATGAATAAAATTCTTAATGAATAAATCTGCTTTGAATAAACTTTCCAAACAGCAGTACAATACATTTGTCTAATGTTACTCCATAAAAGTTAAGACAGCTTTGGTGCCTCCGATTTTATGGAGTAATTTTTTTCACTTATATAATGGTGTAATTGAAACATGTGTTACTGGTGTAACATTACATATTAGTGTAATGTTGCACTGGTTATATCGGTTAAACCGGTTACATCGGTTATGCCACTATAAAACTGGTGGAAGTTTGGCTGCCGCCAATTTTATGGAGTAACGTTACTCAAATGCTTTACAGTGAGATTTTATAGAGTATTAATCATTTTTCTCAAACAAGAATTTAGGTTTTTAAGATGGTATCAATTTTCCTTTAAGCAATTTTAGAATCTTAACTGATTTTATGTGTACAAAAGTGACAAGGTAATAGTAATTTTAAGATTAATTATAATGCTGTTAATTTATTATGTGTTTTCGTAAAAAAAATATTTTTTAACATGAAATGTTTGTTTGAAAATTCATACTATCGGAAAATATCATTATTATGATTACACAAAACTGATTACTAAATTATAAAATCTACTCCGAAGAATTAGCAAAATGAATTTAATAAAAAATAGTTTAAAAAGTGCATCAATCGATTTCATAAATATATTGCTTTTTCAGCTTTTTAAAGAAAAATATTTATTTTTGAAATTACAGGTGAACAGGAAAGATAATTATGTAATTTATTGCGTGGATACGCAATAAATTAAACAAATAGATAAGTACTAAATAAATATATAAGTGGATTTGAACACAAAATTATTAAACTGCGTTTTGTTACTTTAAAATAAACAAAAAAAAATTTCAAATGCACTTATATATGAAATAAATAAGCGAAATGTTTCGCATATCAATATATAAAAAATAACAGAAGAAGTGATGTATGTCATATATTGTGTACTTTAATAAATTTAATAAACGTTATAAATGTATGAGCATTTTATCATTTTAATACATCATTTTCTTTGATTAAATTTTTATTTCGTATAACGGTTATTCTAGAAACCAGGCTTGCTAATTTTGTTTGCAATTAATTTGCAATCCAAAGTAATTGACTCCAAACTTTCCGTTTAGGCTGCGTCAATCACTGGCAGCTGACCATGTAAAACATAATATAAATTTTAAATATATTTTCAGTAATTACTTAAAGCAATATAATATTAAAGTTTAATAGCCTATTTTAGAGTGTCGGTCACCTGTGACTGACGCGGCCAAAAGAAAAATGTTCAGTGTCAGTCACGAGTGACTGTCATGACATTCAAAGTGTTAAATATACACATCAAAATATTTTCAGAAAATAAATGTAATGCATAATGTCCAAATAGTCGTGGAGCCCACCGCAAAAAAACCCTAAGTCATCGACACAAGAAAAATTCCTCTATTTTATGGAAGAGTAGTAATAGAGAAATCTAATGATCCATGTCTGCTGGAAGCGAAATGGTGCATAAGCCAAAAATTAATACCAGTAGTGGTTGACTTGCAGGCTTAAAATTGTGTTTGTCCTTCAATCAAAAGTATGAAAATATGGAAAACTGGGTGCAGGAAAACATAATACTAAGTTTAAGAGTCAACGCTAGTGGTATTTATTTTTGGCTTATGCACCGCTTCGCTTCCGGCAGACATGGATCATTAGATTCCCCTATCTACTTTTCCATAAAATGAAGGAATTTTTCTTGTGCTCCATGACTTAGGGTTTTGTGCGGTCGGCTCTTGGACTAAAAATAAAACAGAGTCTTGACTGTTAGTCAAATGATAGGGAAACATTTAATAATTGATGGAGTTTTTGTGTCAAATATAATACCCAGAAACCAGCTCAATAGCTTATGTTAGCAGGATTCTGAGTATATGTGTACATGATCCTAAAGTCAGGCTTTTATCTTCCGAATGGACATGAAAGTGGATTATTTTGGGATACAATTAGCCAGTGTTTACCATCATTCAAAGTTTTGTACAGATTTTATTTTCCTAAAGATAATTTTAATTTGAATATTTAACTTTTTTAATTAAATAAAATTAGCGTTATTTTGTTACTGATTTCTGTATATATCTATGTTTTTACTTAAATATAACATCAATTAAATCTTTTAATTAAATAGGATATTTAATCTTAAACTAAATTTACAGATGTTATGCATACATAAATTATTTTTTTATTGTTGTTAAAATACATACAAAAATTTGGAAAATATTTAAGTTATTTAAAGTTATAGTTAATGCAAAATTTATTAACTTTACATATTTGATATTAAAGTAAAAAAAAGGATTTATTTTAACTTAAGTATTTGTAACTGAAAGCAAATGATAGACCTTGGTATTCGGACAGTGTATAAAAATAAGTCCATACGCCTGAATTTTGCAGTTTGGATTTTCTGCAAGATTTCAGTAGATTTAGTTTTCGATTTCAGGAAACCAATCCTTAAGTTTTTCCGCAAAGTGTAAAATTTATTTATATAAATAACCTATATATAATTCCACTGAATATTCAAAAAATTGCCTGCTTCAATTCTTTTAAAAATCGGTAGAATTATACATTATTATTTATTCATGAAACGTTTTGAATTTGTTCTATGTCTATTTATCATCCATGTTTCAGATAACTTTTTGTAAAAGTGTTTTATGTGTATTTTTTTTTTATTTGAAGTTATAAAAGACGATGCATGAATATTGTGTCTTTATAAAACAAAATATTAATAAAAAGAACAAATAATTTATTTAAATTCAAAAGACAGAATTTAATATGATAGGATAATTAAAAGGGAAAACAAGAAATATTTACCGCGATCTTTGATTTCCCCTGTAATCCTCCCCCTTTTTTTGTCATACGGAATAGGATCAAAGACGATATTAGAGAAACTCATTCCTATTTTGTTCCCCTGGATAAAGTTCTTCAGCTGTCTTCCAGTTCAATATAGTGCTTTGAAATCCTTCAAAATCCAATAACCTCCCGCCTAGTAAATAGAAAGTAAGGGACTTGGTCTTTGAAAAAAGAGGCTTCATCTTTTGAAAAACGTTAAATTCCCTTTATTCTGAAACATATAAAAAATGTAGTACTACGTATTAGCCCAATATTGAATTTTAAAAGACACCCAGATGCGAAACATAATAGATTAATAACAATGAAACTAAAATATATCTTTGCTCAAACTGAATTAAAATGTTTGGTAAAGACGTTAAAACAGTAGTGTTACTACTAAAGCAAAATTATAATATTCAATATTCAGCATTGTAAGTTCAGCTAGATTTTATGGTGTTTTAGATACAATTGTTCTTTTATATACAAATACAATTTATAGCATTTTTGCAGTTTAATCTGCATTATTTAAATTTTACCGTTACATCGGTAAATTAAATCAAGAATCCGTTTTGTGCATTATTTAATTTTCTTACCCCCAAAAAGTTTACAGAAAAATCAAATACTGATAGTAACTAAGTAAATTTGCTACATTTTTTATTTAGTTTCTTTAGGTCACGTTTAATTGTACAAAACATAGTTGAATAAAACATACAAAACCGACTATTAAAGCCATGAAATACATCAGTGAAGCAATATGTGCGAGAGCAGAACAGCAAATAATAAAATTAATCTAACAAGAAATTAAGAATATGTAAAAAAATATTTAAGAGTCATTTAATTCAGTCGTGCATTTCACACACATATATATTAATGATTTATAATCCTATTGCAGTATTACTGATATATTTTTATTGTATATATACAGAAATACTACAGAGTATTTTTTTTTAAATTTCAGTTATTTTTAAATTAAATGTTATGTCCCGTTGGCCTCATTTATTATGTCGTCTTTCACCCGGTTATTCGCACAGTAGTAAAAGAAATCTTAAATTTTAATAAACTTACTTTTTTCATGTAAATCGACCTGTTTCATGATTTTATCCCTTTAAATCAATAATTCATGCTTATAAAAATTTAAGACAAATAACTTAAATAAATTAAATCCTTTTATCCTCTCAAATATTTGAAGTAAATGAATAGTATGACGAGTAATTTTTAAAAATGTAATCTAACAAATTACAACGACTATTTGGAAAATTATAATTTGAAAGACAAATATTTTAGGCTTATAAATAAATTCTATATTTGAAAAAATATTAATAAACATCATTTTTATGATGATCAAAACGTGGTTTACGTAATAAACGAGTCCTATATAACGTACAGCATGGATTAAAAGTCAATATTCCTATACCAATCATATACAAATTTTAAATGAAATTTTTGCTTTACAATTTTTGGTACTGCAAATTTTTAAACTTCTAAACATCACACATTTAAAATTTTACACCGTCATATAAAGAAAAGAATGTACTTTTAAATACAATTTGTTTGAAAGCTGTATCTCAATTTGTTTTTATGTTACTCATTACTGTAGATTTTTAGCACTTTTTTGTCACCTTGGCAACAGAAGTATTTCATTTCTGGACATTAAACATGAACTTATCTGAAAACGAATAAGTTACAGAATTCAAACAATAACAAGATTCAGATATAGTCCATATTTACCAATTCTCTATTTTCTAAAGAGTTAAAAAAAGTTAGTTTACACATTATAAATTCCAGTGTGGAAGAAAGAAGAAGACAAAAATAATATAAAACTTAAAATGATATATCAGTCAAAAATCTATTTTTCAAAATAATATTGTCAATAACAATTTTTAAAAAATGTCGAAATTGAAGATAATGCTGACACATCTATTTTCGTTTAAAAATTTCCATAATGCTAATATTTTTACGCAAATTTATTTCAAACATATTATAATAGTTTAAAAATTCAATTTAAAAATATATATATGTGTTGAATTATTTTTGGAGGGCAGCATTTTATTAGTATATTTTATTAGGGGTAAATTCATTTTAGCTAACATGGCTTATTTGTTTACATAGCAATAATAAAAATTGGACTTTATAAGAATTTCGAAATACATAAAAATACAAAAACTGTTGCATTAAAGATTTTTTGAAGCGAAAGTTTCCTTAAAAGCAAATAAACATAAATAAAATTCATATAAAGCCCAAAAGAAATGCACTAAAAATGCTTATAAATGCATACATATAATTTAAAATTATTTAAAAATATTTAAATATTTAAATATTTAAAACTCCGGAACGTTTCCAATAAAAAATTCACCGCTAACTTCTGCGGTTATTTAAAAGTAATTACTTCTCTTTTAGATTAGTTGTAGCGAGACATTTGCGAATTTAGGATTTTTATGGAAGATACGCTGAAATGAAACGGTTTTAAAATTTCAACATTTTGTGCTGGAAACATACAGAATAATAATTTTTTGTAAGATTTAACATATTGGAATTAATATACCTAATGATTATTATTATTTTTTAAATATAGAAGGAAATTAAGATATTCTTCTAATGTAACAGTATATGTAACAGAATGTTAATAATAATAATAATAATAATAATAATAATAATAATAATAATAATAATAATAATAATAACTTGTTCTTTGTAAACAAAACAAAAAAAATGCATCAAGCTGTTAAGGCAAAAATATCTTTTATTATTTATATGAATATTAATTTAAAAAATCTTGCAGAGTGTTAAGCAGATAAAGTTTTTAAGCTCACATAGATGCAAAGTACAGTAATACAATATTTTAAAATCCTAATTGTGTACATAAGTCACGCGTCATAAAATAGCACGTTTTAGCAGAAAATTTAATTTTTTTTTTCAATATTTTCCCCATTATTTGACCGATATATAGATTTTAAATAATACTGTGCATTAAAATGGAAAATGTCGCGCAGAGAAGGGTTAAAATAGCTTAAAAGGATTCTAGTGCCAAGGTTTATGTTATCACAGAACTTTCTGCTTAGGCCGCGTCAATCATCGGTGACTGGCAATGTAAAATATATAAAGATTTAACTTAAGTCCAGAAATAATATGTTCTGAGACATTTAATATCAATATTCCATGCAATAAAATTTTATCTGTTTTGTAGGCAAAACTGCAAACAAAAATTTCTTTGCATTAATCTGAACATTGTATAGTCTTTTAAAATATTTTATGATGTGATTCCTTTTCGAGTTTGTACACACTCTGCAAAGGTAAGGATTTATGCAAGCAGGTGAACGCACCATAAGATCAGAATAGTTCATACATATTTGCATAAATACGGCCATACACAAAACTAATTTTTGATGCAAATGGTATAATAGGAAATTAATTTCTGGTTTTAAAAACCCTTATAATGTCGGTTTTCAAACAAAATCATTAAAAGCGCTTTTAAAATGTTTAAAATTTGTAAATATATAAGATTTTCTACTTTAATAATATATAGCATACAACGATCATCATAAACGCTTAAATAAATTCTAAGAGCATTCACTATTTAATTAGTTCTTTTAAAAAACTCCACACCTGGTTTTAATTTCACTCCAATCTCTAATACATGATATTTTATTAAGTTTAGCATTAGCTGCATATGTTTTGTTGTTTGGTAAAAATATAATCATTGGTATTAGCGTAGATTAAAATCTCCTGAAAAGAGATAGGTTTATATTAATAATAAAAAAAAGATTATTATGCACACTAATAAATATTTAATCCAGAAATACAGAAAATTATGAATATAACAAGTGAGAGACATTAAGGGAATTAGAGAGAAGCGTTCCTTTCATGTAAATTATAATTAATTAAAATATATATATGCTATGAAAAAATAATAAAATGTTATTGTGTAAAATCGTGTTTGTGACTGTTCCTAACAATTTCTAACAGTTCCTAAAATAATTACATTTCCTGAAATTTTATATGCTTATGAAATATGTATTGCTTTGTACCGGGTGTCCCAAAATTGACTGATGGATTTTAAAATTAAATAACTTGCCAATGGTGACAGCTATTTAAAAAATTTTTGCAGGATTTTCTTTAGCGTAATTCTTATTTTTAGTTCGAATTTTAAACAATAGGTGGCGCTGACGGCGATTGAAGGCCACGTGATCAATGCTGAGTGAAGCGTCGACCTGGCCTTCAATCGCCGTCAGCGCCACCTATTGTTCGAAATTCGAGCTAAAATAAAAATCACGTTAAAAAAACTCCTGACATTATACATAACCCTCCTGCAAAAATTCTTTAAATAGCTGTCACCGTTTGCAAGTTATTGGATTTTAAAATCCATCAGTCATTTTTGGGACACCTGGTATAAATTACGTGAAAATTATCCGTATTAATTTTTATTTCATTACTTATAACATAATAAATTTAAGTTTGAAATGCAGCATTCATATCGAAACTTAATAGTTTGTGTTGGCATTTGCTTGTCGCATGATTTTTAAAACTTTATGAAGAATAGATATAGAGGGTTTTTTTTTTCCCGATGACATGTACCAAATTGAAGGAAAACAGTACTAATTGTTTTCTTTTTTTACGTCAGTTATTGCCTGAAATATGAAGCTTTATATTATTTATATAGTCGTATTTTCTTGACAATAAATAAAGGAACTTTTTAAATGGGGTGAATCATGATGATATGTTTGATTTTGAAATAAACCAAATACGTTTGTAAGGCTTAAAATTATAATATAAACACTAAGTAGGTCTATACTAAGTCCAGCAGAATCAACACAAGCGATCTAAAAATATCAAGAACATTTTTTTATAAATAAAGTACACTTTTTAGATAATGTTTTACAATATTTTTTGAAATTTTGCATAAAGATCAAATTTAATAATAACTTTTTTTAATTATTTTTCCAAAAAGTGCATAAAATAAAATACCTGTAGTTTTTTATATATATAAAAATACAAATTTCCATATTAATTTCTATGATTTTAAATTTTAAAATAGGTGTAAAGGTATTTTATAATCATGCACAAAATTCTAATTTGATAAAATATTAAAATTTTATAAATAATTTCATATCATGTTTAAACAGGTCAAAATTTATCTAATATCTAGAATTTATAGTAACATTTCTTTTCTACACGCTTTAAAATTATTTAAAAGAACCAAAAACCTTTGACATCTTCAACTTTTTAAAAGTCTTTTTGATGCTCTGCATATTTTATGCATAGAAAAATAGTTTGATCGTTTACTTTTTTATAGAAAACGAAAATGTTGTTACAGAACTTTCAAAAATTTCCACCTTTCCATTTTTAAAATTTTTTCTCTAAAATACTTATTTCACAAAGAGTAAAATAATTCCATATAGACTGGCAAGATTGTTCAAGGTTGTTGACAATAATGCGATTCATTTTCAAGTTTTTTGTATTTGCATGTTTTTCTATGCATTTATAAGCCCGTTTTAAAGAAATTGTAACAATATATATTCAAAAAAATCATTCAGAACCATAAATCACAACCAATTATGAAATAAAAGACTCTTCTTCATGAAATTTAAAAAGAAAGACAGAAACGTATACATTCATACGCTAATAAAATTTTGCAATACAATTTCGAGTCATTCGACTATTTTTAAAGATAATGGCTATATTATTAATCAAGCCTGACCATTGGTGTGAATATCTTATGTTCAAAATAATTAAATCATAGCTATGTAACTATTTTCTATAAAAACGTCTGGCAAATTACTTCAAAATTTTAGCCGTTCATTAGAAATTAGTACTTTAATTTCCAAATATTAAATTTCTGGAACTGCCATTTGCCCATGAAGTAATCTTTATAATACATATTAATACTATTGGCATATATACTCTTGTATAATTCGAGACTTTTAGGGGAGAAAAACAAATACAACGGCTTAAAAGAGACGTGTTTGCGGTCGTTCAGTAGATTCGCCAAGGGGCCCACCCTTTCCGCTATTTAATTACATGCATTTGTGATTTTTTTTCTTTTAATTGTGTCCGGTATCATTTTTTTCATTTTTCCGAATTCCTCTAGAAAGTCGGATATTCGGATCGTACGTAGTGGTGGCGGAGGAAATTTGACCACTCCCTCGGCGATTAATAATAAGCGCGACGCAGCTGCGGTCATTTGGAGCTTCACCATTCCGGACTTACACTTCCCGCTTTCCAGTGTCTTTAAATTGTGTTATTTGACTTTGAAATGTGTCCGAAATCAATATTTTTCATTTTTTTTCCATTACTCATGAGAGTAGGTTATTCGGATCGCAGGTAAGCCTCGTGGATGAAAATTGGCCGCTTCCACGGCTAATAGCTTTTCATAAAATAATAAACCTCTTTTCAGTATCTTTAATTTGTTTAATTTTGCTTTAAATACGTCCGATATCCATTATTTATGTATTTATTTTTGTTTTTTTGTTCATTTCATTAGACTCTAGAGAGTCGGATACTCGGGATATAGGAAAAGGTCGTGGACGAAATTTGGATGCTCCCGCGGTTGTTAATAAGCGATTTAATACAATAAGCAATTTCATACAAATATGCGGGAGAGGCCCAAATTTCGTGCGCGAACATCACCTTGGAACCGAATAATAATAATAATAATAATAATAATAATAATAAAACGGATAGAAAAAACATTTAAAAACGAAATTATACAAATTAAACTCCCTAAAAACCGGGGAGATAATAGCGATGACGTTACCGAATAACCCGGCTTTTTTTTTTTTTTTTTTTTTTTTTTTTTTTTTTACAGGAAACTTTTTGTTGGAAAATCACTATCTATATTAACCGCTGCGGGAGCGGCCAATTTCTTTCGCTACCCCTACTTATAACCCGAATATCCGAATCTCTAAAGGAATTGGAGAAAAATGACCATTAGATACCGGACACATTTATAAGCAAAATTACAGAATTTAAAGACAAATTAAAGTAAGACTTACAGCTTAACTTATACGCGAGATTAAAGTATGTGAAATTTTATATATTTGTTTTGTCTGTAATGGCAAATCAAAATGTATACAAAAATGTTAAGCAGTCTTACAATGTCTTTTAATGTCAAAATACTTAAATTTTTATCTCTGCTGAAAAAGATTGACTAACAATTATTGAGCGAAATTTTATTTCAAAAAGAAGGAACTTTTTGAAATATTTCTATTTCGCAATGTTTGTATAAGATTCACGCCCACAAAACATAGTGGATACACGAAGACCTTCCTTTTGAAATTCATAAATTTCTAATGTAATGATGAAAAGACACAAGTTGAAGCACATTAAAACAACCTTTTATGTTATTACCCGAGATTTGATATTATTTATTATCCTGTAGATGTCTGCCTACACAAATAGTTAAAATTTAGTGTCCGAAAACACAGAGAAAGTATCAACTAAAATTTTCTATCCGAATTTAAACTTAGAAATTTGTTGAATACATATAGTACATTGTTCGCGCTGAAATAACTGGCCAATGCAAAGAGACCCTACACCTACGTAAATAAATTATATTTATGTTATTTAAAAATATTACATGAATAAGGAAATTAACGTTCTAGAGAATGTAACATTAATTTGCAAGATGAAGGACATTAAAACAACTTTTTCTGTTATCACCTAAGATTTGATATTATTTCTTATCCTACAGATATTCTGCCCACACAAAAAGTAAAAAAATATAGTGTCTGAAAACACAAAGAAAGTATTTTCTAAATTTATCCATCCGAACTTAAATATAGAAATTTGTTGAATACATGCAGTACATGTTGGCGCTGTAACAATTGGCCAAAGCAGAGTCCCTACACCTAAAGAAATTATCTTTACGTCATTTAAAATTTTTTCGATAAATAAGGTTATTAGCTTCCTAGAGAATGCGACATTAATTTAAAAATACTATGTAATTTGATCTACACAAAATCGACTTTTAAATTCAAACACATAAATGCACTGTAATAAGTTTTATCTAGATAGCCGGGGTTCCTTGAACTTTTTTATGTATGAAAACACTTACGAAACTGTCTAAGAAAGAAAATGTAAAGAAATGGGGACGGGAAATTAAGAAAGTTAATAATGTTATCCGTAGTTCAGCGTGATATCGATATGATGCGTACTTGTATGTCTTACAATGTCTTTTGATAATGTTTTAAAATAATTTTTGAAATTTTGCAGAAAGATTAAATTTTATTATTTAATAATAATTTTTTTGAATTATTTTTTGAAAAGGTAAATAAAAATGGAATACCTGTATTTTTTTATAAGCAATACAAATTTACATATTAATTTTCTTTGATTTTAAAATGAATGCAAATTTAATGAAATATAATGAAATAAAAGAAATTTTTTTTTATGATTTTAAATTTTTAAGTAAGTTAAGAGTATTTTACACTAATGCACTAAGTTCTAAATTCATAATACATTTAAATGTATAAATAATTTTAATTTCATATTTAAACAGGTTAAATGTTATGAAATATTTATAATTCACTGTGGCAATTCTTTTCTCCAC
The DNA here is from genome assembly GCA_964019185.1 of Maratus speculifer. NCBI lineage: Eukaryota > Metazoa > Arthropoda > Arachnida > Araneae > Salticidae > Maratus > Maratus speculifer. The sequence goes on from OZ025290.1 coordinate 97,860,590, forward strand.
ACTTTAAAATTATTTCAAAGGAACAAAAACCTTTAACATCTTCAACTTTTTAAAAGTCTTTTAGATGCTCTGCATATTTCATTTATGGAAAAATAGTTTAATTGTTTACTTTTTCATAGAAAACTAAAATGTTGTTACAGAACTTTTAAAAAATTCCATATTTTCTTTTTTAAATATATTTCCCATTAAAATTTTCATTTTATAAAGAATAAAAGAATTCTATACAGAATGGAAAGATAAATAATGCGATTCATTTTTTATTTTTTTCTATATTTTTCAATGCAGTTGTAAGCCCATTTAAAAGAAATTCTAACACTGCATTGAAAAAATGAAGTTATATAAAATCAGAAAACATAAAGATAGCATCAGCTAAAACTTTCCATCCGAAATTAAATATTGGAATTTCTTCAATGCATATAGTACATTTTTGGCGCTGTAAAATCAAAGAGAACCTGTACCTAAAGAAATTACCATTATGTGATTTAATTATGTTCTATGAATAAGGAAATTAAAGCCCTAGAGAATGCATTAATTTTTAAGTACAATGTAATTAATCTAAAAAAATGAACTTTTAAATTCGAACTCATAAATATACTGTGAAGTTACTAAGTTTTTCCTGATAACTGGGATTCCTTGAACTTTTTATGTATCAAAATACATACGAAACTGTCTAAAAAAAATGCTAAGAAATGGAGTTGGGGGGGGGGGGGCGAACTGAAAAGTAATAATATTATACGTAGTTTAGCGTGACATCGATATGATGCGAAATCATATGTCTTACAGTGTCTTTTGATGTTCAAATTTTTAAAATTTTGTCTCTTCTAAAAAAAATTCACTAACAATTCTTAAGTGAAATTTTATTTCAAAAAGTATGCATTTTCAATATATCTGTAGAGTTCATGTCTTCAAGACAAATTCGATAACCATCACCTGTATTAATGATTAGGAACGTCTTGAACAAAACGATTGATAAAATAGAAAAAAAATGTATTTCAGATTCATTTGCTGATCGATACCTACTGTAATGAATAAAAAAAAAATCCTTTTGAGATTCACTTGTTGATCGATGCCTACTGTAATGAATAAAAATCAATCTGAATCATTAAATATACTTTTTTTTATCATCAGAGATTGTATACATTTTCTTATTCTACAGAGGTATAATAGATGTAAATTATCCAAGTGGGTGAAAAAGGTCCCGGCCAGGGTTCGAACCAAGCATGCATTGGTTTAACCGACAATGCTCTTTCAAGTGATCTATTCCGGACAAATACTGGAGTAATATTCCACCCAAATAACCATTACGATAACACAATCTTGTCTGATATTTTGGATCAGCTGAACAGAATAAATAGAAGGTCAATATATGGAAATGCAGAAAACGTTGTATAAGAAATTACGTTAGATTTATTTATAGTACGATTATTCAATCGGTAAATGAATTATAATAGATGTAAATTTTTCATGGGAGTTACCCACTTGAAAGGTTATCACTTGGTGGGTGACCACCTTCGATTTATTCTGTTGATTTGATCCAAAGTATCAGACCAGATTGTGTGATCGTAAAGGTTATTTGGGTGGAATAATCCTCGACTATTCTTACGGGGTGGCTCAATTGGAAGAGCATTTGGCAGATTCAGACAATACATCCCTGGTTAGAATCCTGGCCTGGGCTTCACCCGCTTAGAAAATTTTTAATCTGTTATAATTCATTTGCCGATTGAATAATCATGTTATAAATTAATCTAATCTATAGACGTACATTAATACACTTTCAAATTGAAGTGCCCGAAAAGTCGCATTAATATCTGGCCAAAGCAAAGATCCCCTACGCATTTATTATCATTATATCATTTATAAAGAAATTTAAGTTCTGTGAAAAAGTACTACGAATAAGGGAATTGACGCCAGAAACAAAGCGGCATTAATTTTGAAAGTCCTTCCGAAAAAGGACTTCATATTCTTCTTCATATTTCTCACTAAAATAAATAAATAAATCAAGTTATATTGTTCAGTCCAAACATACGAAGTTAAAATTACTGTAACATAAAAATAGAAGATTCAACACTTGTTTTTGTCAATACTGAATATAAATGGGAATTTCATTTCTGGAAGTTTACCAACGTTATTCAAGATGGTTTTATTTAAAGCGGTTTATATTTGATCACCAAATTCGGCAATATAATGAAGTGTCTATCTCTTTAAAACAAAATGATGCGTTAAATTAACCAATGAACTTGATTGGATGTACCAATGAACTTGATGTCCTGTGTACATGTTCACTAATATCTAAATCTGCGTGCTCTCGCAGGTAAATAGATTTTTCAACATGTCACCTACTTTATATGTTCAAACTTTGATATGTATGCCATTTTTTAAGATAGAGACATAACAAAAAACGCTCCGAAAACCTTGTATCAAGATCAAGCACTTCAAAAAAAAAAACTCTTTTATTTATTTATTTTTCTTTTTTGTGTGCATTATTATACATTTAAAATTTTTTTGACAATTTTAAACGTCCGCCAATTTGAAACAACATGGCTGATGAAAATGACGAACTAAATCGGTCAAGACACTGGTTTGTGCTACGTACATAGCAAGTTATATCGAAGTCGGTTAATGAATGCGCATGTTACAATGTTACAAAAATCAGACCATTTCAAAATATCAGCCACACAATAAATTCAAATGTTACAAATGAGCTATTATTTTAAAAGTAGACAAAAAAAAATGCTGCGAATGATTTGTATCATGGTCAAAATGTTTTCCATTTTCTAATTTTTGTTCCTTTAATTTAAATTTGAATTTAAAAATAAACTTCAAAAGGCCTCCATTTTGAAACAAGATAGCCGATGACGTTGACCAACAATTTCAGTTAGAACATTAGTATGTACTACGTACACACAAAGTTACATCCAAATCCGTTCATAAATACGCATGTTATTACATGACAAAAATCAGACCTTTTCAAAATGTCAGCCACAATAAAAGTTCAAAGTGCTATAACTCAGTGAATTTGTAAGATATAGAGAAAACAAAAAATGTTCTAGATTCTCTGTATCAAGATCAAACTAAAAAAATATATATATTCTTCACTTTCTAATTGTTTGTATTGAATTTTAAATTTTAAGTACTTTAGAAAATTTAAATAGCGACATTTTTTATACAATATGGCGGATGACGCTGGCCAACGAACTCGGTTCAGACTTTGGTATATCTTATGTTCATACTGAAGAATTCAATTGTTCGAAAGTTTATTTTATTAATATTTTACTCAACTCAAAATTAAATATGCATCTCTCACTTTAAACAGTTTATTCTGATGAGTAAACTCAACTCAGGTTCTTTCGAACATTAATAATTTCACAAAACACAACTCCAATAAAAACCGTAACATTTTTACACATATTCTCATAAAAAAAAACATTCTAATCAAACTCAAAAACAAAAAGAATATTGTTTCACACAGCTTAGGTAAAAACTGAAGAAAAAAACAATTAATGTATTTATCACAAATTATCGTTTGCACAGAAAACTTTTTACATTTTGAAATAATTAGGTATATCTTGGTTGCTAGGTGTCAAAGCCAGTAGAAAATTAAATAGCATTTTATCAAACATACCGCCCCTCTTGAAACCTCTGAGGGGGGTTTCAAACTAAAACACTGCAATTACAACCATTGTAAAAAATATAAAGAACAATACAATTAAATACAACATAAATGAGTCACAGTTAAGTTAAATTTAAGCAAATATTTAAAAGATTTTACATAATACATAATACATAAAGAAATTTTACAATAATGTACACTTTCTTATAAAAACTGAATTACTTTTCAAGAGGTAATACAGCAATTTTGGATACTGCTCTTTTATATATTCCATTTCGGGTTTTTATATTCACAACTCTTACTCTATTATCATTACCAAAATATACCTCTACAATTCTCCCTAATAACCATATAGACACTGGAAGATCATCTTCCTTTATTACAACCATATCTCCTATTTTGAGGTTGTTTTTTGATATCATCCACTTATGCCTTTGCTGCAATGTACTTAAATAACTATTTTTCCACTTTTTCCAGATGGTCTGAACCATTTTAGTGGTCTGTTGCCATAAGTCAAGTCTATTATCTTCAATATTACTCAGGTCAGATTCAGCAATGGCATTAAGTGGGCGACCAATAAGAAAATGTCCCAGGGTCAAGACCTCCAAGTCATCAATATCTGTACTCAAGGGAGTAAGCGGGCGCGAATTTAAGATACCTTCAATTTGGACAATTATAGTTAACATTTCTTCATAAGTTAATTTAGAGTTGCCCACAACACGTTTAAAGTGATACTTGGAGGACTTGACTCCCGATTCCCATAAACCTCCAAAATTTGGAGCTCTAGGGGGAATAAATTCCCAAGCAATACCTTCAGATATCAAGTAATTAGTAAGGTTCTGGTCTCGTTTGTTTACCAATTCATGCAGCCTTTTAAGCTCTACATTAGTGTTCACAAAATTGCCTGCATTATCACTGAAAATTTTTCGAGGTTTGCCTCGTCTGGCAAAAAACCTCTTTAATGTGGCAATAAAAGCCTCAGACGTTAAATCAGTAACTAATTCCAAATGCACTGCCTTTGTTACCATACAAATAAAAATACAAACATAAACTTTATGAAAAATACCTTTACGTTGACCTTTATATCTAATCAAAAATGGACCACAGAAATCAGTTCCTGTGCAATTAAAAACAAAGTCTACATTTATTCTTTCTTTCGGGAGCTCGCCTATAATTTGCTCTAACAATTTAGGTTTGGCCCTAAAGCATGTAATACATTTATGTACAATTTTTCTGCAAATAGCCCTACCGTTTAAAGGCCAAAATTCTCTTCGAACACAATAAAGTAAATTTTGTGGTCCTATATGGAGATATTTTTTGTGATAAAACTCAATAATTAATTCTGTTAATTTGTGTTTAGAGGGCAGTTCAATTGGATGTTTTTGGGCATAATTTACCGTGCTATTTTGGAGACGACCTCCAACTCTGATTAAATTATTTTTATCCAAGAAAGGATTTAATGAAAGTAATCTACTATTTTTTGGTAACTCCTTACCCTTAGATAACAATGTGAATTCAGAACTGAACTCTTTTTCTTGAACAGATTTTATGATAAACTGCTCAGCTTTCTTCAATTCAGCAGATGTTAGCTTACCGGAATACCTTTCTTTTGGCTTCTTGACATTCTGAATGAACCTGAAAACATAGCTAAGAATTCTTATTAATTTAGCATAATTATTACTCAATTGCAAAAAATAGTCAATAAAAAATGAACAGTCTGATATTAAAAGTGAAGTCTCTGAAAAAGTCTTTTTAAGTTCACTTCTGTATAGATCCTAATCATTTTGCTCAAGTTCGACAGTATTTAAAGAGGGTTCAGTTTGTTGTGTTAGGAATAGTGGACCCTTCCACCATAAGTTACTCTGGAGAAGTTTGTCTGGATCTACACCTCGTGACACAAGATCAGCAGGATTATCAGAAGAAGCCACATGTCCCCAATGACTGATATCAGAAAGATTCTGAATCGTAGCCACACGTGATGACACAAAGGTTTTTAAGTCACACGGCTGTTTTCGAATCCAACATAATACAATAGTACTATCTGAATAATAGTAAACAGCTTCTTTAGGAACTTTTAAGGTTTTGGCAACCTTATTCGTCGATTTGGCTAATAAAACTGCACCACAGAGCTCCAAGCGAGGAATAGTGATTGTTTTGATTGATGGAACTCGACTTTTACTGCAAAGCAACTGAGAAATTTGCTCTCCTGAAGAATTTGAAGACACAGCATACAATGCCACACCGTAGGCTTTCTCCGAAGCATCTGAAAAGCCACAAATTTTAATTTGCACTGGATTATTTGTAAAAATGTATCTAACAGCACTTATATTATTGATGGCTCTTAATGATTCTAAAAACTGCAACCAATCATCAAGCTCAGCTGTAGGGAGATTTTCATCTCAATCAATTTGCAGTCTCCACAGTCTTTGTAGGAAAATTTTTGCTTTCGTCACAACTGGTCCAAGTAGACCCAAGGGGTCGAAAATGCGAGCAATATTTGACAGCACAATTCTTTTAGTTACCTTGGTTTGCTCACTGAATGATACACTAAATGTTAAAGTAACATCATTGGCATTCCAGCAAAGTCCTAGTGCCTTAGTTTCACTCATATTTTCAAAAGTGTAATTCTCATTTTTAAAGGCTAGCTCCATTAATTCTGGATGGTTACTAAACCATTTATGTAAGTTCATGCCGCACGTATTTAATAGTTGAATAAGCTCAATTTGCAGTCTCTTAGCCGATTTTAGGTCAGCTGCTCCAGTCAGGACATCGTCCATATAAAAGTCTGATTGTACCACACCAGAAGCATACGGAAATTGAGATTCACCATCTATACCAAGCTGTTTAAGGCAGCGCATGGCTAAATAAGGGGCACTAGTTGTGCCATATGTGACTGTACATAGTCTGTAATATTTCATTTCACCATTTATAGTACCTTTCCAAACTATGCGCTGTAAATCACGTTAACTTTTATCGATAAGTATCATGCGATACATCATTTTTACATCTGCTGTAAATGCATAGAGGTGTGTACGAAATCTAAGTATTATGGCTGCGGGCACACACACAGTTTTTCGCACTAACTTCTTGCGCTATCTTTGATCTTTCGTTTCGGCTCTTTGATGTATAAATTGCACTTCTAGTGTACTGAATCTGAACTTCAAGAGAGGAATATCAGTTGACAGGTTTACGACCGAAGATAGAGTAGATAAAAGTTCCCCTTCCTTTGTCATATTGGTAGGGTCAGTCCCTTAAAAACCATTTAACGAGGTTTCACCCTTGTTCAGTTCGAAAACAATGATTGATTGATTGCTCTTTTAGTGTAATAAAAACTAGTGCTGTTCGTCTAGACCTTATTATGCTAAACAAATCATCTTGAATGACACCTCCATTCAGCTGTATGGAATTTAGGGATTCTCCTGATGAAGTTGCATGTGAACCATTAAAGACAACTCTCAATTTTGTAGAACTTTTATCTGGGCGATAAGCAGCACGATGAGGTATATAATTCGCATGTATTGACTCATCTGGTTTCTCTACTTCCTCCATATGGCCTAACTCTCTATACTATGCCATAAATGCGCAATATAACTCTAAAAGATTTGGATTTTTGACCAACCTATTCCACAGTGAATTTAATCTATTTTCCGCAAATTGCTTTGATTCTCCCAAAGAACTAGGATCTTTTTTCAACGGCATTTGTACTATGAATTTGCCCGTTATATCTCTCTGATGTGTGTTTATAAAGTGGGTGTCGCATGCTAATTCTTCTGTATTTATCAATGGTGTACTTTCTTCTACTCTTTCAATTTCCCAAAAATTTTTCATTTCAAAATTTAAATCTGTTTCAGTAATTAACCCGCAATGTATTTGTTCTTGATCGTTACAATCGTAAACACTCCCATTTACTATGCAACCGAACACCGTATTTTGCAGCAATAAATTAGAATTTGGTAACTTCATTCAACCCACCTTTATCAATTCTAGAAATACTTCAGCTCCTAGCAAAAGATCTATTTTCCCTGGTCTATTAAATTCAGGATCAGCAAGAATAATAGACTCTGAGATTCCTAGCTCTGAAATATTAATATATTTCGAGGGCATAATTTGCGAAATCCTTGGTATGATAAGAAAATCTAACTCCCGACTATAATCTCCCGAATTATTACTGATCAAGGCAGTAGTTTTATTTTTTACCGCTACAGAGGATCCACTTAAACACGATACCGAAATATTACTTTTTTTCTTTTCGAATTCCTAATCTTTCAACTAACTGAAATGTTAAAAAATTGCTCATTGAACCATTGTCCAATAAAGCACGCACCGGAACTTTATTTCCGAATTTATCTCTCATATAAACAATAGCAGTGGAAAGAAGAACTGTTTTAACATTAATCGATCTCACATTTGAAGTACCAGTGAAATTTTGAATTTGGTTATTTAACTCAAATGGTATGGCGTCAACATTTAATGTTGGTTTACTTTCATTCGTTGACAATGCATTTGGCACTTCCTTATCACTATAATTTTTTTGTGTTTCCCACCGCACTGGAATTTCTCTCACGCCTATCAAAACAAAGAAGTATATTGTGGCGTTTATGGCATTTTGAACACGAGAATGTTGCGTTACATTTTTTGACGCAGTGGAATTCTGAAAGACAGTTAAAGCACATATTGTTTCTTTTTCACAAAATCTACTCTTTCCTGTATATTAATTTTTTGAAATTTGGGACATTTAAAAACACTGTGATTTTCCATATTACATACAACACAATTACGCATATTTTTCTCATTTAAACTCGCAACCATGGATGTTACCTTTGAAAAGCTATGCTTTGTTTGGCTTTCGTTTTGAAAATTTCGCTTTGTATTTACTTGTTTGGACGCACTAAGTGTACACGCGTGGTCTCTCAAGAATTCTAGCAATTCTGTTAAACTCGGTAAATTATCCCGCTTAAGATGTCTTTCCCACCACATTTTTGTATTTACATCTAATTTTTGAGCCAAAATATAAGCAAACATACAGGGGTTGGACAAAAATATGGAAACACCTTAAAAAACACGTTTTCTTGCCTAGTATTGTGTACGGTACCCGTTGTTATTCAAAACTGCTTGCAGTTTTCTCGGAATGGATAAATACAGTTTCTGTATGTTTGCCAAGGGAATAATGTACCATTATTCCTGCAAAACGGTGGCAAGTTCAGATAACGATGTTGGCGGTGGATAGCGAGAACGCACTTTCCGCTCCAATGTATGCTCCAATATCCACAAAGGTTCGATAATATTCAAGTCTGATGACTTTGGTGGCCTGGGGAGATGCGAAAATTCATCCTCGTGCTCAGAAAACCAGTCCTGGACAATGTGAGCGGTGTGAACGGGGACGTTGTCGTCTTGGAAGATACCATCATCATTGGGGAACAAAGCTTGTACCATTGGATGGACTTGATCGGCCAAAATGTTCACATAAGTCTGAGCATTAATACGCCCTTACAGAGTTATCATGGGGCCAGAAAAGAACCACGATATGGCTGCCCAAACCATCACCAAACCCCCGCCATGTTTCACTCTTGGCAATAAGCAGTCTGTATTATAGGCTTGAGATGGCGTTCTCCAGACGTAAACTCGGCCAGAAGTGGGGAACAATGTGAAAGAAGACTCATCAGACCATATTACGCTCTTCCACCGCTCTATAGTCTAGGCTTTATGACTTAAATACCACTTTTTCCTGTTACAGGCATTAGCATTACTGATGGATGGCTTTTCAATTGCAACACGGCCAGCAATTCCCTATTTATGAAGCTCCCTTCTAACTGTTTTGATACTCACAGGATTTGGTAACACGACATTCATTTCAGCAGTAACTTTTGCAGATGTGGACTGCTTATTTTTCGCGATAATCCTCCTTAATGGTCGTCTGTCACGATCACTCAGCAAACACTTTCGCCCGCGCTGTGATTTAGCGGATGATGTTTTTTCCGCATTTAAAATATGCGGAATAAATCTTCGACACAGTACCTTTTGAAACACTAAAAACCTCGGCTACCTTGCTTACGGAAGCACCCACCATACGCGCGCCAACAATTTGTCCACGTTCGAAGTCTGTTAACTTTGACATAATGCAATGATAATCTCACATAACAGTGCTCCAACAACGACTGAACGATGCAGCGATTTTACGAAGTTGTGTAGGTGGCGTCAGTAGGCGAAAACTCCAGTGCCATCAACATAGTTCATTATAATCAATCTTTCTTTTCAAGCATGCATTTCAAAAGTTGTTTCCATATTTTTGTCCAATCCGTGTAGTAGTAGAAAACCCCTCAACTTTTTGTTCTAAAATCTCTAACGACCTAATACATTCATTTGTTATATCTATTAGATTTAATAATGCTGCTGGGGACTCATTCTGAATAACAGGAATATTTAAAAAACGTTTTAAATGCGCGTAAACTTGTTCTCTCGAATTTGAAAACCGTTCTTCCAAAAGCGACAATGTAACTTCATAATTAGAATCCACGATTGAAATAGATTGAATTATACGAAAGACATCTCCTCTCAATGAAGACTTCAAATATTGTAATTCATTGCCCCTGACAAATTTGAATTTTCATGTACAGTAGCCTTAAATATATCCTTAAAGGAAAGCCACTCATGCAAATTACCCGTAAATACAAGAAGAGTTAACTTTGGCAATTTAATGTTATTATCAGCCTTTGTGGCGTTTTCTAAATTAACAGTTTGCAATTTCATTTTTGATAACATTTTTGTAAGTTCAAATTCCATTATTTCTAAAATTTCACTAATTTTTTCGTTTTCCTTAATAAAATCCTCAATTTCATCTTCTTTACTTATCTTATAAATAGACTCAAATAACTCAGCAAAGTTTTGCTCTAATTTATTCCGTTTCTCCTTTATGAGAATTAATTCACTTAATTCTAGCTCAGAATTCGATAATTTTTCTTTTAGTTTTGTTAACCCTTAACTACTGTGACAAAAAGTGTCCCATAACTGCTGTGAGCGGTCTCTCAGACCGCTAAATCGAAATATGAATAAAATATCAACTAAGTGGTAAAAAAATGTTCGCTTACCAATACATATCTACTTAATTGATTTATAAATCATCTTTCGAAACTTTAAGTTGATTTTTGAAGACTGAAGACAGGTATCCTGTTATATGAGAATAGTAAGGGGAAGCGAATCATTGTGAAAATCGAAGAAAAGTATTATGTAATTTTAAACTCATCTATTAACTTTTGTATAAAAATGTACTTTCTTTGTGAAAAATGTATGAATATCTAATAAAAGTATAGTTAAAAAATAAAAATTAGATTATATTCCAAAAAAAATATATCGTCATAGAAATAGAAAACGCAAAGTTTACATACCTACATATTGTTTTTATATGGAGCTAAATACATGAGAATTTATACATCATTATAGGAATAAAAAAAACAGTACCTTACTACACAGCAGAAAATGTCGAGTTACAGCCATTGCATAACATTTTCGTACATTGAAGGCAGATTGGATCTTTACAATCAATGCACTGATAGATTGTTTTCCCTTTTTTTACTTGGGGGGGGCATCTTCTACATGTTTTTCTATATCTGACCAATTTTTTACAAGCTCCTCAATTTCATTTTGTGTGAGGAACACAGGACGTTTTCTCGAAAAATTACATTCCATTTTTTCCATAATATCATAAAAAAGCATAAAATTATCCGCAAAGTAAAAACATCCTTCTCGGACAAAAACAGTTTCACAACTACTGTGAGCGGTATGTCAGACCGCTCCCCAAAGAAAAGAGTAAAAAAAAAAAAAAAAAAAAAATAGCTAGCTGAATGACAAGCGGAATGTGACCTTGGGGGTCCGTTTCAGGAAGGTAGAAGAAAGGGTGAGGATCATTATCTATTTTGAGGGGAGGAAATGAATGCGGGAAAATATGCAGCGGTCTGACAGACCGCTCACAGTAGTTATGGGTTAAATTGGTTTTGAAAATTTTCTTTTTTGCTTTTAATTCTTTCATACTCATTTTTAACGAATAAAAATTAAATGGGTGCACTTACCCCTCTTGACTCTTTATAATATTATCTCTAACATCGAAGAAATAGCAAAACAGCGCAAAATATTCACCAGTTATCCTTCACGTACGATTGACGTAGAATAACAACTTGCTGATTTTTCTCCGGCTCGACGGACCATATGAAGAATTCAATTGTTCGAAAGTTTATTTTATTAATATTTTACTCAACTCAAAATTAAATACGCATCTCTCACTTTAAACAGTTTATTCTGATGAGTAAACTCAACTCAGGTTCTTTCGAACATTAATAATTTCACAAAACACAACTCCAATAAAAACCGTAACATTTTTACACATATTCTCATAAAAAAAACATTCTAATCAAACTCAAAAACAAAAAGAATATTGTTTCACACAGCTTAGGTAAAAACTGAAGAAATAAACAGATAATGTATTTATCACAAATTATCGTTTGCACAGAAAACTTTTTACATTTTGAAATAATTAGGTATATCTTGGTTGCTAGGTGACAAAGCCAGTAGAAAATTAAATAGCATTTTATCAAACACATACAAGTTACATACAAATACATTCATAAATACGTGCGTTATCACGTGACAAATCTCAGACGTTTCAAAATTTGAGCCACGCTAGAGGATCAAAATGCTGATGCTCGAGAATCTTTGCATCAAAGTAAAACTCATAGAAACAATTTTTTTTTCTATTTCTAATTTTAATTTTAAAAGAAAATTTTAAATGGTCGCCATTTAGAAACAATATGGCGGATGAAGCTGACCAAACAACTCAGCCGAGACATTAGTATGTACTATGTAAACACCAAATTTCATTCAAATCAGTATATATATATATATATATATGATGTCGAGAGAAATATACGAAAATTTTCCGGAGGTGCTTTCCTCCGGACGGCTGCAATAGGTAGCTTTTTACTTTTTAGAATAAAAGCAACCTAATAAACAATGTAAGTAATCTACACAAAATTGTGTTTTAACTCGAACTCATAATGCAATGTAAAAAAAAAATCGATAAAGTTATTAAATTTTTTATAGGAAGCTGGGATTCCTAGAACATTTTATGAAACAGCAAAAAACTATGAAGCAAATACAAAATTGCATTGAAAAAAAAAAACAATCTGTTAGGTTACTAAGAATTTTTTAGGAAATTAGGATGGCTAGAAAAATTTTATGTAACTGCAACAATAATTACAAGTTTTTAGTAATAGTACTTTAATTTCAGTGTTTTTTTCCCTTCAAATAAACATGCTTTCCTAGCTTTAAAAAATTAATGTTTGCAGCGTCACATCTTTTTTGTACTGAGTTCAGATAAAATTTTGGTAAGCATACGGATTTCAAAAAAATTATATCGGTAAAATCATGGATTTTTTATTTTATTTATTTATTTATTTATTGTTAAATGATTGTTGTTTTCGGTAGAGAAAAAAGTCTTAATTTCTGTGTTTCATATATTTTTTACCATTTTTAATGTCCATGAAGCTTTAGGTATTACTCTTTTACTAACCACCCTTAGCGAAAAGTTTGATCTTCCTAAAATGTATTCTAAGCATTAAATCACATTGCTTTTATTCATAACTTATTTTAATTGCTCATTTTTTGCCAAATTACTAGATTTTGCTATAGAATTAGGCACAGATATTATATATGTACAACATTGACGTGATTGCAACAAAATGGTAATTATATACCTCGCATGGTATTCCGGCTATTGTTACTTATTTATTAATAGAGTATTTATTTACTCTTATTTTCTTTTTTTTAATGATATAAATTGTTTTGGTCTACAATTATTAATTAAACTTTTGTTCTTTATTATTATTTTTTTAAGTTAGAAAATATTTAAAAAATATGTATGTAAATGGTATTTGAAAGTGAAGTTTTCGCCAAATTGGCGTCAGAAAGAAAAACCCGCACCAATGTGATGTGTACATGACATCTGTGCAAAGAAATCATGAACTCGGTATTTTTAAGCTAGCCTGGTCACCGAATAAATCACAAATATTGGATCCATCGCATTTTTTTCATATTTCCTTAATTTCATTTAAAATATAAAAATATAATCCTTTACCTCATTTCATTTGTAGTACATAACATTAATTTGAAACTGAAACGCCTAAAATTCATGTTTTTTATTTTTTTTATCCATTCATTTTAATAACAGAAAAGAAATAATGATACTTTGAACCTTCATAATTGCAGGGAAAGAACAAAACCTAAATAAACCCAATTTAACCTAAACCCTCCGAAGAACTCCTATACATTAAACAATAAGATGCGTTTCATTTGGGCGTTGCCATTATACAATTAACAATTAATCTCAATTTCTGTGCCACATACGATGGCGTGATATATATATATATATATATATATATAGATAGATAGATAGATAGATAGATAGATATAAATTGCGCGTCTTCTGCTAGGTTGGGGGATAAATAAAAAATGAAACCGGGCATATTTAAAAGGATGTAAACTTAGATCAGGTAACCTTTCGTGATCTGAATCTGCATTCCACTTGTAAAATTGACTAGAATTTCACTTTCGAAATGGTTGTCGTAATTTGTTTAATGGCAACATTTTGAAATTTAAATCCTGGTTAAATTTGCTATATATATATGTATATATATATTTTTTTCCGGCAAGTATATTATTTATTTTATCGAGCGTCTTCATAAACATATTTTTTGGCATCCTAGAGATTTCATTAAGATATAAGTTATTATTTTAAATATTGTTACGTTAATTTTATGTTTTATTTTAAACTACTGAGAAAACATACACAATTATACTGTAAATAATTTGTTGGTTCAAATAAATTGGTCCATTATGTTCAAAACTTAATGAACCATGCATCAGAAATTTACATGGCTCCACTAGTGGAACAGAAAAGAAGGTAACATCTTCTTTCTTTCTTTATGATTTTTTGTGTTATATATTTTCAGACTTTTAGTGCTCCTTTTATTTATTTATTATTTAAATTTGTGCTCATAAGAACCATATAAAAATCTCGTGGAATTACACATCTTTAAGTAGTCGGAACGGATAAAAAGGCTTAGCTTTTGTTGATAAAAAATTACTTAAAAAATCGAAATAGTAGCGTGAATTAATTATGGCTTTTGTTTTGGCAATTACTTGATGATTTTCTAATTTTTTTTATTTAATTTTAGCAACCAAAGTTATTTTAGTCTTTTTTTTTCAATGTAATCATTTGTACTATAAGCAGATGATATAAAAAGTGTTTGGCGTACAAATTAACGAGTGTGACAAAGTATTTATTTTAATAACTACGGCTATGTTAAGAACTCCGGTTTGAAAAATATTTCTCATAACTTATATTGCATCATTTTAAAAGTTTAAAATATGGTAAAAAATATAATATTAAAGAATAACTACATTGACAAAAATGTATTTTTTCAGAGGTGCAATAAACAGATAATTACACATATCACATTGTTTATTTTCTAATACAAAAATGTAAAGTATGCGAAATTACCTTTGGATAAATGTCTGCTTTTGTAAAAACTCCAAATATTTATGGAACGGTGTAAAAATTTAAACTTCGTATTTTTTTTAAATGTTTTAATTGATCCAAATTGCTTTTTAAGATATTTGTTTATCTCATTTAAATCTGTTTTTAAACTGGAACTGTGTGTCTATGACTAACGGTTTAGGAATGAACCATTTTCTATTGTTGAGAGCGTACACACTGTATAATTCACATAACTTCAAAACATAACGCATATAAGCTCTCCAAAGCTAACTGAGAGTCATAACATAAAATTAAAATGGTGGAATATTTGGCTTTTTTCCATCAAAGAAAAAAGAACATTACTTATTTTATAAAGAATAATTTATTAAATAATTAAACTCACTCAGATTTGAAAATGACATCTTAATTGGTCAATACTTAGAAAATACATTCCCGTAACAAGAATTCTAGAAGTACAAGAAACAATTCCATTCAATGCTTAATGGACTGTTTCACGTTAGTCAACTTCATCTGCCATTCAAATAAACTCACGCTTACAAAGAAATTAATCACGCTAGGTCTCTTGTCACATACTT
Organism: Maratus speculifer; assembly: GCA_964019185.1. Taxonomy (NCBI): domain Eukaryota; kingdom Metazoa; phylum Arthropoda; class Arachnida; order Araneae; family Salticidae; genus Maratus; species Maratus speculifer. Next base: position 97,876,320 of record OZ025290.1, read on the forward strand.
TGTCACTCTTGCTATTTCAACATGTTATCGTCTGTCATTACAAAATGGAGTTACATTATCGAAGTTGTTAATTATAAAAAAATCTACTGTTCAAATACATATTAAAGATAATAGGTAAATATATTTTTAAAGAAAATTTTGCTTTACTTTCTTCGTTTGCGCTTTTTAAGCAACTTAAGAAATAAAAAGTTATATTTTAGCTATTTTTTTATATGATAGTTTTGGTAAGTTCTGAAATTGATTAATTGTTACTAATTTATTGCACTAAACTACAAATTGAGTGGAGGATTTTGGACGGAAGCTGGAATATCTAAATTGTAAACTGAAGCTGGGATATCATATTGAACGAGTGATTCAAAAACGTATTGCGGATTACGTTAATTTTATTATAAAATCCTGTTTTTGGAAAAATATCTAAATATTTACCTTTACAGAGTTTACAAAGCTCATTTTAGACATATCAGTATAAAACTGTTCAAAAAAGAGATACAATATTGGTGTTAAAATTTAACTCCGTAATATTGTTTGCTGAGAATTCTGAACATTTTGTATTAGCTGTTAAATACCCATATAGCATGCATAGTCACAGTGACGTCACAATAACGTCACTTTGAGTCACTTTGATCACGTCACATATGTGACCAAAATGCCACCACTCAGCGAAGTCACATTGTGACTGAGATGTGGCATTTTTTAAAAATCTTTAGAAAATTATAAAAAATTCTTCAAAACATGTTATTTACTTTAAAAAACATTTTTCTGGCAATTTAAATATTGTCTCTTTTGTCACAGTTCCGTCACCATGTCAATGTCAAAGTAGTCACAAATGGCACAGTTTTCACAAATTTATCACATTGTGACCACTTTGTGAAGTGGTCACAAACGAGCTCTAAAACGGCCATAACCACTTCATATTTTAGTCACTGTGACTTCACATCGACGTCACCTGACGTCAAATCGACGATCGATGGTCACAAAGTCACAATGTGACTTCACAGCGACGTCGCTGTGACGTCACCATGCATTACGGGTAGTGAGACAGCAGCAAAAAATAAAACCAACTTATTAATACCACTCTATAATTAACAGTGATAGTTGTATGTCTTGCATGTATGAAACATATTGATATGAATGGTTAGTTATAATTTTTAATATGCTATTTGTCACTTGCTGACTAAGCGTAGAAACCAACAACATGAAAAATGTTCAAGCCGAGAAAGAATTTAAATTTGAGAATGATATCTTAATCTGCGAATACTTGCATTCACGTAACTATAAAAGTGTTTCTGGTAACAAAGAGACAATTCCATTCAATGCTTAATTGACATTAGTTTCACATTAGTCAGCTTCATCTGCCATTCAAATAAACTCACGCTTACAAAGAAATTAATTACACTAGGACTCTTGTGACGTACTTTGTCACTCTTGCTATTTCAACATCTTTTCGGCTGTCATTACAAGATGGGGAATTACATTATAAAAGTTGTTTCATACAAAAAAATGTTTACACTTCACACGTACATTAAAAATCGTAGTTAAATTTATTTTATAACGAAATTTTATGCTACGTCTCTGATTGGCCCTTTTTTAAAAACCTTAAGAAATAAAATTTTATACATTTAGCTATTTTTCAACATGATATTTTCGTAAGCTAAGAAATTGATTATTTGTGATTGATTAATTAATTACATTACACTGCAAATTGAGTTTAATATTTTGAATAGAAGCAACAATAACTATATTTTAAGCTTTTGTTAACATTGAGAATGACGTTAGTTTTATTATAACAAGCATCGATTTTTTTTTAAATTTGAAGATTATCTGAATATTGAAATAGAAAGAAAGTTAAAATTTCATCATGAATGATTCATTTTAACATTATATTTGTATTCGTCAATACATTTAGCCTGGTAAAGTAAAGCGGAAATTATTCTCCAAAATTATATAGCAATTTTGCATAAATTTTTGAATTTCTAATATTAAATTCATTTTTATTAATCGGGAAATAAACTCCAATATTAGCAGTTTTCAAGAATAGTTCAATAAGCATTTTATATAATGAACTGATATTGAAAATTTGTAGAAATCGATTTCTTTAATATATGTAAGAATTACAAAAAATATTTTTTTCAGTTATTACTTTTCTAATAATTCTAATAATTTCTTATCTAATTCATATTTGTTGGTATGTAACTAGGACACATGACTTGATAAGCGTTTTGGATTGCATTTGATGCTTAGTATAAAAAGAAATGCTTTACCCAGTATCTCTTATAATAACTTTATGAAAAGTATGCAGAAGAGTGTTATGGAGCATTGTTATTAGAGGATGTTGAGATAGTAAAAGACAAACTGGTAAAATAAAACCAAGACGTTTTTATTTCTTATTTGAAAAAAAAAAAATCTAAAACATTGCACTCTCCGATTTTAATGAAGTTTTATAATATTTATGGCTCATTTATGTTAGTAAAATAATTCTTCAATTTTTTGCAAAATATATTGTTTTCTATATCCACAATGTGTAAAATAAAAGTTGGATTTCTTACACGCATGTACACAATTAACTTGAATAACAGCTAACCCGATAAGAAAACCTCCTTCAACACGCCATGTAGTTGTTGAGTCAGGGGTTTGTGTGATTTCATGTCAGTGAACTTGGTATACTATATATTTTTTGGAAGCCCCACAGCAACAGCCCTTGATTTATCTATTATACTTTCAAAACGAGTTTAGCTTATAGGCGTCATATTGGAAAATTTCCGACGCCATTGTGTTAGGCCGTCGTGTGATTTCATGTTAGCAGGCTTGGTAGATGATACATTTGTGCATTCATCACAACATAAGCATGTCATTTATCCAAGATACATTAAAAACAAAGATAGTTTGTGGGCGCCATATTGGAAAATGGCTATTGTCGTTAAAAAGGGACTCCTGTGGTTTTATGTCAGTGGACTTCTTAAATCATACCTTTTTGGATTCACGGCAATATGAGAATGACTTTTATCCGTGATATTTTCAAAATCAGATTAGTTAATGGACGCTATATTGGAAAAAGACCATGCTGTTAAGCTAGGACTCATCTGGTTAAATGTCAGCGGACTTCAGATCTTCATAAATATTTATCAATATTTTCAAAGCCAGGGTAGCTTATGTGCGTCACATTGGAAAAGGGTGTCATCGTTCAGTCAGAGCTTGTGTAATTTCATATAAGCGGATTTGTTAAACTATACATTTTTGGATTCACCACAACATCACAATGACATTTATTCATGATATTTTCAAACTCAGTGTAACTAATGGATGCCATATTGGGAAATGTTAGCCGATAAACAGGATAATCGGAAAGATTTTCTTGTTTTTGGATGGAATTAAATTAACAGAGCGATTAAGAAGGCAATAACTAAAGATATCGAAGGATAAAAAGTTACAGAGAAATTCAGTCATAGACCTGCGGCAGTTATGAATATTTTCAAGGTAGCATTTCTTCACATAAATCATGAAAATACCAAAATATGTTCTTCAGAAAAATCTTTTCCAAATACACATCTGTATTTAAGCAAGGTCCAGAAAGACACACGTCATATCTCATATTTTCAGAACATGATTATCAATGATTTGATAAATCTAGATATTCTAATAGAATCAACTGCAGCAATTAGAAATCTAAAAATTGTCGACACATGGTAAAATCTCATAAGATGCGTGAAGAAGCTTATCAAATTTCCAATAGAGAATATCTCGCTGAAAGCTCAAAGCCAAACGGGTTTTTCAATCCTGCAAACATAAAGAAGCTAAAGATATTTCCAAAATCTATTTACTCAGATGACGAAGAAGAAGAGCGAAGAAATTTCGATGTGAGAACTCTCTTTTCCTACCATCTAGGTCTTCTTTCATAATCATTAGCAACACTTGATAGTTCAGTGCGAAAAGTTAAAATATCATATTCATGCATGTTATGACAAAATTGCGACTGCTGAAATAATGCAAAAAATGGTGTTAATATAAATCATGGAATGTACTTTGTTCAAAGCTACCACAGGAACTACAATCTTTGGGAAAGCTAGCAAAAAATCTGATTTCTAAATTAATATAAGATACAATGTAATATAATATAAATAATATAATATATATCCTCTCAAAGAATAGATGTTGTGTTTCATACATACAAGGCAGTTATAAATAAAAAGAAATGAGCAAAAATATTAACGGTTGGTGATGTTGTAAAAGTTATATATTCCTGGATAAACAGTACAAAAATGCTTTCATCAAATTAAGAGAACAATTAAGAACTCATACATGTTATTTCTTAAGAATAATAAAATAAAGATTATCTGAAATATATACGAATATCTGAATGTACGAATTATATACGTTATCCAAGAAGAAAAATACTATAATTTCACGAAATATCTAGTTCCACTAAAATAACCTGCTTCCAAAAAGAGGTGATATGTGAATTTTATTTAGCACACAACATGCTTTAGTGTCTGGATTTAAAATTATTATTATTACTAGAAATAAAACAATGTTTTGAATGAAAAATCACATTCAGATAGTCCCGGATGTAAATTTTTTCTGATTAGTTTTTTGTGTAAAACGTGTGCAGTAGGCGTTGCTAGATTAATTTTTTCCCGATTACTGTTAAACTCTGTCTCGTGAACTAAAGCAAATCTTTTAATCAAGTTTGTGATTAAAGTTTTCTTGAAATGAATTGTTGTTGATTAAATCAGAGTGTAAATTGCATAACACGAGACATCAGTATGCTGCATTTTTTGTGATTCCTGCAATAGGTGTACCTTAAAAACTAATGCATGAATTTTTATCATATTCTTTTAGACGGTGATACATATATCTGTTGATATCGGAGATATCGGTGATATATGTTGATATCGGTGATACATATATCCGATATGTGGAGCTACTACACTGAATTGTCCAGATTTTAACGATTTTAACGATAGTTACATGTCAAGTAATACAGCAAGGAAATTTTCATATATATTTTTTTTGCTTTTACACAATGGCCATAGACTGCCATATAATTTTCACATTATGGTAGAGCATTTTTTTTCTTGTTCGAATATAAATATTTAAAAAAAATCCCCATTTTATTCAAAAATTTAGTATACTCAAAAACTATTTAAAAATTTAGTTGAATAACCTGTTTTTTCCAAACCATGCACGAATGCTTTTGCTTCTTTAAAGTGCATTTCCTTTTAGTCAGAGTCTATAAAAAGCGTTTAAACGAAACAAAAAATCCGTTTTTGATGAATCTAGTCAATGAAGAAATAGCACGTCAAATTGTATCTCTTTATTATTCCGCAATTCCAATATCTCAGAGAGAAATTGCTAATCAATTGGGTATTTTACGCCGTTCTGTTTGCTATTATATTGATAAACACAACAAAAATGAAGTTAGTTCATTGCATTCTAAACGGGGTCACCCTTCTAAAAGACCTCTATAGATTTTTTTCCCTAATTGGAGGCGAAACTGAATTTTGCAATGGCAGAATCTACATTCAACTTGTTTTGTTTTAAATACAGAACTATGCATATCAGATGTAGAGAAACGCTTAGAATTGTAGTTGTACACATGAGTGTCAAAATATTTCGTATGCTCCAACTTAATGTAACACAAAAAAGTTTCATGATTTATCGTTATAAATAAAATTGTAGTTTTATTTTAACGCATTGTATAAGAATGTATTTAAATGTTTAATGAATAATAAAGTGAATGTTTTCGGTGGATATACACGTTTTATGAGTCTGTAAAATCGAAAATTATGTTTTAGAAAATATCTGTCAGTAGGGGAGAGTGGGGATACTTGAGCATAGGGGATACTTGAGCCACCCCTATTATCTCTACAGTTGGTTAATTTTTCTTTCTAAAACTGCCATTATGATAACATATTTATAGTTCTGAACATGTAAAAAAGAAATCACACATCTTGGTACCATTTTGAAAATATAGTGATTAATAGTTGTCTTTTCCCTATCTGAAGTAAATATTTGGTTGCATGGCTTTTTTGTTTTTTTGTAATCAAAGTTTTGTTTAAAGTTGCAACTATATACATACATTCAATAAGCATAATTTCAATTGTATTTTGAGTCTAAAATAGTTCTAATAGCTGCATGCTTTATTTAGTAAAACTCTGGGAAACAAAAATAGTGATAGTGGGGATACTTTAGCCAATGAGAGTGGGGATACTTGAGCCATGTCTCAACATCCCCACTAGAAATTAAACATGGGTGAAACAAATAAAAAATAAAATTCCATCCTTATATTCACTAATAGATATTTTTCTGGATAAAAGGGAGAATAATTTTTTTATTTTATTTTTTTTCTTAAAAAAATAACGACCTAAAAATGTTTAAAAATCTATTTTTTTTAAATGAAAGTATCTATTTTATTTTTCATTCTGACTAACAAAATAGCCTGTCTAGATAAATGTAAACATAGTTTTCAATTTAACTTTCATTAAATTAAAATAACTTTTTAAAACGGTTTTACAGGCTATAATCTCTAATACTTTAATTAGTTAGGTCCAACATATTAAAATATTTATTTTTTAATATAACATATTAAGATTAATATTTTATATTGAAATCGTAACCTCTGTTGCTGTAACTTTTTTATTAACTAAGAAAATTGGAGAAAAATTGGTAAAAAGAGCGCACAAAAAACAAGAAAAGCAACAAAAATCCCAACTTACCTGCAACTAACTTATCCCAACCCAAACTTACCTGCATGGAGCCAAAGAGGAAGAGCAAAATCTTTTCCTGTGAAATCAAAAAAGTGTTTGAAATAGTAGAATGATACATCTGGCTTAAATTCCGACAGCTACTAAATTAAAAGCATGAGTTCGACAATATCATTAGAGGAAAATTCTGTCAATGATGGTGATGATGTGAAAAGAAAACCTTCTATTGATGGTTGGTTACTAATAAAATATGCCAGAAAGAAAACTGTAAAAATATTTGTTGGATAAGTGCTTAATATTTTGAAAATGAAATTTGCCCGAAGAATTGCAGATTCCAAATTTAAATGGCTCTGAACTGAGGATGTTTCTACCGTCGTTATAACTCAAGTTGAAATTATCCTCCGACAACCAGTTTTAACGACAAAAAATGATCGTATTACTAGCTTTATTTTCTCAATTGGTTTTGAAGGACTTTACGTTTCATAATTTATCATTCTGTAAAATGTTTGTGCAAAAATAAAGCGAAAAAAATTACTTTTGTAGGTATTTTTCCTTAGTGGCTCAAGTATCCCCGCCATGGGGATACTTGAGCCACGATGTAAAATAAAAAATAAACATTTATTATACATAGAAAAATAGTTCAAAATTAATTGAAAGTGGTTTTTAGTTGAAGAAAAAATATCAAATTTTCATTTTCAATATTTCATTCTAAAAAAATATAAAAAATTTAAAAAAATTAAAATTCAAATAATGGCTCAAGTATCCCCATCTTCCCCTACATGATATAAATATTACAGACATTATATCTCAAGAACAAAATCATGGAATTTAATAAAAAAATATATTCAGCCAGTCCCGGATATACATTTTTGATGATTAATTTTTGATGCAAAATTTCCGACAGGTGATGCTGCTACCGTACATTTTTCAGAATTTTCAAAATAGCATTATCTCATTAATTAATGCAAGACTTTTAATAAAATTTCAGATTCTATTCTTTTAAATTAAATTTCTGCGAATTGCGTCAGTGTTTAAATCGCCCCAAAGAAACATTATTATGCCGCATTTTTAACGATTTTCGCAATAGTTCTATCTCTTGAAATAGAGCACGACTTTTCAGCAGATTTTATTAGATGTTGATACAAATTGTTGCTGATTGGATTTTGTTGTTAATCATCCATAAGATGGCGTTGCTACTCTGTACTTTGACAGATATGCACTATTTTAACGATAGTTATACTTTTAATTAATACTGCATGTAATGCATTTCATATTTTTAGTTTTTATACTATGATCATAGACTAATAGGTGAATTTTGAATTGTGGTAATGCAATACTTACTTATTTATTTATTACTATTTTAATATAAATTTTCAAATGAAGTTCCCGTTGACACACTGCAGTATTTCATACAATGGAGGATTTACTCCAAACTATGAAACCACTCCTTTACTTACTTCAATCTTCTTATTATTCATTTTTTATTATTAATTTTTAACTTCATTATTTAATGTACTCGAAATATATATTGCAAATATTCTCAGGCTGTTATGAAATGATCAAAATTTTGACAAATTGTGTCGAAATTCAAAATACTGAAATGTGTTTCATTGATCAAACAAAATAAATAACGATATTTATTCAAATTACTTTGTTATTCATTCCACAAAAAAAAATTTCACTAACAACTGTTAATAATTATAATGAAACTCTTCAGTTGAAGAATTAGTTTGTCGTAATTATATTCCTGAATGCATTTCCGAAGAGTCAACAACTGGAAACACACTGGAAGCACAATAATGAAAAAACGTCTATTAAAGGGACTATGAACAATTCGTTCCTTGATGGTTTTTGGAGTTGCAAATGACAGTTTCTGATGAAAAGTCTATGCCCAATCCTCTTTAATCCTTCCGAGATTCAATAATGCATTCCATGTGAAATAGAAAATGATTAGTGAATATTTGATTATGAAATATCAGTTGTTATGAGGGATTTAGAGAGAAAATAAATTAATTGTAAAGAATTAACAATGAATTACATCTATTTTCTTTAAATATTTAAATATTTAATGTTACATTAAACATAATTCCTTTCAAATTATGAAATCATATCTTACGGGAAAAAAATTAAGATTTCTATGTACTAGTATTATTATACCCATATATTATCTGTTATTAAATAAATTGTTATTATGTACTAGTATGATGTAAATATTTTAAAACTAAGTAATGAGCATAAATTGCTCCTCAAAATTAGAGTCATTCTATTCAAGGTACAACAATGCAATTAATTAAAAAAAAAACGAATCTCATAAGAAAGCTTTTTACTTTATTATTTAACGTACTCTAAATAGAAATTGAATACAAGAAAGCTTTTCAGGCTGTCATGAAATTAATAACATATTTGAAAAATTGTGTCAGAATATAAAATACTGAAATGTGTTTCACAGATAAAACAATAATAATACTAAAAATAAAATCAGAATGTTTATTCAAATTTGTTTGTTATTCATCACACAAAAGTTCCTTTAATTAACAACTCCTAACAAATATAATGAAGTTTTCCGGTTGAAGAATAATTTTGTCGTAATTATATTTCTGAATGCATTTCCACAGAATCAACATCTGTAAACACACTGGAAGTTCAAGAATCAGAAAACGTCTATTAAAGGGATTTTGAACAATTCGTTTCTTTCGCGAGTTCTTGGCATTGCAATTGACAGCTTCTGATGAAAGGACTATGCTCAACTCTCTTTAATCCATCATATATTGAATAATACATTCCAGACAGAATAGAAAATGATTAGTGAAATTTTGATCATGACATGTTAGTTGTTATGAGTAACTAAGAGTGAAAATTAATTAATTGTTAAAAATTAACGGTGAATTCCATCTGTTTTCTTTAAATTTTTAAATTTTTAATGTTACTTTAAGCATAACACATTCGTATTATGAAATTATATGTTACTGGGAAAATTTTTAGATTTCTATGTATTGGTATGACCCATATATAAAGTTTTATTAAATAAATTGCTACAATGTACTATTATGATGCAAATATTTCAAAAAATAAGTGAGTAGCAGAATTTCTTCCTCAAAATTAGAGTTATTTTATTGCTAACAATGGAATTAATATCAGGCAACAGGAATCTGATAAATATTTTTTTTACTTCGTTATTTAACGTACTCTAAATATATTCTGAATATAAGAAAGCTCTTTCAATCTGTTATGAAATTAATAACATATATGAAAAACTGTGTAAAAATATAAAATACTGAAATGTGTTTCGCATATAATAATAGTAAAAAAATAATAATAAAATCAGAATGTTTATTCAAATTAGTTATTCATCATACAAAAGTTCCTTTCATTAATAACACCTGACAAATGTAATGAAATTTTCCAGTTAATGAATAAGTTTGCGGTAATTATATTTCTAAATACATTTCCATTGAATCAACAATTGGAAATACACTGAAAGCATTAGAATGACAAAACGTCTATTAAAGGGACTATGAACAATTCGATCCTTCATGAATTTTTGCTGTTGCAAATGACAGTTTCTGACGTAAGGACTATGTCCAACTCTCTTTTATCCATCAGAGATTGAATAATGAATTCTAGACGACATAGAAAATGATTAGTGAATTTTTGACGATGTCATATAAGTTTGTTATGTTGGATTTAGTGAGAAAAAGTAATTAATTAATAGGAATAAATCTTTAATTCCATCGATTTCCTATAAATAATTTTAATTTAATGTCGTTTTAAATATTTATTTTTACTATGAAAGCATATCATACTGTGAGAAATTTTAATGATTGCTACGGACTTGTGCGGCCCATGTATTAAATGTTATTAACGAATGGTTCTTATGTACTAGTATGATGTAATTATTTTGAAAATAAATAAGGACATGAATTGTTTCACAAAATTAGAGATTTTATTAACATGTCAATTGTTATAAGGGATTTAGAGAAAAAAGTAATTAATTGATAATAATTAACGATGAATGAAGTAGGTTTTCTATATATTTTTACATTTTTAATGCAATTTCAAAAATAATTTCTATATATTATGAAAACATATCGTAATGTGAAAATTTTAATGATTGCTATGTACTGATAGGAGCCAAATATTAACTATTATTAAATGTGTTTCACTGAAAAAACAGATAAAATCAGGATGTTTATTCAAATTAGTTTGTTATTCATCACACGAATGTCCTATTCATCAAGAACTCCTAACAAACATAATGAAATTCTCCAGTTCAAAAATAATTTTGCGGTAATTATATTTCTGAATACATTTCCTATCAAACAACAACTGGAAACACACTGGAAGCACAATAATGACAAAATATCTATTAAAAGGTGCTGTGAACATGAACAATTCGTTTCTTTATGAGTTCTTGGCATTGCAAATGGCAGTTTCTGAGGAAAGGACTATGCCCGACTCTCTTTAATACATCAGAGATTGAATAACGCATTTCAGACAAAATAGAAAATGATTAGAGAATTTTTGATTTTGACATGTCAGTTATTATGAGTGATTTAGAGAGAAAAAATAATTGATTGTTAAATATTAACGATGAAATACATGCATTAATTTCGCTATTAATATTCTATAACTATTTAAATATCTTTATAAATATTTAATTTGTAATGATATTTTAAATATAATTTCATTTATATTATGAAAACATATCTTAAGGTGAAAATTTTAATGATTGTTATGCAGTGATACGACCCTAATATTAACTATTATTAAATGTGTTTCACTGATAAAACATACAAAATCAGGATGTTTATTCAAATTAGTTGGTTATTCATCACACGAAAGTTCTATTCATTACCAACTGCCTATAAATGTAATGGAATTATCCAGTTCAAAAATAAGTTTGCGCTAATTATATTTCTGAATACATTTTCTTTCAATCAACAACACCCTCCTAGCATTGCATCGTGACAGTGACGTCACAATGACGTCAATGTAAGCCACTTTGGTCACATCACATCTATGACCAAAATGCCACCACTCAGTGACGTCACACTGTGACTGACATGTGACTTTCTTAAAAATCTTTAGAAAATTACAAATTTTTTTTCAAAACATGTTATTTATTTTATAAAACATGTTTTGGCAATTTAAATATCGTCGCTTTTGTCACAGTTTCGTCATAATGTTAATGTCAAAGTAGTCACAAATGACACATTTTTCACAAATTGTCACGCCGTGACTTCACAAAGTGGTTACAATGTGACGTCACAAAAGAGCTCTAAAGCGGCCATAAGGGCTTCACATTTTAGTCACTGTGACTTCACATCGACGTCACGTGATGTCACATCGACAATCTATGGTCACAAAGTCACAATGTGACTTGACAACGACGTTGCAGTGACGTCACCATGTCTTACGGGTGCAAACACTCTGGAAGCACAAGAATGACAAAACGTCTATTAAAGAGACTACAAACAATTCCTACCTTGACGAGTTCTTCGCATTGCAAATGACACTTCCTGACGAAAGGACTATGCCCAACTCTCGTTAATCCATCAGAGACTGAATAATGCATTCCATACAAAATACAAATTGATCAGTGAATTTTTTAATATGACATGTCAGTTGTTATGAGGGATTTAGAGAGAAAAAAATAATTAAATGTTAGGAATTAACGATGAATTACATGGTCCTCTATAACTATTTAAATTTATAATGTTATATTAAACATGATTCCATCCACACTGTGAAATATTTTTATATATATATTTTATCATATATATATAAAATATATTTTATCATATCATATATTTTATCAATCATATATTTTATCACACTGTGATATATATTTTGGGAGAATTTATAGATTTCTATGTACTGGTATGATCCGTTATTAACCGTATCCATATTAACTGTTATTAAATGTGTTTCACTGATAAAACACATAAAATTAGGATGTTTATTCAAATTAGTTTGTTATTCATCACACAAACGTTCTATTCATTAACAACTCCTAACAAACATAATGAAATTCTCCAGTTCAAATATAAGTTTGCGGTAATTATATTTCTGAATACATTTCCTTTCAATCAACAATTGGAAATACACTGGAAGCACAACAATGACAAAACGTCTATTAAAGGGACTACGAACAATTTGTTCCTTGATGTGTTCTTGGCGTTGCAAATGACACTTCCTGACGAAAGGACTCAACCCAGCTCTCTTTAATCCGTGAGAGATTTAATAATGCATTTCAGACAAAACAGAAAATGATTAGTGAATTTTTGATTTTGACTTGTCAGTTGTTATGAGAGAAAAATAATTAATTGTTAAAAATTAACGATGAATTACATTGATTTTCTATAAATTTTTATTTTTTATGATATTTTAAACATAATTTCTTTCATGTTATGAAAACATATTTTAACGCGAAAATTTAATGAATGCTATGTATTGGTTGTTGGCAACATTGCTTCCAGCAATGTTGCCAACAATTTTTGCCGTAAAAATTGCAGTAAAATTAGATGTAATGAAAAAAAATCATTTAATTTTACTGCAATTTTTAGGGGGAAAACTGCTGGCAACATTACTGACAGAAGTTTTTGCCGCAAATTTAACCTTTTTTTTTCTACAGTGTATGATTGTATGCATTATATGAATCCTATGCATTCTATGTATTGTATGAACGCTATGCATTCTATGGATTGTATGAATGTTATGTATTGCACACTGTAAAAACAAAATCCGTTAAACTTATGACAAAAATTGCAGGCAGCAATGTTGACAGCATTTTTTCCGTAAAAATTGCAGTAAAATTAAATGTAATAAAAAAAATCCATCTAATTTTACTGCAATTTTTACGGTAAAAATGGCTGGCAACATTGCTGCTAGCAGTTTTTGAAGTAAATTTAAAGGATTTTTTTTACAGTGCCTGATTGTATATATTAACTGGTTTATATTAAAATATTGTACATTATATGTTAACTTATTACATATTAACTGTTATTATATAAATTGTTTTTATGCACTATTACGAAATATATTAAAAATAAATAATGAACATGAATTGTTCCACAAAAAGTGAATGATTTTGTCGGCCAACAATAGAATTAATTTCATACAACACTATTACGATAAGTAATTATAAATTGGAAATTGTATGTCAATTTCCAATTTGAAAAAAAATTGTTAATATCTTTTTAAGTTTTGATTAAATTAAAAAAAGAATTAGAAATGATTAATAAAAATATTCGATCTACGATTCGACACTTCGACGATTCAATCTACGATCGAATCTACGATTATATGTATTAAGTTTCAAACCATTCTGTAGGATAGTTTTTGCACAGTTATATGTGGACAGACGGACAGGAAGGCAAATGAACGGAACAGATGATAACTGTAGCTGCTAACTATGTATATAAATACGTTATTTCTTTTTAGATCATGATGTAATGGAACATTTTTGATTGTCTTTGTAAACGAGCTTCAGACATTACTTACTTTATTTTTAATACTAATCATGGTACAAAATAAATGAATCAGGGATTGTGCAAACATAACATGATATACTTTTAGGGAATTTTTGGCCCCTTCGTCCCCGGTAATGACTCGTTATCAAAGTGTAATATTTTTATTTTATTATTTATTTATTTTTCTTTCTTTCTTTCTTTCTTTCTTTATTTATTTAGAATTTAGTTTTGTTGTTTGGAATAATACAGAAAACAGATTAAATTTATTTTTCGAATACTTTATTGATTGAAACGAAGAGAAGACAATAAAATATTGCTTTATTCAGACAACATTTAAAAGAAATTACTACTTAAAATTAATTTATAATAGCTTTTTATCATTATATTATCCATTCAATAGTCTTGTTTCACTTTTCCGAACGGACGAGGGATATGAGGTGGGGGATGGCAGATAGAATTTCCTATCAACAAAAAAAGTGGACAACATTCTTCCTCTTTTATATAACAGTAATCAGAAGATTCATTTCAAATGTACTTCACGTATGGTTTCTCGAACCGTGATTACATTTGCATGCACACATGAAGATAAATAAGAATGCCAAATGTTGGGATATCTCATACTTTAGAATTAGATAATTTCATAATAAATTTGTGATTTTAACAACTTTGTATTTTCATAAAAAATGGATTACAGACTAAAACAGATAATATGCTATTTTCAATTAAAGACCATGTTACCAATAAAAGAGACAATTTTGACTGGATCTAAAATGTTATCGAAATCAAAATTCAACCCCACCTCCATCCTTTACAAAATGATCACATCATATATGTATGCTCCCTAAGCTATGTCAGTTACAGACCAATCTGACTATCGGGGATTAGAGAGACAAATGGCTAAATAAACAAAATTAAAAACACTTTTAACTATGTTTTAAAGTGTTAAAGCACATAACAGGTTAAAATTTAACATGCAGCAATGCATATCAATAAAAAAATCCTTTTGATTTTATTTTGTACTCTCCTGTATTTTGTCTACTTTCTTTACGTACACTCCACTATTTAGATAAAATTTATTGAAGATTGAAACACATTTAAAACTAATAATTATCATCCCTATATGGCAATGCTTTATACTCATTTACGAATTCTTCTGTGTAGCCCTGTATATGATTTAAAGAAATTGTACGCAGAATGCAACATGCAAAAACTTAGTAAATTTAAAAACTCATATCACAACAAAGCACTTCCAGCAGTCATCGCTAATATACAGGATGCAGTATAGTTGTATCCGAATGTTTTCTGTGTCCATGTTATTACTTTTTTTTTAACCTTTCTATTACACAGAAAGTAACTCATAGTATACATAAACAACGTATAAAAATATTATTACATGCGAAATAGTTTAACATAATTAAAATAGGTCGCAAATAATACTTTTGTGTTTCTGTTTAAAAAAATAAAATTTTTTACTGAGCCACATACTCTACAAAATGTGTATTTTAGATGTATACAAAATGTGTATTATTATATTTAAATCTATGTTTATAAAATTTATGTTTTATAAATAAATTCTTATTATGTAATATTATTATGTAAATATTTTGAAAATAAATAAAGAACTTGAATTGTTTCACGAGTAGGGAAAGATTTTGAGATTTTGTTTGCCAATAATAGCATTAATTATAAGCAAAACGAGTCTGATAACTAACTAAAACACCCTACAAAATTTTAAGGTTTATTAAAAAATTACATATTTTATGTACATAATGCATTAAATGAATTATTTCAGTTGTAGGAATGTATGATTAGATGCTTATTAAATAATATTATCTTCTAAATCTAGGGATCGTGTAAAAAAAAAGAAATGGCACGTGTATTTTAAATGATAAAAAAAAACATTTATATTAAGCATATACTTAAAAATTTCTATAAAAAAAATAGGTACTACTTTATTATCCCATCAACCAAAAAACTATCGCCAAACTATATGATTAAATGACAATAATGAATGAGCATAAATGTCACGTTCATTTGAGATTATTTGTAATACTTGTGTTTGTTACGTCCTCAAGTGACTTTCAATTCGACTTTATATTAATGTTGTACTAATTTATTTGTTCTTTTGTTATTTAAAATAAAAATTATTCCAATTTGTATATTTTAGGGAATAGTTTGACGATTTGTATATTTTTTTCAAAATTGGTCGACGGGATAACCAAGTAGTACCAAAAAATATTACTACAGGACAGCGATATATAATTTGAACTGAATCAAGTGAAATAATTTTTGTAATAAATACTCGATTTCTTTTTATGCGACATATTCATGAAAAAGGTTCAAATAAATTTCTTGTAATTTATTAAAATGAAAAAACATATCAAAATATAAAAATAGAAGAAAAAAATATCAAAACTTAATTATATGCACGCAATTCTTAAAATAACCGCATTAAATTTCTTTTCTTCATATTACTAACGAAAATTCCCAAAGGAATATTTTGTGTAACAAAATAAGTTACAAATTTAAAAGATTGTTATTTATTTTCTAACAAAATAATGATACACTTGTAGAGTAGACACTTTGAAGTATCAAAGATGCTTCAAATGCAATGGTTACAAAGCTAAGTATAAGAGGATAGTTTTTCCATATGCTATTAAATTGGTGATTTTTACAATAATAACGAGCATAATAAATACTTTTTATTGGAACTATATATAATTTAATCGTTAATGCATTTGTATATTAATTTCTCTTTATATTACAAGATTTTATTTCATTAAATCTGACAAAGTTAATATTGAATAACGAAAGGAAAATTCCTAAAAGATTTTTTTGTGAAACAAAATGAGTTAAAAATTTAAAAGATTCTTATTTATTTTCAAGTGAAATAATTATGCACTTGTAGAGTATCAAAGATGTTTCAAATGCAATGGTTAGAAAGCTAATAACAAGAGGATATTTGTTTTTATTTTTATGCCATTAAAGTGGTGATTTTAAGAATAATAATGAGCTTAATAAATATTTTTATTAAAACTATACATATTTTAATAATTAGTGTATCTGTACATTAATTCTCTTAATATTATTAGATTTTGTTTCATTAAATCTGATAAAGTTAATATTGAATATAACATGATCGTGAAATTTATGTTAAGAATAAGGAAATTAGTAATATTGCCTCAAAAAAAAATAAATATATTATTTTTAAACCCCAATTTTGTATACAGGTATCCGCGGTAATATATCAAAATTTATCTAGAAATTTAAAATTTATCTATATTACTTTATTTTTATTTTTAAACAATTTTTCTCATTATTCCAAATTTTCACAAAAATAGAAAAACTCGTACAGTGAAGGGTTAAGTCCCACTAAGAATTTAATTTTCATCGTTATGCTTATACTTTTAAAAATATAAAAAAAATAAATAGTCTTAAAATGAATATTCCACATACATATAACAACGTTAAAATACTTTAAAACAGCGGTAAGTTTAATGGGGTACTGAAATTTTAATGAAATGTGAATATTTCATATATTATTTATGGAATTGAATGATTTCAAGATGCCGCTAATTCGACGTAATGAAAATGTCAGAATTCAGGGAAAAGAGAAATTTCCGAACTGTTCCCTTTGACGAAAGGTTAAGCAAGAGAACTGTCTTGAGGTATTCCCACAAGAATAATCTTCAGATGATTACTATGTAAATTTATTGCCCACGGATAAATAAATTATTTTATGGCTCCTTTGAATAATTTAAATTATTGAAGTAGGTTGTTACTTGATGTACTTCAGAAAATAAATTATATTTAATATCAATAAATTTGAATTCTACATTTAAATGTCATCACAATTGTAGTCCAACACATACAAACACATAATATAAGTGAATGGGTAGTTATATAGATAAAAATATACATGTGTATTAGGAATTTTCTTGTATTATCAATCTTCATTTTTTATGATTCTGTGTCACTTTTAAAATTGGTTTCAATATTGAAAAAAAGCAGGAAAGTTTGAAATAGAGAGAAATATATTTAGAGATATTTCAAGATTGCTTAAGTTTTGATAATTACACTGTTAAAAATAAAGGTGACAAACCGGTGCCATTTGGGACCCGGAGGTGAAAAGGCGGTGCCATTTGGAACCCTAGGGTGTCATAGGAGCTTGAATATGTGGTTGGGGTGACGACAGATCTGTTCCTGGATGATGGGAGCTAAAAAAGGTGCCATGCACTTCGTATTGGTAGCAATTTACCACCTCATCGGGTGACTGGCAACTTGCGCATGCGCTATGACGTGTGTCTTTCTGCTTTCGGTGTCGGCAAGTAAAGTTTATGTGTGTGAGCAAAGTAAAACATGGCGGTGTGTAAATTGGCTATATTAATTGAGGACTAACCACTGAGCTACAATAAAACAACAATGATGACTTAATGATCCGATTTGCGCGACCAGTGACCCCGGGCAGTCTGATTAAAGGTAAGATTTAACTTTATTTTATTTTATTTTATTGTTACGTTAATTTATCGTACATCCCTATATGTAATGTCATATGAAAACAGTAAATCATATTTTTTTGTTAGTGTGATTGATTGGTAAGTTTATTATGTGAAGCTACAAGCTACACTCTCACCAAAATACCCGCTTGCTAATGTTAAACGTATGAGGCAGTTATTTTACAATTTCTCGTTTACATGTCAATATTTTTAAATGATTTATCGAGTCCTTAGCTACCGAAGAGCAATTGGAGCAAACTGCTCTAGGCACGGGAATCCTAAGGACGCACAATTAGAAAGAGGGAAATGAAAGATTGTAAAAATATTTACATATTTTTTCATTACAAATCAGTTATTTTAGACGAATTTTGTTGCAATCGGAACATTCTATGACCATTTTACCTTGTGTTTAAACTCACCTGTTTAGATTTAACCCTTAACTGCTGTTAGTGGTCTCAGACACCGTGAGTTTTTCATGTTTAACAGTTTAACTTGTAATTTTTAGTTTAAATATAGATACTGGTCAACTGTTTTTAGTTTGGAGTCTTATTACTACCTCTAAATACTTTTGAATAGCTGAATCTGATTTATAATATTCTTGTACATAAAGTTTAATGCATAAATAGTATTCTGAGAATTAATGAAACATTTTATTCATCTTCAGATTAAATGGTCTGACAGACAGGTTACAGTAGTTATATAACAATTTTTGTCAGAGCAGTTAAGGTTAAAATATGTTTTTGCGTCTATATACAGTTAAAAGCAATTAATTTTATTCGCGAAGTTTTAATTTTAACCTTTACACGGGATCTCGGACAGCATCTGGCCGGCTTTGTATATATTGTCGGATAGATGCTATCCGAACCCCTCCTGTAAAGGCTAATTCACACCATATTGCAGCCTCGCGTAACTTCTCTAATATTGTTTCAGTATACCTGATTTGTCTTTATTTGAGAGGGGGGGGGTAACTTTTTCATTTAAGACAATTGAATACTTGCAAATCTTAAAGTAATCAAAACTTATTTACAGGGTTTTCATTATTAATATTTTCCTTATTAACCACCATTATTTCCAAAATAATCTTCATAATAAGATTAGATCGGGGGGGGGGCGGTAGCACGGACAATCATTTAGTCTCATTTAAGGATAAAAATCACGGATAAAACCTCGATTTGCATATTAAAGCGTTATTAGTCAGCCAAGTCATACCTTGGTGGGAAATGCCTAAAAACCCGAATTTAGCGGTATCTTCGGTTTACCATTATGTTTTCTTACTCCCAATTCTTCATATTTTCATACTTTTGGTTTCATTTTCTTTCAAAAAGGTGAGAAAATGTTAGGGAATTGAAATGAATATAACTTATGATCTGATTATCGGCTATGCAGATTTACACCCATTTTTTTTCGAAAGTATTCTTTCGCATTAAACCTTATTTAGTAGCAGAATTTTATGGTTAAATAAAATAAAATATTTTTTTTTCAATAATAGTAATTTAAGTTTGATTAGACCGTAATCAGTCCCCCCCCTTTCTCAATCATCAACATCATCCGATATGACAAATTTTTAGTCATGAACATTCAAATTATAAAAGGAAAACAATCTGTATTTACTCCACTGAACTTTCAGAATAGTTTACAGAAATAGTGTGTGTTCAAAAAATATAACAATGAATAAAAACTTATATCGTAATTTTACACAAATGTGAAATTTTCCCGCTGGTGATGAAGATCTCGTGTTTTGAAGGTGATTTTTGCATTGTCATTTATAAATCTTAAACGTTTTTCTAATGATATAATTTTTAACAATCTTTTATTCCACCCGTTCTGAAACAAGACCAATAAACAGGGTTGGCTTTTTACCGGTAAAAACCTGGGGAGAAGGTGGTAAAAACCTAAGGATATACAATAAACTGTTAGCCCTTAAACTGTATTTTAATACTATTGATAAAAATTCTATTTTCTTGTAAATGGTGTATTAATATATAATAACTATATAGGGGAGAGTGGGGTGGTGTGGGACTTTTTTTTACAAAAGTAAGTTTTTTTTTATATACAAAAAGAAAAATTTCAATTTATAGGATGCAAGGTAAAACACTTTTTAATCCCCCTGAACAATATAGAAACATAACGTGCAAATACTATTTTATTTTAAAGAGAACGTAAGTTTCAAAATGTGTCTCATACCTCCTCATCAAGAGTTATGGGACAGCAATAATAAAAAAAAGCTATAAGGCACAAAATAACCTATAGTGTCGGTAAGATAAACAATCAACCAAAGGTTGTAAGTTGATAATGTATGTGCCACAATATAAAATACCAGTATCTTCATGACTAGAATGAAAATTCAGGATTCTCTGTCATAGGTGTCATTAAGGCCCCACACTAGGCACAGAAAGAGACCCGGATGATAATGTAAAAGTCTATAGGAGCGTTGTTTTCAAATAGCTAACTAAAATTTTATATTTTTACATAGTTTTTTTTAACAAGACAGCTGAGGATGATCCATAACCGGCCTAGTTTTTATTATTTTTTCGATTTTGCTTTTATATTTTTTGTATAACGATAGTTTCAATTTCAGAATCAGTTTAAACCGATTTCGTAAGTTAACCCGTCAGTAGTCGCGTGTCGGTCTTTTCGCCGCCCGTATAAC
The DNA here is from genome assembly GCA_964019185.1 of Maratus speculifer. NCBI lineage: Eukaryota > Metazoa > Arthropoda > Arachnida > Araneae > Salticidae > Maratus > Maratus speculifer. The sequence continues at coordinate 97,897,639 of OZ025290.1, forward strand.
TTATTTTCTCTTAACTTATATCACATTACAAATACAACGAAGATCTACCATGTAGCTGACTTTGAAGCTTTCTCGACCACCTTAGCGAAGTAACAGGACACCTCTGTTTTTTTTTTTCAGGTACATTTTTAGAGACAAATTTGAAATCGGCGAAAAAGTCTACGTAAAAATTACTAATGTGAGCTCATTTTTCTCATTCATTCATCATTTCCAATTACTCCAGATCTCATGGATAAAATGCATAATTTAAGAAAACTGCAAATTTATATCTTCGTTGTAATGTTATTTTCGTATATTAGGGGAAAAATATTTTTATTTTACATATTTGGTATACGGGGGGGGGGGGCCAGCGGCGAAAAGACCGAGCGCGACTAATGACGTTGTGAAAAAAGTCGCGACTACGCGGTTAAAGTAATTTTTAAAAAAAATCTGAAACCAAAACTGAAAAAGTAAAAACTACGCCGGTTGCGGATCGCCCTCAGCAATCTTGTGCAAAACAACCACGTAAAAATATTAAAATTTGGGCGAAATATTTGAAAAAAACGCCCCCATAGACTTTGCATTATCATCCTGCTCTTTTTCTGTGCCTAGCGTTGCGCCTTAAATAATCACCAATTTACATTTTGAAGTATGAATATATATATTATCAATGTTATAATTAATATATTATCCTCTAAAAATATTTGCATGTTAGCAATTTGCATTATTATTAATTTGAAAAAGGAACTGGGCGCGTCCCATTCCTCGCCACTTCCTTATTTGTGTTAAACTTCTTGTTCAAACAAAAATGCTGCTTTAGGCTTAGTTTAAATTATGGATAATATACAGTATAATGTTCCATAAATAGGAAAAATATTACATTTATACATAAACAAGTCTTTAACATATTGAAAGCAAATAAATCAAATTTAAATTGGATTTTTGAAATAATTTTTTCTTTCATACATTTGCAAATCTATGCATAACAATATTTTTTGTAAACTGAAGAATGGATTACCATTGCTTCATCTTGTGTGCGATTGATGAAGTGTTTAGAATAATGCACAAAAAGAAAAACCTACTGTCCCATTCCACCCGACTTTCCCCCATATAGCAAAAGGGGAAATAAAGAATTAGCCAGTTCCCTTAAGCTCCTGATATACACTATATGACCAGAGATGACCGTCCACTTGCGATTTTAGACATTTTGTTAAATATCTAGAAAAATGTATGAGGAATTATCCTGAAAATCTTAGTGTATAAATATAATACACTACCTGGCCATTGATTATCGTCCACTTGCGATTTTAGACATTTTGCAAAATATCTAGAAAAATACATGAGGAATTATCCTGAAACTATCAGTGTATAAACAATATACTACAGGTCATATATTTCCGTGAAGATTTTTTCCAGAAACTTTATAGGGGACCGCCAACAAATTAAACAAAGTATGAATGCAACTCTGTCAAAGTAACTCTGTCAAAACCAATGCATCAAAAGCGCTCAAACTGTAGATTGTAATTAAGTGGCTTATTGTTATATACTGTGTCCATTTTTATGTCGATGGCATGTATACTCGTAGAGAAATTAAGGTTTTTATAAAAATTCTCCCCAATTTTCCCAAGATTTTTGCTTATAATTTGCAGAGTTCTTAATATAAAATAATAATATTTTCTGAAAATGTGACGAACAACATTGCACATAAAACCCTGTAATTAGAATTAAAAAATAATAAAAATTGTATGAAAAATGAGTAGGTGTACTAAATAATTTTTCACTGCGCATGCGTCAACGATATCAAAATTTCATTTGCATATTATGTTGGCCAAATATATAGAGCAACTTTTGTGAAAGTTGCAAAATCATAGCTTGAAAATTCTGAAAATAATCGTCAATAGAATCATTTAAAAATCCGTTATTTCCAAAATGAAACAAAAAAAGAGCGGTTGTATCCATATATTCATTGATTAGTATCAATATAGAATACACAATATGGAACTTACTACTACATTTAGAAAAAATCCATCTTTTTTTTTTTTTTTTGGGAACAACGGATTTTCAACTTTTTATATTGACCATTATTTTTAGAATTTTCAAGCTATGATTTTGCGACTTTCACAAAAGTTGCTCTATACATTTAGCCAACATAACATGCAAATGAAATTTTGATATCGTTGACACATGCGTAGTGAAAAATTATTTTGTAAACCTACTCATCTTTCATACAATTTATATTATTTTTTAATTCTGATTACAGGGTATTATGTGCAATGTTGTTTGTCAGATGTTCAGAAAATATTATTATTTTATATTAAGAACTCTGCAAATTATAAGCAAAAATCTTGGAAAAATTTGGGACTATTTATATAAAAACCTTAATTTCTCTACGAGTATACATGTTATCGACATAAAAATGAACACAGTTTATAACAATAAGCCACTTAATCACAATCTACAGTTTGAGCGTTTCTGCTGCATTTGTTTTGACAGGGTTATCCGAAAGATATTCATTTTTTTTAATTTGTTGACGGTCTCCTGTAAGGTTTCTGGGAAAAATCTTCACGGATATATATGACCTGTCCTATTATGTTTATACACTGTGAGTTTCAGGATAATTCCTCATGTATTTTTCTAGATATTTAACAAAATGTCTAAAATCGCAAGTGGGCGATAATCAATGGTCAGGTACTGTAGTACAAGTCATATATTTCCCTGAAGGTTTTATTCCGAAACTCTAATAGGGGACCGTCAACAAATTAAAAAAGAATGAATGCATTTTGAATATCTTTTGGATAACCCTGTCAAAACTAATGTAGCAAAAGCGCTCAAACTGTAGATTATGATTAAGTGGTTTATTGTAATAAACTGTGTTCATTTTTATGTCGATAGCATGTATAGTCGTAGAAAAATTAAGGTTTTCTACTAATCCAAAAAACAGTCTCAAATTTACCCAAGATCTTTGTTTATAATTTGAAGAGTTCTTAATATAAAGTAACATTCTTTTCAGAAAATGCGACAAACAACATTGCACATAATACCCTGTAATCAGATTTAAAAAATAATAAAGATTGTTCGAATATTGCGTAGGTTTACTAAATAATTTTTCACTGCGCATGCGTCAAAGATATCAAAATTTCATTTGCATATTATGTTAGCCAAATGCATAGAGCAATTTTTGTGAAAGTCGCAAAATCACATCTTGAAAATTTTGAAAATAATTGTCAATAGAATACGTTGAAAATTCGTTATTCCCAAAATGAAGGGAAAACACGAGGGGTTGTGCCCATATATTCATTGATTAGTGCCAATATAGGATACATAATAGGGGCGTACTAATGAATTTGAATAAAATTCCTTATTTTTTTATTATTATTACTGCTATGGGATACCTGGACATGTTAGGGAAATTTGTTGCTAATCTGGAATAGACACTTTGTTGCAAAGTATGTTTTGTAAATATGGTTAATAATGTAAATAGTTTGTAACTCTTAATGATTACACAGGAAAAGAATAACTGAATGACAAGTATGAGTTACTCAAGTAATTTTCCCGTGCTGTCCGAAAATAGGCAATAAAGAGGAAAGTGCCCAGTTAAACTGATGGCATTGAGCTCGCAGGCTATACATACAACTGTATATTATACTCTTATTTCACAGAATAATACCCTTCCAAAAATAAAAGAAATCAACTGTAAGTTATTGGACAGTGGATTAACTACCAACCCTCTTTATACTTAACGAATGAGCCCCTAAAACTAATCAGGGAAGTGCCTTATCAGAGTGAACCTATTAACAAAATTTGAAATAAATTTGATAATTCTGCATGATTTCTGCATATTTATATAAATTAAGGGGGGTAGCACTCTCTTCTCCCCCCTTCATATTTAACCAATGAACCTCCAATGCTAATAAGTGAAGAACCTTATCAAAGTGAACCTACATATAAAATTTGAACCAAATCTGATATTTATATAAAGAGTTATCACGTTACATACAGAACCTGCGGGCACATTAGCTGCCAGGCTTTGATAGCCTTGTGAGCTATAATTTAAATTTTATTTAAATTGTATTTATTCTTTTTTTATTCATCTACCATTTTTGCTGTACTTTGATGATACATTTTAATTAGACTGTCTTGTTATGTGTTTTCCTTAATGTGTTATTATTGTTATTACAGATAGTGAACTTACATTTACAGTACTTACATCACCATGTTTGATACAAGAAAAGTTTCCGACTCTTTATCATGAAGAAGATGCAGAAATTTCTGTGTTTTAACCTTTTATTGTGCTCCACAACTCAAGCAACTTGTTAAATTACTCATGCTATGTATTAATTTTATATAAACAGTTAATTACAAAAACTGATAATTTTATAAGCTTAGTTACTTTGTGGCATGCATTATTTCGGTTGTTTAACGTTAAATATAGCAAAAGCCAATTTAAATTTTTATAATTTTTATTAGATACTTATGTCTTCAAAACTTTCTTAGTGGCATCAGTTCCACATAGTGTCACATCTTTGTTTAATAATAATTAATACATTCTTGGTGTTTACAATAAAAAGATTATTTGAACTAAAAGGTTGTTTTTTTAATTCAGTGTTTTATTCCTTTCATTATAATTACTCTTTGGATTAAAATTTCAGATGCAATAAGTCAAAACATAAAACAATTTCGCAGAAAGTGTTTTGATGTGGATACAGGACTAGAAATCAGCAGTCGTTAGTCGTCAAATGAAACTAAATTATAGAAAAATTATTCCTAGTCGTCAAATCTTGATAGCTAGCTTTCTTTAATTTTTGTTTAGCAAATGCTTTCATTTGTATTTTAGCATACACCCCCCCCCCCCTCTGAACCATGACATCAGCACGTGTCTTAAGAATTTTGAACCTGTCAATAACCTCTAAGTTAACTTCACTTTAACCAATGACTGATAAAACTGGTCCTTGGATATTACACCCCTGTAAACAAGATTTTCTTTTATTATGAGATATTTCTGCATCCTTATATGTTCCTAAAATAAGAAACTGTATTAAAATTGTTTTAAAATTTTTGTACTCCTTTCCTCAAACAAACAAAAAAAATATGTGTGATTTGGAAATGTTTTAAATGCCACACCATAATTGACAATCAAAGATTCATTTATTTGCTAACTTTTTATTTTCTGATGTACTGTTAGTCTCAGATTTTTTAAAAATTAGCTTATCCCTAGTTATATCTAAAGCTCATATTTTCTTTCTGTGGACATATTTACTTGATTATCTGTTTTGTATGCATATTAGCTTTATAAAAATAATAAGTTTTTCCAGAATCCAAATATTGTAGTTTAATCAGGTTTCATACTTATGCAAAGTCGGTTTTTATTTTGTTTAGTAAGAAAAAGTGTTTAATATATAAAGTTTCCTCTCCACTTCCCTTCAATACATTAAAATTAAATATGCAATGCAATATTATTACTATTAACATGGTTGTGAAAAGAAATAAGAAAATATGAAATGCAGTTGGCACATCGAAAAAAATTTGTAGGCATTATTTTGACACCTTACCTACAGTTCTTAATTTCCAATCCTGTATGGATATATGCTATAAAATATGGATTTGCATAAGTTCACTATAAAGGTAAGTATACATATAATGTAAAAATGATTTTTTTTTTTTACTCAATTTCATCTATTATTTTACCACAACTATAAAATGAACTTATTTTCTATAATTCATTTCATAGCTTGATGGCTAACTTTCTGTAAGAATTTTAAAGAATATGAAATATTCTTACTAATTTAAGAGTTACACAGCATTTATTACATATTCTTTTCTAATTTGTGTTTTACATTTTTTTAATTAGATACAGCAGGATAGCTGAAAAAATATTGGTGCGTTGTTTGACATTGATATTTCACAACTAAAATCTGAAAAATGCTTATTTTAAAATTTGTAGCATTTCTTCTATTATATGAAAATCTTAATCCTCCGAAAAGTTCACAACCGTCAAAATGATCAGCAACTAATATGTTCAACGAAGTGTTGGCCTCATGGAAGCAAAATAATTTTAATGGAACTTCCAGCAGTATTGGGGCCTTCACATGGAGCAAAAACAACATTGAACTTCAACACCCATCTGTGTGGATATTTAATAACAGGTGTATTGCCTTCGAACAATCAGATCTTAACTCACTTGACTTCTGTAGAAAAGTTAGAAATAGAAAATCCCCAGTTTGCATTGTATGTGATGCGAAATTATCAAGGCATAGAATGATTTAAATCAGAATTATCTGCAGCGGACTGTCAATTCTGTGATCTTTCGTTTTCAAACTTGTGTAAAAAACAAATATCAAGCCAGTGAACAATTTGTTGAAATATTGTTATTTCTTTTATTTTTTTTTATTAAAATATGGCATATATTTTACAGGATATAGCATTTTTCTGTGTCCCCATAATTTTCAGTTGCCCTGTATATAAAATAATGAAAATACATGTCCAGCAATATACTATGCGTCAAAAAAGATGGTTACGGATTACTTCTGAAACTATAAGAAAATTATAAAGATATTCATATGAAGATAGATATTGAACGAACTGATATAACTTGTACTTTCTCTTATTTTGGAGTCAAAAAACATAAAATTTTTATAATGTTCGTGCATCTAAAAATCCCCAATCACAAAAATTGTTACTGGCCTTTTCTTAAACATACCCAAAAAGTTTGATCCAAACATCTGAGTTAGAGTCAGTCAAAAATCATGATTTATTTCACTTTACAAGAAATTCAAAACATAAAATTGAAAATCGGACTTGAAATTGCATGACAAAGTCACAATATTTGACTCTAACTCAGTGATTTTAGAGGCAGAAAATAAGTGTAGGGGTTGTGTAAATTTTGCGATTTATGCTAACAAAACCTTTTGGGTATGACTAACAATGCAATAGTGATGACTTATGATTGGTGATTTTGAAATGCAAAGACTGTATAAAAGTTAAAATTTTGAATTTTTCTTAAAATAATCTCCATGTAAATGAAAGTACAATTTGAATTCTCTGCCTTTCTATGATTATTTTTGTAGTTCATATTATCCCTCTCTGAGTTACAAAAACATGCTACAATTTTTCTTTGGACACCTGATAATGAGTTTAAAAATATAATATCCCATCAATCTAAAAGAAAAAAAAAAGACTCAAAATATTGACTGATCATGATAATTTTCTCTGCAGACTTCAATTTAAAAATGGGTAAACACTTTGTATTTCATGATTCAAACCAATACAATTTCTTGACAAGGGGGGTGGGGGAGGGGGATTGCAACTGTGGGCCATAGATTGTGAGTGATATTTCTTGTAGGATGCCACAGGGCACACTGGATTATGTGTGTCATCCGTTCACCCTCTGGGGCACGCTGGATAAGTGGTATCATTATTCTCCCCTGAGATGCCATTCTTGCACCCCTTAAGGTAACCTGGATGAGGGATACCATTACTCTCCCCTCAGATGACATCCTTTCACCCTCTGGGACACCCTGGATAAGGGGTGTCATTACTCTTCCCTGAGGCGCCATCCTTTCACCCCCTGGGACACCCTGGTTAAGGGGTGCCATTACTCTCCCCTGAGATGCCATCCTTTCACCTCCTGGGGCACCCTGGATAAGGGGTGCCATTATTCTCCCATGTGGTGCCATCTTTTCACCCTATTGAACACTGTGGATAAGGGGTGCCATTATTCTTCCCTGAGGTGCCGTCCTTTCACCCCCTGAAACACCCTGGTTTAGGGGTGCCATCCTTTCACCCTAGTTAAGGGTGCCATTTTAGCTCCTCTAGGGGTGTCACCAGTGAGACAAGCTTTTCACCCCTAAAAGGTGCAATGTGTCACCATTAGTTTTAACAGTGTACTCTTAAATCACGTGAAATCGAAAAAAGAAATCTAGGCCAAAATTATAATTTGTATTATGATAGTAAATTAATTTAATATTTTTATAAAAGCAAAAATACAATATGAAGCAATCAAAAAGTTTAAAGTGAAAATTGCAGTCTGTAAAAAAAAAAAAAAAAAAAAAAAAAAAAAAAAAAAAAAAAAAAAAGGACTTAGGAAAAAAAAAAAAGCTTTTTTTTATTTTGTTTTTCATTAAAGACGGTTGTAAGGAGGTTTATTTTAAAGATAAATTGTCAGGAAAATTAAGTTAGATAATTATATATATATATATATATATATGTAAATATTCTGAAATGTTATGGTTAAAGTGGTAGCAACACTGAATAAGGCTTGCAAAAAAAAAAAAAAAGGTCTCAAAAGTGAGGCATATAGACAAGTATATCATTCAACGCATGTCCAATTGTGGCAAAAATATATTATATATTGTATTTATTGTGTTTATTTTTGTTCAAATCAAACTAAGTGATAGAAGTATTGAATTTTTCCATCAATACTTTTCACTATTTATTTGTCTTCTCATTAATGAATAAAAAAGCAAAAGTAAATATTTAAATATTTAAAATATATACCATTAGCTATAACGTCAAATAATTTTTAAACTTTTAACGTCAAATAATTTTTGTCAGAGATATCCTTCCTGTTTTGACAAATAATAGGAACATTTAATTTTACCCACAAAAATGTTTATTATTTAGTTATTTTTCAGTAAATTATAGAATAAAAACACAATTACTAAATTATGCTAATCTGTTACTTTATTCATCTTAACCGTAAATAAATTTTTAATACAGACTTTCTGTTCCTAAGCCTAATAATCAAACATGAAATTTCAAGCATGCAATCAAAACCTCGATTTTGTGTCCACTTTTAAAATATTTTTTTTATACTGGAATAAACAAGTCTGAAATCTATTACTTTACGTTTACTCGTAAATGAATATGATCCACATTTATGATGATTTTCAATAATATCTGTGACTTATCATCCACACCTCAGTAGCTTATTTTCTATGAAACGATCAATTTACTAACTTTTCAATGTAATATGTGACACTCATTCACAATTACCCGAGCGCTTTGTAATAGTAATAGATCGTATCCGGGTAAAAAAAATAGTTTCTTCCCGGAAGACAAAGAAAAATATGATGTTTCAGTACGTTTTGAGAATAGCTGAACTCAACTCATTTGCATACAACTACAGTTAAGTACAATCTTCACATTGAACATTTAACCTCTTCTCTCAATATTTGAACAGTGTCATTGGACCTTAACATCAGATCACGTCAATCGTCTAATTATAATCAGATGCTGAAGATACTCAATATTCTACTAGATATTCTACCATTCTCTGAAAAAATACTATTTAAAATCCGCGGATATTATCCAAATTTCGACAAAGTCAAGAAAAACAATACCCAAAAATACTGACAAACATGAGGTTCTTGAATTCTCCACTTGACCACAGTCAAAAACATATCCTTACAAAAAAAAAAAAAAAAAAAAAAAAAAAAAAAAAAAAAATTACGTACATTGGAAAATTTGTTCAAAAGTTAATTTTGAAAACAGATGGAAAGTAATGTATATAAGAGCATTATTTGATGTCCTACATCGGTTAAATAAATACCTGAAATTGACTTTGATTAGCGACAGCATCTAAAAAAAATCAGCTTCTGAAATATTTTAGCTATATGAACTTTTAAAAACGTCTTTTTTCTCTACCAATACAGATTATTGTACACTAACAAGAGAGGACAAAATATTTCTTAATTTACCAAATCATAATGCAACTGTGAGTTACATTATATATATACAGGGTGGTCATAAAAATCTTTGCCGGCATACGGAGTTCTAGCGGCCAGTCCGTTCAACCGATCGAGATGAAATTTCGTATATAGCTATTCAGAGGTATGAGATTGAGATTCTTTAAACGGCAACAAAACGGCACTCACGGTTGCGGTTATAGTTACAGAAACTCGAAATTTCCCAATGGCATCACCCATTTTTTTCATCGCAAAATGCTTAGCGCATGCGAAAAGCCTAAAGAGCATTGGAACCGTAGGTTTATAACAATAAGCGGACGCATTGTGCTCGCACAAAAAGCTGTTCTGCGAATACCCCCCCCCCCTTTATAAAAGCACGATTGGGGCGCAAGGAGTAAAGTTGCATATGACACAGAGTCAGTACACTAATATCTGATTACAACACAGATCGGAGAGAAGAAAAATTTTATTTTGATTACACTTTTTCCACATGGGTGCCATCACAGGTAATTAAACATTGCATGGTGGCGACTGTGGACAATACAGCCGAACGTTATATCGCATGGGGGATGTTTGCAATCTCACGTTTGATATAATCTTTCAAATCTGGCAAAGTTTGCGGATTGCACATGTACACTCTAGATTTTAGATATCCCCAGAACTGAAATCCATAGGAGTGAGGTTGGAAGATCGCTGAGGACAGTGACCTTACCAGTTAAGGTGAAATGTGCCTTGTCCGTTCATAATATGCGAAGAGGCCGATTGTTATCTCTATCAAATTGGATAGGAATTTCATTAACAAAGTCTATATGTTGTTGATGGTCTGTCACTTCCGACATATGGGTGCGCTGGTACCGGTAAGGAAACATGCGGATTACAGAGCGCAGTAACTTTAAGGGGGCTCAGGGGTTGAAAACTTTTCAAAAAATCGATTTTTTTATGATCTAGTTTGATTATGTTATTAATTCTTAACTCAATGCAAAGAACCGCATAAAAATATTAGCATTTTTAACGGAGTTATAAGCATTTATGTATCAATACTTACATAGCCGCATCCATATAATTTTAACTTTAAGTCGTGTTATCTCAAAACTTGATTTTTGACGACTAACACCAAGATTTAAAAAAAACTATTTGATGGAATGGCTTAATTTTTTTTGCATGCATATAACATCATAATCTAGATTATGAATTAAGGATATAACTATCACTTAATAAAAACAGCATTAAAAAATCTCTCGAAGTTGAAAATTAAAAAAAACCCTAAAAAATAGTACTTTTTTCCGTTAAAAATACTCAAAATATTAAACTATCTAAAATATATTAATTCATAACCTAGATAATGATGTTATATGCATGCTAAAGAAAAATTAAGCCATTTCATCAAATAGTTTTTTTTTTAATCTTGGTGTTAGTCTTTAAAAATCAAGTTTTGAGAAAACGCGACTTAAAGTTGAAATTATATGGATGCGGCTATGAAAGAGTTGATACAGTCGACTCTCGTTAATTCGAAATCGGATAATTCGAATCTTCGCTTAATTCGAACTAAACAGTAAATCCCGAAATTTTCAATGGCAGAATAACGTTAAAAATTTTCATTATTTCGAACTCATTTTCTCTTGACGAATTAACGAGAATTCCGATTTTTCATTTTTCTTTTTTTTTCTGACGGATGTCAGATCATTTGAATAAATTTCTTTCTTTGATTCTTGTGAAAAAATTTCCGAATGAGTATAAATATAATACAATGCCTTTGACATTCACTTTCTTAGAGCCCTGTCTGTCCATCAGTGAGGCTTTAATTTTTTCTTTCATCGTGCTTGTTTCTAATCTTTTAATTAGTTATGTATTTATACATTATAATTTAATATTAAGTCATATTCTAATGATAACAGACGAAATAAGTTTAAAAAACACTATAACATTAATTCCTTTGTAATAGTACCATATTAAGCATATTTTCCGTAATTCGAACATTTCTTGTGGTCCCGACGAGTTCGAATTAACGAGAGTCAACTGTACATAAATGCTTATAACTCCGTTAAAAATGCAAACATTTTTATGCATTTTTTTGCATTGAGTTATGAATTAAATGAATAATCAAATTAGATCATAAAAAAATCGATTTTTTGAAACGTTTTCAACCCCTGAGCCCCCTAAAGACCATTGATTTTGGTAAATCAAGTACACGAGATGCATCTTTTTTAATTTGCACGCGTCCTGTGGTTACTACATGATGTCCAGCAAATAACACCCTGATTTCAAAATTAAATTTCGCAAAAACAAAGGTTGATAGAATTATACTGTAAACGGTTTGTTTATTAGGTAAGCTGTAAAAATCTTATACAGAAGTTTCGAACGGTGAATATTTTTAAAAGATTGTGTTCTGATTGCAAAGAATGCTTTGATTTGACATTTTTCTCGTTTTAGATTGCTTGCTGAGAATGAGTTTTTTGGTTTAAAGTGCCATAGTTCAAGATTTTTGAATTAAATTTTTAAAATTTCGAAATTCAAGAAATTTAGTTCGAAATATCGTTAAACTATGGCACTATAAGCCGAAAAACTCATTCTCAGCAAGCAATCTGAAAAACAAGAAAAATGTCTACAACAAGAAAATTGCAATCAGAACACAATCTTTTAAAAATATTCACCGTTCGAAAATTCTGTATAAGATTTTTACAGCTTACCTAAAAAGTAAACAATTTACAGCATAATTCTATCAATCTTTGTTTTTGATAAATTTAATTTTGAAATCAGGGTGTTATTTGCTGGACAGTATCCCCATAACAGTATCCTCAAGAACAGTTGGTCGTTCCGGATCGCGGACTATTACAGGCGCAGCCAGTTTCTACAAATTTCATTAGTAAATCAATAAGAGCTTGTGAAATGCATAAGCACATATTTGGCCATGGTTTCGACGGTAAACGCGGCAGGTTTTCGCAGCATTCCTCTCATTTTGATAATAGTTTTACCAACTCACCACGAACGATGTCATTTTGTTGGTATCTGCGAGCTCCGACTGAAGAACTAACATTCCCACCCTACTTTTTACCCGTTTTCTACGCTGACTATCTGGCAAACGACAATCCGTGATTGCTATTTTGTCTGTGTCACATTCAAATTTTCCTCGTGTGCCTTGTTCTTTTTTTGGGGGGCCGTTCGTAGAGCTGTATTTGTGCGAACATAACACGTCCGTTTGTAGCAATAACCACACCGTTTCAACGCTTTTTAGGGATTTTGCATACGTTGAGCATTTTGCGATGAAAAAAAACTGGGTGTTGCCATAGGAAAATTTCGATTTTTTGTAACTATAACCGTAACCATGAGCATCCTTTTGTTGCCGGTCGCAGAATCTCGAGCGCATACCTCTGAATAGCTATATCTGAAATTTCACCTCGATCGGTTGAACGGACTTGCCGCTAGAGCTCCAAATATCGGCAGAATTTTTTATGACCACCCTGTATATATAACTGTGATGTCGAAAGCAATATGACATCACATATTATTATTAGCTTCCTTTAAAAAAATTAAATTCTCAAGTTTAAAATTTAAATTATCTTTTGCAATTTCAAATCAATTACACATTCTTTTTACTTTCTAAAAAGAATATATATTTATCTCTTTTCTCTTTCCTTTAAATTGCAGTTACGTAGGTTCTCATGCTTATCCGAAGCCATTAAGTTGGCGATTAATATATCAGCGTACAAATATGCATGCCAACACTGGTTGCTGAGAAAAATATTTCTACTTGAATAACACAGATGTTAGACGCTGATTTTTAACATAAACAAAGCTTTATATTTTAAGCCGAAAAAGGCGTTGTAATGTCCATTAATTTGAAAAGGAATTAGGTAAGTGACTGAGTAACCGCAAAAGAGCATAAAGCAGTATAAAATCTACACGATTTTTGTTATATTCTATTTAAAAAAGAATTTTTAAACTACTTTACCAAGAAATAACTTATGAAAACATCAATTGCGAAGTGTAAAAATGTTTATGTCACAAAATGTGTATAATTTCAAAAACACACAATGCATGTTATAAAAAAACTGAATCATAGTTTAGATAGTCTTAACTTGTAAGACTCCGTGATAACATTAATTGAAATTGTATCTAGTGTGTGTAGTGTGTGATATGCAAAATTCACAAAAATGTTTACAGAAATTACAGAAAGTGGCATCTTAACCTAATTAAATCTTGTAACCTTACGGAAAGTTTAAAAAGTGGTATCTATAGATATGTGTTTTTCTTAATAAGAAGTGTGTTTAAAAAAATACAAAGATTCAGAAAGTTATATTTCCTACATAAATATGCAACAGTGCGCGTGTAAAAAAAAATATAACCATGAGTGGATACATTAAGTGTTAATTGTGTAAAACGAAAAGGCACGGTTGCATCTTACCAAAATGGTCATAGGATATGGTAAAATAGTGTGATAAATCACAAAGATTATTGTACTTTTACATCTGAGTAAATGCATTAAAATCACTCTACCAAAATAATAACTTTTGAGCTTTGAATGATAACGATGATAAACTGTGATCTACATTAATGATAGAAAAAAATGAGAGTGTATCATATATTAAATTAAAAACATATTGAAAAGAATGAAATAAACCAATATCATTTTAACTTGGCAAGCATTGGCGACCAGCACCACACGGTAACAACCAAGCGCAAAAGATAAACACTTCCAAAAAATTAATTCCGTCCGTGAAATAACCAAATTAAAGTATTCATAACATTCTGAAATATTAGGTATTACATTGTAATGTGCATTATAATATGCATTATAATATGCATTTTGAAAATTAATTTTAAATGTAAAATAGTGAATCTGACATTTTAAAAGAATTGTACCTATAATGATGATGACACATGCATGGTTAATTGTATGAATGACAGAAAATGGTTCTGTGTTGTAGTAAAAGAATAAAATGAAATGAGCGATGAAATGTGTAAACCTCGTTAACTGATATAGCACTGAAAATACGTTTAACAATCCTCTAAAGTATTCCTGTACTTATTTTTCTCCTAAAAATTATCCTGCATGCTGCAAAAAAATGTCAAAACCTCTAGTGTTAAATACGCATTTATATTTAGCCGAAAACTTGTTGCAATCAACAAATTATTGATATTTATAGTACGACTGATAGTATACATACTCTAATGTGGAAAATGTAAATGAAATGGAAAAATATTTATAGCTATGCATTTCTTTATGTCTAAACCTAACTAATTAAAAAACATGTACATAACTATACATGTAGTACATTAAAAAATTTCGACAGGAACATTTTCACTTTCAGCCATATTTTTAGTATTAATTAAAAAGATAAGCTATAATGTAGTAGCTTCAACAAATGACAAAATATAACTAACTTTAAGAAATATGCATCTTCTAATACATGATGAAGTAAACTTAGCTTTAAAAATATTCATAAGTCTTGTATATGCAGAAGTAAAGAAAACAATATAAAAGAAAAGGACAAAAAGTAACTTCTGAATTGTTAATAAAAATGTTTTTAATAACTTGTTACAATTATCTGATCTCAACAATAAATTATCCACTGTAAATAAGAGGAAATTTCTGTCAGAAAATCATTAAAATGAATGGCTTAAAAAAAACAGAAATGTAAATTAATTTGAACATTAGCCTGCAAACTAAAGTGAAAGGTGATAACAGAACTGAGAAAAATTTACACCTACAGTATATGGAATTGCCAGGCCACAACTTGTACATGAGTATAAATGCTATACCATGAGTCTACCTAAGCGGTTTATAACAAAGTATGTGTAACCTAAAATAAAATTATTTCTTTGGCAAAATCATATTGTAAGTGCGATAAAAAAGCAAAAAAAAAAAAAAAGTCTCAAAACACATTTCTTTAGTACTAGTAAAGTTTGTACTATTATATTATAGGCATAGACTGTACAGTGAATATTGAAGATTGCAGAGGGGGAAAATGCATAATGTGTAAACATCAATATAAATACCAAAAGTTAGGAGGGTACAGCAACACACGTGTAAAATGATGAAACTTATAAAAAGCAATTGTCAAATGTAAATATGTGTGTAAAAATAAGTAGGCATCGCTGTACACAACTAACTGGTTAAACTTAGAGATTTTTTTTTATGATATTGAAAATAATATTAAAGATTTATTAATTTTCATCCAGAAAAGAAAATTTTATTCATAAAATGTGTCAAAAATTATAATAATTCACCAAAACTGTCAACTTACCTAGAAAAATTACCTCAGTGGATAATCTAAAGTTAAACTATAACATATGCAAAATTGATTTTCTCAAAAAAAAGAAAAATATTTTCGTAAAATTATTTCAGTACAAAAAATAAAATACCCTTTTTTTAACATGAATAATAATATAAGTAATTAATTAGTATTTCTAGTGTAGTAGCAATTAGATCATAAATTACCTATTATCTTTCTATGCAAATGTCTATATTGCAAATATAGGTATTATACTTCTTAACATTAATAGAAAATTTAAAAAAAAAACAATGTTCTTAATATTTATCAACATTACCTGAAGTAGATTTTTTTTCTTTCTTTTTTTTTAATCACTTTGTAAATCACAATGGTAACATTAAACAACTTACCTTCTATATTTCCTTAAAATGATCAAACACATGTTTGCGAAATCTAATATAAAAAAAATAATTATACAATCCACCTTCAACTATTGTGGATTATAATCTCATGTACTTCATCACTTGTCACAATTACAAAACACACTTAGTAACTGTAGGTAAAATTAATATAAAAACTACACTAATTCGGAAACATGATGACACCCGTTACTACTATTTTAAGTGCAGTATGATCATTATAAACTGAATTGTTAACACCACACAGTATAAACACCTTTTTGTGCTTTTTTTATGCAAAGGCGTTTAGGTATAATAGTCGATGACGTTTCCAGAAATGCTTTGATGCTCACAAAAATAAATACATAAATAAATAAATAAATAAATAAATAAAACGTAATCGAGGAGAAGCAGCTGAATTCATTGAACACAACGCTCCGAGAAACAAATCACTCTGCGAGACGCACAGAAATAAACAAATAAAAGCAGCGACTCTTTCGGCTAAACGCACACCACACCCGACAAAAATACTGGTAAAGCATATCTCACTTTTTTTTTCTTCGGTAGGTGTTATGCGGGAGGAGGGAATCGAAGAATCATTAATCCTACTAAAGCAGAGTTCAACGGTTGCCGGAAAAATCAACATATCAGGATCCTAGTTGTTACACAGTGACTTAGCACTTTTTTTCTTTATCCTCGTAAATATTCAGAAACTGAGACGATCCAACATGAGTTTGAATGATTGCAGAGCATCTTAATCAACGCAGTATCTTAAGCCTACAACGGTGGTAAATTCGGAAACGTTTTCCGCGCTCCATAGGTGAAGTGTGTCACACTGAAGCATAATACACACAATAGAATTCCTCTAAATGGAGCATACCATATAACACCAATGAAATTTTAGTAACGTGCATAGTTTCTCCTAAAGTGGTATAGAATCCATATTAAAAGACAAGGAATTTTCGTTGTAAGTCCAGTACGTAGTGAAAATACTTTCCACGTAACACAAATAGATTTTAAATTCCAAAATTTTAGTTGATAGGGTCACTCCAGCCACAATCACATGAGTCTCTACTGGTACCTGGCACCAATTTATCTGACGAATATTTTCGTTCATATCTTTAGAGACCGGGAGTTAAAGTTTATTAACTGCTTGAGACGTATAAACAAACAGCCGTGACTATTAAAAGTACTTTGCGTAAAACAGCAATAACACAGTAAAAAGAGACTCGATGTAGAAAATGCTCAAGTATGTATGTGGCATTTATTAAAGAGAGGTAAAACTTACACTCTCGTGGGGTCATCCCCGGTATACATATAATGCAGGAGCTCTACATCCTTCCAGCGTGACGGTCAGAGATGGAATGAATCGTGACATCAGATAAGGTAGCCAAAATGCGCCGAGCTAAATGTGATTCCCCTGAAAGCGAAGGTGTTGTTGGAGAAGAGTAGCGTTTATGTTTCGGTGTCTCCGAGCTGTTAACACTAAATACCGATCTTCATTGGGCGTTGTTGCCCGTCTACGACCTTCCCCTGGTCTTCGGCCTGCACATCCACTCTCCAAAAAACTGTTCCAGATCCTGGAAATGACACTTTGTGACACTCCAATGGCTTGCGCTACTTCGGCTTGAGTTTGGCCCCCTTCTAACCTACTAACAATTCTCCAAGCTTCTGAATCTCTTAAATGACTTCGATGAGACATCGTACTCATCGAAACAAAGCAATCACTGAATGCCGATCATCCTTGTCTTCATTCTCTTTTATCCACTTGAAAGTCAAATTTCATTCGCTGCCGCTGAAGCGCATACTCCACAGTTTGAAAACCAGAAAAAATTTGCATTTGTGATTCTCTTCTTCTATTTTTGGCAAAAAAAAAAAAATTCGTTTATATCTTTATTTTATATAAAACTTCAAATATCCTTTAATTGTTTTGAATAGTGTATTTAAGTTCAGTAATAAAGTAAAACATCTGGGTCCAAAGAGAATTGTTTGTACCACAGATTGCAAACCGGAAATTATGGTAATTGACATAATCTTATATTCGTATGTGATTAGTTTAAAGCTGAAGTTAGCCAGGAAGTTCTTAAATACCTTTAATATCACGGAAGCACATGCGTTTAATTCTTGCCTAAAAATACTGCACATACCTCCAAAATGAGCTAAAATTTTCACAATTTCTTTTAATCCTTATAAATTTCTAAACTCACTGAAATATTTGCTTCATTAATTTTTTAATAGAATTGTTATTGGGAATTTCACATCCTCACTTGAAACAGCTGCTGAGAAATGGCAAAATCACTTACAATTTTCAACGTTTCCCCCTTTTAATCCCACGTACGTGCGAATTTTTCTAAATTGAGGAAATACGTGTTTAACTATTTTTTAGAAGACTTTCTATCCTGAATTTCATACTCCTAGCTAAAAATAAGGATACTGCTGCATAAATAAGATAACATGACAGAAAACTCTTATACATCCATTTCACTTCCAAGGAAGGTTTGAATTCATAAATTTTTTTAAATATCTAATTTTAGTACATTTTTTATACTGAACGCTACATTTCTTTCTAAAACTATTGAAAATTGAATTCAAAATATTCTAAAACTTTCAACATTTTAAAATCCTTTGATGAGTGGAATTTAAAAAATCGCTGAAATGCGAGTTGAACATTTTTTAGTAGATTTTATATCCTGACTATCAAGATCTTGCATAAATATGTTGAGAATGTATATACTGACAACTGCAACATCACATAAAACTTTCGACAATCCTCTGTTTAACCCTCAAAACAACAAATCTTCATTATTTTAATTTAAATTCTAATTTAAGTATTGACACTCGATCAAATGATGGAAATCTTACGAAAGAAATTTTGAATCACATATTTAAGGAAATTCTGTAAAATTATCCCTAACTCATTTTTGAATTGCGAATCTACATTTATACACACAATTAATACAATAATTACAATACGGAAGAAAAAAAATGGCCGTGTCCTTGAATTGAACCTGGGCCTAAAACTTTTCAGATTCAATTTCTGGCTCTAACTAATGTTTCAGTGGTGTTGAGTTTATTGTATTAACTTCGTAAATCTGAAATAACTCTTTGTTTAAGTGTATCTAATGGCTTCAGATGATAATTTTTGTGTTATAATTCTGGATTGAGAAAAAGGGAATTATGTCCCCAATAATGTCCTTAAAATTACTTAACTCGAGTAATATTTATTCAATTAAGTATATCTGCGGTAGTCTATAAAACATTCAAATATAGCGTTATGTGTTTCCTCAATCAAAATCATTGCGCTTTGAAACTAGGATTTACAGAAAAAGGAGATTCTAGAAGTTCATTCTTATTTACGTCTGAAAAAATAATAAATGCAGCTGATTTGTCAGAATTGGTTTGTTTTATTTCGCTTCGGAAATTTTTACGTTAAAGATAAATCTTGCTCTAGCTGCCCAATGTTGCAAAAGTCCATGAAATTCTTAAAACATGCACGGTAGACTGACATATTTTATCTCAATACATTACTATGAAACTAAACATCGATCAAACAGTTTTAAACCATTTACGTAACACATGATACAAAAAGAAGCTGGATACTTGGGTTTCAAACGAACTAATACTAAAATTGTAATTGTATTGAGTTTGTGAGCATTTGTGAATCGTTGCTGAAACGAATCAAATTCTAGCCATTTTTTAAACGAATGTATACGCACGATAAATAATGGAACTCGTACGACAATAATATGTATAAAAATAATGCTTGTAATCCGGAGCTTCATAGTCGATGACAAGGAATATCATGCTAAGTATCTGATGAATTGGAAAAATATTGTTCATCACAAATTGCTCAAATCTGAGCAAGCTATTATCTCAACATTCTACTGTCAAAAACGAATGCGAAAGAATCAAGTCAAAAAAAGTCGGAATTAATCAGTAGGAAAGGCGCTATCTACTGCAATGACAACGTTATACAGAACACAACTGTCACTAGTGTTCACATTATTCAAACACAATATATCATATTAGTGAATCAGCAAAAGTGAATGAGTGGGAAGTTTTGATTCTTTCATCGTATAGAAAGGACCGTGGCCCGTTCGACCAATATCTATTTTGGTCTCTGTAGAACTCTTGTAATGATGCAGTATATTTCTTCATAAGAGGTTTGAGAAAATCACTTGGTTATGTTTTTCGTCCAGAAAGCTCCCAAGATCTACAATAACGGAATTACGGTTTTCCCAGAAAAATGACAAAAAGCAATCGAGCAAAGGGACACATTTATCGTTGATTAGAATTTGAAATTTGTATGGATAACTTCGCTTTGAAAAATATGTAAAAAAAAAAAGGAATTACTTTAACCAATATATTTATACTCCAGAATGTTAGACATAATCAGTAAATGAGGCAATGAACTGAGTAAAAGGACTCAGCTATTTTTCTATTACTAGTAATTTATCAAAATCTTCACTCGCAAAAATATGTCTCCATTGGTAGAAATAAATATTTTCGGCCTTAGATTTTGTTTATGTTATGTGTGTATACAAGTTTAAAAGATTCATCACTTAAAAAAAAAACTCATTTTTCATAGGTAAATATGTATTTAAATAACTTTTGTTTCTGAAAAAAGCTTAACAATTCTCAAAATGTTAACTATGCGTATCATAATAATAGTTCATCATTTTTGAAAAATTTTAATAAGATATAAATTTAATGTGTAATAGTATTTTACGAAACTTGAAACAAAAAGAATATTTTCTCAGACTTTTAACTACAACACAAGTGTCAATAAACAGCAATGAAAATCTTTATGAATGCAAGAGACTTCAATAAAATGGTAAAGAAATAATATAAGAAAACATATTTCCTTATTAGTTATATTAAAAAAAATAAAATTTTCAATTTTCCATTGAAAGGAAGTATTTTAAAGCGAATTTAAGCAACTGGATATGCAGAGTATCAATAAAAATATGATAAAAAATGACTGTTGATATAAGATTTTTCTTTTCCTGTTTTTAATTTATATAAATACATTTTTTTAAACTTTAAAACTTTCAAAAAATCACGGAATAACTATTACTGTTTACCATACATTTTTAATAAATGATGAATTATTATTATTATTATTATTATTATTATTATTTATTATTATTATTATTATTATTATTATTATTATTTTTATTATTATTATGCCAAACATTACTACCAAAAGCATTTTCTGGTAAAATAAAAAATTTGAACTCAATACCAATTTAACAATTAATACTGGTATTAAGAGTTTTATGAAATATACCTTTGTTTTTTTAGCTCTCATTCAGTTTCATTAAAATAATTATTTCCTTATTTTTTCTCATAGTACGCACTTCCAATGTCATTTCTGATATCCTTAAACTGAAACTGAACGCGACCTGCAGCTTATAATAATTCAGTAATATAATAATCAAAGTAGAAACTCTCTCGTTTATTAAAATGAGAAAAGTAGCGAAACATTTAAAATAAAATAAAATAAAATAAAATAGTTACATTTAAAAAAATCAGCGAATAAATATATTACTATTTCACTTTAATATACATATTTAATAAGTAATAAATTATTTCTTTAATTTTTCCAACATTTAAACTATTAGAAACATTTCCAGGTGAAATCTATAAAAAGTTTGGACTTAATATCAATTAATAACTAATATGTATTGAGACATTTATAAAAATTGCTTTATTGCTTTTAGCTCTCATTCAGTTTCATTGTAATAATTATTTCTATGTCCTTTATCATAGGACGCACTTCCAAAGACATTTCTGAAATACTTAAACTGAAACTAAGCGTGACATGACACTCATATTAATTGAATAATTTAATAATTAAAGTGGGAACTATCTTGTTTATGAAAGTGAGAAAAAATAGAAAATTTTCTATTGATAGGATAAAAAAACCAATTTTTTTTAGAATACATGATCGTAATTATTTGTTATGGCGTGATTATTTTATATTATTAACTTTACTAAGGTAATCTTATTTTATACTGTAGAAAGAATAAAAAACGCAGTAAATAAATAATTTACTTTACCATGCATATTTAATAAACAATGAATTGTTTCTTTATTTTTGCAAATTTTTAAAATCAGAATTATTTTCTGGTAAAATCTATAACTAGTTTGGACTTAATATCAGTTACTAACTAATATCTATTCAGAAATTTGTGAAATATTGCGTTATATCTTTTAGCTCGTCTTCAATTTCATTGAAATTATAATTTCCTTGTTCTGTCTACAGAATGCATTTCCAATGATAGTTCTGAAGTATTTAAGGTGCAACTAAACGTGACATAAAACTTGTATTAATTGAATAATTTAATAATGAAAGTAGAATCTCTCTCGTTTATCAAAGCGAGAAAAACAGCAAAACGTCCATTGATAGGTTGCAACATGCTTTTTTTAATAAGTAAGCAAAAAAAAAAAAAAATGTCACTTTATTCTACTAGGTTTTACATCATCCTGATTTATATTGTTAAATATGCTAAAGTAATGGTATCATGAAATTTGATTTTACACAATAAATAACTTTGCAATAAGGATGACACGTGAAATAAGAAATATAATATTTAATTTTATGCTTTAAGAAAAAGACCAGAAAATTCCCATGTGAATTTCAAAAAGATTTTGGATATAATACCAATTAATAACAAATATGTATTGAATAATTTATGAAATATAACTTTATTCCTTTTAGCTTGCATTCAGATTCATTGAAACTTCTATTTCTATGTTCTTTCTCATGAGATACATTTCAAATATTATTTCTGAAATGCTTAAACTGGAACTAAACGTGATGTGAAACTTATATAAAATTGAATAATTTAATAATGAAAGTAAATTCTCTCTCGTTAGTAATAGTGAGAAAAACAGCAAAATTTCTATTGTTAGGGAGGGATCAAATTTCACAATATATTAGCATAATAATTTGTTCATTTATTCTAATAGGTTTCACATTTTAAAGTTCTGAATTATTTTTATATTATTAAATTTACTAAGATAATTCTATCAGGAAACACGCGCATTAACTTTCCAATAAGAATGACACGAGAAATAAAAGAAACTAACGGCCTTCGCCAGCTACGCTGGTCGATTTATCTAAAGAAAACTTGGAAAACACGAAATATCATTTCTATTACATTCGAAAGAGTGTTCCATCATTAAAATGTACTTGAAACTATTTTTTCCTATTGACCGTAATGTGATGGAACACTTCTGATGGTCCCTGTTGTTAAAGTATAGATCCGATTTTCATAAATTTTTAATTGACTTGACAAAATTATGAAACAATTATATATTTTAAATCTCAAACGATTTAGTTGGGTAGTTTTTGTTCTCTTATATGTGGACGAACACACGGACGGAGAGACTGAACGATGACTATAACCTGGTGTAATTCTGTGCAACGTATATCAATTTCTAAAAATATTAAGTAGTTTAATACTATTAAAATGTGTTCCAAACAATGTCTCAATATATAATTATGCCATGGAATATGGAATACTTTTGTGTGGCCCTGTAAATCAATAAGAAATATTATTTGCACCACAGATTATACAGAAAGTATATTATAGTATATACTTCACAGATGCATATCAATTTTATTATGTTCGAAAGAGTGTAAGAACATTAAAATACACTTGAAACCTTTCCCCCATTGACCGTAATGTAACGAAATACTTTTGATTGTCCCTGTAACAGAACTATGCATCTGATTTTCATAAAATTTTTAATGACTTGACAAAATTATCTAATAATTATATATTTTAAGTTTCAACGATTCGGTAGAGTAGTTTTTGAGTTGTTATATGCAGACAGACGGACGGACAGACATACAAATGGGCAACTCGGGATCTCAGGAACTTTTCCCTTCAATTCAAAACAAACGCGACATTTCTCCGTTTCCGTGATCGGAGGAGATAGCGTCACATACATACATACAATCATACGGTCGGATTTTAATAGTGTAGATAATCATTTAATTCTATACCGAAGAAAAAAAACAGCAAACAAATATTTCACTTTACCATACACATTAAATTAATAATAAATTATTTATATAAATAATAAATATTTTTTTCCAAACTTTTTCAGGAATATTTTTAAGTTAAATCCATAACAAGTTTCGACTTAATTTCAGCTAATAACTAATATCTATTGTGAAATTTGCTTCTTTTAACTCTCATTGAAATAGCTTTCACTGAAATAATTATTTTCATGATCTTTCTCATAAGAGGCATTTCCAACATTCCTGAAAACTTTCAACAGAAACAATGACATGAAACTTATATTAATTGAATAATTAATTAAAGAAAGGGGAACTCCCTGTAGCGGAGATTATCGCTACATATCTTTTCCTCTTCATAAAAGCAATAATTATTTCCCTTTAATAAATTCTTTGGTTTATTGTAATTTCCCTTTTCACTAATAAACCCAGTAGTTTAAATTAATTCTACATTTAATAGTTAAGTTCTAACTTTCATACTCCCACTAATAGAAGTAAAACTTTTCATCTTTTGGAGCTCTCTGTATAAAATAATAATAGAACTTCCTTTCTCACAAATTTTCTGTTGTGTCTGTGAAAAACCATCTGCCCATAGTTACTGCACTTTTTAACAAAATAAAGAAAGCTATGGGTTTAGTTCATCAGAATCTTTTATCCGTTACATTTTATTAACATCTGCCTTCCACACCCTGTTTTCATTCTCACAATTAAAGCTTAAAACTAGAAATGCTTTTATCTCTGTTTATCCTGACTGTGCTTTCTTTCTATTCAATTGCGCATCTGGATAACTTAAAGTTTTGTCTGCAAAAGGCAAATGTATGTAATGATTTGCTTATCTCAGAAACTTCCCAAGCTTAAAATATTTCTTTAACCCTATAAAATATTCGCAGATGTGAAAATGACCCTTGGGTTCCTAGAACGCAAAAGTTAGCTCCGCAAGGGTTTGCTCATACTGAACGTGTGGTTTATCAAATATCGCCAAAATTCTTTGTATGAAAAACTTCCTATGCCTTTTGGCGATAAGGGCTATGATGTTGTATCATCACTCCACGGATTGCCATCGTATCGACTACATGTAGGGCACTGAGCTCTCTCAGAATCACCTCCCCTTATGGGGAGTTTGCTTTGTCGTACCGCAAGTTAAATAAATGTGTCCTAAAATGTAACTCGCTTTTCGGAGTTTTTTTTGTGTGTGCTTCTCTTGGTAAATCACCTGGGCCTATGAATTAACACCTCTACATATAATATCTGGTGCATCTGGCCTTTTTTTCTCCGGTCAAAAAAAAAAAAAAAAAAAAAAAACGCACACACACACAGAGACTTTAAAAAAATCATACTTGAAATCTTCGACAGAAAAGACTCTATAAAACATCGATGCACTGTTAAAGCAACATTCCCCGAAGTTCCAAGGCTGTTTGTACTTCATAGTGTGACGTATTCTCCTACACCCAAACCGAAACCTGCTACAGTCTATAGTAATCAATTATGTTTTCTCCTGCACTCAAGAAAGATTGCATATCTCCGTTTTTCCCCGTCTGGTTCTGCAATATCTACGAAGGTCACAATTTTTCAGCTGGTTGCACCAACCGGAATAAGCTGCTGCGTTCGACCTTTTCAAGACTCAAAAGTGGCACTTTCGTTTTCGAAGTGTCGGTAACTGGGTCAAGTCCTTTCAGCTCCGGACCTCTGCATTCTGTGTTTCGTGTTACCCTGCGTTATGATATGCCTAGTTTTTTTCATCATCTACGTTCCAGTGAGGTGTGCAACAGAATTGTCTATATGCAACATAGTGTAGCTCGGAATCATCGTTCTGTGTGTCAACATTCGAGAATGCTAAAATAAAAAAAAAGGTTTGTGATTAAAAAAAAAAAAGATTAAGAAGAAATTTTATGCGTAACGGGTCGTCGTACCCATACATAATTAGTGAAATGAGATTAAAATTGTGTGTAAGTTTATGCAGGTCATGCGATTTCTTTTACACACATTTTTCCTTCATGTGTTTTTACACAAGGTCATGTGCATTTCTCTCTCGGTCAAGGTATATTAGATACCAGGTCATGTGATTTCTTTTACACTCATTTTTTCCTTCATGTGTTTTTACACAAGGTCATGTGCATTTCTCTCTCGGTCAAGGTATATTAGATACCAGGTCATGTGATTTCTTTTACACTCAATTTTTCCTTCATGTGTTTTTTACACAAGGTCATGTGCATTTCTCTAGGTCAAGGTATATTAGATACCAGGTCATGTGATTTCTTTTACACTTTTTTTCTTTCATGTGTTTTTACACAAGGTCATGTGTTTTTCTCTAGGTCAAGGTATATTAGATACCCGGTCATGTGATTTCTTTTACACACTATTTTTTTTTCATGTGTTTTTGCACAAGATCATGCGATTTCTTACACTATCACATTGTGTTTTTTTTCTATATACACTCAGTCATGTGCAATACACAAGGTCATGCGAATACACTTTAGGTCATGTGCAACATATCAGGTCATGTGGTTCTTACATTTTTTCTCCTATTTCTCGGGTTGAGGATTGTACACCAATTTCACTTGTTTTCTCAAAACTCGTTCATGATAACACACAACACAGTCTTGTCATGTGTTTACATTTTTTTTACACTTTTATCATGTGATATAAATCCTTCCCTCATTAAATATAAAATTACTTTGTAATTAGGTAGTTGAAAACCTCATTCACACAAATATCTTGAATATTTTTTTTCTTTTAACACACTTACCGTTAAATTCTCTTCGGTTCATTTTTTTATTTTGTTTTTGTTAAATGGCTCATTCTAAAAAAAAAACAGTTCACATTTTTTTTTACAGTTTGTCATGCTCACACTTAACCATTTCATCTTAATTGTTCAAGGTTAGATTTATCCCCTTTACATATTACAGTGCTTCAAACGACACTTAGTTTTTTTTTGTTTGTCACATCTACATTATATGGTTATTTATTTTTTTCACACTACATGTAAATTCCCTTGTTACACTTACCTCTTTTTATGTAGTGGCAGTACATGAAAAGAAGGTCACTTACTTCACTAATAATTAATTTTCATTACATGCATTTTATCACAACATTGTAGTTCCACAATAATTACAAATTATTTTGGACAGTGGAATAGTACCATGCAAAAAAAAAAAAAAAAAAAAAAAAAAAAAAACACAAAAAAACCTTGTATCATTCTTATTTTTGAAGTATTCCAGTTGTAGTAGCACCTAAACTTGACTATTTTGTTTTACTTTTACCCGGACAGACTGTTTCAATTTATGAGATGGATTACATTTCATCTTATACTTTTATTTTATTTTTCTAATTCATCCCCCAAAAGTCGTGAACCGTTCAAAATTATGCCCCAAGGTTTCACGCCACACCTGTCTTGCGAAACATTTTTACCTTGAATTGGCCTGCCAATTCCTTTATGTTAATTTTTAAGTGACTTCCAAGCGCGCTCCTTTCGTAGATCAGTGCGATTTTACTGAGGAGCGGGGCGGACTTATATTGTACGCAATGTGGGTTCGTCCACTACTCCCTTCCCCCCTAGGGCCGACGTCTTAAACCGAAGCCATAATACTTGTACTGTTTGTACAAGAATAAGGGCTACAACCTTTTTATGGGCATGCCAGTGGCATCTCTTTTCTTTTAGTAGTCCTGTGCCTTATGCACAAATTTTCATTTTCAATGTTTAACAACATACACTATTTTTAGAACATATTAGTTTAGTTAGTTTTCTTTTATTTTTTTTAAATATATACTATTTGTGTTTTGTGTTTTATAAAAATATATTTTTGCTTGCAATTATGCCATTTTGATCTCAAAAAGGATCAATTTAAAGAGAAGTTATCAAATACTAAGCTAAAAGGTGATCACAAATAAATAAATAATATACTTCTCACAATTTTTGCCCATGACAAAAATAAAATAAATAAACAGCTGGTACCAGCGCCACAACAAAAAAAATTGAATAAAGGATCCAATAGTAATCAAATATTTTGTGGCAATTTTTGAACTTTTAAGGAGCTCCCTGTCATGATAATTATAAAGATATATATGGCCATTGTTTTTATTTACATACGCTGCAAGCAAATAGATATTTAATCATTTTTGTAGTACTTATATATATACTTGTATGTTTTTGATATGTGTTTTTATATATATTTTGGTAGACGACACATTCAGTATCCTCAAAATTATGACAACAATAGTAAAAAAAAAAAAAAAAAAAAAAAAAAAAAAAAAAAAAAAAAAAAAAAAAAAAAAAAACTTTAATACAAGTAAAAAGTTTTTTTTTGTGGTGGCTGGGGTGAGTTATGTAGCGGAGATTATCGCTACATATATTTTCCTCTTCATAAAAGCAATAATTATTTCCCTTTAATAAATTCTTTGGTTTATTGTAATTTCCCTTTTCACTAATAAACCCAGTAGTTTAAATTAATTCTACATTTAATAGTTAAGTTCTAACTTTCATACTCCCACTAATAGAAGTAAAACTTTTCATCTTTTGGAGCTCTCTGTATAAAATAATAATAGAACTTCCTTTCTCACAAATTTTCTGTTGTGTCTGTGAAAAACCATCTGCCCATAGTTACTGCACTTTTTAACAAAATAAAGAAAGCTATGGGCTTAGTTCATCAGAATCTTTTATCCGTTACATTTTATTAACATCTGCCTTCCACACCCTGTTTTCATTCTCACAATTAAAGCTTAAAACTAGAAATACTTTTATCTCTGTTTATCCTGACTGTGCTTTCTTTCTATTCAATTGCGCATCTGGATAACTTAAAGTTTTGTCTGCAAAAGGCAAATGTATGTAATGATTTGCTTATCTCAGAAACTTCCCAAGCTTAAAATATTTCTTTAACCCTATAAAATATTCGCAGATGTGAAAATGACCCTTGGGTTCCTAGAACGCAAAAGTTAGCTCCGCAAGGGTTTGCTCATACTGAACGTGTGGTTTATCAAATATCGCCAAAATTCTTTGTATGAAAAACTTCCTATGCCTTTTGGCGATAAGGGCTATGATGTTGTATCATCACTCCACGGATTGCCATCGTATCGACTACATGTAGGGCACTGAGCTCTCTCAGAATCACCTCCCCTTATGGGGAGTTTGCTTTGTCGTACCGCAAGTTAAATAAATGTGTCCTAAAATGTAACTCGCTTTTCGGAGTTTTTTTTGTGTGTGCTTCTCTTGGTAAATCACCTGGGCCTATGAATTAACACCTCTACACTCCCTTGTTTATTAACCCCTTGAGCTCTGATGGTAGAATTTTCTACCACATAATTTTAATTCCAAAATGTCACAATGTTACCAGAAAATTCGACCAAGTTTATTTGAATATGGTTTAATGCGTTTTATCGTGTTTATCCTTAACCGGATTTTTTTCTTTGCAATATACGTAAGAATGTGACAGTTGGAATTTTGAAGAAATTTACGCCCAGGAGCTCAAAGAGTTAAAGTAAGAAGAATAGCAAAACTTCTATTGATAAAATGAAAAATCCTTATTTAGAATACGTAGAAAGTAAAAATATGTACCTTTATTCAAACAGATTTCACATTTTCTTGTTTTATATTTTTAAATTTATAAAGGTATTTCTATCCAGAATTTGATTTTACACATGCAATAAGAATGACACGTGAAATAAAAGAAATGATCATTTAATTTTATACTGAAAAAATGGAGTGAACAAATATTTCCCTTTGCCATAGATATTTGATAAATAATGAATTATTTCTTTCCTTTTGCCAACATGGCTTCTATCTTCATGACACTATCAGAAACATTTTCAGGAAAAATCATAGCAAATTTGGACTTAATATCAGTAAATAACTAATACCTATTGAGAAACTTACGAAATGTTGCTTTACTTCTTTTGTCTTGCATTCAGTTTCATTAAAATTATTATTTCCATGGACTTTTTCATAAGATTCATTTTCAATGACATTTCTGAAATTCTTAGACTGAAACTGAACGTGACATGAAACTTGTATTAATTGAATAATTTATTAATGAAGCTGAAAACTCTCTCGTTCACTAAAGTGAGAAAAGCAGCAAAACTGTTATTGATAGGATGCAAAATCAATTTTTAGAGTACGTAAGCGTAATAATTTTGTTCCTTTAGTCTAATATGTTTCAATATTTACTGTTTTATAATATTTTATTTATTAATTCAATCGTATTTTATACCGTAAAAAATATAAAAATGCAGTGAATAAATATTTTCATTTACCACACATATATAATAAACAATGAATTTTTTCGTTATTTTTGTTAAACTTTAGTACCAGAAACATTTTCAGAGGAAATACATAACAAGTTTGGACGTAATATCAGCTCATAAATTATATCCACTGAGAAATTTATAAAATATTGCTTTACTTCTTTTATCTGTTATTCATTTTCATTGAAATACTTATTTCCATGTTTTTTTTCTGATAGGGCGAACTTGCAAAGACATTTCTGAAATCCTTAATCTGGAACTGAACGCGACATGAAACTTAAATTAATTGAATAATTTATTAATGAAAGTGGAAACTCTGTCGTTTATTAAAGTGGGAAAAACAGCAAAACGTCTATTGATAGAATGCAAAATAAGTTCTTTTTCAGTACTTAAGCATAGTAATTTTTCTCCTTTATTTTAATAGGTTTCACTTTTTCCTGTTTTATATTATTAAATATACTAAGGTAATCGTATAAGAAAATTTGATTTTACTCGTCCAATAAATTTGTAATAACAGTGATACATGAAATAAAATAAATAATCATTTCCTTTTCTTTTGTAATATATATATATGCATATATTATATGTAGATATACATTTTCAGGCATCTGTATCAACGAAATAATTATACAGATTGTTAAACAATTTTTATAGAAAATTATTTTTTGTAAAGAGACAGAAATCAGCAGATTAAGAAACCAATCTATTAAAATTTCTCGTTAATTTACTAAAATTTTATTTGTCTCCCAGTTTGAAATTACATGAAATGTTCCATGCATCATAGTTTTCTAAAACATTCTTAATAACCTTACACATTTTTTTCACATATTTTTATTTAGAGTGAAACATGTATCTGTTAAATGAATTATTATTGCCGTTAATTACAATTTCTAAGAATGCAAGATTCCTAAAAAAATTTTACTAAGTTTAAACGTTTCATTTTCGTTTCACAGTGTAGTAACATGGCCTAATAAAAATAGAGCGCAGAAGCGTAACAAACATTCTTCGTATATTAAATTAAGTGATTAAATATTATTAAATAAATAACATCAATATAATTTGAAATGGCATAAAAACACACACATTAAAACTTTAGAAAAACAATTTTATTTTTTAACATTAGAAAAGAAGAATTGTGCTTTTTGAGAATTTTGTGGCAGACCCTGTGTAAGTGAAAATAATAATAACATATATTATACTTATATAAATAAATGCAGCTCGTACAAAACATATTACAGTTCGTAGAATTGAAAAACACGCTTTTATTTTTTACAATATCATGTCATTTTCATCACCTTAATAATGCCATTTTAGAATCCAATCTTAAACACGTCTATAGGAAAGTGTGCATTCAGTGTCACTATTGCATAATAATGCATAAATCTAGAAAAAGCGATGTCGTCAGTTAATAAATTTCTTAAAACAATCTAATTATTAATAACCCTTCTTCAATTTCTAACTTTGATATGGATATTATAAACTAAAATTAGTTTATAATAACTCCACGTTTTATCAAAAATCTTTTATTTATATTATTTTTCAAATTTGGAAAGTGTTTTTACTAATGGATTAATAAACTTATTTTTTTCTCGTTTGACAGGAATTAAGTACATGCAGAAAAAAGTTAGTCACAGAAATATTTTTATAAATACAGTTTTATATCAAACAATTTTCTCGGCGTAACACGTATTTTAATTACATTTTATTTAAATTCTTAAGAGAAAGCGGCAACAAAAAGATACAGCAATTTGTTATTTTCAGTTAACTTTCTACATAAATGAAGCTCTGTAGTTACCTACATTATTGAAATGGTATTAAAAAAATTGTGATAAAAAACCTTTTCACTGAAAAATATATGTGAGTCTATAAAAATATAGAAATATATATACACATAAATCTCTCTCCCTCTCTCTCTCTCCACACACACACACACACATGTATATATATATATGATATCTTTGAACAGCTACTTTGTGAAACAAAGTAGTTTCATTTGATCATAAAAGCGATTTTTATATTGCTTTAGTAAAGAGATTTTACTGCAAAGTAAAAATTCTCAGTTATATTGCAAAATATTTCTGGCATCCTTTAAGTGAATTCGTTTGTGTACATTCATTGATCAAGGTAAATATTTATTTCTTTCCGTTCCCACTTGTCTCATTCTATCGGCTGATGAACCACTGAATTGAAATATATGATTTCTGTCGTGGAATAAGGAATAATATAATAAATACTCACATGCTTCATGTATTTTATCTTTTTTGGTGCATTAAATATCTCACAATTTTTATATCTTCTATCCGTTATTTATTTCTTTAATATGGTTTTAATGTACAGTTTAAAAAAGAATATTGCCACTTAAATTTGTAGTTTTTTCCAACTGTCGATATGTTATTTTTTTTATTTATCACGTGCTTTCAGAATCTTTTTGTTAATTAACTTCAAATTCTATGAACAATAATTACTGTCAAAAGAATGTAATTATCCAGTCTCTTAAAAAAGCTTTATATTATCAAAAATAATATCAGAGAAAAATGAAATAGTTGGTATTCATTAAGATAAATATGTGCTTTAAAAACTGGGTAGTTTTAATTACTTTTAAACTATTTTTAAATAAAAAAAATTATAACACATCATGCGGTGCGAAATGAAAAAAAATCATATTGCCAAAAGATATGAATATTTAAAAAATGGCCATTTTCTCGTATAATCTAACATATTAATGCATAAAAAATAAAAATAGTAAGCATAAATAAATATTAATAATAATATAATATGTCATATAGTCACAAAAACGTAGACACATTATTTAGATTTTTACTTTGGAAATATACAGTCCTTGTCAAAAAATTCCTTTTTTTGTTTATTTTAACACTAGAACGCCGGGAAATTTTACTGAAGTTTTATAAAATACATTTAAAACCAGAAAAACAATTTGAAATCATTTAGTTTATTTGTTGAGCTCATTTTACTGCAACTGATATATAACTTATTTCTTGAAGATTTTTCTGGTTGGAATAGACAATTAGTCCTGTGATCGGTGTCAAATTGACACCTTCCCGGCTTTCTAGTGTTAAGAGCAATTTTAGCAATCGCATGGCATGTTTGCTTTTGTGCACAGATTGATGATGATTTAGCTCAAAATAAATGCACTATCTTTCGCAGTTAACCGCCTTCCGATTACTACGTATGAGCGCCGGTACAAATATGGAAGCTACCAAAGATGATTTTTATTTTCATCGAATGTATGGTCTCTTAAATTTTGGTACTTTTTTTATTTTTGCTTCATTTTTTCTGAGATTAAACTAGTCAAAGTTAATATATATCAGATATTGGTCTACATTTAATGGATCGTACTTACTTTTAAGAAAATACGCCTCCAGAACACGCCATTCTTTTTTAACACGTTCCGCTTTTTAACACGTTACTATTTAAACTTTAACATCTCTCGTCTTTAGGAGAAATTGTCATTCAGAAAAATTTTCATTTAATTCAAAAAGAACATTAAAAAAATATGTACTTGCATCTTTAAGATTTGGCTATTTCTGCTCACTTGAAAATTGACTACTGAGAAATATAACCGCTTGTTTACTGCGGATTATATTACATATACAAGTAAACAATAACAGCTATAAAATATTGCAAGAATAGCAGAAGTGAATAATTAAAAAGTATTTTGAAAGGCATCATTAGAAAACATGATAAATGTGTCGGATAGATCGGTGTTCGTTTAGTATTTTTATGATATTTTCCAGCACAAATTTCAGGTTCATTTAAAACTATTACTACTGGCCCAGACAGCGCAGGCGGCTTGGCTAGATTTCCTATATAATAAAGAAATATTCTCATATGAATTATTTTGTTTAAAAAAGATTGACTGATAATTTGGAATACATTTAAATTCGTCAAATTAATTCAATTTATGAATCAAATATTGCTTTCTTTTAATTTTTATTTCATAGCAGTTATTTTTTCTCATTGCCTATAACAAAAATGGATTACAGTCGGATGTGCAAACCGACAATTTTTTTTCTATCCCATCGATATCAATTTCGCTATCATACTGCCAAAATTAAATGACAATCTATACCTATCATGAGAATTCTAAGGGTATAGGTTGGTTAACTTTGCTAATTTTTGTTCTCTAAAAATACTTGAACATATTAAAATAAATTTAAGAAATTTTCAAAAATATATTTAACAATTTGTTTCGAGATAAAAAATACTGGAATATGCTTTGTTGATAAAGGAAATAAAATTACGATGTTTTTTCAAATTACTTTATTGTGCACTCACACAAAAGTAATTTTCATTAACAACTTCCAACAAATACAGTGAAAATCTCCTGTTCAAGAATAAGTTTGCGGTAATTACATTTCTGAATATATTTCCTTTCCGTCAACAACTGGAAACACAGTGGAAGCACAATAATGACAAAACGTCTGTTAAAAGGGGCTCTGAAAAATTCCTTCCTTGATGCGTTCTTGGTTTTGAAAATAACAATTCCTGGCAAGAGAATGCTGTGCAACTCTCTTCAATCCATCAGAGATCGAATAGTACATCCCAGACGAAATAGAAAATGATTAGTGACTTTTTGATTATGACATAATAGTTATTACGACACATTTACAGAGAAATAATTCTTAATTGTTATCTACTAACAATGAATTTCCCAGATATTGTATATTATAAGGATTTTTAGTATAAAAATTTAACAATTTTATTTATATTTCAAACATATTTTCTGAAGTTAGCTTTTTATTTTTCTACAGTGACGACACCTTAATTGTTGCCGGTAAAGAATAATATATCGCAGATAAGGTTTATTATATAAGCTTTTTAAAAATCATCTTTAATAATATATTGATCATTTTAATTTTATACCATTTCCCAGATACATTCTGACAAACATGTGTGAATAAAACTATTCCCTGAAAAATATATGCAAGTCTAAATGAATCTAGAAATATAAAACAAAAAATATCTTTGCTGATACTTTGTGAAACAAAGTATTTTTATTAGATCATAAAAGCGATTTATTTATTACTTTAATAAAGAGATTTTCCGGCAAAGTAGAAGTCCTCATTTATATTGTAAAAGATTTCTGACTTCCTTTAAGTGAATGCGTTTGTGTACATTCATTTCTCAAGGTAAATCTTTATTTCTTGCCATTCCCACATGTCTCATTCATCTCGAATTCTGAGCCACTAAAATGAAATTTATAATTTCTGTAGTGGAATAAAGAATAATATAATAAATACTTACTTGCTTTAAGTGATAAAACTTTTTGATATATTAAATTTCTCTTAAATTTTATGGCTTCTATTTGTTTATTGTTTTTGTAATATGGTTTGAATAAACGATTTAAAAATGTATCATCACCTGGAAAGAGTGATTCTCCTTTCGTTTGTTGCTGTCCTTTATTTACTATAAGTTTTCAAATTTTCCAAAGTCTCTTTGTTAATTATCTTCTGTTTTTATGAGCGAAAAATATTTTCAAAAGAGTATATTTTTAATTTATTTAAATAAGAAATATATTATTGAAATTATTTCAGAGGCAAATGGAATCATTTTGGATTCATTATGGCATATTAGTGACTTAAAAACTTAATAGTTTTTATTACTTTTAAAATATTCCTTTAAAAATATTATATGAGACATTATGTGAGGCATGAAAAATATATCGTCAAAACTTTTGAAATTTGTTTAATAATTAGCATGTTGTTTCATATAATCTAAGATTATTAATGCATAAATAAATGTCAACAATTTATAATAATAAAGATGATTGTGAGAGTTCCGACTTTGTTCTGAAGAGACCACTGCACGTAGAGCTACAGAATTACAGCGGGAGGTATCTCTAAATATGATGTTTTCAACCTCAAAGTTCAGTTTTTACTTTTAAGTGCTTTTGTAATTATATAAAAAGTGTAGCACCAATAGTCGTCGTCCAGTCCGCATATAACAAACAGAGCAAAAACTACCGAAACGAATTGTTTTAAATTTAAAATGTATAATGTTTGCTTAATTTTGTCGAGTCATTTCATCTTTTATGAAAATCGGGTACATAATTTAATTACAGGGGGAATCAAAAATTTTCCATTAAATTACGTTCAATGGGAAAGATATTTCCAAGTGCATTTTAAAAATGCTACACTCTTTCGAACCTAGTAAAATTCAGATGCATCTATGAAATATATACTGAAACATACATTTTGATGTGTGGTGGGAAGATTATTTTTTTATTAATTTACAGGGCCACACAAAAGTATTCTGTTATACAATGGTATCGAGGCAAACATTTATTGAGGTGCGTTTTAATTATATTAAACTATTTAACATTTTCTGAAATTAATATACTTTACTGAGATCTACTACAAATTGATTCCTGTATAATAGAAAGCTTATAATATTTACAGGTACTCACAAAGATTCGGATACTGTACTTTATTCAAAGTACTATATATTTTAAAAACTTCATTATAGTACGAAAGCAACTCATTTGCTTCGTTTGACATGCAATTTCCGACTTGTTCAGAAATATATTGATAATTTCAATATTATAATGTTTCACAAATACATTCTGAGAAACAAGTGTGAATAAAACAATTCACTGAAAAGTATATGAACAAAAAGTATCTTTGGAGTAACTTTGTGTAACAAAAAGCTTTTATTTGATCATAAAAACGACTTATATTTTTTTCTTTAGTTAAGAGATTTTACTGCACAGTAAAAATGTTCATCTATATTGTAAAAGATTTCTGACATCCTTTAAGTGAATGCGTTTGTCTACATTCATTTCTCATGGTAAATATTTATTCCTTTCCGTTACCACTTGTCTCATTCGTCTCGCCTTATGAGCAATTGAATTGAAATATGTGATTTCTTTCATGGAATAAAGAATAATATAATAAATAGTCACATGCTTAATGTGATCAGGGCATTTTAAGACATTGAATTTCTTATTACTTTTATGACTTCTATCTGTCATTTCATTCTGTAATTAGGTATTAATATACGATATTGAAAATACATTATCACCTGAAATTAGTATTTTTTCTTTCAACTGTCTATTTGTTATGATCCTTTATATTTCATAAGTTTTCAAAGTATTTTCCTTAATTCTATTCTGATTTTATGTACAAAAGATATTTCCAAGAGAATTTATTTTTTAATTCTGTTTAAAAAGCACTATATTACTGAAATAATTTCACTGGAAAATATGAATTTTGATTTCATTATGGCAGATATGTTGTTTAACATATTGATAGTTTTTATTGCTTTTCAAATTTTATTAAATAAATAAAATATAATGTAGGATACATCATGCGATACACAAAAATTATATTGTCAAATTTATGAAATATTAAAAAAATTATTATTTGTTTCGCATAAACTAAAATATTAATATACATATAAATATTATAAATAATCTATAAATACTATAATAATGTAAGATATTATAATAATTCAAAAAATGTAGATTATCTATTAAGATTTTTATCGTTCATAGATATACAATCCGGCACAAGAAAAAAAATCTATGCTCACCACGAGTATTCAAAAGATATAATTTTGTTAACTTCTTCCAGGTTACGTTATCTAAGTATATTTTAACATAATTAAATTCATGCGATTTTGGAAAAAGAAAGCAAAAACCATGACGTAATGCAATTTTTACCTTGTTTTTAACTCAAAATATATAATATAGACTTTAAAATGTTCAGTTTTACTTAAAAGGCAATTAAAATAATCAAATAGGTTTGTTAATAGTTAATTTTATTTAAAACATCTTTGTACTTTCGACCTTTAATCAAACTCTGCCTCATTTTTTTTTCGCAAAAATATTCTGTGAGGAAGATTCTGATTAAGGCTTGAAAGTACTAAAATGTTTTAAATGAAATCAACTTTTAACATCTTTACTTGAGAATTTTAATCATCTTTTAAGTAAACCTGAACATTTTAAAGTTCCTATTAAATATTTTACATTTAACAATTTGTTTCAAGATTTAAAGCTAAAAAATGAAATATGCTTTCTGACAAAACACATACAATTACGATGTATTTTCAAATTGCTTTATTATTCACGCACATAAAAGCTATTTTCTTTAACAACTCTATATAAATACAATTAAAATATCCAGTTCAAGAATAAGTTTGCGGTAATTACATCTCTGAATACTTTAACTTTCAATCAACAGCTGAAAACACACGTGAAGCACAAGAAAGACAAAATGTCTATGAAAAGGGATTACGGACAATTCGTACCTTGGTGAGTTCTTAGTATTGCAAATGGCAGAGGCTAACTAAAGGACGCTTCACAACTCACTTTAATTCGTAGGGGACTGGATAATGTAAACTTGTGTAAATAGAGTTAGTGTATTATTGTGTTAGTGTGTTATTGATTACGACATTTCAGTTATTACAAACATTTACAAAGGAATAATTACTACTTGTTAAGTACTAACAAAGGTTCCCAGATTTACACGATTTTAGCGATAGTCATATCTCAAGTAATACTGCATGAAATTTCATATTTTTATGTTTTTATTTCAAGAGCAGAGATCGCCATGTAATTTTGCATTGTGGTAATGTGTCTTTATTTACTTTTTCTATTTCTATACTAGATCGTAAAAAAAGAACTTCTTTTTCGCATACTCTAATGCTTCGTAAAAGTTTCATTCCAAACCATATGTGCATGCCTTTGCTTAAATCAGGCCCTTGATATTCAAGTATTTATTTTTACTTCCTTATTTAATATACTCTAAAAACTTATTGAAAATATGAAACAACTTTCAGGCTGTTATGAAATAAATAACATATTTGATAAATTATGTTCAAATTTAATATATTTAAATGTGTGCCACCAATAATTCAAATATAATCAGGATGTTTATTCAAATTAGTTTGTTATTCATCATACAAAATTTTCTTTCATTAATAACTCCTAACAAACATAATGAAGTTCTCCAGTTGAAGAATAAGTTTTCGTTAATTACATTTCTGAATACATTTTACTTTCAAGCAACAACTGGAAACACGAGAATGACAAAATGTCTAAGAACAATTCATTCCTTGATGAGTTCTTGATGTTGCGCATGACAGTTCCTGATGAAAGGATGGTGTACAGCTCACTTTAATCCATAGAAGATTGAATAATGTATTCCTATGGATATATAAAATGGTTAGTGTATTATTGATTATGACATTTCAGTTCTTACGTCATATTTACAGAGAAATAATTTTTAATTCTTAAATATTAAGAATGAATTAATTATATTTGATTTTGTATATTATCACGATTTCCTAGTATTAAAAATTTTATTTTTCATATTATTTTTCATGTTTATATTTCATATTATTATTATTATTATTATTTGTGAGTGTACGTGTGTTAGCTTTTCTATAGAATGACGACATTTTAATTGTTGTCTGAAAGGTGGAACAAGATGATCTAAGATTCAGTACTTAAGCTCTTTTAAAA
Source organism: Maratus speculifer (assembly GCA_964019185.1). NCBI lineage: Eukaryota > Metazoa > Arthropoda > Arachnida > Araneae > Salticidae > Maratus > Maratus speculifer. The sequence goes on from OZ025290.1 coordinate 97,937,661, forward strand.
TGACATTTTATTATATCTTGATAATCTTGAATTTTATAGTATTTCTCATATATATTCTGAAAAGTATGTGACCATAACAAATGACAATACTTGCCACCTTGAGGATTCTAAAGGTACAGCTTTATTAATTTAACTTTGTTATAATAACATTGTTCATATATGCTCTCTAAATATATTTAAATACAATAAAGTAATTTATTGAGATTTAGAAAAATATATTTAACAATTTATTTCGAAATATAAAATACTGAAATATGATTTGCTGATAAAACAAATAAAATTTCGATGTTTACTCAAATTACTTAATTGTTCACTCACATAAAAGTATTTTAATTAACAATTCTAACAAATACAATGAAAATCTCTTGTTCAAGAATAAATTTGTAATAATTACATTTATGAATACATTTCCTTTCAATCAGGAACTGAAAGCACACTGAAAGCAAAATAATCACAAAATGTCTATTAAAAGAGGCTAAGAACAATTCGTTACTTGATGAGTTCTTGGTGTTACAAATGACAGTTCCTAACGAAAGGACGCTTCACAACTCACTTTAATCCATAGGGGACTGAATAATGTATCCCTGAGGAAATAGAAAATGGTTAGTGTATTACTGATTATGACACATTTACAGTGAAATAATTATTAATTGTTTAATACTAACAAATATTTTCAGATTCACAGGATTTTAGCGATAGTCATATCTCAAGTGATAATGCATGGAATTTCATATATTTTTTATTTTATATGAAGAGCATAGACTGCTATGTAACATTTGCATTGTTATAGTGTATTTTTATTTATTTGTTTCCTTTTTCTAGGCTAAATCGTCAAAAGAACTTCCCTTTGGCACACTCGAATGTCTCGTAAAAAGGAGTTTTGTTCCAAACTATTTTTGCATGCCTTTGCTTACTTCAGGCATTTTATATTCAAGTATTTTGTTTTTATTTTCTTCTTTAATCTACTCTAAATACATAATGAAAATATTAAAGTACTTTCAGTCTGTTATGAAATAAATACCATATTTGACAAATTATGTCCAAAATTAAAATATTGAAATGTGTTTCACTAATAATTCGAATAAAATCGGTATGTTTAATCAAATTAGTTTGTTATTCATCACAGAAAATTTCCTTTTAGTAACAACACCTAACAAACATAATGAAGTTCTTCAGCTGAAGAATAAGTTTTCGGTAATTACATTTCTGAATACATTTCTTTTCAATCAACAACTGAAATCACACTGGAAGCACGAGAATGACAAAATGTCTAAGAAAGAAGCTGAGAATATTTCGTTCCTTGATGAGTTCTTGCTCTTGCATATTACAGTTCCTGACGAAAGGACGGTGCACAGCTCATTATAGTCCCTAACAGATTGAATAATGTATCCATGTGGAAATATAAAATGGTTAGTGTGATATTGATTATGACATTGTAGTTAATGCAACACATTTACAGAGAAAAGATTATTAATTGTTAAGCATTATCAATGAATTTTGTTTGATTTTATAAATTATCACGATTACGTAACATTAAAAATTTTATATTTTATTATATTTTTAACTTTTTGTTTCATGTTACCTTTTTTTATATAATGACAAAACTTTTATTGTTGTCTGAAACGAATAACATATCGGGGATAAGATTCAGTATTTAAGCTTTCTTAAAAATGATCTTTATAATATTTTCATAACTTCAATTTTATAATATTTTACAAATATATTCTGAAAAATGTATGACCACAACAAAAGACAATCCCTATCCATCATGTGGATTCTAAAGGTATAGGTTTGTTAGTACAGTAGGTTTGTCAGTTAGTTTACGTTCCCTAAATAAAATACATTAAAGTAAAATAATAAGCCTAACTTAATTAGGTTTTAAAAAATATATTTAACAATTTCTTTCGACGTGAAAAAAATGCTAAAATATGCTTTTCTAATAAAACGAGTAAAATCACGATGTTTGTTCAAATTATTTTATCGTTCACTCGCATAAAATTAATTTTCATTAACAAATCTTAACAAATACAATGAAAATTTCCAGTTCAAGAATAAATTTGTGCTGATTATGTTTCTGACTACATGTCCTTTTAATCAACAATAAAATACATTAAAGTAAAATAATAAGCCTAACTTAATTAGGTTTTAAAAAATATATTTAACAATTTATTTCGAAGTGAAAAAAATGCTAAAATATGCTTTTCTAATAAAACGAGTAAAATCACGATGTTTGTTCAAATTATTTTATTGTTCACTCGCACAAAATTAATTTTCATTAACAAATCTTAACAAATACAATGAAAATTTCCAGTTCAAGAATATATTTGTGCTGATAATGTTTCTGACTACATGTCCTTTTAATCAACAACTGCGTTCACAATGGAAGTACAAAAATGATAAATTGTCTAAGAAAGAAGCTAACAACCTTTCGTTCCTTGATGAGTTCTTCATGTTGCATATGACAAAACCTGACGAAAGGACGGTGCACAACTCACTTTAGTCCATAACAAATTGAATAATGTATCCCTGTGGAAAAAGAAAATGGTTAGTGTATTATTGATTATGACATTACAGTTATTATGACATATTTACAGAGAAATAATTCTTAATTGTTAACAATTAACAATGAATTGTTTTTTGATTTCGTAGATTATCATGATTTTCTAGCACGAATATTTTTTATCATGTTAGCTTTTTCATATCTAGTAACGTACTTTTAAGTGTTGTCAACAAGTAATAGCACATCGGAGCTAAGATTCAACATTTAAACTTTTTAAAAATTATCGGAAATAATAAAGAGATAATTTTAAATTTATAATATTTCACAAATAGATTATGAGAAATGTGTGAATAAAACTATTCACTGAAAAGTATATGCGAGTCTAAAAAATTTAGAAATACATATGAAAAATTTCTTTAAAGCTACTTTGTTAAACAAAGTACTTTTATTCGATCATAAAAGCGATTTATATATTCCTTTGATAAATAGATTTTCCTGCAAAGTAGACACCGCCATTTTTATTGTAGAAAAATACTGACTTCTTTTAAATGAATGCCTTCCTGTACAGTCATTCCTCAAGGTAAATCTTTATTTTTTGCCATTCCCACATGACTCATTCATCTCGGCTGATGAGCCATTGAATAGAAATTTATGATTTATTTTGTGGAATAAAGAATAATATAGAGAATACATGCTTCATGTGATAAAGCATTTTGAGAGGTTAAATTTCTAATAATCTTTATCACTTCAATCCTTCATTTAATTGTGTAATATGATATTAAAGAAATATAATACCAAAAAATTTTCCAGCAATTTTCTGAAGCAAAGTACTTTTATTCGCTCATAAAAGCGATTTATTGATTGCTTTAATAAAGAGATTTTCCTGAAAATTAGAAATCCTCATTTATATTGTAAAAGATTTCTGATATCCTATAAGTGAATGCGTTTGTATGCATTCGTTTCTCAAAGTAAATCTTTATTTCTCGCAGTTCCTACTTGTCTTATTCATCTCGGCTGATATGCCATTGAATTGAAATATGCGATTTCCTTCGTGGAATAAAGAATAATACAGTAGTTACATGCTTCATTTGATGAAACATTTTGAACGATTGATTTTCTAATAATATTTATGACTTCTATCCGTTACTTAAATCTGCAATATCGTACACTGTAAAAAAAATTCTGTAAAGGTACTAAACATTTTCTAGGAAACTGGGATTCCAAGAACTTTTCATGTAACGGTAACATGAAAAATTCATGTAATCGATTCTGAAACTTGAATTTTTGCTGTTACCGTTACAGGAAAAGTTCTTGGAATCCCAGTTTCCAAGAAAAAGTTTAGTACCTTTACAGAATTTTTTTTACAGTGTATTAATGTACGAAACAAAAAATATATTATCAAATGAAATATTTTTTCCCTTCAATTGTCAATCTGTTATGGTCATTTATATTCCATAAGTTTTCAAAGTCTTTTCCTTATTTGTATTCTATGAACAAAAGATATTTTCAATCCTTAAAAAGAAAAAAAAAATATATTGAAATAACTTCCGAGGAATAGATGATTTTTTAATTCATTACGGCAGGTATGTAATTTAAAAACTTGATAGTTTTAATTATTTTTAAAATAGTCATAAATAATATAACATATGAAACATCATGCGATGCATAAAAAATCATAGTAGCAAAATTTATGAAATATTTTAAAAATTAGCCGTTTGTTTCGCATAATCTAAAATATGATAAATAATGTATAAATAATATAATATTATAAAATGTCATAGTGTCCCAAAAGCGTGTGTATATTGATTAGATTTTTATCATTTGGAAATATACAGTCCTGCCCCCCTCCCCCCAAAAAATGGTTTTGTTCATTTTAAGACAATTGTAGTAATTCTATGACATTTTGACATTTAAATATTCGATGACGATGATATAGCTCAATATCAATGCATTGTTTTTGCAGCTCTCCCCCCCCCCCCCCAATACTATGTTTGGGCACCGGCACAAATACGGCGGATATCAAATGTGAATTTTTTTCAGTACGTGTATGGTCCCGGTAAATTTCGGTACAATTTCTTTTTTTAATTTGTTATTTCAATTTTTTATATTAAACTATTCAAAGAAGTCTTTTGTAAAATATTGACCTACATTTAATGTATTGTACTTTTGTTTTAGATAATCCGCCTCAAGAAGACCCCACTTATGCGTCAGCGCTCATACATGGTTTTCTCGGGGCTGTGTATTGTGAAAGAAAGACATTCGCATTCAAATAAATCATACACCTGACTTGTGTGCTTGACATGAGAGTCTGCTTCTAAGTTATCGTGAATATGCAGGATCGAGATAGTGCAAATAAATTTCTAAACACGAGATAAATACAACCAGGAGTTTTACAAAATGAGTACATTCATTGGAGCTAGCGGGATCGAGTTCACAACCTCCTACGCTGGCAGGCGATGAGTGGCGTGGCGCCTTATCCACTAGGCCACGATGGCCTCCAAAAATCATCGTAATCCAATGCATAAACTAAAAAAAATTCATCATTTCTTTTTAAAAAAATCTTAAAATGAACAAAAGTAGGTGAATGTGCATGTTAAAAAAATTATTTGTTTATTTATTTATTTTTTTGCCAGAAATGTGTATGCTTTTACCTATGGTTAAAAATAAGAAAATTACGTTATTGTAACAATCATGCAATTTATTTTCACACTTTACACTTTTGAATTCATTTAGGAAGTTTTTTTCATTTAATTCGAAAAGAACACTAAATAAAATGTACTTGTACTTGTAAAATTATGTTATTTATGCTTACTTCAAAATTTACTATTGAGAAACGTGATCGTTTATTTATTTTGAGTTGAAAAAAAGTACGCACGATGTTACATATACAGTTAAACAATAACAGCAATTAAATATTAGAAGATCAGCAATAGTAAAGAATTGAAAAATATTTAGAAAAAAATCATTGGAAAATATGAAAAATTTATTGGATTGATCGGTATTCCCTTGGTTCGAGCTGGGTCTTTTTATGCGATTTCGAAGCAAAAATTTCAGTGATTGACTGATATAGTAGAATAGATTTAAATTCGTCAAATTAGTTTAATTTTTGAATCAAATATTGCTTTCTTTTAATTTGTATTTCAAAGCAGTCAATTCCCATTGCCGATAACACAAGTATAAAAAAAGGTTATGCCAAACTTAGACTTTCCTCTATCCCATTCAAATTAATACTTTAATTTTCGCTATCATGCTGTCAAATTAAATGACACTCCATGTCCACGTACACGATTCTAAAGGTATAGTTTTATTAATTTAACTTTGTTATAATAACTTTGTTAATTTATAATCTCTAAATATATTTAAATATAATAAAATAAATTAATGAGATTTTGAAAAACATATTAAACAATTTGTTTCGAGATAAAAAATACTTGAATATGATTTGGTGATAAAGCAAATAAAATTAGGATGTTTACTCATATTACGTTATTGTTCACTCTCATAAAAAGTGTTTTAATTAACAATTCTAATAAATCTCCAGTTCAAGAATAAGTTTGCGGCAATTACATTTTCGAATACATTTCATTTCAGTCAACAACTGGAAACACACTACACTGCAAGCACAACAATGACAAAATGTCTATTAAAAGTTGCTGAGAACAATTAGTTTCTTGATGAGTTCTTGGTGTTGGAAATGACAGTTCCTGACGAAAGGACGCTGCACAACTCTTTTTTAATCCATAATATATTGAATAATGTATCCCTGTAGAAATGTAAAATTGTTAGTATATTATTGATTATGACACTTCAGTTATTAAGACACATTTATATAGAAAAGATTGTTAATTATTAAGTTGGACAATGAATTTTATTTGATTTTATAGATTGTCACGATTTTGTAATGTTAGAAATTTTAATTTTTAATTATATTTAAAATACATTCTTTTTTTCATGTTATAAAGCTAATCACTGCGATATTGACTCTTATTATTGTTATGCACTGTTTTGAAGCAAGTATTATACCGCCTTATATTAAACTTATTAATCTTATAATAACTGTTACTATACATTATTATCAAGTAAATAATTTAAAAAATAAATATTGAGCATGAATTATTTCATTAAATTAGAAGAACCTCGCTTTCGAAATATAGAAATAATTTAAAGCATCACGTCCCATAACTGATCGCAACTACATACTCGATCAATTTTTAAGAAAATTTTTAATATTTATTTATATTTTAGACATTTTTAATGATTTGAAATTAATGCTTTCTACGTTGGTTCTAATAATTGTTTTGTATTGTTATGGCGCATAATTAAATAAACTGTTCTTATGTTATTATGAAGTAAGTATTTTGAAAAAAAAAAATGAACAGGAATTATGTCTTAAATGTAGAATGATTTTGTCATCGAACGAGAGGTTTAATTTTAAGCAGCACGAATTTGATAACTAATAAAAACTACATATTTTTAATATGCATTTTAGAATTATTATATTTTATATAAAAGTTCATCAAGTTACTTATTTTAATGTTAGTTAAAAATTGTTTGTAAATCCAGTCTATTTTTACATTGAAAATAATTATATACCGCCTTCATCTGGAAAGAATATGTATAATTTTCTAAATTCTTAAAATAGAAATATTCATTTAATTTTATAAATAATATAAGATAAAATTATAGATTTTTAATATGTTTTTTTAATTTAAAGAGATCGATATACTTCACAGGGATTGATTGCAACAGAACTCTAGATTACATAGTAGGTACTATTTATGGCACAAAAAAAAAAAATACTCAAAATAAATCCATCACAATATATAATGATTTTTTTTACAGAACATTTATATACCTTAACACTACTTTAATATAGTGTGAGTCAAATGATGTTTACTACAATATGTTTTTATAGACTATCAAATGTGTAAATATTAAACGTGCATTTACAAAAGTAATTTAGTTATAAGACCGAATACAGACAATAATTAGTAAAAATGTGTCTTTAGCTATGGTATATAGTCATTGCATTGAGAATATATTAAAAGAATTTATAATTCTATCTAAATTTCTAAAAAGAAATCTATATTATTATCTAGGGAATTTAAAAATTACACGTATTCTTTTTAGATGATTGCGGCATATTTTTTCTTTCAGTTTAAAAGCGCACAGACAGATAGAATTATAATTTTTTTCAAATTAAGATTTAAAAAACAATTAAATCCATTTTAATACAAACTACTGTAGTTTTTAAATTAAGAAAATACAATTTGAACAACGAATATTTATAAAAAATCAGCTGTCAGTGTCACTGCTAACAGCAATTAAGAATTAATTTTGTAGACAATATAGTGATAATAAAATACACCACATGCTTTAAATATGAGTTTTTACTATGTATCTAAGAAGACTATTGTTTTTTATGAAAAACCTTGTTTTCTTAATGAAAAATTGAAAATAATTTAAGAATGTTTTAAGTAACGCTGTGCATTTTAAATTTTGAATGGTGAGTATGTGAAATCCATGGGTTAAAACGACATATTAAGATAGTTGTAAATGCTGTTAACAAGAATATTTATTGGATGTATCCAACGCTAGTTATAGTAAAAAGTTACATGATAAAAGTATTGAACTTAAGATAAATCATGCAATGTTCCTCATAACTATTTAATCGGGTCTTATTAATCCAATGACAGACAAACTATTTGGTATTCGGTCGATTCCCTCCCCCCCCCTCCACCAATTTTTCTCAGAATTGCACAAAAATTAAAATTTTTCTATGTTTAGATAACCTATATGGAAAAAAATGACGTTTTAGATAAACTTAGTTTTAATTTTTGATCATATTTTCATATAAAAATAGAAAATGTTAATTTTGATAATGAATAACAAGATTAAAATATATGACAGAGCAAACATGCAAATAGAAATTCCGGACTCCGATTGCATTATTGTTTAACTGCATTCGGTTGTGAAATTAATACAAGGTTTTTCAGCATTTCATCATATAAAAGGATTTGCCAGTCCCGTTATCATGTGTCTACATTATCAGTCTCGAAATTTTCTTCGAAATAAACATCTGGATTTACTTATCTATTAATTTAAAGTACATATATACATACATTATATATATTAAGAGAGACATAACATAATACTATAAACCGAACAGTTGTAAACAATTAGTCTCTTTCAGAATTCCTGAGTGCACAGTGTGCTAGGCTCTTGCTTTTACTAATAAACGTCCCTTGCAGATATCCTAGTTTCGTCAATTTTTCTCTAATAAAACATGTTGGCTAATGTCATCGGTTTGCAAATGCTCGGCCTACGATTACGGGAAATATGATGAATAATTTAATATTCCACCAATCCGCAATATTAAAGCACTTATAAGTTAACGTATGGAATTATTTATTTATGTATGTTTTAATATATACTGCGGATGGATGGATTATTAAAAGTTTTTCCCATCATCGTATACCGCGCGGTTACATGCCGATGTCGTTCTTCAACATGGCATACTAGTGTCAAACTGCCGAAGTACGATATTAACCAAGGTAGCTTAGTGGTAAAAAAAACATCACGGTACTTTGTATACCCAAGTTCGAAGCCGGCTCATGCTAGTTTTTTACTCCTGTTCTGTTACTATATTAATTGTATTCTACACTCTCTTACTGTATATACCTTTAATAAAAAAAAATATGTATACATATTTTTCGTTTTGATCTTTTTAAACGCATATTAAACGTTAAAAAACCTTACGGTCATCCTGGAGATCTTAATTAATCAACAGAACACACTTAATTAAACACAATATCTGCTTAGAAAATTTGTGAACCCAAAATATGAAAATGCTATATAACTATAAATAAGCTAATCTCCTAAAAATATCTCTCCAATTAGTGTATTCAGTTTGCCGTCAATAGGGAGAAAGGAAGCCACCTAAATGAGATATTAAATTTAAATTCTAATTCGAAAGCCAGATACATTTTTTCAAAGGTTGTATGTCAGGTAAATGAAACACGCATTATAGACCTTGACTCCATAATTTATATGATTTTATAAGTTAAAAAAAAAACTTATTGACCATGTTTTGAAGTTTAGGCGACATTTGAGGAATATAGGAGTTTGATAATGCTAAATCCGCAGTGTAATGCATTTTTTTTAAGAAAACGTTTTAAAAATCGAGAAATATTTTTCGATATTTTCCTCAAGGTCATCTGTTTTATTCTATAGTATTTATATACGATTCTTTACTTTAGATTTTAAATACAACATCGTCGCATTTTAGGTTTTTCACATTTTTATTTACACTGATCTAAAGAACAAATAAATTTACATTCTGTTAGACATTAAAACTAATTGATTTCGAAATTTACCTAATTGATTTACATATATATGCATTTTGATAACCTTTATGCGTGTACTTCGAGAGTAATTGTAATTACAAAACGTTTTTTCCTCCATGGGCGGGACATTTCATTAATCACGCAGTGTATCTTTAATGTTAGCTAGTACCAACAGTTAATTAAAAGTGAAATAAGTTATTTTAAGAATTTAAACAATAAACTCTGACGTTTTAAATTTTCGACGCCATGCTTATTAAGCTTTTCTTAATATATAATTTGATAAAACTGAGTTTATAATATCCGATCTTTACCTAATTTTCACGCATCATTTGAAATTATTTTTCCAAATTTCTTCAATTTTTTTGTACCGTAATGTCGGGTGAATAAGCCGCAGATCAAACAATTCTTTTTCGACCCAGAAATTTTCAAGAAGCAAATGTAACTAGACAGATCGCCGTAAATATTTGTCTTCAATCACTAAATAAGATTTCTGGGTCCAAAAAGAATTGTTTGATCCGCGGCTTATACACCCGAAATTACGGTAATAAAGATTGTTTTATTTTGAGTACATGAATTGTTAAGAGTACAAATGTAGAATCTACTTAAATTTATAGTGCTTATATTATTTACATGCGAAAAATTTGACATTCTTCATAAAATATTCATTATATATATAAAAAAAAACATTCAGTTTCATTTCGACAATTAACTGCCGTTCTAAAAGTTATGTTTAAATGAATAGCTAAAAGAAGGTATAAATTTTTCATGTAGGAGACTGTTTGAAATACATTATATGTGAAATATCATATACAATTTATTGAGTATGATATAAAATTGCAATTTACAGTCTTTATCGTATATTTTCATTACTTAAAGAAAACATTTTTCTTTTTAGATAAAATAATACTCAACATAAATATATACATACTTTGCACTATATGGTCAAAGGTAACCGCCTACTTGCTATTTTAGACATTTTGTCAAATATCCAGAAAAAAACATGAGAAATTATCCTGAAACTCTAGATTTGTAATGAAAAAGACAGTACAGGCAATATATTTCCATGAAGGCTTTTTTCCAAAATTCCATAAGGGACTTTCAACAAATTGAAAAAGAACGAAAATCTTTTGGATAACTCTGTAAAAGGTAATGCAGCAAAAGCGTTCAAACTGTAGATTATGATTAAGATGTTCATTCTAATAAACCGTGTTTATTTTTTATGCGGATAGCATGTATACTCGATGAAAATTTTAGGTTTTTTTTTTTTAAATGGTCGCAATTTTTTTCAAGTTTTTTGCTTGTATTTTTGCTTATAATAACAGAATTGTGCACAATGTCTAGCAATCAAAAAGTTAAAAATTATAAAAATTATATGATAAATAAGCAGGTTCACTAAATAATTTTTCATTGCTCATGCGTCAAAGCTATAAAAATTTCATTTGCATATTATGTTAGCTAAATGTATCGACAACTTTTGTGAAGGTCTCAAAAACATAGCTTGAACATTCCGAAAGGGATATATAGAATAAACTCAAAAACCGTTAATCCCAAAATGAAGCCAAAAATGAAGGGTTGTTTCCAAAAATAGTAGTAAGTTCCATATTCTGTATTATTTATTGACGCTAATCAATGGCTAAATGGACAATTATTGTCCCTAGTATACATGAAATGTTAGCACTGCAAACGAACTTAGTGCTTGAAAAGCGGTTCGATATTTTTAACCTCTTCAGACCTGAGCATAAAATATCTCTACAAATATATATTTATTGCTTTTTTATAATCGAAATGATACCATAGATGACAGAAAAAGTAATTTTTATGAAATCAGTACTTTAAGGAATTAGTAATTTAGGTTTGCAAATATGGATCTGAAAGTACTAATCCCCTTAAAACATGTGTTTAACTAGCAGTAATATAAATTTACTCAATAAAACAATTCAGGTCTTTAAGCAAGTAAATGATCAGCAAATCCTCAGAATTTATTGTAAACATTAAGTTAAATATTCATGAATATTTCTTATTTTCTTGGCCACAATGTCTTGAAGGTATTTTCGAAACTGGAATGAAAATAATATTTATTTTATGATGTAATAATTATCAGTGCTGACATCTATTGGTCTTGTTTTAAAGCAAAAAGCATTCAGCTGTATAGAAGTAAAGTAAAAATGCAAAAAAATCGAACAGTTTTTACTTTTTATGAGGAAAAGAATGGAGATACACATTTGTGTACCTCAGGTCTGAAGAGGTTAATATGACACTTTGTGAATTATTGAAATCTTGCGGGACCTTTATTTGTATTTTATCTTTTTCGATTCTACCAATTAATTTTTCCTTTTTAAATTCAATCATTTGATATCTTTTAACGATAACTAATGAATATTCATCCCATTCACACGCCACATTCACTTTAAATAATAATAGAAACCAGAATTGTAATTTACGTTCATTTCACACCATATTATGATCCACCGAATTTCCATACATCCGGTACTAATGCTCACGTGCAAGTACAATTTTGGATTGAGATGTATTTATTTAACATTTAAAAAATTTAGAATCGAGCGTTGGTTGCAATAATAACTTTTTTATCACAATTTTGTCTCCCTTAATAAACAATAATTACCTGTGTTATAATTTTCTTGGTGTATTTATCAAAATTTTGAAGCTCAATTATCAATTTTTAAGCTGCTAGAAATTCTCAATAAAAGTTAGTTATTTTATTGATTCGAATACTAGTAATAAAAAACAATTTTAATTTCAATGTTAATGCTACAAATTTATCATGTTTGTTAGTCAAATATTTTTTTCTAATAGTGTTAAGGAAATTAAAAGTACCTGAAAAGAGTAATATCTGAATAAAAATAATGATATGGGGAATTCCGATCAGTAGTAAAGACCCTTCCAGTAACTTATCAAATTTTCAAAATATTGATTAAAATCTTCACGTGTTTTTGCCAATCATGATTTGCTGTTACCACGTGCGGGCATCCATACTGCTATCATTACTTATTATTTTCACCAATAAAATTTTATTGTAAATTTCGCATTATTTAACTCGAGAATTTTTCTGATTCATTAAAGCAAAAAATTTTTTTTGTAAAACCGAGGATAAAAGATTAGAAATTCTGTAAAAAATAGACGTTTTCGAGATATATTTTTTTTAAATAAAGGAGTTTTATATGCAGAGAAATACCCGATATTTTTGTTGGATTTTTAATGCATTATTTGTAGAACTGTTACCAGCTATCTGCTGTACTGCAAATCATTTTATGATATTCTTTTATTAAAACGAATAAACATTTGATTATTTAATACATGACTAATCACTTGCTAATTAAGCGTAGAATCAACAGGGTGAAAAATATCCATGCCGGGGAACAAATACGGAACCATTCAAATAGCTCTCCAAATGCCCTACAATTTAAGCTACGAGTACGATGCCCAGTTTGGGATTCCCCCTTCATAAGTTGGTAACGCTGCAACTGCATCACAAGATGGAAAAGTCCTTATTTATGAGCAAACAATCTAAAAAATGCGAAACTAGGAATCGTTCTCGTAGCTTAAATTTTAGAGCACTTGGAGCACTATTCCCAGATTTCCGGGTTCGATCCCCGGTTGAACATTTATCACCTAGTTTGTACTCTGCTTAGTCAGCAAGTAATTAATAACGCATTAAATATTCAAAAATTTCAAGCACAATTTAACTGCTGAAAACAAATAAAAAACTGTATATGTAAACATTTGTTTTTTTATGATTAGTTGCAGACAATTAAGATAAATTAAAATATTCCACAACCATCTTGAATACTTCAGCTGATATTTTTTAAGACATAACATGGATGATATTTTAAAGATTATTTTGTCGATTTTTTTTATTGTCTTCTTTCACCTGATCAACAACTGGGAAACAGCAAGTAAAAAAAGCTATTTATTTCTAATTTTGTTGCTAAATTCAGCGAGTTTATTTTTTTCCAATATAGGACATTTAATTAAAGGTTTTAGTAATCACGTTAGTTCACTTCTAACTATTAAAAGGAAGAAAAGCTGTTCGAAATAAACTAAAGTGCAAAACACCATTGCACTGATCAGCTATTAGTTGTTTCACCAAATAAGATATAATTATTTGAGCTATATTAGATAAAGATACACATAAATTTTCGTTTGATTTTAATTACGTAATTAATCGAAATTTATAACTAGAGTTTAAGCTTTCATTTACTCAAAGAATCTAATCAATGTTTTGTTTCGAACGATGATTTTCCCTCGAAAATAGATATAAAAAAATACGTGGTGTATACATTTTGGAAAATACCAAATTTAAAATGCATGTTCTTTGCAAATTCTTACCACTAGTCACTTTAAAAAATGAAGCAAAGTTTTACTAACAATAGAAAGCAAAGAAATATTTCATGCTCTGGACCATGCTGGGAAATAAGAATTTTTTCATATCGCTTTTCGCTGCAAGGTCTAAACATAAGAGGAAGTTAAGTTTCGGGGAATGAAATTCAGACGTAAAACTGTGAAAATTAATCTTCTTTATAGATTTTCAGCTTTATATTTGACACTATGTATCAGTGTGAATATTATACAACCCATGTTATTGAATGGGAAAAGACATCAATTCCTAATAAATAATACACAATGTTTTTAAAACAAGAATTGGTAAATAACAAAAGGAAAAATGTCAATTTTGTATATAACTTACTTTACTAATAAACACACTATTTATTACATATGTTGTTAATTTTCGGCATACGAGTATTTATATATTCGTCTTTTATTTTTAAACATTTGGATTTATTTTATGAACAACCGAATAAATGAATTCGGAAAGTTTCAGAATTTAAATCATCTTGAACTGTGTTATTTCCCTTCGTGTATTGTAGAAACAGGCATTGCATTGCTAACAATATTATATTGTTTTGCAACTTATTTGTGTTGTTATTTAATATTAGGTTTTTTTAAAGGGTTTCGATGCATTATATGGAACGTTCTGCATATTAAAATAATTTGTATCTTTTCCAGCTTTTGTAATGTACAGAGCACTAATTTATTTTACTACACAGAAGGTTTTATGACGCCACTATCACTTCAACTTTCTATATTTTAATGATATTCAAAGAAATGAATTGCATACTATTTATAATCGGTGATTTGTGGATGAAACAATTTTCAACGCAAGATATTTGGAAAAAACATGCATATTTCAATGTAGCTCAATTTGTTTGTGTTTTTCACAATTTTTCTAAAAAGGCTCATCTTATGTAAAACTAAGACTTTGTTGTAAAAAGTAATATCTAAAGGTAAAAATGATTGTTCACCTTGGATGTATTACGTACATACTTATCGCTAACAGTATAACTAGAAGATAGTCTTTCAGAATGACCTGCTTGTATTAAAAAAATACATATAAGCAAATTCATTATAAAAAATAATTTTCAATGAATAATTTTTGTAAAATCTCTGAGGGCTTGAACAATAGCTCATTTCAACAACAAAAAATAAAATATGATAAGAGGTATATCCAGTTTAACAATTTCATTTGGCCGCTTTTGAAGAATTTTTAATTTCATTTTTTTTTTTTGTAAGAGCTGTTTTAATCAAAATCATCTTAACCCATTTTAGGCCAAGCACAGAAATTTTATAAAATGTAGCATTATTTTTATTGAAATATGCTTAAATTACATACATTAAGACACAAAAAAAGATTCGTGCATGAAAAATAATATTTTATATAATAATATAAAATATTATTTCTTATAATGAATAATATGAATATGAATAATATTTTTATGACTTTTGTTTTATTCTTATTTCATATACAGAATTTGCAACTTTAATCTATTTTAAAAACATATAATTCATTTCAATTGGAATAATAATATATTTTTAAAAAGTCGAATTTGTCAAAGGCGTTTCAAATTAAAACTCTAGCGTATTTTGAAAATTTTTTAAGAGAAAGTGTTTACTCCAATTGAATTACTAATATTTTATGGATGTCTTCAAAAGCCTTAAAAAATAGAAGAAAAATAAAATTCTTGAAAAAAATGTGTCAGAGTGTTAAAAAAAATATTTATCGAAATGTTTCGTATACGAACCTTTGGCTGAAAATGGGTTAAACGAAATTCGGCTCAAAATGCCCACCTGACAGCATTTTTTCAACTGCATTTATCAAAAAACTTTCCAATACATGACATTATATAGATAGTAAAGAAGAAAACCTCTTATTCTGATGCATTTAAAATCAAAATTGAATCTAAAAATGAGTCACAAAATACGCAGTTTGTTATTTGAATACTTCATCAATATTCAATAACGAACGCTTCGATAAGTTCTGTTCAAAATGCTCACTTTGAAATCCTTTTTTAAACTATATTATGTTTTATTAAAAAACCAACCAATACATCAGATTATATTGTTCCCACATAAGAGAAACTGCCACTTGGATGCGTGTAAAATAAAAAATGAATCAAAAAATGAGTCAGAATAAAGGCAGTTTGAAATTGAGATTTTTTCTTCAACACCTATTTTTGTATCATTTGTTTTTACTATAAGAATTGTTCATAAAAACGCTTCTGCATGAAAGCTGTAGATATTATTGAGAAGTGTTTTAAAATTAACCGGATTTGATACGTTAAGAATTGACGAAGCAAAGTATGTTTTTTGTTTTCCACTAATTTTTTGTTTTTGTTTTTAATTGTTTTTTGCTATAAGAGTTGTTCTAATCAAAAACTTGTACATATAAATGTTTAGATAGTATCAAGAATATTTTTAAAAATCTTTTTTACGCCCATTGAGCCCGTTTTTAATTTTATCAAAAATGTGTCATGCATAAACTTTTGGCCATTTTTTAAAAGTAATATAAACTTTAAACAGACTCGATATCTATTTTCACAAAGAAGTTATGAGGGTTTTTTTCTGTATTAACAAACCCCCTCCCTATTTCCATTTCTTTGGTCACATTTTACTTATAAAAAAATTGATTTTACGCCCCTTGATTTTATATATCAGTTTGGAGGAGATTTAAATAGAATTATACAAGTTATCTTGTCTACAAAAAAGCAATATTTATACACACACACACACACAAACACACACACACACACATATATATATATATATATATATATATATATATATATATATATATATATATATATATACAGGGTGAGTCATAAATATCGAAACAATAGGCTATCTCCTTAAATATTGCCCCTAGACCCATACTTCCAATTGCAAAAATTCATAAAAAAGGGTGAAATTTTTGATAAGATAAGTTGCAACTCCATGGGGGGTCTATTTGAAAAAATACGAAAATTAACTTTTTATACGGCCCCCGTAGGATAAAAATTCCAATTAGTAAAACTTTCCTTATCCAGTCCTGAATAATACACAAAAAGTTGCATCTTCATATCTTCAAAATTCGCGGAGTTATAACCGTTTGAATAATTCATCAGGTTTTAAGGGATTAGACACAAATTGAAATGCGCGCAATTCGAAAGACAATGTTGCTTTAACAATTGTAGGAAACGCGTAAAAAATCTATCTTTTGAGTTAGAATTTTGTTTTGTTTTTTTCTTTTTTGTGATGGTTAGCCATATAATTTGCTAAGAAAATCACATCCTAAAATTTATCATAAAAATTAAAAATTTTTATATGGTTAGTACTGGTTTAAATGAGATAATTAAAAATCGTTATAACTCCAAACATTATTTATCGGATTTCAATTTCTTTCTATTTAATTAATAATGAAAATCGGATTTTAGTTTTATTTCGGGGTTTTTGTTTTTCAATATTTATCTTAGAACTATTAAAAATATTTACTTAAAAAGTAATAACTTTTAAAACATCATATTTTCAAAAGTAAATAATTTTTCATTTTTTTAAATAAAACTATTGTAAAATAATTTAAAATGACATGTTTCATGTTTGTACTTTTTTTTTAACAATTCTTGACATGTTTCAAGTTTGTACTTTTTTCTTTAACAATTCTTAACTTTTAATAATGTAAAGACAAGAAATAGTCGGGAAAAAAAAGTCATACAGAAAAGCGAAATGTACTGTTTTACTGCCCATCAGTTATTGAAAAGAATGCTTTCCTAAGATGCAGATTAAGTCTTTTTACAAATTTAGCTCTCACAACTTCAAGCTTTTTATCGTCTTAGAGAGGCTGTTAAAAAAATCTGTATTCTGAGCTCAGGTCAAATCAGGACCGAGACATTACTTTTTTCTGAAGACTCGCCTACCCGGGCCTAACGTATTTTTCATACCGGAGATACTTAGGTCTGCACTGGACGAAATTTTAAATGCCGGTCTCGAACAATCGTATTAAAATCAAAGTCTCTGATTGACCTAATACGTGCATAAAATAAGTAAAATTTGGTTCAATCAATATTTTTACAGAAACCACATAATTTTAATATCGCTTTTATTTTACAAAAAAAAAAAAAAAAAAAAAAAAAAAAAATCTTTAAAATTGATTTTTTTAAGAATAGTATATTTAAATGCTAAAAAATTAAACAAAATAAAACCAAAGAAAAAAAATCTGCCTATAACGGAATTCTGTCTTAAACAGGAAATTTGTTGATCCATGCAAAATAAATACAATAATACTTGAGAAAAAAATAAAATCCATTTAACCCTCCTAGGAAGGGCATTTGTCTATTACATATGTTTTCTTTCTTATGTGATTCCGTCTTAAAAGGTTTTACTGTATAACATTTTTCAAAGTCTCCAACGCACGGGATGTGGATTAGCGATAATAAAATATAAATGAAACATTTACATATAAACAGAGATTCATTGATAAAATGAGTATACCACAGCCTTTGGCGCTTCTTTAATAATAAAAAAGTATAAATATAAAAATGGAAATTCTATATTAAGTATTTTTGGTCAGACCTCCTCCACGCATAACAATTTTTAACTATACTGAAGTAAAAAACTATCTAGAAATTCACGGCTGAGCCGGCTATGATTTAAGCTTTTTTCCAGGCTGGTCCGGATTATGATTTCAACATTATTTCATGCCGGGCAGAACTTTTTTCCCTATGGGTCGGTTTAGGACCGGACCTATATATTTTCATCTATTCAGACCTCCAGTGCTAATGATCAATATGTTTAGAAAACAAGTTTTGATTTAAATCAATACGCTTCTTTATTATGTCCAAATAACAGGCACGGTCTTAAACCGACATATATTAACGGACAATTTGTGAACGATCCCTTATTTGCTTTGAAAATTGATGATAAACACATCGTCTACAGGCACGGTAAAGTGGTGTAAGTCACGAATTTTTGAGAATTTTGGATTTTAATATCTTTATCAGGTTTTCAGATACGGAGATGAAGTTTTTTTTGTTCAAATTAGGAATGGATAAGGAATAATTTCCTAATTGGGAATTTTGCTCTGCGGGGGCCGTATAAAAATTTAATTTTCGTATTTTGTCATATAGACCCCCCATGGAGTTCCAACTTATATTATCAGATATTTCACCTTTTTTTATGAGTTTTTGCAATTGGAAGTATGGGTCTAGAGGCAATATTTAAGGAGATAGCCTATTGTTTCGATATTTATGACTCACCCTGTATATATATATACAGGGTGTTCAGTAAATGACTGACCCATTTTGAATGTAAATAACTAAAAAACGGTTTGAGATAAAAACCTGCGATGAGCTGCATTGTTATCAGAAAATACGTAAATTTTTAAATATGCAGTGTCTAAAAATAATCCGAATTTCGACCAACAGATGGCGCTGGCGGCGGCATCAGGCTGTCGAACTTCAGACATTACTCTATTTTCATACGCGTGAGCTATATATTATCTATATATATATTATATATATATTGAAGATGAATGAAAAATCATGCATATTTTGCTGTAGCTCATCTCTCAAGTTATTTTTGTTTTTTCACGATCTTTCTAAAAAAGTTAACCTTTTTCAGCTTAAAGATAAAATTTTGTAAATTACAATAAAATTGCGGGTGTTAGCAAATGATTCTCTGGATCCGAATGAGTTCACTCTGGAAGTGTCTATTTAAATATAAAAATCACTTTTTGGAATCATGGATAACCTGGAGGCTGTAATGTTATTACTTTACTCAATGTTATTTTATATTTTTATAGAATTTATACAGTTCCTTAAACCATTTTTAAACCATTTTTACGGTAGGTTTAAAAAAATTTATGAAGACCTGTCTAGCTAGTATTCAACCGAAATATGTAATAATTTTCTATGGAAATCTTACAATTCAATAAACATTACAGATGAGTATTTAAAATATTTATCGGAACAATCCAAAAATTTTTGTGTATTAGCATTTTATCAACCATTAAAATAGTTCTGTATGTTTATTAAAGCGTTGAATAGTTTTAGCGATTTAATAATGTACTAAATGCATGTACACTGTAAAAAGTATTCGTGTGACTTAAAACGAAAAATGGTGGCAACTAAGCTGCCATCAAAGGTAAAATAAAAAAGTACCACCAAAAAATTGGTGTAATAAAACAGCAATATTCGACTGATGTAAATAAACACCACTTTTGGTGGCAACTTAGTTGCCATTATTTTTGGTGTAAAGTAATATGTTTAAAATGTACGTTATAATAAATTGTCTCAATTGAAAGGAAGTTTATCACCTCTTTGCGTGAAGCTGTTTATTTTAAATTATAGATGCATGCAAATTTAAAATACAATCTTTAAATTATTCTTTATTTTCCCACTACTTATTAAAGTACATTAAATAAGTGTTAGTGTCAGTTTGTAAAAAACAAATTTTATCAATATTCATATGGCTTTAACAGCAAAATCAAAAATTAATTTAAAGATTTCATTTTAAATTTAACACAGCCATAAATAAAAAGAGATAGTTCTACGCTAAGAAGCTTCTAAACTTCCTTTTAGTTGCAGCAATTTAATTTAACGTACATTTTAAACATAATAGTTAGTAAACAACGAAATTTCTTATATTTACATGCTTAAAAATATCTTTATTATAGGTCATATAGTGCGTATTGGGAGTTGGGGTAGCTGCAGAATGGAGTTGCCGAACCTCTAAATTTTGGTATAGTCTCATTTATTATGCATGTCTAGCATTAAATGAAGTTTGTTTTGCTTTCTATGACAGAATTTTGCTTACTGAACATACCCGACCCCTCATGGAATACTGATGTGTTTTATTAAGGTAAGTAAATTGGCGCCCATATAACTTTATATATGTTTTACAAATTCAATAAACAGAAAAATAAGAGTAGGACAATCTCTTTATCACTTTCAGTATCAACATCTTAAAATAAAAAATTATAATTATGAAAGTTTTACACGTATATTCCTGCAATTTGCAGTACATGAATTTTAAAGCATGTAAATACTACAAAATCAAAATTTAATATGCCAACCATCTCTCCGGAAATGGCAATTTTACACGCTTATATCATTCAGTAATTTTCATTTTTAAAATTTTGAAATAGCTAGACTACAAAATCATATTTTACAAGCATTGTGTATCAATTTATATATATCCGTAAAACAAATATATCAAAAAAACACGAGAATTTAGATTGATTGTATACATTAATAATAAGTAAATATACGTCACGTACTTATTTATAGACTATCCGAAATTTTGTTTTGCGTGAAAAGAAATCCAACAGAATGCTTTCACTGCATAAATCATTCCTTTATTATATCATGGTCCTAACGTCACGCGTATTTTCTTTTATTTCTCATTTTGTAATAGAACACTAGGCGGCAGATGCCATCATATAGAACATCATATCAGATCTTTATCTAAGATTTGAATTGCACAAGCAAATTAAATTAAACACAGCTGTATGTCAAGAAAATAAGAACTATGTCAACAGTTTTTTAGTAAATCACCATTATTGAATTTTTTTCGAAAAATCAGATAAAAATTTTCTCCGAGAAACATGAGAACCATCAAAACATTTCAAAATGGCGGTATTTTTCAATTATAATTAGTGGTTGATTTCATTAGATTTGGCCTAAAGCTTGTAAGAGGAGTTTAATGGGTTAAAATCACATCACTATAAATATTTTAAACATAAAAAGTGTTGATTCGTGCTGACACGGGAAAAAAAAAGCATTTTTAAATATTTTATAAATCGAAATTAGGTGCAATAATATTTATTTTACAATGCATACCTGATATTTGAAATACATCTGGGGGACCATTTTTCTGTTGAAAATATTCAATAAATGTGTGAGGGAGTGTCCTTTGTGATAAAGGCACACTAGCATTTTTGTGAGATCGTGACGTCAATGTTTTAACATGTGTAGCGTGAAAGCGACCTCTATCCTTTATTTTACTTTAACTTGCTAGGTGTGTGCCGCCTCGCTTCTACAGTTATGTCGCGGTTAGAAGTAATATGCAAATTTATAGTATCGACTTCAGTTTGCAACGTATAAAAGCTTTGAGTGCAGTGTGTGTGAGGAGATGGTGGCCAAAACCAGCCAGGTGAATTGGATTTCGCTATAGTGAGTTAGATTATTAGCCTCCAGTGAATGAGATGATGTTTTAAGAGTGAGCCAGCCAGCAGTGTGCATCGAGTTAGTTTATTCAGAGCGGAGCTATCCAAGAATATTGCCGATGGTAAGAGATAGTTTAATTACGTTGATTATTTTTTAAAATAAAGAGTGTTTACAGCCAGGGGCTGTCTTATAAAGATTTTATTTAGAGTCTAGCTGAAGTCTGAACGAGAAGTTGGTTTGAAGTGCCTCGACTGAGTCTAGTGCCGAGATTGTAAGTATAGTTATGAGTTTAATCTTTTAGTATTGTGACTAGTTATTGAAATTATCGAACTGACGCTCCACTTTTCCTGAGTCCTAGCAGTTTAAATAAACTGTGGTTTTTAACTTATATCTAGAATTATGTCTTCATTTCGTCTACATAACCACACTCACGTTACAAATGACACCCACTACGTGCACACGCACGTCCCAAATGTAATTGGAAATATCATTTCTAACCAATGTACTGTTTTTTAAAAGATTTAGAAAGGTTTCAGATCTATTCAATATCGACAATCTTACTTTTAATAATATATATATATATATTTTTGAAAATACATAATTATTAACATTTGAAATTTTTTTGCATGATTTTACGTTGAATTTAATCTGATATATTGTTTTTTGTGTATTAATATGAAGATTAATTTTCGTTATAGTTGTAATGTTACTATAATAAATGTTCATTCTTTGCATGGCATCAAAATTATTGAGGTTAGAATGGTTGTAGAACAAACATATGCGCAGAAGTCATTATAAGTTATAATTAACTCTCAAAAACATATTGATATTTCTTTTGTACTGCTAATCATACAAAACGTGATATTAACAGCATATCTTTATATACAAATACAAAAACTAATAATTTATGATATTAATCCTGTAATTCATTTTTAATATAAAAATTAAAATTAATTTCTCTAAAATATATGAACTGAAACCTTTGAACTTTTTTTTCATGATTTAACATTACATCTAAAATTTATATTCCCTTTCAGTATTAATTTTTGTTATGGTTGTAATGTTACTAGAATAAATATTTGTGAGTTGCATTAGTATCAAAATTACTGACATTAGATAATTAAAAAAACAACAAATGTGTATTTAGATGCCAATATAACTTATAATACACTCTCGAAAACACATTGACGTTTCTCTTATACAACTTAACATGTAAAACGTGATATTAGTAGCATTTCTTACTATACACATACAAAGACTAAGAACTAATAAAATGACTCCTGTAATTCATTTGCTTTGGAGAAAAACGTAAGATAATTTAAATAATTATTTACGAACAAAGTTGTCTTTTTTCTTAAATATACCAAACAGTAATTCATTAATGTCAGTTAATAAACAATCAACTTATTTCCAGATAACTTACCGGATTATGTAACTAATTAGTTATCCGGATATGCCTCTTCATTCACTAATGAGGCTGTGCATTACGAAAGAAATGATTTTTTAGGAAAGGGAAATACGTTGCATATATCATGCTCTTACTGCCTTAATCGAAGCGTACTTTTTAGTCCGCGTGAGATGTCACTAATAAAGTAAATGAGGACAGAAAAAATATTGAAATATTTTAACAATAAATAAATGAGAAGTTGACCGAAGTAAATTTTCGGATTTCCACATCTAACTACTTTAAAAAGGATTTCAGCTCTATTCAGCATCTATAGAATTTTAAAATAATTAAAATCTAAAATACTTGTACCATTTTTCATGATTTTGCATTAAATTAAAACTAACATATTGCCTTTCGTGTATTAGCATAAAAAAATAATTTTTGATTGAGTTGTAATGTTACTTCAATAAAGATTCGCTCTTTGAATTTACATCAAAATTATTCACATTATATTGGTTAAACAACGAATGTATACATATATGTCAATATAACTTATAATAAACTTTCAAAAAACATATTGCTATTTCTTTGTAAAACTAATCTTATAAAACTTGATATTAGCATCATATCTTAATATACAAACACAAAGACTTATATTTAATGAGATGTGTGCTGTAATTCACTTTGCTTTGGAGAAAAAAATATTATAAGTTAATTAATTATTTAAGAACAAAGTTTTTTCTTAAATATATCAAACAGTAATATCTTAATGTCAGTTTACAAAACAATTATTATGTGTAACCAATGAGTTATCTGGATATGATTCATTATTCGCTAATGAGGCTACTCATTACGAAAGAAGTGGCAATTTTTAGGAAAGGAAAATATTTTGTATTTATCATGAACCTACTTTTTTAATCGAAACATTCTTTAGTCCTTCAGAGATGTAAGTAATAAGTGAGGGCTGAAAAATACAATGAAAGATTTTTTACAGTAGTTAGCGCAGAGGTTGTTAGATACAGGAAAGTTTTGGGATTGCCACATCTGACTAGTTTAAAAAGAATTTCTGCTCTATTCATTAACTGCATTAGATGATGTTACTTTAAAAATAAAAAATAAAAATAATTTTTCTCAAACGTATTAAAATACTTCTACCGTTTCTCATGATTGTACATTAAATTAAAACTGACATATTGTCATTTGTGTATTAGTATAACTATTAATTTTTGTAATGGTTTTAATGTTATTTTAAAAAATATTCGTTCTTTGCATAAGCATCAAAATTACTGACATTTTGTTGGTTAAACAACGAATGTATACTTAGAAGTCAACATAAATTATAATAAACTCTATAAAACATATTGAAATTTCTTTTGTGCAACTAATGATATAAAACGTGTTATTAGGAACATATCTTTATAAAGAAAAACAAAGACATATAATAGAATTAATGCGATGCGTCCTGTAGTTAATTTTTCTTTGGAGAAAAAAGTATGATAAGTTTATGAATTATTTAAGAACAAAGTTTTTTCTTAAATATACAGAGTAGTAATTTTTTAACGTCAATTAATTAAACAGTTATTGCGCAACCAATTAGTTATCGGGATATGACTATTCAGTTGCTAATGAGGCTGTGAATTACGAAAGAAAAATTTTTTCGGAAAAGAAAATATTTTGCATTTGTCATGATCCTATTTTTTTAATCAATACATTTTTTTTTGTTGTTGTTGTTGAAAAATGCTCGCGAGATGTCACTAATGAAGTAAGTGAGGCCAGAAGAAAATATTGAAAGATTTTAACAGTAAATAGATGAGAAGTTGTAAGACCAATTAAGTTTTCATATTGCCACATACATTATCTACCAATAAGTATTTGGACACTTCCGATTTTTGACATTTTTTTAAAAATATTTTAAAATATATTTGCCGGATTCTTCTGGAACTTCAGGTTTATAAAAATTACATTTTACCTCATATTTATCAACATCCATTTGATAAGCAGGGCAATTAGGGGGCCGATAAAAAATCAAAGAATAATAGAAATATTTGGGATCATCCTGTACATGAAAATGCACAAAACGATTTATTATTGCAGAATACAAATATGCGGATACTATACAACATGTACACTGTTTTGTGTGAGAATAGCATGTATATTCATGGAAAAAGAGCAATTTTTTTTGAAAAATTAAAAAAATCTGGTATGTTGTTTGTTTATATCATGCAGGGTTTTTGAGCAAATTTAATCCAAATTTCAGAAAAATTAGCAAAACGTAGTAGAATAAATATAGCACAATTGGAATATAGATACATTAAATATTTTATGAAATATGAGTAATTGTATGAAATAATTTTTATCTGCACATGCGCGAAAGATAAAAGAGATTTCTTTTACATCATTTAATAGTCAATTCTGTGGTGTAACTCATAAGAAAAAATCCGATCAAATATCGGGAAAATTCAAAAATATATCATTATTATAGTAAGCTGATTTTACTTTACTCTCTAAAAATAGCTGAATGATAAGAGATTCTCCACAAATTGACATTTTTTATTAACTGACTTTTAGGAAAAAATTAGTATTTAATGAATACAATATTTAATACAATAATGCTGCTAATAAGTATCTTGACAGCTGTGATAGAAACGAAAAAGAGCTTTTATTCACATTCAAGTCAAAACTAAATGAGGGGGAAGAAGGGCATGTGATTCGGGCGCCAGAGCGTCACCTTTTTTTTTGTTTTTTTTTTTTTTTGTTTTTTTTTTTTGTTTTTTAAGCAAATGTGGATTTTGACGAACTCCTCCTCCCCCAATCTTTGCAAAGTACATTTACAAAGATAATTTCTCTAATTTATTAATGGTCATTTTATTTTAAAACTTCAAATATACAATACTGATGAACAAAATCTGCTTTGTTAAAAATTGATACCTTAAAACCGTGAAAACGAATCGAAAAAAAAAATATTATGCTTTACACAAGATCTTTATGCCATCATCATTAGATTCTTCTATGTGCTGGCATACCCCAGATAGGAAGATTTTAACAATATCATGCTAAACATAGACATGAAAAAAATTGCTAAACAAATCTACATTCGGCATCCTTTCTCCCTGGTGGCGTCCGGGGCACACGCCCTCCTTACCTTCTCTCTTAGTTTTGGCCCTGAATGTGAAAAGAAGCTCTTTTTCTTTTCTATCACAGGTGTCAAGGTACTTATTAGCAGCAATATTGTATTAGATAGTGTATTAATTAAATAAATTTTTTTTCCTAAAAGTCAGTTAATAAAAAAGTGAATTTGTGGAGAATCCCTTATCATTCAGCCGTTTTTAGAGAGAAAAGTATAAACAGCTTACTATAATAATGATATCTTTTTAAATTTTCACGATATTTGATTTGATTTTTTTTATAATTTACTCCATAGAATTGACAATTAAATGATGTAAAAGAATCGTTTTTATCATTCGCGCATGCGCAAATAAAAATTATTTCATAAAACTACTCATATTTCATAAAATATTAATATATCTATATTCCAACTGTACTATATTTTTGCTAATTTTTCTGAAATTTCAGTTCAATTTGGTCAAAAACCGTGCATGACATAAACAAAAAACGCACCAGAATTTTTTGAATTTTTCAAAAAAAACGCTTTTTCTCCACGAATATACATGCTATTCTTACAAATATCAGTGTACATGTTGTACTGTATATTGTACCATACATTTGTATTCTGCAGCGATAAAACTTTTCGCGCGTTTTCATGTGCAGGGTGATCCCAAATATTTCTATTAATCTTTGATTTTTAATCGGCCCACTAATTTCCCTGCTTATCAAATAAATGTTGTTAAATATCAGGTCAAACATAATATTTATAATCCTGAAGTTCCCGAAGAATCCGACAAGTATATTTTTAAATATTTGACAAAATGTCAAAAATTGAGAGTGTCCAAATACTTATTGGTAGATAGTGTATAACTAATTTAAACAGGATTTAAGCTCTATTCAGCATTTATATTCGAGGATGCTACTTGAAATATAAAAATTAAAAATGATTTCTCTAAAATACTTGTACCATTTTTCATGATTTTACATTAAATCAAAACTAACATATTGCCTTTATTGTATTAGCATAAAGATTAATTTTTTTATGGTAGTATTGTTACTTAAACAAATAGTCGTTCTTTGCATTAACATGAAAATTATGGAAATTAGACTGGTTAAACAATGAATGTATATTTAGAAGTCAACATAAATTGTAATAAACTCGCAAAAACATATTGATATTTCTTTTGTACAATTAAACATGTAAAACGTGATATTAGCAGCATATCTATACAAATACTAAGACTAAGAACTTATGAGATGACTGCAGTAATTTATTTTGCTTTGGAGAAAAAAGTATGATAAGTTAATTAATTATCTAAGTACAAATTTGATTTTTTAATTATACATACCAAACAATAATTCATTAATGTCAGTTAATAAAACAATTATTGTGTAACCAATTAGTTATCCGGATATGACTCTTTATTCGCTAATGAGACTGTGCATTACGAAAGAAAGGCTTTTTTAGGAAAGGAAAATGATTTGCATTTATCATGCTCCTACTTTCTTAATCGAAAAAAAAATATTCCTTGACAGATGGCATAAAAGAAATAAGTGAGGTCTGAAAGATTTTAACAGTAAATAGCTGAAAAGTTGTAAGATAGAAAAAAAGTTTTGGGATTGCCATATTCAACTAGTTTAAAAAGGATTTCAGCTGTATTCAGCATTGTATTCGACGATTTTTCTTTAAATATAAATATAATAATTAATTTCTCTCAAATATTTAAACTTAAATACTTGTATCGTTTTTCATGATTTTACATTAAATTAAAACAGATATATCGTCTTTTATGCATTAGCATAAATATTAATTTTTGTTATGTTCTAATGTTTCTTTAATAAATATTCGTTTTTTGCATTAACATCAAAATTAGGGACGTTACGTAGGTGTAACAACGAATATATACTTAGAAGTCACTATAAATTACACTAAACTCTCAAAAACATATTGATATTTCTTTTATACAACTAATGACATAAAACGTGATATTAGTAGCATATCTTAATATAGATATACAAAGACTTAGAATTAATGAGATGTTTCCTGTAATTCATTTTGCTTTGGAGAAAGAAGTATGATAAGTTAATTATCTATTTAAAAACAAAGTTTTTTTTCTTAAACATACCAAGCAGTAATTTCTTAATGTCAGTTAATAAAATAATTATTGTGTAACCAATTAGTTATCCGGATATAATTTTTCATTCCCTAATGAGGCTTGCATTCCGAAAGAATTGGTTATTTTTTAAGAATGGAAAATGTTTTGCATTTATCATACTCCTACTTTTTAAATCGAAACACTTTTTTTTAATCTTTGCGAAACGTCACTAACGAAGTAAGTGAAGGCTGAATAGTTATTGAAAAAAAATTCATTAAAAGCTGAGTCGTTGTTTAATTTATTTTATTCGGTGACACTTTTTCGTTTTTGAATAATTTTATCCAATTTAAGAGAAGTGCAATATGTTGAATATTATATTATATGAAAACATTTTATGCGCTTTTATTTTATTTAGATGTCTGTTATATTTGCGACACAATACATATATATCAATAATTGAAGGAAATTGCCTATTTCAATGATTGATTCGCGCAGAGATTGAAACGTATCTAATAAATATAAACACACATAGACTCATAGCTTTGCTAATTTAGGACTACAGACAAATATATTTTTTAAATATTTAAATATATTTAAAATAGTAATTTTCATAAAAAAATGCGTCACATTTATTTATTTATTCTATTGTTATGATGAATGGCATTAGTAATTATTGTTAAAAATACATATTTTTAACTTTTTCAAAACTTTACTTTTACTTTTCAAAAAAGAAAAAAAAAAACGCTATTTCATTACATAATTTCACATTGACGAACTTCAAATGCCGCAATATTTCTGTAAGGTAAAACAAGGAGTTTTAAGAAGTTTTATTATTATTAATATTTTAATGGGAATCTTTTGCATTAATCAGGCGGTTACATTCTTAATTGAAACTGTATCAACTCCTTTAGATATTTTACTATCGGATTAAATGGGGTATGTTATTTATGGAATTTAAAGGTTACGGATTTAGTGACAGTTTAGATTTTTGTATTCGATGATACTTATTCATTATTTTTTTAATATTTGTAATCAATTTTAATATAATGAACTAATTAAATATTTCATTAATCAACAGAAACATTTATTTTAAAATACAAATATTTTTATTAATATATATATCACATTATCCACATATTGCGAATGTAAAAATAATTGAAGGAAATTGTATTCTGAAATGTTTTATTTGCATAGAGATGGAACAGTATTTACTGATATACGTCCATAAATAACTATTTGCAGTAATTAGCACTGTTCTTCTAAATGGACATGCGAAATTTTGATAAAACATTGCGTTTAAACGATCTGTGATATCGATTATGTTACTTTTCAAAGTTATGTTTTTTTTTTTTTTTTTTACCTGTAAAGAATTTTATAGCAGGGTTATGTTTTAAAAGTTATCTTCTATTTTTGTGAAAAATTAGAACATATTTGGGAAATGAGCGAAATTTGGGAACACATTGTTTTCGTCACCTTCATCCCTTTTATTTCTGTTTATTCTATGATTTTCGACTTTTTTCTTTTTATTATTTGTTATAGAAATGGAGTACTTCAGTTGCCACAATTACAAAATTAGTTTTAAAAACTATAAATGAAAGAATATCACAAAAATAAAATAAAATACATCTTTTAAACAATTTGCACATAAAAGTCTATTTCTCCCTCGTACGGCGGTATAAAAATAAAAAATGTGCTATATTTAGAAAATTGCATTAGCAAAAATTATAAAACTAAGATTTTATTTGAAATTGCGAAGTGTTACCATTTTCACCAGCGTTGAATGGTGCAAATGGCATGAATAACACCAGCATTAATCAAAGAAGTATTGGTTCTTTATAAAATGGAAACTACGCGAGCACAGCGACGGGTTTTGCTAGTATAAAATAAAAATAGATCTTGACTAGGCTGTTTAAATTAGGCTTCTTTTCTCATGTTTTTCCTTTATTGAATACTTAGATTTATTTTTTCTTTAATTTTCAAAATTTTAACTCCATGAAAACAAAATCTGAATAAATATTCCCGTTTACCATACATCTACACTATTAAAATCCAAACTTATATATGTATGTATGTGATGCTATTTCCTCCGATCTCGGAAACGGAGAAACGTCGCGTTTGTTTTGAATTGAAGGCAAAAAATTTCGGGATCCCGTGTTGCCCATTCGTCTATTTGTCCGTCCCTCCCTCCGTCTGTCCACATATAACAATTCAAAAACTACTCATCCGAATCTTTTGAAACTTTATATATAACTATATATTTAACTTTATATATAAATATTATATAATTTTGTCGAGTCATTAAAACAATTATGAAAATTGAGTGCATAGTTCAATTACAGGGACAATCAAAAGAATTCCAATACATTACGGTAATGGGGGGAAAAGTTTCAAGTGCATTTTAATGGTCTTACACTCTTTCGAACATAATAAAGTTGATACGCATCTAGAAGTATATACCGGGTTATCTAAAAGTCAGGACGAACTTTAAAAACTAATAATTCGAAAACGAATCAAGATACAAAGATAGGGTTTGTACCAAACGGATGGAAATGAAACCGGGTTTTGTGTGGCTTCTAAAAGAAAATAGTTCTATTGGCGACCAAAGATGGCGCTGTCGGAATTCTGAATTACAACCCGACAGGCACTTCAAACAGTCGTCTTTATGCAAGATGATGCACAACCTTATATTGGTTCGCCTGTGTAACGCCTGCTATGCTCAATATTTAGGGGAGGATCGCATCGCAGTCGCTACTTTAATCACGTATGACATTCAAGACCGCCCGTTCTGACAACCTGGGACTTTTAGCTGTGGAGATTATTGAAATCAAAATTGTACCGCGACTAACCGGCATCAGTAGCAGCACCAAAATATGTCATCCGCCAAAATGTGTCTGCAATAACGCGAGAAATACTACTCAGTGCTGTGAACGGTGTGGTGCCTCGTCTCACAGCTGTACTTCTGAATGATGGACAGCACATTGAACATTTTCTATAGTATTAGTTAACTGTAATTAAGCTGAATTGTAAGTTGTCATTTTTTTTCATTTGCAAATCATCTTTTGATGCAATAAATCCCTATAACGCCATCTGTTGATCGCCAACAGAACTATATTTTTTTTGTTAACACACAAAACCCGCTTTTTTTTTACATCCATTAGGTGCAAAACGAATATTTGTACTCTTAAAGCATGGTGACGTCACTGCGACGTCGTTGTATAGTCACATTGTGACTTTGTGAACATCGATTGTCGATGTGACGTCACGTGACGTCGATGTGAAGTCACAGTGGCTAAAATGTGAAGTTGTTGTGGCCGTTTTAGAGCTCGTTTGTAACGTCACATAGTGACCACTTTGTGAAGTCACGGGTGACACATTTTTGAAAAATGTGTCATTTGTGACTACTTTGACATTAACATTGTGAAGAAACTGTGACAAAAGTGATTATATTTAAATTGCCAAAAACGCATTTTTTAAAGTAAATAACATGTTTTAAAAAATATTTGTAATTTTCTAAAATTGTTTAAGAAAGTCACATCTCAGTCACAATGTAACGTCACTGAGTGGTGGCATTTTGGTAACAGATGTGATGTGACCAAAGTGACTGACACTAACGTCATTGTGACATCACTGTGACCATGCATGCTATGAGAGTATCTTTCTTCGTTTTCGAATTATTCTATTTTAAAATTTGTCCTGACTTTTGTCATGACATTCTGTGTGAACTGTGGTGCAAATAATATTTCTTATTGATTTAACACTGCCACACAAAATTATTCCATTGCATACTTATGTATTGAGACATTGTTTGGGATGCATTTTAATAGTATTAATCTATTTAATACTAACAATTAAACTATTTAATGCTCGTCTGTCCGTCTAAACTGACCAGTGTAGTGGGTGAAGTCCACTAGTATTTATCATTACCTGAGGTTTTTTTATTTGCCAAATTTTACTATCGCACAATTTTTATGAAAATAACATTACATTTTATACTTAATACCAGTTAACAAATATCTGTTGAGAAATTCATTAAATATTGCTTTAAATCTCATTCAGTTTTGTTGAAATAATTATTTAAATTTTGTTTCTCATAGGATCCCGTTTCGTTGGCATTCCTGACATCCTTTGTAACTGAACGTGACTTAAACTGTTATAAATTAAATTATTAAATAATGAATATAGAAGTTCTTTCGTTTATTATAGAAAGAAAAACAACAAACCTTTTATAGATATGTTACAAATTATTTTTAGCTTATTGTTTAGTGGATTTAGCGACTTTATAAGCATAATAAATATTTCAATTATTCCGCTTATATAAATATATATATTTCTTTCTTAGTTTATGAAAGTAGTTAAGGCAATCATATCAGCAAATGTAATCTTACACACGAGAATTGCATCTCATTTACTTTTAGTAATGTATCATTATAAACTGCAGTTTGAAGCATAAAAAGCATTTTTATATTACTTTAAACATCTATATATTATTAAATTAATGTCGAAAATATATTTTGATATGAAAACACACAAACACTTGCAGTAAAATTTTAGACAAAAAAATCTGTTATTATAAGTTTTAATATTTGAATTTTTTTCATAATGTATTAATATTAATTAATTATAATATTACTTAGTTACATTGCACAAATACATGGTTAAAATCTTATGTGAGTTAAACTATTCACTGTTATATACACTATATTGCCATTGATTATGGGACACTTTTTAGACTTTTTACTAAATAACTAGAAAAATACGTGAGGAATCATCTCGAAACTCTTAGTGTATAAATATAATAGTATACGTCATACAACTCCGTGAAGATTTTTTACCGAAACGCCATAGGGGACCGTCAACAAATTAAAAAAGAATGAATATCTTTTGAATAACCCTGTCAAAACTAATGTAGCAAAAGCGCTCAAACTCTAGATTATGATTGAATGCCTTATTGTAAATACACTGTGTTCATTTTTATGCAAATAGCTTGCATTCTCGCAGAGAAAAAATAATATTTTATATTAAGAACTCTGAAGATTATAAAAAAAAACATGTGTGACACTCGGAGACTGCCGCGGTAAAGCTATTGCATAGCATTTTTTATCAACTTATGCAAAAATACCGCGTCAATGTCTGCTGAAGTCTATCGAAGGATACCGCGCCGAAGTCTGCCAAACTCAAACGTTGTTAGCCTGAGTGTTAGGATTTTTCCTCGTTACGGAATTCCTAGATTCGGTCGCCACGCTCAAAGCCCGCGATAATAGCTATGCAATAGATTAATAAATTACCAAACAAAATTTGGTCGCGCTACGAAAATTAGATCGCGAGTTATAAGCATTTTAAATTTTTCGACCCTCACGGTGGGGGGTCTCCTGTCATCAAAAATTAACACTGTCTCATAAAAAAATATAAAACAAAATTTGGCCGCGCTACGAAAATTAGATCGCGAGTTATAAGCATTTTAAATTTTTCGACCCTCACCGTGGGGGTCTCCTGTCACCAAAAATTAACACTGTCTCATAATAAATTACCAAACAAAATTTGGCCGCGCTAAAAAAATTAGATCGCGAGTATTAAGCATTTTAAATTTTTCGACCCTCACCGTGGGGGGGTCGCCTGTCACCAAAAATTAACACTGACTCATAATAAATTACAAACGAAATTTGGCCGCGCTACGAAAATTAGATCGCGAGTTATAAGCATTTTAAATTTTTCGACCCTCCCCGTGGGGGGTCTCCTGTCACCAAAAATTAACACTGTCTCATAATGAATTACCAAACAAAATTTGACCGCGCTACGAAAATTAGATCGTGAGTTATAAGCATTTTAAAGTTTTCGACCCTCACCGTGGGGGGTCTAATGTCCCCAAAAATTAACACTGTCTCATAATAAATTACCAAACAAAATTTGGCCGCGCTAAAAAAATTAGATCGCGAGTATTAAGCATTTTAAATTTTTCGACCCTCACCGTGGGGGGTCTCCTGTCACCAAAAATTAACAGTCTCGTATTAAATTACCAAACAAAATTTGGCCTCGCTACGAAAATTAGATAGCGAGTTATAAGCATTTTAAATTTTTCGACCCTCACTGTGGGGGGGGGGGTCTCCTGTCACCAAAATAAATAAGACCACCGAAATAAACACTGTCTCATAATAAATTACCAAACAAAATTTGGCCGTGCTATGAAAATTAGATCATAAGAAACATAAGTTTGAGACTTGATATCCTAATATCTGAAAAATACCACGTCAATGTCTGCCGAAGTCTACCGAAGGATACCGTCCCGAAGTTTTCCGAACGGAAACGACTTTAGCCGAGTGTTAGGTTTTTTTCGTTACGGATGTGTTAGGATTTTTCGCGTTACGGAATTTTTGGATTCAGTCACCGCGCTCAAAGCCCGCGATAAAAGCTATGCATTAGCTTAAAAAAACGTGGAAAAATTTGGGATCATTTTTATAAAAACCTTAATTACTCTGCGAGTATGCATGCTATTTGCATAAAAATGAACAAGGTTTTTCACAATAAGGCATTCAATCACAATCTAGAGTTTGAGCGCTTTTGCTACATTAGTTTTGACAGGGTTATTCAAAAGATATTCATTCTTTTTTAATTTGTTGACGGCCCCCTTTGGCGTATCGGAAAAAAATCTTCACGGAGATGTATGACTTATACTATTATATTTATGTACTAAGAGTTTCGTGATGATTCCTCATGTATTTTTCTAGATATTTAGTAAATGTCTAAAATCGCAAGTGTCCCATAATCAATGGCAATATAGTGTATATGGAATTAAAAGATCTATTAATGAATATCAAAAATACTTTCACTATTACTTTATGAAAAAAAAATTCTATATATTTCTTTCTTACTTTATGAAAATTGTTAAGGCAATCATATTAAGCAAATGCAATCCTACACATGAGCATTGCATCTTATTAATTTACACATCTTTATATTGTTAAATTAATATCGAAAAATATAGTTTGATACAAAAACAGCAAACACTTGCATTAACATTTTATATAAAAAAATCTGTTAATATAAGTTTTAATATTTGAGATTTTTTTAAATATATTTTATGATAATGAATTGATATTAATTAATTATAATATTATTTAGTTACATTGTACAAATACATCGTGAAAATCTTGTGTGAGTTCACTGTTATATATATGGAATTGAAAGATCTATTAATGAATATCAAAAATACTTTCATATTACATTGTGAAAAAATAGTTTTATTTGATCGGAATATATAAATTCTTTAGTATAAAGATTTTCATACGAAATAGAAATCCTCATTTATATTGTAAAAGTTTGCTGACGTACTTCAAGTGAATGCATTTGTGTACACTCATTCCCCATAAAAAATCTTTACTTCTTGTCATTCCCACGTGTCTCATTCATCTCGGCTTATGAGCCACTGAATTCAAATATAGGATTTATTTCGTTTAATAAAGAATATAATAATTATATGTTTCATGTGATAAAGCATTTTGATATATTAAATTTTTCATAATGTTATATGGCTTCTACCAGTTACTTATTTCTTTAATATTGCTTTAAAATGTGATTTAAAAAAATGTATATATTATCATCTGAAATTAGCACTTTTTTACTGACAAACATGTGTGAATGAAACAATTCATTGAAAAATATAAGCGATTCTAAAAAAAATCATGAAAAGTAAAACAAAAAATATCTTTGCAGCTACACAGTAAAAAAATGAAGACCCAAATTGGGTTGAAAGATTTCTGGGTGTAGTAATTTTTCTGAAATGATACAGTAAGGATTCCAAAATGATAGAGTATTATTGTTACCAAAATAGATAACCCAAAATGGTTCAAAACACAGCAGATCTTTATTAACATTAAATTAATCATAATTTCTGAGGTATAATGTATATACTATCTAAGATATTTTAATTGTTTTAATGTCATTAAAAATCAGACTTATTTAAAACGATTTTGTGCTACAAACTGAACTTTCCAAATTGGAACAATTCTGTACCCAGAAATCTTTCAATCCAATTTGGGTCTTCATTTTTTACTGCGTACATTTTGAAACAAAGTAGTTTTATTGGATCATAAAAGCGATTTATACATTGCTTTAGTAAAGAGATTTTCCTGCAAAGTAGAAACCCTGATTAATATTGCAAAAGACTGCTAACGTGCTTTAAGTGAATGCATTTGTGAACATTCACTTCTCTAGGTAAATCTTTACTTCTTGCTATTCCCACGTGTGTCATTCATCTCGGCTTATGAGCCACTGAATTTAAATATGTGATCTCTTTCGAGTAATAAAGAATAATATAGTAAATAAAAAACATGCTTCATGTGATAAATTAGTAAACCGAAAGAAGTTCAAAAATGCATCACTTAAGTAAATTACCCTCATATACAGTATAGTTTGTGAGCTCTTTTATGTAAGCTTGTATATCAACAATAGCATTTATACACATCATAAAATATTTAGACATTAGGTAAAACTTTTGAAAGCAATTGAACATCACAATTGAAAATTCACTCCATCCATTCATCAGCTATCATCGATAATATACAGTTCTTCGGATAGAATGTAGAATTTGAAACATTTTGTGTGTCTCTGTAAATGCTATGCACTTTATATTATGCGTGAAATATTGAGTCTCCCAGCTGCGTATATAAAATTTATAATACTTGAAGTCGTTTAACATAGTTAAAATAAGTCGCAAATAATTCCTTTCTTTTATTATTGTGTAATGGAATTCTTTTGAGTGGCCCTGTAAGTGAATAATAACTATTTTTTCACTGCATATTTTACATAATGCATATTTTAGTGCACTATGCGAATCCACAGAAATTTGAATATGATTGACCGAGTGTAACACCTTAAAAATTCATGTGAAACGATTTTTCCCATAGGCCGTAATCTATCGGAAAACTTTTGATTAACGTTGTAAATAAACTCATTCATGGTAGAAACTTCATTTTAAATAGGATTAGTGCTAGGGTAAACATCAATAAAAAACAAAGAAATCATAGCAATTCGAGTTTATTTACGGGAGTTAGAGCGCGGGTAGTCGGCCAGACAAACTGAATCCATAAACTATTTTCAACTTATTGGAAAATGTTAAAAAGAAAATAAAGCTGATGGCTAATTCCATGCTCATTTTTATCACAAATATAATAAGTAACATGTATAGTCGTGAAGTTATCATCCTCTACTAAATCCTCAATAAATTACCTTAGAAAAAAATTACTAGTATTGAATGATTTGAAATACAGTCTTAATATAAAAGATGTATAGAAATTTGTTTAATAGGACATATATATATATATGTATTAAACGAACCCAAAATAAATTTTCAATAGCAATATATAATATTTTAAGAAGATATTTAAAATGTTTGGTTCAAAACATGTCTTGAAAAGAATTTTCAAGAAACTTAAATGATAAGATTTCAATTATAAACATTCAAAATTTAGTGCTTCTAAAAATTTAAATTACATTTTCATATTTTTATTGATATCTCTTAAAAATATACTTGTAACATGCTAAATTTTTATGAAACAATAATACTTAAAATACCCAAACGTAAACGGGCTGAATTTACATTATTTATAGTTTTATACTATGCATTCTTAATTATAAAAATATTATTCGAAAAAATTTCGAATTGTAACGTACAATTTTGTTTTCATGAATTTCAATTTTTTAGGCCCTGTTTTATGGAAATCCAAAATTTCAAATATTTGCTTTAAGAAGATTTCAAATCATGTTTAAAAAACGACAAAATGATTGTTTAAGCGGACGATAGAAGTGAATAGATATTTTATAATTTCTTGCGTTATCCTATAATTTAGCAGTTTTCAGTGGCTGTTTGGGTAGCACCAAGGGCTTTCTTGGTCACCAATCGAGAACCAAATTTCAGTTTAGATACAAACTCTAAAATATGTCCTTTTTAAAATAATTTCTCGAAACATAATATACGAATTAAAAATGATGACTTTTTCTTTAGGCTAACTGGACGGTGTTGAGTTAACTTATGCTGTCAGTACTGCTGTTGGAAAAAACAAAGTTGTTGTTCGTTTTACTATGTAGATAGCCTTCCAAGCAAATCTTATGTACATCATTTAAAAGGAGACTTTATTCAGGTTTCGTGCGCGTATCATTAGTTTTCCAGGTCAAATACTAGTATCTTTTCATTAAAAAATAAATCTTGTTCAAACGAAC
Source organism: Maratus speculifer (assembly GCA_964019185.1). NCBI lineage: Eukaryota > Metazoa > Arthropoda > Arachnida > Araneae > Salticidae > Maratus > Maratus speculifer. Next base: position 97,976,801 of record OZ025290.1, read on the forward strand.
GAAATATCGCTTTATTTAAAGATAAATATTCGCTAAAAAATGCTACTACTAAAAATTTTCCTGGTTTTTAAATTCCGGGACTCGTACAATTCCAGTTATTTTCTACATTTGCTACCAGTAACTTTTTTTACGATGATGTTTTGCAGAGTTATATTTTATTTTATTTTTATTTTTGATTCCACGATCGTACAAAAGAGATTAAATCCCCATTTGAAATACAAAAAAAAAAAAAAAAAAAAAAAAAAAAAAACCTTTAAATTTTTTTAAAACATGAACCTGGCGAAAATATAAACATGGAGAAAAAGACAGTCACAGTTTGAATTTGTGTGGTTCATTTACTGAGAAATTTAAAAATATACAATATCTCGATTACATATCCGCAGTGTATAAAATATATTCTCATAAAAATTTCCAGTTCCATAATCTTTGAGCTTTTTTTTCTTTTGACCGATAATCTAAATATAAAAAATTTTAATTATTTTATGTTCCAGGTGCCTTTAACTAAAAAATTAATTTAATCAATTTTAATTAAAAAATGAATTTAATCAGCGTTATTATTTCCTCAGAAACTTAGTCCTCATTATGTGAACATATGAGTTTCGTTCTTTAGGAAAAAAGAATGCCACTTGGTAAAGGCTAGCAGAGTAGTTTCCTGCTCAATGTTTGTGGTATATGATATCATGAGTAAAAAATATTAGCAGTAAAATAGCATTTTAGTAAACATAATATTAGCAAATATTAATTTTATGTACCATTTCAACATTTTCAAAATAATACATATCTATCTTTATTAGGAGCTTTAATTAATTTTAAAATATATATTGGAGTAAAACTTCTTTTCACAAGTGTAATATAACCTCAAAATGAATATTTGCTCACTTCACACACCCTTCACCAAAAAACTTTAGAAATTGCGATTCTTTTTTAAAACTGTTTTCCTTCCGAAAAATAAAAATTTCATGTGAAATAAAATGAGAGTAATTCGTCTGAAACACCGATTATGATTTATTTATATGAATTTCAATCATTAAATGTATACATAACTTTATAATGACTTTCGTAAATGAGCATTTGTTGTTTAATGCTCTTCTTTTATTCAACAATGTTTCTATATTAAAACGTATTTGAAACATATGAAATAAAATGAAAGTAATTCGTCAGTAAAACAGGATGATCCCTAATTAAATGACGTTATTTAAATAATATGTGATATAGTTATAAATAATCTCATTTCAGTTTTTTTAATGAATTTTGTAAATGAGCATTCACCGTTTTAATCTATACTTTAGGATTATCTTAATTATATGAACTTCAACTAATTAAAACGTGACGTAGGTACGCATAACTTCGTTTAAATTTTTATAATGGCATTCGTAACTGAGAATTGGATATTTTATTCGCTATTTTTGTTTTATAATTTTCTTATATTAAAAGCGAATTCAAAGCACATAGAGTGACGGTCTAAAGTTTCCGGCATGTCAGTTTCTATTATTTATTCATTAGAAAGATTCGGCAAAGAAGAAGCACAATTGCTTCAAAAGTTAAGTATATGTGAATGTCCTCTGACCACGTGATAATTTAGATTGGATACTGGAGGCACTTTATGGAAAAGGGCAGAATTGGAAATTCGTATATACAAAAGTTTCCAGCCATTTATCACTCCTTAGTTTTTTCTATCAGTAAAGTGATTAATAGTCGTATTTGTGAATGAATCAAAGTGAATAGGATAGTTTATATACAAAAGTAATAAGTTCAGCAATTATTGTCCGTAAACAACTAATTAGTGTGTCGCTAAAAGGCCAATCGTCTCGAGATATTGCGGCAAAGCTAACGATCGGTAAACCGACTGTAATTGATATTTAAAAATTATGTAAAGATGGTCATGGCCTTGAGGACTTTCTAACATCCGGGAGGCCCCGGAGAATGATTATTTTTGTGGAGGAAATTATCAGGGGGAAACAGTTTATGACCGGCATAAAAGCGCCGTTACACTATTTCGCTATTTACGGAATGAAAATATTACTGAAATAAGTCACTCTACCGCATCAAAATGTTGATTTGATGAAGAAACTTATCGAAGAGTCGGTGTTAAAAAAATTTCAGGGTTAAAAAAATTACTGAAGTACCCGACTGGCGTCTTCCAAAGAACAAAAAGTCAGGTCAAGTGAGAACAGGAAAAAAGTTCTATTTTTTTATTAATCGAATTTCAAACTTTTCTGGGTTTGAGGGCAGCCACTACATCGGATGCCCTAACAACAACAGATATGATTCGACAATTGTTTTCCTACAATGAATCATGGTGGAGGACACGTTATAATGTGGGGAGTATTATCTTTAAAAAGTGTTGGTCTGCTATTAGAAATCCGTGGCAAGATGAATGATGCAATGTATACGAATAACTTTCAATAATATTTTTTGTCTTAATAGAGGACAAATTTTGGTCGAAACTATTTGTTTTAACATGATAACGGTTTGATGAATGTATGCAAGCTCGATAAGCAATGGCATTTGCACCAAAAAATTCCGCTTTTGAAATGGCCAGCTCATACGCTCGAGATTAAACCAATAGAAAATCTATGGAAATAAGTTGTCAAATGTGTGCGGAAGTAAAAATAATCCGCCGAAATTAAAAAAAAAAACTACAAGAAGGGTAGAAAAAATGAACCATAGACGATCTTCAATCATTGACTATATCAATGACACGTTGCTGCACTGCAAGTACTTATTACTAAAGGCATGGTGATAAAATTCTATTTGATAATGTTATTGATAACTATTATTTTCTATTACAATACCATTTTTTTTTCTGAACTTGAGAAGGCGGCCGGAAAGTTTTGAGCACATGCTATTTCCTTTGTACTAAATTTTATTAATAAATTTTATTGCTATTTATATTTAAATAAGTTTCTATCTAGTATATCAATAGAATATATAAATATCACTTTGAGTTTCCCCTTCATAAGGGTGTACTTACAATTTAACTAAAAAATTTTGACTGGCCAGAAACTTTTGACTGTCACTCTAGATTGAAATGAAAGTAATTCGTCTGTAATACAGAATTATCCTAGATGTATGAACTTCATCAAATTAAAAAGAGACGAAGGATAATACAATTTCATTTTAATTTTTATAATCATTTTTGAAACTGAAAATTAGCTGTTTTATTTTCAACTTTAATTGTAAATCTTTTTTAGATTCGAGCGCATTCCAAATATACGAAATAAAATGAAGGCACAGTAAAACCCCGATAATTCGGATTAATTGGGACCAGAGCCATTTCGGATTTTCAAAAATTCGTGTTATTTGGATAATGAGACCGATGAAAAAAAAACATACTTTCAGAAAATCACCTTTACATTAAACATACTCAATATTTACTATTGACAATAAAAATGTTTACTTTGTAATCTTCTGCTGGGTCAGTTTTCTTTACCTGTTGCGGGCCACTTGTTCATGCATCTACTTGAACATATGTAGCTGGCTGGATATCGGTTACACACGACGTTAAAAATATATCATTGGTTTTTCTAAATCAAACATTTCTCATTACGGCTAATAAATTTTGATTAGTCATCAATGATAATGGTGTCTTCGTCTGTATCATCTTCATTTTTATTTTCTTCATTTGTGCACAAAAATATTACAATGTCATCTGTAAATGAAGCGTAATCTTCATTATTTTCTTCATCCAACCAATTGCTAAAGTCACTGATATCAACATTTTAGCAACCATTTTTTTTACATGCTTATAAAATTGTAAGTCATAATTTCTTTTTTATACTCGCTTATTCCTCCTTCTGCCTCAAATTTATTATTCGAGAAATCACATTTTACAGACCATAAATTCCTCCATGACTTTTGGAGATTCTTTTCGGCATTGTTACGAAAAGACTCGAGAAAAGACTTTTTTATCAGAATACGAATATAAAATAAATTAATGTTATGGTCCCGATCACTTATGAAACTCTTAAAAAAACGACCGGATCAATCCAGATTAACGAGGTTCTACTGTAATTCGTCAGTAACACAGATGCATTTTTTCAGACACAGATGCTTTTCAGATGCATTCAATTTAAACATTTTCTGTCCACTTTAGGATGTATATCTTAATAAACACATGAAAAGTGTTTTCAGAGTTTGGTTATATACATAAAGTGTTTGTAACTTGCACTCGCACCTTGAGCTTGTGGTAACTGATAATTTTAAACAGTGAACTTTATAAAATTAACCCAATGTCTCATATCAGTCAACAGAGCTTACATCGATGAGTAATGTTCTGAAGATGGAAACATGATTGTAGGAGATTCAGTATAATTTCTGTCCCAACCGAATATTCGGCGTTGTTTTCGCCGATTTTTATTTCAGGATATTCGGCCGAAATCCAAACGAAGTACAATGACAATTGAACTCTGTTTAGAGCGATACATGCATTTGATAAACAAAATTATTTTTAAAATGTGCAATTTTATGTGTTAATTTGATAGGAAATGATAAAATAATATTATTTATGGGTGCGTGTACGGAGTGAAGAGTAAAAAAAGGGATTGGATGTTGACTTCAGTTATCCAGTTATTTTAGTAAACTTAAAGTAAACAAAAATATGTCCTGCGCGTAAAGTATGCATGATTTTTTTTTTTTTTTTTTTTTTAGTTCGCAATATTACAAATTTGTGGTGTAATGCTGCCTCAAACTGTAAAAATGCATAAATTACAATAAGGATTGTAAAATAGAACATATGAACATTACATTAAAGATGGAATTTGAAATTTTTTTAATGTAGTTAGTTTTAGCATTCTTAAAGTATCTCAGAGAAGAATATTGATAAAAACATGAATTATTAATTTAATAATTATTCATGCAAAATGTATAAAATATTTTAATGCATATAAGTTATTTTACATTTTTATGTTAATTAATTATTGAAATTTAATGTTTAGATTTTTTCGTCACTCTGCAATTATTTACTGTATTTATTGAGACATTTAATGTATTTATTTATCCAAAGTTTAGACTAATTTTTGAATTTTCGATGACACTATCATCAAGGCTTTTTGAGAGAAAATATTTAGCAAAGTTCTCGAAGGTATTACCAATATTCGTTTTGTGCCGCAAGATATATTTTGAAAGTTAATTGACTCGAAGATTTAAACCCTTTATATTTTTAAAACTTCGTCTAAACAAATTGCCTTTAGACGGCAGGAAATATGATAGTAAAAATTTGGATATGTGCCAGTTTAATTTCGAGTAAAACTATTAATATTAGATAATGAATTATACTTCCTTTAAAACAATATTTTTAGTTTTCATACTTGTGAGGTATGTTAGAAACGCACTGAAAAATATCATTAAGAACTATTGTCACAAGGATTGTTTTCAGCAAATCTGATTGGCAGATAAAACTCAATATTTTTATACTCATTAAAACAATTCAGTTTTAAAAAGAAATATTTCATTTAATATTTCATTTATTTATTTATTTAACAGTAATTTTTTTCTTTGCCAATAACAAAAATTAAAGTGAATGACAATTTTCTGAAAAAATAAAATTAAAAAATAGCATAAATATTATTTAAAAAACATCGCCTATACATCAAAATGTAGAATCTGCTATACATTGAGATAAATCTTTAACAAAAATAAAAATTAAATGTTAAAGAAAATAAGCATGAAATATGAATTGTACAATCGTAGAAAAAATTGAACACCCCTACTAACGTCTCTAGAATTTATCCATGAAGAAAGTTATTGGAGCTGAACGATTGGAAATAAAGTCTACTTTTAAACTACTTTTTTATGTATAAAAAATTTGATTAGGGGGGGGGGCATCTACATCTTAAAACAAACCCAAATTTCATTTTTTAAATGACAAAACGCAGTTTTAATAACATAGTTCAAATCTTCCGTTTAAACTGTGCATAAACAACGAATGTCAACTCATTTGAACGATGAATTTTCAATTAGTAACATTCGAAATTAGTGCTTCTAATGTTAAATCGCCTTTTCATATTTTTATTACTATCTACTGCAACTCTACTACTCAGGGTTGGTAAAAAAACGGGTTTAAAAAAAAACAAAAAAAAAAAAACCATATTTTTTTTTGGTTTAAACCAGGTTTTTTTGGTTTAAACCGGGTTTTTTTAAATATGTTTTCCTATTACATATACATGCATATTTATCAATAAAAATAAGTATTTTTGAATTTATAAGTAATAACTTGATTTAAAAGTAATTCTAATCAATGAATTATTTAATATACAATCAGTTATGTAGAAAATTGAAATCTTTTCAAATTTTAAACATTTTTAGAAAAAGCTATGCCTTATACTTCATACATAAAATGTTCTACATAATGAAACATTGATACCTTGAAAATCTTAATAAACAATCTTTCGATTACTAGCCCTATAAATAAATATATGATGTATTTTCATATATAAAACTTCACATAAATTATTTTCACATGACTATTCAAAATAATTTTTTTGAAATACCTTTTATATGAGATATCTGATTGTTCTGCTAGAAGACTCCATGAATTATCTTTTATTGAAAGCAAAGCTTTTTATGAAGAATTTTTGGAATAATTTGAATTTAACAGTAGAATTTTTACACACTTGAAATAGTATTGTGTATCGTAATTATTTAACACTTCTACTCTGAAACTACCAAATTAAAAGAAAAGGCAACAGTAAAATAAACAAAAATACCTATTCAAGAGCTTTTTAGACTATTGAAAACATTGATCTTAAAATACAAAATACTTTCATAAATACTGTCTTTCACTAAAGCATTTAAACAGCCATCAGACTATACACTATATTATAATGCTTAGTACTTTTAAATGTCTAACCTAAAAATTACATCTTTTTAGGCATTTTATGAGACTATTTTTCTGTTTTACCTCAAGCAAACCTTGTCTCCCCCCCTCTCGGCAACAATTTTCTTTTCTGATTTAAGTAATGAGTTTGGTTATGCAATAGAAGATTTAAATATATCTTATTGCATAATTTAGTTAAATGCAAACAGGTGCTTTACTAGCACCTGATTTTTCAATGTATTCTTATTCAACTTCATATCTTAATTTTCTTTTTTATCCTTAAAAGATAATTCTCACCCCCCCCCCCTTCTAATAAAAAAAAAATCTTTTAGAACTTGACTGAAATCTTAAGGTCATTTTATGTTATTAACTGTACATCTGCGTTTCTCAAAGGAAAACATTTTTTTTTTCTAAATATTGCTATTTTTAATCTATTTTATCTTTGCTAAATTTACATAATTTAAATGTTTCTTAGCTTCAGGTATGTTCATCAATGCATAAAATTTGCATCCTACATGCATATTAACGTGACCTAGACTAGACTCACAATGTCTCATGGTGACTGGTGAGATAAGACTTAAAAATAGAAATTACTTGCATACAATAATTTGAAACACTTTAATTACAAAAATGAGAAAATATTAGATTTGTTCTCAAAAACCAATTGGTTTAAACTGTGCCAACCCAGCTCGTAACAGGATAAAATCATAATTCAAAGACCCTGATCACAATTTGGGAATGCGAGAAATACAAAGGCTTATTAAACCCAATAAACACAGAGCAAAAAATAACTCATTGCCAATTATTCATTAGCATACATAACAAAAAGAAATCAATGGAGAAAATTAAGAATATTTTATATTTGAGGCTTTGAGGAATGATGAAATCTTTAGTAAATCTCAAGTAGTCAAGCAATTTTAATATTAAAAGTACATTTTTAGCTCAAATCTGCACTTCTGGCTATATATCCATATATAACAATTAATGGCTTTATATGAGCCTTTAAAAAAAGGGGGGGGAGTGTGGAGGGAGAAAGAAAAACTTAGATTTTCTCTAACCAACTAATCATAGAAAAATTAGTAGTATGTAGCCATGTAGACTTATAGCTTATACGAAAAGTTGGGTTGATTAAAAAAAAAAAATGTTTGTTATGTTAGAAATTTATTAATTCACCATTTTTCTGCAGTTTTGCTTGTCGCTTCTGCGTAACTTGGATTTCGCATTTTTGAATAATGTGTAAAATAAAATATTAGGGAAAAAGAATAAAAAAACCAGATTGAAAAAAAAAGCATGGTTTTTTAAAAAAAAACCATTTGGTTTAAACCATGGTTTAAACCAACTTGGTTTAAACCAAACAACCCTGCTACTACTGATGTGCTAATTTTTTATGTAGCAATAATACTAAAATGCTTAAATATAAATAAGTTAAATTTGCAATATTAATAATTTTATGACATGAATTATGATTTTTGTTAAAAATGTACGAAAAAATTATAAATTGCAAATTTATTTATTAATTCCTGCTTCATTGAAATCAAAATTTTAACTTTTTCTTCCAAGTAGTTTTCAAAGTATGATTAAAAACGACAAAATGTTCATTCAAGGGATCATCTAAAATGGATGTGACTAGATATTTTGATACTCCTTACTGTATCCTGGAATATAGAAGTCTTCAATGTCTACATGAACCGCACATGAAATGCCACAATCAAGAAAGGGAGTCTCTCGGTCAACAATCGAGTAAAGAACTTCAACTTTGGTGTATCCCCTAAAATATACTCTTTAAAAAAAAAACATAATTTCTCATAAATTTATCGTACGAATTGTGTGAAAATATATTTTTAGGCAATTTAAAGAATGTAAAGTTAATTTATGGTGTACAAATTGGTTATTGCTAGTGAATTAAACAAAGCTAGGGTTTGTTTTAATATGTAGATGGCCCTGAAAGCAAATTTTATATGAATCATTTAAAAGTAGACTGTATTCCCAATAATTCAGTAAAGTAGCTTATTTCTTCTACTTTTATTTGTCGAAAGGTTTGTAGGCAGTGTTTCCCTTTTTTTATTCTTTTTCTATGACTGTACAGTATATGCTACTAGCTAAACAATCCAGATATGCACGTATTAACTATGGTGACCGGTAAAATAAATATAAAATGAAAATTCTAAAATTATGGAGATCACAGTAATGAAGCTCTGAGAATTTATAAATCGTTCAATATACAAAAATGAATAAATACAAAAGACAAAATAGTTCTAATAAACATTTTTTAAACTTTCTTACCGTAAATTTGAAATCGTGCCTAATTTTATCCCTGCCATTCATGCTTTTTTAAAAAAGAGATTTAATGAATATTTTATGGTACAAAGCGCTATCTAATGAATTTTTATGGTTAAAAAATAAATATTAATATTTACACTGTTTTTCCTTGTTTTTTAAAACTAACGTATTCTTGCTTCTTTTACAACATTTAATGTATAATAATAATTTTGCTGTTTTACAATTTTCTTTCTCTTAAATTTCACGTGTAAGTATAGTTTTTATGCAACAATTTTCAACATCTTCCTGTTTTAATACGTAAGATATATTTATGTTTAAATTTGAAGTTTTTTTCTGTTTATAATCGACACGTGTCAATACATTTTTTAAATTTTGAATTAGCTTTTATTCTTTGTCTTTTTTAGTTGTTGGCAACAATTTAAAATATTTTTTTTCTAAAATATGTAAAAAAATATCTCTTTAAATGCAAATTTTTTTTAATTTAAAATGGAAATAAATCCTCATAAATTGTGTCAAATTAAAAAAATAAATAGTCTGCACACCGGAATTTTCTAATGAAAAAATTGATCTAAAAAGGATTAAATTCATATGTATAATTTTTGCCCCTATAACTTATGAAATGGAACTATTTTGACATACTTTAACAGCAAATATTTCTTAAAAAATTAACTCGATTTAAAAACTGTCTGCACCAACGTATTTATCAAATATTTTTCTATAATACCAACAATTGTCATGTTTTTCTTTTGTTTCGTTTTTTGTATGCAGTAGCTCTCTTAATACAGTGCTCAGCAAAAGTTTAGACAATGATCGATTACGCTTCTATTTTCAGAAGTATGTACCGAATGTTTTTAATTCATCTGTCATATATTACGTGTGATTTATCCTTTATTCACGCACAATAAATTTTGAATTTCACATTTTACATAAAATATAATGACAAAAAAAATAAAATTAACATTGTGGCAAAAGTATAGACAATTTGTGTATTTACAGAAAAATAACTACAAATTAAAATCGAGTTGCACCCGCATTGTTTGCAGTTAGTGCAAGAAAGTGGCTTTTCATCGAAAAAACTAAATGCTGCGTATCTTGGGGGTCTATTTCGTACCAAACATGTTAAACAGCAGCTCGAACCTCATTAAAAGAAAATTATAGCAAAATTTTGCATAAAAATGTCGACTTATGATGTTACAAATGTTTTCGATTGGGTCCGGATCAGAACTACATGCCGGCCAGTTGAGATCAATAGTACTTTCAGAGTTAAACGAAGTTCTTCTTTTGTATGCAACATGAATAGATGCTAAAATCCATATTTTAGATCAACAAAAGTTCCCCAAATGTCTAATAATTAATCTCCAACGTACATACGTAGTCTTGTGTTGTTTGGCAACCAATGAATAACTCCACAGATACACGAGGATTAAAGCTAAGTGAGGACCAAATTATTTAAAAGTCACCTTCTTTTTGTCGACTTAATAGAGTCCCAGGATCTCAATTTTAGTCATTCAAATAGTAATCCCATTTGTATGGGCCATTCAAATTCCACTGTTTTTCGTTACTGAATATCATAGCGTAGCATTTGAGTGCATATGACGTATGTTTGCAAGTTAATTGAATTCTCGCCAATTTATAGCGATATTTTAAAGCTGATTGTTTTATCATTTTCATGTAAATTGATTTACATGTTTCTTTAATTCATCTACGAATCATTTCCGTCACCACAGAAAGTTCTGACTTACTTTTAATGGGATTAGCAATCATTACTTGTGTAAATGTCAGTTTCTGGATATTTTTGTCATCTCATTTTCTCGTCACACAAGATCTTCCAGATTATGTTTTGTTTTGAAGGAATCATCCTTAGACTACACTTCATAGACAGACCACTTTGGACGATTCAATGCTGCTGGAATTTCTGCAACAGTCTTCCCTTTCCATTTTAGCTTTCATACTTCAATTACCTCATCTAATTGCATATATTTAGCTCGCGGCATCTTCACTAACTGATGCTATATCGAGGTATAATTAAATACTTCAGACATGTGACATAGTAGCTTGGAAATTTGCATTTTTCCATGAACAGTTGGCTAAAAATCAGAAAAGTGTCTAAACTTTTGCAATATGCAAATTTTACTTTTTTCAATAAAATTAAATATTATCTTATATTATAACCATTATTTTTATTCTACATTGTATAAAATATATTTTATATAATATATAAGTATAGCCATTTGTAAAACTCTCGTGTTCGTATTTTTTATTTAAAGGTTAAAAAACACCAGTGTCTAAACTTTTGCTGAGCACTGTATTAACGGAGAAAGACATCAGGTCACAAAAAAATCATTATCAGTGGCGGTGACAGTGTTTCTTACATTTTTTAGAAAAGAGATATTTATTATAAATTTTTACTGTCTACAACTTCTATTTACTCATGGAAAGTCCACTCCACTTAGTTCATTGCGTTGGAGTGTATTTTCTGTTGTTAGTGTTTATTATAAAACAAGATATATTATTATCTCATCTTACTCTTTAACGAGAGATTAATTTGCAGATCTAATTTTTATATAAATTTATTCATTTAAGAGTTCTTCACATGTTTGTAACAATTCGTATCCTGAATACATGGATTAAATTTTTGTGCATTTTGCGGCATAGCTACATAGTAGGAACACGAACGGTGACCATATCTTAGAGGGTGTTGTATTTCATTGAAATTCAATAAATATTATTCCAGTTTTCCACATTCGTTGTGTTTGTAATTTTCTATTTACATTCTGATTAGAACACAATGAAAATAAGTTGAAACACGTCAATTTGAAATATATTTTAAATGTTTTAGTATTAAGGTGACGTCTTATAAGCAAAATAATTATTTATAATATAAGTTCTTACCGTTTCGTTGTAAAATATGTATTTTTATCATTATGATATATTTATTAATGAACGTAATAAAAACTTAGTGTTGTTTTATTTCACATTCAAAATAAAACGTTCTCAACAACGCTAAAAGAATGCTTTGCATTGACTGCAGCTGATATTGAAATTTATCTCATATTCTGATGTCTTCTCTTACAATCTTGTTTCCTATGATATATTTTTTTTAGATTCAGTTTATTGTTTTTCCTCATAGTTTGTGCTACTATTTAGTTTTCATTTATTTTTTCTACATCTAAGTAACAGATAAGGAGTGAAAAAAGGATAATTTTTCATTTTTTTACACCTTGAATAAAAAAAAATAATTTTCCTTATTTTAAAACCCTTTTCACAAAATTTTGCAATACGGCTACGCTAAAACTTCTTTTAAACGCTACATCAAAATTGTTTTTTCTTGTTTGCATCACTGATTTTAAACAGTACATCCTTTGTAAGAACGAAAGAGGATGCAATTAGGATGCAATTACAAGGTGAAAAGAAGTTCGATCTTTTCCAGATTAGTTTATAATCCATGTAAAAAAAAAAAATTATCTGTATATTCTATATCTGTATTTGTTTTTACATTCAAATCAAATCCTGTTCAAAAAATATACTGGAAATTAAAACGGTAAAAAGAAAAATATATATATATATATATTATGGAAAATATTGTATTTTTTTCTTTTTTAATCCTTGGCTAACGCAAACATTTTCCCCAGAAAGGTATTAAATACCTACCTATAAGCATGATGTGCAATGTGGATGAAGCCAATGAATATATATAGGGTGTCCAGAAAATAAAACCCTGATTTCAAAACTATGTTTCTCAAAAACAAAAATCGATAGAATTATGCGGTAAACTGTTTGTTTATTGGGTATGCTTTAAAAATCTTCAACAGAAGTTATGAATGGTACAAATTTTGAAAAGATTGCGCTCTTATTGCAAAGAATACTTGATTTGACATTTTTCTTATTTTAAATTGCTTGCGCACTGATAAAAAAAAAATCCGTTAAATTAATGGCAAAAACTGCTGGCAGCAATGTTGCCAGCAGTTTTTACCATAAAAATGGCAGTAAAATTAGATGTATTTTTTTTTAATTAGATCCCATTTTATTGCAACTTTCACGGCAAAAAAAAATGTGAAATATTGCTGCCAGCAGTTTTTGCCATAGGTATAGCGATGTTTTTTTTTTCTGTGCAGAGAAGAAGTTTTTTGGCGCACAGTGCTATATTTCAATGATTTTTTAAACTTATTTTTTCGAATTCCAAAATATTAAAAATTTAACTCCGAAAATCTTTAAAAATATTAAGTTAAATATTCTTTACAATCCGAACACAATATTTTCAAAATATTCATCGTTCGAAACTTTTGTATAAGATTTTAAAAGCTTATCTAATAAATAAACCTCGTACCGCATAATTCTCTCGATCTTGGTTCTTTAGAAATTTAATTTCGAAATCGGGGTCTTATTTGCTGGACACCCTATATGCATCTTGAAGGTACATGCGCGCACATACTATGCATATGTATGTGGGAGAGAAAAGTCTACGCCCGAGAAAATTGCAAAAAATGTACACATTATAACTGTACATTATGCTTACAGTTATAATGTGTATTAAAATAACTTTGATGCATAATCATCAAAAACATAACTCGTGATTTACCAATAAGAAAGATCCCATTAGTTTAAAATAAAAGTATGTATTTTGATAATTATAAATAGTCAAAACTGCAAAACTGTGCTGCTATCAAGCTTGAAAATTATTCATGAACGGGCATATTCATTAAAAAGACATTCATAATTTCATTTGAAAATCTATTTTTTAATTCGAATAAAGTAAACACACATGATTTTATCTAGTAAAATATATTTTATTGCAAATTAGAATGTAATACAAAGATGCTGAATGAGTTATAGTTGCCATTAAAAAATTCTCACAAAAAATTGGATACATTAATACCGAATGGTACTATTTTATTGTAAGGCTTTTTGTTATCAAAGAAACTTTTTATTTTCAAACCTAAATTTAGATAATGGTATATCCTTTCCCATCGATTTTCTTTGAAACTCACTTTTGTGTTTCTTATTTAAGATGATGAAGATTATCTCTTACTTTATTACTTCAATAAATCTTTTATATTTTTGACTTTGAAGCATGCATAAAATCCGCTATTTATGTCTTCTTTTGTCTATAAAAGATAAATGAAATGCCTCATAAATATTTCTTTAAATTAAGTTCTTTTATTTAAATATCTAATCTTAAAAAATAAATTTGCTAAGATGTTATAATAATGACAATGATATCTGCATTAATAGCATTACCGACAACATTTCGTCAAATAATTTAAAAATATAATTATCGATTTCTTCTGTAATATCAGGACTGTTAAGAATATGTTTGTTCTCATATCTACTGCTGCCTGGTTAATCCACTCTAAAAAGTAAAAGTGTAAATTAGACAAATTTACATATATATGTGTGTAAATTCCTAAAATTACACACCTACATGAAAATTACCCACTTTTTGCAAAGTTTTACCTGTTTTTATGTGCATTTTAGCTTAACAAACTAAGTGTGCATTTTGTTATTACTTGAAAAACATAAATAAATGTGTAAATGCTGAAAAATGTCTGAATTTACACAAATTTGTACGTTATTGTAATTTACACATAATGATATACACATAGGTAAGAGTGCAAATTTCTAAAGTCACCCATTTGTCATAAAAAATACCTATTTTAATGTGCGTTTAGCTTATAGCATTAAGTTTGTAAGTTTGTTATCAGCGCATAAACTCATAAAAATGTGTAAATGTAGATTACACCTGAAATTACACTAACTATTGTGTTGAAAAAATTATAAATGCGTGAATTTTAAAGTAGATGTTATTCAGAGCTACATTTTTTATTTTAGTAAACCCATTCCATAAATAACATGGTGTCATTGCATAGTTGTAACAGTATTTTTAAGTAATAAATTAATATATTTATTTATTTTTATAAAATACTCTGACCATCTCTCTCACTCTCCCCGTTTCAGCAGCAGGTGAACATTTAAAAAAAGTTTAAAAAATTTAATTTCGACACATGTAACAAATGTAACAAATATTTTGTTACATGTAACGCAAAATTTTATTCATTTAATTAGTAAATTTTAATTTCGTTTTCCGAATTCCCTTTTAAAATTTGTACATCAAATATAAGAATGCTTCATTGTATAATTCTAGGTTTTGATTAAATCGTAATTTCTTTCAGCCATCGCACAGACTGCTCTTTTTCACAATTTTACTTGTAATTTTCAGTAATAGTGCTAGATTTCATTCTTAAAGCGACATTAGGAAGACTTCATAACGAGGCATTATAATAGAGATATAATCCCACTTTATGCTTATTCATAAAATTAAATTATATTTTTTGTACTGTTGATATTCTTTTTTGCTGCCCCCCCCCCCTTAATTATAAGGATAGTAGTTTAATCTTCACTAAAATCTAAAAACTATTTAGAATTCATTTAATATGTAATATAAAATATAATTCATGTAATTAAGAAAATTCTAAATTCGTATCCTGAGTTATTTATACATTGTGCACATCAAATATAAGTATGCTTGATTTTACCCTAAATTATTTGAGCCGTCTGGTAGCTTGTAAACTTTTATCCATTTCAAAGTTTAACTTGTAATTTTAGTTTAACTTCAGTTCGCAGTGCAATTGATGGTTGTATTCAGGAACTACTTCAACCCCAAGTTAGAAGCGAATCTAGCATATTAAACTAAAATCGTAATCTTCGTTGACTTGGCTTCATCATGTTTAAGTTGAAAATTAATGGTTGGTCCAGCTGATAGCAAGCGCTCTCGTTCAGAAAAATATAGTATATAATAAGTTATTCTCTTATAAAATATAAGGTATGTAATGTCATACGTCCGTATTACATCCAATTTTTTTATCTGATTTGTTTATATTTATGTATAAATGTATATGATACATGTTGGATTATTTTTTACGTATAAGAATTTTTTACACGTATAATTTACTTGCCTTTAAAAAATGTCAACATTACATAACTCCTGATAAATGTCTATTAAAATAACAACTGTTGTATCTAAAGTCATTTATTTCTTGAAAAATTTTCATCTTAAAAAGAATTTATGAATGTATGTTAACAGTAGCAAAATAAACATTAACATCCTTTTTTTCGGAGGGGGGGGAGGTGTTAAATTTTGGTTCGGTTGTGTGGAAGATATTATAGTTTATTTATAAACTATTATAGAAATGTATACCATATCTATAAATTATATATTCTGATTTATAAGTTAAACAATTCATTTGAGTTTTATTTATTTATTGATTTTTTTTTTAAATTATGAAACTTATAATTTTAACTAAGTTTATCATCAATTCAAACTATAGCGTTGCTTTTCAGTTTCTACGTTACATTTCCTAATTTTGAGAAATTAATTTTTTAATTTTTTTATCTTAATTACATTAAATTTTCAGCTGTGTTTTAATTTGAAAATATTACATCGGAAGAACTATGTTAAACTAAAATAGTCATAGTAAAGAATACATAATTTTTTTTTTTTTTGTTAATTATAGATTTACTAAAAATACACAGAAGTAAATTGCAAAAGGGCGCAAATACGTTGATTTAAAATAACTCCAGATCAAAAATTCTGAAGAAAATTTAGATTAAAGTAATGGCTTTTTCTTCAAATATGCATTTTTCCATTCCAATTTTGCCTATTATTACAGAATTTATATGACATAAAACACAGGATTGTATGTATATAAAAAATATATAACAGTTGTGTCATAATGAATATTCAAAATCGAACTTATCGTTCTCTCTCCCCCCCCCTCTACAAAAATATCCCCCGCGGGGTGAGTTTTATACACTTAAGACACAAATGTAATTATCAAATAAATTCTACGAGCATTAATTTCGAAAATTTATAAGTGTCAATTGATATTTGGATATAGATACAGTATTTCTCGTTTTATTTTTTACTATAGCTCATAAATAAAAATACACATTAGTTTGATATCTAAAATTAATTTTATAATATAAAGAAATTGAAAATTTTACAATGTGTCCCATACTTCCCCACTAACAGAGAAGTAATATTTGTACTAAGATGGTTGATGAGGAATATCAAAAACTAATGTCTTAAATGGCTATATGCTGAATTTTGGATCCGTAGCTACTATAGTAGCACAGTTTTAAAGGGAGGGGTAAAGTTCTAAAAACCTATTTATAGGGAGTTTTTAAGAGGAGGGGAGTGAGTGTGATAGGCTGATTTGGAGCTTATGATGCTACACTTGTGATAGTGGATGAGAAGTGTGTACATCACTATGATCCCGAGTCCGAACAAAAGTACTTTTATCGAATCCACAGTTACAAATCTAACCCCATAAGTTAAAAATAAAATTTTCAACTACACCTCCCCCCCCCCATTTTACTACTCCTTACAAATCTGCATGAGTATTGCAGCTACGGTTCTAAAACTAAGCATAAATATATCGATATTCTACATCAACCCATTGAAATACAGATATTTCATATACACTAGACACAATAGTTATTGAACCTCCATCGAATATGCGTATTTTGCATATTACGCAAAGAACTGTGTAAATTACAATAACACAATATTGTGTGTTTTTTGCGCAATACACATTTAACAGTGTAATCACAGAAGATTACACAGATAAATGAGTGAGAATATTACACAGATATATGTGTATTCTTGCGCAATTTACAGGTTAATGTGGGTATTTCATGAGTAATTATTATAACTTTTACCCATTTAGTGTTATCATCAAATTATACACTGAAATGTGTATTTTGAAATTTACACATTAGGTGTGTATTTTGGCAATTTACACACAAATTTACACATATAAACAAATCGTTTTTGTAACAGCGACTTACACATTTTTGTGTGCAAATTTACACTTTTATTTTTTAGAGTGTAAGGCGGACAATTAGAAATCGAAGAAAAAATTTAAATAACAATAATAATAATTATAATTATAATAATTTCTGATATCAATCTGTACATTAAATTACACGAAATTATCTATCGCTGCAGATTACATGTGGTTACGGTACAAACTGTTTACTGATTTTAGTAAATATAACACGAATATTCTTGGATATAGAGCAATTTTTTGAAAAAGTACAAAAAGTTCTTGCATGTTTTTAGCTTATATCACGTAGGATTTTGAACCACATTTAACGCTATATTCAGATAAATTAGCAAAGTGTAACAGAAACAGTATGGCACAAGCGAATTAAGTATATTAAAACTTTTATGAAACATAACTAATTGTATAATTTTTTTTTAACTGCGCATTCAAGAATAAAAATAAAAAATATTGTTTTTTACATTATTTAATAGTCAACACTATGGAAACACTCTTTAAAAAAATCCACTCAAATACTTCTCTATTATTTATAACTTAGTTTTATTAATTTTTTCTTTGAATTTGTATTTTAGATTTAATTTTAGAAATGTAATTGATTTTCTTCGGTGTTTTGGTCGTTTACCTTAATAATAACCATTCAAATTATTGTACTCTTATAAGTACTGCGTGTTTACAAAAAAATAATAATAAACTTTGAAATGCTATTTTCATTTATCTATTTTTATATATAAGAAGTAAAATATATTACAGATGTTTTATTTTCCATGTACAATAAAATAGCCTGCGTTCGACAACAAATCTAATGATTTCTGTTTTATAAATTTACATGAATTTTTATTTTGAAATATTTTTTCTCCGATATATTTAAGGAAATATTCGAAAGTAGATTTAACCCAATTCAAGTTTATAGCGTCCAATTTAAAATATTCAAAAGAAAAAGTAGCTGATATCTAGGTTCAATATATTATCTTTCTTATCTACTGTATTTTAGAAATAAATAATGAGCATTTTTATGGAAAATATATATGATATCAATAAATAGCAAAATTTAACCTATGAATATAAACTTATTCTAAAGAATATGGGTAGTTCTTGATTAGAGTATCAAAAATATTGAAATAAAGCAGATGTTTTCAGTGACTCAATAATCGAATCATTATTTTCTATATCATTTTGTAGATTATGATTAAAGAGATACTATATAGTGTGGGAAATACGTGAACCCAATATTTCTGGAATAGCTACTACTGTGTCAAACATAAAATAGATATCAATAAAGAGAGATAATTTTAATAAATTAGAACATTCCACAAACATATGTATTGATATAAATATACGATATCATTCTGGGTATATATAGAACTGTGCTTGTAATAAATAAATTCTACAAAAGCTATAAAAGAGGAATTTGTAATAAAAAAATGAACTTATTTTCTGAAACATTGCTTATTATTCGATTGGGCAAATATAATAATATATTCAGATGAAAAAAATATTTTCTGCTCCTATTTATTTATAATAATATTCAAATAATTCATTTTCCATATCATTATAAAAGGATAAAAGGATATCATAATAGAAGACTAAGTGATAAAGTATGTATCTCACTTAAAAACATTTGATCTAAACTGCAAGAACAGGCTGAAACAGTAATGGAAATAAAAAGAAGAGTAGCAATTTACTAGTTGCTTATTATTCGATTGGGCAAATATAATAATATATTCAAATGAAAAAAATATTTTCTGCTTTTATTTATTTATAATAATATTCAAATAATTCATTTTCCATATCATTATAAAAGGGTAAAAGGATATCATGATAGAAGACTAAGTGATAAAGTATGTATCTCACTTAAAAACATTTGATCTAAACTGCAAGAACAGGCTGAAACAGTAATGGAAATAAATAGAAGAGTAGCAACAAAAAATAAAGAAATATTAACATTAAAATATGTGTTTTGGGGACGTAATCTAATAAATAAGAAAAAAATACAATTCAATCATTGAATGTATACATTAATCATGTATGTATTGATGGTGCAAAAACGTGCACAATGAATAAACTAAATGAAAAGTAGAAATTGGCAACGAAAATGGATTTCAATTGTAATCAATCGGTAAGCACATCGAGATTAGAAAGAATGACAAACATTGAAATAAGAAATCAATTAAATATGAGAGTAAGTATTATACAGAATATAAATGAGAGAAGGAGCAGATGATTTAGAGATGTCGAAAAGGTGGTAAACAGCAGATTGCCTAGGCCACTGATAAACTTTCAATCGGAAGGATGGAACATAAGAGAAACACCGAAAAAACATTGGAACAATAATCTGAGACAGAATATGGGAATTTATGGACTTAATGAGACAGAGGGGGAGGATAGAAGTCAATGCCGAAAATAGTTTAATTTGGCTTTTGTTGAAAAAAGTCTAATATGTGGAAAAAATCCTAAAAAAGAAGAAGAATGTATATGTTATATAATTTTTAGTTAATTACCACTCTGTCACAAAAATTTATATTTACAATAATCTCACATGAGCCTCTTATATTATCTTATAGATCATTGTCCTTTTATTAACCTTTCAACTAAAGTGTATATTATACAATTTTATTTAGTCGGCGGCATTTTTATCAAAGATGTTACTTAAAATTAGAATATATTAAAAATGATCTAATTTAATAAAGCATATTTTATTTTCCTCTATGACTGGTGTGAAAAGCAAATTTTGCAAAGTAAGTAATTTTTAGTCAGACTAGATAAACCAGAACAAATTATCACTACAGAAAATGAAAATTTGTAACAGCATTTCCAGATGTTTTAATTTCTTGACTTTCAATATTTGATATTTTTAAAGCAAATTTTATGTATGGTTATAAAATTGAACGAAATGCACGCATTAGAACCTTTAGACTAAATCATCATAGTTTAAAATATTCAAACGGACATAATTAAAAATTATATATTAGCATAAAAGTATCTTTTACCAATCTCCTATGCATAAAATAATCTAGAATAATTGAAAGTTTGTATTATTTAATTGCACAATTATGTAATTTTAAAAAATGCTGCAGGTATATAATTATGAAGATGTTCTGTGTAATTGCTTCTACGAGAAATTACACATATAATGAATAGTTTTATAGAATGGATTAATTTAATTGATCGATTAACTATTATAATTATCTGATATCAATATTGCATTTAAGCATTTTACAAGGTAGTAGAGATCTAGTAATTAAAAAGCGTTAAAAATATATCTATGCGAGAAAATTAAAGTTGGCAAGAATACTTTAAAAGATATCTAGAAATGGCAAATAAATTGTCGTGTAAATATGATTTAAACTTTAAATTGTTTGGCAAGATTATTATACGGCATATGACGCAACTTACTTTTACGGATATAATGTACATTAATAAATCATTTTTTCCCCATTTTTCTCTTTTAATATTTACTTGTAAATATAGTTTTTATGAGGTATTTAAATTCATTCGTTTCATTATTTTACTGTTTTTAATACATAATTATTTAATTCTAATTCGTAAGGTATTTTTTTGTTATAACAATCCCATTTAAATATTTTTTTTTAAGAAATATTATTATTTCCACTATTTTTAAAAATTGACAACAGTTTAAAATAATAATCTTTGCAAAAATCTTCTCTCGAAATGCTGGAAATTTTAAATTAAAATGTAAATAAAACATTAATGCTTTAGTGAAAAAAAAATGCAGTCTACGCACTGAGAACATCTAATATATAAGATGATCTAAAAATGGTTAAATACTTATATATCGTTTCTATTCCTATAAAATTTCTTTAATGGACCAATTTTGACAAACTTTAATATTAAAATTAATTATTCAATTTAAAAACTGTCAGTATCGATGCGTTTTATAAACATTTCTCTATAATACTAAATGTTGCATACTCTTGTATGTTTTAATTTTGTTAATATTAATAAAAAAAGTTTCCTGGTCCAATAATAATAATAATAATAATAATAATGTCATCGGCCGTGACAACGCAAGTTATTTAGTTAATTTTAACACTTTTAAACAAAGTTGAAATATGTTTATGCTTTCTGCTTGTCTGGGCGTCTCATCGTGCTCTAATGTCATAGATTTAATCTAATTTTTGTGAGATCTTTAAAAGGTATTTATCATTAGCCTAGCACGAATGCTATTCAAATGAAGTATCTAACATGAATAGTTTATTTGCTGCGACAGTCAATAATTTTTGTTATATTACGGCCTATGAGGAAAAAGGTTCAAATGAATTTTAAAGTTGTTACACCCTTCAAACATATTCAAGTTTATATGCATTTACAAAGTGCACTGAAATGTACCTTCAGTAAAATATCCTGTAAAGGAATAATTATTATTCAATTACATTGCTACACAAAAAATTTCAACAACATAATTCCAAAAAAAGGGAATTGTTTGCGACATATTTTAATTATATTAAACTATTTGATACATATTAAAACATATATATGTTGCTGAGACTTAATATAAGTTATACCCTGCTTAATATGAAGAGCATGGCGTTTTAAGGGACACGCAAATTATTTCAAATAGTATATTCTATCCAAAGTACTGTATATTATCGATTACCAAAAGCCAGCTTTCATAAAAATAACACTAAGACTTTTATGGACATATTATAACCCGAATGATAAATAGCCATTTTCTAAGAAAATAAATGACACCAATTATTTATATAACAATTTAATAATTTATGAAACAAAAATGTGACTTTTTTATCGGAGGTATCTGATTTTTTGAATAAAGCCAAGCAAACATTTTGAAATTAACGGTGTCAAACAAACATAGCAATTATCAGTTTATGTTGTTTACACTACAGAACCCCACGGAATTAGCCCTGTATACATATTAGTAATTTCAGGATGGTAAATACTAAATTAATACAGAGCAAAATTGTATACATACACATTTTATAAATGTTATATTTACCTTCATAAATTGCTTAAGAAATTTTTCCGCAAACAGTAAGATTTCCATCGTAATGTATGTATTTAGAATGCAATTCTGGAGGAGGGGGTTGCCCGTGTGGGAAAATCACCTCCGTAGCAATGAGATGTCCCCCTGGACAATTTGATAATTGGTGTTGTGATGAATAAGAGCAACTTCTATCCCCACCCAGATTTCTAAAACGTCTTTCCCGATTGCATAGAAATCCCTGAGGAAAAGTATCTTAATTCAACACTGCATGCAATTATTCCAGTATATTTCGTCAGAGTGTTTTTACACTTGACCAATTTAATTCACATAAACATCAGAATGGTGGTTAGCCAGAAAGACAAGGCGTAAGAAAGATTTTGAATAAAAAATTATCTTCCACAAAACGTTTAAGTGAGACAAAATTTCGTCCGGGCATGCAAAAACGTAACTTTTAACTGAGAGAAACGTATAAGTCGAAAAAGGTATAACTCAGCCAATTTTCAAAACTTATAACTAGAAGAAACGTATAACTGAAATAATCTATAAGTGGAGTTCTGCTGTGCAACTTTTAATAAAGAAAGATTTAACGCAAAGACAGCAATCTCATCACATTCGTGGCTAGTATCCTAAAATTGGGCGTTAAGGTTTTAATAAGTTAAATAAAAAATTTTCAAAGAGATTTTTTCTTTGTGTTTATACTATCTTTAAGCATTTAAATGTAAGGCAATGAACAGTACTAAAATAATCGAGGTGGGCGACTTTTTACACACAAACATATTTAATAAAACTGACGGCACTACAGACGACATATACACATATTGTAAACACAGAACAACTATCTGGAACGTAGATACATTATGTTCCTTACATAATTCCATGGAATAGACAAGGGGCGCCATCTACCGTTTAACCTGAAAAGTAAAAGTATAAAATACCACAGCTCTTCCCCACTTAGTAATGAAGTCGGTCAGGAGCTCTTCGATGTCTTCTGGACCTTCTAAGTACCTGTGGAGAAGAAGAAGAATTAGTTTTTACATGTTCAGGGGCATCAACTGTAGCACTAGTAGGAACCGACGGTTTTTGGTGAATATTATCAGAGTTAGCTGAATTAGAACTCGAAGAATCAGGATTATGAAAGTCAGTTGGAGTAGGATCTGGAACAACTGGAACATGAGAGTCAACTGGTTGCGGATCTGTGAAACTTGACTGTAAGGGTGGAAAATCATCTTGCTTCACCCTTGTATTTTCACTTCTAAAATTTTCTGTAACATTTTCTTCTGAATTTGGATCATTGGTTAAAGAAATATCTTCTCCTACATTAGTTATTTGATCCACATGCCTTTTCCAAATATTCGAACCAACTTGAACTCTGTAATGTAATTTTCCTTCTCTTGCTACAATTCGACCAATTTTCCATTTGGCTTCTGGAGTATAATTTCTTACAGCTACTTTCTGGTTGACTTCAAATTCTTTTACTTTAACTTTAGATTTCCTTGCAGTTTGCTTTTCATGAACAAAATTTGCAACATTTGGCACGATCAAATCTATGTTTGTTCTTATGTGACGCTTTAGAAATAAAGATGCAGGACTTTCCCCCGTTGTAACATCTGGCATCTTCCTGTACTGCATAAGAAAGTTATTCAGCTTCATTTGTAAAGTACCTGGTTCAGACGCTAAGGCTTTTAATCCACGTTTGACCGTTTGCACATATCTCTCAGCCTGTCCATTTGTAGATGGATGGTACGGTGCACTAAACTTATGTTTTACACCATGACTTTTTAAGAACATTTCAAATTCTTCAGATGTAAACTGCCTAGCATTATCTGATACCAAAGAAATAGGAAAACCGTATCGTGCAAAGAGAGAAGAAAGACAAATAATTGTATTTTCTGAAGTTGTACTAGGAACTATAAATACTTCTGGCCATTTACTATAAGCATCAACCACTAACAAAAGCATTTTTCCGTTAACAGGACCAAAATAATCAATATGAATTCTCTGCCATGGAGCAGTAGGCCATTCCCAATGATGTGTATCAACTTTAGGAGGATTATTTTTCAAATTTACACAAATAGAGCAATTTCTTGCAATATCTTCTATATCATGGTCTATTCCTGGCCACCATACAAAACTACGGGCTAAAGATTTCATTTTCACTATACCAAAATGACCAAAATGTAATTCCTTTAATATTTGTTGTCGATGGATTTCTGGGATAACTACCCTACAACCTTTTAAAATACAACCATGCTGAAGAGTAAATTCTTCTTGTTTACCACCAAAAAGTAAATTCTTAGGAATTTCTGAACCAGAAATGAGGTGATGAAAAATTTGTCGCAAAAGAGGATCGGTTTTTGTAGCTGAAGCAATAGATTTAGCATTTAAAGGTAAAACAGAAAGTTGATTTATTTGAATGATTTCCGATTCATCAAGTCCTTCATTTGAATTATATTCGTGGGGCAAATCTTCACTACGTAATGGAAGACGTGAGAGTGCAACGACATTACCGTGTTCAGTAGTTTTCTTATAGCGGATGTCATACTGGAACGCTTGTAAATATATGGCATATCTTTGCATTCTAGCAGCTGATAAAACCGGAATACTTTTAGAAGGTGAAAAAATTGAAACTAATGGTTTACTATCAGTAAACAAAGTGAATCTGTTACCGTACAAATATTGAAAAAATTTCTTAACACCAAATATTATTGCTAATGCCTCCTTATCTACTTGACTATACCGTTTTTCGGCATTATTCAAGGTTCTGGATACAAATCCAATAGGCTTTTCAGTCTTGTCTGGCATCACATGCGAAAGAACTGCAGAGATACCATATGGAGAAGCATCCGTAGCTAAGATTAAAGGTAATTTAGGATTGAAATGCGTCAGCACTCTGTCCGAAGTAATTTCTCTTTTTATTTTTTTAAACGCTTGATCACATTTGTAAGACCAGTTGAACTTTACATTCTTTTTAAGCAAATTATTCAAAGGATGTGCAATTGTCGATAAATTCGGTACAAATTTTGCATAATAAGTTACAAGACCAAGAAATGCTTTTACCTGGGAAACATTTTCTGGCTTAGGGGCATTTACAATTGCTTCTATTTTATCTGGTGTTTTATGAATACCATGTTTATCCACTTTATACCCACAATAAGTAATTTCATCTGCCATGAAGAATGATTTTTCCTTATTTATCCGAATATTATAATTTCTCAACCTTTCTAATACTTGCTTTAACCTTTGCAAATGAATTTCGTCCGTTTCCCCAGTTATTCCTATATCATCAATAAAAATTGTAATTCCCTCAATTCCACTTAAAATTTGTTCGATTTTTCTTTGCCATATAGCAGGAGAACTACTAAGACCCATTGGTAATTTAAGAAACTGAAATAATCCTTTAGGTGTATTAATGGTTAATAATTCCTGGGATTCCTCATCAACGGGCAATTGGAGGTATGCTTGATTTAAATCAATTTTTGTAAAATGAACACCACCACTTAAAGTAGCTAACATATCCTCTATTTTAGGCAAGGGATATTTTTCTACTTTCAGATATTTATTTAATGTGACTTTAAAGTCTCCACATAAGCGTATTTTACCATTAGATTTTACCACTGGAACAATCGGGGTTGCCCACTTGCTATTTGTAACTGGTTTAATTATACCTGCTTCTTCTAATCTTTGTAATTCCTCATTGACTGCAGCACGTAGTGCATAAGTAACAGTCCTAGCTTTACAAAATATGGGTGTAGCATCCTTTTCAAGGTAAAGCTCTGCCTTTAACCCTTTAATTTCCCCTACTTTATCAGAAAATAAATCAGAAAAATCATTTAACAATTCTTGTAATTTATCAGAATAATTTACAGTCTCATTAACATAAACAGATCTTAAATTATGTGGAAAAATATCGAATGCAGAGGCCCAATCGCGGCCAAATAATAATGGAAAAGTATCTTCTTTTATCAAATATAATTTTAACTTTTCTGTTTTATTTTCATAAGTAACATTTACTTCAACATAACCTACAGGTTTAAAAATTTCACCAGTTGCAGTTTTTAACTGAACATCTGGAGGAAATATTTTATAATCAGGAAAAATTCTGCGAAATCTTTTTAAAGGAACAGCAGAAATTCCCGAACCGGTGTCCAATTCCATATCCGCTCTGGCTTTATTTTCAATTAACACAGATAATTTAATAGGATTTGCACCTGTATTTTTTATAGTTAATACATTTACTGTATCTACCGAATTTACGTGTTTTCGGAAAGTTTTACTTCTACAAACCTTTCCAATATGGCCTTTTTTCTTACATATTTTACAAGTAGCATTAATAAATCTACATGAATTGGCTAGATGGGAAGTATTTCCGCATCTATAACATTTTAATTTACTTTTATTTGCTTCAGGAATTGTATTATTTATATGATTGTTGACTTTTGACTTCTGACAGTCGTTAGAAAATTTCTTTGGGTGTACATTTTTTGAACTGGAAATTTTATTAATACTGAAATTTTTATTTTTAATTTCAGAAATTTCAATATCTACATTGTGTAAGGATAAAGCTTTCTCCACTGCTTTCTTAAAAGTTAAATCCTCTACTTGCGTAATCAATTTATTTTGAATGCTTTCGCTTTTCAAACCGCGTAAAAATTGTTCAAGTAAATTTTCATTTAATGTATCACCCGTAAAACAACAAAAAGTTGTATTTTTCTTTAATCTAGCAGCGAAATCTTGAACTGATTCCGACTCATTTTGGTAACACTTACGAAATTTGATTCTTTCAATAAATTTGTTGGGGGCGGGGCTTAGATGCTTTATCAATATATCAACAATCTCCGAATATTTTAATGTTTCACATTCTTTAGGGAAACATAAATTACTCAGTAAATTATACAGCTTAGGGCCCATGCAAGATAAAAGGGCTGCAACTTTTTTTTCCTCTTTTAATTCATTCAGAATAAAATTCTGTTCCAGGCGTTTAATATAAGCCTGAAATGTTTCTACTTTATCATCATATTCCTTGAATGAAAACATCGTATTCTTTATGCAATAACACAGGAAAAAAAAAGTACTTTAAAATTCAATGTACTTACCACCCCCTTGTTTTAAAGCTGCTGATATATTCTGGAAAGCTGCTGTTACCTTGTATGTTTGTCGAACGCAAAAACGAAAGAAGAAGCCATTTCTCTTGGGCGCGCAGTTATTCCTTTAAAATTTTTACGGTAGAAACTTTTAACATCTCGTCGCCATTATACTATCTTTAAGCATTTAAATGTAAGGCAATGAACAGTACTAAAATAATCGAGGTGGGCGACTTTTTACACACAAACATATTTAATAAAACTGACGGCACTACAGACGACATATACACATATTGTAAACACAGAACAACTATCTGGAACGTAGATACATTATGTTCCTTACATAATTCCATGGAATAGACAAGGGGCGCCATCTACCGTTTAACCTGAAAAGTAAAAGTATAAAATACCACAGTGTTCATTTTACATAATATACTATAATTAAGTAAAATATTGAGCTGAAAAAATTTCATTCTCTATTCGGTTACTAATTTCTCCCACTCCACAACACGGGATGTAGCTCGCAGATAGTCTGCAAAAATATTTTCTGAGTAAAAAAAAATAATTTTAAAAGACTTTGAATATGAAAACTTAGCAAAAGGCGTTAATATAAAAGATTAAATTAAAAACCATTATGTAATATGATTAAATTAATGTGAAGTAATTAAAGTGGTAAGTCCACTGTATTGTTTTACCAGGTAGGGGAGACCGGGGCACTTTGGCCTTAGGGGTAGGTTGGCCAATTTGATTTCATTTTCAAACCAGTTACCAGATGTCGCCACAAGTCCAGAAATAGGTTAGAAAATCTGTTCCCCTATCCTTCCAGGAGTTTCAGTTGTCTTAAGAAAAGCAAACTAATATCAACAATGATTTTTTACTTATGTCGATCTCGAAGTAGATTTCCATTAAAGTGCAGAAAGCTTTAATGCCCTCAAGAGATACGTCGCAAGAACAAAGTTAAGGAATATTTTGAAAGCTCAATTTATAACGATTCTTTTGATGTAACAATAAATATTAAATGTTGTTAAGATATGTGTAGAATAGCAAATGTATTTCAAACATGGCGAGGGGGCAAGTTGGCCCATTCAAAAAATATGTTAATTCAGCCTGTAGTGGTTGGGTGACAACTAATAGACGCCCTATATTCCGGTAATTATGTAAACTGCCCTTTCTAATACAATTAATCCAGTTAACATAACATCAGGTTTTCAGAAACTGGAATATGCCTTTTAAGTTGGAATGTTTTTACTAACTCTGATTTCTTGCCTTCGTATGTCAGTGATAGACCAGAGCCTTCAAGCACGCATGACAAAGCAATTAGAGAAGATTCTCATGAAACCCAGGTAATTATTAGTAGGCTTATTTACATAGATGTGCCTACCGCATCTTCTTCTGCTCAATGTTGGATAACTCCAACTCCTAATGACATAAGATCATTCGAAAAGGCAGAGCCAAGAAAGATAAATGCTTCGAATAGAATGAAGAGAACTTCTGCTGTCAGCACAGACACCCCTTTCAAATTAGCTCTTGAACAACGACAAAACACAACAGAAGAAAGAAATAGTGCCAAAATTAAAAGTGATATTAAAAGAAGAAATCAGAGCAAAAAAACGCAAAGGAAAGCAATCTGTAAAAAAGATTTTGTTTCCTTTTTATCCCTAACAGCCTGGATGTAGTGGTCCGAATCGTCAAAAGAGGAAGAAGAAATTTATTAAAGAAAGTGACGATGAGGAACACGAAGACAATATCTGCATACGTTGTCTGAAGGAGTTTAATCAAAATATGTCCGGGGAAAAATGGATCCAGTACGTGAGTTGTAAACGTTGGCTCATGTGAAATGTTTTCTAAAAGAGGGTAATGGATTACATTTTGAATGCATTCACTGCAATGATCCCTCTGATTTGTAAACGAAATTTGCGAATAATTTTTCTTTATACATGCATTAAAGTTTCTAAGTAGTTCTAATAGTGAAATATTATGGATTTTATTTAACTTCTAAATAAACATAAAAAAAGAGAATTGCAGGACAACGTGCCCCACTCAATGGGTCAACGTACCCCGTGCATGGGTAGGTTGCCCCACATGACATCACATCATAACTAAATTAATAAAGTTCTTAAAATTTCATATTAACTAAAAATAAGCGTTTTCCCCATGAGAGTAATGTACTAGGTATTGTAAAAAATGCTAAATTTGAAAATAAACAAAATTTAGGTATTGAAAAAAATGAAATAAAAAAACTGGGCCAACAGGGCCCGGTCTCCCCTACCTTCTTTCTTTCACTGACTATATTAATTGGATGTAAACTCAAGACTAAATTGACAAAAGTAAAAAAAATCATCAGGTTATCAAAAGTTAAAACATTTGATAATATAAACATATTAAATTGAAAAGAAAATATTGTTTGGTATCTAGGTAACAATAAAAATTACAATCCATATTTCCAGTGTACAGTCAAAAATCTCGGGATAAAAATTGATTAAAAAAAATTATTTTACAACTGATTACAACTGTAGATTTTACTACTGATTTCTATAGTTTCTCTTTTAAATATATGTTTTCTGCTGTTACGTGCAATTTTTTATTTATATTAGCGTAAGAATAGTCCGTAAAACATACTGCATATTGTTATTCCTACAAAAGCATAGTGTAAACGCATCCGCTGAAAGGTTTATGAAAAAATTATGTAAATGATCCCTTTGTATTATAATTATATTCATATATTTGAAATAAGTTGATTCCACAGTTTCTTATAACGATTTTTTATTTTTTATTGCATGAAACTTCGATATGCTCTAACTCAAAAAATATAAATATATAAAAATATTTAAAATAGAATCATCTAAGACACTATTTCTTATGAAAAACCATTCCAAAATACAAAAAAGATTTTCTTATTTTTATGAAATAACGTATTGAGCCACACTTTGTTAAAGTATAATGTTGCCATTCGGGCTTATAATAAAAGTTTAAACTAAAATTCTTAAGCGATAATTCGTTAGAAGTTTCTAAAATAATAAAAAATAATATTTAATATACTTTTACTTCACTTTGCTAGATGCACCTCAAATAACATACAAAAAAAAAAAAAAGAAGTTCATAAATGCTGTGTCAGTCCTTTCGTTCTTTATATATACCATGAAACTTTATTAAAATACCGTTAATACTTTTTCGTATGGGTAAAGTCTTGTTACATAAATCGTATGAGGAAATTAGAAATTTAATAAAATTTTCCAACGTGTAAAATATGTCTTATGATTTTTTTTCACAGTCTCCTACTTATTCTTTTCTTTTCATTTTCCCTATATTAAATGTCTTTTCCTGTATATGGGTCTGTGCTGCTCTGCCAAATGTATGAAAACACCACATTTGATTTTTAATTTCATTTTACAAATTTTATGAAAACTTAAAATTTTATTGTGTTGTATTTTCTAAAATTTACGCGGACTTTGGCAAAACTGCATTAACATTTTTTTCTACATAATTTAAAATATTTAGAATATCATGATTTGTTTCTTGTTGACAACCTTATGTATTTACACATCAATGTATTTTTTCTGAATTCTCTGTCTTTGAATACTTTACTGATATTTTTTTCTTCCAATTACTTAAACTGTTTAATTATTTTTTTGCATCTCCAAATCTTTATTCAAATTATTTTCTCCAAAGATTATTAAGAAATATGTGACATTGAAATTTAATTTATATTCAAGTATACAATGACTACAGTCAATTTTAAGGTAATTAAAAAAACTTCTTGTTTTTCGTTTAAAAATTCGATATTTTTCAAGACATCAATAGATCTATAGATGGTAAGATAAACAGATATATATTGATATAAATATAGCAACATACATTTTAGAATATATATAGATGTGTCTTTCTATATATATGTAAATATAGGAATATCTATACAGGGTGTATCTAAACTCTTGGGCAAAACTTTAAGGAGTGATAGTACACATCAAGACAAACAATATTAAATAGGGAATTAAGTGTCCCAAACGTCTTCCAAAGGTCGATTTGGTCGATTCATTTGCGGTTTTCACTAAAACTATTCTTTATATCAGTATTATTTGAAAATAAATTTTAAAGGTAATTTTTTAAAAATGCCGATAGAGGGCTCTTTAGACTTTGGGGTAACGAACAACTATTTTTTACCGTTATTTTTTGTATTCTATTAAATTTTTTAAAAATCTTAGACATAGACTTAAATTTTGAGCTGAAAATATTTGAATCGTTGGGAATGGTTAACTAGTGCAAACTTAACTGTGTTCAATGGGAGTGGGGAGGTTCAAATTTCAAATGATTATAAAAAATTGAAAAATCGGTCGATTCATTTGCGTTTTTCGCTAGAGGGCACCTTAAACATTAGAGTAACCAACAACTATTTTTAACCGTTATTTTTTGTATTTAATTAAATGCTTGTAAAAGCTTTCACTTAAATTTTGATCTCAAAATCTGAAACGTTGTGACCAATTAAGTAGCGCAAAATTGAACTGTGTTTGAGAAGTGGGGAGAGTAACATTTTAACTCCTGAACACAGTTCAGTTTGCGCTTCTTAACACCTTCCAACGATTCAGAATTTGAGCTCAAAATTTAAGTCTAGGATTTTGTGAACATTTAATTAGATACAAAAAGTATTTTCTTAAAATAGTTGTTGGTTACACTAAAATTTAAGGCACCCTCTAACAGATTTTTTTTTGAGATTTATCTTTAAATTATTTTTAAGGAAATAGTGATATAAGGAGCAGTTTTATCGAAAATCGCTAACGAATGAAAAATTTTTCACTTTTTTTTTATAATTATTTGAAATTTGAACCTTCCCACTCCCACTGAACACAGTTCAGTTTGCGCTACTTAACCACTCCCAACCATTCAGATTTTCAGCTCAAAATTTAAGTTTATGTCTAAGCTTCTAAAAAAATTTAATGAGATGAAAAAAATAAAGGTAAAAAATAGTTGTTCGTTATTCCAAAATCTAAGGCACGCTCTATCGAAAATTTATCTATCTTTTTGAAATTTATCTTTTTAATTTATTTTCAAGACAATACTGTCATAAACAATAGTTTTATTGAAAATCGCAAATCAATTGACCAATTTTTCCATTATTTATGATTATTTGAAATTTTGGACCATAAACTTCAATGGCGGTTATCTCGTTCAGAAAACGTTTGGGACCCTTGGTTTCCTATTTAATATTGTTTGTCTTGATGCGTAATATTAACTCTTAAAGTTTTGCCCAAGAGTTTAGATACACCCTGTATAAATACATTGATGTGCAGACACATGGATTAAAAGATAATCATCAAAACCTGTTTTGGGTCTCAAGAGCCTCGCCTTTTACCAGGTATTGCAATTTAGAAATATGTTATATATAATTTATTGTTTCTCAGTCCTTATAAAATATAAAAGCAAACCAATTAATATATCTCCTAATTCAGATAATTTTTTAATATTTTATATTCAAATATTACTTTATTTTTCTAAGTTCAAATTTTCTTAAAAAATTAGTTATTTATTTGTTTACCTGCATGCTCTCCGGGCAATACTTTAGCAAAACTATTAGTTTAAAAGCTCCTAAAATATTAATAATGATATAAAATTAATGATATAATATTTATTAACAATTTATTTGTTATATAAAATTAGCAATTTTACAATATTTATTTTTCAAAGTTTTATAATTTATACTTAACTTCCAAATAAATAAATAGCTTAGAAATAAAATATTCGTTTAAGATAAGGTAGTTTAACATTATTATGAGTATTTTGGGTGGCTCTTTGGCAAATAATTTTGCTACAGTACTGTGCGTAGTGAAAGCCAACAATCAATTTAAATTTATCCAATTAAAATTAAACATAAAAGAAATCAACTTTCAATATATTTTTACTTTTAAAAAACAAAATATAACAGATATTAGGTGTTCTATATATTAGGTTGGGTTTATTACTAATATATTTTAAAAGTGTTGTAAATCGAAATATTACCAACTTAATAATAATATTATAAAATAATCAATGACTCACATTTGAAATATTTCACAAAATTTTCATATTTAAATAAAACTTATAAACATATTATTGATATTTGTATGTGCATATCGTAAAATTCCTCTAAGTATTCTAAATTCATAAAAAAAATTACTTAATAGTTGACATTCCCTGTTTCTATTGCCGTTGTAGTTTTTAAATTTTAATACACTTCGTTACATGTTTATAGATGTATGACTAAGCGGAAATAATATTTTTCGCGGCACGAGAAAATGTTTGATGTAAGATGAAGCATACTGCATGTATTTTATTTTTTAATCTTTATGCACAATCTAATGTAAAATATTTTCTTTAATTACCTTTGCGTGTAAAATAAACGATATCACCTTAAGAATTCCCTTTGTATAGTCACATTAAAGATATAAAAACATTATTTTACATTTTAACATTTATTTTTTGAAAATGTATGCATCACTGGATAATTACTACTTGAAATTGAAAGAGAAAAGCTCTGTACTAGGGTTTTATATCATTATCAGTCTCCAGAAGACCATTTTGAAAGTCTTACATTTTAGATTATGTTTAATTATATGAATATTCAGATGTATTTAAGATTTCTAGAATTTGCATACACCGAACAGAAAAAAAAATGGTGGCGAATTTTTTCATTCTAAAATCTTTTCGAACAGTATTTGTAAATTTATTAGTATTTATATTTAGAGAAACTCGTATACATATCTAACAAAGTTTTCTTTTTCTATATCCCTATCATTTCTTTATAAATATATTAAGATGTACTATTGGAAATAAAAAAAATTTGGAAGATTTTCGAATATGATGAAATTGGTTGCGGGGATTTTTTTGGGTGAAGAATTTTGAGTTGGGTCTGATTTCATTGGTTTTTATATGGGTCCTGTCTTCAGTAATTTTAGGATGTATCTGACCAGGCAAAGTAGCGCAAAAATAGAATGGCGTATTTTGCTTTCTGATTAACAGTGCTATTCGTTTTGCATTACTTTTATTTACCATATGTTTCTTTTTTATTGTAAACTAAAAAAAAATTCTCTTGAAGAATTTCAAGAATATATTTTCCGATGTCCGATCCGCAGCTTCTTTGCATGCATCATTGTAAAAAGAAAGTACTTTTGAAAGTATCAAAGTTAGTCTTAATTTCAATAATAAGCTGCTACCAGAAATATTTTTACAAACTATTATTATGTTTGAAGTCATTGATCGAAATTGTTCTAAAAAGTATAAACACCTTTCGTATTATACTATATTACAGTAATTCATATATTCATTGATATTCGTAGATTATTTAAAGGAAGCACTTTTAGAAATTGAATTATAATCACATTAATAAAACATTATAAAAAGCATTAAAAACATTTCAAAATTTTACTAAATTTTCATATTAAAACTACACTTTTCGTCATGCACTGTAGGGCTAAAAGTGACTTGCCATTTGCGATTTTAGGCGTTTTAATAAATAAATCGTCAAATACATGAGAGATTTTTCTGAAACTCCCTCATGTTTGTAAATCACACGTTTGTAAACAGAATAGAGTTTTTCCCGAAATCTCATGCGAACCGTCAAAAAAGGAAAAAATAAGGAATATCTTTGAGATAATCCTGTCAAAACTAATGTAGACAATTCTTTCCAACTTCAGACTATGAATAAGTGGCTTAATGTAATGATCGTTGCTTATTTAAATGAGGATAGTTTGTATACACGAAGAAATATTAAAGTTTTTTTTAAAAAGGTCCCGAATTTTGCAAAGTTTCTTCCTTATAATTTTCAGCGATCTTAATTTTTTTAAAGCATTCTTTTAAGAAAATATGACAAACAATATTGTACAAAATACTCTGTAAACAAAGTTAATAAAGTTATAAAATTGTATGAAAAATGAGCAATTTTAATGAATAATGTTTTACAACGCATGCCGGAAAGTACTCTAAATATAATTTCCATAATGTGTTTCATAAATGTAAAAGAGCAACTTTTGTGAAAGTCTCAAAAACATAGCTTAAAATTTATGAAAATGTTTGTCGATAGAATCAGTTCAAAGTCTGTAATTCCCAAAACCATGCAAAAAGTTGATGGCCTGTATCCATATATCCATTGATTAGTGTCAATATAGCATACGCAATATTGCATGTATACTACAGTGCATTTCAAAAATTTAAGCAAAATATCAATTTTAAAATAAATTATAAATATTCACTTTATTTCAATATCTGTCTTCTATATGTTAATATTATCTATTTTAACATCATATTCATTGAAATTCATTTTTTAATTTTGTTTCAAACCATGGAGTTTAAGACTAGGATAAAAATAACCGTGTGAAAGTTTAAGCACAAAATCGTTTTTATGCAAATTTTACATTTTAAGCGGTTGCGCACGCAAAATATTTCTGGGTGTATAAGAAGCAGTCAGTTGTTGTTTTTGAGTTAGTAAAAAAGTCAGAAGTCGAAAGAATTTTCAGAGGAAGATGTGATAAAAATCTGGAGTATGAGAGCAAAATGTAAATCTGTTTTTGAAATTGCAAGTGCATTAAAAAAGATCAAAACGAAATGTTCACCAAATTTTGGCTCGTGGTAATGATTTAAACAAAAATTTCGTTCAGGAAGGTCGCAAGTGTCTAGTTTGCATGAAGATAGTCTCATCAGAAATTTGTCTTCAACTAGTAATTATTCCCTTTCGCAAATAAAACATGCAGTTGGAGAACGAGTATAAAAAAAACTGTTCATAAAAGAGTTTTGGAATTCAAATACATCAAACAGCGTAAAATGGCTCGAAAACCGTGTCTCAAATGACACCATAAAAAAGCTAGATTAAACTGGGCCAAAGAGAATATGTCATTTGGTGAAAAGGGGGTGAATGTCACATTCAGTGATGAAAAAAAATAGAACCTCGGTGGTCCTGATGTTTAAATACTATTGGCATGATCTCCGCAAAGGACCCGGGAGTGTATTTAGCCGACAATATAATGGCGGTTCTGTAATGGTAAAGGGGGCTATTTCTTTCAATGGTCAAACATCTCTAGCATTCATTAGTGGTCGTGAAAACTCCGAAAACCACCAAAAGACGCTTGCCAATCATTTGCTTCCTGTTGCCGAGGTTTTGGGGTATGTGAAAGGATTATTTAAACATGATAATGCTTCGATCCATATATCAAACTCAGTTTCTTTGTGGTTTAAGTCGCAAAAAGTGTGTGTTTTGAAATGACTGAGAATTAGTCCTTATTTAAACCCCATAGAAAATATGTGGGGTATTCTCACTCTTGCAGTTTATCTAAATTGAAAGCCATATTCTTCAGTTAAAGATTTGAAAGCTGCTATTTAGAACCCTTGGTTTAAAATTGGACCGAAACAATACAGAACCTCATTTTATCAATGGAAGACCGTATATTTAAAGTAATTCAACGGAAAGGAACAATGATATATTAATTTTTTATTCTTGTTCTGCTAAAGACTAAAAAACTACTTTGCTTAAACTTTTGACACACTCATTTTTGTTGTTTTGATAAATTTTATTATTCAAGATACGTTTTATAGCATAATTCTATTAACTATTTTTTAAAACTACAATTTGTAGCTTATGTGAAAAGGAAAGTAACTTTCATTCATTAATAAAATTTTATTTTGAAATTTTTCGTTGTGCTTAAACTTTTGACACTCACTGTACTATGTTTAGATACAGATCCATTTTTTGCTACCTTTTTGATGTAACGGATTTTGAGCTTATACTATCGACAATTTTTTCAAAATTTTCAAGCTATGTTTATGAGACTTTAATAAAAGTTGTTCTATACTTTAGCTAACACATTATGCAAATTTCATTTTTATTGGGTTCACACATGTGCCGTGAAACATTATTTAATAAGTCTACTTATTTTTTATACAGTTTTACTATTTTTTAAATTTTGACTATAAAATATAGTGTGCAGTGTTGTTTGTCATCTTTTCTTAAATGAACGCTTTTTTTTATATTTAGAACTTGGCAAAATTTCGGACTGTATTTATAAAAACCTTAATTTCTCTACGATTATGCACGCTATAGTCATAAAAATGGACACAGTTTATTACAATAAGCCCCTGAATTTCAATCTACTATTTGATCGAGTTTGATGTATTAGTTTTGACAGGGTTTTCTAAAATATATTCCAGCTTTTTCAATTAGTTGACAGGACCCTATGGAGTTTCGGGAAAAAAAAGCTTCCCGGTAATCTAGAATTTGTATTATTATGTTTACACACCTGAAGTATCAGAATAATTCATCATGCATTTTTCTATGTAAACAAAACGTTTAAGAACTCAAGTAGCTTGTCACCTTCTCAGTAGACATAGGTCATCCGCTGAAGATACATTTCACTAAAAATCCACTATTTAATAGTCGATAATCTGATTTTCTGTTGTTGTTTAAATTTAAACAAATCTCATTATATGTTTATATATATATAAATAATATTTTACGCGTCATAAAAAATCATTTGATGTAAGATAATGAACACTCTATGTGTCTTATTTTCATGTCTTTTTGAATAAATTGATGAAAATTTTTTTTCTGCAAATATCTTCGCACAAAAAATAACAGACATCAACTTAAGAAAATCCTTTGAAAATTCATTTTAGAGATATATAAAACATTTTAAGTTTTATATATCTCTAGTTTTATATAACATTTTAAGTTTTTTTTTAAATTTATGGGTCGCTAGAGAATGACTACTGGAAATCGAAGAATCTGTACTTTTACATCAGTATCAATCTCCTGAGCATCATTTTGAAAATCTTACATTTTAAATTATGTTTAAATATATGAATATTCAGCTGTATCTAAGGATTTTAGTTTTTGCATGCACTAAAAAGAAAAAAAATGTTAAGGACATTTTTCTTCTAAATTTATTACGAACAGAGTTAATTTAATTCCCTAAATTCTCGCGTATCTGTATTTAAAACTTGTTAAATATAGCTAATGAAATTTTGAGCAGATAATTCTATATTTCTCTGTATCCTTATCATTTCATTATAACTATATTAAGATGTGCTATTTGAAATAAAAAAATTAAAAAACATTTTCGAGTAACAAAAAATTTATTAGTATTTTTGCGACAATTGCGTATGGTATGATTTCATTGGTTTTTATGCGAGCGAAATGGGCCTGTCGTCACTGATTTTAGAAGAAACAGAACCTTCAGACAGAACAGGTCATTTTTTTATGAATTTTTATTTTATTTTTTTTTCTATTTTAAAATATAATTTACATTTTTCTTTTAAATTGTAAAATATTATTATTATTATTATTATTATTATTATTATTATTATTATTATTTTTTGTAGGAAATCTATTTTTCGATGTTCGACCCTTAGTGACATGTAAAAAAAAAAAAAAAAAAAAAATATGTGCCATTGTGAAAAAAAAATTGAAAATATCAGATGATAAATTTTAATTTCAATACTAAGCTGTTGCCAGAAATTTTTCTCAGAGTTATTTAAACGCAGTAAAAAAAAGCTCTATAATTCATACATGCAAACTTACGCAAATCTATATGGTAACATAAATTTTATCGATACACTGTATAAAATAAACTATCAAGTGCAATTATTACTCGCGCTCAGGGGTTAGGTATCATAAACATATGTATTATTACCCTTTCGGGAGAAGAGACTGATATACGTGGCATTTAAAAATTTCAGAATTCTTCGTTATTCACGCCAGTTATTATTATTATTTTTTTTTTACCTTATACAATGAGAGCATTTTCGCGATTACAGAAAATTTTCTGTCTTGTAAAAAATGGTGATTAAAGATTAATAGTAAGCATTTCGAAAAATTTTACAGTATTATCAAAAGAAAATCATTGTTGAAAAATAATAAAATTTTGTAAAAAAAAACTATGCAAAACAGGGTTGTTTATAACCGTATGCAAAAGAAGAATATGAATTGATATGAAGCCTTAACAAGCTTCAAAGAGATATGAAGCCTTAACATCAAATATTACTATTTTGTATAAATCTCCTTTTTCGATTTTGCCCTTATCTATATTTATATGGAACTTTACTCGGTACTGAGAATAAAAGGTAGTGCATATTTAAGCTTCATTTCACATTTCATAAAATTAAATTCAACGTACTAATTACCAGTTGATTCTTTTTTATTTCAAAACTATATCCGAAAACAGTTTATTATTTTGCATTAAACACGAGAGAGATTTGTTAAAAAACAAAAAGGATAAAGAGAAATTCGTATGTCGTTAATGATGCTATTTTTTTTCATATTTGAAATTTATAGGGCTGTAAAGTGTGCATCTTTAAAATTGGACAGTTTATATGCCATTAATCGATCTTATTTTATAATTTTGTTTCCATTGCGTTATTATCTAACTATAAGTAAACACGCCAAATTATTATGGTAAAAAAACACACCATTACTTTTAATGAATACATATTCTTTCTAAAATATCCTTTCTTTTAGACATAGTCAATAAGTAGCTGTACTAGATCATATATTTGTTTGAAGGACAAAATAATTAAAACTAAGCAGTAAAAATTGGTAAAACTTTAATGTGGCGTTATTACCCCAAAATACCTTATATTTATTAGAATAATTTTGATGTGCCAAAATTGTATTAAAAATATTTAAAAATATTCCAGAAATTACATTTTATGTATAAATTATCACGCATTGGAACATTTGAAAAATATGTCATAAATCTTTACGTATTTAAAGAATATATTTTCTATCTTTGAAAGTCACACCAATAAAACATTTGGGGAATATTCTGTGGAATGATTTATAAGTCCAAAAGTGGAACTTTCGTATGAAAAAAAAATCTTATCTAAGTTTTTCTATGTGATTCTTCTTTAAATAAAAGAATTCATGAAAGACCATGTCTTTTCTTGGAGATGTCATCTATGAAGACAAATAACTGCTGAGCTGAAAATTTGTATGGATCTGCTCTGTGGTTAAACTGACAAAAAGGAGAATAAAAGAGACTTTTATATAGGCACAATCTCGATTTATTTTTGGTAAAATTGGAAATCAATTTAAACATAAAGCGAATGCATTATTGTTGAATTTAACTTTTTTTTTTTAAATCGTAATCATTTATTTGCAATATTGTCTTGTAATGAATGAAATTTTTTATTATTATGTTTATCTTCAATATCGATATGAACAGATATAATTCTTATAAATAAAAGAATTGTGTGAATAAATCTTTTTTAACATAAATTAATTGAAAAATCTGTATTATAAATATAGTTTATGGATTTTTTCATTAAAACTGTCCATTTTTATATCAATGTTTAGCTTTAATTTGTTTTAATGCAGAATAATTTATCTAACCGTAAAATTAAAAATATATAAAAAAAGCATATTTATAAATACATAATAGTAACTATGTAAAAGGATTATAAAATATCAACTTTGAAATATGAGTATATATAAAGTTCTTTTGTTAAAATAAAGAATGATTTCACAAAGCGTATATTTATGTACTTTTATGAATTTAATTTTTGTATGACCAATGCTTACTCAATGATATTGTTTATATTTTTTCATTTCACTTATTTTAGATTAATTTTGTATGACCGACGTTTACTAAATGATATTGTTTATTATTTTTTTATTTATTTAATTTTTTTTTTGCATTTTCGCTACTTTAGATCAATAAATACACAGTTTTTGGCTTTTAGTGGCAAAAAAAAAAAGTTTGTAAAATCTAAATATTTATTTGTAAGATTATTTTTACATTTTCGTATTTGTTGAATCACGTAAAGCTTACTTTTAAACATAACTTATAGGATACAGAAACCATAAAAAATATTTATCATGAGTCAAATAGCTTTTGAAATAATAAATAACAGAATTTGAGAAATTTAAGTTATAAGAATTATATTAGCTATTCTTTTTCATATAGCTCCAAAAAGGTTTTGGACATTCACAATAACTTATTATATAGGGTGATCTAAAAGTCAGGACGAAATTTAAAAACGGATAGTTCGAAAACAAATCAAGATACAAAGATACGATTTTAGAAAACAGATGGAATAGAAACCGGGTTTTGTGTGGCTACGAAAAATTAGTTATATTGGCAACCAAATGATGGCGCTGTTGGATTTCTGAATTGCAAACTCGACAGGCACTCGAAATAGTGAATTTTAGGCAAGATGGAGAACCACCTCATATGTCTCTGCCTCTGTAAAGCATTCTACGCTCAATATTTGGGGAGGACCGCATTATCAATTGCTACTCTAATCACGCATAGCCTCAAAGATCTCCCGATCTGACACCCTGGAACTTTTGGCTGTGGGGATTGTTGAAGTCAAAAGTGTACCTCGACTAACCGGCATCACTAGCAGCATTTAAAAATGTCATCCGCCAAGATGTATCTGCCATAAGTCAAGAAATGCTACTGTATGCTGCTAACGGCGAGGTGCCTCGTCTCACAGCTGTACTCCTGAATGATGTTCAGCACATTGAACATTTACAGATTTATAGGGTGTTTATTAGCTGAATTGTAAATTATTAACATTTTTTTCATTTGAATATCATCTTTTGGTGCATTAAATAACTATCGCGCTAGCTGATGGTTGCCGATAGAACTATATTTTTTCGTTGCCACACAAAACTCGGTTTCTTTACATCAGTTTGGTGCAAACTGTATCTTTGTATCTGGATTTGTTTTCGAATTATTCATTTTTAAAGTTCGTCCTGACTTTTGGATCACCCGGTATAACACCGAGTTTGCGAATTTCGTTTCGAAGCCGGAAATTCACATTTTCTAAAACAAACTTTCAGTGAAACTTTCGGATTTCAGTGATTTATAAATTATTAGAAATTAAACATTCGTTTTTAGAAATAAATTTAGCTTTCATGTCTGCAAATGACTGCAGGTTGTTTTCTTCAGTGAAAAGTAATGAAACTTAAATGGAACTGATGATTGAAAATATTATTGGGATAATTTGGGAAGAATAAAAGGAATTTTCTCAAAACGTCAGTTAGTTGACGGATTCATTGCGACATGAAGAGGCTTTTCATTCAGCGACCTGGGGTCACTTATTTATATTTTCGAAAAACTTATTTTAAAGACATGCAGACTCTTTCTGACAATCTTTCAATTCCTGCAACACTTCTAGCAGATAAAAACTGATATAACACCGACATAATGCGGCTATCCACAAAAGCCGAGAGACAGAACTTCAGTTCCATAAGAAAAGGTTTTGCAATGACCGTTGAGAAGTCCTAATCAAAATCATATCGATAACATTTGGGGAGATATCGCAAGACGAGTTTATAAAAATAAAAGGCATTTTTCCTCAGTATCAGATCTACGATTGAAAATGAATAGTACAAAATCAGTCCCGAACTGTGCCAAAAACTAGTAATGTCGAGGAATGATGGAATATTTGCAATCACTAAACCCATAGGTGGATGCATACTATACCAAGTATTTTTTTCTCCGATTACTATAATTTTTTTCTGAGTTTATATACTGAACTGAAAAAAATCTTATGTATTTTCAATATCGCGAACAGAATGTTAAAGGAAAGTGGATACTTGAGTTCGCAGATCGCATAGAGAGTTTCATTTAATATCTTTTGAAATAATTTATCCTTTAACTAATAAATCCAAATTGTGAATTTATAATGTTTAAATTCTTTAATTTTAAAATATTTATTAATGGAACATTTTTATTTTGATCGAATTAAAAGTGTTCAAATCAAATTATTTAAATAATATCCAATATTCAAAATGTTTTTGAAAATCCGGAAAAATTATCGGACTTGTAAATGAAATTTCATATTTCTAAAATCGAAAAAAATATTAAAATGAAATTTAAAATTCTCAATACTTAATAAATCGCAATAGTTTTTAAAATAGAAAGAAAATTGAATAAAATAATATGTATGA
Organism: Maratus speculifer; assembly: GCA_964019185.1. NCBI lineage: Eukaryota > Metazoa > Arthropoda > Arachnida > Araneae > Salticidae > Maratus > Maratus speculifer. The sequence goes on from OZ025290.1 coordinate 98,020,698, forward strand.
CTGTGTAAATATATCCTTATATATATTATAACTGTGAAAGTGTGTCCGAAAGTTGGAATGACATTGGCTTCAAAACCGATGTATTAATATCTTTGAAGCTTTGTATATAGATAAGTTAAAGCCCGGAAATAACCTCAGGCTAAATTTTAATTGATTTATTCAAATATTTTCCTTAAATATTCAAAATTTCATTATTTTTCATACTGAATCAATAAAATTTTTTTCGATAAAAAATAACCATTTTTCTTTCCCGATGCCAAGAAAATGTAAATCTGGAATAATAATTTCTCCTCTGCATTTAATTTTCAGTTAAACAGTTTCCAAGTAAAAAATTAAAATAAAAAGAATTTGAAGGAAAATAAATATGACGTCATACTTGGAAAAAAGGGGTATTTTAATGTATAAGACGCATGAATAAAGGTCAAGTTAATAAGAGGTTTTCTGCAAAAAATGGCGACATAATTAGAAGTAAAGACTTTGGTTATGTGTACTGAGCCAATACTGGCTATCACACGTCGCTAACGGTCGGGGCTTCCACCGGGTCCCGAAGGCCCCCGCTTTGGCCGTCTACCGCTTCACGAAAGCTGGACCTGACCTCCAGTCCCCGCGACAGAGATACCCACTCAGTACTTATGAGGGTTCGGAAGAGGTCCGAGCGAGGGCGGAATCACCGTCACATCATCGAAGTCTAATCATAGGAGACTCCATGCTCGGCAACTAGTGAGGAATCCTCCACCCCCTCCCCCTTAATTTACCAGCAGCCAAGACTGAGAAAGTCCTATAAAGGCGATCTCTGCGATCTCAGCCAGCGGATGAGTGTTAGTAAAAAAGTGTTAGTTCTGTCATCGGAACGCTCACACGTGGGCATCGCACCCAGGACTGAGTGCGGACGAACAACTTCAAGCTTCAACAGCGAGAAGTAAAAGAAACATATAGGACATCGCATGCACATATCTCGACCACGGACCATGCATGCACGGGTGCAGTAACTCACCCTATGAGATGCTTTGGTCAATAACTAGTCGAGAAGTGGGAAACGCCTCGGACCTCCCCAACAAGTCGAGGACACGTTTCTTCTAGACAAACATATGTGGTTAGTATTGATAGAATAAAAAACTAGGAAAGTTATCCATGTGAGTACTCCGACTAGAGTGTCTCATTGCACACGGGTGGCAGCCACTCCACCCCAGATGGTCAAAGGTACAACGAGAGTCAACTTCTACACGCAGGGGAAGAAGGAAGAGCAAAAATGCTTAGAGGTGCGCACGGACCCAGAGAGTGCGCAGGTGATGAGGCTCTCTCTGAGTCAACCTTCGAACCTCTGGGCATCACAAACATGTAAAACATCACACACATAAAGTGTTAGTAGATGGATACAAAAAACAGGAACGTTATTTCCTATGTTCTCCACTCGGATCCCCCCCCCCCACAAAGGGTCGCTACTCCCTTAGGGAGATTTGTCAGCCCTCATTCTGAGGTCCGACCTCCCATCGAGCAGGGAGGCCAAGATCTGGAGAAAGGAGGAGGAGAAAAGCAAAAACTTAGAGTCCGACCGGACCCCTGGCAGTCGCCTGTGTCCCATTAGTTCACCCCTCCTCGGCCCGTCCACCTGCTTCCGAAACCTCTCTAGGACAAAGCGAACCAGTGGACCTCCAAGCGAACCTCACAGGGAATCCGGATACCAGCAGCTTTTGCATTCCCTTCCGCGGCTCGGTCGCAGCTAGTCGAGTCATGGAGACACCCCAACGCCCCTCCTCGATCAGGCATCACCGCCGTCACTGAGGAGGAGTCACCTTCCCACACACTCGCTCCACAATCCACTGCATTACGCCTCACCCTTCCTGGTCCGCGCCAGCCACCTTTCACCGAATGGTTCTCCTGGTCACCCTCCCGAGTCCAAGACCGGGTTGGTTCAGGACCACAGGGGAGCGCGTGCACCCCAATTAGAAGTAAAGTGAACGAGAAAGAATTAAATTATTAATAAAATAAATAATTTGGAAAATATGACGTCATACATTAAATAACATAAAATTTTGGGTAAATATTGACGTCACATTTAAAATATAATAATTTTTTTTACTTATACTGATTAACAAGTTTGAATATAATTTACATAAAAATGAAAGTTTTCATTCAAAGTTCACGTTATGATTCTCAGTTTTTTATTTGAAAAAAGGGAAACAAAACTGGTTAATGTATATTTTTTATGCTATTTTCTCGTAATATTATAAATGTGAATGTGTGTCCGAAAGTTTGAATGAAATAAACATGATTATAGGCCTGAAATGAGTATAGGGTAATTTTTATTTATTTTATTCAAATATTTTTTTAATAATTCGAAATTTTATTATTTTTCATACAGAATCAATTAACAATTTTCATATAATATTTTATCAGATTTAATCATCTTCCTTTTTTTTGTTGCCAAAAAATAAACAAGTAAGAAAAAACATGCGTTAAACATAGATAATGAAGAACTTTCCAACACTTCTTGAAATCTTCAACAAAACTTCGTAATCCAGGGAAATAACGTATTATTTCCCATATCCAAATACGTATTCCAATAATTTTGAAAAGCCCTGTATTTGATCTGTCTGTTAATATACAGTCTATATAATTTAGTTTAGCAAGAAAAAGAATAACTGGTTGAAATTTTACTTTAAGCAATTTAAACTAACAGATGGAAACATACATGAATACTTTTGTTTAGCCCTGTAAAAATATATAGTACCTTTAATACACGAAAGTATTTTGCTAAAGTTTAGTTTAAAAATAAATTATCTTTAATCAACTTAAATAAAATTTTCGACCATGTATCCAGTTCTTTGCGTGACCGTGTATGTTATTTTATCTATTTTCCACAAACATTTCTTAGTAAACTAAATGCAGTTTATGGTAAAAAGGCATATCATATTTTAAAACCACCTTAAAGTAAATTACGCTCATATTCAGCAAAATTTCCGAGTTCTTTTGTGTAAACCTGTATATCTAAAATGTGTAACAAGTAGCATTTATGTAAAACATATAATATGCATATATCTAGTGAAACTAATCATAGAATACTTAGCGTATATCATAATTAAAAATGCATTTCATACATCTAACAGCCATCTTCCATAATATACAGGACTTCGGATAGAATATACTATTTGAAATGTTTTGTGTGTCCCTGTAAATGCTATGCACTACGTATTATACATGAACTATCTCATAATAATCCTCAGCAACGTATATCAATTTGATTATATAAGAAATCGTTTACCAAAATTAAAATATGTCGCAAACAATTCCCCCCTTTATTTTTATTTATTGGAATTTTTTTGTGTGGACCTGTAAATGAAAAATTATTATTATTTTTGCTGCATCCTTTACAAAATGCATATTTTAGTGCATTTCATAGATGCATATAAATTTGAAGATGATCGACAGTGTGTAACATAGGCCACATTTTCCACATAGACCGTAATATAATGGAAAACTTTTGACTGTCCTTGTAAATAAACTAATCATGGCAGAAACTTCATTTTCAATAGTATTTGTGCTCGGGTAAACGTCATTAACGTCCAAATATTTCATCACAATCGAAGTATTTAGGAGAGTTAGAGTGCGGACAGACGGCCATATGTAGAGACGGCCAGACGGCCAGACAAACCGAATGTTAAGCATTTTTCAACTTTGTTGGAAAGTGCTTATAAAAAACGGAATAATAATTTCTCTTCAGTAATTAATTTTCTTTTGAAAGATTTTTACGTGATATAACAAAAATGAAATAAATTAAGTAATAATTAAAAAAATATCATTGTGACATCATACAACAAAACATAATTCATGTCTAATAAAAACAATGTGCATGAATTTTGAGTAACCACTAGAAGGAGACCAATGTGATGTCATATACTGAAAATAAAATGAATAGTATGCTTTGGTGTTGAAATAAAATGAGATTGAATTATGATATTAAATGCTATTATTTATACAAAATTATATTTATTGTCTGTGCACGGTTTATACAAATATTTTTTTTTTTTAAATGAAATAATTTAAAAAAGAAAGATTAAACAGAAATTGGATAGAAAATGTCAGTAATTTATACCGGGCTATTTCCATGAGTACTTGGAGTGTAAGTCAAAGGCTACGATTTTTGGCTACCAGTATTATAGAACGGAAAAAATGTGATTAATTTTATTAGCACATTCTCATTAATAGAATAAGGCCAAGCAGACTTTTCGAAAATAACGGTGGCTAACAAGCATAGCAATTTATAAGTTATGTGACTTACACTACAGAACCATGGAATTAGCCACCGAAAAGTTATCCCTTCCGTAAATGATGTAATTATTAACGAAAAATAGTTTTTATCATTCTTAAAAAGTTAAAAAATAGCTCAACTAATCGAAAAAAAATTAACAAGTGTTAATTCTTAAAGATCTCCAGTTTAAATAAATTTGAATAATAAGTATTTAAAAAAAATGATGTTTCGGGCTTAAAACATAAACATTTAATATGATTCAGGGAAAATGCTATAACGTGCCTCTGTCAATATCGAAATTAAGCATCGGGAGCACAAAGAACATTGCAAACAAATTTGTAAATGATGATTTGCAACCGAGTTTTGATTCCACATTTCTTTTAGCTTTAAAAAAATACAAATATGTTGTTACTTTTAGAAATATTTTTAATGATAAATTTCTATAAATTTTTATAGTATGCAAAGCAAACATATACAAATTTTACAAAAATACCACCTAAAATACAGTTTTGTAGTAGAATTTTCATAACATTGTTTTTTCGTTTTACGAAGATATATCCGTTGATTTTCATGATATCACTAGTCTCTCCTTTTTGACATTGGTTGAAGAGTACAACTTCACCCTCTCTGTAGCCAGATGACGAGTTCCTGCGGTTTACCGTCTGTCTATCCGTGTTTTAACTCGAATAAATATATTCGGATTCCCCGAAATTAATAGATGTTATTGAGATTTGTCATAGAATGTTCGGCATTGAAAATGAAACATGTAGCAACCATATCCCAATCACGTGGGCACTGAAGAGGAGACTTTACTTTATGGTCTAAGAGAAAAAATCATTTCCGGTCTATTATAATAGCATAATTTTAACGGTAATGAAATTTATTTACATTGTTAAAGTGAACAAGAACATGTTTACTATTGAATATGTTATGTGTAGTATTTATAGTATATGTATAGGGAATTCAAAAGTATTTCATTATATTATGGTCTATAACGAAAAATCATTTGCGGCGTATTTATTAATGTTACACTATTACAAAAAATTGAAATTGATATCAATTTTTGAGATGCACTAAAACGGGATTTCTGTAGAAAAACTGGTGTAAAACATTTTACATTTACAGAAGTCACAGAAAAGAGAGCAGTAATATAACAGTATACAAAGAAAAAACATCCCCAGCGTAATTTAATTGTATTTCACTATTTCAAACATGGTGAAATTAATATGCATTAATAAGATTTACTATAAGATGCCTGCAGTTGTGTATGATTTGCATCACATTTATTGTTCATTTATAGGGACAGATAGAAGATTTCGGGTACAATATCGCATTCAAAGTATGGTCTATTAGGAATTATTGCTGAAGAGCGTTTACAATTCTGGTATGTATTTTAAGGTTAATTAATTTTCAACATAAAGAAGTGCCGGCGAAGTTATGTATTTTGGATTTGCTGGATATTTTTTTATTTTCTAGGTTTAACGCACGATTTTTATTTCTTTGATATGAAATTCTGAAATGTAGTAGAACATAATTTCTGTAAAACATGGGGTGTGTTACGGTGGTTTTATGATAAAAGAGGTTGCAGCTTCATTTACGTGATTGTTCATATGATCAGGCACAACATTTTCTTTTTATTTGTCTGACTTTTTTCAAGTACCCTATAAATGAGAACTTCAAAATTGCCCCCTATAAAATGTGCTAAAATGTGTTTCATTATAAATGTTTTAAATTATCATTAATGAAACGTTTTGGTTAGTTAATGCGGTTATCTTTTATTTAATGCTACGTGAACGGCGTCACGGGTAATAGCTAGTGTATATACAGTGTTCAGCAAAAGTTTAGACACTGGTGGTATTTAACCTTTAAATAAAAAATACAAACTCTTGAGTTTTACAAATGGCTATACTTATTTTTAAATATATTTTAAACATTTTAGGATTAAAATAATGGTTATAATATAAGATTAATATTTAATTTAATTGAAAAAAGTAAAATCTGCATATTGCAAAAGTTTAGACACTTTTTTAATTTTTTGCAAATTGTTCATGGAAAAATGCAAATTTCTAAGTTATGATGTCACTTGTCTGAAGTATTTAAGTAATCCTCGATATAGCACCAGTTTGTGAAGATGCCGGGAGCAAAAAATTTTTCAGTTAGATGAGGTAATTGAAGTAGGAAATCTGAAATTGAAATGGAAGACTGTCACAGAAATTTCAGCAGCATTGGTCATCTAAAGTGGTCTGTTTATGAAGTATAGTCTAAGGGTGACTCTTCCAAAACAAAACAAAAGTCTGGAAGATCTTGTGTGACCAGAAAAATGAGATGACAAAAGGATCCATAAACTGGCATTTACACAAATGATGATTGCTAATCACAGTAAAAGTAAGTCTTTCTGTGTCGACGGATATGATCCGTAGATGAATTAAAGAAAGAGGTAAATCAAATTACATGAAAATGATAAAACAATCAGCATTAAAATCTCACTATAAATTGGAAATAATGCAATGAACTTGCAAACATATGTCATATGGATCCAAATGGTACGTTATTATGTTAGTAACGAATAAAAGTGGAATTTAAAGGGCATACTATTGGCACGGCTTGCGAAAAGAACCTGGTATTTTCTTAAGTCAACAACAAGGAGGTGAATTCTTAATGATTTGGTCCTCACTTTGCTTTAACACTCGAGTATCTCTGGAGTTATTCAATGGTTGCCAATCAACACAAGACTACATACATACGTTAAAGATCAATTTTTAGTCATATGAGGAGCTTTTAGGTGGTCCAAAGTATGGATTTTAGCAAGATAATTCGTCTATTTATGTTGTATACAAAACAAGAACTTCGTTTAACTCTGAAAATACTACTGATCTCAACTGGCCAGCGTGTAGCCCTGATCTGGACCCAATCGAAAACCTTTATAACATCGTATGTCGTAATGATTATGCAAATTTTTGCTATACTTTTTTGTTAATGAGCTTCGAGCTGATGTCGAACATGTTTGGTACAAAATAGACCCCCAAGTGACGCAGCATTTAGTTTCTTCGATAAAAAGTCACATTCTTACGCTAATTGCGGACAATGTGGGTGCAAATCGATTTTAACTTGTATTTATTTTTATGTAAATACACAAATTGTCTATACTTTTGCCACAATGTTAATTTCGTTTTTTGTCATTATATATTATATAAAATGTAAATTTTAAAATTTATTGTTTGTGAATAAAGGATAAGTCACAAGTAATGTATGACAGATGAATAAAAAAATTCGGTTCATATTTCCGAATATTGAAGCGTAATCGGTCATTGTCTAAACTTTTGCTGAGCACTGTATATGTATAAATCCTTAAAATGACAATGAAAATAAAATAAAATTCCTTTTAATTAAATTCATTTTAGTATGAAAATTTCAAATTCCAGAATCATGTATCAAAATCAGAAAATTATGTTTACTAGGGAGACGCTTTATCTCCGAGCTATGATGTCTGCACGAAAAAAGTAGAAATGAAGGAGGTTATCTTTTTAAATTTAAATGGGAAAAATGAACGAATAACATTGATGAAATTGATTTAAATAAAATAAAAGACTTTTTCAAAATATTATGATTTGTCGTGTGACTCGAGGTATTCGTCTGTAAGTACAGAAAATGTGAAGTCTCTGACTTATATAGTTTTTTGTGTACGGACTCGATGACGAACAGACTGACAGAAAACTGAAACGAATAGGGTTTCGTCACATGAAAGAAAATCTAAAAACGGTTTTTATATCTAAACTTTAACACTGATTTAATGTTTTCTTGAAGTGGGAATTTTTACCAAAATTATATATATATACATTCTTTTAAGATAAATTATTTTTTGCAATTAATATTATTAAAAACAGGTAATATTATTAAAATATGCGAATTAAGATGACTGTCCTTTTTTATATACATTGCTTTTAAAGCCAAAGAAAATGAAAAACAAAATTTTAATATTTTTAATAGAAATCTGCTAAAAAAAACATTTTATTTTTATCCCACTTGATTTATCTTTAATAAAAAAAAGGATGTCACAGTAAGTTTCATCTTACTTTGAAATAAGAGCAAAAAAGCATTTAGAAAATGAAACTGTGTTCTATGAAATTAAATTTAGTTTTTTTTTTTCTAAAATCAAAACATTTAATTGATTTGTATGTGGAAAGAATCACTTACAGATATCGGAAAGAGATGAGTTTTTATATTTAAAGTGAAAACCTCGGATTTTTTCCATGAAAAAATTTTAAATGAAACTTTAAACTTTATGTGGAATTATGTTTGCGAAGTGTTTTTATTTAAAAAAAAGCTTAGTTTGATCAGTCAAGTAGACAGGTTTCGATTAAAGAAGTTTTCTGAAATATAATAACTTTGCAATATTTAAGATTAGTCAAATGCTTCATTTTAAAAAATGCTAGGATTATGAGTTAAAAATATTTAATAATAAAAATATTAAATGCCTTAAACTTTTCATCCTTAAAAATATTAACATCTATATCTCTATGTAAATTCCAAGCTTGCGTGAAAAGGTTAAATAAAGGGCATTCGTAAATTGATTATCTTTCTTTAAAATTTATTTTTCAATTGCGTTTTTAAGCGTGTAGTAACTTACTTAATGGTTTTCAACTAAAACGTACCTACTATGTAACTTTCAATATTTTATGTTGTTGCAATCTTCAGTTGTTGCAATTTTATGCAACATATTGAGTCTAAAATTCAAATGATATGTCTAACAGATAAGATACGCTCAACATAATGCATTGTGTATTTTATGATTTATCTTTATTTAAATACTAATACTTGACATATTTCAGCTTTACCGAGAATGTAATAAACGTAAAGAAAAAAAATAATTATAATAACAGCATTTATTTGGTAATTTCAATATACGCATTTCTTCGAAAGACTTCTCTGTGAATTTGTGCATTCTACGTTGCAGCTGATGATATTATAATTCTCCATCGGCGCAGTATTTAATCTCTTAACTGATCAATATTAAAAAAAGAAATTAAATTAAAAAAACTATTCAAATAATGGTTATTTAATTTGCGTCTTTTACAAAAGTTTTAATATTTTATCATATTTTATCAATTAATATTTTTCAAAAAAGAAATTTTCGTCTAATTGAATCAGAAAAATGTTCGGATTAAATAATGCAAAATTTACAGTTAAAATTTATTGGTGAGAATAATAAATTATGATTTGAAATCATTTTCCCGTATTTGGTATGGGCAAATCATGATTGGAAAAAACACGTTGCTCGCATGACGCACGTACAAATCAGAGAAGAGGTTAATATACCGGGTGATGCAAAAGTCAGGACAAAATTGAAAAATGAATAATTCGAAAATGAATCAAGATGCAAAATCACCGAATGGGTGGAGAAGAAATCTGGTTTTGTGTAATAAATAAAAAATATAGTTCTGCTGGTGACCAACAATGGAGCTATAATGTTTTATTGCACCATAGATGATTTACAAATGAAAAAATGTTGACAACTTACAAGTCAGCTTAATTACAGTTAATAAGTACTACAGAAAAGCTGTCCGCCATTCAGAAGTGCAGCAGTGCAGCTGTTAGACTAGGCACCACACCATTCACATCATTTAGTAGCATTTCTTGCGTTATGGCAAAAACATTTTTGCGGATGGCAACTTTCAGTGCTGCTAGTGATGCCGTTGGTCGCCAACAGAACTGTATTTTTACATTGCCACACAAACCCTGGTTTCTTATCCACCCGTTTGGTGCAAACCATATCTTTCTATCTTGATTCGTTTTCGAATTATTCATTTTTAAAGTTCGTCCTGACTTTTGTATCACCCTATATTATTGTAAAACGTATACAATGTTTGTGGTATTTAATTTTTAATAACTCCGCAAATGCAGTACATGGAGAAAATTAGAAGAAAGTTTTAGTTAGAGTAGTACATTGTAGAAAATATCAAAGGGAGAGGTACAAAACGTTTTGGATGCTAATTCTGTTAAGTGATATGCAATGAGAAGTATCAGGTTTGTATCTCATGTTGAAAATAATCACTTCCTGTATAGAATTCACTATTTTACCAAGTCGTGTACCATTTTCCCCACAAGTTTAAATACACATATGAATTCTAAAATTACGGATTTTACAATTAGCTGGGTATAAAATTAATGCCTGAAACGTGGAAAATATCTTTGAAAAGGCATTTCTTATTGGTACACGATATTGTAGTCTTGACATTTCGGTCCGCCGTTTGGTCCCGATGCCATTTTGTTTCCTTGCCATTTCAGTCCTTAGCCTCCCGTTTCTTGTCATTTCGATGCCACCAATAACTCGGGTTCTAATTGCTAAAGGTTAACAAAATTCTGTATGGTTCAAGATAATTCGGAACCTATAATATTTTTTATCACCCTCGCGCCCTCCAAAGATTTATAAAAAGCTAAATATAAGAACCCATAATATTAACTTTTGTAATTCGTGATTAAAAAAAGCACCATGATCTGAAATTTTGGTGTGATTGAATAAAGGGACTTAATATTTTTTAAGAGAATGGGTGTTTTAATAAATCGGCTATTTCTAATTTTATGCAATACTGTGACTAACACTTTATTTTCATTTTTTAACTAACAAAACTGAATATTTTTGAATTTCTATATTTTTAATTAACATATTCCTTTTTTTCCCCAAAAAATTAAGTTTATTTATTTATTTATTTTTAGTTTTATCACTGATTATTTTAGTTATTTAAAATTTCAGTATCTTTGAACATAAACGAAACGAGTAAAAGAAAAATTTTAGAGTAACAATAAAGTATTATAATAGACTGGATATATAATATACCGGGTGGTCCCAAAAATGACTGATGGATTTTAAAATTCAATAACTTGCAAACGGTGACAGCTATTAAAAAAATTTTTGCAGGAGGGTTATGTATAATGTCAGGAAATTTTTCACCGTAATTTTTTATTTTAGTTTATGTGGCGCTGACGGCGATTGAAGGCCAGGTGATCAGTGCTAAGTGAAGCGTCGACCTGGCGTTCAATCGCCGCCAGCGCCACCTATTATTTGAAATTCAAACTAAAATAAAATAATTAGGGTAAAATAAACTCCTGACATTATACACAACCCTCTTGCAAAAATGTTTTAAATGGCTGTCACCGTTTTCAAGTTATTGAATTTTAAAATCCATCAGTCATTTTTGGGACACCTGGTATTACGCATATTCAAATGTTATTAATTTAACAAATTAAGAATATATGTAAATAAAAATATATTTCCTACCGCATCCGCCCGACATTGCCCGTGCCCGTGATGAATGAACGTTAAAAAAAACTCAACTCTGCATGACCTAATAGATTTAATTCCATTTTGTTGATTGTATATTTTTAAATGATAAAAATCTCAAAAATTCTAAATTGAAAGTGTTTTACAGCTTCGTTTTTGTGTAATTTTATTTTTGGAGTCTATGAGTAACGAATGCGAACAGAACCCAGCAAAAATAGTCAGTTTTTCCCTGATTTTGATAAAATGTTCTTTGTTTATGCCAAAAAAGTATTTCTACCTGTTCGAAGTTTAAACATTTTCGTAGGTGGTGTAAGCTTGCTTTATTCACATACTCTAAAATAATTGTGTTGGAATATGGACGTTTTGCTAATTTTATCGAAGAAAAAAAATATCGTCTCAGTAACGCGCGAGAACGACTGCTGTTGTTGGTATATTTAAAAAGTATTTTATTAAAAGAGTATACATTTGAAAAAATCCATATTTTAAAACACTGAGAGAGCATTTATTGTCAAAATAATTTAGCTTTAAGAACATATTTTTGATTTGTCGGGACATCTAAAATTGCTCCCGGGAAGGGGGAAACTGCAACGAAAAACTCAGTTATTTCGTCAAAATTTTCACACATTTTATTTTGTAAAAAAATATTTTTATCCATTCAAAAATTTCACAAATTTTATACATTATGAAAAATGTCCATTGAGATGCTTTAAAATGATTGTGCAGATAGTGGACGTTATTCATTTACGCGTACAAGTACTATCGTCTCTATCAGTCCTAAGTGACTTGCATTCACTACTGTAATTCAAACCCTTATAGTAAGCATCAAAACCGATTACACTAGTGATTAGGATAAGTTTTAAGCTTTATAAGCATGTTGTGATTTGTCAGTATACATAAAACTATGTCATTGAGTGCATTCCTATGAGGGAAAATCTTTTATGGAAAACGACCCTTTTTGATTTTTTAAGGGTAAAAGAGACATGTTCATAATTCATTACGCCAATTGAGACGTAACAGCACGATCTGTACGGTACATTGGTATTTGTTTTTACAAAATCTCTCCTTAAATAAAGCAAAATTTCTCGCGCTGAAACTAAATTTATTCTTCAAAATAGGTGAACTTGTATGAACCCTGAATTAATAATTGAAACAATTTTCAATTGTTGTAAATAAATCTATTTAATAAAAAATAGACTTTTTTCTGTTGAACAATATAACTGCTTCCAACAACAATAACAACTCGAAAGGTCCGTAAACGGTTATTACCGAAATCGCAAAAGACAGAAATGGTGGGACCGAAACGCCAGGTTCTAAATAGCATGATAATGGCATTGCTCAAGGATCATTTCCTAAAATATCCTTTTTAAACTTGTGCTTATTTTTTATTAAAGGTGTTGCTATTTTATTAAAACTTAAGAATTTTTATTAAAATTTATGTTCAAAAGAAATTTATTTTACAATTTTTGTGCAATCTGTTAATAATCCTTTTGAATCTCTAATCGTTTAAAGAGTAAAAGTAATTAAATTAAGAATTTGAAAAGTAATTTTTCTCCTGGAAAAACTGTATGTTAAAGTATGCCAAACTAATTTTCAAGAGTCATATAATTATGGCATAATTAACACAACTTTTTATAAATGTTTATCCTAACTTTAAAAAAAAGTTTCAGAACGAAAAAATGCAAATCCTTACAAAAAAATATGGTGTTAAAAGAGATTATACCTCACTAAACGCATTATTTCATACTCGGTTGGAACGTACTTTTATTTTTAATGTTAGAAAACAATTCATTTCCAGAATTAAAAACAATATTTTTTTTCGGTAATTTTAAATTTTCTGTATTAGTAAATATTTTTTTCTTTTTTTTAAATAAAAAAAATATACATATATAATTATTTTTTTAATTTTTTATGTTGCTTGTACGATTCAAACATTCATCAAATTTACGGTAGCTATTTTCAATTTCACATTATTCTGAATCAATTTCATCAAGATAGAATGATATTTGAACTACACTGAGGGCGAAAGGGGAATATGAAATTTACTACATGCTGCATTATTTTTTAGTTGTTTCAAAGTTATATATTTCGTATTCCTCGAGTAGTATGAAAAATATTTAATTGAAAATAATTATACACAGTACCTGATACGAAACAATTTAAACTGTGAATTTATAGTTTGTATTATTTTAGGGGTAGCATAAATGATAATTATGAAAATATTTGTCCAAATTGTCCAAAAGTTAAAAAAAAAATAAAAAATAAGTTTTCTCTATTAAACCATTCTACAGGTTAATTTGCATCGAAAAAAATCCCACTACAATCTGCAATGAAACAAATTTTATCGTTATTTTTGGCATTCTAAGATCTTTGTTTAAAATGAAAGTTTAATGGGCAAAGTCAGATGTTTTCGCAAATTTTCCAAAAATTTTATATTTTGGATATATTTTATATTTTAACTCATGTCCTCATACAGTATATAATATTCTAAAAAACATTAACTGCATATGCTGTTTCTGGTTATTGCATTCAGACTGCCTAATTCGTTTTAACCTTTGTACGGCTCTGTTCGTGTTTACTGTCATTTTACGCTCTACGGCTTATTGTATGTATTGTGGTTTCCTTCACTCAGTTTTGAACCTACTTAATGCACGAAAATTTCCAAGCTGTGTGAACTGATAATATCTTTTTCGTATTTTGATTTCATTTATGTTGATTTTCTATTTTGATTTCCTTATTTCCTTTTCTTTTGTTCTTGTTCTATACATCTTTTTGGGACGAAACTTGCGAATGTACGCATTTTTAAACTGAGATGTTATTTGAAAAGAGTTTATGTATATTTTAATCTTCGATTTTGTCTATTAAATGTTTGTTTCGTGCAATAGGGATGTTATTGAAGAAAATACTTACGAATTAACATAAAATATTCGGAATCAAAAGAAAAAAGAACTTTCATCCGAGGCAAAAGAATTTTAAAAGTAAAAATTCAATAATAAAAAATTTAAAAAATATATAAAACATTATTTTAACAGATTATTTTTATTGTTTATCTAACGTTTATGCATAGGACTACGGTATGCACCAGATTTAGATACTGGGTGCGAGAAATACTATAAAATGTAACCTTGTTAGTGCAACCCGTCTTTAGATAAGGTACCCTGGGGTAATAACGCCAGGCGGGGTAATAACGCCAAGTGCTTATATTTTGCATAATTATGAAATAATCAGGTAAATGACACCCATGTGCTCTGCGCAGAAGGGTTTTGAGTCATATAAATCGCAAAAAACAGCTTCAAGTTAATTTGTTTCATTTTTAGGTCTTATTGTTTTTACAAACAACTAAAATTAACGCTTGATCTAAAATTTGCGAGATACGTTTTGTGATGTGAAGACTATCTTTTTATCCGGAAATACTTTGTTAATTACATAAATTTGTAGCGCGTTTCATGTACTTTTAAAATGTTGTTGAAGATTTTGGATATCTTCTCGAGATAATTTGTAATTTAAAATGCACTGCGCAATAACTATACCGGGGTAATAACGCCAATCCTTTACATTAATATCCCGGTTGATTCCCTACAGTGGCCGAGCTACATCCTAAATACTGATTCAAATAAACACAGTTAAAACTGTGCAATGTTTCTCATATTTCTATTTAAGCGGTCCTTTTTAAGCAAAAAGAAGCTCACGGTCTGATATTCTTTTGCCTCATCCCCCCCCTCCCACACCACACCTTTATTTTTCTTACACTTTCACAAAAAATTGAACATTTTTAATAGCTTAGAATGCAATTTCTCAATTTCTAAGTTTGTAGAGTTTGTATTTTTAGAATTGGGCTATCTGCATGCAATTATTCCATCTTATTTCATAGTTTTGTTTGCATGGCGTTATTACCCATATAGGTGGGTAATAACGCCAAATAGCATTGGTCAAGAAAAAACGCTATTACATTTTATGAATACATATCTGTTAAATTATTTTATTTTATATAGATAGTCAATGAGTTGCTGTATCAGATCCTATATTTGTTTGAAAAATACAATCTAAAACAAAGCCGTGAAAATTGGTAGAACCTTAACGTGGCGTTATTACCCCAGGGTACCTTATACAAAAATTTGGAGCACTATAAACACACTTTACACAAAATGATATTATCAAATTTGGAGGAATCAGAACACAATAGAACTAAAGGTTCACTGTTGCACAGATGGCACTAAACACATTTTTTTTTACTCTTAATATATACATCTTATTTATGCCTAGTAATCATATATTAAAAATCAGGGTTTTTTTTAGAAAATTGATTAATAAATTAAAAAAATAATTAGCCCATTGCGCCCCTCCTTTCGCACTTACTCTTGATCTTCTCAAACTTCTACTTGATCAATGAAGCTCTTTTTCAGAAAAAGCCGTTATACCAGTTTGAAGCAAATCAGATAATTCTGCACGAGAAACCAGGTAAGCTAAATTAAGTAGATGTAGCCCCGTTTCCCACCTTTATAGTAAATAATTAACCCCAAAACTAATCAAGAAAGCACATTATCAGAATGAACTTATTTATAAAGTTCGAAACAAATCTATAAAGATTTATTACAATTCATACATAACTACATATTTACGTGCATATATAAAACACAGGGGTACATTAGCTACCACTCCTTGATAACCTTTGAGTCGAAAACTATAAAACCGACCTTATTATTATTTTTTAAGGCGATATGATGTATCGATTAATATACTGATTTTATAATTAATAATTAATGATTTAATTAATTGCCGAAACGTCAGTTGAAGGCTTACTTTGGAGACACGAAATTTTTTGGATTCTGTCTGTCTGTCAGTCTGTCAGTTTGTCTGTCTGTTCCGCGATAACTTCCGTAAAAAGCATTCGATTGGCTTGAAATTAAGTGGGTATGTTAGTGAGACACTGGGATTAAGCTGTATAGTTTTTTGTTAGATTTCATTCATTCGTTCGGAAGATATAGAATATTTTATTTCGCGCAATAATGTTTTTCTATGGCTAATCCAATGATTTTCATTTTTTCCCCTGAGAGAAAATGACACATTTGATTAATGGAATTCAATGATAAATGAATACTAAAATTTACCAGTTAAATTATTTGTATTATTTTGAAATTTTGTCAACGCATTTGTCAGATTTTTAAAATTATTACTGTACATTTTGGAGATTTTTTATAAATGTGTTCCAATAATATAGACTAATTTGTTTTAGAAATTTACTATTTGAAATGTATTTATTTCATTTTCTTTATTTTCTTCTAATGGTTGCTAAGCAACCATTCATCTTAATCCTTATCCTTATAATGCTATAAATTTGAAAGCGTGTGAAAAATTTAAATGAAATCAACATCAAAACTTATGAATTAATTAATTCCTTTGTATCTTTGCGTATAAATATAGCATAGCCCAGAGAAAAAAACCATAGGCTATGTTTTATTAATTTTATTCAAATATTTTCCTTAATAATTCAAAATTTCCTTTTTTTTCATACAGAATCAATAGGGATTTTTTAAATAAAATTTAAGCAATTTCCTTTATTGTTGCCAAAAAAAAAAAAAAAATCAAAACTTGGAATTATAATTTTTCAACTGCAATAAGTTTCAATTGAGCAATTTCTATTCGAAAAATTAAACTATGAAAAAAAAATAAATATGACGTCAGAATTAAAATAATTATAGATATAGTACTTTTTATTAAATATTAAACACGGATATTCGTTTCGTTATAGGATTTTTTCTGACAAAAATGGGGACATAATTAGAAGTAAAAGAAATAAACAAGAATTATATTTTTAATAAATATTTCACTTAGTAAAATATGACGTCATAGTTGAACAAAAACAGGTATTTTATAGTAGTCGTTAAAAATACAAGAAACATGAATATCAATAACTCATGAATAATGACGTCATTGCCGAAACTTCAGTGAAGTCTTACTTTGGAGACATGAAATTTATTTTTTTCATGTGTCAATCTCTATTTCTGTATGTCTGTCTGCCCCGCTATAACTGCAGCAAAATGCAATCAAAAAATTTTTTTTTTCGGAAACAAAATTGTAAAACTCTAGATTACTGAGTTAAAAATTACAAAACTTCCTGATGCATCAGGTTTTTGGTGTTTGTGGCTGGCAGGCATGTAGAAGTATGAAGATAAAGAAAAATATTTGCCCAAACTGTTACTTATTCTTATAAATCAAAATGTATAAAGAAATGCAAAATATACAATAATCATTAGCACAATTATTAGAAAGTGACAAATTTAAATTAAGTGAGGCTCGGGGGGTTCAGGGGGGTGGAGCCCCCCCTGAAGAAATCTACTATGTTATAATAAAGAAAACAAAAATAATAGATCATGAAAATTTCAGAATATCCTAACATAACTAAATTTTTAATTTACCGGTTTTGATGGCTGAAAATTTCTAATTCCTATTTTATTCTTATAAATAATTACGCGATTTGAAAATTTTAAATTACAGTTTCCAGGGAGTTGAATATTACCCAAAGTGTGTTTTAAAAAAATATGAACAAAGCTGACGTTGAGGCTCCTGATCTGCAGATTTACTAGTTAATATAATGATTTTATAACTTAATATTATTTATTAAATATGTGAGTATGTTCAGCCATTTTCATATAAAATGCATATTTTTAGAAGCATGCAGAATTGCCATAACAGTGGTCGGAAATGTAGCAAATATACCCAAATATTTCTCTCGCATCTAAAACAAAAGTTATGTAGCACATAGAAGATTTTTAACTAAATATTGAGAATTACAAATTTATTGACATATTAGATTAATATAGTAACCCTTATAGAAAATAAATTTGCTGATCAAGGATTTCATACACCAAAAAATTGCTAATTAATAGACAAATTAATTGCAAACATTTAGGTAATTATAAGCAGTATTAAGAATCTGTAGTACTAGAGAATGCTCCAAAATGGAAATTCAAGGGAAAATCAATCATTTCTTCCAAAACATTGTTAATAATTTCTGACATGCTGGTGTAATATAATGTATGTTCAATCCATTTTCTCGACTTAAATTGAACCGTGTACAAAGATTAAAATAAAACGAGTTTCTAAAATTTTACAAGCTTTCAGAGAATTAGTAATTTTGTTCCGGAAATCATATTTCGTAAATGACAGTTTAAACATAAATGACCGCTGTTGGGGGGTAGTGGAACACTTCAACCTACTGAACAATGAATAAGTTTGAAACATGAAAGAATAATATTGTTCAGAATAATAAATTTCAAAATTTCTGATATTATGAAAATGAAAATTTTCTGCTTGAAAGCTCGTTGGCATTCCATTATTAGGCGACATATACATTATAGAAATTCTTTGTTTGGAAAAATTATAAAAATATTTTGTGATAGCATCATATATTTTAATAAAACAGTGCGAATATTTCAAATATATGTTAAAATTATTTTATATTCCAGGCGCTATTCGTTAAAAATTGTTTTTAAATTGATTGTTATTGTAGTGTACAATAAAATGTAACTAGATAATGAAAATGCTATTGCAATTTGTCAGTAGGTGTGCATCGTTTTTAATATTATAAAAATAATACTTATATTCCAGATAGCATTCAACTTTCCATTTTCTAAACATGTTGTCTATATTTAGAGTGAAATTAAATATTTACATAAATAATAATATGTAAGCTCTTTATTAAGGCGGCTCAGGGGTTGATCGATACGGGAAAACATGTAAACAGAGCTCTCGCTTCGAGTCCATATAAAAACAGAAGTATTCACTGTAATTAATTTAAACTTTCTGATATTTTAAAGGTATGTTTGTAGTCTTATAAAATTATAAATTGAAGTTCTTCAATTAAATATAATAATAAATATAACAAAATTTATGTAACGCAATTTTCGAAAAAAAAATTATATGTTATATCACCAACACCAAGTTATCTTAACGTTGAATTGACATAAAAACCTAATTTTTGCCTTAAAATGATCCGGAAACTTTACTCTATAGAATGAATTAAGGATATAACTATCACTCAAAAAAAAAAAAACATTATTAAAAAACACTCAAATTTGAAAATTTAAAAAAACCTTTAAAAAAGACAACTTTTTTTCATTAAAATATTCAAAATATTAAACTATCTAAAATATATTAATTCATTCTATAGATAATGATGTTATATGCACGCAAATAAATTAAGCCATTCCATCAAATAGTTTTTTTTTTTTTTAATCTTAATGTTAGTCGTCAAAAATCAAGTTTTGAGAAAGCGCGACTTAAAGTTGAAATTATATGGGTGCGACTATGAAAATGTTGATACAAAAATGCTCATAACTCCGTTAAAAATGCAAATATTTTTATGTGGTTCTTTGCATTTAGTTAAGAGTTAACTGAATAATCAAACTAGATCATAAAAAAAAGATTTTTTGAAAGGTTTTCAACACTTGAGCCCCCTTAATATAATAATGACATATTTGATACATAAATATTTTTACAATTACTTAAACTACATGAGGCATTATTTATTTATATGAGTTATTTATACAGCTATCTTATAAAAGTAAAGTAATTTTTTTGTATAATTTAATTTTCAGTATAATGTTCTAATAAATAACAATAAAAAATGCTTGATTTATCTCAGTGAAAAAGAAACGTACCTAATCTTTATTTGTTTTAATTATTTAAACTTAGGAAATATTAGATAACGTAATAGTTTATAATTTGTGTGAAATAATTACTATTATTAAAATTAAAATATTCCATCAATATGAAATCCAATCTGATCATTGCAAAAAAATGCCTAGTTTGTTAGTTTACTGAAATTTTAAGAAGAAAAGGCTAAAATACGTAAGAGTAATAGAAGCTCAGATAGATAGATACATAAACTCTAAAAGTAAGGCAGAAAGTTCATATTTTAATGGCTATATTTTCATAAATTTTTCATGAATTAATTTTCCATTGATAATTTTATTTTGGCAAACTAGCAATACTAAATTATACTTCAACGCGATAATTTTGTTTACATAGATTATCAAAGTGTCCCCTTGTTGTTAAAATCAGTGTTCCAAATATGATATTGGAGTAAATATCAGTTCACCTTCCCAATATTCTAAAGTAAAAAAAAAAGAATGCGAAAAATATAAACAGATGGCTTATTTGAAAACTTTTCGCTATTTGATACAAGTAACATATTTGAAATTTTTAATGTTATACAAAAAATAAAGAAATAGTCAAGAAAATATATAAGGAATTATTCTTAAAGTATTAAGGCATCTTTTACAGATTTTTATCTCTAGCATAATTGTAAAAAATTAGTTGCATAATAAATCCAAAATAATTATTGAAAATTAATTCTTACGATTTTGTTAAAAGAAAACGTTTCATTAATTTAGTTTACGTTAAATATTAATGTAATGATTAATTAATCTTTCTAAAAAAATATGTGAAAGAAAAAATCTTCTTCTATCTTACTAGCATCTAAAAGAGATTAGGTAGCTTTTGTCTGTATTTTGACTGAAATACGATAGAGTTTGATTAATGATTTTTCTCTCTTTGTAATATTTTTTATAATAATTATCTTTACAATGTTTCTGTACTTTCGCGATAATGTTTCAAGGAGAGAATTTATCAGTCATTTAAAAACAATGAAAATGAGTACTTTATAACATAGACTTTAAAAACTTATTTTTAGAAAATGTCATTTTTTTCGTTTAGAAATGTACATTTTGAAAACATATAATGCTAATCTATACTCCAATTCTATAAGTAGCTGATTTAACAATTTTGTGTCAGACTATCTCACAATTTTGAGAAGAGAGTTTGACTTTTATGTTAATGATGTTAAGAGTAGCCACTCAGGTAGATTTACTAAAGTTTAAAGAATCTGTCATTGTCTGAAATACACTACTGGCCATTAAAATTGCTACACCACGAGGGCGACATGCTACAGATGCAGAATTTCAACGACAAGAAGAAGATGCTGTAATATGCAAATGATTAGCTTTTCAGCACATTCTTACAAGGCAGGTGCCGGTAGCGACACCTACAATGTGTTTAAATGAAGAAATTGTTCAGCTGGTTTCCCACAGAAAAATTGTATTTGAACGTTGTTGCCTGGTGAAAAATTGCTATGATGTTTCATGTAAGAAGGAGAAATACGCACCAGCGGGTTTTTGACTTTCATAAAGGTCGATTTGTAGCTTACCGAGATTGCGGTTTATTGTATCAGGGTATTGATGTTACTCGCGTTGGTCGAGATCTAATGACTGTTCGAAGGATAAGGAATCGATAGTTTCAGGACGGTAATACGGTAGGCCGTACAGGATCTCAATGTACCCCTATCACTATTAGCCGAGAAGACGGGCTTGTTATCCGTATGGTTGTAATGGATCGTGCAACCACTTCATGAGCCCTGAATAAAGAAGTAGGGTAATTTGCAAGACAAAACAGTTCGACAACGTTTGCGCAGCATGGACTCTCAGCTTGGAGACCATGGCTGCGACTTTCCTTGACGCTGCGTCAAAGACAGGTGCGCCTTCAATGGCGTGCTCAACGGCAAACGTAAGTGAACGAATGGCGAAGCGTCATTTTTTCAGATGAATCCAGGTTATGTTTACAGCATCATGATGGTCGCATCCGTGTTTGGCGGCATCGTGGTGAACGCACTTTGGCAGCGTGCATTCGTCATCGTCATACTGACCCATCACCTGCGTGATGGTATGGGGTGTCATCGGATACACGTGTCGGTCATATCTTGTTAGCATTGACGACACTATAAACAGTGCACGTGAAATTTCTGATATTTTACGACCCGTAGCTCTACTCTTTATTCGAGAAGTGTGAAATCCTACGTTTCAGCAGTATACTGTCCGACCGCATGTTTCCGGAACTGTACAGACCTTCCTTGATACGCATAATTTTCGGCTGTTGCCCTGTCCTGCATGTTTCATAGATCTCTCACCAATCGAAAGCGTCTGATCAATGGTTGCTGATCGACCATACGCCAATCAGTACGGTTGATGAATTGTGGCATAATGTTGATGCGGCATGGGCATCTGTACTTGTACATTAGGGTGGAGCGAAAAAAAATTTTTTTTGAAAATCAAAAACGGGTAGGTACCAAAAGTTGCCTTTATACTAGTACATCAACTGCGTGAAATTTTACCGCTGAAAAAAAATGGCTTGAGTCTGCGCTTTTGCTCCAAAAATCGAGATTTTGGGTAAAATTTGTAATTTTTTGACATTTTTTCAAAAAAATTAAAAACTTCCTTCAGAGCTGGTTAGAATTTAAAAGTGTTGCTTAGACCTTTATATTTATCTGCTTAACATATTTAAACTATAAAATAATATCTGTAGTCTGTATAATTGGAGCAAATCTGACAACTTTTTGTGAAAAATCAGCGTTAACCTCTCTATTGGAGCATACAACGAAATGTTGTTTTGAATGCATTTCTTACCTAGCTGCTTTCAAAACTACTGTGAATATAACTCATAGAGGTGGTTGCATTATCCCATTCGTCTCAACCACCCAATCATCTAGGCCCAGTGTTTTATTTATGTATTGAATTGTTATTTTTTTCCCGAAGACGAGTATAAGTTTTCTATATATCAAAGTAATTTATCTCTTCTTTGTATTCACTGACTTTGGATGGTTTGGATCATGCTGGTGTGACCTGCTGCACGTATATTTTTATACCATGTGTAACGGTAAACCCACGGTGGGCGTCATTTGTAACTGTGGGTTGGTCGTGGTGGAGGTTAAATGTAGACATACTCAGTAATTTAGGATAAAATAACAAAGTTTATTAAAGTGATAATGGCTGAAGGGAAGTGGAGCAAGTCTTCAAATTTACACAACTGAAAACACTATGAACAGCTAAATCATACTCACAGGCTTCGGCCTAGCTCAGTCGGGGCACCGCCTAACATTTCTCACTATCTTCTGGCTGAGCTGCTAAACAAAGCTTGATTAAACAGCCCGTGGCTGTGGGTAATTCTTTATTTCACCAAATAATCAAAAATGGAACTAATATAAACTCTCTTACCACGGCCGAATCTCAAATCAATTATCCAAACTCCTTTCCACTTCACAGGAGGCCGTTGCTACTTCCTATTCGCTAGCACTTCGCTGAACAATAATTCACTTCGCTTGTCTAATACTAGAGATCCTCACTCGCTGGCTGCTGGCTAATGCCAGAGACACGCCAGAGACACACAAACCCAAGCTTTTATATGCTGCAAACTGAGATACTTCACATTAACATATTACTAATAACCGCAAGCTAACTGTAAAATCCGAAAGAGCACACACACTCTAGAAAGTTAAAGTAAAAGAGAGGATAGATGTCGCTTTTACGCTTACACTTGTTAAATTATTGACGTCACGATCTCAGAAACACTAGAGTGCCTTTATGGAAAGGTCACTCTCTCACAACCCCCCATCGGATTTTACAGAGAAAAGGGGCTGGGCCAAATGCATGCCCAGAACTTTTTCTTGTTATAAATTTCGAGCCGTAATAAACACAGTGATGGGTGAAATTTAGCGCCGAAACATAACTTTTAAAATATTAACTTTGACCCATCACAACCAAAAAACCTCAGTTTGCCTCTAAAATTCACATATTCAATCCAATCATTCTTCTATCTTACAAATAGCCTCCGTAAAACTTCCAAAACTCGTAAAACTTTCAAACTAATTACTTCTTCTTTCAAAACAGCCCACTCCACTGGGAGTGCTAAAATTTCTCAAAATACTAAACTTCCGAAATTTTCCTCAATATTGCAATACAACTATAATATTACCAAAAATTATCTCTCCATAACTTTCCTAATACTAAAATTCGCACCAAGTCCAAAAAACCCAATGCGCAAAAATTTTCCTCATCCAAATACCGAACTCATCTAAAATTAAATTTTACTTCATACTTAAAATAACTCTGCTATTACGTAATACCTACATACCCATTAGCCAATGAACTAACTCCCAAAATTCTTCAGAACTTAACTCCACTTTAACAATAATTGGGGCACATACGTACAGCGTCATATCGCTGTGCTTATGCAACAATCAAAAAAATATATCAAAAATTTACAAAATGACGTCATCATGCTCTTCATCTGTATTAACTAAAAGAAAAATAGCAGAATCAATACATAACACAGGTATACTTCCCTGCAAGAAAATCACATTAACATTCAATTTTAATACAATACAATTTCAAATTCAAACGCAGCTTAAAACTTCGCAACTTGCGGAAACCATTCCCAACTAAAGTACAAACGCAACCCATAAAACACGAACGATAAGAAGAAAGTTAATTCATTAAATGTTAGTATAAGAGATAGAAACGCGTGTCAAGGACTTCTTGACCGCAAAACACGTGCGCGCCTGAACCGCGGCGCGTGTACAAAATAACCCAAATTACTATCTGTACTTTCTGAAAATTTAAACATACATTAACATACATTTTATAACACATGAACAATATAACAATATAGTAACATTTTTAACAAATAACACAACAATTTAACAATAGATCCAGAATTTTTAAAAGCAGTTAAGACCAAAATCTCAAACATACATAAAACTAACAATTTTGCAAACAAATTTTGAACACAATTAAGCACCAATCGTGAGTCCGTCAAAAAATCCAAAAATGGCCAAAAGTACCAAACAGTCTTTCTGCTTTCTATTCCTTCATATTGCTACCACATATATGCACTCTAATAGAAATTTAATAAAGAACATTATCACCCAATCATAGAGATGATTCGCTGCTGGCTGGCTTCATACTACAGGATGTTTTTCTCCTCTTGTCCCAGAAACCTTGTACGAAGGATCTTTCGTCATCAGAACTGTATGGTGACGCCACAGTTGACTGTCGTGCCTGCAGCCTGTTTCTGAATGGATGCCGTGAGATACCTGTAGGTTCCGCTCGACGACTCTGCTCTGGCCGGTTTGCTGGGGTCACTCCATGGCGAGATTCACACTGTTGATGCCGGTAATCTGAGAGTTGTCTCCTCTTTCTAGACGCACCCGAAGTTACTGAAGATCCTAGACCACGTTACCTTCCAGACCTACGCTGTTTCTTATTGGGCAAAAATTCCGACTTTAAAGTCCTTTTAACAGTTTGGCGAGTGTCCATCTGAAATCTTTTCCGGGGATTAAGTACCGAAGATGGTGAACTATTAGATAATTTATGTTTGCGAGGTTGCTGTCTCATAAGTGGAGGAACTGGACAGTTTATAATTTTTTTTCTTTTATGGCACACAGAGTCCGATGTATTTGACACAGTTCTCTTATTTTTATTATCATACTTTGCTCTCGGATTGCTAGGCTTTCTACTTTCAACAACAGTTTTTGGAGCTGTTTGACCAACTTTTCTTCTAACTTCCTTCTACGCATATTATAATACTGAGCTTGCTTTTCTTGCGCTTTTCCCATCTGAACCTGAGCTTCCTTAACCAACCTCTCAATATCCTGACACATGTACTGACTTTCCGCATCTGACACCATAACTAGCCTTTGGAATGGAGTAATGACTTTTCTACCCAAAAACAATTCAGCAGGCGTTTTCCCCGTTGACTCGTGAACTGCTGTACGAAGTGCATACGCAAAATGCTGAAGAAACTGGTCCGAATTTGCATGATGAGAACCAACATATGAAGAAATCATTTGAATTAATGTACGATTTACACGTTCAGCCATATTAGACTGAGGTCGATACGGAACAGTAAAAAAATGATCGATCTCCAGCTTCTCACACAGGGCCTTAAATATATCAGAAATAAAACAAGGGCCATGATCGCTCACTACCCTAATTGGTGCACCATATTTAGAAATATAATTATCGAAAAATGCATCGGCAACTGCAGGTGCAGAAGCCTTCCTGAGGGGGACTAACTCTACCCATTTACTAAAATAATCAACTATAACTAGCACAAATCTATATCTTTTAGGATTAGACAATGGATAAGGACCGATTAAATCTACACCTACACATTCATTAGGAAAATTTACTTTAATAGGAATTAATTTGCCAGCTGGACTTACATTTTTATAATTATAACGTTGGCATGTGCTACAGCTGGAGACACAAGCGCGCACTGCTTCCCGCATTTTAGGGAAGTAGCAGGATTCACAAATTCGAGTATAAGTTTTCCTGATTCCTAAGTGACCTGCTAATGGATTATCATGAAATTCTTTCAAGATGGCCTTACGAAGACTAGCCGGAATAAAAACTGTTAATTCTCCACGTGAATTTACAATTTTAGAATAAAAAAGAAGACCATCGATAAACTTAAAAGATTGGGACCATTTCTCAAACATAGGCACATCTGCGCTCGGGACATCATCAGGATTTTCCAAGTAACGATACAAACTACCAAACTCTTCATCTTGCTTCTGTTCCCTTATCAACTGCTCTCGCGACCTTAACACCAATGAAGACAATGCACAACACTTAACTTCCTCCGTGACCTCTAAACCACCATGCGGGTTTCGTGACAGAGCGTCCGCTACCGCATTCTCCTTGCCAGCCCTATGTTCTATAACCACATTATACTCTGCTAACTTCAAACACCATCTGACCATACGAGACGACAAACCCTTTCCATTAGTTAACTTTGTCAAAGCTGAATGATCCGTAATGACTTTAACCGGTATATTAGTGAAAAAACAACGAAATTTATTCAAAGCCCAAATTACTGCAAGACACTCCCTTTCCGTAATCGAATAGTTCCTTTCGGCTGCATTTAAAATTCTCGACGCAAAAGCTATAGTTCGACCTTTCTGTGCTAACATCGCTCCAACCCCCACTGCACTCGCATCACAATACACTTCGAACTGAGATGAATAATCGGGGTGAGCCAAAACAGGAGGGGAAACTACTGCCTCTTTTAATAATTCAAACGATCTCTGAGCCGGTGATGACCATACAAACTTCACCCTTTTCCTTTTTAAATTATACAACGGTTCACATAACTCCGAAAAACGTGGAATGAACTTGGCAAACCAAGCCACCATCCCTAAAAATGTCGCCACTTCCTTACTATTTTTGGGGGGACTCATTGACGTAATTGCCTCAATTTTCTCATTATCTATATTAATACCATCACGCGTAATTTTAACTCCTAAATACTTTATCTCTTTTCTCAAAAATTTACATTTTTCTAACTTAACTGTTAACCCAGCATCTCTTAACAACGTAAATACTTCCCTCAACAATCTTAAATGCTCTTCAAAAGTAGCTGCCATTATAATTATGTCGTCCAGGTAGACCAAGACACCCTTACCAAGCAAAGGTTTAAGGATATTATTCATGGCCTTCTGGAACACTGCCGGCGCTCCCGATAAACCAAAACTCATTCTCTTAAAAGCAAAACAACCGTCCCGAGTAATAAAAGCAGTCTTAGGTATGTCCTCCGGCTTCATTGCAATCTGAAAATAACCTGACGTAAGATCTAACGTTGACATATAATTCGTACTCGTTATATTAGCCAAAATGTCGTCAATTACTGGAATAGGATACTGAGGGTATTGCGTTATCGCATTTAACTTTCTATAATCTACTGCAAACCTATATGCCTCTGGATTATCTAAACTTTTCCCATTATTTTTACGACATAACACTACTAAAGATGCAAAAGGAGACTCAATTGGCATTATAATGTCGTCCGCTAGCATTTTTTGAATATGATAATCAATTATACCTTGTTTAACTTTATCATAACGATATGGTTTACTAGCAACAGGTGCTTTCAAACCAGTATCAATCTCATGCCACGCAACATGCGTTAAACCCGGTTTATCAGAAAAAACCTCTCCAAATTCATTCAAAAACTTATTAAATTCCTCCTTCTCGATTTCACTTAACCCCGACTCCTTCAAATTAACTGACACTGAGACTGGCTCTTTCTTACTCACATTCTCATCATTATTCACGATTAACGACTTTTTAAAGAAATCCAAACTCATTCCTCTATCCTTCATATAATCCACACCAACTATACAATGCACTGTTAATCCATCTAACACACAAAACTCCCAACATGTCTTAACCGAACGAATTTCAACTTCCAATTCTACTGAACCTTTATTATCGCAAGCTACTCCCTGTGCCGACTGAACCACCAGACTTAACCTCTTCAACTTCTTATACGAAAAATATTTCCGATAACAATCAAAAGAAATGAACGACTTATCTGCCCCTGTATCGAAGACACTTTTAACGACAATGCCATCTAACACAATTAACACTTCAGGTAACTCAACCGGATTAATAGTAATTTTATTCAAACTCACAGAAGGCTTTTCCGATTTAACCTGTGACTGCATACCTTCCGAAATACAGTCACCTACCAGTTTAACTGACCCGACCTCTGAACACATCTCTTTTGCATTGACCTATTTTCAACATTCTCATCCGAAGTCAATCTCCTTACTTGCGAAGAAACATTCCTGTCCCGTCCTCCCCCACTACGATTATAACCACTATTCTGTCTATTTTCATACATACTTCTCTCACCACTTCTAAAATTATTAGCACCACCACCATTCCTGTTACCATTACTCGTATTCGACATATTACGACCAAATCCATCATTTCTATTACGCAAATTACTATCCGGAAATCGCTGCCCCCCTCTCACAAAATTACGTTCCCCCTCATTTCTCAAATTACTATCTGTGACCGGTCTCTGACGAGGGTTACGCAAATCCCGTTGATCCGAGCTATGCCGAGTCTCATACTTCGATAATATCTGATGCATTTCTGCAAAATTCTTCGGTGCTCTAACTTCAATAAAGCCCTGTATATTTGGATTAACAAGAGGAAAAACAATGTCCAACAATTCCTCAAATGTGATATCTAAATCTAATTTATTTTTTAGTTCCAGCTTACGAAGATAAAATTTTGACGCCGACTCATAAATATTCTGCTTATTACAATAGAACTCTTTTCTCAAAATACTTTTATCTTTAACGGGAGGAAATGCCTTCTTTAACTCAATCACAGTTTGTTCAAATCTTTTCGCTTCATCAGAAATCAAAAACTTTCCTATATTTTCCAACCACAAAAGTGCTTCGCCCTTCAACGAGCATTTAAGCACTACATACCTACTTTTCTCAGGTATATTATTGAACAAAATATAATCATCTAATTTAACTAAAAATTCACTAATATCACCTTCACCGGTAAAATACACACGTGGCACAATCTCACAATGTCCGATGTTTCGTTGGGCGCCATTTGTAACGGTAAACTCACGGTGGGCGTCATTTGTAACGGTGGGTTGGTCGTGGTGGAGGTTAAATGTAGACATACTCAGTAATTTAGGATAAAATAACAAAGTTTATTAAAGTGATAATGGCTGAAGGGAAGTGGAGCAAGTCTTCAAATTTACACAACTGAAAACACTATGAACAGCTAAATCATACTTACAGGCTTCGGCCTAGCTCAGTCGGGGCACCGCCTAACACTTCTCACTATCTTCTGGCTGAGCTGCTAAACAAAGCTTGATTAAACAGCCCGTGGCTGTGGGTAATTCTTTATTTCACCAAATAATCAAAAATGGAACTAATATAAACTCTCTTACCACGGCCGAATCTCAAATCAATTATCCAAACTCCTTTCCACTTCACAGGAGGCCGTTGCTACTTCCTATTCGCTAGCACTTCGCTGAACAATAATTCACTTCGCTTGTCTAATACTAGAGATCCTCACTCGCTGGCTGCTGGCTAATGCAAGAGACACGCCAGAGACACACAAACCCAAGCTTTTATATGCTGCAAACTGAGATACTTCACATTAACATATTACTAATAACCGCAAGCTAACTGTAAAATCCGAAAGAGCACACACACTCTAGAAAGTTAAAGTAAAAGAGAGGATAGATGTCGCTTTTACGCTTACACTTGTTAAATTATTGACGTCACGATCTCAGAAACACTAGAGTGCCTTTATGGAAAGGTCACTCCCTCACACATGTATAACAGAAGAGAAGCTGAGTAATGTATTGGGTATGTTCTTAATTGAGCCTATTCAGCAGTCTATTATCTTTATTAAAATTTCATGAAATTAGTACATTATGATTGGAAGTTCTGTTATCACAACATTCTTTCAATCAATTACATTTTATATGCAATGATTTGCCTAATAATTGATTGTATGAATTCAATTTCTAGTATGTCATCATTTATTGAACCTATTACATTGAATATATGCTGAGAAGCTAGCTGTTTAATATTATGACGATCGTCACAGAGGATTGCAAACAAAATTTGCGTGTAAAACAACAATATTACTAAAGAAGATTTAGCATGCTTTATGTCGTTTCCTGTGTTGTTCCGTAGTTTAGTAATTTCTAATAAGATTTTAGATCTATTATTCAGGTGTGTTGTACATCTGGTATAAAACATCCCGCGGTATAAACTTGGATTGTACATTTGTGAGTGAACATATAGACGCTGATTGCAAATCTGTGCTTATATAAACCGCAAAATTTTATTAACTTTATGAGCTGTCTTCTGTGTGAGATGTTTTCTAAATTCCTATTCCCCATTCTTTGTGAGAAATAGCTTTCCTTGTGAATTAGCTTTGCAATCTCCGACAGAAATTTCTAGTCTGTTCTGAGTATCTTTTTCTCAATTTGAGAAAATAATTTTTCAAAATTATTCTCTATTTTATTTAAAAAAATTGCATTAGGAAGTGAATAGTATGTAGACAAAGATTTTCCTTATTGATCCAGTGAATCCATGTAGCTTAGAACGTTTTATATCGACTTCTCTAATAATTGACGCAGAGGAAATTCACTGGAGTTGAAGTAGCGAATGATTCAATATTATACACAATTCTAAGCTTACCCCATGCAAAATGGTTCACAGTGACAAATAAAATTCTCCCAATTTTAAATGAGTACTTATAGTCGATTAGAATCCGTACATTCCCTCATAAAGTACTATGCATTATAAGTTTATGCCCAGGACATTTCACCATCAAATGTTGTCCATTCATAAAAAGGGGATCTAAAAGTTAATAGGAAATTACCTGGATACGAAAACACTTAGAAAACGGCATAAAACTAATGCAAAAAAAGGTTATTTATAACAGCGGTTGCTTTACACATGGAGAACAAATTTTCATTGCAATTCTCTCTGACGATCACCATCACATTAAACAGCTCGCTTCTCAGCATATAAAAAATTCAAAAGTAGAATAAATGATGGCATACTTATAGTTGAAATCTCTGAAATCATCTTTGAAGCAAGTCATTAAGCAAAAAAAAAAAAAAAAAAAAAAAAAAAAAAAAAAAAAAAAAAAAAAATACAATTGACTGAAAAAATGTTGTGGTAACAGAACTTCCAATCACTATTCATCAACTGAATGTAAGTTTGATAAATATAATAGATGGCCGAATAGATCCCTTTAATAATATTCTCGTACATTACTCTGCTTGTCTTTTTTTTGTATAAACTGTAAAAATATACATGAAGATAGTTACAGCAGCATGTGGATGCAAAGAACAGATGAACAAGGCGGAAGCATCGAAAACATGCCAAATTTTTCTAAAGGAAATCACAAATCAATGTATAAATAAAACACTGTATTAAGATGATCGAATAGTTGGGCCGGGTGGTGTAGGAAATATAGCCACCTCCACGACGCATGTCCAAGGTAGTTTTAAAAACAAGAGCTGTATTAAAAACAACAATTCGTTGTATGACCCAATAGAGTGGTAATACTGTTTTCTTACTAAACGTTGTCTGTTTTGCTCCAGCTATAGGGAATAAACATATTGTTTTATAGTTTAAATATGTTAAGCAGATAAATATAAAGGTCTAAGCAACACTTTTAAATACTAACCAGCTCTCTAGGATTTTTTCAATTTTTTTGAAAAAATGTCAAAAAATGACAAATTTTACCCAAAATTTCGATTTTTGGAGCAAAAGCGCAGACTCAAACCATTTTTTTTCAGCGATAAAATTTCACGCAGTTGATGTACTAGTATAAAGGCAACTTTTGGCACCTAGCCGTTTTTGATTTTCGAAAAAAAATTTTTTTCGCTCCACCCTACTGTACATGCCATCCAATCTCTAATTCATTCAATGCTCAGGCGTGTAAGTGCTGTTATCACTGCCCGAGTTGGTTGTTCTGGACACTGATTTCTCAGGATCTTTTGCGCCCAAATTTCTTGAAAATGTAATCACTTGTTATTTCTGTCATAATATATTTGAAATAAATATCATTTTATTATCCGTATTTCTTCCTGGTGTAGCAATTTTAATGGCCAGTAGTGTATAAGGAATGTAGTTAGTTTTGATACTATTAAATTCATATTTATAAGACAATGAGTTAAGGAAGTGTTTTTGGAGACATTTTTAAAATATCGTATTACAACTGAGTTTGATAAATATTTGAAATATCACTTACGATTTGTTAGAAGAAAATATTTTTTCGGTTTGCTTGAAATATTAATATATTGATTAATTTAGCATTTTGAAACAAAAATATGTAAAAGAAAAAACATATTTTTATATACTAATAGAATCAAAAGTGTCATTTTTAGGAAATGTCATTTTTTTTCATTTAGAAATATGAAGTTTGAAAACATATAACTCTAACCAGTACACTGATTCTCAAAGTGGATGTATTAACAATATCGGGTCCAAATTTTAAGAAAAAAAATTATTTTTTTGTAATTCATGTTGATATAAGCCATAAAAATTAATTTACTGAAGTTTGAAGAATAATACATGCTACTGTCTGAAATATATATTTTTTGAACTATTCAATTCATATTTATAAGAGAATTGACCAATGAAGATATTTTGGAGACGTATACAAGAAATAATCGCATTACAACAGGACTTACATGTATTACAAATTTCTCTTCAATTTTGTTAGAAGAAAATGCCTCAGTCATTCCTATTACTTGAAATATTAATGTATTAATTCATTAAGCATTTTCAAAAAAGAATATGCAAAGGAAAAATCTCTCCTTTTTATATTACTAGAGTCAAAAACAGATTAGGTATCTTTTAAAATTAGTTTGAATGAAATACGATAGAATTTAATTAATGATTTTTCTCTCGTTGTTGTAATCTTTTATAATAATTATCTTTACAAGTTTTCTACACTTTCGCGATAATATTTAAAAGAGAGAATTTATGAATCGCCGTAAAACAATGAACAGGATGACATTTCAAAGTTTCGTTTTAAAACTTATTTTTAGAAAGTATTATTTTTTCTATCAAAAATATGCAGTTAGAAAAAAATTAGATTCTAATCTGTATTCCAATTCTCAAAGTAACTAAATATTTTGAGAGGAAAATTACTTTTATATTAATAATTTTAATAGTAACCATTTAAGTTGCAGAAGTTTAACGATTATAGCAATGCCAGAAATAGAAGGAATGTAGTTAGTTTTGGTGCTATTTAATTCATATTCATGAGACAATAGGATGAGGAATAGTTTCTGGTGAAATTTCTAAAGTGTAGTATTACAAACGGATTTCACAAGTAATAAAACTTCTTATTTTTTTTTAACCATACATTATAATTTTAGAAAATCAACCTATGATTTAAATGTAAGAGTTAGTTATAATTTTAAAACAAAAGAATCACCAACTCTTTAAACAGAATTACACAGAAATTAAAGAAACTTTTTTATTAGGGTTTCGTACATCTGACGAAACGGTATTCGTTTCTATCCTCTGTCTGTCTGTCACAGAGTCCGTGAACAAAAAATATATAAGTCAGAGCATTCAAATTTTGTGTACTTATAGCTGAATATCTCTTGTCACACAACGAATCATAAAATTTTGGAAAATACAATTATTTAAATAAAAAAATATATTTTTTAATATCATCAGTCCATTTGTTAAAGTTTTTTTCATTTAATTGTTGCGTGCAAGTTTAAATAGTTATAAAAATTATTTCTTTTTGACACTTTAAAGTGAAATGGAGTATTTCTGTTGCCAAAATTAGAAAATTGGTCTTAAAAACTACAAAAAACTTCACATCTCAAAAATAAATCGAGATACAGCTTATAAGCACATTGCATTTAAAAGTACTTTTTTCCCTATACGGTGGTATGGAAATTGAAAATGTGCGATATTTATAAGTTTAAAAATTTGCAGTAGCGTAAATTTCGAAATTTGAAATTTCATTTCTTCTAATTGCATCACGCAAGTTTGAATAAAGCTATTATGTATGCAACATAAATTAATGGATTAAATAAATCACGTGAAAACGCTTTTATTTGTTTTTATTTTACCATATTACATCACATTAGAAACATTTGTGAAACATTTTTTTTTTTTTTACATTTTTTATTTATTTTATTTATCACATTACATTTATTTATTACATTTTTTTTAATTTTATTTATTATACATTTTTTTATACGAAGTGAAACATTTTTTTATTTGTTAAATTCCTCTTCATTTAAATTATTACACTTATTTTTCTTCATATAATTATTACATTTATTTTTATTTTATTTATTATACATTTTTCATACGAAGTGAAAAAAGTTTTTATTTGTCAAATTCCTCTTCATTTAAATTACTAGCCGCCTCTGGTGATCGGGTTGGTATCCCTTAAATTTATGCTAAACTTTGTAACATTTTATTTTATACATAAATTTATTTACTTGCGTACCTTCACTAAATCTGTAGATACTGATGGAGAAATCAACAAATCTATGCAATCAAAGGAGCATTTAAGGGATGAATTTAGTATTATGTTCTGTTGGCGTGTTTCGTGAATAAATCCGAAATGGCACCGAAAAATAAAACACTTTTTGTTTGTTAATTTAATGATAAAATGCTTTGAAGGAGATATTAAACGAAACCTTCTGTGTTATCTGCTATCACATTTACCGATTTGTTGCAAATTTTACCACAGATATATAAAATTAAATATTAAAATACCTGTCATACACACACAACAGGTAAAAACATTCAGAAAAATTTTAAAAGTCTAAAACCTACAACATTCAGCCAGTCTGTGGCCTTCGTTTGAGTCTTAGAATATTTTAAGGGAGACAAAAACTTAAGATCATAAAAGGTAAAAGGTAAAAGGATCATAAAGGTTCAATACGTTATAACAACAGTACCATCTGTAACGTCGCCGACCCACCACCCAACCTCGAAATATAGAACTGAAGAAACCAGATTATCAATGTCGAAAACTACACCAGACCTCATAAACTCTGAGTAAAAATTCTGTTTAACAAAATTTAACAATTCTATGTATATAGTAAAAGGAATCCTACATTAGAGACATCTCCAATTCTGTATTCGATTACCATGAAACCTCTAATTATGCTTTTACGGGGATAACTCTACGGCTAAATAACATTTCATTTTTCGTAATCTATTGTCCACTCGACCTTCTACTTGACGTGAAAATTTCAGTTTCACTACTTGAATGACAGTAAGGCATATCGAAGATATTGAAATTTTTAATATCGTTTAGCGGTAGTGTGGAGAGTTGGGAAATTCTTTCATTAAAAAGTGTGCGGAATCTCAAGACAGTGGGTTGATATCTTCTGTCGCTTTAATGCGCCGAAAACTGCGAAAACGTGACAAAAATGATAAAAATACAAATATTAATAAATGACCACAGATTTCGTTGATCTTTATGTAGTAAAAATCAAAAGTTATTATGTTTTAGCAACAAATAACAAAAAGAAATTTACAATTGTTGGTTAATATCTTCTGCCGTCTCATTGAGACCATATTTTGCAAAATGAAGGAAAAAATTATTTGCAAATATATGTCACACTTACCTCATTTTAATGCAAGCAAAAACATTTTTTTAGAGCATAAACATGGGAGTAACATTACTGTTTGTAATCATTCTAGGTCTCAATATTTTCTATATGCTTTCTGATTTATTAAATCGCTCTAATAATCGCTGTCCCTTTTTTGCGATCCAATTCTTTTTCAAAAAAAAAAAAAAATCAAGAATTTACAAAAAATTACTTTCAAAATCAACTGAAAATTGTTCCCCTCTATCAAGCATTTATTTTGATGGACGACATGACAAATCTTTACCATCAGAAACACTCAAGGAGACACAGTTTCAAAGAACAATTGTAGAAGCGCATTCCAGTATTGTATTGGAAACTGGTTCGACGTATATATGGGACGTTACACCTGAAAGTATATCTATTCTTGATAACCCCAATAGTATTTACGAATGTGTTACAAGCTCTTTATTCTATTATTTTAACAACCCTATTATTCTCAGGTGCGACGGCACTGTTATGAACACAACTGTGTCAAACGGTGTTATTCGCAAGTTTGAATTGGAACGTCAGAGAAAAGTACAATAGATTATCTGTTAGTTGCATTTTATAGAGTTGCCATTACAACACCTATTTGTGTCCATACATAGCAAGTCATGTGGCCCCACATCTTACACCGAAGATACAGGTCGAAACGTGAATGAATGTGAAAAACTTCCAATTGTTGCTTTTAATAGTATTAATTGCGAATTGCTAAACAATGGTCCTTCCATCCTCAGTTCTCACCAGAAATACTTAGTAGACATTTACACCGCGATTAATGCTGGTATTTTTTTTTAAATTCAGATCTGGCTAAACGGGAACCGGAAACATTGAATTTGGCTCGTTGGCTATCAACTGCAAATCGAATATTCAGATTATATACAACCCTTTGCATAAAGTTACCGATCATTACATCAACACTCCTATCGTTTGTAAAAAAAAGATTATTTATTCCCACTGGATAAAAGTTAAACGATATTAGCGATAATACATTTGTATTATATGTAATGAGCAACAATATGCAATAAAAAGAAATCATTATACATCAATTTATAAACAGAAAAATTGCGATTGAAATTTAAGAAATAAAGAAAAAATTATCCGATCATGCTTAGATTTGAAAAAAAAAAATAACCGATCACTGTAATCGATATTTCGTAAATCCACTCTTATTTCGGAAGACAACCGAAAGTATTTATAGAATGGACTCAATAACATTTTTTTACTCATTGGAAGCAACGTCACACCAGCTTTCCCTTATACTTTACGTAGTTCTATGGCATCTGTAATTCGTCGAAAATCAATTTTTCTTTTTAATATATTCCACGGATTTTCGATGGGATTATGATTCAGACTATTGGGCGGCCAAGTCATGGCTTGAATTGGTATATTACCTACATTTTTTTAGAAATTTCTTCACTGATTTGTTGAGTTGGAGAGCCGCATTTTCATCTTGAAATAAGAAGTCATTTTGATCTCCCACCATTGATCGATGCTGGAATCATAAAATTGCCTAAAATATCGATGTAAACTTCACAGTTTACTGTACGTAACACAATTCACAACTTACCGATGCCTTGTAATGTCATACAGCTCCAAATTGTAAATGAAGTGAAAATTTAGTCCTCGTATTGACACATTTATCATTGAACTTCTCATCAACTCTCTTCCAAACAAATGTTCCACAGTCATCACCTGTTCTGAGAGATATGCGCGATTCATATAACTTTATTCCTTTATCAAGTGGCCAGTGTACATGTGTTTTACGCCATTGCAAGCGTTCTTTTCTATGCTTCTTTTTCATGTAAGGTTTTGTTTTAGCTTTTGAGAATTTAAATTATGCTGCATTTAGTCGATTATGTTCAGTGCGGTCAGATACCTTTACGTTATACTTAGATCATTCGGCATTGAGTTGTTTTGAAGTTGCTCAAGACATTCTTTTCGCTATTTTCTTAAGTTTTCTGACATTTTAAGGCGTTTTCATTCGTGGACGTTAACATCGAGGTAAAATCTTCACGCTGTTAGTCAACTATATTTTTCCAGAATATTGCATATCATACACTGAGCACAGTTTAATAAAACAGCTACTTTCCATTGCGAATTTCCCTCTTGTAACAATTTATTCATACGAATTCTCAAATCGTGAGACATTTTATTCACACGAGCCAATGTCCTTCACTTCAGAGCTGCTTTTGATCTCGCAGCTGCAAGATTTCTTCTTTTAAATAATATTCAGATATTGAACGCATGCTAAGGCATTCCTATTTGTCTTCAATATGCAAATTTCAAACCTGTTACTTCAGTGATCGCTTATTATTTTCCAACTTCCATCTCGATCGGATAATTTTTTCTCAAAAAGAAACATTTTCGCGTACAGTATAATTATAAATTATATGATTGTTACACTGAATTCGCTTTCCATTTATATTTTAATACATCTTATTTTATTTGCCATATTTTAAAACGCCTCTATGCTCATGAATCGCAATATATATGCTTCGAAATGCAAAAATCATAAACTTGATAACACTGATCGAAAACATTTTGCCAAGGGCTGTATATCTACATCAGATCCATCAAATGAGTTGCTAACTTTAGTTATCTTCATTCTAAGAGACTAAGCACCATCATGGTTCCAAATTAAGATTCATTATTCAATAAACAACGAGGCTAGACACGTATGTCATTTCATCAGCTAATTTCCGTACTTGCATACGATGTATGGTTATGTAATGGATACCGTTATTTTTCGGAACGTTTACTTTGCGGCTCCGAAAAATATGATATTGTCCATGTAGAAATATTTAAAAATGCAATATTAGGATTCTGGCATCTCGGTGGGTTATCAAGATAAGGGAAATTAGCACAGATGGAAATTGTGTTCGCAGATTCATTATTCCTGCTGTTAACTTTGGAGCTACAGACTATGTAGATCTCATTGAAATCTGTCGTGTGACATCGCTCAGAGAGATCAATTCACAAAACTGTGGATGATGACACAAGACAGCATTCCAAGGGACTACTGTTACTTTATTAAATTCCCTTCATACACAAAAGCAGATACGCGGATTGTGAAACTGGTCACTGTAACCCCCGGAAAAAGAATTGTGTTGCAAAGATTTATTAGAGCAACTCCAGAATTCAGAAAGTAAATTTCAAACTTCGAGACCAAGAATGACTACAAACAGTAATGTTATTGTCATGTTTATGCTCTAAAGGTAAAATAGTAATTTTGCTCGCATTAAAATGAGATAAGTGTGACAAGTATTTACTAATAACTTTTCTTTCAGTTTGCAAAATTTGGTGTCGATGAAGGGGCAGAAGATAATAATCTGTAATTGTATTTTTTTTTGTTTATTGCTGCGAAAATTTATTAACTTTTAAGCACTACCCCATATAGATCAACAAAATCTGCAGTCATTTATAAATATTTGTAGTGTTATCTTTTTTGTCCAATTTTCGGAATTTTCAGCCCACTGAGGAAACAGAAGATATCCACCCCATGTCTTAAGATTCCACAGTCTTTTAAACAAAGGGTGTTCAAAAATTTTCCGCACTACAGCTAAATGATTTTTAATTTTTTGATTTTTTTCGATACGCAGTGGTGGCATTGTCCTATGAAGATTGAACTGAAATTGTAAAACTGTGCTTTCTTATTTCTGTTTGACCATCTCTTTCAAATTCCTTACAATTAAAAACATCCGTATTGTCTCTTATAAAAAGTGATTAAAAATTGTCTAATTATATACTTTTTAATTATCAGAAGTAAAATATTTTGCTTAATTAATGCATTTATTTTTTTTCCTTTCTATGTTACTTTAAAAAAGTCCCGGGTAACTGCTAGTTACGTTAGGTTCCTTAAATATGATATATATTATAAGATAATTTTATAGATCTGTACGGATAATTCCAAATTACCTAACACATGGAAAGAAAAAGGAAAAGAAAAATTTTAAATTTTTTTCCATGTATAATGTCTGAAAAATGCATGAAATATAATAAAAACATTTATTATTTAAAACTTTGGAAGAAAAAAAGAGAATAAGATATTTAAAAAATCATTTATTGAACCCAATCTCATTCTGTTGCAAAACATCATTGTAATTGTGGTAAAATTTCCTTAATTAAATGGCGTTAATTTGGTAACAAAGCAGTGAATTTTTTTAAAATATATTTTTACCTAAGTCACTGATAAAAATAGGAAAAATTCTATTCGAGCAAAAGCAGCTTGCGTTATTAAACCTGAAATGTCCTCTGTAAAGAAATGTTCTAAATCAATTTTACATAGGAGTACAACACCTGCGTCCATTTAAATTCAGTTTTTAATATGCACTACCACATGCTGCATTCAATAGTGGAGAAATTTTTTACCAAATACAAAAACTTTTATTCAATATATTTACAAAACATTGTCAATAAAAAAAGTTTCAAAATATCTCTTAGCAAGTTTTTTGCTCTCTTATTTTAAATATATGTTTAAAATACGTCAAAAAACTTAACAAAGAGTATAACACAAGTACAGATTAATAGAAGATAGAAATACTGTTTTAATTCTTATAAGATTCTTTTCATTTACATTTTTTTAATTTGTTAATGTGATTCTGTCAAAATATTCAAACCAAAAATAAATTAACATCGACAGAAAACAACATACATTTATTGATAATTAATGTTATGGCAACAAACGCAGAAATTCAATTTATATTATTTTTGCATAAACAGCTAGTGCTGTACAAACTATTTTTTAAACAGGGAACATTGCAATTTAAATAGAGAGGTCTGTTATATTTAAGATAACGGAAAATATTTTTCACAAAGTATTTTCCCTTCTTGTAAAGTCTTGGAGTCAGGTATTACAGAATACAAAATGGAATATGTTTAAGCAGATGCAATCACATTTATAATACTAAAAAGAGTTGTGAATTTTATAAAGTATTTTCAAATGGTTTAAACGTTTTGTATTTCGAAATTTTTGAATGTTATACATAACATACAGTTACATCATAAAAGAAACCACCGTGTAAATTTTTACGTTGCTAGTTATTACTTTCAGAGAAATCGTTATTATAGGATTTCTTTCATTGTTACATTAACTCTAGGGCAGAGAACACTTTTTAAAAAGTAATTTATGTAAAGATTAAATAAAGTAAAACTTGCATTGCTTATCTCCATAAGGTACTCTTTATACTAAATCGATGATGCTCTATAACTTTGGAAATTACTTTTATCCTCTATCTCTTTCTGTTAAAGAGACAGGAATGCTAACTATGCAGTTTCCTACTAGGTGACGTCTTAAGTATTTTCATTCAGTAGCACATGGCTACCTTACTATCCCTAAATTCTATTCTTATGACTAGAACTCTTGCTTTTCAGAAGTTATTGGAAAGATAACCGATTGCAATAATTTATATGCAATATATGCATTTATAAACAGGAGAAAAATGAGGCATTCTGGGGAAATAACGCCACACCAAAGTTCTTACAATTTTCTCGGCTTGATTTTAGATGATTTTTTTCAAACAGGAATAGGATTTTTCACAAAAAGATTTGATTATATATACGAGAAAAAATATTTCAGCAGATGTGTATTCATAAAATGTAATGTGATGCTTCCTTGACCAATGCAGTTTGGCGTTATTGTTTACCTATATGGATAAAATCTTCATGCAAATAAAAATATAAAATAAGATCGAGTAATGGCACTTACGATTGAAATAGGCAAAGTTACTTACTTCCCATTAAATGCGATATAAGTAAACAGTAATAACCACTTGACATTTTATTCTTGTGACAGAAAAAAAATAGCACAACTTATGGCATACAAATTTCTCTTCGGTCTTTTTAATTTTCATCTATGACAATAATGTTAATAATAAAATTTTAAAAAATCTTGTCTTCTGACGTTTTTCCAAGATTGAAAAAATCAACCGGTAGACCAAGCGCATACCATGTTGCGCAGTTTATTTTAAACTACAAAGAACCTCTTGAACATATTTAAAATAATTTACAACATTTGACAGTACATGAAATGCACTACAAAACATGCAACAAATAATGCATTTCCTAATAAATATATAATATTCAAATTACAGAACTTAGCTCGCACATTTTAAATCGGGCTTTTAATTCTTAATTTTTTCCTTCAGAGTTAAGTTTTAAGAATGAAAAGAATGAACTTTAAGTGATTGTTTGTGATTTAGAAGAC
Organism: Maratus speculifer; assembly: GCA_964019185.1. Classification (NCBI taxonomy): domain Eukaryota; kingdom Metazoa; phylum Arthropoda; class Arachnida; order Araneae; family Salticidae; genus Maratus; species Maratus speculifer. The sequence continues at coordinate 98,063,226 of OZ025290.1, forward strand.
ACGGAGCCTATCTGCGCAGAACTCGTAAGTATCATCTCCCGAACTCAGTCATAATTACATGTAATATTATCTGTTGGCATTATTACCCATGGTTATCTGATTTTATTTATTTATCTCTACAAATTAAAGGTTTTCTCGTCTCGTTATTATTAATGAAAATAACTTCAAGAAAAATATAAATAAATTACACACAACATATTATTATAAATTTTAATAATTTTTTATAATGTCTCTGGAAAAAAGGGTGTTGTCGTTTTTCTACAAATCAAAACACAAACCGTCCCTTTTAGATTTTTAGATTGAGTAATTAAATTATTTTTATTTTTATTGCTATTTTAAAATATAATAATTTTGCAAAATTGACTATTTATTCAAACTAGATAGTACTAAAAAACGAAACAAGTTCAATAAACTACAAAACGTGACATACAACTATTTCTTATCTATGAAAAAGAACATTTGATTCGGGCAGTTATACTTTTTTGCCTTTCACAGAAACCCATATGTATTTCTCAGAATTTCCATATATTTCTTAAAAGTAAAATGACACGATGTATTTGGATGAAATTTTTTCTTTTAGTATTTTTAAGAATGTCTAAAAATATATCATTAAAGAAGATATTCTTAGAATTTTTCTACTTTCTGAAATATAACATTATTAGTCTCCCTTATAATACTTTGTAAATAAAATATGTACAGGATGATATGTTACACATTTTTATGTGTCAAAAGTTTAAATAATTATTCTTCTAAAATTGTTAATAAAATAAAATACAATATTTTTATCGTTATTTAAACAGCAACATTATTTTTATTTCGAGCATATTTTACATAATGTATTGTATGAATAATTATGCGGAATTAGATTATTTAGTCTAAAGGAACATATTTTAATCAACTATTTTAATTATTTCGTTACATATTAATTTAAAAATAATGAGACTAAAGATTAAATTAAAAGTAATTAAATGTAAAAGTCAATTAAATGTAAAGTATTTTAAAAATGACATACGATTGTTTTAAATGCTACTTAGAGATTATTCAGTGCGTCTCAAAAGATTATATACAACAAGATTAATTTTATCTTCCAATTAATTAAGAGGAATAGCAATATCAAAAGAATTTATAATTATATATAATAGCAAGATAATTATAATATGATATGCAAATAATGTTACACAGTCCCAGACATTATCAGAAAATTTTTTAATTAAATTTGACAGTCCCAAATGGTTACGGAAAACTTACATTTTTAACGTTCAAATGTTTTAGCCGTTTGCTCTAATATCTTCAAATATTTGGTCAGGAATACTCAAAACAAGATTTTGAATTTTTTTTATTTTAAAGCAAATCAGCTTCATACAAATTGTATCTTTAGATTTTGAACAGATGCAAATTGACTTTGAGCACATACATTTCTAGCTAATCAACCCCTGAGGTTCACCATCGTGTTCAAGTCTAAGCTAAGTCTGACCATTCAATAACAGTTACTTGATTTAGATTAAACTACGACATTGCAGATATGGACGCGAAAATAAAGAGATGGTCTTGTTGGGCATTCGTGTTCCCTTCTCGCAAGCAACTTTCACAAATATAATTAACTGTATTACATGCCTGTTCTAGTAATTTTTGGGAACATTGACATACATTCAAAAATACAATATTGGTTGATTCATTACAATAAAATACTGTTCATACCATGTGTGAATTATTTTCTAGTTGTTAGTGGTTCGCGGTTTCTAGAAGATATCGTGTCAGTAATATGTTTAACCATCGGGGTCTTCTAATCTGAATTTCTTTAAATCACCGATAAGATACCTCATCCATTAATCTTACCGATTCCTCTGATTTTTAAAACACTGAACACGAGCGTTTGTATTCTGTTTAGTAAACTTTGGTAAAAGGCATGTTTTGCAAAAATCGAGAATTGTACTTGCCATAAGATGTCGATGGACCATGAATATCGCTACTCGAAAGTCTATTTCGATTAAAATAAGCACTTCGCAAACGACTGGAATCAATTTTTAATTTGCCTGTGTTATCATTTAATTGTTTTCTTTGGTCATCTAGATCAGGATTTTGTTTTAGATTTACAATATTTAACAGAATTCGGTAAATGTCATGCCCACTGCGGCCAGTTTTCTTGAAGTATCCACCAACTTTACATCCACGTCTTTAAACGATATATTTTCTAAATTTCCTTTTTGAAAACTGCACGCACATTACCAGACACATTTACAGTCAGTGTGAAACCGAAAGACATATTCGATTTTATCTCAGAAAACTATTGCATACCAAGTACACGGCCTTCGGATATGTCAATGTTGGATACCATTACTTAAAATAGCTTTGAAGATCAGTTGTCTATATATTTTGGGGAGTAAATTTATATATATATATATATATATACATTTCAACTGTTTGAAGCTGTTTGAGTTTTGTTGTTATTTTATTCCACCTTTATATGTTTTCATTATTTAATCCGTCTATTTTATTCATTTAATAAGCTTTTAGTTCCAAAAAATGGTAGTATATAAAATTTTGCAAAATATTTATAATTTGCATTTCTATTGTATCCTCATAAAGTAAGTCCACAGCATACTAAAACAAATATTTCTGACATAAAATCTCCTTGACACCAATGAAGTTGAATAAATATATTTACATTCATATATGAATAAATGAAATGAAACATTAATATACTGGGACTGCTTGTACTAGACGTAAATACAAAAGTTATTTCCCAGCCAATGGACTTTTCAGTAGTCTTATGTATATCCATTTAATAAAACTTTTATTAAATTGACTTTGAAACAGACATTATTTTACTTAAGAGATGATATTTCATATATTTCAGAGTGGAGTTTTGCATATAAGGAAAGGAGTTGCATTTATAATGTTATAATTAGAGGGAAAACTTAAATCCCATTAAAACTGTACGGATAGAAACAGTGTTTAATGTAAATATTGGACTGCCTAAACACTGTTGTGCCATTCGCATACTACAAAAGTGTTCGTATATCCTTTAGAAAAAAGAAAATCAAATATCACTTTGTTAGCTTTTAGTTCTAAAAATGGTAGTCTATAAACTTTTGTAACGTACTCTATAAGCATGCTTCTCTTGCTCAGAAAAAATATCAAGATATTTCAATTACATTTTTAAAATATAAAACTCCCTACCGGCTAAGCCTACAGGCGCAGATAAATTTCAAAATTAAGTGCTAATTTCATCAACAAAACCACTGTATGAAAAATTAATGTAATTACTGCATGAACATTGTTGTACTAAAATGGCCCAAATTACCTGAACCTTCTCAACAACCAAACATTGTAAAAAATAATTTAAGACAAAGTATTTTCTCATATTTTGTATTTTTTCCGATAAAAAGTTTTTAATGAAATGAGAGCATATTGGTCATATTTGTTTTCTTTATTGCCATTGTGGTATTTATATCTAAAACTTTCCAATCATTGTCATCAAAACTTTCTTAGAAAGTTCTTTGTAAGAACCTTGGAAAAACTTAAATCATGACTTTTAATTCCCCATAAAAATATCCACTCTATTAATATTACAAAATATATTTATTCTTTTCATAAAAGTAACATAAATAAATATATTCTAATACTTAGTTTCCATTAAAAAATAAATAACAGTTGCATTCTCGAAAATATATAGTTTTTAAATCTCAAGTAGTACTTATTATCCACAAAACTATTTATTCATATTTATTGTATCCTTATACGGGAAGTCTATAGCATTCTAAAATGTTAATTTATGACCTGAAATTTTCCTTACACCAATCGAATGAAATACGTTTATTTACTTTCATTTATGACTAAACGAAATGAAACATTAGTATACTGTTGACTGCTTGTACTAGACGTAAATTCAATAGTTATTTCCTCGCGAAAGGACTTTACAGTCATCTTATGCATATTCATTTAATAAAACTTTTGTTCAATTGACTTCGTAACAGACTTTCACTTTACTAAAGAGATGAAATTTCATATATTTCAAAGTGTAGTTTTGCATATAAGGAAACGAGTTTCATAAAGTTATAATTAGAGGGAAAACTTTTAGCTTCCATTAAAACTGTACACTGTAAATACTGATAGAAACACAGTTTAACATAAATATTGGACTGCCTAAACACTGTTGTGCTATGTGCACATTACAAAAGTGTTTAGTATATCCTTTCAAAAAAAAGAAAATCAAATCCCATTTAGTTAGATTTTAGTTCCAAAAATGACAGTCTGTAAACTATTGCAATGCACTCGATAAGCATACTTCTCTTGCTCAGAAAAAATATCAATATATTTTAATTAAATTTTTAAAATAAAAAACTCTTACCGGCTCTGCCTGCAGGTGCAGATAGATTTCAAAATTAAGTGCTAATCAACAAAAACCACTGTATGAAAAATAATCATATTACTGTATAAAATTGTACCACTAAAATGACTCAAATCACCTGAACCTTTTGAATCAACCGAACATTGTAAAAACCAATCTAAGTGAAAGTATTTTCCCATTTTTTGTACTTTTTCTAATATAACGTTTTTAATGAAATGAGGAAATATTATTCGTAACTGTTTTCTTTATTGCCACTATGGTATTTATATCTAAAACATCCCAATCATTATCATCAGAACCTTCCAAGAAAGCTCTTTGTAAGAACCTTTGAAAAATCTAAATCATGACATTTAATTTCCCATAAAAATATCCACTCTATAAATATTACAAAATATATTTATTCTTTTCACAAAAGTAACACAAAAAAATATATTTTCTAAGACTTAATTTCCATTGAAAAAATATATAACAGTCGCATTCTCGAAAATACATGGTTTTTAAATCTCAAATCAGATTTCTATGGCCAAAAATAGATAACATACTGATGGGGTAAATTTCAGGTGATAAGGCGGAAGATAAAAGAATATATTTCTATGGTTTCCATTAGTTTCCTTAGTTTTGTTAATTCCATAGTTTCCTTAGATTACACTTAGTTTCCATTAAAAAAAATTAATAACAATTACATTCTAGAAAACGTATGGTTTCTTATTCTCATATAGTATTTATTACCCACAAAATATTTATGCATATTTATTGTATCCTCATAAAGGAAGTCTACAGCATAGTAAATTATATATTTATAACATGAAACTCCCCTTACACCAATGAAATGAAATATATATGTTTACTTTCATATGTAAATAAACGAAATGAAACATTAATGTACTGTTGACTGTTTCTACTAAACGTAAATTCAAAGTTTATTTCCTAGCGAATGGACTTTACAGTCATCATACGTATATTCATTTAATAAAACTTTTGTTAAATTGACTTGGTAACAGACTTTTATTTTACTAAAGAGATGATATTTCATATACTTCAAAGTGTAGTCTTGCATATGAGGAAACATGTTTCATTCATAAAGTTATAATGATAGAGACAACTTTTAAACTCCATTAAAACTGTTCCTTGTAAATACTAGAAACAGAGTTTAAAGTAATAGGTGTTAGTCTGTTTTTAGTAGAAATTTTACTGGCGATGGGGAGTATTTCTGTATAAAGTTGTTTATCTTGCAGTTTTTGTAGCGTTGTCGATGGTATGGTGGTTTTTTTGGTTTTTGTCGAGGTTTTGTGGAATAAGACATCTATATAGAAATAAAAAGCTGCTCACCAGGCCAGAGTTTGGCCAAACAACAACAACAACAGAGTTTAAGGGGACAGTGGACTTTTATTGTAGCAAAATCTTAGCAAAAAAGGTCTATTTCTGTGGTATAATAGTACAAAAACAGCTTTTTATTATTAAAATATCATTTCTGAAGGTTTTTAAGAAGTAAATAATAAAGGTAATTGTATTTATATATTTTAAATCTGTTTTTCTGAAAACTAATTTTTTAGCATTTTTTTTATTTTTGAAATGTTTCTTGTGGCGTAATTTTTGATCAATATTTATGAAATTGATAAGGAAGTATCCTGATATTGTTTAGAAAGAGACTTCGTAAGCTTTTTAAAATTCGTTGTTATTAAGATAGTCAAATTCGATTTTTTACTTATTAAAAGGAAAAATCTTGGTGAAAATCGATATGGAATATAGAAAAAAATCCTGTAAAACGTAAACTATTCAAGAAATTAAAAAAATCTGACACATATTTGTTTATAATAGAGATTTAAGTGATAAAAATGCACAAGCAAGTATATATCTCAAAAATTAAAACACTAGGAGAATTTTAAAAATTCGTTTAAAAATTAATATTTTTTTTAATTTTAAAAATTTCGATAAGAGATTTTAAAAGACATTTTATATGCTTTTGGTGAAGTATGTATACGCACAACATTTCATATTGCTATGATGAAAATTTAAAAAAAGTTAACGTCCACCGACCCCTTAATGTAAACATTCAACTGCCTAAATACTGTTATGCCATACTCATACCATAAAAGTGTTTAGAAACCCTTATAAATCCTTCCCAAACCCCTGTTATAAACCCTTCCAAAAGAAATCACTTTGTTTCATTTTTATTTCTTTGGAAATGAATTTTTTTATACTAAGAGAATTAAAAAATCATGTAATTAAGAAAGTTCGAGCAGATTTCATCAGACATTAAAAAACAAACCTCAGAACTTCTTACATACTTATTTTATTAATCGATTTAAGCACTACTGGCTTCAGTTAAAACTTTCTAATCAGACTGAAACTTGTAATTGTTCTCTTTGTATTTTTTTTTTTCTAGATTCGAAAAAAAATATGATGCAGCCATTGTAGATGTGTCAAAGTTTCGGGATTTCTGATCCCCTAATTAGTTTTCTTGGGTCAAAAACTGATAATAGTCTGATAGGGCGATTTCTAGTGAGTAATATAGTTCATGTGTTTTGACCACGTTCTCGGCTGCGTTCACTGCATGACGACTGGCATTATCATTGAGGAACGGAACTGTTCGCCTGTTCACTAGTGCTGGTTGCTTTTGGAGGACAGCAGCTGAAATCTTTTGCAGGTTTGAAAAGTAGACTCGGCAGTGCTTGTTTTACAACTTTCAAAGAATTCACAGCGAACTATACTAGTGTTCGTACACCAAACACCCAAACACAATGAAGATTAGCATTTTTGATGAATTCTCTGTTTGAAGATCAATGAAACGGTACAAACGCCAACCATTGATGTTTTCTCATTCCGTTATTCTTTATGACCCACGTTTCGTCACATGTAAATATTTGGTCCAGAAAGACTTTCTTATGGCCTTACAGCAATGACAAACATATATTCAACCATCGGAGTTTTTTTCGGTCGGACAAAAAATGAGGAAATCACTTATTGAGATCCCATGTCATCCTACGTTTAGAAAATACGATAATTTTGTCATGTTTTCCAAGACTGCATGACAGTTCCTTGGTTGGTTTAGCGGAGATTCTGGTTGATTACCTCCTATAGGATGACTTTGTCTAAGGGTATTTATGACAAACATGGGACTTATCTTCGATTCTACCTTTTACAGTAGCTTACATAAAATTACTTAATATCTCAAAGTAAACTTATAAAATGTTAATTTATTTAATAAACAGTCATTCGAAAAAACGACATAATACGAAAAATATCTTTCATTGAGAAAAATGACCCTGTAAAATCTGAGTAAATCAATGTTTTCATTTTGTTATAAAAAATTCTGTTTCAAATATGACGACCCAAAGTCATCAATTCTGATGAAAGAGAAATACTTGAGAATGAAGAGAAAGCTTGAAATAAAATTATTATGTTTTTCGTTTAATGTATTAAATTGCGCTTGGGTAAACAGGGCTCGAAATAGAAAAATCCACGAACCAGAATGCTATTTCAAAATTACTGTTAATTTTTTTTTTTTTTTTTTTTTTTTTTTTTTTGCTATTTATTACCATTTTTATTTCTATTAAAGAAAATTTATAACTAATCATACAAAAACAATTTAAACTCATTAGATGTAGTAATACCAATATTTACTTCTATTTCATACATTTTCATGTTTGAAAAACCAGCTACAAATATTAATACTTGAATATTATTAGTTCAGTTTTTCAATATTATTAAGTCAACAAGGTAGAACCCGTCAAATTTCGACGAAAGAAAATATTTTAAAAAGAACTGTTTCATTGATTTATAATAAACCTACAAAATTAGTTTTAGAAAAAATGCATTTTGTATTGGTAAGTCTATCTCCTAAACAAACGATATTTAACGTCAAATTAACAAAATACTACAATATTCAAATTTACAAAGCTCAGTTGGGGAAATTGTTAAAATTAAACTTTAATCGTACTTATAAGCAATATAAAATAATTAAGGTCTGTTATTATGATAAAGTTATCAATTTACGTTTTTATGCTAGTATTCCAAAATGAAAAAAAGCAAAATTTGACTCAATCATAGAAATTTTTCCCCCTGAAATCTAAACCCGGCAGCATTTTCATCAAAGCAAAATTTACAAATGCACATTTCGTATCTGCATTCATTTTTCTGAAATTTTTTTTTAAATTTTAATTTGATCATTTGGCACTATTTGGTTATCCCGTTGACCAAAAATCTTCCACCAAATTGCAAGATTAATTGCCAATAATGGAGGATCTTAAATATCACATTCAAAAGACATTAAACACAATATATATGTTTATTACGTTATCAAAAGTTTTTTAATTCCATTTTTTATTTCTTCTTTTATTAATATTCTACTAATTAATATTTTTACGTTATTTAAACGACAAATTGTGTTAATTTCTATAATGTGGCTATTAGTTTGGCGATTTGTATAATTTATCGAAATTGGTTGAAGGGATAACTAAGTAATACTGATCATTTTGATTCAAAACTTGTATCAATGCTATTAGCTGAAACAGATATTAAACAGTTGATATTTATTTTCGGGTAAATCAAATTTTGTAAATGAAATCAAAATTCACCGAGTTTTATAACAGAAGATGTTTAAATTTCATTTTTTTTCCTTTTAATGAGAAAAGGGTCACCATAAAGATGCAGTAATCAATTTCTTCCCCTTTTTTTTTTGCTTTTAATAGAAATGGAATACTCGTGTTGCCACTATTAGAAAAGCGGTATTAAAAACTACAAAAAAATATTTCAAAAACAAATTAGGATGCAGCTTTCAAACAAATTTCATTTAAAACTGCATTTGTTTCACTACACGATGGTGTAAGAATTGAAAACGTACGATATTTAAAAGTTTAAAAACTTGTAGTAGCAAATATTGCAAATACCGAAATTTCATTTAAAATTTGAAAGTGTTGACGTATGCGTTACACACAGATACGTGTGGAATTTATAATATAGATACTACTCCAACTTCAATTTTTATACTATATTTCTGCTTCAGAGAATTAATCGGATTAAAAAAATGAAGCTAATGTTGATCCTAATATTGTTAAATGTTTTTTTAATATTTAATTATAAATTAATAGCAGAGACAATAAGCTACATGCATATATTTTAAATAATATGCATAACAAATTTCACGTTTCGAAAATATAATTACCGTAATTTCAAGAATCGTAAAATCTTTCTGATTATGCAATTTAAGGGTAGACATTTGGTGTTTTTAAAAAGTAACACAAGAAATATATACCAAAATAATTATACATCATTAAACATCGGATTAAGTAAATTTCTTCACATTAACCAGTATTTTTGGGACAGCCTATGTTGATTTTAATTTTTTTACAAATATTCTATAAAACCGATACTGTGTTTCTTTGTTACAATAAACTTGTATTATGATTCGAAATACTTTTATTTTTTTCGTGATTATAAATTCATTTACTGAGCTTTTTTTTTTTTTTCAAAAAATCTCCTTTCCATATATTTTTGGAGACGTACAATAAATATAAATCTTAAAGTGGACCAAATCAGTTTTTTTAATTTATAGAACACTGATTATAATAAATTACCATTTTTTTCATTTTCGTTCATTAGTTTAGTGGCCCTTTTTATTATACTATTTATTTAAAAACTAAAAATAAATCATGTAAACGCTGCTTTTCGTTCTATATTTCAAAATAATTGCTTAAGTATCCATAATAAAAAGGATTAGATCATTTTCCTTATAGACTGCTAACATATTAAAGCATGATTAATATATTAATGTCTGTAACGATCTTTTTTTCGGAGATACAAAACACATTAATTATAGATTACTAAGGCACCATTATGAATCAAATAATTATTTTTTATAACAGTAACCATCAATATTTCAGAGTGAAAAAGTCCATATTTTTTAATGCTTATCAAGAAAAAAATTAGACAGAAATTTTCAGTCCATAATTTTTAGTTCATATATGAAAACTTCAAAGGTCTAAGATAACGTAATAATTTGATGGTATATAATATGTACATTTGTTGTTTGAATAATGTACTTGTTATGTTTTTCATCTATACACTGTAAAAAATATGCGCAATGTTCTTGACATTTACTGTGTAACATTCCTGGGTTTTCTCGGTTTATTTATTCTAATCCAAGAATACCGAGAAATCCGGTGTAATACTTTCCACAATGTTGTGTAACTTTTTGGAATAGTGGAGAAAGTGGAAATTACTGATCAACTGTGAAACGTTCCGAATATTTTCTGTGTAACATTCCTTAGTTTTAGTAGGCATAGTTTTTGTGAACTTTAGTGTAACATTTCGGATTTATTGTAAAATAGAAGTTATTGATAATCTATGCAAATTTATATATGTTTTGTGTGTACCATTCCTTATTTTGTGGTTGGTCAAAAAATCTATTACAGAAAAATCGTTATTTTGCATTGTACGTCATTTTATTATTCCAGTTGTGAAAAGACTACGGGATCTTGCGCTGTAAAAAATAGCTCAAAGGTGTGTATACCCTAGTAATTCTGCATCTCAAAGCTCTTATTCGAATCTCTGCCCTGTACAGTTCCTGAGCTATATTTTGTATGTAAAAATCATTTTTTGTGTGTGTATCATTTTGATCGCTTGGTTATGAATCGAGTATGAAACTAGAGCCATTAAGTTTTACCGAAGCTTTTACTACGCATTTAATTGTGCATCTCGAATATCTTTTTTTCCCAGTTTAGACTCTAAAGACTCTTCTTGGTCTTTATTATCCATAAGAACATCTTTTTGCGTGTGGGTCATTTTGTTGCCTCAGATGAAAAAAAAAATATATATGGGATCTAGAGCAACTAACTTTGGTGTGAAAGAGCTTATGTCCGTCTTATTGTACATTTTCAAACATATTTTCCAAATTCGACCAGTTTTACGAAATTATTTTATCAGTGATTATTTGAAGAAATTCTTGATTTTAGTACTGCAACTTTTTATCCAAATACCTACTATTTCCGAATAGTAGTAATCCTCTTATTTAATCAGCTATGCCAGTCTTGAGGATTTCTTACAATGTCTATCACTATCTTCGAATAGTAATCTTTCTGTCATTAAATAAAGCGATTATTACTATTCGGAAATAGTTTGATGTTTACATTAAAAACTTAATATCTAGGTATATGAATTCGCGTCTTAAGCGAGATCTTTTTGTTCCAAGGGATGAAAATTTTTACATTTGTTGTAAGAGCGATATACTTGTGATGTTGGAACTGGAGTAAATTCGGGTATTAATCGGTATCATGCCTTAAGAGGGTTCGACTGTTTCCTAAAACAATAAATCTAGCATAAAAAATATTATAAATAAAGACAACGCTTGAAGGGGAAAGGGGAGAAGCTCTGGCCAACTATTTTATTTTCCAAAATATTTAGTCTATAACATGAAATTAAAGACATATCAGTAGAGAAATGTTTAAGTTTTGTCATTTCTCCCCCCCCTTCTCTTTAGTATCTGTAAGCTATATATGTATATAAAGGATGAAAAGGTACAATTTTAAGGCACTTACTAGAAAATATTACTAATTTTGTGGTAAGGTTAGTGCGCCTAAATGTGACTCCTAAGTACGCTAATGTTCTTTTACTTAAAATTTTAATGCAGAAACCCCAAATGCTATGTAATAAGAAATTCGAGCTTTAACGAAACACTAAGCATTTTTCTGCATTGATAACATTTTCTCAGAGATTTTCGATCAAATAGACATCATTCATTTTGTAGTTCCCCCATGTTTCTTAAATTTGTCGAATCTCTCCAAATTTCCTTTCGAATTTTTAACTTTGAAGATAAAATAATCTTATTAACGTAAATAAACTATGTCTGTTTCATTTAACTGACCGATAAACTGTTAAAAATAGCTCTCAGTTTGTGGATTAGAATTTAAACAATTACCAGGTAAGTTTGTAAAGTATTCTTGATATATTGTATTAAAATAATTAAAGTAAATTTTATGTTTAATTAAGCTCTCGTAAATCGCATAATCCTCCATTTCAAATTTTTCTTTAACTTAGCACTTAAGTATGTATTTAAGATTATCAAAATCGAACAATTTACTTCTTTTTAAAAATTTTAATCAAAGAAACTCAGTGTATATTTTATTAACAAAATATAACCATATGATTATTGAAATTACAATAATTTTATGATGGAAACTCTGGAAAATTTTCTGATGATTGAAAATCTTGAGTTAAATATTTATTTTAATGAGGTTAAGTTAATTTTACCAACATTATACAAATCGGTAGCTTAAATGCAGTCTCATATTAAAACAGAATGCAATTGAGTTATGCCATTATTTAAGCTTAATTTTAGCGAGCACTTTTTTAAATCCTTATATTTGAATTCTGTTTTCATTTTTTACTATAATCGTTATTTTTTACTGTTATATTAGAGAAAAGATAAAAAATAAAACTACGTTTATTTAAATGACTATTTGTTTCAATATACTTACATTTAAGTACAGAAAATGTTCAATTCTTTTTTAAGTGAAAGAATACAGTGAAACCTCCAAATAAGGGACACCCATGGGACCGCAACTTTCGTCCCTTAAAATGAGGTGTCCTTTATTCGGAGTTCCTTAAATAGTGAAACCTCCAAATAAGGGAATCTTTGGGACCGCAACTTTCGTCCCTTAAATAGAGGTGTCCCTTATTCGGAGTGTCCCTTATTTGGAGGTTTCACTGTATATTGCAGTATAATTGGAGTAACTTGTATATTGGTGCAACTTCCAAACATGCACTTGTTAGCTGAATATCCAATCTTTGCCAGATATCCTTTGCATATTTTTTATGCATGAGACAGTGTGCCACTACATGCATTTTGCAATCTGCATTCTTTTTTTTTTGTAGAGTTTTACATTTACATTTAAAGAAAGTTATTTTTAAAAAATGTTTGCAATAAAATACTAATTAATCCAGTTTTATTGCTTCTAATTTATCAAGGGTCAGAAACTGAAATTTTTTTTCCTCGAGTCAAAGCTTACTTTGATGATGGAACAGAAGTAGATGATGATGATTAACTGCTTTTGAATATCCTACTGGGAGTGTTATTTATCTTTTAGGAATGAATGATACGGTAATTTGTTTGATTTTTAAATTGAAGACTATTTTACATTTCATTACATGTGCAATTTAACTTATATGCATAAGCAGACTATAAAAATTCTATACACAATATCATAAGCTAAAAACTTTGAGAAAGTTAAATGAAGGATTAAGTAAAACTAAACAAAATTTTATAGTATCAATTTATAATCTTAATTTAAGAAAAAAAATTACATAAATTAAGAATTGCTGGATTTTTATCAGATTTTAATGAAGTCATTACTTTAACTGCTGAATTTTTTAACATTTGAAAGGCATACTTTTTGAATGTTACTTTCTTTTAAAAAATTCTGAATAATTGGAATAATTTATGTGCATGTGTATTTATTATATCTTTCATTTGTATGCTTATGCAAAATATAGATAAAAATTAACATTGGCCACTGGCCAGTACGCAGATTTTTAATTATTGACAATTAATTAACTTACGACCACTTCATACAAAATCCTATGAAGTGTTCGTATATTTCTAATTATCGAAATTGTAGCCTACTAATATTTTTAAATTTCCATTTGATCGGAGTACACTCAACTGAAAGCTTAAATTATATATAACAGAAAAATATGTAACCAAGAAATTACCGTAGTCAAATTAACAATATTTAAAATGAGCTCGGAAATCCGCATTAACGTGGCTGTGTGTAGAGGAGGGGGAGGGAATTGGCAAACCCCAAATTAAATTCTATCTATTTAAACAGGCATAAAAAATTCTAAGAAAATAATATTAAATTTAAAAATTATTAAATAAAAGCTACACAAAAAAAAACTGCTCTGAATCCCCGTTATAAGGTGACGTAACATCGAGAATTTCTCAAATTTAATTTCCAAATTTGAATATATTATGTAATCAAACTTAAAATATGCATTATAAACATTTTGAAAAACAAGATCTCGGATAGCCGCGTTAGCAAGCCCACCAAAGCGCAACTAAAATCCACGCAAATGGAGGCTTCTAAATCTCGCTTACAAAATAATTTTCAATATTATAATTTATAAAATTAACATAAAGCTGCATAAAGAATTGGAAAAGTATTCGAAACCACATTAACAGGGGATGGTGTAACATTGAGGATTTCTGTGATTTGATTTAAAAGAACACAATATTTATGTTATATAATTCAACAAACTTAAGTGCACATTAACTAGTATATTAAAACAGGAATTCTAGAAATATGCTTCGAAAAAAGCTTGCAAAATTAAATTTTAAAAAAGCATACCGAATTATTTATTACCAAAAAAATAGAGAAGAAACGTGAAAAATAATTTCGTACTTAACATGTGTGAGTTTACTTCCATATTTAAAGCGTAAAGTATCAATTTGTATTTAAATCTTATTACATCTATTATTGAGATTTGTTCAGCTATTTCAGTGTTACACAGTATACCTTGAATCTGACAATTTTTTTAACAACTTTTTTTTGACCGGGTTAGCAAATGCATTTTGAAAATTTCACAATACCACTTTCATAAAACATCGGATAAATTTTATAAGTGTTTGAAGTGAGGGGGGTATGGGGGAAGTTTAAAGTTTGCTGCAATTATTATGATAGTTAAAAAATAAAATTAAGTATCTGTGCGATTAGTCCATCTTTCTGTTAAATATGTACTCAAAACTTAAAGCTATTTAATAATTTTATGCAAGGAAAATGCAATTTAAAATAAACAAAATGAAAGTGGTGGATCCCCCCCCCCACTCAAAAAAATACTTAACCTAAAAACCCTTGCATTAAGATGTTAAGTGTCATGTCATTCACCGGTGACTGACGTAGAAATTTCCGTTTTAGCCGCGTCAGTCGCCGGTGGCCGACAGCGTAAAATTATAATAGAAAACTAAATATTATATTGTTTTAAGTAATCGCTGAAAATTTATTTAAAATTTTTATTTTATTTTATTAAAGGATATCATTAAGAAAACGGAAATTTCAGTGTCAGTCATCTGTGACTGGCGTTAAATTCAACGTGTTAAAGGAGTAATTTATCCTTCTGATAAAAGGAGGCCAAAATTTGAAACTAATTGGTTCTCGACAAGGAAAATCTAGGTAAATCTGAATTAGTTGGAGAGGGGGGTCCTTTTACACTTGACCTATACTTGACCTAACATTGTTGAGTTGATTAGTCTCGCCTAATTTTCTAATAAACTGATATCCAAACTTCAAAGAAAACGTATAATTCTAAACAAAAGTTTTTTTTAAGCATATTTAAGAGGGGCGGGGGGTTACCAGTCACTTTATATTTAATTTAGAACCCACCAAAACCCGAAATAATCAGCCTCACGAAGTAAGTGGATTTTATTTAGTAAATTTAAGCGAGTTTGCGCAGGAAAATGGGTCTTGTATAATGCAGATACATCAACATTTCGGGTTTAGCAGTTTTTTTAGCAGATTTTGTCAATAGGCACACTTTAATTCGTACAAGAATGATATTCCTGGATTAAGTATATGAAAAGTAACATTAACTTGGAATTGCTTTATATCAATTTTGCCATAAATGAAATTAATTATATTGTGTAATAAGTCGGGCGAAGAGATTTTAAGGAATTTCAAAATTAAACATTAAAATTAGACATTTCGGGAAACTTTTTTTAATTTCAAGATAAACTACGTCCCCTGTTTTAAATATTTCATAGCGTATAGTAGCATGCGTAATTAGCTCGGATGAAAAAAGATCTCTTGGCAATTAACTATGCCTTCCCACCAGCAACGATTAAGAAACTTTGAACCAAAAAACAGTTATCTACTTTGTTTTCTAGTGTTTGGGATAATCGTCAATTTGTACAGCGAAAATTATAAACGATTTTTTCCCATGTTATCCCTGGTATCGATATGTCTTACAACCATCGTGCTTGGAGAATAGCATCCATAAAATTTACGACTGATTACGGTAAAGTTAATCGTTTTTTAGTGTTACTCGACGGTGGAAATTTCTAATTTTACGCTATATTGCAAGGAACTAACCAAAAAATGTGTAAAAGCGTAAATGAACTCATATTATATATCAATATCGAGTACAGTGGCAAAACTGAGATCCGTAAAACCCTGCGACGTAGGGGGGAGGGGGCTTTGAAGTAATTGGGAAAAATAAACATCTTAAACGGTCATAAACGATTAATCATTTTAGGATTTTAAGAACGAGTCATTTGTATTGAATAACGAATGTATATTTTACGTACTCCTAACCTGATCTGCGCGTAAAAAAATCATACCCACAACACGGGTCACGAAACGGGGACTGATAAAAAGATGATGAGAAAAAGGGGGGGAAAGATATAGATTCCTTGTGGAAAATTTTCCTAGAGACTCACAAACTATAGTTAGTCTACTGAATGGAGATTTCACAAAATCAATACATAATTGAGAGAAAAATTTTCCAACGATGCATAAACGTGTTTTATCTAATAAATTCAAATTTTTCACTTTAAATCCAAAATATTACAATCCATTTTTCAAAATGGAACAAAACCCTGTACATTTCATGGATATTCATTTTTGTTCATGCGCAACATGTCAACAGTGCATTTGCAAAAACTCCATTTAAAATGTATATATTGACTATTTTGGAACTTTTTTAATTTTTTTGCAGAACATTCTGGGAGTATACAAAAATAGTTTCAGTACTTTACGTATTGTTATTACAGTCTTTTTAGGACATATATTCAAGTATTCTATATTATCAAACTATTGCAGAATACTAAGTGCAAATATGAATAACTTCTCCAATAAAAATTTTGATTTTTCTAGAAACTGAATAAACACTATTGCATTCAATAATTTATGCATAAAAAATAAAACCCATAATATGCTTTTTGTTTCTTTGTAGCCTTGGGTAACAATCACATATGAAGATAATGATAGTTCATTAAGTGAAAAAAATGAACACCTTGGAACAGCAGAATTAAATTTAAATATTAGCAGTCACTTGTACATTAAAGCACCCAACTCGCAAGGATTTTCAGATTTTTTCAGAACATTTTTCTTCTACTCTAACTAAAGCTTTAACTGAAGATTTCATGCAATGGACAGAAAAATGTGAATTACTGAATCATTTAGCTTTGAAGATCTGCAAATTCATAGACAATCCCTCTGCAGCTGAACGAAAGCAAGGAGAAAATTAAATTTTAATTGAAGATGTCTAATTTCAACAGAGTACATTTTCGACTATCACTTTATATAATTTTTCTAGCATAAAATATCGTTTCAAAGGCACTGGGACTCGCACTTTCATTGAACTAAAATTGTTGAAGTTGAAAGTTGTTGAAGTTGGTGTAGGTAGTTACTTTATGTGAAAAATTAAGCAAATTGCGATAAAATTCTAGATTTCTAATTATTCTAGGTTTTAATTCTAGATTGTAATTTTAGCTATAATATGAATAAAACTCTGTGCATATAATAAAAGTTCTGTGAATTTTTATTTTTGACTGTATTATTTTTTAGATTACAGCACATTTACATTTTTGCGTATTTGAACTTACTTTGAAAATTTTTGTTATTAAACCTTAACGTTTTGGAATAAAATTTTAAAAGAATTATGCCCTGTATAACACATGCATCAAAAACCGTTTTTTCATTTTTTACTGTGGTATTATATAGATTATTTAAGGAATACAGTTATTAAAGAAAATTAATCCAAGTAAAAGTTAACATAGTGGGGGAAGGGGAGCGGAAGCTTCGAATAGCCACATATTTCCCCAAAAAGAGCAGATATTCAGATATTGTAAAAACATTAAGAATGCTTCGCTAGAGATTAAATCTACCATGTTATGCAAAATGTCACGTATTGCTCATCTGTTTACATTATTAAATAATATGGTAAAATTATCTAAAATTTATTAAAAAACTGCTATGTATGAGATTTTGCCAAAAATGTACTTTGTTACATTATCTCTTAATTTATTTACACCTTCAAATTAATATGTTGAGCTTGATATAAAAGTAGAAAAACTTAACCATATCTTTTTGTAGACCCCAGCACAATGCACTCATTTGGATATTTCTTTTTTATTCTGAGTGTGTATTTACAATAATTTTTCCTTGCATCAATATTTTAACTAATTTATTTCTGTTATGAAAAAGACAAAAGAAAAGTCAACGAATTACAGACGATTCTAATGCGAAAGAAATAATTAGAAAATATGAATTCTGATGCGATATTATGATAACTGTGGGGCATCTTAAAACTCTTTGAATAATATGCTGAAGATTAGAAGTAACTTCTGATTGAAAGATAGCTTTAACATACTTGATTATAGATTTCTGGACTTTTCAGATTTTTATAATTTTCCAGACAAATTTTGGGTAAAGTTCCTTTGAAAATCTGTGGCAGAATTGCTGCCACTGGCTTACCCAGGAACATTACCGTATTCCGTGAAATGTATCAGATCGTTTCACAATGAAGAAACTTAACTGAGATTTTATGTGCAACATACCATGCTATAGGTTTCAGAGTTTTTCAGAGTGAAGGAATATAAATGAGATTTCATGAGTAGTATTCCAGATGATAGGTTTCGGAATAGCGGAACCTAACTGAGATCATATGAGTAACGTACCAAAATAAAGATTTCGAAACTTTTCAGAAAGGTGGAATCTATCTGAGATTTTATGAGTAGCATCCCAGATTATAGGTTTCAGAGCTTTTCAGAATGGTGTAATTTAACTGAGATTTCACGAGTAATGTTTCAGATTGTAGGTTTCAGAATGGTGGAACCTAACGCAGAAGAAATGAGTAACGTTACAGATAAAAGGTTTCTAGACTTTTCAGAATTGTGAAACCTAACTGAGATTTCATGGATAACATCCCAGATTATAGATTTCTGAACTTTTCTGGCTTATGTAAGTTTCCTGACATTTTTATGATTAAATTCCTGGGAAAACCTGTGGCAGAATAGCTGCCACTTGTTTTCTTAGGAACTTTACACAAAATTTTTTACAGTGTACCAGAACGCACATGAAATCGTAGCTATATTATTATAAGCATAGTTTAGTACTATTTGAATGCTTTAAGGAATTATAAAAAAAAGCTTTGAAATAAAAAATAAATGCACTTTTTGTAACTTCCAGTGATCAAAATTATCAGAAATTTCAGATATCGGCAATCTTAAAAAACTCAAAAATGCGCATTTATTTAACATGCTGCATAAGATTTCTATTCTTGGTTTTATTTCTTTTACTTAAGTATTGTGTCAAATAAAATTTATTGTACTTTCAATAGTGTTATTTCTGGTTATCCGTAATGCAAAACAAAGTTTCAGGCTAATTAGAGTATTCCACATCCATTCATTCTGCAGTTCTTTATATTTTTAACTTTATCACATGCAACTTATATGCATTCTCTGCCGCATTTGCCTTAAATGTATAAGAAATCGATGTTAACATAATCATTTAAACGAATCTAATGCCCCAGCCCCACCTACTCTTAAGGCAAACATCTGCGAATGTGTGTGAATTTATATATTTTTATAAAAATCTATCCAATGAAACTAAGGTATGCCGGCTGCATAATATTTTTTTTTCGATTTCTTTTTCATGGTTTCGTACTTAAAATTGAAAACAGAACCATTGTAAGATCACTCCGGTGTCTGTATTGCCATCTGTCACAGCCATTTTACGCTTACACTATGAAACATGGAAAGCTGAAATTGAGGGAAGTAATAAAGACTACTAGCCCACTTATTTACAAGTTATTAAACATTTACATATATGTTTAGTAGGTGGTAGGGGGCCTGATTAATTTACTTGAAGAAAACATATCTTTTCTTTGTATATCGTGGGGAGTATCGTGTAAAAGCATCCGTTGCGCTGAACTCAAAAATACATTTCTTCTAATATTAGATATCATATTTTCAGAAATGTTATCAAAAATATTCTGCAAAAATACGCCCCCCACCCCTTTTATTTTCAAATCTACTAAAACTAAAATTATGAAAAAATAGAGGTTGTAGACATTAATTTAAACGTTGCAGGAAAGACATGGCGATTACACTGGGTCACATTATTTTTTGAGACAAGAGCATTTTTTCGTTACACACCAATTCCGATTTATATGCATTCAGCAAATGTGTTGAGGATCGCTGGAAGCACTTATCGTGGCAAATTTTTTAAAGCATAAAAATAATGATTTTTGAAGAAAATTGTCGAAAATTAGGAGATACGTTAACCTTTAAAGGTATGGATGATTTGAACATATATAATGAAAAAGGTGGTGTACTCTGTGTAACATCGACTTTTAATGCCCAGGTAACAACTTTTAAGAATAAATTTGAGTAATGCGATGCCCAGTATTAGTACAAACGCAATAAACGTCAAATTGTTTAAATTATACTAATTTAACTAGAATTAACCCATTAATGTACAAATTATGTCATGCATTAAAATTAAAATTTCAGAATTCCCACCACTTTTAAAAGAATAATATTTTTATCTCATTTTATCACAAAAACTGTCTTGTGAAAGAGATTATACATTTAGTCGCGGCGTCTATTTTACTGGGTCGCGGAAACAATTGAGGTTTTTTTACAAATATATATTTTATACTTTACCTGTTAAAAAAGAATAACTAGTATCCGTCAGGCCGAAATGTCGGAGCATGGAGATCTATAAGCATAAAAGATAATATTTGAAGAAAGTTTTGTTTTTATGATTACTTTTCAATAGCGTAAAAGTAAGTTTGAAACGACAATTGTCAAATCTTCATTTTAAAGCGTTTAATTCAGTAACCAGTTGCTTCATCTAATGCTTTAATACTAAACTCTCAGCAAGTTCTTCTATCCTTCTAATTTAATCATGCCTATCCTTATCGAAAAGCGCTTTAATGAACACTTCCTGTAAACGACAAAATGTACTAAAAGTGACATAAGTTGTTTTATGTGATAATACCTTTAGAAAGATGTGCGCAGCATTTTTGACAGTGTTAATTTCTGGGATTTGTGTATGATGGCAGGACCTGCATCAGTTAAATGTAACTGACTTTATGAGCATAAGGCATTTTCTTATTTCCAATTTTTTCAAATAGGTATCATAAGGTAAAATCTTCCATTTAGAAACGGCCTATGATAATCATCAAAATGAACCATTATAGACTGTGGCAAGCCTTGAGGTTCAAATTTTGCGCCACAGACAAAAGCTCTTATCGTAGTTAATGAACCTTTTCCATATCCTTACTTCATCCAGATATTGGCATTTAACAGAACTCTGAATCCAGCTGCTTTGTAATGTCCAGAATGAAATTCATACGCGTGGTCATCCTCACTCTATCATTTTATTTAATAATTGTGGTCTTCTAAAATTCTTGCCATTAGCCACTTTATTTAAGATGTACCTCTTGATTATGTTCTTTTTCTTGTTTGTTTTTGAGAAAAAGACACATGGCATCTTCAAATCATTTAAGTTAGATGGAAGCAGTACTTATTTGCGTCATTGCATAAGTGAGCAAAGTTAGTTTAATATTTCACCCACGCAAAGTGAGTTAAGAGTCTTTCGAAATTTCGTTAATCGCCATTTTATCTCAGACAATTTGTTAACGTGAAATATTTTTCAAAAGGCCTAAGCTTTTTTTGTCCAGGAGGAGCCAAAATGTCTTTAATAGAATGTATCTGGGAGGAATGTCTCTAGAGGTATGCATTTCACGCGTTGTAACTACCTAATACCTCCAAGAATTTAAACAAATAGGGCTCTAAAAGGCTTAGTGCTATGTGTTTTACTTTCGCGACATCTTTATTCAAGGTCAGACATAAAAAAGTACCTGATCGTTGAAAATTTTTCAATAATAAAAAATAACACTGGATCTATGCTGAGCTGTAGATTTATAGCTTTTTGATTGTTTAATCAAGACTAATTAAAGAACGTTGATTTTTTAAGAGCAGAGTGAATTGCCTTGCCTTTGACATTAAATGAAGCAGTATTTGTTACTACCAAAGAATGATAGCGTCTGATTCTAAATGCTCTATAATTGTTTTAATAATTTCAATTATTGTCGTATTTTATCACTGTTGCTTTTCCAATAATTAAAGTTGACTTGGGTAAATTTGTAACTTTTGCTTGTAGGGGAGAAATATGTCAGATCATAACAGAAATATCTTCTAATAATTATACGTAAATCCGATGCCAGAATTATCAATATTTTTAAGCAACGTAATTTGTTGTACATTAGAATAGCTCAATAATTCAGAAATATTAAAAGTAAAGAGAAATCATTCGCTAAGAGAGTCTACGGTAAAGATAAAGAATAACTATCGGATGTGTTTGAGCAATTTTGATTTCTTTAACGTAGCTCATATCTTTGAGAATACCCTGAAATTGGAACTGGATTTATCGAGTTAGCAGCAAGAAAAATCAAAGCCTCTTGAAAGATTTGCATGTCGGGCAGAGCCCAGACAAATTCAATATGATATCATTGAAAGTTTTGTAACATGTATGTAACACAAATACACATAGGTAATCTTCTATACTCCTCTATAAAACTTGATACCTTCATGTATCTGAGTTGTAATATCGTTATTCTGCAAATACTCGAAAAGAACCTGGGTTATTGCTATGCGACTTTTCCACATAGAATTTTTCTAAATATTTCTTTTCATCTCAATTGCTTTCTTTTAATCAGCATTTTTGAAATATTACACACATAAAAATATGTATATTTTTTAAAATATGCATTAAGTTTAGACAACCAGATTAGATAAAGTTCAAAGATTGATTTGTTACGTTTAATGAACCCTATTTAACACGAATTGTTTTTTATTGTTGCAAACTTTTCCCGATTATATGCATAAAACTATATAGCTAATTACATTAACGTCAAATTTCTGGCCAAGCTTGGCGATATTTGGAAAATAGAGCTAAATTTGACGACTAAAAATTAGACGCTGTAAGTGAAGCAAACATGGCTATAGCTAACTAATTTGTCAAAATCTTCATTGAAATTGAATACTGTTGATTTTTCTCTAATAGGGTTCTTCATATTTTAGCTTCGTGTTTTCCAGTAAAATTATTAGCTAAATCTTAAAACCAAGAAACAGGAAAGCTATTTTTTCAAACCCGTACAGGATTTTTTTATTTTCAATCTTCATATTTCGGTTTTTAAATGTACATTTTGACAAAAAATACTTATCTCAAACATTTCAGAATATTCACTTCCATTTCATTTGCAACACATTCATTTACGGTAAATTAAAGAAAAAAGAGTATCCTACTGTAATTGGGACCGCTAGGTTAAACTTGCACATCAAACAACGCTTACTAAATAATCAAATTGTCTGCAAATTCTATTAAGGAAATTTCCCAATACAATCATACAAACATCTCAATATAAATATGCATACAGAATAATATACAAATAATTAATGCATATATAACACGACAGTTTTTTTATAACAATCGTCGCCACGCGCCCAATACTCAAAATCGTATTTCCCGCTTTCGATTTCCATTAATTTCTATTAATCTAAAATTCAAAATGAATTGCACCGATTTGTAAGCTTGCGGAGAATAAAAGTTAGCACAAAAAATCGCTAATATGGCAATATATCCCCTATGTGGCGGCGCATCTTGCGCGGTCAGTAAAACGAGTTTCTCGCAGGAAGCGATCGAGCTAGACTTTTGCTCGGCACATAAGATCCGGCCTGGTAAAAACACCACTGAAAACACCCCCAACAACAAAGCCTGTGAAACACTGACAGCTCGCAAAACCTGTGTAACGCTCACAGCACATGACCAAAGCCTGTGAAACGCTCACAGCACTCAAAAGACTGCCACGCCGTGCATCATCGAGGGGGCACACATGCGCTCGGCAGCAGCACGACAACGACGCATCACTCTGGCAACCACCAGCTCAACACAAGTGCACATCGCTCGTCCAACGTCAATGTGACGTTCTCACTGGGGGTGGAGTACTGTGACGGCGCATCTTCCGCAGTCAGTAAAACGAGTTTCTCGCAGGAACGATCGAGCTAGCTTTTTGCTCGGCACATAAGATCTCGCTTTCTGACCGCGGGTTCTCCGGTTCGATCCCTGCCTGGTCAAATCGCCTGCACCCATGTTGGTGACAAAATTAGGGATGTTTTTTGGTCGACTGGAAAATCAAGTAATTTCGAATTGCCAAAAGTACGTTGTTGTGTTACGAACTGAAAAAGAAATATCCTTATAACTCTAAAAATAATAATCATAGTAATTAACAGTTTACTGCGTCTCATTTCCAATTAAAATATAACTTTGGATTTAAATTTCAATGACTCGCAGAATCATGAAAATCAAACAGTGCATGATTACAAATATGAATGGAAACTGCGAAAAAAATTCGATTTGAAAAGTGGGGAAAACGTTCGCACAAAAAAGGGAGCAGATGCATTACGTACATAGAAAATAAAATTTCTGAAAGTCAGTTTATATGTCAGATCATAATTGGTGACGACGCCATTAGCAATTCGGATGCGGTTAATGCGCATAATGTACAAAAATGGAGCTAATGTTTTCATTAATAACAAAATAAAACAGAATAAATTTCGACAAAAGAAATTATTTAAAAAAATAACTCCTACATTGATTAGTATTTACTCTCTTAAAACAAATATTCTTTTAAAGTTACCAAACTTTTAAATCCATAAACTTCGACTGATCAAAGTATTAAAAAATTGTGCTGCATAAATCAATTTCAACCACGTGATCATCAGCGCACCAAGTTTTATCCAACCAATCATAATCAACAATTTGTAGCCTGTTTTATAGGCCAATTAATTACAATCAGCTAAATTTGAGGGGCGAACAAAAAATAATTCTATTGTAACGCCAGTTAAAACTGATCTATGAAGAAATTACCCACTGAGGATCTTATGTTTGAAATTACCGATTAAAAATTAGCTAAAATCATTTCCCCTTGAGTCAATCACAGAATTATTTTATGCACGATTTCAAATTTAATGGTATTTTAATCTTCTTATACTTTACATATGCATCTCTCATATTTACATTCACAATTTCAAAAGTATTGCAATGGGTTATTATCATATACATTTCAAAATTTGGAATTAATTTTGTCAATTATGACTTACATGTGAACATTCCTGTTTAAAATTTCAATTTATGTGTCGGCGAGTGCAATTAAATAAATTTTAATCTTTTAGAGCCATTCGTAATAAACCATGTAGTTTCATCGAAGAAATTTTATCGTTTTCATTTTACCTCGTGAAACGTTTCAGCTAAAATTCAGTATCAGCGGTATTAAAAGGGATTGAATTGTAACAGCTTTTTGGGAATATGCGTGTTTCTTAAAACGTCACGTGAGTTTGTGTTAAATTATTTTAGAAAGTCTTTATTTATTTATTTATTTTTAAGAAAATGGCGTCAATATAGAAAAATAAACATTATTTTTCCTTTCTTTTCAACAATGGATGATTTAAACTCACAATGTTATCTCTATGGGAAAATTAAAAGCCGAGATTTTAATATGTTATAGTTGACGAATATTTCTGATTTTCAATACCCACCGAGATTTTATACCTACCGATGTCCAGTCTATTTTCTGTGTCGATTCGACCAAAATTTTGGACGCTATCGAGGTCACAAACGTGTAATTTTTGCAGAGAAGCCGGAGCTGTGCTCCGGAAACAATTTCAATAGCAAATAAAATTTCATGGAAAATTCTTTAATTTCCATGTGAAGAATATACTGAATCATCTAAATGAGTTTTGAATTCCTTGATGGAGTTCACACAACATATTCGTGTGAACTTGTTTTATGCACTTGTTTGCTTTTGAAAAACAAGTATAGAAAAAACTGTGAGTTTAAAGCGAATTACGGTTGAAATTATCATGATTTAACCCTGTTATGGATGCTTTCATCGGCTTATCCCCCCCCCCCGGGATTGCATTTATACCCTAAAGTGAAAGCTCAGTTTACAGGATGGTCATCCCTTGTCATACCTTGCTTTCATAGGTAAAAACGCATTGCTTATAAAGTTATGTTTTGATCGCAATTAAATGTATTTTTAATTATCTGTCTAGTTTCTGTGTTGTGTTTATTATCATTCCTCTTACACATAATTGGAATTACGAATTGTTGTTTCCGTTGATAGTGTATCTCTCGCACAAAAATTTGTCTTTTTCGTTGGATAGGATAGCTAATAGCTTATGGCGATCACATAGCAATTATCTATCTGATATACTCCATTATATTAAGTGGGTCGTGAACTTTTGTTTTGCTTAGAAGTAGGTTGCACAAAAATGAAATTTTGGAACCGTTAGTCTATAGAAAATCTACTTTGGAAATTTAGAAGATATTAATGCTATCTAGAAAACTATGAAAGAAAAATGAAAATTATAGAATGACACAGCATATTAAATTTGTATAAAATCATGTACTATAAACACAGTAATAGGAAATGAGAATTCAGTGAAAAAATATGTCATTCTGACGTAATGATGGAATTGTTTTAGTGTAAAGAATAAAAAAAATGATGTTTACAAAGTCAATTTTTACTCACTAGTTGATCGAACATCTTAATTTTAATATAAACAAAAAACTGTAGATTCCTGTAGAGAACTGTAGATCGTGTGGACTATGTTTGCATGGAATGGACTGAGTCCGCTGGTGAGACCGAACCGTTCGTTAACTAGAAATTATTACGTTCAGCTACTGGGAGGCCAATTGTTGCCATTCATGGAGATTCATTTACCCAAACAACAATAGATTTTTCCAGATGACAATGCGCCATGTCACCGGGTCATAACTGAATTAAAGAACATTCTGGACAGTTTGGGCGAATGATTTGGACACCGCAATGGCCCAACATAAATCCCATCGAAGGTTTCTGCGTTTAATTTTCAAGAAATCAGTTCGTGCACAAAATCTTCCGCCGGCAACACTTTCGAAATCACGGACGCCTATGGAGGTTGTATGGCTCAATATTTCTCAAGAGGACATCCAACGACTTATGGAGTCCATGCTACGTTGTGTTGCTGCACTTCGCCGAGCAAACAGAGGACCGACACGCTATTAGCAGTGTATCCCATGACTTTTGTCACCTCAGTGTACATATTAATCATATTTGATCGGATAATGCATAGACTGTTTTTTGATATAATTAGCATATTGTATTCAATTAATGCGAATTTCAATGACAATTTTCAATAATATTCCGCTTAGCTTTGTCTTTTAGTAAGGTCATTGCCACAGTGAACTTCGAAATTATAATTGCTTAGAAATTATATATTAATTATATATAGATATACGAGTTAGAGTCTGTCCTTCGCTTCATCTAAAAGCCAAATATTCTGTGATAAAAAACCGCAAAATAAACTGTAATATATTGGTAGTGTCTATACTGGTATAACTGTAGTGGCTAACAGCAATATATCGGTGGTGTAGAAAATACTAATGGTAGGGAGAATCACCTCTCGAGTGCAAAGGGTTAATGAAAAATGATGAAATCATAGTAACAAAAGGTATTGAATTTGTGTTTTTATTTATTAACTGTTTTGTAAAACTAGGCAGAGGATATGATAAAGATAGTCAAACGTTGACGAATGTTTTTGTAAGTTATTGAACATGTAAAATAAATAACTTTTAAATTCTAAACAAGTTTTGTAAGGGCCTATTTATTTATTCACTGTAGTGGTTAAATTTATGTGATAACAACCGTAAATACGTGTCAACAAGTTTAATCTCATCACACGAGTACAATATCCGAATGTGATAAAATACCTCTCTTTTATCCATTTCTTTCCTTTTACATCCTTCTATCAAACAAAGTTTAAATGAAATGATAACGTAAGTCTATGATTCAACAGAAAAAATACTGAAATAGATCCAAGTTTTTTTAAAAATCCGAATTAAGTAATATCTAAACGTAACATTGAGTCTCTTCTTAAATTTTGGATGGAAGTATTCTGGATCATCAATTATTTACGGTTCGAATCACTATCTGAACGTTTCAGATATCTTGTAATATCGGAATATGTCTTGTAAAATAAGTGCCATGAACTTGTTCTCTTTCATACAGATTTTTGAGGGAAAAACCTGCCGAATCATTGTCATAGCTGACCGTATGGTGAATGCCGGCATTCGATTCATCTTTAAAAATGCACAAATAACGCTACACATCTCGTCTCAGTATAAAGTTTAGCTGTCCTTTACCTGAGTTAAAATCCCTTCATTTCTTTTCTTATTCGTAGCTAATATCAAGCAACCAAAAAATTTCGTGTGGTTTCTGAGAGCATTTAATTTTGTAGCGTAGCCATGGTCAAAAGAATTCTGATGACATCATATCTGCACATTCACCTGAGGCGTCATTCAGACAAGAGTCGTTCAGCGATCACACTTTTCTCAGACAGTTTTATAGGAAAGTGTAATTTAAGAAAGTATACGTCTTTGGCAAACGAGATTTTCAAGAATATTTTGTAACCTATGAGTGAAGATTTTTAAACATATCGGTATAAGAAAATGCTGCGCTTTTAAAAGGACTTAGAATGCTAAACGGATCACTCAGTCGATATTCGAGAGCTTCGAAGATAAGTTTCGTGTTTGTCGGGAATCCCTCTTGACAAATACTGTTGTTGTAAGAAATTAAGCACAATCTTCATCAAAACGACCGACGAACTATCGTACAGGCTTAAGGTATATGGCAAAATCACCCAAAAACAGTTGCAAAACTTTAGGATGACGTGAAAACTCAACAAGTGGCTTCGTCTTATCCTGTCTGAGGAAAGAAACTGCGAAACTGCGACAATTAAACATCTGCATGTCATTGTGCAATCATGTCACAAGAGAGCACCGTTCTTCGGTCAAATATTGACACGTGACAAAAGCTGTGTCACATACTGTAGCCGGAAGAAAAAAAATATTGGTCAACGTTTCTTTCCATTTAATTGGCCCCAAATCAAAAAACATTATTTCATCAAAGATATTAATCCAGTGTTTTTGTTGATCACCATTCAAATAGTTTACTATACGTTCTTAGTAGAAAATTATCACGACCAATGTCTACATGTTGCACTTACATATGATTTCAACTGCAATGCTCCAAAATTAGCCAGCGCTGGAGAGGAGTTCCCCTCCTCCACGATAATGACTGTCATCACGCAGCAAACGCAACCTGAGACGTGATCAAAACACTGGACTAGTCAGTTTTACCTCAAAAAACTGGCTAGTACTCGCAGTACCTTGTCCATTAAACTATTATTTGTTTTTTGGCAATAGCTAGCTAAGAATGGAAATAGAAATTCCGAAATAGTGGTGCTGTTGCAAACTCTGTTATATGATATATACACACATATATATGTAATTCATTTTTTTAACAGTAAGAACATTTATTAATTTCTGCCTAATTGGGAATATATGATCGAAGCCAATAGTAATTATATCAAATAAGAAAATAAGAATGTAAGATTTTTGGAGGCCATTTTTTATGTCATTGAAAACCGCTCCAGCTTTCTTGGCTACCTTATATACTCTTTTTTCGGGGTTTATCTTCATTTCAAATACCAAACATTGAATTTTTTTAAACATTTCATGAATGCCCACCTGTTTTCGTGTAATGTTCAAATTTTCATATATTTACTTGTTCTTACTAGTAATTTCTAGAATGTCTCTGGACATCTGATTTGTAGTTCAGAAATGTAAATATTTTGATTAAAATGTACATTGTATAGAAATATCGATTATGCATTTTATTGTTATAAGGTATGATTAATTAATACTTACTTTTTTATTCACATAGTCTCCATATTTGAAAAAGAAAATTATCTGAACGCCATAAAACTCCAGCATTTCCCTTTTTTATAAAATAAAAGATTTATGAAAAGGATTAAATGTATCTCAGTGAAATATTGACCAAAAAAAGAAAAAATATTCTAAAACATTTGCGGTGACTTATGTTTATTTTTTTTCTGAGGTACACTATTATTTTTCTAAATCGAATTTTAGATAAGGATCAAAAGATTAAAGTGAATTTCGCCGAGTTAAATTTAACTAAGCTGTGGTTTTTAAAAGAATTAAAAGATTATAAGATAGTTAAAAGGTAACATTTTTTACGAACTCCTAAAAAAAATATTCAACTAGCAATATTTCTCGAAATACTAATTTGATATTTGTTTCAAAATCGAAAAAAAAATGTTTTTATAAGTTTGTTTTCTGGATTTAACTTATTATTTTTTAAATACGTAAAAGATAATTTTCGCCTAAATGAATTTAATTAAAAATAAAAGTCTATTAAGGTTGTCTTTCTAATGTAAAGTCTAATGTAAAATTAGAAAACTTTTGAAAAAATGTATCTTTTTTTATATATATATTTTATGTATTATATCCACACATGTTTGAAGAGAGTTTTAAAAATAAATGTACAATATTAATTTAATGTACATATTTTAAGTTCATTTGTTGTACATGAAGATAAAAATAAACTAACAAAATTTTTATGTATTTTGTGTTGTCCCTTGTAATTGTAACTAAATATGTAGTTTGTTACCCCATGTTCTATGTCAATTTCTTGTCTTCTTAATACCTACTATCATATTTCTTAAATTGTCGTTGAATTTTGGATATATATACATATTTATATATGTATCTCTCTCTCACTCTCTCTCTCTCTCTCTCTCTCTCTCTCTCTCTATATATATATATATATATATATATATATATATATACACAATTTTATTTAAACCATTCAATTAATTTTTAAAAAATGAAGAAACAAATAAACAGTTTTTTACAGACCAATGCGCAAAATGCTACAAAAAGAAATGTAAAAATGTATATAACAAAACCAAAAGAAATTCCAAATCCCCAAAATACATGGAAGTCTTCATCAGGGAGGCCCCTCCATGTAGGGGTAAATAAAGAGAAGTTTCTGAAAGGATGTAGGCTCATAAGCTAAATTACATGGGGCTAAGGATGTAATTTAGCTTATGAGCCTACATCCTTTCAGAAACTTCTCTTTATTTACCCCTACATGGAGGGGCCTCCCTGATGAAGACTTCCATGTATTTTGGGGATTTGGAATTTCTTTTGGTTTTGTTATATATATATATATATATATATATATATTAATTTTTAAGATTTTTGGTTTTTAAAAGTACTGTGAGATCGCATTCAAAATATTCTCCTGTAATTGAAACTTTTCGGCATTCCCATGTATACCAGGTGATTCAGAAGTTCCGGTAGTTTTGAAATGCTAATAATTAGCGAACTATAAACAATAGAAGTATCCGGTTTTCCCAGAAAGTCTAAGCAACTTATGGGATTTGTTTATTTCTTCGATAAAACAAGCATATGTTAGTTAAACTTTTTGCCAACAGGTGGCGCTAAAATCCATAGTATTATTTTTTATGGTATGATACAGCTCACTAAAAACAAAGAATTGGTGTTCAAGGGTTAAACTTTTTCATTATGACGCCCATAGCTTATAAATTCCGCCGTGAGCCGATGCAAAACAACGTGCACAGCATCCTCAGAGCAGAAAGAAATCCTATAAGAAATTTCAGTTCATCATGAAATTACAAGTGTACCGCACTTACCGCGAGCTGATAATTTCCACTGAGTATTGGCAACGAATTCTACCTCTTTTACTATTCCAACAGAAGTTTGGGGTCTCCTGCTTCTGTTACGATCTTCCAATGAACCCTTTTGTCAAACCTTGTTTACTATAGCCTTCACATTTGTAACGG
The DNA here is from genome assembly GCA_964019185.1 of Maratus speculifer. Classification (NCBI taxonomy): domain Eukaryota; kingdom Metazoa; phylum Arthropoda; class Arachnida; order Araneae; family Salticidae; genus Maratus; species Maratus speculifer. Next base: position 98,095,346 of record OZ025290.1, read on the forward strand.
CCATCGAATCTTTTAAAGTTTTAACTTCATGTATTTTGCGATAAGAACACAACTCGACATGCAAAGAAAACATGTCTAAACATAGCAGTTACGCATCAATTTTTTTATTGAAATTCAACTACTTAAAAAAACTAGTTGGATGTGTCAATCCCAAAACTTTCTTCTATCTCATAAGTGCATTTTAATATTAAAAAAAATCGTGGTGACCCAAAAGTTACCCACTATCGAATTTCCTCGAACATTTGACCTAACCTAATGAGATTCTGGTATCCGAAAAGCCTAAAACGCAAAATTTAATTAATATTCTGAGAAAATGAGCTTAGTAGTGCCTCATGTTGAATAATTTATACTAAAACCTAATAAACATCTATTTATGTCAAGACCTAACAGAATCTGAAATTTGATGGAATTTCGTCCATTAGTTCTTGAGATATAGTTATAACAAAAAATTTGCAAACGTAGCACAGCAACACCATATCTTGGACAATTTATGCCAAAACATGAAAAAGCGTCTTATTATGTTATTGTGTAAAAGAATCTGAAGTTTGATGAAATTCTGTGCATTAGTTTTTGAGATATAAGTAGTTAAAAAAAAACCATGTAAAGTATAGCACAGCAGCACCGTCAGTTTAAGGATTTATAACAAAACATAATCATCGTATAATTATGTTATATGCCATTTTGTAACAAAATCTGAAGTTTGGTGAAATTCTGTGCGTTGGTTGTTGAGATATAGCTATCGGAAATATCGTGCAAAATGCAGCATAGCTGCAAAACATGTTGCAAGCTTAATACCAAAATGTAATCAGCGTCTAACTATGTTATATATTCTAGTGTAACAGAATCTAAAATTTGATGAAGTTCTCTGCATTAGTTCTTGAGATATAGCTATCGCAAAAATCGGGCAAAATGTAGCATAGCAGTGCCACCTATAGGGCAGTTCACACCACAATCATATCAGCAGCTGTGTATCTCAAGGTATCGCGGAATCTGAAGTTTGGTGAAATTCTGTGCATTAGTTCTTGAGATATAGCTATAATGAAAATCATGAAAAACGTAGCATAGCAGCGCCACCTGGTGGCCAATTTACACCAAAACTTAATCAGCGTCAATGTATATCAAGGAGTCACAGACTCTGAAGTTTGGTGAAATTCTGTGCATTAGTTTTTAAGATATAGCAATCTTAAAAATGATGAAAAACGTAGTATAGCAGCTCCACCTGCAAGCCAATTTTCACCAAGAACCAATAGGCACTAATTCATATCAAGGTCTAACTGAATATAAAATTTTATTAAATTTCGAACATTAGTTCTTGAGATAGAGCGCCCACAAATTTTTTGTCACATACAGATAGACAGACAGACTGACGGACAGACTCACAGACAGACATTTTCTAAAAATAGTCAAAACGTGTTCAGGACCTTCTAAAACGTATAAATCCGTCGAAAACCGGAAGTCGAAAATTTTCATGAATCCAATACTTTCTTCTTGTAAAGATAGAAGAAAGTAAAAACTGTTTGAATGTAAACAACCCTTAAAAATATCGCCTCAATACAATAGAAAAGATGTTTTGCAATGAACTCATGTGTCTATATAAATCATTGTATAGTAGATTAAGTGATGTACTTCAGCGCCAACAGTTGTTAAAAATTTTTACTTTATATATGTAAAAAAAATTCATTTTAAACAAAAATCCCACATGATTCTGAGAATATATCTAAAAACTGGACCTTTGTATTGCACATAGATTCCTAATTATTAACACAAGGTAGAACCCGTCGAATTTCGACGAAAGAAAATGTTTAAGAAGGAACAGCTTCATTGATTTATAATAAACCTGCAAAATTTAAAACAATAAAAATAACATCTCACATTGGTCAGTCTAACTCTCAAACAAATATTATTTAAAGCTAAAATTATGAAAAAAAAATAATAATATTTCTATAAAATTCAGTTGTTCAAATTATTAACATAAAACTTTAATCGCATATGTAATCAGCAAAATATAATAAAGATCAGTTATTATGATAAAGTTATTAATTAAGACTCTTATATTTAGGTATAAATGCGAATGAAAAAGAAAAAAAAAAGATTATCCCAAATTGACACGATTTTAGAATTTCACGTGAAATTTAAACCCGTCACAATTTTCATCTTCTCAAATTTTACACGTGCACATTTCAATTTTTATTAATTATAAGAGAAAATGGCTTATTTCTGTTGCCCCAATTTCAAAATCCGTACTAAAAAGTATAAAAAAATTAATATGTCGAGAATAAACTGAGATACAGCTTTCAAACGAATTGCATTTAAAAGAGCATTTTTTTTCTCTATACAATGATGTAAAAATTGAAAATGCGCGATTTTTAGAAATATAAAATTTGCAGTACTGAAAATTGCAAAACCGAATTGCATAAGAAAGTGTTGCCATTCGCTGAATGACGTATGCGTTACGCACAGAGACGTTTGGCCTTTATAATATAGATTTCAAAACTCCCAAAGCTTTTGGAAGTAATATCACCCTGTATATTAATATATATTAACAATAATCATATTCCACTTACATGAGAACATTTTCTCTGCTGTATTGTGACTCTACTGTCTGCTTTTTTATTGGTTTCATGTATCTCCCTAAAACAATTAATTTTCACTGGGCTGATTTTTTTTTCTAAAGAAAAGAAAGATTTTCCTTTCCAGGTCAGAACAATATTGCGGTTAACATACAAAAATTGAAATAACCATATAAATATGCGATTTCACTAGCCTTATATGAAGTTCTGCTACCTTCTTCACACATGCACACTTATAATGTTTAACATTTCCGAAATTCTACTTTGTTTTCGACTGAGACATAGATCTGCTTCCTAACCTGTCTGGACCAAATATAAGCGGTAGAGAGAACCACTAGATGGCCGAACCAGTACCATTTTTTATCTTATACCAGTGCTACGTCTATAAAAAATAATTCGACAGTGTCATGTCGATTAGAAATGCATGATTTTATTTTTCTCTAAATGTAAAATAAGTATAGTTTATGCAAATATTTTAGACTAAATTGACTGTTTTCTGTATTGCCTTAAAAAATAACTACTTTTTTATTTTCTTGATAGAGTAAAGATAATTTCCTTATTGAGGAAATACAAACGAAAAATATTATAAAAAATGAAAATTATTAAAAACTGAATTTTACTATAAAAAGGAACATTTAATGCGTCTCCAGAAACTTTAATTATAACATTATTAAAGTGATTCATAATAAAGTAACTTCGATGCAAATAGCTTTCTTCAGTATTAAAACCTCTTTTTTTTTTTTTTTTTCATTTTTTCATTTTTGCATTTTTGCAAAATAAATATTTTAACAATACAAATATTCTTAAAAAAAAAAAAAAAAAAAAAAAAAAAAAAAAAAAAAAAACATTTACGCAGGGTGGTGATGAATTTGACGACAAATCAAGAGGCAATTTAATGACTATGGGGGAGGTTGTTTAATGTTAAAAAACTTCTAGTACGCTAGACAACATGTAGGCTATAAAAAATGATTCAGTCTTATAGCACCCTATCCTTCTATTAAATATCAATGAAGAAGGGGTAGTGGACAAAATTATGTATGATGCTACATCATTTAACGTATATAAAGTATCGTACAAGTAATAGTTTCTGCATGTAAGATAGTATAAGGTGATACAGCACAGATTCTCTATAATTTTGTAGTTCTAGTATATAAAATAAACATGGAAAGTATTATGAAATATATTTTTTTTTGTAAATATATTTTGAAATATATTTTTCCTGTAAGCATATTTTAAATATCATTTTTTCCTGTAAATATATTTTCCTACGCATTGTTAATGCTAAAAATAGAAACATATAATATATTATAGATACAAACATAATTTAAATTAATACACATAAAACCCTTCATATAAAGTCTATTCGTAACTTTCATTTTAATCATTAAACATGTAATTTATTAGTGTAACACTTTTTTAAAGATTTTTTAAAATCTTAAATCACCGAAGGAAAATCAAATTAAAGTATTTCAAAATTCAACTAAAACATAAAATATAAACATTCAGTTCAATCTACTTGCCAGTTCATGTATATTTATTTTTTTATTATTTAGCTGTATTATGTAAATTAAATTCCAGAAGTTACATGTTTGATAAATAAATGTGAATGATCAATAATTCAAATACTGGGTAAATGTTTGCAGATACTCTAATTTAAATTTTGAAATTCATTCATGGTGTAGATTAAAAAAAAAAAAAAAAAAAAAAAAAAAAAAAAAAAAAAAAGAACATAGATTGCAAGTTATTTGTAATCATCAAAAAGAATTTATTTTGGTAATTTCAGTTTCATTCTATTTAAATTACGAATAAATAAAATTCTAAAACGAAAATTATTCGCAAAATTACTTGCGAAATTTATTCGCAACCTATACGAATTAATATAATGTGAAATTTGCAATTATTATTATTTTTTTTTTTTGAAATTGTATTAAATTTTGTTTTAAGTTACACTTACGAGATTCATAGGTAAATTTGCATTCGGAGAAGAATTGGACAAATTATGTTATATTACTTTAAGATTTTAAAAGAAAAGAAGTTTAAAGGAAGAAAAGGAATTTTAGAAGTTTAAAATTATTATTTTTTTTTATTTAGATTGATGTAACACATAAAAATAAATAAATAATGTTTTGGCATGGAATAGCCTTAATAATTGGCCTTTTATTCAAATAATAAATAAGCTGCTAAAAAATTATTTTTTTAATACAGAATATTTTATTTCACTTACAGTATAAATCACAGGGGGCCGTACTTAACTTGTTATTTTATGATATGGCTTATTTGAAATGGCCCAGCAAAATTCTATAACAATTCCATATTTAAAAGTCCTTCCGGCAATGCCGGAAGGAAGAGGTAGCTTTCATATACTTATATATTTATTTATTTATTTTAAAGTAAGTTACATTGTTCAAAAATACTAGGCTCAAATTAGTGGAAATAATCTTATAAAATTAGTGATTTTATAAAATTGAATACTAGTTTTTGTCAAGACTGAATATTAATAGGAATTTTTAGAAATTAATCATCTTTTATTCAACCTGGTTTTATTTTAAGCGATTTAGAAAGTAACCAAATTCCACGATATCATGAAGTGTATGCCATTTTAAAGCAACATGGTGGATTGTTCAGATCAGACCGTTTCAAAATGTCAGCCATAAGCAAAACTAAAAGTGCTATAACTCAATCATTTTTTAAGATATAGACAAAAGAAAAAGTGTTCTGGAATCGTTGTTTTAAGTTTTAACACATAAAAGAAAAATATTTTTCAACTTTTAATTTTTTCGCATTTAATTTTAAATTTTAAATTTTAAAAAAAAATTAAAATGGCCACCATTTTGTTTCAAAATGGTGGATGATGCTGGCCAACGAACTCGGTCGAGACATTTGTATTTACTATTTACTTGCCAAGTTTCATTGAAATCGGTTCATAAATACGCGTGTTATCACGTGACAAAAATCAGATCGTTTCAAAATGTCAGCCATAAGAAAAATTCAAAATACTATAACTCAATCATTTTTTAAGATATAGACAAAATAAAAAGTGTTCTGGAATCTTTGTTTTAAGTTCTAACACGTAAAAGAAAAATATTTTTCAACTTTTAATTTTTTTAAATTTAATTTTAAATTTTAAATTAAAAAAAAATTAAATGGCCGCCATTTTGAAACAAAATGGCGGATGATGCTGACCAATAAACTCGGTCGACACATTTATATGTACTATGTACATACCAAGTTTCATTCAAATCGGTTCATAAATACATTAGTTATCGCATGACAAAAATCAGATATATATATATGGTTATACATATATATATATATATATATATATATATATATATATATCAACATTTGAACGGAGGGTGGTTTTAGAGTCTGGGGGTCATGATCGGTCAAAATATACCAAATTTTCAGGAAGTGCTTTCCTCCGGACGGCTGCAATAGGTAGCTTTTTACTTTTTGTAATGAAAGCTACCTAAAATTTTAAACGATATGGTTGATTAGTAATAATGGTTGATTAAATGTGGTTGATTAGTAATAGTTAAATGGTAAGGTATGCTCGTCTTAAAATTAACTTTTTATATTTAAACTATATTTTAGATTTATTGATATATATTTTTCTAAACTTAAAATATTTACAAAATGAATAATAAACCGCTTAATACTGGAAAAAATATTTTATGGTTTTTTTAAGTAAATAACTTTTAACAAACATCAAGTAACTAGGGAATTTTAAACTTAAAAAAGCGAAAAAAAATTTTTCTTATTAAAATATTCCAATAGAACAGACCTACGATACGGATATTCTATATTGATGTTAAATTAATTCCTATAAACATATTTTTTCAGACATCTATTTCTTAAATGAAGTTATTGTTTGAAAAATATCATGAATAAGCAAGGACACCAAATCAATGACTGAAATAGAAACTTCACTCTAGTAAAATTTGTTTGGATTAAATTTTCTTCTGGGAAAGTAATTGTTTTCTCTGAACTGACAGTAACTAAACTAAATACATCCTTTATTGATTCTTTGTCTGGAGTCTTCTAATTTGTCAAAATAAAGAAGCAAGGCATTTTTATAGATATTCATTTCGTTAAAGAAGTACTAGCTTTATTTCCAAATAAACTGTTTTGTATATAATGAAATTTATATGAAATGGTGGCATATTTCTTAAAGGATGTTTTATTTTTTTTCTACAAAGTTTAAAATGGCCATTAAGTTCTCGATATTACGAGTCTTCGTGTTTCATAATGCTTAACCGTTTCGGGGATGGTGTACTATTAATAGTACATATCTTTTAATTAAGTATTACATTGTTTTAACAAATATTTTTGTTATTGCTTACATGTAGTAATGTTAGTATATGGCTATGCGATTACAATATAACTTTAGTAATGTTTAGGCATTTAGTAATAAGAATAATGAATATTTACTTGGTTATCTTTGCACAGTTTGAAATTCTTTATTTTTAAGCATATATTTCACTCTTTAAATTTAAAATAAATCTTACTTTCCTGAAAGAATCATCACTAATAATGTGCAATATTTTTTTAGAAAGTTCTAATATAAGTTAAATGCTGTTCTAGTATAATATTGTCTAAGTATCTCCGGAAAATCTTCCACAGCCTATTGTCCGATTAATACAAATTGAAAAAAAATCGGACTCGAAAGGATTAACACTCCTAAAATCTTCACGTTCAATGAACTGGAATGCAATTGTAAATGTATGTATGTCTATATGACTTTGAAGTAATACTTTGGAATAATGCTTTTTAAAGTCAAACAAATATGTTTTCAATCAATAAATTAGTCTAACTTTTAACTGATTTTAACGCTTTATCTACCGAATTATGAATTCGTGAAAATTTTACATTCTAATGCATTTTACGTAAATTGTTTAAACTAAGTTAAAAGATTACATACTCATTTAATAAATATTTGAACGATTTTAGATGGATTGGAGGATTCAGAGGATTAATTAAATTTGAGTTTACAGGGTTTTTGTGGAATATTTAAAACCCCACTCTTTTTTGTAGCATTTAAAATGTACAAATATGGTGTTCTTACAATATAAATATAAAAATATTTCCGAATTGAAAAATAATCATCCCCCTCCCACACTAGCGCCAAAATAGCTGGAAAGATACAAAAGCAAAAAAAATCATCGATTTAAAAATATTTTTGTTTTGTGTAACCAATAATGCTTTTGGAACAAAATGATCATATGTTCAAATGTTTTGGAACATAATGTATTTGTAACTTATTCTAAGCAGTATGCATTAAAATTGATAGCACATTGATGTATTGAAAGATTTTTATAATAAGTATTTTAATGATACTTATAAGTATCATCGGTAGATAACGGGTTAATAGTCACATAAACCGTTTTTTCTTTTTCTTTTCTTTTTTTTTAATAAACTTCCAAGTTTATATTTAATTACAGATAGTAAGGATTTTTTTTTTTTCATGTGAAAATTTAGAGCCTAAAAAATTTTAAAAAAAATCTTAATGACTCAAAACTTATTTTAAAAAGTAAAGAATTGTTGTAAATAAACTGATTTTTCTTTAGAAAATTCTTACATTTGTAATTAAAATTTATATAGATTTTTGTGTCATCCAACCTTCAGAATGATTTTCAAAATTTTTTTGCGTGTTTTTTTAAATTATCAATATCTTGCTCATTTTCTTTTCACATATTCATAAAGGGTTAACGGAATTTGCTTTGTCCTTTCCAGTAATGTTCATTAAGAATAGGAAAACACGTTTAGTAGTTCCTTCATTCCATTTATGGTTGATGTTTTAGAAGAAAGAGAAACCACCATAATACTGTTGTATTAGGAATAAAAAATATTTGAGTTACCTGCAAAAATTGTAATAATCATAAAATTTAATTAAGGTGATAACAATAAAATTAAATAAATAGCAATAAGCTATTTATTGACACCTTTTCTGTGAAATTTCTAAAGTACATTATATTCTCTCATTTTAATTTATAACTTTATTCATTTCCATTAATATTTCTAAATGCAGTATCTTTTTTTCATTCTTAACACAGACCAAGAACTTTGTGATAGCATAGGAGCAGTTGCAAAATGTACATTATGAAGTATAATCTTTTACGATGCTGCAATAAAATAATTATAAGATTTATTTTTAACTATATATTAACTGTACAATGTGAGCCTGAAATGTATATACTATATGCACGTATGTGTGTATGTGTGGGTTTCAGCTGTTTGGGACAAGCATGACATTTTTCATTTCATTTCACCACATAATAGAAAATAAATAAAGAAATAAATAAAAATAAAGAAATAAAAATAAAAATAAAAATAAAGAAATAAAGAAATAAAAATAAGGATGTTCGATTTTTTGTGATACTTTCTATGCATTTATTAATATACTGCTAAAATGACAGATATTTCTTAGTCTATGAAAGTGTATAATAATTACGAATGATAATATATATTAATCTGTTACCAGACATCTAAGGTTCCACAATGTGTATATTCTAAAAAATATAAAGAAATAATTAATTTTCGAAATAAAAAAAAAACAATTTTACATTAGCCGTTCGTAATTTTCGGAAACATATCCTAGCAATTTTTATGATGCATTTATCAGCTCTCTGTACCCTGAAATTCAGTTTTTTTATTCTATGTATTCTCAAGTAAACATTTTAAGTTGCCTAACTGAATTTCAGCATTCAATTGTATTAAACAAAAAAAGTTAAATATTATATTAATGTTAATGCTATTAATATTGTATTTTTACTTGTTAAACACGTTTTCTGAATATTAAAAAAATATGTCTGAGAATTGATGGCATCCAAAAACGTGATATACCGATTTCAGAATACTGATTACATGTAATGTTCTCTAATTTAATTCATTATTAACTAATTATTTATTTTACAATTTTGTTTGATTAAATATTCGTTTAAAAAGCATGGACCAGAGCAGCGAGCATAGCCTGCTAGTCTTATCGTTACGACGCCATTGTGACTTCATTTGTTACATTTAAAAATACATCATTGCAGTTTATATGTTTTTCAGTTAGTTAATAAAAATAATAAATATCATGAGAAAATATTTGTAAACCAGTATTTTTTAACTGGCAGTAATTAATTTTTAGGACAGTTTCCTTTCTTGATAGAAACAATATAAAATTTTAATCATCCTACAATTTTCCATTGTATAATAACTGAAATACCCGGTGGTGCCTTAAAGTAAGGCTCCTGTCCCTGCCCACGAAGACACTCATCTGATAATGCGAATGCTGTGGGGAGAAATTTTTCTAATATGCCGTTAGACATTTCGACAATTTAAATATTTATTTTCGCATTGGATAGCCTAGGCGCGTCTCAGCTAGCACTATTTTATTTTTTACTTCTTTAATTTTAATCACAAATATTTTTTATACATTTAATTTCACTTTCAAAACTGGTTTTAAAAATGAAAGTATCATTCTAGAAAATATCTAAAAAAGAAAGTGTTAAAGTAAAAAAAAAACGCTATGTAGAGACGGACCTCGTCTATTCGTGGCAAAAAATAAATTAATAAAAAACTCTGAATTGCAAAAGATGCAATTAACAACGCATTAAATTATTTTTTAAAAAATTACTACATTATTGCATAATTACGAAATTTTACCATACTTAAAATCTTTAAAAATATATTAAAATATTAAATCTGATTTATTGTCTTTGTGCGTAATATTTGTCTATATTATAATTGTATTTGTTTTTATGAAATAAATCAAAAATATAATATTACGATACTCATGCACAGGGTTTACATAAATTTACTTCTAAAAAGGTATTAAAATCCAAAATAAAAATATACACACAACTATAAATGTCTAATTTTGACTTTTTTGTCTAAATGCAGACATTTATCCAAATTATCGTATTTAAATGCAAAATAATAAAAAGCAATTGTATCGAAACACAAAAAAAAAATAATGTTAACTATTTAATAAAATGAATTAGCAAAGTTTTTTTAGTTCTGCAAATTGTATGATGATAATTTTTGACAATTTAAAAGTTTAGTATTGCAAGCTTTTTAAGAGGGAAAAAGTTATAGTAAAAAGCAATTGATATTTTTTTAATTCTCTGACTGTAATTGGTTTCATTAAAAATCTAATGAATATTAAAAAAAATTGTTAATCATAATAGATAAAATGTTTCTAAAAACTTTTTTAAGCATATCTCGTAAAAAATTAAATAATTTTATTTTGGATTTTGCAGCATTTTATTTTAAGCTTTTTTCATAATAATTATATTCTTTTTAAAAATAATGCTGGATGTTCTGCGACTTTTTAAATACATTTGTGGTAAATGATTACGAAATGAAGAATTAACATATTTTTAAAACTACTGTTTAAATAATTTTCATAAGTTTATCTATCCTGATATTATAAATAAGTAAAGTTTCTCGGGAGTGGGTGTTTAAAAGGAATTTTTTCTACTTGTCTTTAATTCTAACTCAGCAGGTTTGCTTAGACAGCCTTTTTTCAGGAAAATTTTTGTTAATATTAAAACCATTTACTATACTATTCTAACTTTTTCCTAACTTTTTTCATTTACCTTAACAAATATTTCAATATTAAAAAGGGATATCATGCCTCACATATGTGAGAGCATTGACACATTATTTTATCATGATTAAAATAATTAATCATTTCCGAGATTTTTAGGTGATCCCGTAATTATATAAACGCGTGGTATCGTCCGCAGTAGTCGTCCATTCGGCTGTCAGCACATAACAGAGCAAAAACAGCCCAACCGAATCGTTTGAAATTTATAATATATATTTGTTGCATAGTTTTGTCGAGTTATATGAATTTTAATAGAATAGGATGCATAGTTTAATTACAAGGTCAATGAAAATATTTAGTTAGATTACGCCCAATGAAAAAAATGTTTCCTGCATTTTAATGACGTTACACTCTTCCGAACATATAAAATTGAAACGAATCTATAGTGTACGTACAAAATTATACATTCAGTACAATACGTGATGCAAAAAATATTTGTTATTCATTTACAGTGTCATAAAAAAGTAATCCATTATTTAATTATAAAGGGGGGAAATTGTTCAGAGTGCGTTTTAATTATATCAAACTATTTCACATTTTATGACTTTCATATATGCTGCTACGGTTTATTACAAGTTACATTCTATATAAAGAAAACAGATAGTATTTACAGGAGAAACATAATATTTCGGCTACTATACTATATCTGAAGAATTGTGTACTATTATTTCAAGATCTGAATAGATATAAGAACTTCGATGCAGTAAGAACTCACCTCATTTGCTATGATTGACGTGAAATTTCTGTATTGTTACATATTACATTTACATGGCAATTTTATTTTGAAAACTGATTATATAATAAATAAAACGAGTCCAGTCTAGGTTCATTATTAAAAAAAATATTAATTAATTAATTAATTAAAAAACTTCCAAAGTTCTCCAGTCTTCATAGATATATTGTAAATTGGATTGGATATTCATTTATGTATTTTAAACTTTATTATGCTTAAACATAGTGATAATTTTTCACATATATACATTTAATAAAATAATTTAATAGCAAATGCTAATATTCTACGTACATTTATTAATCCAGCAATTGCGTATGTTCAAATAAAGATTAAATTCATCATGATTTATTATGTATATTCAGAATACTGTTGAAGTAGTATAAAAAAATGATAAATTATGATCTAGTAGTAAAACTTTTCTCATAAATTTCACTTTCTCGAAGAACATGAAGTACAGTATAAAATATATTTAAACACAATGGATATTCGCATGTTTTTCTCTTTTGTATAAAAAACATATCAAACTTAAATTTCAAAGTTGTCATCAGTAGATTAAAATAAAGATATTTTATAAGAAGTAAAATACCGCAAGTGGTATACAAAAAACTTCTTGTAAGATAAATTGAAGGTTGCCAAATTTTATCTTCTAAATATATATATAGGGTGTCCAGCAAAAAACACCCTCATTTCAAAATTAAATTTCTCAAAATCAAAGACCAAAAGAATTATACAGTAAACGGTTTGTTTATCAGGTAAGCTGTAAAAATCTTATACACAAGTTTCGAACGGTAAATATTTTGAAAAGATTGTGTTCTGATTGCAAAGACTGCTTTGATTTGACATTTTTCTTGCTTTAGATTGCTGCGAGAGAATGTGTTTTTCGGCTTAAAGTGTCATATTTCATAGTTTTTGAAATTAAATTTTTGAAATTTCGAAGTTCTAAAAATTTACTTCGAAAAATCTTTAAAATACTGTACTGTAAGCTGAAAAATTATTTATCTGCAGGCAATCTAAAACATGAAAAATGTCAAATCAAAGCATTCTATGCAATCAGAAAGCAATGTTTTCAAAGTATTATTTGTTTGAAATTTCTGTATAAGATTTTTAGAGCTTACCTAATGAAAAAACCGTTTACCGCATATAACTATCGATCTTTGATTTTGAGAAATTTAATTTTGAAATCAGGGTGTTATTTGCTGGACACCCTGTATATATATATATATATATATATATATATATATATATATATATATATATATATATATATACTTATATATACACATATTTATATACGTCGTTTCGTTTATTACTTAATATACAAGTAGTTTTGAATAAATTTTTGTTGCTGAAGTGAAATGAGAAATGTCCAACTCAAAATATTTGTAAGAACACAGGTTTGTGAAACCTGTTTTAGTTTAAATCAATGATAGTTTGACACTGAGTATGCCATGTATCAATTTTACTATTAATGAATTCCGAAAGATTGTTGGTAGTAGCATAGTTATGGGTAGTTTAAAATTGTTTGCTTTGCAACACATTGATAATAATGCTTTTTCTTTTACGTGCGAGAGTTACATTCATATCACTAAGATTCTGAAGTATTTATTAAAGGCCGGCATGTCAGTAAAACCTACAAAGTGTGAGTTTGCGTAAGATAGTGTGAAGTTTTAGAATCATATAGTGCGACCGTGAGGGAGGTTTCCCAATGACATAAAAGTAAAGGCCTAAACCCAAGCTAAGACGCAATTAAGGACATTTGTGGGAATAACTGGCTAAAATATACATTACATAAACGATTATGCAGTAATTGCGGTCCCTATAACTTATATATTGAAAGGGTATGTATAAAAAAAGATAAAATAGAGTTAGAATAGAGTAAGTATTGTCAAATAGCTTTTCAAGAATTAAAATAGAAGTCGAACTAGACTATTCTCTTGTATGCCTTTAACTGTAACCAAGTGTTTATTGTGTAGACCGAATCAAATTTATATGGTGCTGGTATCGTTCTGTCACAAGTTCGAGATCTAAAAGATCATCCCTTTTTATATTTTAGTAATCCGTTTTCTAAGGTTTTGAAAAACTACAGCACTTCAGAACGGGAATTAGTGGCGATTATGTACGATCTGTGTAAGCTGAATCATTATCTGGAAGGACAACTGTTTCTGATACAAATAATTCACAACATTGATGTATCTAAACCCAATGGTATTGAAAATATCAGATTAACTATATTGGCATTACATTTACATATATACTTTGAAGTCAAGCACAGGCCGGAAAATCTTATAGGAATGTGGATGTATTTAGTAGAATTGAGTAATGGCGTTCGGCAAAGAAAAATTTTCAATCACTGGTTTCACTCATTGATATTTATTTTACGTATATACATATTCATTTTCATAATTGTATACACTATATGCATCATTCTATGTTGTATAAAATTTATTTCATACCACTTGTTCAAAGATAGTACTTTGACAGTTGTGATAATTGAGTTGTGGAATCTCTTTCTATTAAAACAGAACAATAGGGTCTCTTTCACCCGATACAGATAAAGCACTGGAATGTCAGTAAGGAGCAATGGAATGTTGAATTCGGGATAACCAGTTTAGTCTACACCCCGCTAGAGAAGAGTTGAAGTTAAATTAGTGCTTCTCAAAATAACCCTATTTGTCTGTCTCAAACTTCTCTGATAGTTTCCCCCCCCCCTTGTTTTCCAAATGTAGATAACTGGGGTGTTTACTTCCATTGTACATAATTTTTATTTTTCTAAATTAAATTAGTGAGGTTTCTATGCTGAATTGTATGTTAATTCAATGATATTTATTTCATTTTACTGGTGCATGCGGTAAGGTATAAACGTATTAATCTACTATTAATGAAATATTGAATATATTTTATCATAAAAACTACTATCGGCTTAATATTTTAGATAAATTTGAAATTTTACAAATTTTTTTAGGAATTAGAGACAAAGACGGCAATTTTACAGCATGATTGTTTTTTGACAGGATTAAAAAGTTTAAACAATATTTTCGTATTCGTTGGAGAAAGATAATTATAGTTTTCATCTTTTATCTTTTTATGAGTAATTTCCAATCCAAGTCAATTGAAATTCATTTTATAAAGGCGATTGAACATTTCAAGTGATCGATCCACAATTAACCATTGAAACTTCTGAGAAATTCATCCCTTCCTACATGTAATATTTTAGTTAGTAAATGAAGGATAAAGTGTCCTTTCTAAGGTTAAATTATTTTTTCTGAAATCCTTCTAATCCTATTTGTCTGTCTTATATGTCATTTTTTAACAGATTTCGAGTTGCTGTTTTTAAATTCGCAATTTTTCGATTTCAACAATTACAAACAATTTTTCATACATTCAATATTTTTGATGCTTACTATTAAGCACAAGGCGAATTGAGCATGTAAATGTTGCCATTTCGTGCTTGCAAACCATGAAGCTTGTATTCTAAAGTTATATAGTATTCTTTGGATATTTTTCGCAAGTATGACAGCTATCAGATCTAATTGCAGAAATATTAAAAGTAGAGATTTTATTAAAATTTGGATCATTCATAAGCATACTGCACCTACTAATGAATTCTGTGCAATTCTACTGTATACACAGCATCGCTTTCACATGGTCTTTATCCTTTTGTTGATTTTAAATGTTAGTAATTATTAACTGTAAACATAATATGCAGTTTTCTTGCTACATATTATGCCAAAGCGATTATGAAAGGCTAAAACTTAGCCCGGAACGTTTGCATTTTTAATTGTATATATATTTATGTAAATTTTTACTTCTATGTCTGATAAACTGATATATATATATATATATATATATATATATATATATATATATATATATATATATATATATATATATATATATATATATAAATTTGTTTTTAAAATTGCATTTCAGGCATTAAATAATGTTTGGATATTTTAATACAAATATTCTACTGTAATATACTGATAATTGTAAACTTAATATTAATCATATTAATAACACATAATTTTATAAATAATCATCAGTGAAGTTAAAAATTTTGTGCTTTATCGAAATGACAATAAATTGTATAAAATATCTTTCGACATTATTTACACTTTTAGAGTAAAATTACTCATTTAATAACTTAGCACTTAAAAAAGCTACTTGATTTATTTACCTAAAGTACATTTTATCTATTTTAAATTAAAAAATAAACATTGTAAGTTATTTAGAATTTAACGTGATAAAATTTTACTTTTTGAATAACGATAGCTCTGAAAACAGACACCTATAAAGTACAGTTAATGTTTCAAATTCATAGCGACTGCTAATATAATATTTTACTCTCTTTCTCATACTTTATTTATACTTCGTACAATAAGAAAATTGCATACTAAAATATGCAATTATGGAAATGAATACACATTATCTTTGAAATACCAATATACAAAATGAAATATTAATATATTACAAATGCTTTACTAATCGAAATTTCAATGGTTATATTCTGGAGATCGTTTCTTTTAGTCATCAGTTACATATATATTTAATAAAAGTTTCATTAACGTAGACTATTTAATACGCTTTCACTTTATCACAGTTACGGAGTTTCATAAATTCTGTACTTCAGATTTTCATCTAAAGTAAGCTGTATTTATTCAAATATCACACATTTCTTAGGAAATAAGTTATCCAGGGGTAATAACCTCGCCAGGGGTAATAACGTTAAGATTCTACCAATTTTCCCAGCTAAGTTTTAGGAATTTCTTTTTCAAACAAATGTAAGATTTCGTCAGCAACTTATTGATTGTGTATAAAAAAAGAATATTTTAGCATATGTGTATTCATAAAATGTAATGACATGATTTCTTGACCAGTGCTATTTGTCTTTATTACCGGCCCATGCGTAATAACGCCATACAAACAAAACTATAAAATGTGGAATAATTGGATGTAAATAGTCCAATTTGTATTGATAGAAACTCTACAGCCCTATAAATAGACAAATATGAAAAAAGTAAGCAACACTTAGGAAATAAAATTCCTTCTTATTCTTTTAAGTTTTCAATAATGACAGTAAACCTCTCTCGTGCATAAGATAAAGTATAAACCTTCGTTGGGTATGATTTCATCTCTGAAATAATCAGTCTAAGTAATTAAGCTAGTGGATGATGTTATTGTCCCAATATACTTATTGTACAATACATTTTAAACTACAAACAGTCTCTCGAACACATTCAAAATCATCCACAAACTATTGAAAGTAAATGAAATACATTACAGTTTTATGTTGCAAATAAAGTATTTCCTATTTAAACAACCTTCAGATCATAGAATTATCAAATCGAATCGGGCTAACCTTTACGTGCTTCATTCAGCGGTAAGATATAGAAATTAGACAAGTTGACTTTTAGCTATTGTTTGTAATTCAGATGACTCAGAGCCTTTTTAGCAGATCCAGTAGGTGACATCTCCTTTAATCTTTCAGAATTACGCGCAATATTAACACTTGATATTATTATCTACCCTTGTGTAGTTACCCCCAGAATACCTTATTTAATTTTTACTTAAAATATGTAATATAACTAAAATATGCAATTCTATAAATTAATACATATTTTCTTTGAAATACCAATATACAAAATGAAATATTAATATTTTACAAATGCTCTACTAATCAGAATTTCAGTGGTTATACTCTGTAGATTGATCCTTTCCATCATCCATTACATATGCATTTAATAAAACTTTCATTAACGCAGACTATTTAATAAGTTTACACTTTAACATAGATATAGCGTTTCATTCATCCCATACTTCTGATTTTCATTTGAAATATACTATTTTGAATAAAATACGATATATTTCTTTGAAAATATTCAATGAAAGAACGGATAAGCTTTCGGAAGACTTTCTAAATTTCGAAATAAAATCTTTAAAAATATTCTGTTATTAAAATAAATCTTATTTAAACAAATATTTAAATAATAACTAATATTTAAACAAAATATTTATATTAGAATGTAAAACAAAAAAGATACTAAATTAAGAGTGCAAATAACTCAATAAATAATTTTTTCAAGATTTGTGTATAAGGGAGAGGGGGGAACCTTTGAACATTTTTTCAGTAAATCAATATATTTCTTACTTGAATTATATTTATTGAGTTTTGAATATTACATAATAAAAACAGCGCATTTCTTCATCATATGAACCATAAATTAAACATTTTCCAAAGAAATTAAATAAGCTGTGAGGATTTAAAATGTTGAAATATTTTTGATTAAATCTGCCCCATCTTGGGGTACATTTGAACAAGGAAGGGGTACCTTTGAACATATGAATAAAAGATGAAAATATTGAGAGTTTTTATAAAAAGTTGCATATGTTAAGAAATGCAAAGTAATATGAATAAAATTAAATAGCTACATTTTGTTGAAACTAGTAATTTTTTTGTCATTTAACCAAACTTAAATAATCAAAGTTGATGTCAAAATTCATTGTTGATAAAACACAGTGTCCCTCCAGTTGTGTTTTGTTGTGAAAACTTTTTTACAATATTCTTGAAATACACCAATGTGATATCTGATGCTTCTGGAAAATAAAATTTTTTATTCTCTATTTTTTTTAAGAGACTTGGTAAAAATTTTCGTTTTATCTTTTACGGAAACCAGAAAAAAAGTTTGGAAATCTGTTAAATCATGAATCACTATTTTGTATCCAGGATTTGCAATTATTCTATAAAATAATTTAGATTTGAAACTTCCCATCAATGATACATGTAGAGGTTGGAATCTATGTGTGCAGTAAGGGGAATTGTTAGCAATATAAATCCATGTTCTTTGACATTCATAATTAATCTCTTTTCACATTTAAAAAAAAAATATTTTCAGAAATAATAAGACTTAGATACATTAACAACTCTTTACTTCATAGTTTTAAGTGTTCTCTTTAAATTATTTCAAATATTATTTATCACTAATTTATTCGGTGGTTTTTCGCTGTTCAATGGTGCCCCAAATTTTTTGTTCAATGATGCCCTATCACATGAAGTTTAACTTTAAAATGGTTTACTCAATTCGGTTGAAGAATTTGAATAAATCAAAGCTTATAAACTAAAGCTAATATCTATGTTTAAGCATTGAACAATAAATTAAAATTTTAGACAGAGAAGTTTGTTAGCAAAAATCTTACAACTTTATTTTCTTAAGTTTAGATTCAAGAGGGAGAAAAATACATATCTTGTTTAGACATAGTTACGCTTGTGCCATTTTATCATAATCAAACCAAACAGATAGTTTTTAAATCTAGTGCATTTTTTAAACTTCAAATCATTGTACCTTTTTAATCATTTCAACGTCGAATATGTGGAATTTATTTTTAAATGCAAGTTGTTTAAATGCTGTAATTGCGGTTTAACAACCATAGCGCAATGTTCAATTTAAAATATCATTTTTAAGGATAATTTTTTGCTTATCTGTCTCTATCTTGTTCAAAAGATTAATTACACAATATAAATCCATTTGCATATAATGTAATCAAATATATCAGCAATTGCTTATATCTAATTTTATTTATGAATAAAAAAAATCAGCAAACTGCAAATAAAACACGTTTTAACCCTTTATCTACCGACAGTAATCATAAGTATTATTAATTTTACCTATTATAAAATTCTTTTATTACGTTGATTAGTTGTAATACTGTTTAGAATGAGCTACAGATGCATTATCTTATTTTGTTCCAAAAGCATTATTTGTTACATAAAACAAAAATATTTTTAAAAGGATGGTTTGTTTAGCCTTTGTATCTTCTCAGATTTCTTAGCGCTGAGATAGGCGGATGAGGATTTTTCAATTTTGAAAAATTTTTATATTTATATTGTAAGAACATCATATTTTTACATTTTATGATATTCTACAAATTACTAATAAAACAACTGAAAATAAAATATTTGAGTGGGGTTTTAAATATTGCACAAAATCTCTGTAAGCTTAAATTTAATTAATTTTTCTAAATTCTTCAATCCTTCTAAAATCCTTCAATAACTTATTAAATGATTATGTAAATCTTTTAACTTGTAAATCTGTTAACTTTTTTTTTTATCTTTAAACAATTTACGAATTTTAATTTTAGAATGTAAAATTTTCATGGTACTACTGTGTTATCCCGTCGACCAATTTCGCCAAACTAATTACCAAATTACTCATATTGATGTAATTTTTATTTTAAAACAAAAAATCAGTAGAATATTAATAAAAATACAAATAAAAAGTCAAAATAAAAATCATTTAATGACGTTTTAAACACGTGAATCGTATTTAATGTCATTAAATGTGACATTCACAATCATTCGTATTGGCATTTAATCTTATAGTTTTGCGATAATTTTTTGGTCGACGGGATAACCTAGTCATACCATTTTCATGAATTCATAATGCGGTAGATAAAGGGTTAAATATATGTAATTGAACTATGTTCTTCAATCACAGGAATTAGCAAAGTATAAGGCAAATAAATAGCATAAATAGTGATCTATATGCGATGTATTCGGTTTAAAATCTGGCACGATGCCAATACGAAATTTTAAGTTTTAATAAATTTCAAAGTATTTTATCAACACATAACCTGCCACTTCTCATGAAAAATATATTTTTGGAAATGTTAGTGAACAATCTAAAAAGTATAAACTAAGTGTAAGAATATGCTATTATTTTTCAACACAATCTAACTGATTGGTAAAGTAATCATACGAATTGAATATTTCCAACTGAGCGAAAAATTGACCAGGCTGGGAATCGAACCCAGATACTTGGCTTAAAAGGCCAATGCTTTACCTGTTAAGCTACCTGGGCGATAGCCAGCTGCGATTTCTCGCTCAGATAACCTTATTGTTCCTAACATCTGGTCTGTCATTTAGACAGCTCAACAGAATAGACCGCAGGTAATGGAACTCCATATGAAGATGGGTACGTAGATATACTATTATTTTTCAACACAATCTAACTGATTGGTAAAGAAATCATACGAATAGTAAGCCAAGTACCTGGGTTCGATTCCCAGCCTGGTCAATTTTTCGCTCAGTTGGAAATATTCAATTCGTATAAGTGTAAGAAATATTTTACCGTTTTCAGTTTTTAAATGATTTTTATTTATATTTTTTAGCTGGGGATTCTTCAGCAAGCACAAAAAGTGCCGCAAATTGCGACTTCGTTCCGGATGTATATAATCTAAATTTTATTGAATGGATTTTCGTTAGTTTTACTGTGATGGATATATCATTTTCCGGAAGGGTTTTAGTATACTGCTTTTACCAACATAATTATTAATTTATTATCCGTGTAATTATACGTGTTGATAAAACTAGCTCTAGCTCTATCTCACTAAAACATTTTAGTGGAATTAATTTATAACTGTCGTCGATAGCATGAAGAAATCACATAACTTATTCTTTTGATGGACTGTACACAAGTAATTATTTATTATTAAATAACACAAATTCAAACTTATAATCCAATTTCATATCTCCATTTTTCCATACAAAACACCACTCTGTTCTAAACTCTCGAACACAACTCGGTTTTTCTTTTTTTACAGATGGTACTCTAAAACAGCGCTTGTCATTAGGTACGGAACAGTGATATAGATTAAAATAAATATGATTAATTTGTCTGCGACACCAAATGATTTTTTGATTTTCTAATTTATTTTTATACGAATATCATCTTGTTAAATAATGCTTCAGTTCACTTATCTTTTACAATATTTTTTGTAAATGAACATATATTAGAACTTTTTAGGAAAACATTTGAAATAATTATGCGGTTTGAAAATAAAAAATTTTTATTACTGTTAAGTTTATATTTTTGAATGAACATATAAAAAAAAATTATTATATGCATTGGTTGTTCATTACTTTTTTCTTAATTTTTCAATGCTCACGTCTTGAGTCCATCTTGACCTATATTTATAAACAGCTAAATTCATAGTAATAAATAATGTCTCATTTTATCCAATACAACTTAATTAAGTGAGTTGGGTTGCAAATTGCCGAAGGAAGAAACGAGAATTTGGAATACATATATTGTCTGTCAATATTCAGCCTGGTCAGATTTTCGGTTGAAAGCGAAACCCAATTTTCGATCTATCTCTAATTATTTTGTATTACTACGGCATGCCCTATATTAAAAATGAAACGCATGTACTTACGGAGCGTTTACAGTGACTCTCAAAATAATTTCGTTACAAGACTGTCTATTGGGAAAAATGATTGCATGTTATTTTAATGATGTAATACTCTTTCAAACAAACTAAAATCTATATGTTTGACTGATGTGTCATATAAAAATATAACTATAAATAGGATGTACATAGAATTTAACATTTATTTACAGGGATTTACAAAGTGTTAAGGCTGCTGAAAAAGCTGAACAATTGAAACAGAAGAATAATAATCAGTGTAAGTTGTTTTGATTTGTCATACGCAATGATAAATTTAACAGTCTTTTTATTATTATTTTGTGCATTAAAATCTATAGATCCTATACAAATCTCCACAAAAAATTCTGAAGCAAACTTATATTTATTAATGAAAATCGCTGAATGGTATAAGTTGAACCCTAGGGCACACGAGGGTTAGTTGGCCTATTTTTTATTCTAATAATTTAATAAAAACTACAATTCAGTATTTTAAATATCTTTTTTATGTTACCACTATCAGCGCCTTTTTAAGAAAAAGTTACAATAAAATTATTTAAGTATACATACAGATATAACTATTTAGTTTACATAAAAATGAATGTACATTATACAGGGCAGTAAAAAATATATATTTCAGTATTTTGTGATAGCATATGTAGGTTTCCAATTGTGTTATGAAAATTTCAAGTTGTTTTTTCAGACATATTTCGCCCTATCAGTGGCCGAGAGGTTCTGACCTCTCAACTGGTAGAGGGCACAGGGGCTGGGTTCGAACTCAATCGTGGCCTATGGGCTGACCGTTCGGAGTCTTCGTGGTTTTTTTCTTCGAATCTTTCGTAAATACGGGTTAGGTTCCCTTAGAATGACCCCACGAAGGGCACCTCCCTAGGCCTATATCATTCGAGTAGATTAATCGGCCAATACGAAATAAACCCAGACATATTTCACCGTAATGAACACTGAAGTCTTTTTACAATATTCTGAATATGCCAGGAATTGTTACATACATTAGGGCGGATACCTGATTTTTTTTATTTCAAATGAAAATCAAATTTCAAACATTTTTTTTTTGCTTATAGGCGTAAATACCAAAGTTTCCATGTCGGGAATCGAACCCGACCCATCCGTATAGCGTTTATTGAACGTCGGTGCACGATACATATGGCCCAGGTTCGATTCCCTTCATGGAAACGTTTTCACATAGTTGGCATTTACGCCTATGAGCAATAAAAAAAAATTTTTTTCATTTGAATTAGTGTATTCAAGGAGAATTTTCTCCCCGGAAAAATGTCTAAGCGTGTTTGCCCCAGGTCTGTGGCTCACGGAATATATTCTATCTTATGCTTTGTTAGTAGCATAGCCTCCATTTAATAATGAGAAGTTCCAGGCTGGGCGTCGTTCCATGTACTTTAATCAGTAGAACGTCAGTGCGCTATACTGATGGCTCGGGCTTGATTCCCAGCATGGAAACTTTTTTCACATGGTCGGCATTTAAGCCTATGAGCAACAAAGAATTTGAAATTTGAGTTTCATTTGAAATATCGTAATCAAGGCGAATTTTCTCTCTGGAAAAGCCCCACCATTGGCCGCGAGGTGCTGACCTCCAAACTGGTTGACGGTAAGTGCTGGGTTCGAACCCAATCACGACCGTCGGCCTAACCGTTCGGCGTTTTCTGTGGTTTTCTTCGAACCTTGCGTAAATACGGGTTAGGTTCCCTTAGAAAGACCCCCACGAAAGGCATCCCACACCTTAGGGCCTGTGTCCCACTGTGTAGATAATTGGCCGACATAAATGCAAACAAACAAACTCTCTGGAAAAATTTCTACGCGTGTTTGCCCCAGGTCGGTGGCTCACTGAATATATTCTATCTTGTGCTGCGTTTGTGGCCTAGCCTCCATGTAATAATGAGAAGTTCCAGGCTGGGCGTCGTTCCATGTAGTTTAATCAGTAGAACGTCAGTGTGCTATACTGATGGCTCGGGCTTGATTCCCAGCATGGAAACTTTTTTCACATGGTCGGCATTTAAGCCTATGAGCAACACAAAAATTTGAAATTTGATTTTTATTTGAAATATTGTATTCAAGGCGAATTTTCTCTCGGGAAAAATTTATACGCATTAACATTATTTTGTGTTCGAGTTTAAGTGACTACAGTAAATTTCAATTACAATGAGAAAACATATGTAATTTTTTATATAATTTGTAATTGAGGTATAATTGAAAAAATGTATTTACATGTTGCTAAAATTGTATTTTTTTTATCATAAAATAAATTTAGCAATCCAAAAAATCTTATATGAAACTATAAACAGGAAAGACATTTTCTTAATATGATAAAATAAATATCATGTTTTTTTCGAAAAAATATAAACAATCAAAAGATACTACATTCTATCATTTATGATTTTTCACAAAATGAGTATTCATGATAAATATTGCTGGACAGAACTGAGCTCCTGTAACGGAAATCTTTATTTCGACATGTTAGCATAACCCAAATCCTAGAATGAATTATGTTAGACACTCCTAATCACTTTAATTCAGAGTATTCATAGTGTAAACTCATGCATTTTTTTTACATCTAATACAAAAATAACAGTGATCGTTCGTTTCAATCCTGGTTAATCCCTTCGATATGAGTGAGGCAACTGCCTTCATTACCAAATTGCGTTGTGAATATTTTTGAAGACGGAATTAACTTATGGATCGTAAATAAAACATAACTCTAAATTAGATCATAATAGAATTAAATAAAGTAAGACTCATGTTCGAAAAGATACTAACAATTCTTTAACAACTAACATATAAATTTATTTACAATTATCTTACAAATTGTTAGTGCGTCATAAGACACATTATTTTCAATATAGATAACACAAAATAAAACAAAATAAAACACTATTAATTCTACTTGTGTAATTATTGTTTTTAATACTATGATTGAATACCAATTGGAGCGTGCAGAACCCCCTACTTGGCATTTTGCCCTACACATTTTGGGAAACAATATAAATTATAAGAAAACCGTACCTTCATATTCTTTTGTGCCCCGCACTCAGTTAAGGCTCGCATTCGAAAACATCACAGGCGGTCACACATCAATACTGGCGGACATCACATTCGGATCCTCGGCTATCACACATCATTACTGGCGGACATCATTTTCGGATCACAGGCTATCGCACATCATTACTGGCGGACATCATTTTCGGATCACAGGCTATCACACATCATCAGTGGCGGACTTCCCATTCGGATCATCGGCGATGTTGGTAGGTCTTCCTTGGAATTAATCACGTTTTTCTTCTAACACATCTTCGCCTCTCGGAGCGAACTTTTCATCTCAACTTTTTTGAGGAAAAAAAAAGTCTATATTCTTTTTTTCTTTTTTTTTATGGCGGGCGTGGCTAATCAATCTGCCCGAAAAAAATGACCATTCAGTCTCTCGCCCGGCCTGTTCCTGAAAAAAGATTCGTTGGCTCCTTCTTCGAGCGTGGGGGGCTGGCCCCTCTTGTCTGCAACGCACTCCCAGCCGGAAAAATGACCGGTAGCCTCAACTAGAGAAACGTGTGGGGTCTCGCTTAATTGGCTTGTAAATCTACCAATAAACCATTCTTGACGTAAATGTCAAGCGATTGTTACGCGAGAGCCCAACTGGTGCCTTCTAGATACCATCTGAGATAGGGGTCTGCCTTGCTCCTGACATGAATAGCGTTAAACATACACTAGAATTTACAACCACTATACAAAAACATCAAAGGATACAATATGTATAATATACCATTTATATATATGTATCTATAAATCACGGAAGATTGCTGGATGCTTATGTTTCCAGCATCTCCCCCCCCCCAACTAAATGAAAAAAAAAGAAATAAACAGACAAAAGAGTACTTTTTCTTTTCTTTTTTTCTTTTTTTTTTTTAATAAGTGTTCGGCGATCCTGAAAGATCAATCACTGTTTCAAAGTCTGTTTGTGATTGAACACTTGCAACGCCATCAGTTGTCTACTTCTGTACATCACAATCTAAAATGATCATCGTAAAATGCCTAATTTTTTTTTTTTTTTTTTTTTTTTTTTTTTTTTTTAACAACTAACATATAAATTTATTTACAATTATCTTACAAATTGTTAGTGCGTCATAAGACACATTATTTTCAATATAGATAACACAAAAAAAACAAAATAAAACACTATTAATTCTACTTGTGTAATTATTGTTTTTAATACTATGATTGAATACCAATTGGAGCGTGCAGAACCCTATACTTGGCATTTTGCCCTACACATTTTGGGAAACAATATAAATTATAAGAAAACCGTACCTTCATATTCTTTTGTGCCCCGCACTCAGTTAAGGCTCGCATTCGAAAACATCACAGGCGGTCACACATCAATACTGGCGGACATCACATTCGGATCCTCGGCTATCACACATCATTACTGGCGGACATCATTTTCGGATCACAGGCTATCACACATCATTACTGGCGGACATCATTTTCGGATCACAGGCTATCACACATCATCAGTGGCGGACTTCCCATTCGGATCATCGGCGATGTTGGTAGGTCTTCCTTGGAATTAATCACGTTTTTCTTCTAACACATCTTCGCCTCTCGGAGCGAACTTTTCATCTCAACTTTTTTGAGGAAAAAAAAAAGTCTATATTCTTTTTTTCTTTTTTTTATGGCGGGCGTGGCTAATCAATCTGCCCGAAAAAAATGACCATTCAGTCTCTCGCCCGGCCTGTTCCTGAAAAAAGATTCGTTGGCTCCTTCTTCGAGCGTGGGGGGCTGGCCCCTCTTGTCTGCAACGCACTCCCAGCCGGAAAAATGACCGGTAGCCTCAACTAGAGAAACGTGTGGGGTCTCGCTTAATTGGCTTGTAAATCTACCAATAAACCATTCTTGACGTAAATGTCAAGCGATTGTTACGCGAGAGCCCAACTGGTGCCTTCTAGATACCATCTGAGATAGGGGTCTGCCTTGCTCCTGACATGAATAGCGTTAAACATACACTAGTATTTACAACCACTATACAAAAACATCAAAGGATACAATATGTATAATATACCATTTATATATATGTATCTATAAATCACGGAAGATTGCTGGATGCTTATGTTTCCAGCAAATATAAAGAGTAATTTAATGAAATAGCAAAAGACAGAGCATTCAAAAATGTTTTTAATGACTTATATTTCATTTTAGAGATTAATTTGACATAGTTCCAAATCGAAGTTTAGGTAAAAATTAAGAGCTTAAAGTTAATTTTATCCAGAAAAAAACACGAAGACGTGGTTTAAAAAGCATTAAAGGATTATAAAAGATTGTTACTAAATAATATAATTTTTTACGTTGTAAATTCAAAAAATACCAAAAACTGTCACTGTTTCTGAAACAATGTTTTAAAGATTCTTTTGAAATCTCCTTGCTTTTTAAAAATTTATATGAAGTATACCTTTTTTCTACATTAATAATTATTTTATTATTAATTAAGTATTTAAAAGAGTTTTTGAATAAATATGCTTCAGTAAAAAAACTAAATTATAAACGTTTTAAATTTACACAATTCATCTTAATTCGAAAGCACAAAACGTTAAACAGTCTCATATACTAGTAAAAGACACCTTTTAAATCAGGAGTTATTTACTTATTACGCATCTACTTACCAAACTTTTATTGTCCTTCAAATATATTAGGCCGATAAATTTGCTTACTATAATTAGAATTATTTTCAGAAAGTTCAGGAAACGAATGATATTTATTAAATTTTATATTTTTTTATATACAATATATAGCCAAAGGGTGACTGGCTGCTCCCGATTTTAGGCGTTGTTTGTATATGTATAAAAATATATGATAAATTATTCTGAAACTCCAGGTGCTTAAAGAAAATAGTTCAGGTCATTTATTTCCATGAGGATTTTTTCTCGAAATCCCATAGGGGACCGTCAACTAATTGAAGAAAAAGATATTTTGCATAACCCTGTCAAAACTAACATAGCAATAGCATCCAAAATGCAGATTAATATTACTTGTCTTATTTTAATAAACCATGTTCATTTTTATGAGGATATCATGCATACTCGTTGAGAAATTAAAGTTTTTATAAATACAGTTAAAATTTTTTTCAAGGTTTTTGCTTATAATTTGCAGAGTTCTCAATTTAAAAATATCACTTTGAAAATACGACAAATAATATTATAAGTAATTACACCCTGTAACTAGAATTAGAAAATAATAAAAAATGTGTATAAAATGAGGAGGTTTACTAAATAATGTTTCCTTGAGCAAGCGTCACTGCAATCAAACTGTAATTTGCATAATGTATTAGCTAAATGTATAGAGTAACTTTTGTAAAAGTTACAAAAACATAGCTTGAAAATTAAAGTACAGAAATTCCTTGGAAACGTTTCCAAAAATTATTGGCAGCAAAAGAAAAATTTAGCGATAAAATAAATATGCTGTTTTCTAAAACCTTCGAAAATAAAGGAATGCTGTTTGAAATCGCTGATAACTAGGAAAAGGCATATTATATATTATATATTCTTAATCTTCAATTTATAAAAGTTCTATATTAAGATTTCCTCGGACTTTTATATCGTGTAGTTACAGCGCAGACAACAAATACTTAGTTGCTCACTATCCTACTATACTGACTATGGGAATTGCGCACTGTAAAACATTTGTGTAACGTACTCCATAAAGTTAGTGGCAGCTCGCCTTTCACCAAGTTTGTGGTGGAATAACGATAATACTGTTTTAACCAAGGTAACCAGTGTAACATTGCACTAATATGTAATGTTACATCAGTAACATATGTTTAAATTACACCATTATAGAAGTGAAAAAAATCACACCATAACACTGGTGGCATCTTTGCTACCACTAGTTTTATGGAGTAATGTTACACAAATGTTTTACAGCGAGGTATAATTATGTATATCTTATCGCACTAAAATTTCATTTAGTTCTAGACTTTTGTTTCTTTTTCTTTCTAATTAAATCAGTGTATTCCTAAACATAATTGAAAAACCTTGTCATACTGTATAGGGGGTGATGCGGTGTATAATATATTGCTTATGGCAGAAAGAGCTTTAAAAAATACGGATAACATTTTAGGTATAATGTCCTTCCCAAACTGCGAAAGAAAATATATTTAGGAGGCAAATACACAATTTGAGTACTAAAACACAAATTAAATTTGACACAAAAAAAATCACAACTAATAATTATTTTATTAATACTTGTAATTTCCTTTAAAATAGTGAGATAAATCAAGTTATAGGAATAACATTTTTAAAGATTTATTATACTATTCTATTTTTATAAAAAAAGAAAAAGAAAAAAGAAAGATAGATATTATGAAGAAATGCTATTTTTTAAAAAGTCGAAATGAAAATAATTTTGAACAACTTTTATTATTTGTTTGTCTGAATTCTGTAACTCAGAAGCATCTAAATAATTGTGTCTAAATCTAAAAACACAGACACCTTTCACTACTTCTTATTATTTTTATAAAGAACAATTTATACAAAATGATACAAATTTTATATGTTAAACATAATTATTATATTAATCAACAAAATCATTGTTTCCTTAATTGTCATTTACGATAGGTGAATTTTCAATGATATTTACGAATAGTTATGACAGCTGTTTAGTTTCATAACTATCTAATTTATAGAAAAAATCAACATCTATACAAAGATAATTGAGTTGTTTTAGCTGTTTAGGACACTTGCAAAAAATATTATTACCGTTCCTTTCCGAAAAATATAAATCTCTTGTAACTAGATATTTTTCAAGACTATGAAATGTAAAAAATACGTTAAATTTAAAACGATCCACTTAAATTGTCGTATTTAAAACATTTTTCTAATAATGTTGATAAAAAATTTTGGGATACAATACTCTAGTTAATTCAGTTTATATTAACTGATTTTCAAAAAATGAATTGGTTTATCTAATCATAGACAGGAACAGAAATTGGATATAATAATAGCAGCTAATTCGGCCTTAAAATCTAGAATAAAAGAAAAATGAAAGGAAACACGATTGAAGGAAAGTCTCCACTGTTTTTTTTTTATTATTATAGTTCAATCGTCAGTATATTTTTAAAAATATATTAAATAACCGTGTTATTAGAGTTTGTGGTGTATGAACAGAAACTGAAAAGCGTAGCTCGTAGGGAGCTGAGATCCCTCGTTCTTCCGAATTATCTCCGATTTATAACATGCATTTATAACATTATATATTTCTAATTTATAACATGATTTGTAACTCTGATTTATATCATATGATTATCTCTAAATTATGGCATGATTTATAACATAATTATTAACATGATTTATAACATGATTTATAACATTTAAACAACTCTGACTTATAACATTTATAACATATAACATATGAAAGGATGAAAACTAATAGAACTTTTAGCTATTTTATCATAAAACAAAGATCACAGTCAGTATGAAATTTTAAACACGATAAAAGTAAATGAAAACAGTGAATCGTTTAACTCGTAATTTTTTCCTGTAATCAGTGATAATAGTACTTCCCCCAATAACTAAAATTTCGTGAGAAAAATATAAATATAAGTATGAATTTAATGTGATATTTCCTAGTATACACATTTAACATGTTTATTCCCCACATATTACATTTTTTAAAAAGAAAATCTATTCAAATAAGTGACTAAATTACTAACATAAAAATTATATATGTTAGTAGGGAAAAAGATAATAAATTAATAGTTATATAAATTTTATAACAACTTATTTGTAAAACTTGTACTTATTTTTTTAAAGATTTTTTTAATAATGCCAAGATATCATAAAACTATATATTTTTTTAATAATATTTAAGTTGAAATAAGTTTTTTATAAATTGAAAGGGAAAAATGAGTTGCTTTAAAAATACACTTTAATTTAATCTACTGATGACAACTTTGAAATTTAAATTTGAATTGATATTTATCCAAAAGAAAAAAGAAAACTAGCGAACACTGTTCAAGTTAAAATATATATTATACTGTACCTTATGTTCTTTGAAAAACTGAAATTTATGAGAGAAGTTTTACTACTAAATCATAATTTATCATTTTTTTCTGCTACTTCAACAGTATTTTCAATATGTATAATAAATCATGATGTACTTTATCTTTTATTTGAACATGTGTAATTGCTGGAAATAATAAATGTTCGTAGAATATTAGCAATTGCTATTAAACTATTTTATTAAATGTATGTATCTGAAAAATTATCATTACGTTTAAGTTTAATAAAGTTTAGAGTAAATAAATGAATGTATAATTCATATTCCTATAGAAATAGACTGTAGAATTTGATCACATTTTTTATAAAATATTTTTTTATTCTTTTTCAGGTAATGAATCTAGAATATATATATATATATAATTTTATTTTTAATACAAAACGTTATCAAATTAAAATTGTACTGAGAAAATAGTTGGTCAGTGCTCCCCTAATATAGGAGGTTCGACCCACTTTTTATATTGAAATATTTGTTAAGGTAAATAAGTTCGAAAAAAGTAGCGTAACGTTATGCTGAATGGTTTCATTATTTATAAAAAATATTCCTGAAAATACTATGTCTAACCGAACCTGTTCATGCGGTATTAAAAAAAGTATATAAGTTATATATTAAAAGAAAGTTACGGTATTTCATATTAAACACCTACATTTTAAGACATTCTTTTTGAAAACTTTAGTGTACATCATATACTGGCTGATAAAAAGCATATATAATGTTAAATTCATTTTATGACATAAAATGTTGAAAATTCATTTTATGTCATTTCATGATTTAATATAGAATAATATTTTTATTATGTAGCAATATTAATTCCCTCATTAATAAAAATTCTAAATCTTAAAATAAAAGAGTAATATTAATTTATATATTTTTTTGTTTCGTTTGTAAGGCAATATTTAAAAGAAAAATATTTTTTCCCTTTAATAGTAAAAAGGTGGGTAAATTTTATTTACATTTTTATACCTGGTAAAATAATTTTAAACACTTTATAATAATTAATATTAAAATAAAATGAGAAACTGAATTATTGCTATTAAAATAAATAGATAAAAAGAAAATAAATTCAATTACCTTATAAAATATTTTTCTTCTTTCTACGATTAAAGTCATAATAAATAATAATTTACAGAAGCGAATTTAAAAATTCTTTTGTGATTCAACTAACTGTTAGTCATTTAAAAAATTAATTCAAAAACAATGTTTTTAAATAAATAAATGTAGGTTATTTTTAATGTATTTTCTCTTTATCACATTTAGAATTTTTACTGAAATACATGAAATATACATCTCTTATCAAAAATCAAACACAAACTAAATTAACAAAAATAAAAAAAAAAGATCGGTTAAGACTAAAAATTCCGAATCCGGACCGATGTTGGCATATCTGATCGCAACACTATCAGAAATCACATATCGGTCCTGCGTTACTTACCGATGGAAGTCGCTTGCCGATGTATAACCAAAAGGGGACCAATTACTGTAACCGGCAGTTTAAATAGCGGATTCTTAAATTTCAGTTGCCGACCTATTTAACGACACTTTACTGAAACTGTCGACACTTAACCGACACTGACGGCTCCGATCCAAGCGTGTGCCGGAAGGTATGTGCTTGCTGGGTTGAATTATAATATTAAATAGAGAAAATATTTTTTTTTTATTCTAGAAAACATAAGGGACAAAAATATTTGATAAAGTATGTTAATTATATAGATGTATAAATTTTCAGCTTTTTATGATATGAGTTGTCCTTATTTCGTTATGGTGGAAAATTGAAATCTCTTTTCCAATAATTGTCTAATAAAAAAAGAAAGAAAATTAATGCTAGAATTTGGGAAAACATAACACAATTATTCATTATTTACATTTCAGGAAAATATATAACAATGAGTATAAAGAAATTCTGCATGAGAAAAACTAGAATTTATAATTCTGGAGTTTCTAGTCAAGTAATTTCTGGAATATTTTAGTTAATGCGAGTCGACTTTAATTCGACTTTTTGACTTATATTAATTTATAAAATACTTTTACTAGAATAAATTCTTTAAAAAAACGTAATAAAATTATTATTGTTGTATTTTCCGATATAGCTGTAATTATTTTAAATTAGTCTCTCGATTTTCTAAATAAATTATTAAATATTATTAACTAAGGAAAAATCATCTATAATCTTCGATGCGTAAACTTTATTTTATTTTTTCATTTAAGCTTTAAAAACTTGCACTAATAGAACATTAAACAAAAGAAGGTTCATACAAGTTATTTCGTTTCAGATTCTGAAACGTAATTAAAACTACAGAAATCAACTATTAAAACGAAAAATATTCATTTAAAA